>OY282607.1:42153728-43498001 GCA_958298945.1 Atherix ibis
TGCTATTGGTGACATTGTTAAAGTAATTAAGAACTCCGAAATTTTAATATTTGCGGATGTTAGAAAACGTTTTATTGAACCCTCACTCAGGAGGATTTAAACTTATTTAATAATTGGTACGCGTCAAATGGTCTTATCTTGAATTTACGATAGATAAATATGAAGTCATGACATTTTCCAGATGCCTCAATCCTCGCACTTTCTCTTGCAACTCTTCGGGATGTACAATTAAATGTGTAAAAACTGCAACTGACCTTGGGATTTTACTGGATAAGAAACTTGAATTTATTCCTCAGATTAACAACATTGTTGCTAAAGGTACGTGTAGTGCATTTTTAGGCTTTATAAAGCGTTGGTCGAGAGAACTTGCCTGTGTAAATACCTTCGTGCACTAACATCCTCACCTGTAGTGTGTTTTTTCTTGCATGTTTAGGGGTACCTTGATTAACGTTCTATGAATTTTACTAGTTTCTTAAGTTTTTTTTTTTGGCTTGTCCAGGAAGTAATTTCGTTTTTTAAATAAAAATTTAAGATGAGTTTCTTATAGTGCATTTTTGTAATATTTCATTCAATTAAATATTGTCCAGTCTGATATATTTAATTCATTCAATTCAGGCAGTAGCATGAATCCACGCTCATAAAAATTTTGTTCTTTGCTGCAAAAAACTGATCCAAGTGATTTTTGACCTCCTCATTTAAATTAAACGTTTTACCGTCTAAAAAATTTTGTAGAGACCGGAAGAAATGATAATCGGAAGGTGCTAGGTCTGGGGAGTATGGTGGGTGTGGAAGTATATCCCATCCAAGCTCTTAAAGCTTTTGCCGAGTGGTCAAACGTGTATGTGGTTTCGCATTATCCTGTTGGAACATTATACCTTTCCTATTGAGCAATTCTGGCCTTTTTTCTTTAAGTGAATCATTCATTTTGTCCAACTGATGATAGTATGCTCGTACTTTTGATCATTGTGTTGCTCAAAATAAACGATTCCTCTGAAACAGATAGCATAACCTTTTTTTGATGAATATTGGCTTTCGAAGGGCTTTGAGCCGGTTCATATTTTTTACTCCAGAATCTTTTACACTTAACATTATTGTAGATAACCCATCAGTGATGATACGCTTCAAAAATGGATCATTTTCTTGGCGTTTGAGAAGCAAATTACAAACATCAATCCGTAAGAAGATGAGGAACCCATATGTCGAGCTTTAAGATTAAACCTAGTCGTTTCAAATGATTATGAACGGTCAAATTCTATAACTTTAATCTCTCAGCGATCTCACGAGTTGTTATTCGCCGGTTTGCATCAATTAATGCCTTCATCAGCTTCAACTGGTCTTCCAAAACGTGGTGAATCTTCGAGATCAAAATTGCCGGATCGAAATTTTGCAAACCAATTTTGGCAGTGGCTCTCACTTAACACATCTTCTCCATACACATCGGATATCTTTTCTATAATAAAAAAGTAAAATATGCCGAAAATGCTGTTTTTCACTTTCTATATTTAACCAAAAAAAAAAAATCAATCGAATTTTTTCACAAGTAAGCGTTGCTATGTCAACTGTCAAAATACATATGATTATGCGGCTTAAGTGTGAAGTTGGTTGTGAAAAAAACAATAAAGTTCTCTGTTGGGGAACAACGAAATTACTTTCTTGACAACCCAATACATCAATGTTATTTCCTTCAAAGTAGTTTCCTTGGGTAGCTTTTCATCGGCGGAGTCGTTGTTTCCATCGGTTCCTTCCAGATTTCAATTACTTTCCGGACAACCCAATACATGCATGTCTTGCATATTTGAGCTGCATCTAATCATATAGACCGGTGAATATTTTCCTACATTTGCTAGGATTGCTTCCCAGCATTTGTTGGGATATTCCTTAGCATTTGTTGTTAAAATTTGTGTACTTAAAATTGTAGCTTAAAGTCACAAATAATTATTGATTAGTAAAACCATGCCTTTTATACGAGTATATATATACTATTTCAATAGATCTGATAATCTATCTTTATCATTTCTGAATAATATCTGGCAATATTTTATTACCGCACTTTTGATTAAAATAGAAAGTTAACGTTATTTTCAGCTATAAATTTTCAACAATTTAACATAGTTTAATATGTTATAATATCTAACGATAGAGATGAACTGGCTTATCTATAAAATCATAGTTAAAACAATTTCCCATCTACAATATAAAATTAAATGAAATGTATAAGACTTCGTCGTTTAAATATTATCATCTAAGCTATATAAATTAACAAATAAATTTAAATAAAACTATTTTCTTTATAATACAGAAAATATTTGGGGATTATTAAAAAAATCAATTTTCGAAAATGATATTTTCGTTTACTAAAGAATTCTTATCAAAGGGAATGTCTATTTTTACTCATTAAATGGTTAATCTTATATTGTATGGAAACATTTTCTTGATCTTTTTCTAAAACAAATAATGAAATAGTAGAAAAGGTAAAGCATTTATAGGTTACTACTCTTATAACCAAACTATCTAACGTTATGATTAAATATATATGTAAATGTTTCTGTGTATAGTTTGAAAGTCTTTCATTTTTGTTAAATTTTTATTTCGGTATTGATTTAATTAACAATAACTTTCGATTTTTAGATAAATTTGAATACTTTCGTCTGTTCATTTATCTGCTCATTCAAATTTCATGATACTTGTAAAAATTTAAACGTAATCCATTAATAAGAAAATATTTCTTTAGAAATTTTCAAAAAATTTTTATAAGCGTTGGAGAATTTTATTAATCGGCTCGAAAATTGTATATACGTGAGGTCAGGTGATTCATTTTTATTATTAACTCGTTTTTTTTTGTGTGGTTTAAATATTTCTTCTTTGACCTACCTCAATACAGATCGTATCTATTAAATATTTGTCTATCAATTTTTTATTATTAATTTATCGTGTATCTGTTATTAATTTTCTGCTAGAGTAAAATTCATATTTTAATGATGATTCATATAGTTTTCTCCTTCATAAATAACATCGAATATAATCGATTGTTCTGCTCATCACTTATTACTCCAATTAATAAAATATACTTTAACGAAACAACTAAAAAAAAAATATCGCATATCTACAATATTTTAAAGATCAAAAATAGATTGATATTTTATGATTAAGTATTTAAAATTAAATCTTTAATCTTTAAAAAAAAAGAAACAAGGAAAGCGTATTCAGTACTTGAAAAGTATTGGAATTAGACTGAACGTACTTTCACCATTTTCATAATTTTTTTACTATCAAAGAGGAGGTTTTTCTGATCTGCGTTTGAAGAAAAGGTTCTTTTGAAGAAAATTTTAAGCCTCTTTAAAAGTTGTATAATCTTTATATCACTTTTTATTTTTTAAATGACTAAAACAACTTTATTTAATTCTTTCATTTATTTTAACATTAACCATTATTTTATTGCAAAATAGTAACTTCTTCAATCAACTTATATTTTGACAAAATCCAATCAAATAACTTATTTGTTAACGTAAATTTTCTCTATGAGAAAAAACGGTTTCCTATTGGAAAATTAAATCAACACTATTGGTTAAGAAAATTAAACCCATTTTCAGTAGGTTACGGTTGTTAAAACTGAAGTTGTAAGCCAGGATAACAAAAATATGTTGGAATTGCTAAATTGTAAAACCCCAACACGAAACTTGAATGACTGGAATTATTCGATTCAGCAGAACTCAGTTATTAACATTAGTAGTGTTGGTGCAATATTGATTAATTTCCCAAGGAATCTTATGCATTTTACAAGTTGTATTAATCACAACATTTTTATTTTGAATTTTATTTACAGAAAAGCTTTGCCAGAGCATATATAATGGAATGCTTATAATTTGATTACATCGTTTGAACATTCATTCTAATTGTAGACTTTAAGAGTCCCTAGAAAAATCCTTATTAAGACACCTTTACTCTAAAGTTGCCAAAATAATCTACGATCACTAATTTGATTTTCGATAATAACATTCCTATAATCCAAACAAGTCATTATTGTAGTTGATTACTTTGCGTTCTTTTTGTGATCTTGTTCAGCTCCTCCTTTGATGCCGTCTTTATCTCCTCAATCGTAACGTAGCGTCGTCCTTTCATGGGGCTCTTCAGTTTCGGGAACAAGAAAAAGTCACAGGGGGCTAGATCTGGGGAATACGGTGGCTGCGGCATTATTAGTGTGTTGTTTTTGGCCAAAAATTCGCGCACAAGCAACGATGCCTGAGCAGGGACGTTGTCATGATGCAAAAAACAATTTTTGTTCTTCCACAAATTCGGGTGTTTCTGGCGGATTGCTTGCAGGTAATATTCCTTAATGACCATTCTACCCTGTGGCAAGAACTCATTATGAACCACTCCCCTGCAATCGAAGAAAACTTGGCGCGCTTTTTTCGGTCTTGGCTCGTGTGGCAGCTTCCATTGGGATGACTGAGCTTTGGTTTCCACGTCATAACCATAAACCAATGATTCGTCACCAGTTATGACCCTTCGGAACAAATTTGAATCGTCGCGGACAGAGTCCAAACGCTCCTTATCAATGTTAATGCGATGCTGTTTTTGGTCAAAATTGAGCAATTTTGGTACGAATTTCGCGGCGACCAATCTCACGCCTAAATCATTGGTAAAAATCGATATGTTTAACTCCTCAGCAACTTCTCTAACGGTGATTCGACGATTGGCCAATACTATTTTCTTAAACTTCATCAATGTTTTCGTCTGTTGTTGAGGTGCTCAGGCGTCCGGCACGCTTTTCGTCGTTCACATTTTCTCGGCTCCCTGAGAACATTTTGTACCACCGATAAACGTTGCTTCGGTACAAGGTAGCTTCATCATATGGCACAGTCAACATTCGGAATGCGTCCGCGCAATTAATTTTGTTTTTCACACAAAATTTTATAAAGACCCTTTGATCCAGTTTTTGGAATGGGCAAAAGTCGAAGACGAGCCAAAACACGTGCAAGCACAGCAGCTGTCAAAAATTAACTGAACATTCAAAATGGTCGAACTTGTCGGCATAAGTGATAGGCATGAGTACCAATATAACACCATAAAAAATCGAAAATCGAATATACGTAACCCGCGGAAATTCAAAATTCGCGATACTTTTTGAACAGACCTCGTATTTATACCTTTGACATCCCAACTAATCCCAAAACTTTATTAGCTACCTGTGCGTACAATACCGTTACTTTTACATTTTACTCAAACATTCAAAAAGCGTCCAAAAATCTATAATTTCATATCAAAAATTTCCATTACGGTTTTATGAGGTACAAAAAGAAGGTAAATGAGCAGAAAAGTGGTTATTTTTTGCGTTCACGTTATGCCACCAATTTCTTAAGACTTTAATGGCAATATTATTTCAGAAAGTAATATAGTACGCTACCTGATACTCTTCACACGATATAAAAAAGACTAGAACTTAACAGACGGTATTGAGTACTATTTGTACTAATGCAAAACCGATCAAAACTGACACTAATGAGCAAACTTTTAATCTGGAACATAATTTTAAAACCAATCTGGACGTACGGTATTGAACTTTGGAATTCTACTAAATGTTCTTATTTCTCCTAAATCCAATTCCTCTTTAATTCAATTTATTCAATTCAAAATCCCACGAAATATCGTTGATACCTCGTTCAAAGCTCATAACCAAGTCTCTATTCATAGTGACTTTAAAGTTCCTTTTGTTCACAATTTGTGGATTTGTCGTTATAAAAATTCTATTCTCGATTGTCCTACCACTATAATCCTCTCATTGCGAAACGTTCGTCTGCAACCTGCCTCATAAACCTGCATCGGCGCTTAAAGATAAATTGGCGACGAGATCTTTTAAAATGTTAAAATATCGTCGATGCTCTAGAATAGTGACACAAGTCAAAAAAGTGAACTTTTCAGGGTAACTGTTTACAAATTTCTTGTTTGGTTCGTAGTTTCTTTATAGTCCTGAATTTTTAAAATTAAAACTTTTTTTTGTTTATCAACAAGTAGATTCACATTGCACCTGAGTTGGAAGTCGGAGCACAACTAGAATTATGTCGATCTTCGTGATCGCAGATTCCCGACTTCATCCTGGAGGAAGAACGACACAACCGTTTTCTAGCGTCTAATTTTGGATAAACAAATGTGTCGTTTTTCCACATTAAAATGTAGAGATTTTGTTGGCCATTTTTACAATAAAATAGAAAATGGCAATTTTTGACTTGTGTCACTATTGTCGAGCATCGACAATATGTTGTTGAGTAGCGAAAACGTATTTTGATGTTTAATGTCATTTCATTGTTTTTCTCCTATTATAGTATTTTTGTATTTTTGTCATAAAATCTAGTTGTAGATAATTAGCAAAATTATAAGAAGTGGAAGCCAAATGTTATTCGACTAGGTAAGCTACAGGAGTCGTGTCAAGCAAACAAAAAGCCAAATGACAAACGGGTACTCTGTGCATGTACAAATTATCTAAAAATCTTTTAGGACATATATGGAGACACACATTTTGTATGGTATTGTAACAACACCCAATTGGTTTCTGGAACATCTTCCAGCAGTCGAAAGTCCCAAAAAACCATTCAGCATTCAAAAAGTTTCCAAACTTCTGAAAAATTCTTGATTGGATAAGAAAGATCATGAGGATATGTACCAGAATCCAAAAACTGTCTAAAACATAAGCCAGACCATTAATTTTTTGATTAAATCCGCTGTTTTTTAGTCAAAAAACACATGTTTTTTCATAGAAAGCAAAAACAAATTTATTCAGAGCACTTGCCCTCGGTAGCTACATATTTTTCCCATCTCTCGGGGAATTTGTGGATACCACGCCAAAAAAAATCCTTCTCTTTCGAGGCAAACCCCTCATCAAGCTATTTTCGGACGTCTTTGTAAGAATCGAAGTGCTGCTCAGCGAGCGCGTGGCCCATCGACGAAAATAGGTGGTAGTCGGAAGGGGCCAGGTCTGGTGAATAAGCGCGGTGGGGTAGCACCTCCCAGTTGAGTGTCTCCAAGTAGTTTTTGACCATTTTTGACATGTACGATGGTGCGTTGTTGTGGAGGAAAATCAGCTTGTCATGTCATTGTAGATAATCCGTCCTTTTTTTACGCAGAGCATGGTGCAATTTAATCAGTTGTTGGTGGTAGCGGTGAGCATTGATAGTTTCACCATATTTCAACATCTCATAGTATACGATACTCTGCTTATCCCACCAAACGCACAGCCTCGTCTTCCGTCCGAGCCGATTTGGTCTTGGAGAAGATGTTGATGGTTGGCCGGGATCAACCCACGATTTCTTGCCTTTAGGATTCTCGAAATATATCCACTTTTCATCGCTTGTTACGATCCGATGCACGAACGACTTTCTTTTTTGTCTGGCGAGCAAGATTTCGCATGTGTTTTGGGTCGCTCCATCAGCCTATCGTTCAGTTCATGCGGCACCCATTTTCCGATCTTTTCAATCTTCCCCAAGGCACGCAGACGCATGCAAATGGCTTGTTGAGTAACACCCAATTGCTCCGCGAGCATTTTTTGCGATTGGGTATCGTCTTTGTCCAAAAGAGCCTGGAATTGATGATCCTCAACCTTCCTAAGCCAAATTTTACGCTTCTTGTCCCACAAGTCAAAATTGCCGTCTTTGAACCGACGAAACCAATCTCGGCACGTTGTTTCCGATAAAGCATTGTCACCAAAGGCCTCCATTAGCATTCGATGCGATTCGGCAACCGATTTCTGTAAATTGAAGCTGAAAAGCAGAGCTTCCCGCATATGCTCTTTTTCTGGCACAAAACTAGACATGATTACCAAAGGAAAAATGTATGTTGTTGTACGAAATTGCTGACAATGTGCACTGATTAATGTTGACAGATGTCAAACTTATAAAAAAAAATATGGCGTGTCCATGGTAGCTTAATAAGCTCACTCATGCCATCTATGACCAAACAGCGGATTTAAGCGTATACACCTTATATTTGAAAAAGAATTTGTAAAATTGGTGCCAAATGTAAGAAATTTTTCAGAAGATGTACAACGTGCAATTGGGTCCTTTTGTCATTATAATATTTATTGTTATAAAATAGACTTTTTTAAATATTTATCTTGTAATATAATAGCACTGAAGGGGTTTCTTTTAAAAATGGTATTAACAGAACACGCTGCTATTCCCATCATTGATAATTAATTGTTGACGAAGCGTTTCTACTTGTCAATACGTACTCAAACTATAGGATTAAAAAATATTTTTTGTTGAATGTAATAATATTTATTTCTTTTCATCTTTGTGTACTGCCATCTATATTTGAATAGTCTAAATTCCAATTCGTATGACGTCGAAGTTAAGTTTTTTTTTTGGTGTTTAGTTACTAAATAATTTACTTTTTTATTAATTCATTAACTCCTCCGCTCCCCAAAACTATAAAACTATTTCTTTCAGACTCATTTGTATTTTTATTTAAGAAAAAACTTCTTTATTTAAGGATTTTGCTAAAACGTTCACATTTTTGTATGCAGAAAATACCTGCATAGTGGACAGTTAGCAAAAACCTCGGTAGCACAGTTACAAATTTGAATTTTGTGAATAATTCCTGCATTGTAGCAAAGTTACCAATTTAAAAATTCTAATTATTTTCAGTTAAATTAATTAATTAATTACTGCATTAAATAAACCTTTCAAATTAAATATTTATTTTTTCGAATAACATAAATAATATATTTTTTATATAAAATATTATTTCGAAATTATGGGCTTTTCCTTTCATTTTTATTTCTGTGACTTTATTTATTTAGCAGTTTATTAAAATAGACTCAATACACCCCCCCCCCCCCCCCCTTCCGCCTTATTAACCAAATATTGTAAAACACATATTTCCATATTATTATATTAAAGATTTTATATTTTTCATTTTTAATTTCTATTGTAGATTTAATCCTAAGACAATTATAAAAAAATTTATGTTTTCTTTTTATGACAATTTTAATATGCTTAAATATATAATTACATATATGCAATTTTAATACATACGAGTATATATACAATTATTCATAATGATGAAACTAGAACTTACGAAATAACCTTGACATCTATTTTTGAGATCTTACACAGAAATAATACCAAAATGAATAGATTTTGAACATTTTATAATTTCTGTATGAATGTAATGTATTTTCCTTGTGTTAAAAAATGTTGTAACTAGCGGGAAACTAGACTGTTAGAAATACAATATATAAAACCGAATCAATTCGGTTGATTATGGACTTTATTTTCAACTAGCGATAATTAGGTAAGGAGCTACGACTAGACGACCAGCTAAACAAATTAACAAATAGGAATTCAGATGGCGATCCAATTCCTCTTATCAATTAAAATGATACTATATGAATCCTTCCCAATCCTAGTCCTTAAAGTAGAATAAAATAATTCCACGCAACAATAATAATAATGCATAAAATATAATTTTACATCTTCGTGATTACGTTCATGAATATACACATTAAATTGGGTTGTTCGGAAAGTAATTTTTTTTTTATTTTTTATAAAAATGAAAGACAATTTTCTTATAGTGAATTAATATTTAATTCAATTAAATATTATCCATGATTCCACGCTCATAAAATTTTTGTTCTTTGCTGGAAAAAAACTGATCCGAATGATTTTTGACCTCCTCATTTAAATTAACAGTTTTACCGTCTAAAAATTTTTGTAGAGACCGGAACAAATGATAATCGGAAGGTGCTAGGTCTGGAGAATATGGTGGATGTGGAAGTATATCCCATCTAAGCTCTAAAAGCTTTTGCCGAGTGGTCAAACTTATATGTGGTTTCGCATTATCCTGTTAGAACACTATACCTTTCCTATTGACCAATTCTGGCCTTTTTTCTTTAAGTGAGTCATTCAATTTGTCCAACTGATGATAGTACACTTCAGAATTGATCGCTGCGTTGCTTGGTAGAATAAACGATTTCTTTGAAATCCCACCAAACCGATAGCATAACCATTTTTTTAATGAATGTTGGCTTTCGAAGTGCTTAGATCCGGTTCAGGATTTTTTTCTACTCCAGGATCTTTTGAGCTTAAGATTGATGTAGACAACCCATTTCTCTTCCCCCGTGATGATACGCTTTAAAAATGGATAATTCTCTTGGCGTTTGAGAAGCAAATCTCAAACGTCAATGCGACGGCACAAATTTTTTTACGTAAGAAGATGAGGAACCCATATGTCGAGCTTTGAGATTAAATCTAGCCATTTCAAATAATCATGAATGGTCGAATTCGAAAAATTTAATCTCTCAACGATCTCACGAGTTGTTATTCGCCGATTTGCATCAATTAATGCCTTTATTGTGTCTTCATCAGCAAACGAAACTACTTTCCGAACAACCCAATATTATACTACTCCATAGGAGTAAATTGCCAAAAAACGACTATATATGTTTTCTACTCCACCGTATTTAATGAACATCAAACACAATCCACATAATGCATTTGTTCTCATAAACTCTACTACCTACACTTTCAAATCTAAAATTTTATGTGTCTTTGCTTTTTTTTTTGTATTTTACCTGAAATATTAAAAAATTCATCTGAATCATATAAATTTTCAGAGAATTAATTTATTTTATTTTGAAAATAAAAGTTTGGACTATGAGTAGGAAAGACTACGGATTTCATTACCCAAGCATTATTATAATTTGGAATAATATCCGCAATCTTCTCTTTAGTATTGAAATTAATTAGATTTTTGCAGAATTTTGGATATGCTACGAGTACCATCGCAGATATGGGAAATACCTGTCTTCGTATTTTATTATATCTTTCGAATCAGAACGGTATTGTTGATACCAATGAACCGAAATATTTCAGTCAGATCCGTTTTTTTTAATGAATCACAGACCAATGACCTTTGCAGATTGCATTGGTATTATTTTGGATAAAAATCATCAAATTTATCAAGAATTTCACGATCACGAAGAAGAAGTACAAGAGAAGCTATACACAAATTCATTTAACAGGCGACTAAAGTGTTAATTTTTTACAAGAAAGATAATATTTTAGAGTTGGCTTAAAAGTTCTTTCTCTTACTTTCGTAATAAAGTAAACTAAAATAACAGATACTCCATATCACTTTGATTTATTTAATTTTCTTTCAAAGGAGTTGTTATTTGCTTAACATAACGTTACGATGACCGTTATGTGTTGTTTTCTTCTCAATTCAATAATTAGTTACCTTATTCGCTTCCGTTTGATAGTACGAGTATCTCTTATTAAGGAGTGTACGCTATAATTTAATCGGATTTTTAAGTATTTTTTTTCACTTGTGGACTTTGTAATTTACACTATGAGTTCGATTATACCTGATTTATACTGGTTTCAGGAGTTATCGAATCGTTTTCGTGATCAGTAAAATTGCTAGCAAAGAAATGAATTATTATTATTATTTGAGGTAGCAAATTTAATGCAGATTTTTATCTCCTCTCAGTCAGTTTGTGTGGAGATAGGTTCGAAAGTATCTTGTTTTACGAAAAAATATTATTTTGATATTAATTCCGTTATATAATTTGTAAAAAATGCGTTGTTCTTTAGGAGAGCATTGCACCCTTTTTAATTTGATGACATATAAAAAAAAATATAAGAATTGGAAAGAATATAATTTAATTCAATGATATTCAATAAAGAATACCAATGTTATTTAAATAAGACTTCATTTCAGTAAAATATTGTACAATAAAAAAATATTATATTTGATAATAAATTTAATGTTCAAAATTCTTTTCAATATTTCTTTTGCTCGTACAATTTTTTAAATAAATTTTGAAGACTATCTTCTTAAAAAAAATCATTTCCAATTTATATTATATGCGGGAGAACGGTTTTTTTAAAAATATTATTCGGCCTCAATTTTATTAAGACAATTTAATTAACATAAAAATTATATTAAAATTTTTTTATATGTCGTGAATTTATTGTAAGGAAGTATTTAGCGATTATCTTAAGGAATTTAAGATGAAAAAGTAACGGTACTTGTAAAAAAAATTAAATTCGGTAATATAGAAAAAGACTCGATTTAATGACAAACCCTTAATCTTTTTATAAATTGAGCAATCATCGATTATTGAATCTTATTGAGGTTATGATTATGAATTTTTTATTTTCGCAACATGCAAGTCAGGGTCATTGGCTCCTTACATAATAGCGCCCAAATTAAGATTTTTCCCCTCACACACAACTCTAGATTCAAGCAAACACAGTACATAAAAACTAACATTATAATATTAATATACTCGTATAAATAATCCAGTTTATTAACCCCGGAAGTTATACTGGATGAATGCAAACGAAGATTATTGATCCTTCGCGCAGCACTTAGCTTTGCAAATCAAAGTTATTGAACTTCTATGATCCTAGATATACCACTTGTCATAGGTAATTGAATGATTTGATATTCTTGATTTAAGCACAAACCATTATTTCTTTAGATTATTTTTTTTCGGTTTATATTAGTTATAACAAATTTGCTTAAAAAAAATAATTGTTTTTTTTATGAAATCAATTATTTTTTTAAGCAAATTTGTTAAAACTAACATGAACCGAAAAAAATACTCAGTACATTAGTACTGAAATATTAATTCTAAGTGCCATAACACTAAAGGCGAAAGTATGTCCTTAACAATACGAGGTCTGTTCAAAAAGTATCACGAATTTTGTGTTTTTTTCAAAAATTATTTATTATTTTGTCTCCTTCAAAGTAATCCCCACCAGATATTATACGCTTGTGCCAACGTTTTTTCCAATTCTTGAAGCACTTCAAAAAATCATTTTTTGTGATCTTGCTCAGCTCCTCCTTCGATGCCGTCTTTATCTCCTCAATCGTAGCGTAGCGTCGTTCTTTCATGGAGCTCTTCAGTTTCGGGAACAAGAAAAAGTCACAGGGGGCCAGATCTGGGGAATTCGGTGGCTGCGGCATTATTAGTGTGTTGTTTTTGACCAAAAATGGCAAAAGCCAATTTTTGTTCTTCCACAAATCCGGGCGTTTCTGGCGAATTGCTTCGTGCAACTTGCGCATAGCTTGCACGTAATATTCCTTATTTACCGTTCTACCCTGTGGCAAGAACTCATTATGCACCAAGAAAACTGTAAGCAAAACCTTCACATTCGACCGAACTTGGCGCTTTTTTCGGTCAAAGCTCAATCATCCCAATGGAAGCCGATCGTGCGGTAGCTTCCATTGGGATGATTGAGCTTTGATTTCTACGTCATAACCATAACCCAATGATTCGTCACCAGTTATGACCCTCTGGAGCAAATTTGGGTCGTCGCGGACAGAATTTAACAGCTCCTTAGCAATGTTAATGCGATGCTGTTTTTGGTCGAAATTGAGCAAAAATAGAAGACGAACCAAAACACGTGCAAGCAAAGCAGCTGAACATTCATAAATAAAAGACATTAACTGAACATTCATAAATAAAAGACATGAGTACCAACATAGCGCCTCAAAAAATTAAAATACGAATATACGAAACCCGCGGAAATTCAAAATTCGTGATACTTTTTGAACAGACCTCGTATAAATTCTAAGTGCCACGACACTAAGGGCCATTTGGCGAAGGCATATCCTTAACAATATTTGAACTGTTAACATTTTTTTGTTAACATCACTTTTACCATTTGTTAATATTACCGCCTCTTGCCCAATGAACTGCGCTAGGCAAACCCATTTTTGCATTCTAAATTTCAAGAAGCTTTACCTAGACATCCTGTTGGCTAATTGGATTTTTTGCCTTCGCCTTTCGGTCCAACTCATGCCATAAATATTCGATAAGAGCTCGATGTGGTAACTACGCTCTTTAAATGTTTTTACAGCTCCTGCTCCTGCAAGAATAATAAACATAGCCGAGAAATATGTTTAGGGTCTTTATCTTGGTAAGAAATTAAACCATTTTTCAATATTCTTGCTCCCGAAAGAAATGTGTGAGTCTCCAATATATTCCTGTAGCTATTCTTCATAAGTTTCCCTATTCTTCTAACAACTTCTCTTTTTAAAAGTACTCCGAACTATCGTCAAACCATAAAATTCCTTCGAACATATCTTACAGTACCAACCACGCAGATCACATATCCTAATATACATACAAATAAACATAAAACCTGTTTTCACCAATGTTGCCGATCTTTTGGACATTGCAAGTTTTTCTTCTTATTTTGTGGATGAAAACAACGGTTCCAGACCGCTACTTGTTGCTTCAGACCTGTTTCCATCAACCGGCGTTTAACTCTACTTACACTTATTGGATTCGTTAGCCTGCTTTTTGTTGTCTTTATCCGGTCATAGTCTTTTTTTTTATCATAATAGACTCTGTCTAAGATCTCCTTTTAAAAAAACTACCAAATTGTAAATTTGTTCTATTCAAATCGACGAGCAATTTGATATACAGAATATCCTTCATCTTGCAGAGTAGTTATTCTACAATACATCTTATTTCAAGAGAAATTTTCTGTACTTTCTATTTGGAATATAAAAAAATAACATTAAATTATTTAACAATAAATTTAATATTCATAGAACAAGTAATTATTAAATTGCATAAAGGTTATAAGAAAGAGTACAAGCAAGGTCATTAAGTGAACGCTGATGCTCTCACCAATAAAATACACTCCCAGAAAATACAGGTTGAAGTTTTCTTTTAAATAACTTTTAAATTATATAAAATTTTATAATTTGTATTTTATTAATTGGTTATATGGTATTTAGCATTATATATGGAATATGATGTCGAGTAAATGCCCCTGTCTCTGGTCGCGAAGCAAACGCGAGCTCTTTTAAGAACATTTTCCATTAATAAATTCACAGACTTCTTCTGGTGTTATTTCAGCAATTCCATTTCGAATGTTGTCCTTGAGTATCGAGGTTATGGTTTCTTTGTTAGTGTATACCTTTTCCATAATATGAAGAAATCGGGAGGGTTCAAATCAGGGGATCATGGGAACCAGTCGATATCACCAGTTTTTGACATTATTCGGCCGTGAAAAATTTCTCTCAAAATTTGCATTGAAACATGGAGGTGTGACATGTGAACCACATGTTCTGTGGGCGTAATTGACCTAATTTGGGCAGAAAAAAGTTTTCAAACATGTCCCGATAGCGGTCACTAATAACTTTTACAGTATTGCCTTCAGCATCCTCCAAAAAAAAAATTTGTCGGCCCAAAATGCCGCACCATACAGTTACTCTACGATGGTGTAGTGAACTTTGGTGTATCGGATGAGGGTTTTCAGTGCCCCAATAGTGGTTATTCTATTTATTAACAACGCCAGCGAAGTCGAAGTGTGCTTCGTCACCCATAATCTTTTTTTGCTCCCTTACGAAAAAATCTGGAGGGTTTAAATCAGGGAATCGTAGGGGCCAGTTGATATCACCACTTTTTGACATTATTTGGCCGGGGAAAATTTCTCTCAAAATTTCCATCGTAGCACGAGCTGCATATGATGTGGAACCGTCTTGTTAGAACCACATGTTCTCTAGGCCTAATTGATCCAATTTGGCTAGAAGAAAGTTTTCAAACGTGTCTCGATAGCGATCAGCAGTAACTGTTACAACATTGCCTCCAGCGTCCTCAAAGAAATATGGCCCAATAATGCCGCCGATCAAAATACCGCACCATACAGTTACTCTACGAGGGTTTAGTGGTCTTTGGTGTATCAGTTGAGGGTTTTCAGTGCCCCAAAAGCGGCTATTCTGTTTACTAAAAAAAATTTCAGTGCCCCAAAAGCAAACCTTTTTTGAGAATTTTTAACAAAAATGGTAGAGATATTCCCAATTCTTGTGCACGGCGTTAATGAAAGGTAGTCGGACATTCAGTAACACTCTTCCACTCTGCATCAATTTTTTCAGGTGTACATTGGCTCAATTGTTGCCCAGTCTTCGCTTTACTTCCCAGTGTATGCATATTTTCAAAATTATTTATTACACGCTGAATGGTTAATTATTGATTAACACCAAAAAGTCATGTACGTGTAATTCTCTCCGAGTATTCATAATTGAACAATTATGTAAATAAAATGTTTTAATATTTTTAATAAGTTGTTGCTGCGTTAGATACTCCATAATAAATTGCTATCGATCACTCTTCTACGACTGTCAAATTTCCCAACAGGCAAATGTCATCCAAACCAAAATGGCGGTCAAACGAAAATCTCATCCAAACCAAAATGGCGGCCAAACGAAAATGTCATCCAAACCAAAATGGCTGAATTTCAAAAAATTGACTGAATTCAAAATGTTCCTCCTGTAAAATGCATAGGAAAAAACTATTTCTATTGTAATAAAATACCAGAAAATCTAATAAAAATAAATGATTAGTACTACGTGTATGTTCATATACTCGTAATTTCAAGAGATTGCAATGAACCAAAAACCTCCTTTGCCGACCCTTACCCACCCACCTATCAACTTAAAATTAAACTATGAATTCCGTTGTTTTAAATTGAAATTATTATAAAAAGTGAGGTAAAGAAACGTTAATATTAATATTTAATATATTAAAAGCTTACAGAAAATAAAGTATTTTAGGTTAAAAAGCGTTTTAGTTATACGAAAACTAAAGGTTTTTCAGTTGATTTGAAAAAAATAGTTTCCCTTTTATTTTCGAACACAAATTTGATTCACCAGTTTTGTTAGTCTCTTTTGAACTTGAACTTGTACTAACGAGCTTTCTCTCAGTGGTTTAAACTAATTTTAGAATATGGTGGGTTATTAGCTAATAAAATACTGAATTTTGATCAAAAAGAATTAACATTCTTGTTTTAGTTTTCATTTTATAAATGCCAAATTTACTATTATTTATATGGCATTGAACTATTCACAAATTAGAATAAAGAAATTGTCATTTATGTTTATATGATATTTTAGTGGCATTATTAAAAAAAAACTTATGTGATTAGAACTCATCTGCTATAACGAATACAATTATAATGAACTGGTTCTACCTGCATTGTTTACATTTAAATATTGAAATGTTTATTAAATAACAATAATAATAAAGTTTATGTTTTTCGGTATTTCCTTTTGATTATAATTAGAATATAAAGTAAATTTATAGTTTAACTCGACTAATGACATATTTTGATCTCAATTCGTATTTCGTTTATTTTTTCAAAAAGCGGGTCTTCAAAAAAGTTCAAATACTTAAAAAAAAATTCTGCCATTTAAATGATTTTCCAAATTAAACACTATCGGCTAATCTGAATACACTATAAACTCATACAATTTATTATTAAGGATTTGTTAATTTTTTAACACGACGAAAACCTTTCCAATTTCATTAACTTTCTCGTCTATAGTTTTGAAATTTGCAATGGTAAAATAGCAAAGGTAAACAGGCAATTTAATAAATTTGATCACAAACATAAAAATGATATGAACACAAATCCATATACTAATTTAGCTTTGCAAGTTAGTAATATTAACCATTTAAGCTCTTTTATATTTATTTATATTTTATACATGGTGTTCCGTATACTATATACTCAACTAATCCGTGCATTTATGTTTATTTATTTATAATTACTTTGGTGAAACTTGTTTTTTGAAATTTATATTTTTTCTAATTTTTTTCTATGAGGCGGCACATGGGCGAAAAATCAAATTATTAATTAAAGAAAAATGATTTTTTTTTATGGAAAAAATGAAAAGAAATCGAAAATAGTGAGTTTGATTGGCATATTAGAGAATTGTTTATTTAAATAATAAATCAATTATCATCACTTTGAGTTATTAATTTGGAATATTTTGTAGTATATACAATATTTTTTTGTTTTAAATGAATTTATTATATTTCACGATTAAGTCAGTTTGGGGCTAAATAAATAGTTAATAGGAAGGAGGGTAGTTGTGATCATAATTTTTCTGTTGTACAATTAAGGGGTCAGTGAACAACTGAGTCCGTAACTTTTATCCATTATCAACTTGGTTTTAGACTAGGTTAATCAACGACCAACTGGATTGATATCACGATACGACAGATCCTTAAAAAGACTCGAGAATTTGTAGTTAAAATTTATCACCTGGATTTTGACTTCCGAACAGCTACTAATTAATAGTGCAAAAACGGAAATGGACTGAATCTGCTTTACCTACAAAACTGATTAGTATATGCAAAATGACTTTTACAAATGTCGAATGTGCCGTAAATTTTTGGTAGCAACATATCCCCAACTTTTCGAACAATTAATGATATTCGCTACAATTCGGCTTGAAAAAATATTGTAGTATTAGTATGGGTTTTGTAGTTTTAGAAATAGTATCTATTTCTATGAGTCTAGATATAAATGAGGATAAAAATAAATACTCATATATAGTAATCCTTAAAAAAAATAATAGGTTTGAATCAGTCCAGAAATAATATAACTTTAAAACTGATAAGGAGCTTCATTATAAAGGGTCTTTAATAGACGGTCAAAAATAAATAATACGAACGATTATGCTCCCTTATAGAGACTCATTTAGGCAGAGCAAAATTCGATTTTATCTAAATTAAAGATGATCAAAATGCAGATTTATAAGACCTTAATACTGCCGCCATTTATGTATGTCTTCAAAAAATGAGCAATGGCGGGCAGTGATGAAGCAGCACTGGCTCCGCTTAGAAAAATAACAGTAATTCCTAAGATTTATGGGCTTGTCTGAGAAAATGCAAACCGGAGATCTAGATATTGGGCTGTTCGGAAAGATATTTTCATTTTTTCCCAACAGAGGACTCAATTGTATTTTTTCACAACCAACTTCACACTTAAGCCGCATAATCATATGTATTTTGACAGCTGACATAGCAAGACTTACTTGTGAAAAAATTCGATTGATTCTGCAGAGTCGTTTTTTGTTGATACCCTTTTAAATATAGAAAGTGAGAAACAGCATTTTCGGCATATTTTACTTTTTTATTATAGAAAATATAAAAATGATGTTCAAGCAAGGAAAAAATTATTCGATGTGTATGGAGAAGATGTGTTAAGTGAGCGTCAGTGCCAAAACTGGTTTGCAAAATTTCGATCCGGCAATTTTGATCTCGAAGATTCACCACGTTCTGGAAGGCCAGTTGAAGCTGGTGAAGACACAATAAAGGCATTAATTGATGCAAACCGGCGAATAACAACTCGTGAGATCGGTGAGAGATTAAATTTATCGAATTCGACCATTCATGATAATTTGAGACGGCTAGGTTTTATCTCAAAGCTCGACACATAGGTTCCCCATCTTCTTACGGAAAAAATTGTGTGCCGTCGCATTGACGTTTGGAATTTGCTTCTCAAACGCCAAGAGAATTATCCATTTTTAAAGCGTATCATCACTGGGGAAGAGAAATGGGTTGTCTACAACAATGTTAAGCGCAAAAGATCCTGGAGTAGAAAAAATTAACCGGCTCAAAGCACTTCGAAAGCCAATATTCATCAAAGAAGGTTATGCTATCGGTTTGGTGGGATTTCAAAGAAATCGTTTATTTTGAGCTTCTACCGAGCAACACAACGATCAATTCTGAAGTGTACTGTCATCAGTTCGACAAATTGAATGATTCACTTAAAGAAAAAAGGCCAGCATAAAATATTAATTCACTATAAGAAAATCGTCTTTCATTTTTATAAAACTAAAACGAAATTAATTTCTGAACAACCCAATATAATGAAGAGCTTTCAGGAAGCTGATGTTGTGCGAATGATAAAAATTGCAAGGTTACGATGGCTAAGGTACAACAGGCAAATAAATGAAGGGGGTACCTTCTCTAGAAAGCCAGTCGGTAGACGTGCAAGCGTTAGTGTTAGAAATTAAGGAGGAAACCCCATCAACAGAGAAATTTTACGAACTTTTCTCTTGATTGGGCACGAAACCATGAATCATTTGAAAACGGTTCAGAGATGAATTTTACGATGTCTGAGTTATTTTTCAAATAAACTAATATGTAACAATCATTTTAAAAAAAAATGAATTAAATAAATTTGTTTGCGCAATTTGAATAAAAGAAATACTCATACACGTATTTGCGTAAAGTACAATAGATTTTATGTTGAACTTTTATTGTTTTGAATTATTTTTTTTTATGCTAGGCCATAATTTGTTAAAATTGAATAAAATCCATTTTTGATTATGATATAACCTCTCTAATATGTATTAGAGATTGAGATTTCCAACAAAAAAAAACAATCGTTATATATTCCTAATACTGTACTTAATTCGACAATTACTCGTATTTCTGTATATTTGTATATCAAAAATTGTGAAAATTGATTTATGAAAATTCTATTGGAAATTTCGAAAAATCTAATTTTGAAATTAACTTTTCTCAGAAAATAGTTAAAAGCAATTTATCTGAAATACCACATCTTGTACTATGATTCCCCATAAGTGTCCAAGCTTTGAAATTATTCGAACCATAAATTTAAAAATATTATATATTTTCGTGACAAAAAACGGAGATTTTGGAACTGTTTTTTTAGCTTATGTTGAGATTTTGGAAACTTTCGGGCAATTTAAGGGAAAACCCTTTTTGGTAGAGATACTCGTATTTTAAAATTTAGTTTTTCAATACTTATCGTTTAATGAATTCAATTAAAATGGACCTCAAAAGAGATAGAAGATTTTATTCTTCCCGAAATTTGTTCTTGGAAAATTTACTTTTGAAAAATGTTGTTTTTTGTAAGAAATTTAGTATATTTGAGATTGTTTAAAATGAATAATTGTTAAAAGTAATTAGTTATTTCTAAATGCATATTAATGTTTAAAGTCTTCTCTTTCATTTGAGACTAAAAATATAGGAAAAATTGTGCAAAATTGCATATAAAATATAATAGTTTTTCAAAAACTACTTTTCTAAAATGTTTCTAGATCAGCGGTGAGGTCTAGATCATTTGGTAATTTTAATTATTTTTTTTTTGAAAGAAAATCATATCTTTTTAGAAAAAAAAATGCTCTACCTCATTTTTTTGAATTTTTCTTTTATTGAAGTTGGTGGAAAATCAGTAACATTTTCGACAATATTTCTGTGAGTAAATTTTTAGAAGGATTATCATTACAAGACTCTTGTAGGACTCGTTGAGCTCTTTCGTTTGAGCTGCCACGCCGATCGGAGAGAAAAAAATTCAGACCTCTCAGTGCCAGGCACTTTGCACTATGAAACAATTTAAAATAGTTCGCCTTTGCGCTTGGTCGGCGGCATCGTCCGATGGGTTCAATTTGCATATGAACTCGTTTGACTTCGAAGTCGAGCGTGAAGAAACTGAAGGCGAACGCTAGATTCGAACAACGTACTAGATCGTGCCACTACTCTCTCCTCCAACCACTAATTAGTTGCTCCGTTGCTAATCGTGGTGTTAAAATATTTTGAATTTAGTTCTCACGTTCATTTTACTCTTGGGAGAGAATTAATTAATTCCTCTTGTTTTGTGTTTGGTTTTTGATTTGAGGAAATTCATATGAACACACTTGGAGGATTTTTTAAATTTTACAAATTTTTCTATACGTTTTTTTTTTTAAATTTTTTGAAAATCCAACAAAAATTATTAATTTTAATACAATATAATTTTGCTATTATTTCACAGATTAATTTTCATATTTTTTTTTTCACTCAATGTTAAGTATTTTTAATCAAGTTCTTAAAAGAACGGTTTTATTAACTTGAAGTTTTATTTTTTTATTGTTTGAATTTTTATCAGATAATAAATATTAATTTAATCATTTGGATCGTTGTTCTGAACTATAACTTAAGGTATGTACAAGGACAAATCGTTTTAATTAATATTTATAACTTCAGATTTTCTGGGATTAATTTTTCCAAATTGTTATCTGCGTTTGGTCTGTAAATATTCAGAAAATTATCATACAGTTTTTGTTTGTTTGTGATGTAACCAAAGCCAGAGGGTTTGGCAACACGATCTAAGGGCCATTTCCGCATGATTCAGTTTTTTTTAACTATCAGGCGATTTTTTTGTTGTTTGGTTTCTCAGGTTTTTATTTTTGACAGATCACGGGTGAGACATGACGTTTATTAATGTCAAAAGTGCTCAGTTAGCCTTAGATTAAAGAAGAACTGGATAGGCCTCTACACAAAAATTCTGTCGGATTTTTGTTGCAATACATTCGTAGAACGCACACACATGCAATACAACAGAAATGGCGTAAATCATTGGGGGCCAATTTAAAAGTTCAGTATGCGATTGAAGCGGTTCGTTTAAAACCATTTTTCATGTGTGATATCATTTACACATACACGTATGCGTAAAGAAGCAGATTTTTTAATATTGCGGGTCTTGTTTGATGGAATTAGTTTTGTAAATATGCAATAAAACACAGTATTCTATTTTTAAATATTTATTTATTTATTATGTATTTTCATTTTATTTATTTCACTGTATATTATTTATTAAAACAGAATTTTTAAAGTGGGGAATATTATATAAAAATATGAATTGTAAGTTATTTGATTATATGAAAGCAATTATGTGCACAATAAGATGTTAATCGTATACAATATTAATGAAAATGTTTTAAAACTAAATTACAAAATGAAAAATTTAATGTACTTAAAAACTTAATAACTAATATTTTTAAAAAATAAAAAAAATATTATTAAGTAAATGTATTATAATGTGGTATAATAGAGCAAGTAAAACAAATTTATTTAAATAATAAGCTTACCGAAGAATAAACTTTAATTATTATAACACAATGAAAACAGCAATGGAAAATAGACAGAAAAATTCGGTCCCTTAAACTTTCTTACACACACTTTATATACACCGGCACTGTACTATTTTATGGTAAACATTGAACTGTCAACATCGAATTTGTTTACATTTATTGACGGACGAACTTTTCACTTTTTCACCACTTTTTCAATAAAATAAATCACTTAAAGGCATTTAGGCACATCACAAATAAAGTATTTCTTATTTTATTTAGCAAAAATAAAGATGTCAACTTACCGAAAGAAAGAAATTCCCGGTTTCCTCATTTCTTCATATGAGAAGCATTTATTAACGAAACACTTCATTTTCTGGAATAAAAAATTCGTATTAAGTTTTATTAATAATATAACTATTTATAAAAATACTTACTTTTTCGTAAATACTTCAAAATATATTAAAATTACACTTTAAACTTCACTTTCCTTTCTCACACAATAACAAGTTCACAAATGACAAAGCTATCCCTTTAAGTCTCCCCTTTCATGGAGAATTAAAGTTTTCAAACTCTCCGTAAATCTACAATACTGAGGCGCTTTATATTTGAATGATATTTACGAAATGAATAAAAACCTAAAATAGAATTCCATTTCATATCAAAAAATAAATTTGTATTACGACAACTAGATGGCAGCGGGTGTCATGTCTACATAAAAAAATCTAAACAAAGCTATGCCAAGCGGCGAGAAATGGAAACGACGGGATAGCAAAACCAGGAATTCCGACACAAAATTGCGTATACATATACGGTCAGGGCCTATCCAGGTATTCTTTAATCTAAGCAGTTAGCATTGTCATTTCATCATCGAAACACTCACACCCGAAAAACACTTACAAATTATTAAATTTTTTTACCCAAATTCGTACTCTGTGAAAAATGTATTTCACGCACTTCGACCATTTTAGGGTCGTCATAATCGTCTTACTGACCAAGCTATAGTGACAAAATTTTGCAGCAATGCGTGTGCCTCCACTGTTGGTGAAGAGCACGATTTGGCCATCCGTCGCCATTCACAGCAATTGGGATTATGTTACTCGACTATATTGAAGATTTTACGCAAGGATCTTGGGCTGAAAGCGTATAAAATACGGCTCGTGCAAGAACTGGAGCCAAAAGACCTCCAAAGCATTTTGAGGAATATCGTTTTTTTTACCAAAAAATTGCGTTCAGCGACGAAGCTTATTTTTGGATGAATGAGTATGTGAATAAACAAAATTTTCGCGTTTTGTCTAATGAACAACCACAGGCAAAACAAGAACTACCATTCCACCCAGATTGGTCCGTATTTCTTTAAAGAGGACGCTGGCCGCAACGTTACCGTCCATAGCGCCCGCTATCGCACGATGATTTTTAACTTTTTTTTCGCCCAAAATGCAAGAACTGCCTCTGGTTAACATGTGGTTTCAACAAAACAGCGGTCATGTAACACAGCACGTGCAATAATGGACATGTTGGGAGATGAGTTCGGTGAGCAATTTATCTCACGTTTCGGACCGATAAGTTGGTTGTCTAGATTGTGCGGTTTGACGCCTCTAGACTATTTTTTATGGGAATACGTGAAGTCACTCGTCTATGCCGATAAACCAGCGTTACTTGCATCTTTGGAAGACAATATTACATGTGTTATTAGCGAGATACCAGCCTAGATTATTTTACTTTAAAAAGATAACATGAAATTTACCTGAAATGGCGATTCAAATAAAAACTGCAACACTTTTGGAATTTTTCTGTTTTTTTTTTTAAATTTGACAACCAATCCACTTAAAAAAATCACCCGTTATATATGTACGTACATACGAGGTCTATTCAAAAAGTATCGCGAATTTTGAATTTCCGCGGGTTACGTATATTCGATTTTCGATTTTTTGTGGCGTTATGTTGGTACTCATGTCTTTCACTTATGCCGACAAGTTCGGCCATTTTGAATGTTCAGTTAATTTTTGACAGCTGCTTTGCTTGCACGTGTTTTGGCTCGTCTTCGATTTTTCCCCATTCCATTTTTGACGATTAATTGTGATCCGATTAGCGTGTCAATGACGGTCGTCGGATTACTTTCCAATTGGGGTTTTATTGGTTTTATATTTTCACATAGTCTACAATGGTACCTTTTAATGTACAATTTTTAAATATGTAAAAATACAAATCTATATATTATGTCTGGGAAAAATCTAAGGTAAGTGTACTAAAAAATTATCTATAAGAATATAATTTTGAATTTACTTTAAACATAAAACTAGAGCTGCTTCCATTTGGAAACGATGTGAGTAAATTTCTTATCATAAAAGTGATTGTATTTAATTAATATATTTTCAGAATTTTATCATAAACGTAAGTATTGGGTTGTTCGAAAAGTAATTTCGTTTTTTTTTTATAAAAATGAAAGACGATTTTTTCTTATAGTGAATTAATATTTTATTCAATTAAATATTGTCCAGTCTAATCCCTAATAGCCTTTGCCATCTTTCTGGCAGTAGAATGATTCCACGCTCGTAAAATTTTTTTTTCTTTGCTGGCAAAAAACTGATCCAAGTGATTTTTTACCTCCTCATTTGAATTAAACGTTTTACCATCTAAAAAATTTTGTAGAGACCGGAGCAAATGATAATCGGAAGGTGGTAGGTCTGGAGAGTTTGGTGGGTGTGGCAGTATATCCCCATATACTATACATTTCCTATTGCCCAATTCTGGGCTTTTTTCTTTAAGTGAGTCATTCAATTTGTCCAACTGATGATAGTACACTGTTGCTCGGTAGAAACTCAAAATAAACGATTCCTTTGAAATCTCACCAAACAAATAGCATAACCTTTTTTTGATGAATATTGGCTTTCGAAGTGCTTTGAGCCGGTCCAGGATCTTTTTCTACTCCAGGATCGTTTGCGCTTAACATTATTATAGACAACCCATTTCTCGTCCCCAGTGATGATACGCTTCAAAAATGGATCATTTTCTTGGCGTTTGAGCAGCAAATCACAAACGTCAATGCGACGGCACAAATTTTTTTACGTAAGAAGATGAGGAACCCATATGTTGAGCTTTGAGATTAAATCTAGCCATTTCAAATGATCATGAATGGTCGAATTCGATAAATTTTATCTCTCAGCGATCTCACGAGTTATTATTCGCCGATTTGCATCAATTAATGCCTTTATTGTGTCTTCATCAGCAAAACGAAATTACTTTCCGAACAACCCAATATTATAGAAGTTCTATTTCATATTTTGAAATGTAAACTTTCATATGCAAATAAATGAATTCATAGCAAACAAATCTGTTTTATGTAGCTTATAATTCTAAATTTATTCAATTAAATAACTATCGCAGTTATTTAATTAAGTTTAAATAACTTCGACTATTATTTTAAAAATGTGCGCCAATGTAAAATTGCCCTTTAGCAGTATGCATGTGTGGGAGAGTAGCTTTAAAGTTGCATTCGGTTTTTTTGGCTAAGATGATAAATTTTTTAGCTAAGATACTGTTCAATTGCTATATAAGACACAAACCATATTTGATTCGGAGCATAAAGCACGCAGCCAAGACAATAAAATAGTTATCTGTGACACAGGCAAATTCAACTTCGATGACAGCTTTGATATTTGTTATTGTCTATGCTATATATTTTCTGTGACTTTGCTTGGTGTTGTTTTGAATTAGATGCGGTTTGTGTCTTAGTTTTACCATAAACAAAGATTATTCTTCTGTATTTGTAAAGTAACATTTAATATTATTTCTAATTGTTATGAAAAAAAAAATATTCTTTAAATCTTTTATATATTTAATTAAAATATTTTATTAATTTTGATTTATTTACTATAAAACTTACCTTAAGTAAAAGCTCAGAAAAAAGTTAGGTTTGTTTTTAATTTTTCCCCGAGAATTTTTTCGAAAATAATCCGTAATTTGTACGGATGAACAAGCATCCCTGAAAAATAATTAATAAATTTGAAATGAATGAAAATTTAAAAATAAACAATTCATATTATATACTTGTTTCCATTTTAACTGTTAGAAATTAAATTATTTTTATTTATATCAAACCAAATAATAACAGACAGAAGAAAGTGTATTAGAATTGATCTTATTCGATTTTATCGCTAGAATAATTTTACATTTCGAAAAGTTTTTATTATATTTTTCTCCAAGAGCAGGGTATGGATATTTTTAATTTGTTAATTAATAATTTTTTTAATTCGTTATCGCCGGATAACGAATTAAAGAAATTATAAAATTTTGTAATAATCAGCATAATCAACGGAAAATTTAATTGGAAATTTACCAAATTTGTGTGTAGAAAACTTTTAAAATTATGAGAAAAGCTAAAAACACCAAAATTATAAAAAGAATGTAATTTTGAATGATTCATCAGGTTTATTAGCGTTTTTACAAATGAAAGGAAAAAACAAAACCAATTAATTTATGAAATTATTGTCCTATTGAAGATGGTGGTCAGTTTTTTTTTTGTCTCCAGTAGCGCCTCGCCGTTATAGGAAGTAAATTTTAGTCTCGAAAGTTCAAATTCAATTGAGCTCCCAAAATAATAAACTTAATAGACTGAACATTTTTTTTGGGGCCTACGATAGCACCCAGTAGCTTGATGACGAAGATCTGCCCACCTCCCACTCCGTATGGAAATAACAAAAAAATTCAACAAATTTACAATCGCGAAATTCGCCGAATTCATCGAATACAAAATGTTTAGCGAAATTTTCATCCAATATAAAATGTACTGTAAAGTGGCGTTATGTGTTCATGTGTATATGCACGCAAAACCGAAAAATAAAAAGAAAATTTGCCCTGAAAATCTCAATGCGCGAGAATATCCCCAACCGCAAAGCAAATTACCAACAACTACAGGCATCCACCAATCCACTGAAAAATGATGTCTCCCATCAACTGCCTTCAGCGTGCCAAGCAATTTGCGAAAATAAAAAATGCAAGCATGTGCGAATTGGACGCCTGCCGTATAACGTTTGTTATTTGCCAACAAAATCTTCCGAGGAATACCGTGAATTTTGCATGAGTCATCCGAACAATTTCAAGCAACTGAAAAGTGGGGAGCACCCCATTCAACGTCGTCGTCGTCATCATTTACATGCCAACAACAACACAACACACAACTATCAAAATCCAATTTTCCTTTTACCTGAACCTGCCGCTTACAAGACGACGAAATTAATACTCCATGAAACGTTTAGATAGAAGGGAGGGCAGACGGTGGATAACTAAAGAGATTAAGAAATTCACTTGAATCCGAATCGATTAATATACTAGGCAGCCGCCATTCCCAACTAGCTCTCCACCGATTGATTGAATACGGAACAGAATAAAAATTGAAAGAAAAAAAATCAATGACGACATCGTTTTGGCATCACTATGTGCACAGTATTCCAATGTTCCCCACTCAATTCCAGTCAAGGTTGTTCATCATGTTGGTATTGTGCGGTGCCATAATGGCGTAGCTTGGCCCCAACACCACCATCCGCAATAATCCAATCCAAGTAGGAACTCTAGTTTTAACTGTGTTCGAATAAAAAGAAGACACCACTTCGTGGATATGTATTATTGCAGCTTTGAATATTAAAATGTTTCCGAATGAGAGGGTGTGTGGTAACTAAACTAAGGTGACCCAACACACGCGGGGCTATTCATTGGCTCTCAATATTATACAATATCGTCGTTTGCTTGTGATTTTATTTCTATTTTCGATAAAGTTTATTTAAATTATCACAAATAAATACAAAATACAAAAACGTATTTCACATGTAGACAAATTGGGAAAAATAATAAAAATATCTACCAACCAACAACAACTGATGAATATAACCGACCCTGTTAAGCCAAATTGACATTTTAATTATATAATTTTGTATTTAGTATCGATCAGAAAAAAAATAATAATAATATAGAATTATCGATAAATTTAGAATTATTTTTATTATTTTATTGGATTGATACGAGTTCAGATCAAAAAATTATAATTTCTAACTAAAAAAGGCTTTCTTTTTTATTCAAAAACTTTCTTTTAGTATTTTTTTTTTCTTCTTCATATTTTATTCTTTTTTTTAATAATCCTAAATATTTGCTATAATTTTAATGACTCCTAATAGCAGTTTTTTTTTGCTGTCTTATAATCGTGCGTGTTAATTGTAAATTGTAGCAAATGAGCAATCTACGTCAAATTATTTATGTTTCTTCAAGTTGATAGCTCTGACATTTTGACGTTTTGATTTCGTATTAAAATTAATGATCCCATGTATTTTATTTGTTTTTTTAAAATATTTTTAATAAGCTTTTTCTAATATGATCGATGAAAGTGAATTTTAAGTAGAAGAAGAAGAAGAAGAAGAAGAAGAAAAAGAAGAGGAAGAAGAAGATAAAAAAGAACAAGAAGAAGAAGACGAGGAAGAAGAGGAAAAAGAAGAAGAAAAAGAACAATAATAAGAGGAAGAGGAAGAAGAAGGAAGAAGAAGAAGAGGAAGAAGAAGAAGAAGAAGAGGAAAAAGAAGAAGAAGAAGAGAAAGAGGAAGAAGAAGAGGGAAAAGAGGAAAAAGAAGAAGAGGAAGAAGAGGAAGAAGAACAAGAAGAAGAACAATAATAAGAGGAAGAAGAAGAAGAAGAAGAAGAAGAGGAAGAAGAAGAAGAAGAAGAAAAAGAAGCAGAAGAAGAAGAAGAAGAAGAGAAAGAGGAAGAAGAGGAAAAAGAAGAGGAAGAGGAAGAGGAAGAAGAAGAGGAAGAAGAAGAAGAAAAAGAAGAGGAAGAAGAAGATAAAAAAGAACAAGAAGAAGAAGACGAGGAAGAAGAGGAAAAAGAAGAAGAAAAAGAACAATAATAAGAGGAAGAGGAAGAAGAAGGAAGAAGAAGAAGAATAAAGAAGAAGAAGAGGAAAAAGAAGAAGAAGAAGAAGAAGAAGAAAAAGAAGAGGAAGAAGAGGGAAAAGAAGAAGAAGAAGAACAATTTCAAATGCTTATTGATTAGCTGTATTCCATTGGGAAAATTTTGCTACCTACGAGTAGCTGTTATCATGTACACCACCTCGAACAAATGAGTAGTTCGGATGCGTAGTTACGCCATACAATTTACGGTAGGGCATTTTAGTTCCCGAACTGGAAATAGATGGGTTAGCGGGTTCGTTGGTTATATTGAAGAGTCATATTTTTGTCAGTATTGTTTATGTGTGAATAAACTCAGTTTTTATTGTTTATGTGTGAGTAAACTCAGTATTGTTGTTGACTATTTTGAGGTTATATTTTACTACTGTCAGTAAATTTTGCATTCCATTGGGCATCTATTCGCAAGTACTTGTGAGTAGCAAAATTGGTCCAATGGAATACAGGTATTCAAATATTTTCCTCATAACTTAATCACAGGTGAACATGTCAAACAGTAGAGAACACAGAAATACTAATATTGAACATACTGAAGAAATCTTAAACTTAAAAATCTTGTACTCTTCCGTACCATTCAAATTTTATTCCCAGATTAGCACTTTACACATAAACAAACAAACAAACAAAATTATCAACCCCATATACGTATATGGAGACATAGTTTGACAGATCATAAATGGTAAGAAATAAAAATCAAGCAGGTAGAGCTTTAATGCTTCTTGGTGTAGATTTATGGTAGATACAGGGTGGGCTATCTGTTGGTTCTCTTATAAGCTTTTAAAAAATCCTTAGATTAAAGTATACCTGGATTAATTATTGCAGAAGCGGCGAGAAATCGTAACGCTTGCATACTTTTGTATAGATTTTTTTATGTAGACATGACACCCACTGATATTTAGTTTTCGTAATATTTAGAAATTTATTGAATTTCAAAAGCATGATTTATATTCATTTTAATTCACTTATTAGAAACAAAAATATTATTCAGAAAATGAAGTGTTTTATAAAGGGTTGCTGGTAATTCAACGGAATGAGGAAGTCGGGAATTTCTTTTTTTTCGGTTAGTTGACATCTTCATTTTTACTAGAGAAATTAACAAAAATTTAGTTTACAATGTGTTTAATTGGCTTTTAGTAATTTATTTTGTCCAAAAAGTGGTTAAAAAGGGAAAAGTTCGTCATTCAATAAATGTAAACAAATGTGATGTTGACAGTTCAATATTTAGGACAAAATAGTTCAGTGGCGGCGTACGTAAGGTATTAAGGGAACGAATTTTTCAGTCTGTTTTCCAATGTTGTTTTTATTGAGTTAAAATAAATAAAATATATTCGGTAGGCTTATTATTTAAATAAATTTTTTGCATTTGTACTTTTGCTTGCTCTATTAGACAATTTTGTAATGCATTTACTACAATAAATAATAATATTTTCAATTTTTTTAGAATATTAGTTGTTAATTATTTAAGCACATTAAATTTTCCAACTTGTAATTTAGTTTTAAAGCATTTGGTATAATGTTGTATACAATTAACTTCTATATTATTAAGAATTTGATGTAATATTCTACATAATTAATGCTTTATTTTTTTAATTTAATTTAAATGCACATGCCTTGCGCATTTAAAATTGGCCCCTAATGATTTGCGCCATTTCAGTTATTTTGCATGTGTGTGCGTTCTACGAATGTATTGCCAAAAAAATTCGGCACACAATTTTTGTGTAAAGGCCTATCCAGTTCTTCTATAATCTAAGCTTAATTTTATGTTGCCATATGTACATCTGGCGGCGATAAATGGAAAAATGTGCATATTTATGTGTAGAGTTGTTTGCGTAGATATAACCACCGCTGACATTTAGTTTTCGTAATTAAAATTTTCTGCATTCTTAATTATCTATTTTAACTTGCATATTCCAAAGAGACATAACGACAATCCATATTTTTTTAGATTAATAAAGTGATAGAATACCCAACACTGTACATATTTAAGCTTTGGTTACATTTTTAATTTTGACAGAATATCGGCAAGTTGAATTTCAAGTTTGTTTTTATTTATTATTATGTAAAATAATTTAAGTGTTTTGTCAGAAAGTAAAATATGTAGTTTTGCAAGTTTGTGCGTTCTTGCAAAAGTAATTTTGGAAATAAGTAGAAAGAATTTTTGTGCAGAGGCCTATCCATGTATTCTATAATCTAAGGCAGGTGTCGGAAAGGCAGTGCAGTAACGAGGCTTCCAGGATGTCCCCGAAGCAATTTTAGAGTGCTTGCCGTTCAAATATTTAAATTTTAAATTTTAGATATTTAAACAGCAAATACTCGTAGTTATAATGAAAATTTAAGTGGAATTAAATTTTTGATGAAAACTAAAGCTTAGCGACATCTAGAGGAGGGCTTAGAATTCATATTCATAAACGAAGAAAAATTCGGAAAGATGGAAAAAATCTATACTCTGAAATTGAACTCTGTTTGCGAGTTGGCAAATGTTTGTGAATCTTTGTTTTCCAAAATGAATACTTAAAATGGGAAGTGCCGATCAAGACTCAGTCAAGCCGATTTGGACTAATAGCTGAGAACTTTGGAATTGAACTTAGGTTTCACAATACAACGAGTTGGCCGCAGATTTTCAATGTCGAATAACGAATTTATTATCAACGTTTTTTCAATTAAAATTTCAATTTATTTATCAACAATTTATATAGTAAATTTATGTTGCATGCATATTTTCATATTTAAATATTATTACCCCCCCCCTCTTCCTTCCCCCCTCCAATAATAATTTATTATATTATTTGCATAGTGCAGATGATACTTACTTAATAAGTGTACCTCGACAATATTCTTAGGTATGGTTTTTGTCCAATATAAAATTTGTTGTCTTACAAGTCTTCTTTGGAACAATTAATTCGATATTAAAAGAAGCTCATTAAAGTCACAAAAAAAAAGTTCAGTAAATATAGATAATAAAAGTTTACAAAAAATTGTTTTAAAATTATTAAAAGGGCAACATTTTAGTTTGATATTAGCAATATAACGATCATAGGTAAAAATAATAAACGGCAAAATGGCTACTCCCAACACATTATTAGAAATGTTGAGAATATTTATTGAATTGAAATTATAAATACCGGAGAATTAACGTCTTTGAATATTTTTCGATTCTTCTTTGTGTTTTTTTTTAAACAATAAAAATTTGTAAGTACCCCCCAACAACTCAGAATAGTTGACGATAACTAAAAAGGTAATAAACTAACTACATACTGGGTGTTCCCCGATAAATCCATCGTCAGAAAATAAAATCAAATTTGAAAGTTATCGTATGAACATAATTTAAACTAACAAAATATACCAGGTGTATACGCTTAAATCCGCTATTTGGTAACAGATGGCGTGAGTGAGCGTATTAAGCTACCATGAGCACGCCATACTTTTTTTTAATAAGTTTGACATCTGTCAACATTAATCAGTGCACATTGTCAGCAATTTCGTACAACAACATACATTTTTCCTTTGGTAATCATGTCTAGTTTTGTGCAAGAAAAAGAGCATATGCGGGAAGCTCTGCTTTTCTGCTTCAATTTGAAGAAATCGGCTGCCAAATCACATCGAATGCTTATGGAGGCCTATGGTAACAGTGGTTTATCAGAAACAACGTGCCGAGATTGGTTTCGTCGGTTCAAAGACGGAAATTTTGACTTGTAGGATAAGAAGCGTGAAAATCGGCCTAGGAAGGTCGAGGACCATCAATTGCAGGCTCTTTTGGACGAAGACGATACCCAATCAACCAGCCATTTCCATGAGTCCGCATGCCATGGGGAAGATTGAAAAGATCGGAAAATGGGTGCCGCATGAATTGAACGATAGGCAGATAGAGTGACGCCAAAACACATATGAAATCTTGCTCGGCAGACAAAAACGAAAGTCTTTCCTGCATCGGATTGTAACAGAAGATGAAAAGTGGATATATTTCGAGAATCCTAAACGCAAGAAATCGTGGGTTGATCCCGGCCAACCATCAACATCTTCCCCAAGACCAAATCGGAAGACGATGCTGTGCGTTTGGTGGGATCAGCAGGTTATCGTCTACTATGAGATGTTGAAACCTTGTGAAACTGTCAATGCCCACCGCTACCACCAACAACTGATCAAATTGCACCGTGCTCTGCGTTAAAAAAGGACGGATTATCAACAAAGACATGACAAGCTGATTTTCCTCCACGACAACGCACCATCGCATAGTCCAAATTGGTCCGAAACTACTTAGAGACACTCAACTGGGAGATGATACCCCACCCCGCTTATTCACCAGACCTGGACCCTTCCGACTATCACCTGTTTTCATCGATTCTTACGAAGACGTCCGAAAATGGCTTGATGAGGGGTTTGCCTCCAAAAAGAAGGCATTTTTTTGGCGTGGAATCCACAAATTGCCCGAGGACAAGTACTTTGAATAAATTTGCTTTTGCTTTCTATGAAAAAAACATGTGTTTTTTTGACTAAAAAATAGCGGATTTAGGCTTATATACCTGGTCTTTGCAAGTAATTTCAGGTTCCTGACTACAGGTGTGTGCTAAAGAAATGCAGATTTATAGAAAAATTAAATTATGTGATTTTTAAATCTGAACCAAATCTGAAAGGTTTTGTAATAAAAATGTTAACTTATTATAAGACGATGTCAGTTAATTTATTAAACTTATTAAAAAAAAAAAAACAGAATAATATAAACTATGGGAGAGCGTACCAAATTAAATGAAAAAAAAACAAAAAAATGAGCGCCTACGATCAAATGTCCCCATAGCACCAGAAAGCATTCAGATCGTAGAGCAAAGATAAAAATTGACATATGGTAATACGTTGATACGAACATTATAGAAATTCATTCCAAATATTCCGACAAATGTGACATCGCCTATACTAGCAATATTAGTTCTCTGGACTTAAGCCAGTATGTGTGCTCCCCTCAATATTCTTAACCAGCTAAATGAGTACGTCACTCTTATTACATACGACTGAGTTCTCACACGACAAGCTATACATGTGCACTGCTCATTGGAAAAAAGTCCATTCTTATTTCGCCACTACTCATCTGTGTGTGTCAATGACGCAATTTGTTTTGGTTTATGCTGTGTTTCTTATTTTCCAGGAATATCGGAGTCTCTTCATGGAATACATTGGAATTTCTTTGAAACGAACCTGTTGAAATGCCTTGCCGATGAGTCATCATCGTTGGGTACTCGAAGTGTGAGAGATCAAATTGCACGGCACAGCTCTTTACAGTTGGTGTCATTTTAGAATTTTTACCTGCTTATCCAACCTTCATTGAAAAAACGAAAATTTAAAAAAGAAATAAAAATGGGAAAAAACGCCATTTTCATAACACACAATGACCGTATGTATAATGCTGGTTGTTGATAAAATGAGCTAAATCCGGAGCAAAATCATAAATGATAAAGTGAGAGAGAAATAGAAAAACAGAGAGAAAAACAACTTATCATATCTATTCCATTGTTGTTTACTCTCTTTCTCTAGCCGGTAAGAGATGAGATTTTTTGTTTACAAACTCATTACGCTCGGATCGCATTGAAGCATTGCCCGAGGTAAGCGTAAGAGTAGAGATACTGGCCCCATGACGTCTTCGTATCAACAAAACCAGACTCCAAATTATAACGCACATTAAATGGTCGGAGAATATTTATCGGGGCGTCCTTGTAAATTGCATAATAAACAACCCATCGAATACGAAATAACAAAAAAAAATGAAAAAAATAAACCAGCACCTGTTGCTTGTCATTTAGGCAAAAATCTATTTTAGTTTTCGTTTTATTATTCATCCCCACAGTTCTAAAAATAAACAATAAAAATATAAACTCTGTACATTGACAATTAATAATAGTGTGCATTATTATCTTTGTTTTTGTTTATTTTTATTTTTTGTATTTAGATTATTTTCTATTTTTTCCGCAAATTAATGATGCTCTCTAATTAGTTACGGCCTTTAATTTATTTATTTATTGTTTTTTCGATTTTCTATTTTTTGTTTGGGGCGGGATGATGGTATAGTTAAAATATATATAAAAATATATTGGGGCGGGATGATGGTGGTGGCAATTTAAGAGATACATATATGTATCAGCACTAATATGAATTATGGTATCATTATTTCATTATGTTTAGACAGAATGTAGTTTATTCAAAAGAGACCACCCACAATTATCGCTTGACGCTTGTCGAACTTATTATTTATAATAAAAGCCGAAGATGATTTTTCTTCTCTTTCGTATGTTTTCATAAATTTCCATTTAAAGTTAATATGTATTCGCATTAAGAGCTCTTTTTTTATATTCGCAAAAGTCCTTTTCTCTCTCTATCTCTCTCTCTCTCTGATAGTCATATGAGCAAATATATATGATTATCATTTTATTATTACTTGTAAATAGTCGTTTACATTTTGTTTTTTTTTTTGTTATGAAATTGGTTGGTATTATGAAATTTTAAATTGTTATTCTGCACACGATTATTGAATATCGTTTTAAATTGAGGTAAGTGAACATTTATGTGACAGGAAAATTTCTGTTTAATTTTTCAAAATATCTATTTACGACAATATTTCAATTTATATATTATTTTTGAAATTGTTTTTATGCAAATTTCATAGAATGGAATAGTACTAGAAGATATAGACTTGCATATATACTGTAGGCCAAAAGTATGCGACTATCTTGATACAACATATTCTCCAGAAATCTTTGGTTAGAATCCTAATAAATACTATTTCGTAAATGAGAATAAATAACAATTAAAATATTTTATTATGGCGTGAAATATTAGAAATAGAAATTATAATTTCTACTCATGTCTTAATTTATTTAAGTAAAAATTTATAAATAGAATTTTAATTCTATTTAATTGAAAATTTAAAAATATGAAAAAAATTCTTGAGGTTAGTGTTAAACTGCACTCTGCTCTTGTTACGGATGGAGTAGGAGACTTAGTGCAATATGAGGAAATTTAAAAAAAAAAGATTGTGTATATGAACATTGTAGAGATAGAAGCCCTTCGATTAGGACTTCGGTTAATTGGTGCAGCGAAATAATGAACCCATCGAAATTTTGTAGAGAAAGAATTTTGGAAAATATGAAATGGTCGATCTCAACCTCATAGTTGGTTTATGGGATGAACTACATAGACGAGCGCTGCAGCACTGTCCATTATCCAAAGAAGACTTGCGTAACATCTAATAAAAAAACCGATCGACCAAATGCGTAAAATTGTACAAACTGTCATCAGAAGTAAATTAGGCTTTTTCGACAACTAACTATTTAGGCAATTTTTTTTATATTATATTGATAATAATTAATATATAAAAAATTTTTCGTTCATATTTATAAAGAAAATTAATATAATTTAAAAATAAATATTTTTTTTGCTTATTTATTTCAATTTCCGAGTTTTATTTAACTTTTCCCCTAGTGGTACCAATACTTTTGGCCTGCAGTGTATTTAAAAAAAAATTCCTACTATATAGTTCTATTATATAACAGGAATTTTTTAAAGAAAAAAAACTCTAATTTTTACCAAATTTTTATTCGTAATAAAAGAAATAAATACACTAAATTACTCTAATAAATCCAAATAGGTTCAATTATCTCATGAAAAATAAATGTACGCTTTTCAACCATTTATTAAACGATACTATAGTTAACACTAGTAGTTTCTTATATTATTTACATTTTTAAATTTATTATCCCCAAATATGTTCTAAGATTCTTATTTTTTATTGATAGCAGAAAAAATTTTTATTAGACGAACATGTCAGCGAAACTTATATTTTTTAATAAATTGTGCAGTTAAGAATTTTGTAGGATATTTCCGGAAATCAGATATAGGTACAGGATATTTTCGGTAAACAGAAAATGTCATAACTTCTGAAAATCTAAATCCAGGTCAACTTAAATTACTTTGTTTTTAAAGCGATGATTAAAATTGTTGTTAAAATGAAAGTGTCATAATCCCATTTAGAGACTAACCAAATAATACGAATATTACCTTCTAAAGAGAATTATTTCAGGTAAGAGAATATTATTTATGATCATATTCAGGTAAAATATATTTGATTGTGATTCATCTTTTTAGATGTGAAAAGAAGAATACTTCTAATATTTTTTTATTAATAAAGGTAAATACTTTGTTAGTAAATATTTTTACAAGTTGTTATATTAGGTTTTTATAACTTTTCATTTTAGGTAGAAGAAACTATCCGGTTATTTTTAAAGCCATATAATAATTAATGCCCGTAATTAGTTCGTAACACAAAATATTTCCTATAAAAATGCATCCATAACTTAATATGTAATGAAATTGAAATTCTTACTTAAAATAAAAACTTCTTCATTTTCTGTCAGCGAAAATTGAGATTCTATTTTCATTTTGAATGCCTTAGCGTACAATAGTCGTATATAAAGCAGGACATTATGTATTCAAAATATTCAGGACAATGAAAAATATGGGCTTTTTAAAAAGATTTTTTATTTTGCGTACGATTATGAATGTGGTCATATGATATATATGTACGTGGAGATGGAAAATTTTCTTGGTTAACATATTTCGCTAACTTATGTAAAAAAAAAACTGCTGAAAAAAAAATTAATATAATCTTATATCAAAAATATTTAGCAATAAATTTGTAACGAGAAAAGCAATTCTCTCTAATTCCTTGGCAGTTAGTTATTTATGAAAACAATCGTGTACGCTTATTTTCTTTTCGTATTTATTAAAATATTTTGTACTATCAACTCTTTTTGGTAAAAATAATTCCAAAAAGCAGTAAAGCTGAAAGTAATTTTTAGCTGTTTGCTCTCTCCATTTTTTTAAAAAGCATTTCCGATTTTACTTAGAAAATAATCTAACCTAGTTTGGCTATTTGCTAAAATAAGGAATGATCTACTTTTCAAAAAAGACATACGTGTAGGTTCCCAGATTGAATTATATCCTATTTTTTTATGAAGCAATTGAACTATAGGATTCTTGAATATCCTTACAATGTTTTGGTACATTGCGCTTGTAGAAAATGTTAGAAGGGATAAAGGACGAGATTCGGTACACATTGGTCTTAAAAAGGTGTTGATTATAATGATTTGGAACAATCGAGTCAGACAGGGTATTCCACATTCTGTTTCAAGGGGCATTCTTGGCGAAACGAATATTTCGGTGAAATAATTAAAGGCGCGTTTATAAAAAATATGGTAAAATAAGAAAAGACAGGAGACTTTTCTAATGAATCTAATGACTCCGATATATTTTTCTCTTCCATTAATTTTATCGCTTGGCTTTGTATCCTATCTAGTAAGTGCAATGACGTTTAAGAAGGGCCTGCCCATGTATGGGAATTGTATTCCAGAGTGAGACATTTCTTATATACCTTAAGGAAAGCTAAATATTTCGTCAACCGAAGAGCAAGGGAGTCAATCAGGAACCCAATATGAAAAACTTAGAGTACTGTCATCAGTGAAACATTGAATTGGATGATATGTAATAGACAATAGATCATTTATTAAATGGAGAAAAGGACTTGGAGATAGAACGGAACCCTGAGGAACATCAGCATTTATATGTTGAATTATCGACGTTCAGCCATTTCAAACATCTTGGGTTAAACGACCCGAAAGTTAGCTTTCAATCCATTTAACCAAGTAATCGGTAAAAGAGCTTGGGGCTAAACTCTGTCCAATGCCTTTGATATAACTGATACAAAAAATGGATAGTGTCATACCATATGCCACCAAATCAGTAGTGGATCTATTAGTACGGAAACCATATTGATAATCATTTAGTAGCTGGTAGGTTATCAGCATTGTCCATGACTTTATAAAGATTGGATATTAGTGCAATGGGTCGGTAATTGGTGAGGGAAGGGGACTCGTCTCGTTTGGGAACTGGTTAAATAAATGCTGTTTTGCATCTATTCGAAAGAATTCTTAACGAAAAGGATAGGTAGAATCTTACTGAGTTTTCTGCTAGGGAGGAAATACCATCTGGACCAGCAGATTTGTGTGTATAAAGATCTTTAAGTACTCTTTTTAGCGTTCGAGTGTGAAAATGGATAATGGAACGTGCTTCGATAAAAGTGGACGTGACGTGTAATGTGGAAACGGAGAAGACGCATAGAAGTAATCTGCGAGCAAATTGGCATTGTCTAATATGCTATAAATTGGAATTTTGTTGTAAATGAGTGTCGAGGTGGATAAAAACTCGAAATATTTGATTTATTTAATGTACCACAAAATTTGTTTGCTCTCTCTGGGCCCATTTGGAAAAATTAGAAATAAAATTGGAGATAAAACTAAATTCTGAGGAACACTAACATTTATTTGGCGGTATACAGTCCATCCAATAAATGATAGTGTTCCCCAGGGTTCAGTTGGTGTCAGTTTAACGTCTTGACAAGTCCGCGCTATACAAATTCAAAGCCCATTCCAACAATAATTGACTTTCAATATAATTTTACATAAAAGCTTATTTTTATTAAAAACAAATCATTTATTTATTATCAATTATGAAAAAAAATTTTTTACTGTCCAATAAGATATTAAATTTTTTGTAGAAGATATAATTTTTCATATTCGTATATGAATTTGTAAACTTACAATATATTCAGTTTATGCATGCATATAGGTAAAAATTTTCAGTAAATAATAAAAACCATTAATAATTTTTGCAAAAAAATTCTTCCTTTACAAAATATCAATTTTTTTTTCCAATATTTAAAATTTAATTTTTCAGAAATTACATACGCACGCCTTCAAGTCAAGTCAGAATGTTTCAGTTTCTTCTGAGAATAAATCCTGTTCGTACATGTTCACGAATGGTGCCACATTTCTACACTGCATTTGGACTTTGGCATCTTCTGTATTTTTTTTGCATCAAAACAAAATTATTAAAGACTAACCAAAATTTAGGCACGTATGATCCCATTCCAGGCCGAAGATTACTTTCCAATCTTCCCAATTCTGCCATGCCTTAAAAAGACTTGCCATAAAAAGAAGGAAACAAGTAAATAACAACAAAAAATTAAGGATAATCCAAAGGTCAAATAATACCCTTGCTTATAGATTTTAATGGACTGGCTCTGCCTCTGGTGAGTGCCCAAAATTATTATTCCACTTGTACACTCTGCGTAGCTATATGGATGCATAAATGTGCATGGTCTAAATTCTTTTTGCAGTAGTTTTATTGTTTTCGACCATGACACGAAAAAGAAATAAGAATCGAAGCTACCAGAGAACAAATGTGAATTCTTTTGGAAATTCTTATTGCAATCTTATTTTTCTCTTGGCTAAAATGAAGGCGTTCCAGAAAAGTCTACCCGTACTGGTAGAAACAAGTACACCTCGTCAAGGTGTTGAACGCTGTTATTGTTCATTTTTCTACCTGATATTTAGTCTAAAAGTGTCTCTGTCTGTTAGCTTATCGGATAATTACATTCTAATGGCACACAGCATATGGGAGAGAAATTCGGTCATAAAAGTCTCATTCTTAACAGGAAATGTTTTTCAGTAAAGGCAAGCGCATTGTTAACTACCTTTAGAAATTTTAATGAAGTTTCTTTTGTGTCAAATAAAGGCGATACACGACCAGGTAGTGTCATGAAAAACAAATACATACAAATTATTAAATACAATTCGTTAGTATTGTATAAAAAAAAATTTTAATTGTTAATTGTTTTCTGTAGTTTTGTACAATTTCCACCTTTTTATGTTTGTACTATTTTTTACTATTAGGAAAATTTATACATATTACCATGAACACATATAAATTAGCACACTTAAAATTTAAAAATTTGTTAAAAAGTCTAGAAATCAAAAATATAAGGAGATTATTAGTACCTTACACTACGATTTTCAGACCAATATACACTCTTCCGTTAATAACAGTAAATAATCCTTAGAAAAATTATTTTTTTCCTATTAGATTAGAAAAAAATTGCAATTAGATTAAGAAGGGTTCGTTTGGAGATTAAATGTAAAAAATATATACGAGGTCTGTTCAAAAAGTATCACGAATTTTGTGTTTTTTTTTAATCCCAGATCTGGGGAATAATGTGGTTGCGCCAATCATTTTTTGTGATCCCAGATCTGGGGAATAATGTGGTTGCGCCATTATTAGTGTGTTGTTTTTGGCCAAAAATGGCAAAAGCCAATTTTTGTTCTTCCACAAATCCGGGCGTTTCTGGCGGATTTCTTCGGGCGTTTCTGGCATATTGCTCCGCGCAACTTGCGCATAACTTGCAGTTAATATTCCTTATTGACCTTTCTACCCTGTGGCAAAAACTCATGATGCACCACGCCGCTGCAATCGAAGAAAACTGTAAGCAAAACCTTCACATTGGACCGAACTTGGCGTTTTTTTTGGTCTTGGCTCGTGCGGCAGCTTCCATTGGGATGATTGAGCTTTGGTTTCCACGTCATAACCATAAACCCATGATTCGTCACCAGTTATGACCCTCTGGAGCAAATTTGGGTCGTCGCAGACAGAGTCTAACAGCTCCTTAGTAATGTTAATGCGATGCTGTTTTTGGTCGAAATTGAGCAATTTTGGTGCGAATTTCGCGGCAACCCGTCGCACGCCCAAATCATTGGTAAAAATCGAATGGCACGATCCAATCGATATGTTTAAGTCGTCAGCAACTTCTCAAACGGTGATTCGACGATTGGCCAATACTATTTTCTTCATTCAAAATGGCCGAACTTGTCGGCATAAGTGAGAGACATGAGTACCAACATAACGCCACAAAAAATCGAAAATCGAATATACGTAACCCGCAGAAATTCAAAATTCGCTGTTAAACATAAAATCGATTCTAGTGTCCTGAATAAGCGACACTGGGACGTCTGCATATAATACGCAGTAGTTTTGAATTCAAATCCAGCTAGTGACAAATGAGGTGGAATTCACTTGGGGTTGTCGTCAATGGGTCTGATTAAAAAAATTCTCAAATTTTAATATGAATCAATGGCATTTCGATTAGTCTCTCCCAAATTAGTACCTCTCTATCGGTTTTAATTTTTGTGGAATCCGATATTAAAATTTAAATTTTTCCTCGTCAATTCAGTAATTTTCTAGTTAAAATTTTGATTATTTCATAAATTTGATGCAAATATGTTGATTGATCCACTTAGCCAGATTGATTTCGATTGACCCACTTAGCCAGATTGATTTTCTACGAATATTTTCTTTACTAAACATATTTTTTTATTAATTAAAAAAATTTTTTTTTAATAAATAAAGTCGAATTTTCTTAAATATTTGAAATAATGACAAGAAGTATTTACGACTAAAATGTTGTACAATAAAAGAGAATTATTCAAATTAATGTGTTCATTATTCAATAGATTGGAATAAAGTGTTGCACATTAACAACGATTAATGTTTATCTCAACGTGAATATTGTAAACAACGTGTACACATACTCATAGTTATGTATTGTATGATATTCGCCTCTGTACGAGTATATAACTAAGTTTCTGTTCATATCTATACTTGTACTCTAGTATACACAAATACTAATGAGTTTGTAAACATTTATAATATACTAAATGTCTCGACGTTTTATGAATTTTATATTTTATTACTGGAAATATAAATTCACCCTTGACATAGAAAAGTACATGCACATGTTCATTTTAAACATGCAAATAAAAATTCATAAATTCATATATTTAACACTAATTTATCCATAAATATTAATACTAAAAATACAGAAATTATTTGAGTATACTCGTATTTGTAATTATGAATAGAGGGGACAAGAGAAATATTGTAGTAGTCGGGATGTTAATATCTGAAGAAGGCCTGATTCAGCAAACTCTCTCCAGTAGCAATGGCACATATAGTGAAGCCTCACTGAGTGCCGACAGTACAACAGTGGGAAGATGCCAAATAGAAGTGCCAAAATGCTTTAAGTGATTCCCATCTTCATATTAAATGGGCTGTGTGTGTCTTGATTCTAATTAAGCATTAAACGTTATAGATTCAAAAATAGCTAAACAGCCACAGTCGCATTAATCACGTATTATTAGTTGAAAGAGTACACAAGTGGTGCGTTCAGTATTCTAGCTACTAAGTACATATACTCCCCCATTCGTCCCTGTCGTTTATCGTTTCTGTTGTGTTTAGAATCTTTACTCTAGCCCTGTTCACATGCTGAGTGTAATGACTTTAATCGCCGCACGAAATAAAAGCGATCAAGACTCAGTGGCGGCAATGAAATTTTCGCCGTTCGACTTGACACAGAATTAACATAAGCGAGCATGACGACGGCGTTTAGAGTGACACGACTCTCCTCTAACAGTGGCCAGTACAAGACCATGCATATGGGTGTGAGTGATTTTCTATACTAAATACTTGGGTATAAACAACCCTGGCCACACTCTCATAAACAATAACAATTCTATGCTGGGAAACAATTATGATCTTATAATCGGGTTTAATTTTTATTTAATTACACTCTAAAGTACACATTATTGTTAAAAGTTAACAATTCGACTGAAAGCACATTTCTATTCGCGTACTACTTGTAGCTTCAATAATCAATATTCATATTTGATGGAGCCTATTGATTTCTATATTATTTTATTCCCAATATAAACTTAAACAATTATACATAATGTTGATTGTTACAATATTGGTGTGGACTATATACTTTATCACAAGTTGAAGGAGTCTATTAATTTATTAAAACTATTCCAAATAGCATCAGAAGTGGAAACATACACGTATGGTATACTTTTGAAATATCAAATGTTCTTTCTTTGCTGTTCAAATTTTTGATAAAACTAGATATTGTTCCCTTACACTGGGTGGCTGTTAAATTTACAAGATACAATTTATATCAAAAGCAGTGTTCAGTCATACGAGTACCATAGTTCGTTCAGGCACGTGCCATGTATTTAAGCACTAACTTTACGAGTCGACCACTTTGTTACTTTGTGCTTTAATGTAAGCAGTACAAATTGTTGAGGTAATTGAAATTAATTTAAAATATTATTTAGCTATTATCAGTTAAACAAATTTCACGTTTTAGTTGTGTCTATACCTATTTGGACACTTATATCTAAATTTGATTGAGTAGAAATTATTATACAATAAAACAATGGAATTTAATTAATTTAAACTCTCCAGTGTCTATTATTTTACATATAAAAACAGAATATCTCAATTCCATAATTAATAGTATGCAGACATGGTCTCATATTAAGGATGTAATTTACAGAGAATTTTTGGTAACTATTAACTTGCTTTCTCATAAATATGTATGTACATTCGTCAGAACATAATACAAATTAGAAACAGAAAATTGGAAAAATAGTTTGAATGTTTAATATTAACAATTGAATTTTTATTACAGGTAAATAATCTTAGGCGCATTAGTATAATCAATTTATGACATGCATACATATATTTGTTTATTTTTTTTTGTTAAATTTTAAATAAAGTCTTGTTCAGTCTACATAAATACTTATTATAGGGTAAATACACCTAACTTTTGAAATATGAACTTTTTCATGAATTATTTGTTCTAACACGAATTGCAAAAAATCTTTATAAAAAAATAATAAATTTCAAGTTTTTATAATGTAATAATGTAGTACGAAAACTAAATTATACATTATGGGACAATTTTCTGCATCTGTAGATACAAAAATAAAATATCGTATGTACAATTGGGGAATTCCCGAAGTTTCTTGTATAAAGACCCCTAAGTTGAACTTTATATTTTTTTTTATTTATATTGAATAAAATAGCGTAGAAAATTATTTGCACACCTCAAATTTTTTTTTTGGATAAATATATTGGAAGTAACAATACTTATGGACGAAAGTTGTTCTATTTTACTTATTTAATCCTTTTTTTAAATAAAACTATGTATGAATACTATTTTATAGAATTTATAAAATATGGACAATTTTCTATAACAGCATATACACTCTATTCTTGTTTTATAGGGTAGAAGTGTTCCATGGAAATCCGCATACAAAAAATCGCACAAAAAAGACATAGATTGAAAATAAAATATATGCATCCATATTCGTATATGTAAATAACATAAACAAAACAATATTTCATTGAAAACATAAATAACATATCCAGAATTATAATTTTGGTTTCTAGCGAAATTGCACTACTTTTCTGTTATTATTAATATCACACATTTTGCTTAAGAGGACTAAACAAATTATAGAAAAAACTTATCTTCAAGTAGTAACCTTCTTTCACAGAGTTTTGTTTTCTACTGGGTAATAAAAAGGTACATAATGCGTAATAGAATAGTATGACAAATTTTCAAGGCTAGAACAGTATGATAAATTGAATGCATATTAATTACGTACTAAAATTTAAACAAAATTTTGTGAATCCATAATTACGCACTAAAATTATTAAAAAATTTTGTTTTTGTTTCACCGCATTATTTTAAAATTGCATAAAAAAACCGCATAAAACGAGAATAGAGTGTAGTTATTTTTCATCTTACACGGTTTTTTTTAAATTTCTGGAACAACATTTTTTACACGATGTTTGTTAGAACGTACCTAATATCAAAAACTTCCTCAAGAGATTTTTATCTCTTTACCTTATAAATATGGGCTTGTGATGTTTCACAAGCTTCTTCAACGATTTTTATCCCATTTCATGGTTTGATATAATTATTATTAAACCAGGAAAAGGTTTAAAAATTCTTTCAAAAAGCTTCTGATATTTCTGTAAATCCTGATTTAATAAATTTTATTTTATTATTTTTTATAAAAAAAACCTTTTTTTTTTGTAACGAAGGAATTTAGAACTTATTTGTAATTCAATACATATTCTCGTGGTAAATATGTAAAATAGTTTACAACAGAAGTTAAAAGAATTTTTATCAATTACTTTCTATTGATAAATAAAATTAAAATCCCTGAAAAAATTTCCCAATATTTAAATATTATACGTAAATTTTTATGCTGTTTAGCTTATTGCTGTTAATTGAAAAAATTAATAAATGTTCAGTAATTAAAATTTTTTTTGATTCAATTACAAATTAGTAACAAACAATTTTTTTGATGTAAATAATATAAATTGTGTAAATAGGCTATAATCGAATCAGAAATGATGTACCTACATTGCTGGATCAATTACACCTGAGGTTCTCAAATAGTAATTTCGTGATAGCCTGCCATTAGGTTAAATACGAGTATATTTAACAAATCTGAAAATGATAATTACGAGTATAAACTAATCGAAAATCATAATATTGATAGTAAAAAGAACTTAATTTACAAGGAAAAATAAACTAAGTAATAACTGAAGATACTTCAAAGTAAAAAGAAAATTTGAGAATCACTGAAATAAATAATTGTAAGAGAAAAAGAAAAATAATACCGAACAAACAAAATGGACAAAATGGCATAATAAAATGCAAAAAAAAACATATGTGCTTTGTTTGTTTTTTTTGTTGTTTTTTTCTTGTGATAAAAAAGGCTTGCCTTAATTTTGGCATTATTTTTTTGTCATTTTTTAAAATTTTTTTTAAATTTTATTTTGAGGAGTGTTTATTATAATCAATAAGAAAACAAACGTAGCTTTTCTTAAAGAAAAACCGACAACATACTTGTATGAGTGAATATATTTATATATGCCATATATACATTTATTTATGTGTGAATATTTGTTTTAAAATACTCTCCAATTGGTATAAAAATATATAAACAAATGCTTGTTTATATTTTATTTGAATTTACTTTTGTTACAATCGACGGCTTGTTTTCATAAGTTAAAAGCGTTTTTATTTCCTTTTTTTTTATTTCTTTTCAGTATCAGATATTTGTGTTTACATAAGTCTCCATACTTGCATAAATACTATATATGTACATCATACGTTCTATTAGTTTATATATATATATGGAAAGTCTATTTGAATTAATTGTATACATTTTAGATTAAGTTTTTATCTTGTATCCACCATACAATTTTGTATTGAATTTGCACGAAAAAAAGACCGAGTAGAGAAAAGTTTGCATATATGTACACAGAATTTAATATGTGTTGGTAACAACAAAGAGCAACTGCGACTTTAGGATCAGTACGAGATACGATACGATATTTCTTGACAAAGTCCGATGACGCCCGACTGCCTGCCGCCCTGCCAGCCTACCCCTCACACACAATTCGACTTTTCTATTTGTAAATCAAATTGTGAAAGAAATTGCTACCGCCTCGGAGAGAACAAAGAGAGCACGTGCTTTCAAGTAATGCACCCAAAAGTGTTGTTAACGAATTACGGAAAAAGAGCATGCAACACTTTGGAGGCTATTTTCAATTTAATTCTATCCACACAACAGCCAAACAAACATATACGTTTATAAATATGGTGTAAAATGTATATGTACATACGTGTATAAAAACACTCGTTTGTGTTATGACCCCCCATTTAGATTAGTATTTTTTTTTTTGCTCTACTTTAAGTGAATTTGTTTTATTTAAGTGGTAAAAGTAATGAAGAACCTACCCCAAAAAATATCGTATAGTTTTTGTCATGAATTTATGATATTTTACCATAAAAAATCAATAAATTGTATTTATTTAAGCTTAATTTAGCTTTAATTAAGAGAATTATTGCATTCGGTAACAATATAATTAATAGTTAAAAGTGAAAATAGAATGGATGAAAATATAAATTTTATGAATAGTCGTACAATAAATTTACTCCAAACAATTTTTATAACGTTCTTAATGACTATTAATGACTTGAAATTTGAGTGTGTAGACAATAAAGAATTTCACCCCAAAAATTATACTTCCCCAATATTCATTCTTCTATCAAAAAACGACTACAATATTTGTAACCTTGTATAAGTGTGGTTGAACGAGTATATACATATGCACTGAAAAGTCGAACAAAAGAATTTTCCCATGTGAGTATATTTGGTATTTAAAGGTATTTTCTGTAAGTTAGTATGTACATTTATATGCATTGACAGATTGAGGACGTAAAAATAAATCATATGCAATAATTAATTTTGATAAATATTAGATATGATAAACTAGCATATCTTCAAAAAATTCTTTGAGTGAAAATTCTTTAAACGATTCCTTTAAATGAACTTTGGTGGCATGTAAAATTTGTTACATTTTCCGTTGCAAGTTTATCAAGATAATTTAAAAAAAATTCTTTCTCAAAATTATATGAATATTGTTGAATGGTAGAGAAATGCCTCTAGCGGCCAGAGTATATGTAGGACAAAATGTTTAGTGAAGGGAAGTCAACCTCCATACTGAAGGGAAAGTAAATCTACTTTAGAATAAGACTAAATAAAGGGAGACAGACACTAAGTATTTTGTCTAAATTATTTTTTAAAAAAATACTAAACCAACGTGAAATTTAAAAAAAAATTGTTATCCTTAATAATTATATAGTAGTATATTCCTAATAAATAGCTGAAGATTTAGTTATGGCAATTAAAATGATATTGTCGGATTTGTTAAATTTAAAATCTTCTTTCAATTTAAATTTTTTTTAAAACTATTAACAAAATATTGTAGTGGATTAGCATTGTACTAGTACACATACATATGTACTTAATTGCCTGATAATATAGAAGTACATATTTGCATTGTGGTGAATGTCCTCTTTATTATCGTTACGATTTATAGTTCATGAAATGTAAAAAGGATATTTACATTTTTTATGACTAAGTTCAGATGGTTAAGGAATATTTTCTTGATAAATACAACGTTTTTTTTTTGTTATTTTTATATAAAAAAATATTTTAATGTGAGTTGTAATAAAAAGACTTAAAAGACAAGAACCAAGCAGACAATACCGCCAACTATTTGGTCTTCTAGGCAAACGTTCCAAACTCATAATACGCAACAACGTTTTTTTTATGCAATACTATACGCGGTATACTACGAGGACAATACCGCGAATTTTGTGTTTTTTTTTTAAATTTATTTATTTATTCATGAATATCTATTTTGTCCCCTTCAAAGTAATCCCCACCAGATATTATACACTTGTGACAACTTTTTTTCCAATCCTCGAAGCACCTCAAACAATCATTTTATGTGATTTTGTTTAGCTCCTCCTTCGATGCCGTTTTTATATCCTCAATCGTAGCGTAGCGTCGTCCTTTCATGGGGCTCTACAGTTTCGGGGACAACAAAAAGTCACAGGGGGCCAGATCTGGTGAATACGGTGGCTGCGCCATTATTAGTGTGTTGTTTTTGGCCAAAAATGGCAAAAGCCAATTTTTGTTTTTCCACAAATCCGGGCGTTTCTGGCGGATTGCTCCGCGCAACTTGCGCATAACTTGCAAATAATATTCCTTATTGACCGTTCTACCCTGTGGCAAGAACTCATGATGCACCACGCCCCTGTAATCGAAGAAAACTGTAAGCAAAACCTTCACATTCGTCCGAACTTGGCGCTTTTTTCGGTCTTGGCTCGTGCGGTAGCTTCCATTTTGATGATTGAGCTTTGGTTTCCACGTAATAACCATAAACCCATGATTCGTTACCAGTTATGACCCTCTGGAGCAAATTTCGTTCGTCGCGGACAGAGTCCAACAGCTCTTTAGCAATGTTAATGCGGTGCTGTTTTTAGTCGAAATTGAGCAAAAATTGAAGACGAACCAAAACACTGTAAGCAAAGCAGCTATCAAAAAATAACTGAATATTCAAAATGGCCAAAATTGTCGGCATAAGTGAGGGACGTAAGTACCAACATAACGCCACAAAAAATCGAAAATTGAATATACGTAAGCCGCGGAAATTCCAAATTCGCGATACTTTTTGAACAGACCTCGTATATAGACTTACGAACTAGAACTCTCAGTTGTCGATGTTACCTTTTATGTTCGCAATAGTATTATTCATTGTAACCTTAAATTACCATTTATGTGTGATGTGACTGTTTTTCGTTATAAAAGGTTTCAATCTCGTTCTTCGAATTATACAAATCATAAGATTTCTCGTTATTCGAATTATACAAATCTCCTTCTTCGAGAACTGTCCTCGACTTCCTTTCCTTGGGCGTCACTGGTCCAGAAATTTCCTAAAATACTAAAGATACGACGATTAGACGATTGCCAGCCTCTGACAAATTTACAATTTTTTTAAATGCCAGTCAAACCATTGTCAGGTTATTTGAAGGTATTCTCTAACAATATTTACCGGCGACATCTGGCAACCGTGTAACGATCGCACTTTCGAACCATTGTCAAAACATTTGGAGACATTTGCTCATTGTCAGATGGGGAATTTTATAATATCAGGCAATGCCAAAATAATTTTACAATAATTTTGACATTTGAGTGAGGAATTCACTGCCTTTTCTGTTTCTTCAATAAATTCTCCTCGTCATCATTCTTGATTGCAAAATTGTAGCAACACATTTCAGAAAAAATTAAAAGCGTACTTTTCAATATTTCACTATAAAAAAATAATAATAATAAGCTATGAGGCAAAACCAATATGGCGTAAGATATGACAATCTTAGTTGAAAAAAATAGTATAAAAATATTTACTTGCAAACGTTGCCAGACTAGGTCATTCTCATAATATTTGAAGACCGTCAAAATTTGACAAAATCTGGCAATAGTGTGATCACTTGTTAAATGTTGTGTCTGGCAATGACGATTGTCAGATAATTTCCGGACAGCCATGCATGTGCAAATATTGTTACATTCTGACTACCGTCTAATCGTACCTAAAATTTTAACCACCATTCACGAGCAGAACGAAATTCGTGAATTATGACGTTTATCATTACTATTATCTACATCTGCTTGTTACAGTGTTTTAGTTGTGAATATATGTAAAAATATGAAAAATAAAAAAAATAAACGAAACATCCTGCACCTTTTTACGAATTATATTATTATGATAATTTGACAACCAATGACATTATTACAATAATTGGACTAATCGAAACCATTTAAAGGAGTAAAAATAGTTATTGTGTTTACTAACCTCGAGACTTTCTGTATACTAATGGCAGCGGCCATATTGTAAACATTCGCGACCGTCAGGCTAGTTTGCAAACGTTCTTATTTTAACAACATTATATTCAATCGAAAAACGTATATTTGGGAATACAAATATGAGAACACACGAGTTTGTGTGAATGTTAACCAAAACAAATGAAATGTTTTAGAAAGAAGCATAAAATGGCCACCACTTAAGAAATATCATTTTACATAATTATACCAAAAATATTTCGCATTAATATACTATATTTATAAAAAAATAAAAACAATAATTATCGCTTAAGTAAAAATATAAAAAATTCAAACCACATCGTTCATTTTGCGCCACCCTGTAGTTCAGAACTATTTTGAATATAACAAGTATAATGGATGTGTTTGAGGCAGCTATCAAATTTTAAATTTCCATTTTTTTTAATTATTAGGAATATGTGTGCACGTAATTTTTACCATGAACATTAATGGGTTTCAGACATAAATCTTCTATGAATTTACATATTTAACTTAATATAGTTAATGTGAGGAGATTTGCATTTAATTTAAATGGAGAAAAAAATTGTTTATTTTATAGGATTGTATTCATCCGCCGACTTTAATAACCAAGAATTGAAAATTATACTTTTTCCTATCGTAGAATTCACGGGTTTAATATGACAATCGTCTTACTTAGAGTAAGGGTTTTGAATCAATAGTAAAAAACCTTGAATACAAAATATGGCAGAACATTTTTAAAGTAGTTTTCTTGGGCAGCTATAAATCGGCGGAGGCGGTATTTCCACTTCACATACTAGTGCTGGATGGCTTCAACTGAATTCACCTTCAGCTCCACGGTTACACTCCTTTGGATGTTATTGGCAAGTGACGTTATTTTAAGTGAATTTTGATCTGCAGGAATAAAAAGTCACAAAAACTACTAGGTGTATAAGCTTAAATCCGCTGTTTTTTAGTTAAAAAAACACATGTTTTTTTTCATAGAAAGTAAAAACAAATTTATTCAAAGTACTTGCCCCCGCTAGCTACACATTTTTCCTATTTCTCGGGCAATTTGTCGATACCACGCCAAAAAAAATCCTTTTCTTTTGAGGCAAATCACTCATCAAGCCATTTTCGGACGTCTTCGTAAGAATCGAAATGCTGCTCAGCGAGCGCGTGGCCCATCGACGAAAAAAGGTGGTAGTCAGAAGGGGCCAGGTCTGGTGAGTAAACGGGCTGGGGTAGCACTTCCCAGTTGAGTGTCTCCAAGTAGTTTCGGACAATTTTTGACGTGTGCAATGGTGCGTTGTCGTGGATGAAAATCAGCTTGTCCATCCTTTTTTCACGCAGAGCACGGTGCAATTTGATCAGTTGTTGGTGGTAGCGGTGGACACTGACAGTTTTACCAGGTTTCAACATCTCATAGTAGACGATACCCTGCTTATCCCACCGAACGCACAGCATCGTCTTCCGTCCGAAGCGATTTCGTTTTGGGAAAGATGTTGATGGTTGGCCGGGATCAACCCACGATTTCTTGCCTTTAGGATTCTCGAAATATATTCACTTTTCATCGCCTATCACAATCCGATGCAGGAACGACTTTCTTTTTTATCTGGCGAGCAAGATTTCGCATGTGTTTTGGCGTCGCTCCATCTGCTTATCGTTCAATTCATGCGGCACCTATTTTCCGATCTTTTCAATCTTCCCCATGGCACGCAGACGCATGGAATGGCTGGTTGAGTACACCCAATTGCTCCTTCGTCCAAAAGAGCCTGCAAATGATATCGTCTTCGTCCTAAAGAGCCTGCAAATGATGGTCCTTAACCTTCCTAGGCCGATTTTCACGATTCTGGTCCCACAAGTCAAAATTCCTGTCTTTGAACCGACGAAACAAATCTCGGCACGTTGTTTACGATAAAGCACTGTTACCATAGGCCTCCATTAGCATTCGATGCGATTCGGCAGCCGATTTTTTCAAATTGAAGCAGAAAAGCAGAGCTTCCCGCATATGATCTTTTTCTGGCACAAAACTAGATATGATTACCAAAGGAAAAATGTATGTTGTTGTACGAAATTGCTGACAATGTGCACTGATTAATGGTGACAGATGTCAAACTCATAAAAAAAAGTATGGCGTGCTCATGGTAGCTTAATACGCTCACTCACGCCATCTATGACCAAATGGTTTTAAGCGTATACACCTGGTAAGATTATGCGAAAAGGGGCATTGGTCAAGTACAAGAATCCTTTTTTTCGACAAAAACTCGTTAATGGAGATGTCTGCAATACCCGATTTCATGCGAATAATACTTTTTTTGAGTCAAGGACTTGTTGTAACCACACAAGAGCCTTCAGTCGTTCCATAAAACCCTTACTCATTCCACATTTTTATTAGTTTTCGATGTTGAAGGTCTCCCTGAGCAAGGTACGTCTTTCACCATTTTTCGATCCTTCAAAATTGCTCTTTGCTAAAGAAAAACTTATGCTTTTGATAAGTAATATTCCCCATAGGCTCGTTGGAATTTTATGAAGCAAGTCTCATTAATTTTCTACCATACCTTGTATGAAATTAATTTTTTTTAGAAAAAGAAAAAATCTTATATTTGATTTTGAAAAGGTGCACAGATTTTAACTACCACTGTAATATCGATTAAGTTAACAAATTAGCCAAATATCAATTCAGATTCTTTTTAAGCCATTCATATTCAAAGAAACATGACAAACCGTTTTTTATGATGAGATTTTTTTGTAATGCGAGTATATGAAAAGTCTAGAAAATTCTAATCGATAATCATTATTCGCTTAACGATTTTAAAATGGCCAACTATGGTATTAAGAAAGATAAGAAATACAAAGCAGGCACTTTATGTGGAATGACCTTGCCCAATGTAGTGTGTACATTAGGAATCAATAAATATTTTTTTTAGAATTTTTATCATAGATAATAACTTCCGGTTGTGTCAGATATTCTTTGGGATAATTTACTATTTTCATTATTGTTGTTTTTTAATATTACGTAAAAAATATGCAAAGTTTGCTATAGAAAAAGGCCATTATTTTTGCACATGCAAGCAGATTAGAGTAATTATATTAATTTTCAATTATTATAAAAAGTTAATGCTTAAAAATTTGTACAAATATCACATATTCAGTTGGGTATACGAGGTCTGTTCAAAAAGTATTGCGAATTTTGAATTTCCGCGGGTTACGTATATTCGATTTTCGATTTTTCGTGGCGTTATGTTGGTACTCATGTCTCTCACTTATGCCGACAAGTTCGGCCATTTTGAATGTTGTTAATTTTTGCTAGCTGCTTTGCTTGCACGTGTTTTGGCTCATCTTCAATATTTGCTCAATTTCGACCAAAAACGGCATCGCATTAACATTGCTAAGGAGCTGTTGGACTCTGTCCGCGACGACCCAAATTTGCTCTAGAGGATCATAACTGGTGACGGTTTATGATTATGACGTGGAAACCAAAGCTCAATCATCCAAGACCGAAAAAAGCGCCAAGTTCGGACGAATGTGAAGGTTTTGCTTATAGTTTTCTTTGATTGCAGGGGCATGGTTCATCATGAGTTCTTGCCATAGGGTAGAACGGTCAACAAGGAATATTACCTGCAAGTTGCGTGAAGCAATTCGAAAGAAACACCCGGATTTGTGAAAGAACAAAAATTGGCTTTTGCCATTTTTGGCTAAAAACAACACCCTAAAAATGCCGCAGGCACCGTATTCCGCAGATATGCCCCCCTGTGACTTTTTCTTGTTCCCGAAACTGAAGAGTCCCATGAAAGAACGACGCTATGCTACGATTGAGGAGATAAAGACAGCATCGAAAGAGGAGCCGAACAGACGCCCTTACTTCTATTTCTCCAGCATTACGCTTGAACTTGACAATTCAACCGTTTTTCAAGATTCTGTATATTAGATAAAGGTGTGAAAGTAAGTTTCGGCTTCATGGTCATAGTTGCCGCTTAGTTCTTCAGCCAATAGCAAAAGAAATTCTTTTCTTGAGATTTTTACTTGAGTGACGTCTTTATATAAAACCCAAGCATTGATTGCTGCCAAATCTAAAATGTTATAGAATACGTGAAGGGGCCTTCTGTGAGAGCCTGGTTTGGTATTATATTTTCGCGCCATTTGATTAACTATATCAACTTCATACTTAGTGTTATTATAAAATGTTATAGATTTCCGGGACATATTTTTTATTTTTTTCAATTTCTAAACTTCGATGCTTTGAGCTCAATAGTAGAACATTTTTATTGAGCTTACTTTTATAAATTGTAAGAGTACAGTCCTTCGTTTTATAAATTTGTGTGGAAAACCGTGTCATGTTGTACTTCTTGGCTTTTGCAATTTTAGGCAATTCTTTTCTATTTGCTCGTATTGTTCCAACCAATAAAGTGTTTTTCACGCGTAACCTTTTTGCAAGTGATAGGCTTGTCCTATAAAAGGAAATATTTGATCCGCGGGCTTCATTCTTGCCCAAATAGGGAAAACCATTTAGAAGATACTTGCTTCTAACATCCGCAGCTAACGAGAATTGGATGCCAAATTTATCTGGTTTATTCGGCATGTATTGAGTAAATGGGAACCTGGCTGGCTTTAGTTGAGAACAATTGCTCATCGACTGTTATGTTATCCCCAGGTTTATAACAAGCCTGGCTATTCTCAATAAATTTTTCCCATACTCTTGAAATCAAGGCAAATTTGTCTGTTTTCAATCGTTCACGTTGTTCTTATCAAAACGTATAAATCGAAGTATTTCTCGGAACTTATCTCTACACATTGTTCGGGAAAAAAAGGATGTCCCCACTTCTTAGACCATAAATAAGAACACTTCTAATTTCTAGTCTCATAAGTTCCTCTAGCGTACAAAATTGCTCCAAAGGCTCATAATTGCGATTTTGTTACTGTCCAGTCTTTTTTCAAAACTTTACGAGCTTCGAGTTCAGTGCATGATTTTATATATTACATTATACTTTCGTCGATTATCAAATTAAAAGCACTCTTTACAATACCAAGTATAATATTTCTTTTGACACAGGAAGTTGGCCCTGAGACTTTAAAAAATATTTAATGAGTCAATTTGACTCAAATCCATCAAAATAGGTATAGTACATATGGATTTTTGGAACTAAGGAGTGTGGACGGGAAGGAATTAATATTTGTATACATTTTATATATCTATTAAAAACCAACATATTATTTTTTTTAAATTATTTAAATTTTTCTATATACGAGTATATAGTAATAAAATCGTGAATGAGTCAAATTGACTCGGTTCGGCAATCAAGTGTTAATGCATCGTAAATTTTTAGGATTTACCAAAAGGAGCAAAACATTTTATTATAGTGTCAAATCAAGACATCTTAACTAGAACTGAGCCTTGCATAAATGGTAACGCAATCATATTGAACAAAAAGGAAAATATCTCAGATTTATACAGTTTTTATCAATTTAAATTGTTAAAACTATTAAAACCAAAAATTTATATTGTCTTTGTTCATTTTAGAAAGTTCCTTATTTAATATATTATTATTAGGATAAATAGAAACAAAACTCGATGTTATTGACATTTTTTGGAATACTTTATTGATTTTAAATATAAAAAAATAACTGAATTGAACACTACAGGGGTTCCTACTTGTCTTGTTAAGAAATTAAATGTTCGGGCAGCTTTAATAATTTTACTACCTTATTATTATAAATTTAATATTTAAAATGCATAGATTTCAAAGTAAAACAAAAACACAATTAATTATAAATCGTAGTCTATAAGAGTTAAGAAGATTTTTTAGTTTTCTTTTAAAAAAAAGTCTCGTATTTTCAATGCAAATTAGTTGAAAATTTTTTGCACAATTTTTAACATTTTTCGATACGTTTATTCAATAGTAAACAATTAATCTCCGTTATTTTATAATAATAAAAAAATATAATTTTAATAAATTCCAAATCGTTTTATGTTTTGCATAATTATTATTAAAACATTTAAGAAAAAGACTTATGAAAATTCATAAGTTGTTATTGTATGATTTCTTAACTTTTTCTTTGGGTTTTCTTTCAAATACAATAGCTTAAAAATGTATACATACGTGTATATGTAAAATTTCTGAGAGACACAATATGAACACAGATACCAAATTTATATACTCGTACAAATAGTTTTTATTAAAGGAAAAAATATTTTGAAATTTGATCTTTGTATTTAAAAAAAAACTTTTTAATATCAATGCCATATTTCGATTTTATATTTGCCACAATATCAAATAAGAGACCTATGCTCATATTACTTAAATTTGAGAAATGTTTGTATATAATTCGGAATGTGAAACTAAATTCAAATATAAGAAATTTTATTAACATTATGGATTAAATGTACTCGTACAGTCGTTAGCTTTTAGTTAGAAAGATTAAATAACAAAGTATTTGTACTTCTAATTATAATAAAAATATGTACAGCCATATAGTCACTCCCGACTGTGAAGAAAGATATAGTGTATTTGACGTCTCCTATAATAGGCGCCTTAAGTAATGAAAATATATTTTCGTAAATTAGAAAGTAGTATTTAAATAGTTTTTTTTACAGAAGTATATTAAAAATTGATGGTCAATTGTGTGATACTTCTACGCCTGGGTTAAAATAGACTTATTGATAGGAATAATAGGGGGTAAGTTCCAGACAAAACACAACTTACGGGTAGTAAAATCATATCCGTATCTGAAAAAAGCATATAGTGTGTCTGGGTATATGTGGCGCCATAAGTTTTTGTCGCCTTGGAACACAGCTAAATTTCTGTCAGCTGTCCTGTTCCTCCGATTGTGAATTTGTAATTTTTTCTCCCACTATCAATCAAATGTCTCAACGGAGGGAAGGTTCGTGAACTTTGACTTTTTGCACTAATTAGGGGTACATATATATATTAATATCGTAATTAATCGATCAAATTAATATCGAGGTTATTCTACGACACCTTATTTACCTATCGTGCATTTTCGTTAGGATGTAAGATTATGGCATCTAGCTTTCGGAAAATATTCTGTTGTCCGGGAAGTATTTTTTTTAATAAAAATGAAAGACGATTTTCTTATAGTGACTTAATATTTTATTCAATTAAATATTGTCCAGTCTGATCCAATACCGTTTGCTATCTTTCTGGCAGTAGAATGATTCCACGCTCATAAAATTTTTGTTCTTTGTTGACAAAAAACTGATCAAAGTGATTTTTGACCTCCTCATTTGAATTAAACGTTTTACCGTCTAAAAAATTTTGTAGAGACCGGAACAAATGATAATCGGAATGTGCTAGGTCTGGAGAGTATGGTGGGTGTGGCAGTATATCTCATCCAAACTCTAAAAGCTTTTGCCGAGTGGTCAAACTTGTATGTGGTTTCGCATTATCCTGTTGGAATATTATATTTTTCCTATTGTTGCTCGGTAGAAACTCAAAATAAACGATTCCTCTGAAATCCCACCAAACAGATAGCATAACCTTTTTTGATGAATATTGGCTTTCGAAGTGCTTTGAGCCGGTTCATATTTTCTTTTCCAGGATCTTTTGCGCTTAACATTGTTCTAGACAACCCATTTCTCGTCCCCAGTGATGATGCACTTCAAAAATGGATCATTTTCTTGGCGTTTGAGAAGCAAATCACAAACGTCAATGCGACGGCACAAATTTGTTTCCGTAAGAAGATGAGGAACTCATATGTTGAGCATTGAGATTAAACCTAGCCGTTTCAAATGAGCATGAACGGTCGAATTCGATAAATTTAATCTCTCAGCGATGTCACGAGGTGTTATTCGCCGGTTTCCATTCATTAATGCCTTTATTGTGTCTTCATCAGCTTTAACTAGGCTTTCAGAACGTGGTGCATCTTCGAGATAAAATTGCCGGATCGAAATTTTGCAAACCAGTTTTGGTATCAACCAAAAACTACTGTGCATCCATCTGTCAAAATACATATGATTATGCGGCTTAAGTGTGAAGTTGGTTGTGAAAAAATACAATTAAGCCCTCTGTTGGGAAACAACGAAATTACTTTTCGGACAACTAAATAGAAAATCTTCATATTTTCTTTTGTTTGTGAACCCAGTTAGTAAAATCAAAATTGCTAATGTTGTCATTGCGTTTTTTTTAAATTTTTTCTAAAAATTTTTTAAAAAATAATCATTATTGATTTTATAGAATTATAAAATTTTAAAGAGATTTTTGAAGAAAGTTGCTGCAGTAAAATTGCTAAGTTGAATGGCTTAATCCAAGACGAAACAAGTACCTTTATCCTTCCAATAAGATTAGCACAAGGGCTGCACCAATTTTTAGAGATAGTTTAATTATTGTTGCACAATATCGACGATATTGCTCATAATAATAATATCCATTTTAGTGAACATGATTTACTCTAACTAGGATGTGTAACAGAAAAATAATCAAAATGACATTACTGAGAGCGGTCTGGCATCACTGCAGACTTCTACTCCCGCATAGCTCATATTATAGTCTCCCCTGGACTACCAGTACAAGTTCGAAACTCATCCAGTAACTACATAACCCTTACAGCGTTATAAGTGAGTGTGCGTTTTTGCAGTGCGTTACGAAAAATTGAACAGAGAAATTTGAAGCAACGATGTGCCATTAAATTTTGGGTTATGCTTAGTTTGACTTACGAAAAGTTGCAATGAGCCTATGGGGAGCATATATATCAAGAGCACACGTTTTTCTGTGATATTAAGTATTTTTGGAGGGCCAAGAAGCAGTAGAAGATAAACCTCGCTAAGGGACACGTCTTCTGGGACTATAAATTCCATTGAGCCTTACTTTTATCCGCAATCGGGTGGTCGTTAAATTGGCCTATTCTTCATATAGGTGGTCAAAAATCTTCAAAGGATCCTCCTTGCTGAGAACCCAAGTTTCCGAAGAATTCATGAACACTGGCAAGACTAGTTTCGATGTTATGGTCAGAATTTTAGAATAACTGAGGTAGGTTCTGTTGGCTGGCAACACCCGTGCGCGAATTTCGTCGTCCATGTTGCTATAGGCTACGACCCTTGACCCCAATAAGCAAAATTACTTAATTCCTTCGAAGCTATAATCTTCTATCTGCGAGTGACTAGTGCTAATTGGTCTCGTCTTCAACGCCAACGCAGCCAACATGTACTTTGTTTCGCCTTCATTTATATGCTGTCCAAGATTTTTCGCCGCCGGTTCAATCTTGATGAAGGTATCTCGGGCAACTCTTGTTTATTTGTTTGTTTGTCTGTAAGATTCCTTAGAACCATTAGGCAACATCATAGTACGTATGGGAAGCTATCTGAATGAGACTGGTCTCTGTGGTTAGTAGTATAGAATAGTGAGAATTTTGTTATATTTTGTAGAGCAGATTAGTATTTTTCAAGCAGTTTTAATAGGTGACTAGGGAATGTAGTTGTTGGATCCATAATTTTTGGTAATAGAATATATGTAGATGATGGTGAAATGATTGCCACAGGATTGGCATAAGGAATAAGTGGTGCCAAAAAGCAAGTTATGATTCTAAGGAGCTTGCGCGCTCTTTAGATCCTGGATTGGACAGACACTACTTGTATGTATGTTGAATAGACTGATTTATTGGTGGTTATCCAACGAGTCCATAAAAATGTCTCGCTATCGGTCCAGCCATCGTGTCTGCGGATGGCTGGCTAATGGTGTAAGTTCTAATTCTGTTAGTAGGCGGCGATGCAGATTGAGAATGACTGTGATTACAGGTCGTCGGAGTGTTTCTCCAGCCAAATTGTCAGCACTTACATTGTCCAAAATTCTCATATATCCCGGAACTCATCGTAACTCGACATTCCTTTTGCTAAGTAGACTATGACGAATTGCGCTAAGTATAATGGGCCTCAAATGGCTGGTAAGGGCGGCACGGAACATTTCCCTATAAGGGAAGATTCCACAATACAGTTCGCAGGTGCTGCAACCAAAAAGTTCGACGACCAAAAAAAACGCACTCTCAATTTCGGCGGTAGCATCCGTGACAAACACTCGATGATCTTTTAATCCTTTTGATGGACGGATCAGTACTAGCCTTCTTAAACCTGTCAAGAGAAGCAGACACTTCCAACTTTGTTCCCAACTACGGTTTCCAATGTGGGTGTTGAATGGTAGTTTACTTATCGAGGGGTTGGGGGGAAGTAAGAGTGGCGGAATTCTTTTCTAGGTAAAATATTATAAGACCTGCGGGAAATTATGATGTTTTTAGTTAAAGTGTGGAGAGGGTAATTTGGATGGCATAAGTTCTTGTAAATTAAGTTTAGGCGATCTACTTGAAGATAGAAGGAGATAGGTTTTCAACCAGTATGGATTCCACCGGAAATTCTTAGTCTTCGCCTGGCTAATCTGATGCAACGATTAACCGCTCCGTATTGGCACAAGTGAGGAAATAGAGTAAGCTTCCGTCCAAAAGGGCGTTGGTTACTCTAATTGCCTCAATTTGTCTTATCGAATTTTTGCTGCCGACTGAGGATGGTACTCCTCAGTCAAAAATAACTTAAGCTAGCGCCAGATTATAGACAACGCATGAAAGTGCGGCTCTTTGCTGGAGACCATAGTGGATGTAAAACGGCTCTGAAATTAGTTCGGCTGCTTTTACTCTTTCCTCTCGCACTAGTCATGGTCATCCTTGTCAGTCTAATCAGTTTTTCTGGGATGGCGATCCCTCTCATGAACGCGCAGAGTTCTATTCTGGCTATAAAGTCCATGAACTAAATGCGTATTTATAACAATGGAAATGCTTTTCAGAGTCATATTTAATATGTTACAAAATTACGTACGGTAAAGAGTCTTTATAGGCAACGACTGGAAAACTTTTGGATACTTAATTAATCTATATACCACAGGATTAAAAAAAAAAAACGAATTTAACAAAATTTTCGCTAAGCCCAATTCAAAAAGGACGGCTTAGAAATAAAATTTTGTTTAGCTTCTGCATAATATCACCTTTTGAATGAAAAATATTTTAAAAACGAACTTTTCTACATATTTGAAAAAAAAATTCTGCAAATATTTCGAAAATAAGTCAAGAAAGTGCCAATTTTGGAAATTGTGAAAAGTAAGTCCTACCAAATAGTCATTGATTATTTTCACTATCGAGAGTAGATTAACTAAAAGAAAAAAAACTGAAAATGGAATACATAATCTTTTACTAATCGTAACATGTACTTTCGGCAAAATATTTTGGTGCCAACACTTTTCTAGTAGCCTTGTCCAACATTCGATCGATTTATTAATATTCTTATAAAATATTCTAATTTTTTTCCCGTATACTTAATGGGCAGTAAAACTAAGCTATAAGGTTATCTGAACTAAATTTTAATTATAATTGCAACTAATAACAAATCGTTTATTTACAATCTTAATTATGTTTACATAATCGAATAGAAAAACTCTTCAATAAATTTATAATAATTTTTTTTTATGACGCATTATACTATAAATAAGAGTTTATTCATTTTTAATATTTTCATTTCTACTCTAAGTAAATTAAAAAAAACACACACACACACAACTACAATTATAGGTATACCTTTAGTTAGAGTGTTGAAGAATTCGAGTATGTACATATGGATAAAATTATAAATGAGTATATGTGTAGTTCTCTCTTAAGCCAATCCCAGAAATAAATTGATGAATTCGCGTACAGTATTCCTTTACAATGTATGTACCTAAATGCACTCATACATCTACATATACAATAAGATTAAAATTTTTGATTTGGTTAAAAATTGTGTTGTCACCTCAGCTAATTTATTTATTTTTCCTTCTAACATTAGGCTGGGGCTATTCTTCGAAATTGATTAATTTCAATAATATATCAATTGTGGTTCTGTTCCTTTTTCACACGGACAATGGAATTCGACAGTGTTGATTTAACAATTATGACATACATTTATAATAATAGTACATATATTTATTTTTTTAATTTTACTGATTGCTAAATTTGAAAAAAAATTAAGATTTGAAGAAAAAACAAAAAAAAACTTTTTGTTGATTATAAAAAAGTTTAACTAATTTTATATTAAAAATATATTTTGTACTATGTACGAGCGTAAACTATTTTGAATTCTTCTTCAAGGTAATTCTAAATACAATCTATTTGTCATTAGTTTATGGATTTGTAAGCTTGTCTATTAACTATAATTACTAGTTGAACGTTTTTAAAGATATTACGAAAAAACTACAAATAACTTAATGGATAGAGTTTTTAATAAGTAAAATGAAAATAAAATTTTATCCCATGAATAAACAATCAATTATTGAAAATGAATAAAAAAACAATGTAAATTATTATAAAACATTAAAAAAGTTTTTTTTTATTAAGTAAAAAAACTTTTGAAATTTTAAAATTGTTTAGGAAGCTATAGACATTAGTTTTTCATTATACTAATACATTAAATAAATAATATTTAAAAAAAAAAATTAATATTAACAGATATAATTTCTTATTTCAATACATCTTAAGAGAAATATCCGTGGTTTTAAGAAATTAGTGGATTTTATATTATTTTTTTTTTATAAAATTCTGAAAGCTCGACTTTATTTTGAAAATTACTATATTTTAAATATTTGTGCTAAAATCAACTGGCAAATGCGACTTTTTTTAGGTTAGATTAACACAATTTATAAAATTTAGAATTTGTAATATATTTTAAAAATTTTATAATTTACAAACATATTTTTAGCCAAGATTTTAATTAATTAAATAATAAAATTTAATCAAATTTATTTAATTTAATTTGATTTTAATAAAATTCTGAAAGCTCGACTTAATATTGAAAATTACCATATTTTAAATATTTGTGCCGAAATCAACTGACAAATGCGACTTTTTTTTTAGAGGTTAGGTTAACAGAATTTATAGAATTTAGAATTTGTATCTATTTTTAAAATTTTTATAATTTAAAAAATATACTTTTAGTCAAGATTTTAATTAATTAAATAATAAAATTTAATCAAATTCATTTAATTTAAAAAAATATCCGTGGTTTTAAGAAATTAGTGGATTTTCTATTATTTTTTTTTTTATAAAATTCTGAAAGCTCGACTTTATTTTGAAAATTACCATATTTTAAATATTTGCGCTAAAATCAACTGGCAAATGCGACTTTTTTTAGGTTAGATTAACACAATTTATAAAATTTAGAATTTGTAATATATTTTAAAAATTTTATAATTTACAAAACTTATTTTTAGCCAAGATTTTAATTAATTAAATAATAAAATTTAATCAAATTCATTTAATTTAATTTGATTTTAATAAAATTCTGAAAGTTCGACTTTATTTTGAAAATTACCATATTTTAAATATTTGTGCCGAAATCAACTGACAAATGCGACTTTTTTTTTAGAGGTTAGGTTAACAGAATTTATAGAATTTAGAATTTGTATCTATTTTTAAAATTTTTATAATTTAAAATAAATATACTTTGTTAGTCAAGATTTTAATTAATTAAATAATAAAATTTAATCAAATCCATTTAATTTAAAAAAATATCCGTGGTTTTAAGAAATTAGTGGATTTTCTATTATTTTTTTTTTATAAAATTCTGAAAGCTCGACTTTATTTTGAAAATTACCATATTTTAAATATTTGCGCTTAAATCAACTGGCAAATGCGACTTTTTTTAGGTTAGATTAACACAATTTATAAAATTTAGAATTTGTAATATATTTTAAAAATTTTACAATTTACAAACATATTTTTAGCCAAGATTTTAATTAATTAAATAATAAAATTTAATCAAATTCATTTAATTTAATAATATATCCGTGGTTTTAAGAAATTAGTGGATTTTCTATTATTTTTTTTTATAAAATTCTATAAAGCTCGAATTTATTTTGAAAATTACCATGTTGTACAATAAACAAATCTCAAATTTTGTTTTTTGAAAATTTTTAAAAAATTTTTTGTTTAAAATCTAACATGTTCGCTTATCAACAAAGTATTAGAAAATGTCATCAATCTTTGACAATAATTCTTAATTATTTCCCCTGTTATATAATTTGAGTTTCCTCATCATCTTCAGTGGTTAAAAATTAACCAATTTTTGAAAATTTTCCCTCAATAGCCATTCTATATTCCAAAACTGTGCAAGTTTGTTCTTCATGAACTTTTACATAAACTAATTACTCTCTTGGATTTTTTCAAACGACTCAACATTATCCTACCTTTAAAAAATTCTTCTCTTACCAAAAATTTTGTTTCTAAACAATTTAATGTCTAAAGTAAAATCAATCGAATCAAAATGTATTTTGCTATGCCCTTAAACATTGTTCATGAAGATTCTCTATTTTGCAGATTAATTTTGACTTATAAACGTGTATTTTTGCAAAATCTAGAATTTAGATATTATGCAAAAAATATTCTTTTCTCCATTTTGAGAGGAATTTGTCAATTCCAGAAAAATATTCATTTTTTAAAATGTTATCGATAAAAATTTTGCAAGGAAATAAATAACATATTACTGCAATTTTTATATAATTAAAAAAAAAGTAATAATAAAAAACTGCAGACGACAAAGCAATTTTTCATAATCTCTACTTCGGAAATTGTAGCTACTCGGTCAGGACGACCTACTTCTAATGAAGCTTCTATTAAATGAAGAGAAATGACTGAGAAGCAAAAATGTTCTCACTCTCGTAAAATAACCAAAATCAGGGCCGAACATAATTCCGACGAGCGACTATTTCATCGCTGTCAAAATTTATAAAAACTTCGCAATCGTATGAGAGTGCATACAATTGCGACGCGCGACGATAACGAGTAACGATTTAAATATTGTTACTAAATTTTAATTTTCGTCGGAGTACTGCCACACATTATGTAGCAGTGTTGCTGAAATTGATATCAAAATCAGGGTAAATGTATAATACGAGGTTAAGTGAATTTTAAAATTGAATTAAGCATAAAATATAAATAATAAACTGAACAGATAGCGTTGTTTACCCGTTGCAATTGTGTTTAATTTATTGGACGATTTAAGTCATCGTCGGAATATCTCTGTCGGAATTGTGTCGGTACGTACAAAATATTTCTCGTTTTGCTTCTATCTACTTCTATCTGATTGGTTGATTCGAACACGTCATCTGCACTCTAATTGGCTAATACTTTTGTCGTTCAATTCATTTGATATTCTATACTTAATTCAGATACACAGACGCAAACCAAACGCCATAGTAAGTGTGCTTGGCAGCTTTTTATGTAATTTTTTTATAATACACTATTTCTCTCTATATTCAAAATAATAAAATTCTTCTCGTAAATTATATGTATTCAAAGCCTGTTTTGAATATTGTTCCTACTGTTCCGTACCATTTAGTAATTATTTTTTCTGTCATTATAATTAAGATGTTTATTGTATGATTTTGATTTGACAATATTCCGTCTTGTTTTTAAGTATTTTTGACTATATTTAAATATTAGTTGGGCTAAAATGCATAATAGTTAAATAATACATAATATTATTGGTATTGCATTTTAGCACAATATGCATGCATATATATGTATGTGCACTCTTTACTGGTCGTAAGTATTATTCCCAGTCAATAAATTGAAATATATCAAAAAGAGAACAACAAGAAAAACTTTTAAGTATTAATAAGTCAAAATACGATATTATGACTGTGACACAGGAAACTGATTTTTAGTAGGATTTTGAAAGCACATCGTTTATTTAATAGCACTTTTATAAGGATTAAATGACTTTTTGGAAAAGGAAAATCTTCGCCAAAAATTATCCAATTTTATAATAGAAGTTTCATGATGAATAATTTTGAAAATAATTGTATTTAAAATAGATGAGATGATGATTTTAAGAAATTATTATTTTTCCTTTTTTTTATTAATAATAAGTGTTATCTACAAGTACAAACAATTAGTAACAAGCAGGTTTATCTAAGGGAAGATACAAAGATATGAAGATATGTGCAGTAAAACACCCACTGATATCTCCCCAATAACGGGATTATTTATTTTATAAATTTAAACAATTTCAAGGCCATTGCCGTTTCATACGTCCTATTATGGGTGTAGAATAGAAGTGTGAGAGTGAACAACTTTCTTGCTATAAGATTAGGCTGGCACAATAAATGCGAATGGAATTTTTTTATAAAGGGGGATGCATAGTTCACGAACGAATGGAACATTTAGATCACGATTAAGCTAATTTTTTCGTACATACAAGGGAGAATTGAAAATTTTTCCAAGTAAAAATTTACTTTTTATTGTCAATTTTTGTCGTAGTAATTGTTTGTATCGTCTGCTAAAGTTACTTCTTTTTGTCATATTTTTGTGTGAGGTTTTCAGGTTAACCATTTGTCGGTTAATGCACACTCGTTTTTTGTGGAATAATACTGTCGCTTAGGGTTATATCGGGAGCATGTTCTGTGCAAATTGTAAAACTAGCATTAGTCTTTTGAGTAGTTAATGTGGTTTTGTAAAATAATGGTAACAACAACTTATCGTCGGCATATGTAGCAATTAGGATATTATTTTGACAAGGAATATCATGGGTATAAATGGTATAGTGGATTGGACCTAGGATGCTACCTTACGGAACCCATCGGTGATAGAATAGATGTCAGAGTGCACTATATTTTCAGTTACCTGAAAATATCGATCTCTCAGATATACGAAGTATGTTCAAAAAGTATATTCGATTTTCGATTTTTTTTGGCGTTATGTTGGTACTCATATCTTTCACTTATGCCGACAAGTTCGGCCATTTTGAATGTTTCAGTTAATTTTTGACAGCTGCTTTGCTTGCACATGTTTTGGCTCGTCTTAGATTTTTGCCCATTTAAAAAAATGGATCAAAGAATCTGTTTCGGGAACAAGGAAAAGTCACAGGGGGCCAGATCTGGGGAATATGATGGCTGCGGCATTATTAGTGTGTTGTTTTTGGCCAAAAATTAGCGCACAAGCAACGATGCGTGAGCAGGGGCGTAATCATGGTGCAAAAGCTAATTTTTGTTCTTCCGCAAATTTGGGCGTTTCTGGCGGATTGCTTCGCGTTACTTGCGCAAAACTTACAGGTAATATTCGTTATTGACCGTTCTACCCTGTGGCAAGAGCTCATGATGCACCACGCCCTTGCAATCGAAGAAAACTGCAAGCAAAACCTTTACATTCGACCAAACTTGGCGCGTTTTTTTTGGTCTTGGCTCGTGCGGCAGCCTCCATTGGGATGATTGAGCTTTGGTTTCCACGTCATAGCCATAAACCCATAATTCGCCACCAGTTATGTGCCTCTGGAGCAAATTTTGGTCGTCGCGGACAGAGTCCAACAGCTCCTTAGCAATGTTAATGCGATGCTGTTTTTGGTCGAAAAGGGGGCAAAAATCGAAGACGAGCCAAAACACGCAAGCAAAGCAGCTGTTAAAAATTAACTGAACATTCAAAATGGCCGAACTTGTCGGCATAAGTGAGAGACATGAGTACCAACATAACGCCATAAAATCATCGAAAAGTGAATATACTTAACCCACGGAAATTCAAAATTCGCGATACTCTTTGAACAGACCTCGTACATAGTTTTAGGATGTGGCATGAGGGAAAGCGTGCGAAACCTTAATAAATACGCCTGGGCAGTATTATTTTTGCTTTATAAAAAAAACTGACTTCATATTTAAATGTAAATAATACTAAATATTTGTAAAATATTTTTTTATCAGACTTTTTATTCAAACTGTTTTCTAGTCAATTTTCATTGATTAATTATTATATATATAATAACTGTAATTACTCTAATAGTGTTTTATACAATAAATGCATTAATAATTATGTCTTATTGACAGAAAATATTCTCTCTCATTGGCATTTAAAAAAAATTGGCCACAAGGTCTTTTAAAATATTTAAATGTCTCGGTAATCAGAGAAAAACCGAAGAGTGTTCACTCCTACTTCATATTGTAGTTGTAAATAATTAGTAAATTAAAACATAAAAACAAATAAATATTGTTCGATTAGATTACCTACAGCGGTTATATCATAAGACAAAAAGTATATGTAAACAGGATCCCAAAATCATCTAGGACATATATGGAAATATATATTGTATAATAAAAAATACCTCAATCGGTTCCTGGAACAAATGCTTGGCGTCAGAAATTAAGGTAAGCCTCCAGGAATAGTAGCAAGCCCAAATGTGTTCTTAAAATTAATGTGAGATATCTAAAAGTCAAAAGTTCAATTAAATGTTATAGGATCCAAAAATATTCTAATAAATATGTTGGCAACAAATTGTAAAAAAAAAGATCTTGGAGCTAAAAGATACTAAGAATATGTACAAGGATCTAAAATCATCTAAAGAATAAGCCAAAACCAAAATTTTTGTTGAATTTTTTTATTGATTACATTGTAAAGAAATTGTACCACGAATATTAAGCTCACCAAGGTATATGCAAGCAGTGATAACACGTCCTCGGAGCATATGACATATTTATGTGATTTTTTTAAATTGTAAATTTGCCATTCTTATCAAATGCAAGGATCAAATGTTTATAATCATTTTAAAGATCAGCTAATAGTATTAAAATTTTTATTTTTATTTATGCTCACTTATTCTACAAATATTCAACAAAATGCAAATTTATGAAATTATTGCTAAAAATATCTAAAGAGATTTAATGAAATGCAAGGAAATCACAGCGAATAAAATTTCCCAAAGAAAGCAAGTTAGTAGAAGATATTATTTGAACACCTAAATAAAGTTAAAGATAGCTTCCAAGAAAATAATACTCTCTCTTTTTGTGAATCATACAAGCATAAACATTCGCTTAAAATCCATTTGCATACCCCGTTCACAATGCCTTTAATAATTTCGAAGAAAAAATAAACCTTGCGCATTTGTGTTTGTTCACGTGTTGTCACGGCAAACATTTTAACGAACACTTTTAGCATTTGAAATGATAATTATATCCATCGTAAATTCGACTTTTAAAAAAAATTATAATACTAATATTAATAATTATAAATGGACGTTTTATATCTGATGTGTAATAATGTTGTGTAAAATTATTTGCAAAAATTCATTTCGTATATTTTAGTTTACTTAAAATGATGCAAAATAATTTATGCATAAAATACTCGTCCAGCTGCAGTTTGAATAAAGTTTTATTGTAGCTATAATTATCTACAGAAAACTTATTACTATAACCGACATTATAGCCAATAAAATATAAAATTGTACAACTGTTTGGAGTACATGCGAATTAACTTTTATTGGTGGTTTTTAATATTTTCGGTTTTTTTCTTCTTTAAATTTTGGTAAAAAAGCAAAGGCACGATTATTAGTGCTTTACTTTCACCCCAAACAGAAAGGTAACTTGAAAAGTAGTTGTTTCGTGCGGATCGTTTTTATTAACAAATTCAGACTTATTTAAAATTTCCTTTTAAGTTTGAAAAGTGGATATTTTAACAGTCAGTATTTTTATGAGCGCATGTTGAATTTCTATTTGTGTTGAGAGGATTAAATTAAAATCGTGTGAAGAATATTTATGAAACTTAAAAAAAAACGTTACAAGTTACCAAGGAATTGAAAAAAAAAATTCTTTTATGGATTAGAATTAAATTCCTTAAAAAAATCCGAGATAAATTATCAGATAAAAATGAATATTTTATAAATTTTTATATTCGAGATAGTATTTTGTAGGTAACAGTATCTTAGATAAGATACCCATTTACCAATTGTCTTGTTACTGACCTTCTTTTCTTGGCAAAATGAGTATCAGGCCTAAAGATGTATACGGACTGTGTTAGAAAAGTAATAATATTGGCATTACTGAGAGCAATCTGGCAACACTGTGGACTTACTCTTCGTATAGCTTAAAGGGTAGTTCCACCTAGCCTTGAAGGATAAGGTTCAACCTTGTCCGGTACCGATTCTATAGAGTGTGATTAGTGACGTTGTGTTTTTGTAGTGCGTTACGAAAAATGGAACATCGAAATTTAGAGCAACAGAAGTCTAACTTACGAAAAGCTGTAATGAGCATATAGGGAACATTCCTTACCAAGAACAGAGGTTTTTCCTTAGCATAGGGCATTTTTGGATGGTCAAGAAGCAGTGGACGACGAAACTAGCTAAGAATAGCTTTTCATATTGAAAACTGATAAAAATGTCGAACGAGTAAAAATGTCGAACGAGGTCAGATCGCCGATTAACATTGAAGCTGATATGTAAGTCCTTGACATGCTCAGAAATAGAATTTTTTAAATCAGATCGAATATTGCTGACTATGACAACGCCGCTTTAACACAATTATCTTCATCGACAATTTTTTTTTTGAAAATTATCGACCATTTTTTTTTATTTCTGTTCCTATTTACTTCATCACAATCAGTGTATCTGTTTTTTATTCTCCAAGATAAAAAAAAACAACACTTGAAATTAAGTCATCTTGGTTTTGCCGTTAACATCCAAAGGAGTGTTATCCTCCTTTCTGCCAGTAACATCCCAGCACTGCTACGAAGTGTGAAAAAAATATCTCCCCATATTTATAGCTTCCCAAGGAATCTTCTGTTAAGGGGATAAAGTTCATGAATAAAAATATAAATATTAGATGCTTAAACCAATTAAATAAGGAAGATTTTACTTCAAATGACCAGCAGATTTTGAGAAAAATCTGCTTTATTATTTATTATTACTTATATATTAAGAATTATATGTTTGTAATATCCCCATATAAACCTGCTATACTGCTATTAATTGAGTGTTATTGTAGGACAGTACAATTACTTTTAACAAATTAAAGTGCTTAAAGTAGGCTTTAAATGCCTGAATATTTTGTGCGTGGAATAATGGAATAAGACCTCTGTTCTACTTTCATTGGTTTTTAGATCAAGATGATTAATAGAAGCAGTTGGGGGCATTAGTATTACGACGCGAGAGGTGAACCGTCGTAAGACTAACTTAAACGAAAGCATTTGCCAAAGATGTTTTCATTAATCAAGAACGAAAGTTAGAGGTTCGAATGTGATCAGATACCGCCTTAGTTCTAACCATAAACGATTCCAACTAGCAATTGGGTATAACTACTACTATGGCTATCTCAGTCGCTTCTCGGGAAACCAAAGGTTTTGGACTCTGGGGAAGTATGGTTGTAAAGCTGAAACTTTAAAGAATTGACGGAAGGGCACCACCAGGAGTGGAGCCTACGGTTTAATTTGACTCAACACGGGAAAATTTACCAGGTCCGAACATAAATGAGAAAGACAGATTGATGGCTCTTTCTCGAATCTATGATTTGTGTAGTTAATTCCGATAACGAACGAGACTCAAATATATTAAATAGATGATTTCAGGATTATGGCGTTGAAGTTTTGCATAGGTTTCATCCATAGTACTTTTTTTTTATATTTGCTTGTACGAGGTCTGTTCAAAAAGTATCGCGAATTTTGAATTTCCACGGGTTACGTATATTCGATTTTCGATTTTTTGTGGCGTTATGTTGGTACTCATGTCTCTCACTTATGCCGACAAGTTCGGCCATTTTGAATGTTCAGTTAATTTTTGACAGCTGCTTTGCTTGCACGTGTTTTGACTCGTCTTCGATGTTTGCCCATTCCAAAAAATGGATCAAAGAATCTGTGTCAAATTTTGTGTGAAAAACAAAATTAATTGCGCGGACGCATTCCGAATGTCGACTGTGATATATGATGAAGCTACCTTGGACCGAAGCAACATTTATCAGTGGTACAAAATGTTCTCAGAGGGCCGAGAAGATGTTAACGACGAAAAGCGGCCGGGGCGTGTGAACTACAGTTTTCTTCGATTGCAGGGGCGTAAATGGACAAGTTGCGTTTAGCAATAATGAGATTGCGCAATAACAGTCTTATCAACTGTTCAATTAATTTAAAGTTTTTTACAATTCTTAAAATTTCTTATGATTGGTTCGTTCTTCTCACCACGTTCTAAATCCTCTAAATCCTATTTCTCTAACTGAGTACTATTTCACAGATTACCAATTTCACCTCCTCTTGTTCCATAGAGTTCAGTCTGACCCCCCAACACTATTTACTATCTAGTACTTAATTCGACCAATTTAGCATAATTTAATTAAAAATTAAAACTATTATAAAAAATTAAAAACAATATTTTTGAATAAATTACGCTTAAAGTTTTAATGACAAAATAATCGTAAAGATGGAAAAGTGTAAAAACAATTATTTAAGATATTTATTTTTATAAAACGTACCGAACCCCACCTTCAATTTATTAGGTTCAAATAATCGTATAATATTTATTTTTAATTTTTTTTTTTGAATAAAATCTACAAGGTGGTCTACCGGGACCATATGCTTAAAATTCCAATGTAAAATATCGAATTTATTATTAAAACCAACTTAATGTGTACTTAATAAATATTATTTATTAAGTAAAACAACATTTAATAATAATCATCATAATATCATGCCAAAAATGGAATTGTTTTTAACTTGTTCGATTGGAAAATCCGATAGACCTCAATCATACATTCATGCACATATCCATACATATTTATATTGCCACTAAGAGCAAAAAGGGCACATGGAAAATACAATAAATTCCAATTATAAAGTGTACGACCATAGAATATTGCTCGATTACATAACATGTCGGCGACTACAATAAATTGCCTCCGAAGCAATTCTCACAATTCACAATAAGAGAACTCCGAAAAGGTATTCAAAGCAAAAGAATTCCATTAAAAAAATGAATGAAAACATCAGCACTTCAACTTGTAAAACTACGAGATGAGATTCATCTAAAATTATGAAACCTACAAATGAGCAGGTATATAAATGGAAAGAAACCTACAAATTAACAGGTATATAAATGGAAAGAACCATATGCTTTTTGAACGCACGAGTCTTTAGCTTTAGGCCATTTCACTTGACCATTGAAATTTGAAACACTTAATCCAGGCTTCCGTACAGAAATTTCCCCTCGATTGCAGGAGTTCGTTTTTGTGTCCCAACAATATAATGACTGTTTTGTAATATACACGTAATCTGACCGTCACATTTTTTTACCGTTCTCTCCGAATGAATTTTTTTTTATCTGCAACTACAATTGTATTGTTACAAGCAGATTTACATAACATTTTAATTTACAATCCTGTGCATCATGAAGTGGGAGTAAACACCCATCGGCATTTCTCCAACTAATGGAAGTTAGATTTCTCTAGAAAATCTCTGGGCCATTGTCTCTTAAGTCTCCGATGAGTGTTTCCGGGAAGGGTAGTAGACGAAAATTCTCTCACAAGTGGATTATGATGATAGGATAAACGGGAGTGAAATTTTTTATAGCGGGAAATGCACAGGTCCTGAACAAAGGCAACATTTAGATCACGATATATTATGGTGTTACGAACATAAAAGCGGACATCAACAATTTTACGAAGGATCTTGGATTGTAAGGCCTGGACGCGATAGGAATTGGAACGTTTCGTTGAACCATAAAGTTCAATTCCATATGTCCAAATAGGTTTTATATTGTAATTGTATTGTGGATTAGAAGTTTACTTTTGGTTGTTAGTTTCGAGCGTTTGTCAAGTAGTCTAAGAAGTTGTAGGTAACGTCTGTTAGCTTCAACTCTTTTTAGTCTAGTATGTGGGTTCCATGTTAATCCGTTGTCCAGGTAAAGTCCCAAATAACGCACTTTATCATATTGTGGAATCATGTTGCTATTAAGGTATAAAGGGGTAGGTTTTCCTTGACAAAGTGTGAAAGTAATGTGAGCATAAGTAGTAATGATAGTATTAGGATCAGATGGGATGTCACGGGTATAAATATTATATAAAATGGGACCAAGGATACTGCTTTGTGGGACTCCAGCTAGAATAGGATATATTTCCGAGGATTCTGAGTTAATTGCAACTTGGAAATGTCGTTGGGGGAGATATGAATTGATGATAAGGTAGTATGTTGAAGGAAGAAAGCTCTTGAGTTTTCAGAGAAGTCCTGGATGCCACACACGATCAAAAGCTTGAAAGATATCTAAAAATACTCCTGGGCAATACTCTTTCCTCTCAAGAGGGGATGCAATGTGATCAACAACGTGATGGCATTGCTGGATTGTGGAGTGTTCAGATCGGAAGCCAAATTGGTAAACTTAATTTAATTTAATATTTTGAAAAAAATCTTGAGTCCACTTCCGTTTCAACTGCCGATTGGTGTATTAATGGAACATTAAGATCACTATGAATAAAACTGTTTAGTACAGAAAAGGGAGTATTGACAATTTGTCGATCCTTTTGAGGTAATTTTTGAAAACTTTTTCAAACATTTCGGGCTGCTATTCGGCTATTACTTAACGGATGATAGTTTTTAAATTCTCTAAGGTAAGTGTACCCAACCCTATGACATTGGGAACCTGTTCTATGATCTTGGGAACCTGTTATTGGGAACCCTATGATGATATTTATATTTGCTCGCAACTGTTCGACCATGTTAAAAAAATTATTTAAATTTTCAGGAACATATTATGGACAAATTTTTTGAATTTTTATATTTTTAGTAATTATTGTAATTAGAGAAATATAAGCGCTTTTTAATATTTTTTTCTATTTAGCTTAAATGCACGAGCTGGCTATGTAATATTTATATTGAAAACTTTTAATAATAATCTATTTTACATAAGAATATAAACAATGTTAGAATTACATTTTTAGAATTAAATGGTTTTTTTCGGTAGTATTATTAACTATTTTCATTTATAAATTTATTATGGAAAAATAAATGGTGCTGCCTTCCGACCGATATTTTAAAATGTGCTCATAGGTATAAATAGGCTGGTTGATCTCTGCTCCTTAATTTTAGGATTGTCTGTGTAAACTTAATCTGTCGTACAGCCCTTTAAGAAAAAGTCCAACGGCATCAAATCGTACGATCTCCGAGGCCAATTAACATCAGTAAATCTGGAAATTACGCATACAATATCGTGTTTTGTGGCTTGTGGCATCTTCTTGTTGAAACGACATATGATTTAGATTAAATCTTCAAGTTCAGCGGGCTAATGACATCTTTAGAACAACATTCACACTAGACGATCACTTTTCGAGAATACAATGGATTTTTCGGAGTCAATTGTGGGTTTTCAGAACCCCACATACGGACATTTTGCTGACTGAACGAGCGGAAAATGAGCCTCAACGTTAAAGAAAATTTTGTTCAAAATGTGCTAATGGCAGAACCACCACTTTTGTAGAAAGTTTTCACAATTTTAGCGCGTTGTTCGGTGGTTAAACGATCTGCAATGTAAAATGCTAAACCTGGGTGACAAACATATTTCATAGCTCTCAAATGACAGGGCTATACCCGATACTTGCGACAGAATTTTTATAGATGAAACTTTTAAAAACAAATTGATCATTGTAGATGCATTATAGAATGTACAATTTAATTTTTAATGTCTTTATTTAATTATTATAAATATTATTAATTGTTGCATTAAGAAAATAATGCCGTAATTCAATGCTATAATATAACATTCACTTTTTCATAAATTTTTCAAATATCTCTAACATTTAATTCAGTTCTCCATAACATCTCACAGTTAGTAGTGTAGACTAGTTGCCGACCTCGGTAGCTAAGTTTCTAGCTTAACAGGCACATTTTTATATCGTTGAGTGCGAAGACTTCATAATTGGTGAATTTATCTAAACAGATTTCACAATCAACCTCTGGCATCATAATGTAGTTTTTATTTTATAATTTACCTTCACCCGTTCGAATAACTAAAACTAATAAAGCTCATCAATTTTGTATATATTCTATATATGATATAGGTTGTCTGACAACTGTTTGGAGCGACTCACATTTTTACGAAGAAAATTCATTTTGTAAGCAGGTGAATAAATGGGTAAGCTTAGTTTTATTAATGAAATTGAGGAAAATTTCCATGGTAAATTTTTTCTATAATTTATTTGTTGAAAAAATAGTTGCCAGCAGTGCGACAACTGTTTGGGTCCATTAGTGGTTTTTTAAGCACTAATTGTAATTGAAAGCGATTTATTATTTTTGTTTTGTTTAAGTAAGTCAATACAATAATAAGTAAAGCACATAAGTGAAGTGAAAAAAATTAAATAGTAAAAATATTGGTTAAATTAAAGCACTAAAATACTATTGTCTGTCTCGTCACATACGTAGAACATCCAAAATAATTTGACAAAAAGACTGAAAAATAATTCGACCTCAGAATTATAAAGACTTCTTTTATATCGAAATAACTGCGGCTTGAAAAAAAACCTTCTTTAAAAGGCTGCGTCTTTAAGAAAAAAAAACTTTTTTAGAAGCCCAGCTCGAATTTACACGAAATCATATGAATGTTGATACCGATTGGTAAAGTTGGGCCAGACAATTTGTTTTATTATTAGTACGATTTGGAGAAGGTCTCAAATTATTTGGCACACCACCAAAGTAGGTTCGGTTAGTTGGAAAACTTATTGTTCTGTCGGTAAAGCAAAACCGACTCAAAGTACAACAAGATGCTGAAAGTCAAATTAGCCAAATGGATACAACACTGACAATAAATTTTTCAACAGGATAACACGCCAATACCTGCTATGAGAATCATCAACGAATGGTTTGACGACTAAGCCATTAACTATTTGGACTGGCCGGCGCTTTATTCTCTTGACCTGAACATCATCAAAATTGTGACGGTAATACTGACGCGGGAAAATAATAAAGAAGGAATGCATTTTTTTAAAAAATATTATTATTTCTCACAATTTAAATAATAAAAAAAGGTGGAATTCAATTTATTTCCTTAATATTTTGTTCTTTAAACCATTTTTTCCAAAATATTTAGTTCTTAATGTTTTATTATTAATCATCTCCAGTTTATGCTGTTTAATTTAAAAATATTTTCTTATCTATCAAAGAGTTTATGACAATTCAGAATTGCTAAAAGTATCATTCATTGATAATCAAGTACACATAGTTTAACGAGACAAGGCATAAAAAAGGTAAATTGATCAATCGATCAACTAGGTTAGTGATCGATATACTGATTACGTACATATTTTTAGCAATTGAATAAACTTTGTTGACTGTTTTACAATGAAAGTTTCAAGCCAAGTTTTCGCCTATCTCCCTTTTTTATATGAAAGAATTCCACCTAAATTCTTTTAGATTTATTTCCTTAAAATTGATAAAATTGTCCTTATCGTTTTTTATGGGAAACACACTTGTGGAAATAAAAATAAATCCGTACATACAAATTTCCAACTTTCTCCAATCAAATCAAATAATAATGAATGCTATCAAAAATATTTATAAATTTTGAATAACATAATAAACAACATTTGATAACATTGTATTTAATTATAGTTGAAATTTCCAGAGAAATCTTCTAGTTAGAAAAAAAATAATGCATTCAATTACTGCGTGGATTTTTTAAGAATTTTCTAAGTCATAAATTTATAAGACCAAAAAAAAACACTGAATTTCGCAATTTTATTTAAAGTTAGTCGTATTCAAATAATTTTGATGAAAAATAAAATTTACAAAATGTCTAGTTAAATAGAAAAACTAGTGATAAAAGATACCCTAATTTTGGTATGGGCAGAAATATTATTTTCCTAAAAATAAGGAAATATTCCTAGATTTGCTATCCACTTAAAAACATTTTTTTACTCGTAAAATTTTTGATGAAGAGCTCGGTTACTATTCGAAATGTACTCGCAAATAGTAGCGTCGGCGTTGAGTTGGCGTATTCGAGTAAACCGTTTAGTCACTTCATCTTGATTGTAGGAAGGAATGGTTTTAAATGGTTTATTTGAGAGTAGAATAAGTTCATTCATCATAATCATAATTTTTAACGAAAGTTTTCATAATTTTAATGCCGGCAAAGTTTATATGTATGCATGGGAGGAGACTGTAGCATCAAAGGTTCAGGAGAAGTAGTATCTGGTTGCCTGAAACATATCCAATTTTTTTGGAGCATATTTAAATGTTTAAGAAGGTTAAAAAGAGAAATTGGTAAAAGAGTTTTAAAAAAAAATTCTATATTAAGTGAATATGGGAAATGTTGAGTTGAATGTCATGGAAATGGCATGAAGGAGGAGGTTAGTTGCCGAAAAATAAATCACAAGATTTTGAGAATTTTTGTTCAGATTTTCGGATTATCTGTTGAGTAGACTGGCTTAACAATATTCGGCCAATATGTGCGAATAAATTTTTACAGGCTGGACAAATTCAAGATGCCCAGGAAGCAGATAACGGTGAAGAGCATTTCCCGAAAAACTACCAAAATCACCATAAACCCAATATAACTCGACGTTTCTATTTTTTAACAAATTGCGGCAAATCACATTGAGCATAAGATTAGCTTTGATCGCATTCTGTTAATTAGCTTTGATCGCAAAAGTTAATATAGCTTTGATCGTATTCTAAACTGCCATCCTAATCGTTTACAACTCGCCATGCAAATGGGAGCTCTTAAATGGAAAAACTACACTGTACACATATTAGATGGAAAAACTCAAATAATTTTTTCTAGAAAAGTTCAGGGAAAAATTTAACCTACTGTACCCGCTGAGTGCCGTAGACACCCTCAACTTCGGTGATTCATCTTGCATTTCACTATTGATCTCTAAATTACCAAGAGATCCAAAAGAGATGTATGTTATTTAAAAAATTTGTGAGGGAGATATTCGGGAGAGCAAAGGTTTTTATAAATGAAGTTAATACGGGATGTATAAGAATAGTGCAAAACGGGTTTCGACCAGTATTCGAGTGTAATACAGTGGTTTAGAAAAATTACTATGTTGCCACTCTATAAAACCTCAATACCTATAACAATAGAGAAATTCATTCACCATAGATGCTAAGTGCAAAGAAGAAATATAAATACGAGGTCTGTTCAAAAAGTATCGCGAATTTTGAATTTCCGCGGGTTAAGTATATTCGATTTTAGATTTTTTATGGCGTTATTTTGGTACTTATGTCTCTCACTAATGCCGACAAGTTCGGCCATTTTGAATGTTCAGTTAATTTTTGACAGCTGCTTTGCTGGAACGTGTTTTGGCTCGTCTTCGATTTTTGCCCATTCCAAACATCTGTTTCGGGAACAAGAAAAAGTTACAAGGGGCCAGATCTGGGGAATATGGTGGCTGCGGCATTATTAGTGTGTTGTTTTTGGCCAAAAATTAGCGCACAAGCAATGATGCATGAGCAGTGGCGTTATCATGGGGCAAAAGCCAATTTTTGTTCTTCCACAAATCCAGGCGTTTCTGGCGGATTGCTTCGCGCAACTTGCGCATAACTTGCAGGTAATATTCCTTATTGACCGTTCTACTCTGTTGCAAGAACTCATGATACATCACACCCCTGCAATCGAAGGAAACTGTAAGCAAAACCTTCACATTCAACCGAACTAGGCGCGCTTTTTTCGGTCTTGGCTCGTGCGGCAGCTTCCATTGGGATGATTGAGCTTTGGTATCCACGTCATAACCATAAACCCATGATTCGTCACCAGTTATGACCCTCTGGAGCAAATTTGGGTCGTCGCGGGCAGAGTCGAGCAGATCCTTAGTAATGTTAATGCGATGATATTTTGGTCGAAAATGGGCAAAAATCGAAGACGAGCCAAAACACGTGCAAGCAAAGCAGCTGTCAAAAATTAACTGAACATTCGAAATGGCCGAACTTGTCGACATAAGTGAGGGACATGAGTACAAAAATAACGCCACGAAAAAATCGAAAATCGAATATACGTAACCCGCGGAAATTCAAAATTCGCGATACTTTTTGAACAGATCTCGTAAGTTGATTATTTTTAGTTGTATTACTAAGAAATATAAATACGAGGTCTGTTCAAAAAGTATCGCGAATTTTGAATTTCCGCGGGTTAAGTATATTCGATTTTCGATTTTTTATGGCGTTATTTTGGTACTTATGTCTCTCACTAATGCCGACAAGTTCGGCCATTTTGAATGTTCAGTTAATTTTTGACAGCTGCTTTGCTGGAACGTGTTTTGGCTCGTCTTCGATTTTTGCCCATTCCAAACATCTGTTTCGGGAACAAGAAAAAGTCACAAGGGGCCAGATCTGGGGAATATGGTGGCTGCGGCATTATTAGTGTGTTGTTTTTGGCCAAAAATTAGCGCACAAGCAATGATGCATGAGCAGTGGCGTTATCATGGGGCAAAAGCCAATTTTTGTTCTTCCACAAATCCAGGCGTTTCTGGCGGATTGCTTCGCGCAACTTGCGCATAACTTGCAGGTAATATTCCTTATTGACCGTTCTACTCTGTTGCAAGAACTCATGATACATCACACCCCTGCAATCGAAGGAAACTGTAAGCAAAACCTTCACATTCAACCGAACTAAGCGCGCTTTTTTCGGTCTTGGCTCGTGCGGCAGCTTCCATTGGGATGATTGAGCTTTGGTATCCACGTCATAACCATAAACCCATGATTCGTCACCAGTTATGACCCTCTGGAGCAAATTTGGGTCGTCGCGGGCAGAGTCGAGCAGATCCTTAGTAATGTTAATGCGATGATATTTTGGTCGAAAATGGGCAAAAATCGAAGACGAGCCAAAACACGTGCAAGCAAAGCAGCTGTCAAAAATTAACTGAACATTCGAAATGGCCGAACTTGTCGACATAAGTGAGGGACATGAGAACAAAAATAACGCCACAAAAAAATCGAAAATCGAATATACGTAACCCGCGGAAATTCAACATTCGCGATACTTTTTGAACAGACCTCGTATGTTGATTATTTTTAGTTGTATTAAATTTGTACATTTGTTTATTGATATTTTCTTCTATATTATAATATAATTAATTCTTAATAAACTCAATTTATTTTAATTATGGATTTGTTTACATTAAAAAATCTATTTCAGAAAATCCAACTTCTAAGAACACATAAATTTCAAATTGCTTTTGTTTTTACTTTTGACATTTTCTTATTAGTGAAAGTGGTAAAAATCTATTTGTAGCTAAAAAATTAAAAATATTATAGTGTTAAAAAAAACTAACCGTATTGATTAACGTTTACCAATATTTTCAAATTGATTCCAACGCAAATCTTTAAATAATTCAATATATGAAAAAAAAAAGATTTGTAACCACTATTAAAAAATAAATAAACATTTTTAATATTATATTAAGAATAATATCATTTTTAAGAAGCATCGCAGTAGTAGGTTCTCGTAACAGAAAGGATATTTTCACTTCTATTTTTTAAATAAACAAAAATCGGACATATTTTTGACATATATTTGCTATACTAATAACAAATTAAATAAGAATTTATAATTTTACTTTTTATTGAATAATTAATACTATTTTGAAATAAGCTAATTAGTTTTATACAAACGTAATGACAAAACAAAAACTAAGAGCTGCAAGCTACTACATACAAATAATTAAATTTTAATAGTCTTTAGAATCCATTTTTTTTTGCCCCACTAATTCCTTTAAACCATCTTTAAAAGCCGATTAATTTCAGTTTACTGTCCATAAAAATTGATAGCAATTAAAATAATAATAAATGCGGTAAACGAATAAAAATTGATAATTTATTTGTTATATACTTTACTTGTCCAGAGAAATTGCTACTCTTCTAGCTAAAAATATTGTGGGTGTGTTTTTATAGGTTTATATACTGATTTTTTTCTCTTCTTATTAACGTATAAATTATAAGCATATATATATAAATATAAAAAGTATACTAAAAATATAAAAAAAAAATATTGAAAATTGTTGGTATATTACAATGTAGGCTACTGATTTCCCAAACCGCAAAACTAAAAGCTCACTCCATTTACGAGTCGCTTACAAACTGAACTTAATGAACTTTTCGTGCTACACGATATATTTCGTATAACTCTGAATATACTCGTCTTGTAAGTATATATAAATAAATATTCTTTGTTAGTATTAAAGGAAAACGAGTATTGATAATTATTTTTTATTCATACCACAATGAAAAGTGCTCATTTATATAAAGTATCTGTTAACACAATGGGCATAATTGAATACATGATAAACAAATTCCATAAAACGAGTCCCGTAAGTGGGTGGGTGATCAAAAAGCTTTCAAGACAAAATTTTTAACCTTGGCACTTAAAATTGTAAAATCAATACCCTCCCAAAGTAAAGCAAAATTCGCATTGATAATATTTCATGTTTGAAACAATATCAGTAAGAAAAAAGTTTATACTTTTTAAAGTACCATATAATTGATAAGATTAAAATAATCAATATTGTTAATAATGTGAGAATGTCCAATTATAATTTGAATCTGAACGTTGAAAATTATGAATTAGTGTAATCCGAAAAACGGGATTGTAAAGGAGATCGCAATAGTGCAATTTACTCCGACAAATCTTTGTTTGTCTCTTAATGTGAGAGTAAAGTTTATTAAAATTATTAATAAGGAACCAGTATTATTACAGAATATGTTTTTTTTCTTCTATAAGATTATGACCACGATTAAGTAACTATATTTAGCTCTGAGGTTGCTGCGAGAGTAAGGATACTATTTGAAGGGATAATTGAAATATTCAGCTCTATTTTCCCACAGGAACATATAAAAATTATATGTACAAATAGAATTACCACATAAGTTCAGTGTCGTATTTATTTTTTATGATAAAATTCAATTATACGAGGTCTGTTCAAAAAGTATCGCGAGTTTTGAATTTCCGCGGGTTACGTATATTCGATTTTCGATTTTTTTGTGGCATTATGTTGGTACTCATGTCTCTCACTTATGCCGACAAGTTCGGCCATTTTGAATGTTCAGTTAATTTTTGACAGCTGCTTTGCTTGCACGTGTTTTGACTCGTCTTCGATTTTTGCCCATTTTCGACCAAAACATCATCGCATTAACATTGCTAAGGATCTGTTGGACTCTGTCCGCGACGACCCAAACTTGCTCCAGAGGGTCATAACTAGTGACGAATCATGGGTTTATGGTTATGACGTGGAAACCAAAGCTCAAGCATCCCAATGGAAGTTGCCACACGAGCCAAGACCGAAAAAAGCGCGCCAAGTTCGGTCGAATGTGAAAGTTTTGCTTACAGTTTTCTTCGATTGCAGGGGCGTGGTGCATCATGAGTTCTTGCCACAGGGTAGAACGGTCAATAAGGAATATTACCTTCAAGTTATACGCAAGTTGCGCGAAGCAATCCGCCAGAAACGCCCGGATTTGTGAAAGAACAAAAATTGGCTTCAGCCATTTTTGGCCAAAAACAACACACTAATAATGCCGCAGCCACCGTATTCCCCAGATTTGGCACTCTGTGACTTTTTCTTGTTCCCGAAACTGAAGCGCCCCATGAAAGGACGACGCTACGCTACGATTGAGGAGATAAAGACGGCATCGAAGAAGGAGCTAAACAAGATCACAAAAAATGATTTTTTGAAGTGCTTCGAGAATTGGAAAAAACGTTGGCACAAATGTACAATATCTGGTGGGGATTACTTTGAAGGGGACAAAATAGATATTCATGAATAAATAAATAATTTTTGAAAAAAAGAAAAAAAAATTCGCGATACTTTTTGAACAGACCTCGTAAATTTTACTACGAACATTATCGTATACGAGCTGTGACAGAAAAGTAATAAGATTGGGTTTTTCTTCATCAGCTTAATTTTCATTTTATACATTAATGTTTTTCACTTGGGTAGATATATATTCGGTGAAGGCGTTACTTCCACTCTTCATTGCATACGCGTTTTATGGTTTAAAGATAAAAAATAAATAAAAAATTTCTTAAAATGAAAATTCAAAAAGTAATGAGACTGAATTTTGATTTCAAATCTTAGTTTTATACATTAAAGTTATTATCTTCAAGATAGTCTTTTTGGACAACTCTAGGCGTTGTTTCTATACTTCGAAGCAATGCCTGACGACTTAAATAGCAATCGCCTTTAGCTCCTTGGTTACACTTCTTCGGTTGTTATTGAGAGTACCAAGATAACATCCTTTCACCCAAAGATCAGACGAAAATACGTGCTTGGAGAACGACAGCCATCCATTTTTTCGACCAAAACTCACTAATGAAAATTGCCATTTGTTAGGGGCGTTGTTATGGTAGAGCATCAAAGTATCTGGAACATTCGATCTGACGCCAAGAATCATTTTTCTGAGTCTTTCAAGGACTTCTTGACTTACTTCTCATCAGTTTCAAAGTTAATCGACGGTCTGACCACCTCACAAGAGCCATTACGCGTTCCACATTTTCATCAGTTTTCGATATGGCCATCCTTAGCGAGGTTTGTCTTCCAATGCTTTTGGGCCTCCAAAAATGCTTTATGCCACCGAAAATTTGTGCTCTTGATAGGAATCTTTCCTAATAGGCTTTTCGAAAATTCACCTAGTCAAATAAAAAATTTGATGGCACATCGTTACTCCAAATTGCACTGTTCCATTTTTGTTACAAGTCTTAAGCTTGTACTGTAGCTTCGTGGCCATATATAAAAACACTACATGGTCACGCAGCTACAAGACAAGCCTAATGCTTGTACTTGACATCTAGTAGGGACTAAATACTGTAAAAACCATATGGAGAAGGAGCCCGCCATGCCAGATCGGTCATATTATTATTTATCTGACACATTTCGTAAGGACATACTTTTTTAAACTTGAACTATTAGTTATTCGAACATCTGCAAACATGTTAACAACATAATGTCAAAGACACTATAAAGTATTCTATTGGGTTGTTCGGAAAGTAATTTCGTTTGCTGATGAAGACACAATAAAGGCATTAATTGAGGCAAACCGGCGAATAACAACTCGTGAGATCGCTGAGAGATTAAATTTATCAAATTCGACAGTTCATGATCATTTGAAACGGCTAGGTTTAATATCAAAGCTCGACAAATGGGTTCCTCATCTTCTTACGGAAAAAAATTTGTTACCAAGAAAATGATCCATTTTTGAAGCGTATAATCACTGGGGACGAGAAATGGGTTGTCTACAACAATGTTAAGCACAAAAGATCCTGGAGTAGAAAAGATGAACCGGCTCAAAGCACTTCGAAAGCCAATATTCATCAAAAAAAGTTATGCTATCTGTATGGTGGGATTTCAAAGGAATCGTTTATTTTGAGTTTCTACCGAGCAACACAACGATCAATTCTGAAGTGTACTGTCATCAGTTGGACAAATTGAATTATTCACTTAAAGAAAAAAGGCCAGAATTGGTCAATAGGAAAGGTATAGTGTTCCAACAGGATAATGCGAAACCACATACAAGTTTGACCACTCGGCAAAAGCTTTTAGAGTTTGGATGGGATATACTGCACACCCACCATACTCTCCAGACCTAGCACATTCCGATTATCATTTGTTCCGGTCTCTACAAAAATTGTTCTGGTCTTTAGACGGTAAAACGTTTAATAATGAGGTCAAAAATCACTTGGATCAGTTTTTTGTCAGCAAAGAACAAAAAAAACTGCCAGAAAGATGGTTAAGGATATTGGATCAGACTGGACAATATTTAGTTGAATAAAATATTAATTCACTATAAGAAAATCGTATTTCATTTTTATAAAAAGAAAACGAAATTATTTTCTGAGCACCCCAATACCTGGAAACAATTCACTCAATACGAATATTATATACAATTTAGTATACATACGCCTGCCGCACGCCTACGCTTACAGATTTCATAACAAGTAATTTTCCGCAATCCGATAAAAGCCTATTTTCGGATACAGGACGTTCTAGTTTATCCAAATTAAAGAGAAGCACACACTTTTGGGCTCGTATTTGTATAATTTTATATTACGAATATCGGAAACCTTCTAAATAACAATAAAATACGGTTAAGTATAACAAATTAACACAACTTTTACTTTAGTAAGAGGAACTTGCATCCATACATATGTCGTATGTTAGGCTTGTAAATATCAAGCGTGTTTGCTTTAAGTGTCTCGTCCATTAACCTTCATTATAGAATAAACAGCAAATCTTTATTTCTCTTAATTAAACTTTCTTCTCTTTTCGATATCAAAATTGCTTTTATATCAAAATCAATCCAATTATCTAGTTTGATCAAATTAATATTGATTTTGGGCTTATATGAAAATATTAACATAAAAGTTTATTTCTTATCAGTAAAAGTAATAATTTTCTACATATTTCCGAATGTACGTATCGATGTGTGTCTGTATGTAATTGTTGTAAATCATAGCTAATCTATCAGTTTCGTCGCCATGTTGACAACAATCGCTCATTCATCACAAAATAATCGTACGTACGTTCATAACTAAGGTCTACAAGTAAATTAAAATATTTTAATTCATGTACGTTTATGTATGTCATGTAGTTGAGAGTTGTTTTTTTTAACATTTATTGTTGTAATTAAAAAAAAAACTAATAAAATTGCAAAATGTCTACGTTTTTCAGATAGCAAATTCCTAAACGAATGACTAAACAGTGTTATCTGAACGATTTAAAGTACAAACTCAAAAGATCGTTCCGATCGGAGGAACTTTTTTTAAGGTAAAATACAGACTGCTCTTCCGATATTATTGAGGGAAAACAAAAAAAAAAACAGAAAGTAATAATACACATTGAAGCGCACCTTTTATTAAGCATTTTTATTATTTTTTTTTTTCATTTCTAGAATTTCTGTTTGTCTGAAATTAAATTGCCCGATGAAAATACTCGTACAATTGGTAATTATTTTGTTTTAGTTTTATTATTGTAAAATGAAAACAAAAATGAATTCTAAAAAAAATCTATGAGAAAAACTAACAGTCAAGGTTAAAATGGCCGTAATTAAGGTGATTATTATGTTTTATTTCCTTGCACGCAGGAAATGAAATAGTTCAAAATCAACAATATAAATCTAAAAATTTGTGTGGAATGAAAACAATACTGAAGTTTACTTTTAATGTAAGCTTTTGCAACAACAACAAAAAAATCCCATTATTCGCACTTACAATTAGATGAGTGAGTTACTATAAGATCTTCGGAACAAACTAATACACTCGTGCGTCATACATAAATATACATATATATATAAGAACATGGCATTTATATATAGGAATTGTATCCAATGAGTACAGCAGAATCGAATAACCACCAACCAACCTACTATATGAGACGTTGACTAGTAAATTTATTACGCGAGTTAAATTATTATACAATATAAAACAATTTGAAGAAAATTAATCTCAGGAAAACGCAAAATAAATAATCCATTTTGAGGACTTTGGATATTTTTGCTTATTTTTTTTTTTTGTAATCAAAAACTTAATATTGTCTTGTCGAATATGCCAAAGGTATAAGCTTAAATCCGCTGTTTGGTCATATATGGCGTAAGTGAGCGTATTAAGCTACCATGAGCACGCCATACTTTTTTTTATGAGTTTGACATCTGTCAACATTAATCAGTGCACATTGTTAGCAATTTCGAACAACAACATACATTTTTCCTTTGGTAATCATGTCTAGTTTTGTGTCAGAAAAAGAGTATATGCGGGAAGCGCTGCTTTTCTGCTTCAGTTTGAAGAAATCGGCTGCCGAATCGCACTGAATTCTTGTGGAGGCCTATGGTTACAGTGCTTCATCGGAAACAACGTGCCGAGATTGGTTTCGTCGGTTCGAAGACGGCAATTTTGACTTGTGGGACAAGAAGCGTGAAAATCGGTCTAGGAAGGTTGAGGACCATCATTTGCAAGCTCTTTTGGACGAAGACGATACCCAATCGCAAAAAATGCTCGCGGAGCAATTGGGTGTTACTCAACCAGCCATTTCCATGCGTCTGCGTGTCATGGGGAAAATTGGAAAGATCGGAAAATGGGTGTCGCATGAAGTTAACGATAGGCAGATGGAGCGATGCCAAAACACATGCGAATTCTTGCTCGTCTGACAAAAAAGAAATCGTTCCTGCATCGGATTGTAACAGGCGATGAAAAGTGGATATATTTCGAGAGTCCTAAAGGCAAGAAATCGTGGCCTGATCCCTGCCAACCATCAACAAATTCCCCAAGACCAAATCGCTTCGGACGGAAGACAATGCTGTGCGTTTGATGGGATCAGCAGGGTATCGTCTACTATGAGATGTTGAAACCTGGTGAAACTGTCAATGCTCAACGCTACCACCAACAACTGATCAAATTGCACCGTGCTCTGCATGAAAAAAGGACGGATTATCAACAAAGACATTACAAGCTGATTTTCCTCCACGACAACGCACCATCGCACACGTCAAAAATGGTCCGAAACTACTTAGAGACACTCAACTGGGAGGTGCTACCCCACCCCGCTTATTTTAAAGACCTGGCCCCTTCCGACTACCACCTGTTTTCGTCGATGGAACACGCGCTCGCTGAGCAGCACTTCGATTCTTACGAAGACGTCCGAAAATGCCTTGATGAGTGGTTTGCCTCGAAAGAGAAGGAATTTTTTGGCGTGGTATCCACAAACTGCCCGAGAGATGGGAAAAATGTGTAGCTAGTGAGGGCAAGTACGTTGAATAAATTTGTTTTTGCTTTCTATGATAAAAACAACAGCGGATTTAAGCTTATACACCTGGTATATTGAGAAAAATGTACTTTACGAGTATAGTTATTATTGATATTTATTAAGAAATTTATCTGGTAACAAAAAGGGCATCTTATTCTGGGATATCGAATTTAGACTGGATTCGAACTTAAGACTGCTGCGTACTAGACAAAGACGTCCCAATATCTTAAATATAGAGGCATGTATACTTGCAAACAAACAAAAAACTTACTGGGAACAGAATACTCTAATAGTGTAATTAGTCTAAGCTAAAACTCTTCTGAGTACGGTAGCAATAAAGGAGTTGTGATTGAACATTTTGTTATTACCTACCATTTGCTTTTTCGTCACCTCTCTTGCCGTACTTGATAATCTTGTTATATTGAACCCATTATTCATCGTCTTATAGTAAATTCTAATCTTATCTAAAATTTATAATCTAATTGGGGTGTTCCAAAATTTTAGACCTTCTAACAACCTAAATTCCTTTACCATGTCCTCTCTAAAAAAAGACAATTTTAAAATCCCTAAAAATGTGCAAAAACCTTTTTCAGTGTAAAAGAAATTTTGAGAAATCTAAAATTTTTGATAATTAAATTATTAAAGTTGGGAAAACAAACTTACCATAAAGGTCGCGCAAATACGCCCTAGCAGCCATATTTGTGAATATTAATCAGAAATCAACATCAAATTTCGATTATTTGAGATTTTTTCAATTAAAAATTAAAATATTCTCAACCTTTTACCAAAAAGTATTATATTCTAACCGAAATTCTGAGTATGCAAATTGCCTAAAATACGGATTAATCATACCACCCTCATCCATAATTTCTATTTTGGCAACCGTGCTCGTCCGGTCTACCAATCCTGTGGCATTGAGTGCATTGTAAGACATTTACTTAATGATTACCACCATATTCAAAACTACTTTTCGAGTGGTATTCTGTTCATTGTGAAGTTTCTAAATCCCTCAATATTCTTCTCATAATTTAACTACACAAAACTAGTCCATCACTATCACTTCTGACCAGTTCAGTATTGATAACTATAACCGCTTAACCATTCGGTATATGCAATCACCATTGTCGTGGGGGTATAAAGTGGTCCCGATTAGAGATCTAACTAACAATACCATATTCTGGAGTCAACCAATTTCTGGAATCCAAAATTAACAGTCAACTATTTTCACTAGTCTTCTTATTAAACGAGTATTTGTATTCGAACATTTTAATCATAACACACTGTATTTCTATTTTTGGAAAATCGTAATTATTGGCATGATGTAACTGGAGTTGTATGATAGAATTATCCTTGATGGTTTGTTTTACTTTTTGCAAATTAATCGTAAAGTTGCACAAATTTAAAAAAAAAATTATGCAAAGTCGACATTTAATAATTGTATTTACTATAACAAGTTTAAGCATATACAATAATAAAGGCTAGTCACGTTTGATCACAGCTTCTAGTAAGAATGCTCAACACCAGTGCGTCACGATCTCAACAATTGTACTCATGACTCACTTTATATATTATAAAATATATTAAATATTAATTCTAGATCGTTAATTCACAACCACAAAGTTGTATTTTTAAATATAATACCAAATTGATTTATTCTAGGGATGTATTTTTAAAAAAATTTAGGTTATGCCAATGTATTTTTCAAGTTCTGTGTGGAACATTCCACAATATTTAGAAAAGTAAAAATCGTATTGTATAATACAAAAAAATCAAGGGAACTTTTATGTAGTTACCATAAGAATTCTAAGAATCTATACTTGATAGAGTTATTTCTAAATCGGAAGTTGAAAATTGAACATTTATTTTATAAGAAATGCGTTAACATGTTTGATTGGTATTTAATGTACAGAAGGTTTACGAGATATTTCAATATTTTATAAAATTTTCATTTGTCAGGTTTTTAAAATTCTCATTTATCTGTAGTAGTTAACCATGAAAAACTATTTACTAGTCTATAATTGAACAAAACACTTACTAAGTGATTCGTACATCTATTTAAGAAATTTTTTTTTATAGAATTAGAGATTATTGTTATATGGTTTGCATCCTTTTAAAAAAAATATATAAAAATTTATAATTTTTTTATAAATCAATAAGTTGGTTTTTACTAGATATTTTTTCTAAATTTTAAATAAAAATTGTTTTCTAAAAATTCAATAGTTTTCCCGTATATATACGTGGGTGTATTAAGAAGTTTCAAAATTGAACAACTAGATGGCTAAATTTATCAAATATTTTTATTTTTTCATGTTGACAACTCTATTACTGCCTATACCTGTAACTGGCAAATTAATCGGCCATTTTATTTTATTTTGACAGTTATTGATATCTGTCGCATTACTCGTAATTTTGAAACTGGAAAAAATTGAAAACAAAGTAGTACTTAAGGTTTTTTTATTTACATATAAAAACTGCTGAAGGTATCAAATTAAAGGTAGATAATGTCCTCGAAGATTCATCATGATAATTTTTTTTTCGAATTTAAACGCTCACACAAATCAAGGTTTTGTCAGAATAAGAAGAATCTGTAGACATTTTTTATAAACGGGTGCCTAATATCGTACAGAATGGGTTGGGACTGAAGAAGCTTGACGCAATTTGGGTACTGTATTTGCTATATCCGCTGGTATGGAAAATTTTAAGAAAAATCCAACAAGCGTCAAAAGACGTTTTAACTACCATGGATGAGACATGGGCTCAAGTACGTACATACTCCAATAAAAAAAGAAATCGTAGACCATTTCATCCGATGGAAAGGTGATGCAGTAATATTATATTATTTAACGTGACTTATCTGTCGTTAAACATAAAACCACGAGGTGCCTACGACAATAGGGATTGAGTTACGCTCAATTAACGCACCCCCATTACTGGCAGTTTACAGTCTGTAACCAGTTACAAGCTGATTACTCCAACTGTTAGTGGCAAGGCCTATCTAAATCTCTACTGTCATAAGCAGTGACAGCGCCTGAGATAATTACCAGTATCTCTCACCAGCGATCCGTAGACCGTACCCGCAGTATGGGTATTAACCACAACCACTATGTTGCTGCCTAAGTGGCCTCACTATTGTCGGGTACAGTGTGTTTTAACACCATGGAGCACCCCGATTCCCGTAGTATCAATTTTTGTTTTAAAAGTACTTCGGTTTGTACTCCGCTCATTGAGCTACGGTAAGGAATCTTGTAAATTCCTAGGCACCGCTAAGCCAGCTCAGGTACGCGGGTTCGCGGAAAGGTGGGGTAACAGTTTTTTGTGATGCAAAAGAAATTCTTCTCATTTACTACCTAAAAACCGTAATCAATATCTGCCATATTCGCCAAATTTAGCTGCATCGGACTACCATCTGTTCCCTGAAACTGAAAACATTGCTGTCAAGAGACAGATCCTCGTCGTATGAAGAGGTTATAGACCCTGTAAACAGATATTTTGAGGATCTTGAAGATAGCCACCTCCTTGAAGGGATCAAAAAACTTGACAGATATTGGTGACAAAGTATTGAGCTGAGGGAAGATAACATTGAAAAATAAAATAGAATTTATTGACACTGCCATACCGGAAACTCTTCAATCTACCCTCGTACAAATTGCTCCTACCCTCGACCGAAAATATTTTCAAAAATTATACAATCTCAACGGTTATATCCAAATTGAATGTTCTTCTTCCCAATTCTAGTGATAACATTTTCTAAATTCTATATTGCCATTTTTGTGAAAAATTCGATATTTTCTTTATATCATTTTCATCATATAAAAATCAATACCAAAATCAGTAAGACTTGCACTAAAGTATCTTTTCACATTTTTTTTTAATTAATTTGCCTATATTTGATATTTTAATTATTTAATAAAATTGCAACGTTTTTATATACTTTCTACGCTTAACAATATCAATTGTTGACTAAAACGTTCTACTTTTTTTACAAGGATTCTCAATACAAGGTCGTCATATGCCTTACTTTTTTCTAACGTCAGACAAATTAAGAAATAAACAACCATTTATATCTTACCACCAATTAACTCACAATTAATGATAAATGTCATATGATTAAAAAAAAATATTTTCACAATCCGGAAATTGGTATTCCTTTAATGAAAAACCGTCTAGAATTATAAAATTTATTTCAAAATAGCGAAACAACAATAAGACTAAATCACGTATTATATAACACGTGAAAATAAATACCAAATATTAGTGTGTTTTTTTCTATTTTTGATGAACTTGGCATTATCTTAAAAATATACAATACAAGGTCGTATTTAAATTATAAGAGAATATTTTCAAAATAAATATTAATCATATGTGTACTCTCCTCTTAAGTATTTTATTTATAATTTATCCATACTTTGATTTTTTATAGGAAAATTAACTCTTTTTTTTTAACGATAAAAACTGGCTTTTATTGTAAAAAAAAGGACAACACGCGCTCTACTGTAAAAAGCTTATATTTATTGCAGACACATACACATTTTCTAATTTTTATACGTGGGTGTTTATAAAATGCTTTACCGAAAATTGAAAATCTCAGAATATGGTAATAAATTTCATCGATCGAAGGAAAAAACTTGCATTTGGCATTTTCAACTAACAACAATAAATCAACTCAATAGTCTATAATTTTGCATATAAAATAACAGAGACATAATCTTCCTTTTTAAGACGACGACGTGTTGTAGAGTTTGTGATTATAAGTTTTACCGTTGTTGTAGTTCAACTAAAACTGAAGAGATGAATTCGTAAAAAACTAATAAGCCCACACATACGTGTTCACATGAATCTAAATAAATTCTACAAGTTTATTTTAAAATAAGAGACATTTGGCCATTTTTAGTGGTTTATCTTCTGAATCATTAAAATTTGAACTCCCTTTTTTAATTTTCTGAACCAGTGCCGAATGGGCGAAAAGAATCCAATCTATAAGGTTAAAAGAATCCAAAACTAATGTACAATATTTGAATAGATGATAAAACGTCTTCTGCAAAAATAAAATTACGAACATCTCCTGACCTCTTATTCAATTAAGCGATTGGATAGCATTCCTTATTTTATTATGATGCACTTCAGGTTCAGGTAAAATTTTGTCCTTAATATTGAACAAAAAGATATTGATCTGTAAAGTACCTTAATTCGTAGATTTAAGACTGCAGAAGAGACTTTTCAATTTTTTACCCATATAACTATTATTGAGAACCGATAAAAAATGAACGAAAATAAAACCCAAATCCTGTTTAGTTTGTTTCTCATTTTATGAAAGTGGATTAGTAAAATTTAAAAAAGAACTTACTCATCGATAACTTCTATTCTAGTAAAGACGATTTTCTTCAATTTCCAAGGGCATGTATATAGCAATAAAAAAATATATATTACTGGAAGATGGTTAACATATGTGCTTACTAGAAAATAAAAACCTAAAAAATTTGGGCTTCCGAACGCTAGCTTTAAACCGTTTTAAAATAAACGATTTTAATTTCATGCGAGATTTTGTGTGACCATGGATGAAACTTCGATTCAATATTACATAACCAAATTGGCGCCAATGAGATCGTACCCGATTCTATCGCCTGGGAAATTAATGGAACTAATTTTTTAAAATGTGTACAAAATTAGTTTCAATGATCAACCATTTGGGGAGAGCAGTTATTGGACAATCATATGTGGGCTTCAAGAAGTACGAAGAAATAACAGTGAAAAATAAATTAGAAAAAAAACAACTAATGAGCAATTCCACTAGTATTCAATTTTATTAAAGTTTTTTTTCCAGCTCAGCAAAACTCTTTGGGATTTCTGTGTGATCCCGAAACTGAAGTTTGTTTATCTAAAAAATAGCTGCGGCACCGTCATAGACGAGATAAAAGAGTTACATTTTAATGGGCAATGAACAGTTCTTTTTAAAAAATATGCAGATTGTATTTCAAAAGGTATTATTTTTTTTAAGTAGTATCTATCTATAATAGATAGATTTTGTTTTTAAGTAGTTCATAAATAAGTTAAATTTTAGTAAATAATTTACCAAAATTAAAACAAAAACTATTCTTGATCAACATAAATGGACTCAGTTTTAAAGCAATTGGAATTAATAAAAATAGTCATTTTCGATTTTTATACAATAGAAAAATTTGGAAGCTTCCAAAATTAATTATATTATCAATCACATGTCTTGCATAAAAATTCAAAGTTTGAGATATTTTTCATATTTCAATTAATTTAATATGATTTTAATCAAATTTCAATCCTATTAGTCTATTTATATTTACTTGTAAATTTTATTTATTTTTTTTTAAATGAAGAATTTTATAAAAAACTTATTTATTGAAATTCACCTCATAAATTTTATGTATTACACGCAATATCGTGCCTTTTTCGTATATACATTCTGATAAAGTGCTTGAAAATAATAATGAAAATATCTTTTTTATTTATTTATGACACTTTTGCATGAAAATATCTAATATGTAAAAATTATTTTAAAAATATTGAGAGAGTATAAAAATCCAAAAAAAAAATAACAAATTCAAGATATCGACAAAAATAAAAAATTTAATAAAAAACAGCAAAATTATACAAATTATTATTTCCTACCTTAAGTGCGTACAGAAATGTACACGTTATCCATGGAAAATTTCCAAGTGCTGTTTCGAATCGTCGTCAGTCAGTCTTCATTTGATTTTATAACGTTCCCAATAAGAATTCGAATTGCCTATAAAGTGTATGAATTATAGATGATTTAGTTAAAAGATGAGAAATAAAACCGTATTGGAGAAAATCGTATACCAGATTTCACTTCCAATTGGATTCTCATTTTTTAGCACAAATCCATACAAAAGTGCAATAATGGGCAGGTAGTGGGCGTCAACAGTACTAGATCCAGTGTCGCATTCATGCCTAATGAACCGCACACTTGTCCTCGGTGTCAATATCGCACAGGTCAACTGGCAACATGCTGACATGTTCCAACGCGCTTTAACAATCCGAAATGCAGCTAAATTTTCAAAAGGGGGCGACAACGGTAGCGGCAATTGGCAATCGGTCGCCCTGACAGCTCTCACCTTTGTCCTGCTCCTTAACCCACAAATTCAAAATATTCGTATCTTCTCGGGAAACATTGAAAATAACGAAGGCGAACTTGTGTGTTTGCCGGCATTTGTTTAAGTATATGTGAGCCATTATGTATGTTTCACTCTATTTTTGTTGTTCGGTTTTAAAAATCAAAAATATATTCACTATTAATTGAGTAGAATAATTTATCGAAATTTTATATAATAAATGTTTTTTTTTTTCAATTTATTACATTTACCTTTTAATATTTTTCTTTGCATTTTTCTTTTGGTTCTTTTATTTTAATTTCGTATATATATAAATCCAAAAAATGAAGCGAAAAATTTGTTTTCCAACAGCAAAAAATATTTAAAAAAAAAAATCGTTCCATTTCAGTGACCAAGCCTCGTAAAAAATGTGTTTGTTTGGCTTCGGACTTGAAAGCTGAACAGTTTTTTGCCAAAAGATTTCGCATACAATAAAAGCTCCAATCTACTTCACTCACACAATATCAATGTGTCGGCAATGGCAAAATTGCTATACCGATTCTCTTCGCCACTCTACTGTTCATCTTATTTAGAACCTGTACAATAATATCAAAAGAAAGCTTTCGTAAATTATTTATTTAAAAGTTCAAATAATAAAAAATTATCAAATTAGTTATTTTAATATCTATTAAAATATATATTTTATAAGAAAATTATCTATAAAATTATATTCAAATTGAAAATAGTATGGATGGTCTAATATTTATACAAAGAGAATATTTAAAATTACATATAAGTAACACATCGAAATGGAACGAACCTTGATAAGAATCTATCAGTACTCTTCTAACTCATATGGAACTTTTAACAGTCTATCTCTTTTGCAGAATTTCTACCAATCAGAAGACAGAAAATTGTATGTGACGTGACCACTAACCAATAGGATCTCTTAAAAATGACGCTATTGTCTATTTATGGTGAATGAGTCATGGGTTTTAAGGTTGGTAAAATGGGTATTGCTGGCATTCGTTTGCAAGCAGCTGTGAAGTTTAGGTGGTTGTTTCGTTTAGTTAGCGCTGAACCTTTCATTTCAAAACAATTCGAAATGGAAATTGTTAAAGTCACGTAACGCTGGGATTAAATTATTTCGCATTAGGACGTTGAACAGTCAAGATCTAAACAAAACGTAAATATTATTAATATTTACATGCGAATTTATTAAACGCGTAACAATTCGGATGGAAAAAGTAAACAATAATTAAACGCACAATCTAAGTGTCAAAAAAATTCGTGTTTTTCTTATTCCAATTAAGTACGGGAATTTTTAAGAGTGTTTTCAATTTTGTTATATGCAAATAAAATAAGAAATTATTTTCTATTATGTTTTGTTCAGAAAAAATAAAAGTGACCTTAAAAATAGAAGCGAGAAAAAATTTCTAAAAAAAAAAAAACCAAAACAAGAAATAGTTCAATTATAAGGAACGTAAACAAAATTTCACATTTAATTAAGTGTTTTGCTAAAAGAAAGGAACTGTGCAAAATTTATCAATATAATTAAAGGTAAATAAACCAAACTACCTTTAAAGACATTCGAACGGATAATTTGTCTTTTTGACAGAACATTAGCGCGTTTAAGTGACGTTTTTGTGCAAGTGGTTCAGGGTTGTGTAAACCAATTTATCGGTTTAGTAGACAAGTGTCTTAATAATTTTTTAAATATTTTTTTTTTAAAAGTAATTTTTACTTACTGATTACAATTAAGTTAAATAGTTGTTATTTTTTTTTAATTAAATATTATTAGTTTTATAAATATATTAAAAATAACATTTTTTTAATAAGCTATATTAAAAAAAAAACAAAAATGCGTAGAAATAATAATAACAATTGTACAACAACATTTCTTATTAACAACAATACTACAAATAATAATAATAACATGGAACAATCATTCTACGAAGACAATGCACAATTTATGCCAGGCAATACATTAAAAAGGCCTTTGACATTGGATCTTAATGAAAAGCCACTAGCGAAAAAACAAAGAATAAATAATAATCAACCAATGTCCGGCCCTATATTATTAAATTCGCCTGATTTACAAATGCTTAAACTAAATACACCGGAATTGGAAAAATTTATTATGTCCAGTAATTCATTTCAAACACCAACACCTAGTATACTGTTTCCAGCAAAGGTTGGTAGATTTTCATATTAAATATTGCCTTATTACAAAAAAACAATAATTAATTATATCATTTGTTTTTTTTTTAAACAATTTTCAAATTAAAAAAGTAAATACATTATAAAATTATTCAAAGTAATAGTATTTGTATATTATACAAAAGTATTAACGATAACACTTTTTAATTAAAAGCAGGTAACAACCGAACAGGAGGAATATGTCAAAGGATTTGAGGAAGCGCTTAATTACCTGCACAATACTGAAAACCCGCAGAGTATACCTATGGGTACAGTGGTTACGACGGGAATGAGCGGTGGTTCAATTACATATACAAATCTAGGTATTTATCAAGTTTTTACTAGTATCTTAATATTTCCTAATTGAAAATGTGTATTTTCTTATCAGTCGATTTGCCACAAAAGTAAATAAAATATATCAACTCAAAATTGCGAAACATTTGTTTATACAAATATAGTCATACTATCGGCACATTATAACTAACACATGTTGTTATAGGTGTAAATTAAATATTAAAAATATGCATTCTCATCAAGTTAGCCCTAATTTTCAAAATCTACAATAACAAAATAAATAATTTCTATTGACGTATTTAGTTGAGACAACATAAAAACGATAAGAATTTTTTCCGTCTTTCTTGGAATTACACCAACTCCATGCAATTATTATATTCGAAGATTATATGGTATTCCGGAAATGCCGATGCCATTTACAGTGATTTTCATGAGATACGATTGAATATCTGCTAATTTGAATCAAGACTTTATTTTTAGTCTTTCTTAGAATAACCGCATGGAATTTTTTTCCTTATTGTTACGAAGGGAATTCTTTACATATTTACAAATCATTGTATTTTTTAATTTGGAATAATATTTATTATCTTTAATTCAAGAGAAGAGAACATGATAAGATTGGCTGAATAAACTTTTTAGGCGTTTTTTATGGAATAAGTAAATTATCAGAAATTTTGTAAAAGTTATTCTTTCATTATTCCCATCTCTCCGGCAGGGCAATAAAATACACTTCAAATTTTGAAAGAACACTTTCCCGATAGTATTACAATTATGAAAATTATTATTACGTAAATAAACCATTTAAAGTGCGTAGTGTTTTTGTCCACTATAATTACTTTTATTGATTATTGTTCTTATACGAAACCTTGAAGGATTAAGTTTAGCAATATCAATAATAACTTGATTTTCGAAATCGATATGCTTCTAATATTGAACATAATTCACAAAATAAAAAGGTTTTTATGTGTATACATATAATGTTTCATATATTCAAAAAAAAAAAAGAAAAAGAAAACGACTCTTATTTGGATAACAACACTTTTAGATATTTTCATTATTATTATTAGTGAAATGGAAATAAATATGTAGGCTTCTTAATTTCATAATAAATTCAAAATTTATGTCAGGTGGATTCTCTTATAAATTTACATATAATTTGTAAAGATTGTATTCTAAATTTTCGAATGGAAGGACTTTCAGGTGTTAGAAATAAAAGTTTCAACAAAAGTAGATTATTTTGAATTTTTCTATATTTTCTATATAAAAAGTCTTTTATTTGAGTTTTCTATTTATTTTTTTATTAAAGATAAAAAACAGTAATTGTTTCCAATATTAATTTTTTAACAAATTTTAAATATGAATATAATAATAGGCCATTTAAAAAAAATATTCTAATAATTCTTACATCATAATAAATTATATCATAAAAAATAGATATATTTTAAAAATATATCTATTACTGTGAACTATTTATACAGGTACAGAGTTTTTAAGTGCTAAATTTATTACTTAAAAATATATTTATACCTTAGTTATTTTTTTGTTGCCAAATTCGTTTTCGATTACTTTTAAACTCTAGATAAAAATAATACTTTTTTTAATTAAAAGTTTATATTTTCTATAAAAAAAAAAGAATTCATATAAATGTATGTATGTATGTGTGACTGTAGGTATAGTAGCTATTTAATTAAAATTGCTTTTAATAAATTAACAAACTCCAATTACGAATGTTTACAAGCACAATATTCATATTTTTTGAGTCAATGTAAATAAAAACGCATCAGCATATGGTATGTAGATATTTACTTATGGTCCAGTTCTCCTACAAAAGCGCAAATATCCGATAAAATTATTAATTTAAGTTTGAGACGGCGCCGTATTTAATCAAGTAAAATATGCGTTTTTAATGAATCTAACAATCCATCTTTAATAAGTAATTTTTTTTTATATTACTATTGTAGTTAGATACTTTATATAGTGTGGTATAATTTTGTAAAATGGCCTGAAAGGACTTTACTGTGACTTTACGAGAGAAAAAAACGAAACGAAAACAAATAAAATTTAAAAGAATACATTTACACACACCTATACACCCACCCACCCACTTCCACTGACATATGGTCAATGTGCAAATTATTTTTCTTTTCACTCTTATTCTATTATTTGCTTCTCAAATTTGTAGTTTATTAATGGAAATCTACTCGTGGAAGAAATTTTGAAAATAATCTTACCAACAAGAAAATCAACAAATTAAAAAAGTAAACAAGGTTCGTTTCTCTTTTTAAAAAAACTCTCCGAAACGTGTTCGTACGTATTCACACTGAATAAAATTTATTGTACAAATATGAGCCGACATTGAATATGTTTCGTATGAATTCGTCAGTTGGAAGAGTACTTTCTTTTCGGGCACAGTGCGAAATGAACAATAATTGTGTTAAAAGCTAAAATGAATAAATCCGTACACACATATCTCCACCCACACACAATTATGACAAGAAAAAAGAGAATTTATTATTATTGCAAGGCAGTAGAAGAGTTTGTTGCTTTGAGGTGCCTCCTAAAATAAAGAGAAATAAATATCAAAACAAAACAAAATAGGAATTATTGTACAATATATGAACGACACGAATGCATACGAGAATGTACACACATGTTCATATATGCAAAAACTATTAAAAATAAAATTCTAGTACATTTTTTATGTGCAATATAAAAAGAGGAGACGACTTTTAACAAAATTATTTTCATTTTAGTTGTTTATGAATTTTATTTTATTTGTGTATTTTTTAATTTTCGCTCAACGAAGATATGTACGAACAATAATAAAACGCGAATGGGAAAAGACATAAAACGTGTTTTTTTCTTATTGTTATTATTATTATTTTTTTGTGATTATTACTATTTCTATCTGTGTCGGCAGAATCGTTGTTGAAACTTTTACACCGCCACCAATTCAACATATTGCCTTTTTTTTAAAAATAAAAAAATAAAACGACAATGAAATTTTCTTCCATATTTGCTAATATGTTTTTTACAAGCATATACATATGTATGGATGTACTCGCATATTGGTCAAGTACGTTCATAATTACATGAATATAGCTTGAATATAGTAACGTACACGTATGTGCGTGCATGTCAACTATTATATTAGGGAGTGGTCAAAACAAGGGACAGAAGACGTGAGAAGGTAAAAAATAACTAAAGTCGTTAATCTTTTTCACGTGCATATTTTCAATAATTAATTCCTTTTAAACGTTATTTAATTTAATTTTATTTCATTTGATTTATCATTGTAAATTTAGTAGGAAAATTTTAGTTTTCTATTATTAAATTTTTATTATAATTTTATCCAATAATTTTGTAATATTTATAATATTACATTCATACATACACATACATATGTATATTTATGTGTGGGGGGTATCTTTCGCTGATTGTTTAGCAGAATTCATAAAGCCAAAACGATATAATCAAAAAGGAGAGAAAAAAATGAGGAAAATTTTGGCTTTTTGTTGTTGCCAACAACATATTGGAGCTTATATTGCCGCGACCCTGCAGCGTTTTGAAAACGTTTTTCTTTAACCCCCCTCTGCTCTTAATCTTTTTTGTCTATTTTTTTTTCTTCGTAAACATGCTTTGCATTTTAATACAGTGTGAGATAGGATTTTGAATTTTACTAGCCAACAAAGTGAGAAAGAGTGAATGAGAAAAAGAATGGTGTATTTGTCAAATTTCTTATATGAAAACGACAGCAGCAAAATGAGAAAAAAAATTGATTGGGTGAAGGCGGGCGACACCAAAAACTCAATTTCGAAGAAAACAGCGTATGCGGTACTGTGCACACATGTGTGCATATAGATATGTTTCTCGCTCGTATGGGTTGCGGTTTCATACAACTTAATATTGTAAATGTATTTATTTTTTTTAAGCGCCCATAGGCGTTTCCATAAGTTTATTCGTATTCACAATTGTGTAAACATATAGTACCCCATGCATGCATACACATGCATATGTCCGCCTATAAAGAAGTAAATATAAAAATTAATAAATATTGTATATACATATAAGTATGTGCATGCATTGCAGAAAAGATAAGGAAGTACTTGTCCAAACGATAAACTTTTCCGATTTATTGTACAAATTTTTTTTTTTTAAATCCAGTCTAGAAATTTAAAAAAAAATATTTTTTTATGTTTATCTTAATTATTTATAAACAGAACAATATTTTAATAATATCAGTTTTTTTTCTCTTCAACTGTCAAATAAGATTTTAAAATTATTTTATAATTCTGAAAAAAAGTCGCTGATTAGTCTTTGATTTTGTTTAAAAATTAGATAGATGGCTTAGCATGGAACAGACTATTAGTAATTTAGAGACTCTTAATGTATTTTACTAAGTTAGGTCTCTTAGAATAAATTATTATAGTAATGTACATACGAGTACATTACTGGTTAGTTCTATTCAGATTCTCCGCTATTTTAGTTGTTATATTATTTATCCTTAGTAATTTTTTAAAAAAAATTAACTGAATTAATTAATTTAAATTTATCCTCAGCTTAGTAATTTAAAAAAAAATTAATTGAAATTAATAATTAACGTTAAACAAAACAAAAATCTTTTTTTTTATTTCCTCCCTTGTGTTTTGATAACTTTTAATTAATAATTTGCACGCCATGTTAAAAGGAATATAAAATTAGTTTTAATTGTCTAATGAATTTCTGCTGGCAAAATAGATAAATTTACTCTTTCAGTTCTATAAAAGCCAAAAAATAATTATTTTCATAAAGTTTATGCAAAGAAATACGATATATTAAACAATTTTTTATATTCTGTATCGAACTATGTAATTAAAAAAGTATTGTAGTTAAAATTATTTTTGGGAAATTATTAAAAAAAATGTCTTTTGGAAAGGTTTACTTTTAAGAGTAAATCCTAGAACTTATAACTTATTATAAGTGTATATGCTTGTAATATGATGAATTTTCATAAATATCTGCGCAAGAATAATATTTTAGTTGAAATTTTACTATCAACTATTTTTACAAATTGTCCAAACATGAAAATATTTTTTTCAAGATATCTAATGGAGTCCTTAATATATGTATTTTTGAGGGCTCTGAATATAGTAGTATTATGCGATATTATTCTTAATCTATGCAAGCTTACATATTGTATATCTTTAGATTTTGATTTAAAAATTAAAAATAAACAGCACAGCAGCTTATCTCAAAAGATTACAAATATAAAACTATTTTTAAAGCTTAAAAAGCACGTATGTATATTGTACATATAATATAAAATTATGAAATAATGATTTAGAAAATATTTGAATAAAATTAATGTCAATTTTAATAATCCTTTTAATTTTCTATTGCAGATGAAACTTATCCAGTATCTACTATTAAGGATGAACCACAAACAGTGCCGAATTCGCAACCAGTCAGCCCTATTGATATGGAATCACAAGAGCGAATAAAATTGGAACGAAAACGGCAGAGAAATCGGGTGGCCGCATCGAAATGTCGGAAACGTAAACTCGAACGGATATCTAAGCTGGAGGATAAGGTGAAAACTTTAAAAGTAGAAAATGCTGATTTAGCTGTTGTGATAAAACAATTAAAAGAACATGTGTGCCAACTGAAACAAAAAGTTATAGATCACGTGAATGCCGGCTGCCAAATTACATCGTTTAACACTACAATGTTACCAGCTAAATAACAGGAGGCCACCAATTCCTGTAGTAGTCCAACGGCCACAGGAATAATTCCTTTACTCGTGATAGTATCGAATTAGGTTATAAGTTATCTCAATTCATGCATTCATTCTTCGCATTCATGCGTTCCGTTTATTATTTATTTTTATACATTCTTGGTTTGCAATTCTAAATTCGTAACCTAGTAAAAAAAAAATGTCGATTTAAATTTAATTATTTCCTCGCAGAAAAAAGCTAAGCTATATTTTGTATAAAATAATAATATATACAGAAGTGTATATATGCATGTAAAAATTTATTTATTTAATTTAACTGGTGCAAATTTTGTTAATAGAGTAACATTGTCTTGTCTCAAATGTGTCATTTCTTCCCGAAGAATTTTTGTTTTCACTTTTTTACTTCCAACTTTTAGAATTAACTTATTAAAGAAAAGAATAATAATAATATTCTATCAAAAATAAGAAATTAAAAAAAAATGATTTTTTTATGCCATAAGTTTTTTGATAGATTACGTACGATGGAAAAGAAAACAAAATAAAAATAATAATTAAAAAAATATTACCTCTTCTTTTGCTAAAGAGAACCATGTGAAATCCAATCCAAAAGATTTAAACAAAAACAAAAAATACAAAAAGTGTTTTTTTCTTATTATACATAGATTTTAAGTAAATTAAAAATCAAGAATAAAAAAAATAAAAAATATATGTTAATATAAAAAATAAAATCGATTATGGACAAAATGAAAAAGAAAAAAAAAATCAAGAAATTGACGCAGAATGAGCATACATTTTTGTAATTATAATATAATATTACTAGTAAGATTGCCTTAAAAACAAACAGAGATATTTATTATTAACTATTATTTTGTTTAATATTTCTTTTATAATTATGTTTTTATTATTATTATTTGTAAATAATAACGGATGTAACGTTTTGTATTTAATTTTTAAGTATACCATATAATTGAGAGAAAAAATAATGTATTAATTAGTTTTTAAGTTTATTTTCTAGTCTAAATTATTATTCAAATTAAAATAATTTAAAAAGAAATAAAAAAAAAACAAAATTAAATCATTGTCATATTTTTATTGCAAATTATTGCAGTGTGCTAGATTACAATAAAAAAAAACTGCTTTAAGAAAACAACAACAAAAAATGTTTCCAATCATGTAATTCTTGAATATTGAAAAAATAATTGTTGTCCTCAAAATTATTTCAATTTAAAAACAAAAAGTTCCTTTTTTTTAAAGAATAAATTTCTTCAAAATGTTTAAAAAGAAAAATAATTCTTGCTGCATGGAGTAAATTATGTTTTATCGTCTTGTAATCATTTTAATCGTAGAGAATTAATCAAACTGATAAGTTTATATTATAAATTTTTAAAATCTAATAATATAAATTGTTTTTTGTTTTATTATTATTCCATTCTTTTTTTTTTTTTGTTAAACAAAATCTGTTTATTATTATTTATATAAAATTTTGCTACTGTTTTGTAAGTCCAATGGATTGATTTTTAAAATTGGTATACACATTAAAGAAAACATAGATATTGCGTAATAATGGAAAATTTAAATAACAATTATTATATTATATATGTAAAATCTTTTGCTAGCATTATGGTAAAAATAAATTACAAAATTTCAATTCGCGTTTACAAAAAAAAAAAAATATTTATTATAAAAAAAAATTAAAACACGAAAAAAAATGAAGAAATAAAAACAAGTAACTTGCCTTGAAAAAATGCCTTCTTGTATATGAGACCAATTCGTAACGAAATATTAATAAAAATTCCATATTTTTAATATTAAAAAATAATAATAATATTAGCATATATATATATATAGATTCATTAAGTCGATTAGGTATATTCTTTTGCATCGATATTTAACTCAGTTGAATGTGCTTCTTGTAGAAGAATTTAAATAAATAAATTATTGGCGTCTTCTATAAATCTATAATATTTATTAAAAATAACCATGCAGTTTGTATATTATTATAATTAATAATTATGGCTATTATTATTATTTCAATTTTATTTTCTAAAATCAAAAAGTAATATTGTAAGCACACAGCATGTATGCATCATAAAGGAAGAAAAGGAAATTACCATTATACGAGATAGATATATATATTTTTCAAACTAAAAGAAATAAAAACTCAAATAGTTTAAGATAATAGAAACAAAATATGATTAAATGTGAAAGGAATAATAAATATTTTGATTGTTGTACATATATTGTGTGGTGAAGAAAAAAAGATGAAGAGCAATTACATGCAAAAAAAAACAAAAAAAAAACTATTTATATACATACATAAAACTATGTATTTAATTTTTTAATATTTTTCATATATTTTTGCATAAATATATTAACAAAATGAAAATAAAATTTTTTTTGTTATTTTATTTGGTTTTTAATCATGTTCATACGATTATACGAATATTTTAATTGTTGGTAGACTATTTACAGTATTAAAATATAGATGACGAGCTAACGTTTAGCTAAATTTTTTTAGGTTATGTATACACCCAACCATTTTTACGCGGTTGTTTTTTACACGGCCAGACAAGAAGAACACAAACATACTTTTCTCCACAAATTATTTGTTCTAACACGAATTCTATAGTAATTTTTCAAAAACTGTAAATTTAAAGTTTTTATGGTGTCATACGGTAACTAAATTACATACGAGGTCTGTTCAAAAAGTATCGTGAATTTTGAATTTCCGCGAATTACGTATATTCGATTTTCGATTTTTTTTTGTGACGTTTGTTTGGTATTCATGTCTCTTACTTATGCCAAAAAGTTCGGCCACTTTAAATGTTCAGTTAATTTTTGACAGTTGCTTTGCCGGCACGTGTTTTGGCTCGTCTTCGATTTTTGCCCATTCCAAAAAATGGATCAAAGAATCTGTTTCGGGAACAAGAAAAAGTCACAAGGGGCCAGATCTGGGGAATACGGTGGCTGCGGCATAATTAGTGTGTTGTTTTTGGCCAAAAATTCGCGCACAAGCAACGATGCGTGAGCAGCATCATGATGCAAAAGCCAATTTTTATTCTTCCACAAATCCGGGCGTTTCTGGCGGATTGCTTCACGTAACTTGCGCATAACTTGCAGGTAATATTCCTTATTGACCGTTCTACCCTGTGGCAAGAACTCATTATGCACCACGCCCCTGCAATCGAAGAAAACTGTAAGCATAACCTTCACATTCGACCGAACTTGGCGCGCTTTTTTCGGTCTTGTCTCGTGCGGCAGCTTCCATTGGGATAATTGAGCTTTGGTTTCCACGTAATAACCATAAACCTTTGATTCGTCATCAGTTGTGACCCTCTGGAGCAAATTTGTGTCGTCGCGGACAGAGTCCAACAGCTCCTTAGCAATGTTAATGCGATGCTGTTTTTGGTCGAAAATGGGCAAGCAAAGCAGATGTCAAAAATGAACTGAACATTCAAAATGGCCGAACTTGTCGGCATAAGTGAGAGACATGAGTACCAACATAACGCCACAAAAAATCGAATTCGCGATACTTTTTGAACATACCTCGTATTATAAGGACTTTAATGAGAGTTACAACTTTTAAAGAAGTTCCACAACATTTTAGTACTTTCATCCTCGACGTTTCATCGCTTCCGTCCACGACCTTGTACTGTTTCCTTGCTTCAGTACTTAATTCTTTGTTTTTTTTACCATTTTTAACTGTACTGCCCGAAATAAAATATACTAACTGAAAGTATTTGTATTTTCCTATTAAAAAAGGACAAAAATACCAACCATCAAGTAGCCATGAATAATTATTAAATAAGCTTTTCAATATTATTAATTTGAATTCGAATTTTTTATATACATCTATACTTGTCGATTAAAATTTTTTGGTTATTAATTTTTTTTTTAAATATCTACGAATATTTGTTTTGGAGAATTTCTAAAATATGAGCTTACATTATTACTTAACAACATACACGTATAGTTTCTTTTTCATTTTACGTGGAATTAAATTTTACTAGGTGCTGCAACACAGTCTTTTTACAAAATTTTTCTACACAATTTTCGTTGCAGCGTATCTTCTGTGGCAAAAAAAAGAATAAGTTAATACATTAATTGCGACTTGCGGACAGTAATTTTAACTTAAAAAGCTCAATAAATAATTAAACTTAATTCAATTTTTAAACTCACAACATTATACATGCATTTACCATGCATGGTCTTTGATTTTAATGTCAATAATGCTGCCATATGAAGCGACAATAATGGTATGAAGCGACAATAATGGTATGAAGCGACAATAAAATATAGTGGCAGCACTGTGATAAAACTGTCGGATTTTGAGCATTCACTTAAGAGTGTGAAGGCTTTAAAATTTAGTTGACTGAACGGCCGGACGACTGTTATATCTGTGGGCAGTGCAAATCACTTTATTACAGTTAAAAAAAGTATAACAGTTAAGATGGTTTATATTTACCATCTAAACATAATTAATTTTCCTTCTTTTCTGTTGAATTTATTTCTCCCTTTAGAGCCAAAACTAGAAAACAAAAACACCTTTCATGCCAGATTTTGCAACAACGTCTAAAATTTTGTTATACAAGAAATATCTGCGACAGTTTTCGAATTAGTCATTACTTGAGTCTGTTTACAATTGTGTGCACTCCAATAAGACTGTGAAAGTTTGAAGAATGTTGACAGTTTTTTCTTAGTCGATCATCGCAATTGTGTTTGGGGCATTAGATGGACAAAACTTAACTTTTGGAAGGAATTATTTTCTCAAAGTCAATTTTTGTGAATTTTATAGTTATTTCTTACCAGAAATTGCGCCTACACCGTATGAGTCATAATATTACCTGCGACAAGTGGTACGTATGAGTCACAGTTTTACCTATTCGGTAATTTCCCAGCGAACAGGAGAAAGCAACGGTTTCCATTGAAAGAATTTTTTGTTTATAACTTCATATTTTTTGTTGATATAAGTTTAGTTTATAACTTCATATTTTTTGTTTATATAAGTTAACGACAGAAAAGGTTTACTTATGACGATAAAAAAAACTAGGTGAATAATATCATTTCACTAATTATAGTATAACATCTGTTATACAATTTTCAATATAGGGTCAGTAAATATATAATCAGCTCTTAGTACTAAAAAAGGATAATCGGCTTTAACAACCTGCAAATCTTAAATTATATTAATCCGAATATTGGGATAAAAGCATAAGAACTTTTCTTATTTTAAGTATTTAAAATTCCACTCATAAACGTTTTTATTAGGCAAATTTTTAGTTAGTTTTATTTTAAAAATTAACAAAATAAAATCTATTGAAAAAACTTTGGCTTAAATTGTTAAATTAATAATTCAATGTGGAATTAGAGTTTTAAATCTAGAAATTGCAAATAATTAATTAAATATAATACGATAATTATGTTATTAATAAAGACTATTAAACAGTAATTGGTTTTTTTTAGTTCCATTATGAATAAACTAAAAGAAAAATTAATAAAAAAGTAAAAATTTAAAATTCTTTATATACCATATGCATATATTTGAAAAGAAATGAATGTACGCAGAAATAAATATTTTTGTTGAGATACTTTTAATTTCCAGTAATTCGAAAATTCGGAATGCACGTGTTTAGTTTGCTTAATGGTTAATCCACAGTACTGCCCTACCTCATTTGATCTTTTTTCGAATCTACAATTAGCAGCTATTTAAAAGTTAAGTGCATCGGCTCTTATATGCGCTCTTTCTAGCATATTAAAACAATTTTCATAATTCTTTAAATGCACAAGTGAGTAAGAAGGAAAAAAAACAAAATTTATGATTAATGGACGCTTTTAGTCGAAATTAAATCAATTAAAATTATATTTTATTACCATACTTTTATAATAGAATATAATATCAGCAAAACTCATTTACATAAAAAAGTCGTGATTAAGTTTATTTTTGATTAAATACTCAATAACGTCCAGGAAGAACATCTAAATGTTCGGAAATCTATGTATATATTGGGTTGTCCAGAAAGTAATTTCCTTGTTTCCCAATCGAGGACTTAATTGTATTTTTTCACAAACAACTTCACACTTAAGCCGCATAATCATATGTATTATGATAGCTGACAGCAAATTCGATTGATTCTGCACAGTAGTTTTTGGTTGATACCCTTTTAAATATGGAAAGTGAAAAACAGCATTTTCGGCATATTTTACTATTTTACTATAGAAAAGATAAAAATAGAAAAAATTATCCGATATGTATGGAGAAGATGTGTTAAGTGAGCGCCCGTGCTAAAGCTGGTTTGCAAAATTTCGATCTGGCAATTTTGATCTCGAAGATGCACCACGTTCTGGAAGGCCAGTTGAAGCTGATGAAGATACATGAAAGGCATTAATTGCTGCAAACTGGCGAATAACAACTCGTAAGATCGCTGAGAGATTAAATTTAGTATTTGTGTTTAAAGCTCGACATATGGGTTCCTCATCTTCTTACGGAAAAAAATTTGTGCCGTCGCATTGACGTTTGTGATTTGCTTCTCAAACGCCAGGAAAATGATCCATTTATGAAGCACATCATCACTGGGGACGAGAAATGGGTTGTCTACAACAACATTAGGCGCAAAAGATCCTGGAGTAGAAAAGATGAACCGGCTCAAAGCACTTCGAAAGCCAATATTCATCAAAAAAAGGTTATGCTATCTGTTTGGTGAGATTTCAAAGGAATTGTTTATTTTGAGCTTCTACCGAGCAACACAACGATCAATTCTGAAGTGTACTGTCATCAGTTCGACAAATTGAATAATTCACTTAAAGAAAAAAGGCCAATATATAAACTAATTACTTTCCGGACAACCCAATAATACGTGTGTATGGCTTCGAATATTTCAACTAGTAGAAAATGGAATGCTTACCGAATTGATTGCAGATTCATTATAGGTAAGGAAGAATGCAGTACAATATAGATTACTTTTAAAACACACCATGTCCGAGAAATGTAAAAGATTGCTTTCTGCATTACCAAACATAACTTATATCATTGAAGAAATTTTCCTGCTTTCGTCTTACATTAACCTGAAGCCGATATGTTGCATTACCTTGAAACCGTTACATTTTGCATTACCCAGTGTAATCGGTAAATATAATTTATCCGCAGATTTGTATGTATAATTAAATGAATTTTTATATATAAAAGCATATCAAGAACTTTGAAATTACATAAGTTTTCTTTTACCCAAATGAGTTTGTTTATTAAATGCCCAATGCTTTTAATGTTCGTAAATTAACCTAGTATAGACAATAAACTATCTATGTAATTTTTAAATAGTGGTAATCTGTCAATTTCGATATCTAAAAAAAACTCTCAAATACGTACTACGGCATTCGCAACTTCTTGAATTTACTCCTCTATTTCTAAATAATTATATGTTCCTCCTGGAGCGACCGTTCTTGTAATAAGTGGACTGTTTTTCTTCTCAAACCGGTTTTTAGAACCTAACAACATCTAAATTTTGCAATTTCAAACTTTTCTGGAGCAATTCCACAGTTTGCCTTGTCGGATTAAGCATCCTTAACCACTCCCTTAACTGCTCATTTATATCCCCTCCTAGTTCACCAATTATTAGATTAATATAATCCCCCTGAATGGATGTTGTGGGATTTTTTTGCTTACTTACATTATTATACAACACCTGAATTGGTGTAAGATTTTCGTGTTCATTTTTAATTGATTGTGAACAGCTGCCTGAGGTCTCAATCTTTCTACAATGTAGTCTTCCTCTTTCCTAATTGAACGCCGCAAATGACGATCGCTTGCTTATAGTTGCCATTTCATCAAATTATAATTAGACGTTAAAATGTTAACGACATATAAAATTTTCGTAAATATTAGTTTAATTACACCTTCAATTATAAATTTTCACTACAAAACAATTTTTACAAAAAGTTCAACAATTTATTTGACAATTACAATTAAATACTATATTTAAAAAATAAAATAATCAATAACAAATATAAAATACATATTTTATATTTTCTCCAGTAAGAGAATATTCATACTATACTATATGATCCATAAGAATAATAAGATATTTAAGAAATTGTAAAAATTATATTATTCGGTAAATATGGAAGTAAATTCGTAGGGATATACATGAATAAGTATTTTTTCTGATTTGTTCCATTCAATATTTCAGCAGCAAATTCAGACACAACGTCAAATATGAACTTCTAAGCAGCTTTTAGGTGAATTAGTAACCGTCGAAGTGTTAAAAATGAATAAAGACGGAAAAGTGTACAGAAAAGAATATTGGAAATACTATTTTAAGAAAATTTAAAAATGATATTATTCGGTAAATATGGAAGTAAATTCGTAGGGATGTACATGAATAAGTATTTTGTAATGTTATTAATTCGTAAATTTCTATGAAACTTTGCAATTAAAGGAAATTTTGCATAGCATGACGGTTGAACGTACAGTAATGGCGCGAGCAATGATTCAAGTAGGCCTGCCAATAGTAAGGAAATATTCACGATAAGTGTTCGAATTCTCATTAACAACGAAAGGCGTAACATTTCTCATATTTTTGCTAGATTCCATAATAGTATTATAGTTATATTAGTTGAAAACTCTAAATAATTTTCATTGTTTTTATTTTAAATTAGCTTTGTTTTTATAATAGAAAAAGAACCAAAATGTTTGTTTTAAAAAAAATCAATAATTTACTATCAACAAGTCAGAAAAAGGAATATTCGACATTCGAAAACGTAACTATCTAAATTTTTTTGAAAACTTTAATTTTTTATACAATAAATTCTGGAAAATTTACTAATAATATATCAATTATATACAATAACTTTTCTGATATAAATAATATTCTTTAATTATTGTTTTCTAAAGTAAATGTCGTTTATGCAATAAATTATTATTAATCTAATAAATAATATTGAAAGAACTTGTCTGCTTTATTTGTTATCTTTAAAATGTCTACTAAAGTATATCTTGTTGATATAGATCATATTCATTATTAACATTTAAAATTATTATTTAAAAAAAAAGTAAATTCTTTTTTTATAACTTTTAAACTACCGATGTTATGAATTTTCTGCTGTATTTCACTATTAATAATAGGTGACTGTTAGAATTAAAGCCATGTTATATTTTATTAATATATTAAAAAGCATAAACAATAAAGACTAGGTTATAAATTTAATTTATTATTTTGCCATTAAATGATCATTATAGATATTTACAACAATAAGTTTTCTTAATTATAATAAATAAAATACATTCTAAATTTGAATCTGTATTAATATTGAACTGGATTACGGATTAGCCTAGTAATCTTGCGTTGAAAACTTATTAAATCAATTTATGAAACTATTTTTGTTTTAAGCTAAATTGTTGTACAATATTTACTTGCTATTAAATTCTTTTAATAAAAATGAAACAATTGAAACACGAATTAATTAACATTTATTGATTTCACACTAAATAAAATTATTTTAATATGTAATTACCACAAATATTTATATTTATATGTATATGTATATATATATATATATAATATAATTTGCTTATATTTTTATCTTTAAATAACTTTTCATGATCATTTTTTTTCTATATATTTATAATTTGTTTTCTTATTAATTTTCAATATTTATGTACAATGAAGAGTGAATGATAGGAATGTAGGTTTATATTTGCGCACTTTAAATTTTTTTTTACAGAACCAATAATGATATAACAAGTGATTAGCTTTAAGTAACGATTAATCATTTCGTATAATGATAGAAAACAATACCATATTATTTTTATAATTATATGTATATATGGATTTGTATTATGTATATCAATAATGATGGTAGTTATAATGATGTTTTTTGTTCTTCATAATTTTGATTAGTTTGCACTAGAACGACTGTTAGCGTAGAACTGTTGACCAGATAAAATTAATGTAAAAACATAGATACAAGCCGCTATCCAACAATTGTATGCATTCTGGAAAACAAATTAAAATATATTTATTGTGTGACTTATGAGTAATTGATACTAAATTTTGACAATAAATTATTTGCTTTTTAACATCTAATTTCCTATATTTTATCGCACCTGACTGTATGCAACATCTGCAGCTGCATAGAAATCATCGACTGTTTTCGTTTCTTCCTCATCAATTGGAAGGTCTTCGATCAGCGCAACACTATGTACATAATAGAATATTCCCATTAGTACCTAAAACAAACAAACAAAAATTGGTTATTATACCGAAATCAATAAATACTGTGGCTTTAAAAAGCAATGCGAATATTTTCAATCTTGATCACCAAAGTTATATTTGTTAAGCTAATCACAAAAAAAAAATCGAAGAAAATTAATAAAAATAAAACAAACTCACCAATTGCACTATTCCCCAAACGGATATTATTAACCCGCATAGTGACAATTTTGGGCCACAGATCTTCATTATTGCTAATTTTTACAGATTACAACCAATTTTCTTCAATAATAGCCCTACTCTTGTCACAAGATGCAAAGATTTCAGGTGAATTAAAATCATGTGACAGTTGCTCATTCACTATAAGTTGCCCACATCGTGGCTGCCAATATAATAAAATAAACATTTTGAACTATTTAAATTGGTCGAACAGTAAATAAATGGAATAAATTGCTCAAAATTTATTTAATTTTTAATATGAAGAATTAATGTTAATTTTTAATAAATAAACTTATAGTTGTATTATAAAATAACAAAAATTATACAAATATGAATAAAATTTAATGTAAATAAATATGTAAGCATTTTAAATGTTTATATTTGTCTCTAAATATTTTATTATTATATTTTTCGTATAATTATGGAATGACAGTGAATTTTAGTAAATGTCAAATTATTGGTCGAATGTAATAAATGTGAGTCGAAGAAATTTTTTTTTTCTGGTATTTTTCAACATTTCAACTACGTATATTGTTTGATAATTAAAAGCTGCAAATGAATATTGATGTAATTTGGGATAGTATCGATTTGAATAGTGTTTTTGACACGCTCAAGTATCAAACCGAAAATATAGCCAATATATTGCTGGAATTATTTCTTGCAATTAAATTAACAATTAGCTCGGCAACAAAATCTCTGCGAAGTCCGATCGAATTTACAGATCTACAATTCAGTTTGCTAAAAGTGTTTACGTTTGTTTTCATTGTTAATTTGATTCTAATAGCGATATACTGGCGCAAATACGGAACTATCATAACTGATCGATTCATACGACCAAGTATACATAAATAGGCTTTAAGATTTGAGAATTAAATAATCAAAATATTACAATATGAATTGTAAACATGTATTTTTATTTCAGGTACCTTGAAAGAAATTGAAGAATTAAAATTATCGGTAGCAAAGTTAAAATTACCTAAAGAACACACGCCAAGAATTTAATCATACATTCGCAATGTCATTGATAAAAAAGTTTTTTGCAAAAAAGAAAGAAGAGGCTAAATTTAAAGTAATTTATAAAAATTCTTTTTATTCATATAAATACTGAATATTGAAATTGTATTTTTGACAATTTTCAACATTAAAGTTGAATGCTGGACAAGGACATAAATTAAATGCAGAAACTGCACCGAAGCCTCAGCCTAAGAAAGGTGGTGAACCATACAGACCTCCTAAAAGAAAAGAGCTCAGTGAAGAAGCTAGGTTAGAAAAAATGTCCGATTTAAACAAAAAAGAATGTTATAAATTATCCAAATATTTGAATAATACTGAAATATATTATATCAATTTATATTTAATATAGAGTTGCAGCAGCAGCAGCAATTTCAAGAATAGAAAAAAAAGAACCTAGAGAATTCAACACGTCACTGGCAGCTATCAAAGCTCAAGTGAAACGTGAAATAGAAGCTGAACGGAAAGAAAGGGAAGAACAAGATAAGGAAGAATCTAAAGAAACACCGGAGGTGGAGAATAAGAATTTGGCATGTCATGGGGTATTCTTTCGATGTCCTTTAGTTAGTAATGAAATTCTTTCAAAAAAAGAATGGAAAGTGAAAATCAAGGAATTCCTTTATCAACAATTAGAAGAAGAGCGTGGTTTAACCGCATGTTTAATAATTCAAAATTGTAATACTAAAGAAAAGGTGAATATTTAAAAAAAAAAAAAAAACACTTAAATAATGCCCACGAAAAAATATTTCTAATTTATTGATAGGCGGAAGCTTGCATTGAAACGTTGACAAAAATAATAGATAATTTAATAAATTTTCCTGATGAGGAAAAATACCAAAAAATAAGAATGAATAACAGGTAATTGTGTATTTACGATTTTATAATGATTTTAGCTAACTTCTAATATGACTTAATAGGGTTTTCTCAGAAAAAGTTCGTCATGTAGAAGGTGCCATTGAATTTTTGAACGCTGCTGGTTTTGTGGAGCAAATCATTGATGATGAACCATTTTTATTGAAGACGGGAGATTCTGATGAAGGTAGTGCCGATCTGGCAGTATTACTTGATGCTCTTCGTTGCGCTGAGCCGATTGCTTTAGAATTGGATAGAAATATTCAAGTATTAATGCCGTCTCAAGCGCGAAGATCTGAGTTGCCAGATGATTTTTACCGTATAAGTCCGGAAGAAATAAAGCGGGAACAACAATTGAGAAGCGAAGCACTTGAAAAAGCCCAAATTCTTAAAACTAAAGCGATGCGAGATCGAGAAGAATTACGAATAATAAACAGATACAGATTTGCTTTGATTCGCATAAAATTTCCGGATGGAATTTACTTGCAGGTAATATATATTTAGAAATATGCTTATAAGAAAATTTTATTTAATTTGTGTGCATCTTTTCGTACAGGGAACATTTAATGTTTATGAAAAATTGAGTGATATATGCGATTTTGTACAATCCTGCCTGCTCGATGAATCTATGGACTTTATTTTATCTACGCCAGGTGGTCAGAAATTATCTGATGAAGATGTTGAAAAATCTCTTTACGATTTAAGGTAGTTTTTAAAAAGAAAAGAAAAACAAATTCTTTAATTAATTTATATTGATTTTTTATTTATTGAAAACAATTTACAGACTTATTCCTAATACTGTGTTATTATTTTATGGTGATAAAACCCAACAATCAGATGGTCATTTTCTAAAAGAAGAATTTCTAATGTTAATACAATCGATGTAATAGAAAAGCAACAACTTAACAAAATAGTACTTGTTTTCTTCAAATATAACAAGATGATTTTTTGCACGTATTATTTAAAAGAAAAAAATAAATTTAGATATTATATGTAACGTATTGCTATAAATATGCATCGGATGTAAATTTTTTTCTTCTTTACCTTTGTTATTGCAATGTTTTGTGTTCTTTGTTTATTTAATAAATAGCAAATATATAAATGCAATATTATAGAATTTTTTTTTTATAAATATATACTGTCACTTATGAAGTATTTGCTCAAATTATATCTTTTTATTAATAAATTATTTGCAATTTTGAGAAATAATTGTTGTGATCTCTCGCAATATTATTGATTCCACCAAATAGTTGTAATATCCAATTTTTTCATAAATTGATTATCTATATAGAATGTAATTTTCTACATACAAATTTTAGTTTTTAACAAGTTTATATTTTTTATTTATAAAATTTTCATTTTCAAAAAACTTGTATACGAACTGATTTTTTCTTAAATAATTTTTAAACATTTTCGCTATAACAGGCGTACATCCTGCAAATTAATTTGTTTGTAATTTGTGATTAAAACCGTTCTATTATTTCATATTTTGATTTGAAGTGCAAAATGTTCAAATATTAATAGGGAATTATTTTTGTCTTATTCGAAATCGATAACAATTCATTTTAAGGATTATTTAAGTACCGTTGCGGCTTTGACAGTAGGTTAAAATTTTTTATTAATTTCTTATATGTTATTTAAGTACCAAAATAAAAAGATAGAATATTTTGTGTATATATTTTTATTGTCAATTTTTCAATAAATGAAAATATAATCAAGATATATTTAAAAAAAAAGTAATATATTTGAATAAGACCGCCATTTAATAACCATTGGTGAAAATAATTTTTTATCACCTTAGTTGATGGATATTGACATTAGTTGATATCGCGACATGAAATGCCAATTTGTCAGGCATTGTAGTGAAATCTGTTTGTAAACATTTGAGTATTTTATCATTGATGCGTTTTAGAGATTCCATAAAAATATGCAATAAATAATTAAAAATGTACATATTAAAAAAAGAATATTCTAAATCATTTAAATAATTTTAAATGTTATTTTTACATATATATAACGATAGGATTTTCGTAATAATGTACTATCGGTAACTGAGTCGGTCTGGTCTGATCAATAAAAGTAAAGTTTTTTAAAAGAAAAACAAATCCTTTTTATAAAGTATATGAAATATGAGATGGCCTAACATTGTTTTTATATCATGGCCAAAAGAATAATATTTAAATAGTTAGTGGATACATAAAATGTGCATAAAAAAAATTTCCCACCTTTAAATGAAGCAAACGTTGTTCAAAAATGGATGAGCTTCTAATAGCTGAGGTCCAGAAGCACGAAGTAATTTATAATCGTCAAAAATACTTTCTTATCAATAATGCCGGACCAGAGAAATATGGAAATAAAGATGATGCTTGGAATTATATTGCCATGAAACTAGGAACAGATGGTAAGTCCTAATTGGCAGTACTAAGCAATTTAAATAATAAATAATTGCTTATATATGTTTGATTAGTGGATACTTGCAAGAAAAGGTGGAAATATTTACGTGAACGTTACGTACAGCAACGAAAACAAGGAGATCCTCCAACTTATGAACATCTCTCGAGGCCATATTTAGAGAAAATGAAATTTTTAGATCAACATATTCAACCGCGAAAATCGTATAGAAATGTCTCAAATTTCTTACCGTCCCCTAATGCCAATGCACCGTTTGGTGAACTCATTGACTCATCTAGATCGAATGGTTCATTAAATAATATTGGATATAATGGTTATAATGACAGTGTATTAAATGAGTTTAAAGCAGATCCGGAACAATCATTTCAAAGTTTCTCACCCATAAATCATACACAAAGTCAGAGTCAACAGCAACAAAAAATGCAGTCTCAATCCCAGCAGCAACCCCAGCAACAACAACAACAACAACAACAACAACAACTGCTGCCTCAGCCACAACAATCTCCAATATATAATAATCGTAAACCGCCTATTCATCCCATTAGTAGTAAGCTCCAAAATACTGATTTCCGAGACAACGAAGTCTACAATATACCGTCTTCGTCGTCCTCAATGAAATCTCCTTCAACGCCGGAGACGCACGACAGTGTGGCTATTAAAAAATCACGAATCGATCATAATAATACTCTTGAGGACTCGTCAGACAATGAGGACTTACAAAACAATCATAGCAATATCGATATATGCCATAATAATAACAGTCATCCACAACCACCGTTCCCATCTGATTTGTTCCATTCAATATTTCAGCAGCAAATTCAGACACAACGTCAAATACGAACTTCTGAGCAGCTTTTAGGTGAATTAGTAACCGTCGAATTGTTAAAAATGAATAAAGAAAGACGAAAAAGTGTACAGAAAAGAATATTGGAAATACTATTTTTTGATGAATGAAATTCATCAAATACTTGGGGCAATTAATTACATATATGTATATATATATATGTACATCAGTGAACAAAATGTGTTACAAAAAAAAACAAGCATGAACATAAAAATTTTCCATTAGATATTTTGCTATATATTACAAATTAGAATTAAAATGATACCAATATCTTTTATAATTGATGCTATTTAAAAGAAAATTTATATGTAAAAATATAAACAGTACGATTATGTGTATTCTAATAATTATAATTATATTAATATTAAAAATAAAAATAAAAATAAGATTCTATATGTTTAAGAAGAATATAATTTTAAATTGTATTAACAAATTTTTAATTTTATAGATTCATAATTTATTAGTGATACGTATTATGAAATTTTTCTGATATTAAACAATAGGATTAATTTTATTTAACATTTTTATGAAAATAATTAATTTTAAACAAAAAAAAAATGTGGAAAGAAATTGTAATATTTTAACAAAATTTCGATTGAACGTACTTTGTAATGCATTTGTAGGGTTTATACTCGTTAGGTTTCTGTTATAAAAACTTTCGTCAAGTACATAAGCAAAAATACTTATTTTATTATGTAAAAAATTTATTTAAACATTAAAAATTAACTACAATAGTTAGTACATCGATAAAAATGAGCAAAATAATAAAATAAAATAAAATTATTAATTTACTTGTACAAATAAGTTGTCCTACCCTGTTTATTCTTTGTGTAGTTGGTGTTCCTGGCTTTGTGGCTGTACATTGGTGCAGGTTGACATGGGTTGAGTTGTAAACAATCTGGTCGTAATATACGATTTAGTCTGGTCGGTTTTCATTTAGTTACGAGTGATTTGCGGAATATTAATGGGTTATCTATGCTCAAGTGAAGAATATTCTTTTAATTCTTAAATATTTCTTTAATAGAAAAAGAAATTTGAAGAATTTATTAATAAATATTTACTTTTGTTAATATAAAAACTTGAAATATTTTATTATTAATTGTTTTATTTTTGTTTTTTATTTTAATTGAATAAGTGCATTTATTTCGGTTTTAGTAAACTTCTTATCCCAAGTACATGTGCTTAAAAAAGGATACTGATTTGTTTTAAAGTCAATTGAAGGGGATACAAGTAATATATATTCCCAATTGAAAACGCGTAAATTAAGAATTTTCCCCGAATTCGTCTATAATTTAAAGCTAAGAAATATTATACGAAAATGTTTTCGATTTGTCGTAAATTTGCAATCCAGCAAGCAGCAAAGCCATTCGCTATCGTCGAGGGTTTAACTGGCACCCGATTTATTACCACAAGTGATGGACCGAAAAATTCAGATTTTATTTCGAAGAAGGAGAAGAATGAATCCACCGATTTTGTACAGAATTTAAAACTTAAGAAATTGTCAAGGTAGGTTATTATTATTTTTTTCTGTTTAATAACTGTTTACAAGTATTCAAAGTTATCTTAAAAGTTTATTCATTTGCAACTGCAAATGATAACAAATTGGTCCTTTGAATTTAGGGTACATTGACTTTTCCCAGCCGTAATATTTTATTGTTGTCATTGTGTCATCTCCATTGGAGGATGTGCGTTTGATCACGTAGCCCGTTTTTACTTACCCATCATGTTCAGTGTATTTCCAAAATATTTTTTCAATACTTTTTTTAATAAATTCTCTTTGAAGAGAAGAGAATTTTGGAAAAAAGCACTGTCAAACTAATTTTTTTTTTTTTAAATATTCAAACTTATTTGCATTTATAGATCGTCAAATAATGGCTTTGAACTTGTGATAAAACCAGTTTTAGTCTTGGACTATTTTTGTACAAGTTCAAGGAAATATTTTTATAATAAAAACACTATTGATTATTTATCACACATTATTAACATCTGAAATTGAAGTAAGAAACAAAAACGGTATACTAACAACAGTAATGCAATGCGACGTGCATATTTAGTTTCAAGTACATTGTCGTTTATAAGTTAATTACCAATCCTATAGTGTACAGCATTTCCAGAATGGTTATTAGAAAATATTTATATTTAATAAATAATATTGAATATTTTTAAATAAGGAATTATTATAAATTTACATTTAATAATGTAATGATTTGTTAATTTTTATTATTAAGGCAGATTACAAAAAAAAGAAATGTTTGTTTTAATTATTTTAAGTAAAGTAAATATTTAAAATATTCATATACATTTTTGGTAATAGAGGTGAAAATTTCGAAATAAAATTCGAAAATGTATGTTGTATCGAATTAAACCCGGATAAATTTTTAAGGTTAGAAAATAAATTATCATCCGTTCGAATGCTTCGATTTTTCAGACTTTCTTCAAATTGATGCTCTCAATTTTATTAAAAATATTTCAACGGAATGATTATAATTTGTATATTTAGAAAATTAAACTTATTAATTTAATAAAATAATAAGTTTCTTTTTGAGAATAAATTTTTGCTGTTTATTAATTCTATGTTTAAAAATGATTAAAAATATATCTCCTCCGTTTATGAGGAGTATCAAGGCTCTTTCGAAAGAAAGTAATAATAAATGTATGATAAAATTGTTAATATAGAAATTATTTAATAAAAAATCATTAATAAAAATAAAAAAAAAAATTTTACTTTTTAATCAGACTGTCTTATGAATTTTTCTCAAATGCTTTGTTTTGAATATTTACTTGTACCGAAAAACTCAAAGAGAGAAAGTTTCAATGTACTCGTATATAAACAAGTCTGCGTTCTCTGACTCATTTTAACTCTGATTTTTTCCTTTTTTTTTTAAATCTATTATTTCATGATGAAAAACATTAATATAAAAAAATATTTATTTATTTAATAATATTTAAAATAATTAAAATTTTAAAAATCGATTAACGATGAGATTTTAACAAATGAATCCGATTTTGACCGGGCAGTAATATTTATCGTATGTCGTGGTCATCATAGGAGGAAGAGAAAAGGAACTGAACTGAGCAGAGCGCGGTGCTGTTTTGAAATGTTTTTGTATTTTAATATTGTTTTTAAAAACAAAATTATGCACATATGTTTGGTTAGATGTACGCGACAGTCCACTTCGTAAATAAAGTTGGTTGATCACATGTTAACGGCGTGCTTATCGTACCAAGCCTTCTCTTAACATGCGTTCTTTTCATGGCTTTACAAAATGTGGTGGTGAATCGCAGATAATAACGAAAAATAAACGGCGAGCACATAAAGTTATTCAAGGCATGCCTGCCGCCGACTATTTAGACTTTCTGTTTTCTCTTTACAAATGATTTGGAAAAATAATGTAAATTTAGTTGGGCGGGGTAATAGTTGGGCATAACTGAAATAGATGTTAAAATTTATAGAACGTTCAAAATCTTATGGGGTTGCACACAATTGCGACGAGCAATGAGAACGACAAACGATTTACTCGACGATTAATTGCAGTAATCAAAATCAAGATAAATGTATATATGAGGGGCTAAGAGAGTTTAAAAATTGAATTGAGCATAAAATATAAGACTTACTTGAATTGTTGACCCACTATCCCACTTCTCCTCTTTCTCTGTTTTTTTCTTCAAAAAATATTTCTAATCCAGAATTGAGATTTAACATGTTCAAAAAGTATCGCGAATTTTGTGTTTTTTCAAAAATTATTTATTCATGAATAAATATTTTGTCACCTTCAAAGTAATTCCCACCAGATATTATACACTTGTGCCAACGTTTTTTCCAAGCCTCGAAGCACTTCAAATAAGCATTTTTTGTGATCTTGTTCAGCTCCTCCTTCGATGCCATCTTTATGCCCTGAATCGTAGCGTAGCGTCGTCCTTTCATGGAGAAAAAGTCACAGGGGGCCAAATCTGGTATATACGGTGGCTGCGGAATTATTAGTGTGATGTTTTTGGCCAAAAATGGCAAAAGCCAATTTTTGTTCTTCCACAAATCCGGGCGTTTCTGGCGGATTGCTTCGCGCAACTTGCGCATATCTTGCAGGTAATATTCATTATTGACCGTTCTACCCTGTGGCAAGAACTCATAATGCACCATGCCCCTGCAATCCAATAAAACTGTGAGCAAAACCTTCACATTCGACCGAAGTTGGCGCGCATTTTCGGTCTTGGCTTGTGCGGCAGCTTCCATTGGGATGATTGAGCTTTGGTTTCCACGTCATAACCGTAAACCCATGATTCGTCACCAGTTATGACCCTCTGTAGCAAAGTTGGGATGGTCGCGGACAGAGTCCAACAGCTCCTTAACAATGTTAATGCGATGCTGTTTTTGGTCGTAAATGCGCAAAAATCGAAGACGAGCAAGCAAAGCAGCTGTCAAAAATTAACTGAACATTTAAAATGGCCGAACTTGTCGGCATAAGTGAGAGACATGAGTACCAAGATAACGCCACAAAAAATCAAAAATCGAATATACTTAACCCGCAAAAATTCAAAATTCGCGATACTTTTTGAATATACCTCGTATATATATTTATTCAATCATTGTGAACAAAAAAAAGATTTTTCAATTACAACCTGTGTACAATGGAAATACGAGGTACACATAATAGTGTATCCGGACACCGTCTAAGAAGTTTTTTAATAACTCAATATCACTACGAAAAAAATATTTTTAAAAACCAATTATAGGAATTTGTTACAAATATACCAAACTACAATAAACACAACAGTTTTTTTAACAAAAAAAAAACAAAAATCAAAATAAGCAATAAATAAAATTATACCAAATTTTTGCCCCACAAAAGTATCTGGATAGTAATGATATTCGCTCAAATTTATTGTTTTCTGCGTATAAAAATTTGCGGAAACATTAATTTCTGACTAAAGATTAATATTGTAATAAATTTATAACTTAGCTAAAAATCGGATAAATGATTTGATGAATAATAATAATGGCTTAAAAATAAACAATATTAGACCAAAAAAAAAATCGTTATTTATCAAAATATCTGAATTATTAAATGTACTAACAAATGCGGTTCATGGCCTATTGAATGAATGGGCAACATAAATATTTCTATTTAGAATTGGAAACATTTTTTTAAAAAGTGAAATCAAAAAAAAATCCTAAAATCAGCTGGGCACAAATTCTAGCAACTATTTTTCAAAGATGAAAAAAAATGAGTAAGGAAACTATTCGCAAGGTTATCCGAAAATACGCTTAGAATGGTAGAGTTTCCTGTGAGAAACCCAACCAAAAAAACAATACAATTTGTAAAGGAATATATAAAAAAAGGGAGGAATGTTTAATGGAATACCATTTTCTTCGATGAAATTAAATTTAATATATGATATTTGGATCTGATTGTCGGCAAATGGTGTGACATAAGCCAAAAAAAAGTTGAATGAAAAATATATTTGGTCTACATTAAAACATGGAGATTGTTCGGTGCTGACTTGGGACTATTTTACTGAAACTAGCATTGGAAATATTGTTTTTAAAGACTAAATTAATTTGAAAGAAATTATTGCTAAAATGGAAATTTTGAACAAATTTTAGTTCTATCAGGATAACCATCCAATGTTCGTTTGTGGTTAACGTATAACTGTCCAAAAGTTATAAATATTCGTCTAGAATCTTCTGATATTAACTCTATTAAAAATTAATAGGGCATTTTGGATAGATAAATAAGACAAAGTAGTTTTTCTTGGAAGGAATAAAATTAATACAACAGTAATAAAAATATGAATTAAATCAATATCCAAAAGATTAAAAAAATCTAATACAACAAAATGGTAATGTTAATAATTTTATATTTTGTTACATTGTTTGTTTTGTTAACTATTCAATTATTTTATTTATTGTAAAGGAAAGGCCATCTCTTGTTTTTTTTTTGTAAACAGAATGTAAATTGAAAGAAAATACATCCTTTCAACACTATCTTTTTAAATAGCCTCAAAGAAAAATGTCTGATGGTGTCAAATTGCAAAAACTTGGTTAGAAATTCACCCCGGCGTTCCGTTAGATTATTCGATGTTTTGACATGTTGTGTGGCTCGTAGCGCCGTATTCTTCAAACCTTAGATTACAAAAGAACTGGACAGGCCTCTACACAAAAATTCTGTCCAAATTTTTTCGAGAATACATTCGTTAGAATGAACACACTTGCAAAATAACCTATCACGAAATCCTTCGAATTGTAAAATAGAAAATTCCTATTTGCTGTCGTGAACAATACAACTATTTATTCAAATGTATTAATTTATACTAATTTCTTCATAAATTATTTAAAATTTAATAAAACCGCACTTAAACTTTCACTTCCCGATAAGTATCGAAATGTAAACAAAAGTATGCAAGCATTACGATATGCTACCATTTCATGGAGAATGGGGTGTTTTAACTTTCTCCGGAAGTCTACAAAATTAAGGCGCATGGTATTTGATTAATATTTACCTAAAATATAATTGCATTTTATAGCATAAGATTGGAAGAAAATAATTGTTGTATTCTGTCGTGTTTAAATTATTGGGTTGTCCGAAAAGTAATTTCGTTGTTTCCCAACAGAGGACTTACTTGTATTTTTTTCCCAACCAACTTCACACTTAAGCCGCATAATCATATGTATTTTGACAGCTGCCATTGAAGGCTTGCTTGTGAAAAATTCGTTTGATTCTGCATAGTAGTTTTTGGTTGATACCCTTTTAAATATGGAAAGTGAAAAACAGCATTTTCGGCATATTTTACTTTTTTATTATAGAAAAGGTAAAAATGCTGTTCAAGCAAGAAAATAATTATCCGATGTGTATGCAGAAGATGTGTTAAGTGAGCACCAGTGCCAAAACTGATCTCGAAGATGCACCACGTTCTGGAAGGACAGTTGAAGCTGATGAAGACATAATAAAGGCATTAATTGATGAAAACCGGCGAATAACAACTCGTGAGATCGCTGTGAGATTAAATTTATCGAATTCGACCGTTCATGATCATTTGAAACGGCTATTTTTTATCTCAAAGCTCGACATATGGTATGGGTTCCTCATCGCATTGACGTTTGTGATTTGCTTTTCAAACCCATTTTTGAAGCGTATCATCACTGGGGACGATAAATGGGTTGTCTACAACAATGTTAAGCGTAAAAGATCCTGGAGTAGATGAGATGAACCGGCTCAAAGCACTTTGGAAACCAAGTTTAAAAACAAAAAAGGGTTGTGCTATCTGTTTGGTGGGATTTCAAAGGAATCGCTTATTTTGAGCTTCTACCGAGCAACACAACAATCAATTCTGAAGTGTACTGTCATCAGTTGGACAAATTCAATGATTCACTTAAAGAAAAAAGGCCTAAATTAGATGGTAAAACGTTTAATTCAAATGAGGTCAAAAATCACTTGGATCAGTTTTTTACCAACAAAAAACAAAAATTTTATGAGCGTGGAATCATGCTACTACCAGAAAAATGGCAAAGGGTATTGGATCAGACTGGACAATATTTAATTGAATAAAATATTAATTCACTATAAGAAAATTGTCTTTCATTTTTATAAAAAAAAAAAGAAATTACTTCCCGGACAACCCAATATATATATTTTTTGGAATAAGTGAGTTAAAATGAATATTAATTATGCTTTTGAAATTCAATAAATTTCTATTATGAAAACTAGATGTCAGTTGGTGCCATGTCTACATAAAAAAATCTTTTGCAATAATTTAGACAGAAAATTGCCAGGTATTCTTTAATCTAAGCTTCAAACCAAAGCTCATTCATATTCAGTTCATTCAATTTCGGCCACAAAACTTCCGTTAACATGTCACGATATCATTCAAAATTGACTAACGGCCTCTTCTTTCGAAGAAGAACGGACCAATAAGCCACACCAAATCGTGACTTTTTTAGGATACATCGGTTCTTCTTAAACCACATGAGGATTTCCGTACCCCAGATTCGACAATTTTATATGTTAACCTGAAAATGTGTTTCGTCGCTAAAGATGATTTTCGCTGAAATATTATTTTTACAGACCGTCCGTTTTCATAGTAAGTTTGGAGGATTAAAATGTGTTCTACTGTATACTAAACAGCTGTACCAGGTGTATAAGCTTAAATCCCCTGTTTGGTCATAGATGGCGTGAATGAGCGTATTAAGCTTCCATGGGCACCCCATACTTTTTTTTTATGAGTTTGACATCTGTCAACATTAAGCAGTGCACATTGTCAGCAATTTCGTACAACAACATACATTTTTCCTTTGGTAATCATGTCTTGTTTTGTCGCAGAAAAAGAGCATATGCGGCAAGCTCTGCTTTTCTGCTTCAATTTGAAGAAATCGGTTGCCGAATCGCATCGAATGCTTATGGAGGCCTATGATGACAGTGCTTTAGATTGGTTTCGTCGGTTCAAAGACCGCAATTTTGACTTGTGGGACAAGAAGCGTGAAAATCGGACCATCAATTGCGGGCTCTTTTGGACAAAGACGATACCCAATCGCAAAAAATGCTCGCGGAGCAATTGGGTGTTACTCAACCAGCCATTTCCATGTGTCTGCGTGTCATGGGGATTATTGAAAAAATCGGAAAATGATTTCCGCGTGAATTGAACGATGGGCAGATGGAGCGACGCCAAAACACATGCGAAATCGTGCTCGCCAGACAAAAAAGAAAGTCGCTCCTGCATCGGATTGTGAGAGGCGATGAAAAGTGGAAATATTTCGAGAATCCTAAAAAAAGGACGGACAAGCTGATTTTCCTCCACGACAACGCACCATCTCACACGTCAAAAATGGTCCGAAACTACTTGGAGACACTCAACTAGGAGGTACTATCCCACCCGCTTATTCACCAGACCTGGCCCCTTCCAACTACCACCTGTTTTCGTCGATGGGCCTCGCGCTTGCTGATCAGCACTTCGATTTTTTAGAAAGCGAGGGCAAGTACTTTGAATAAATTTGTTTTAGCTTTCTATGAAAAAACATGTGTTTTTTAACTAAAAAACAGCGGATTTAAGCTTATACACCTGGTAAATACCAACAAAAGACCCAAAATCATGACGTGTGTTTTAAAAGGTATTTTGAAAGTCTAAACAAAATAAATGACCCAACCTATAGCTCAATATTAGTAATAAAGCTCTATAATTCGTTTTTGAAAAAAAAAATATTTTTGTGTATCTGTGTTGACGTATTAACAAACTTCTTAAGCGGTGCCCGAATACTTTTGCAGCTCACATATACTACACGTATATAAGATTTCAATAAGATTATTTTTGTTCATGGATTAAGTTTTACCATGTGGATTATTGTTAAGAAGTTTACATAAAATTTTTTTTGGAGATATTCTTTAAGGTAAACTTTGAATACGAAATAATGAAAGAAAATTTTCTCAAAAAAAATATTGTAAATAAATGGTTTGTGTTTTTTTTGAAGTTGTTATACAGGTGTCATAAAATGATAAGTATTTTTTCAACTAAAATTTTAGACTAAACCATTGTGCAAACGATAAACATAAGCATTGGTACAAACAAAGCAAACAATTCTAATATAACGATTGTATTTTAGAATGTTGCGAATCCGACAATTGTCTTGAAGATCTGCTTGGTTTGCTTACTATTTAAAACCTGTGGTAAGTCTTATTTGTACTAAACCGGTGACTACTTATATAAATATTAAAATAGATTTCGCTATACAGTCAGTCTCCTTAGATAAATAAGTCTTTAGTGGAAGTTATTTTTCGGTAGATGAATTTGGACCACTCAAGGTCTTTTATGTCTTAATCTAATTGAATTATAAAACTTTTTTCAGGTTAAACCTGTAATTTTAATATGTTATGACTCGCGTTTTTATTTATTTTCATTTTTACTAACACATCTATTAATCATTCAGCTTTATTTACTTATATTTTATAATACAGGGTATTCTAAATTTTAGGGTCAGAACTTTAATAATTTTCTGCCATTTTGATTAGCTGTAATTCTGTCAGGTGATTTTTTACACTCATTAGAAAGTGTAATTATTGTAAAAACATTTTACGAAATTATTTTATTAATCATTATGACGCTTAGAAAATTGCATTTAAATATGAGTCGAGATGGCGTGCACTAAAATTTTACTGTAAATCGTATAGGGTATATAGAATCATTTCGAAGAACTTGGTACAGTGTTCGATAGACCGAAGCCTGGTCGGACGTGTAGCTGAAAGTCTGGGCACAAGAAGTGAATCTTTTTCAAACCATTGTGTGGAATATTTTGCTTTAAAGATTTGCATTATAATCATACAAAATTTAGGTGATACAGGAACTTGTCTAAACTCAGAGATCATATGTGCCGCTCCATAGACAATACCCTAATTTTTACACGAAATTGATGAGTGAAGAAGAGCATTTTAAGTTAAGCGACTTTGTTAATAAGCAAAATAGCTGCTCGTAGAGCGACTGTGTGGTGCAGTGCTTGGGCCGAACGTGTCATTGATTAGTATTTCCCTGATAATGTTGTTACGATGATCAGTGAGCGTTATAGGGGGATGCGACAGAAGTTTCTCAAGTTAATTAGACCAATTGATGCTGGGCGACATATGGTACCAATAGGATGACGCCACGTGGCACCCTGCACGTATTACATTGGGAGCTCTGCGACCGATATTTCCTGGCCGAATTGTTTTGAATTATGTTTATGTCGATTGGCTGGCCCAGATCTAACTTTTTTCTGCGAGAGTATTAATAAGCAGAGATCGCTGCCGCACGAAGCATGACGCAAGCTAGCCATTAAAGTGGCAAGGGGCGATTTAACTGCGCGCGAAGCAAGCAAAAAATCTTTTTGAAACAAAAATAATTGAAACTACGAACATTTTCGATCTTGTTCGAATAAATAATAAAATAATCTATATTTTGTGGATGAATTTAATGTCGAAACGGTTGTAAAATTGATGAGAAGGCTGTAAATAATTCAAAGAACTGATTTATGGTGATCGGTAAAAGTTGCTATTCGAATTTCTGAATAAAATCGATGAGTTTGGTCTGGTGCCAATCTATCCGAACTTAACAACATCTTTGAAGGTATTTTTAACTTTGCCAGTGACTACGAAGTTGCAAATAATCAAAAATTGTCTACGCACTACAATAGGGAAAGAGCGGCTCAAAAATTCAGCAATGATTTCCATTAAATCTGAACTGCTGAATTGTATTCCATAAAGAAAATTGTCATCCACAAATTTGCGCAGCTACAGCGCGACTATTCATCTTCAGTTGACAACCAAAAATATTCTGTTGAGACCAAATGAATTTTTTAAATCAATATTTTTTTGTATAAGCTAATTTTTATTTACTAACTTCAGCACTTCAGCTCGGACAACGCCGACATTCACATTTCACTTATTAGTTCATATTTATTGGGTGTAAGGGAAAGTTCTGTCGTTTTTGAACACTTGCACTTGTATGCGTTGTCGATTCTTAGCGAGAATTCTGATTCGACTGAAATCGATTTAAACCGTTAGATTACTGTATCATCGATGGTTTATACACATTTTTTCGTATTTTTGTCAGTTTTTTTAAAAATATGTGTGAAGAAAAAGTACACTTAAGACATTGTATGTTGTATGGGTTCCAAAACAGGAACAACGCGATTGAGGCAAAAAAAATTGTGTGGCGTGTTTGGAGAAGACGCAGTAACAGCTCGAACATGCCAGAGATGGTTTGCGAAATTTCATTCGGGGGATTTTTCTTTGAAAGATGAACTCGGATAAGGAAGGCCATCAGATGTCACTGACGAAGTGCTACGCAGTATGGTCACGACAAATCCCACGTTAAATTCAACAGAAGTGACGTTCAAGCTTGGAATTCATCAGACTACTGCTTAAGAGCAGATTAAAAGGTCTGGTTTTATGTCCAAACTCTCTGTTTGGGTGCCACACGAATTAAGCGAAAAAAATTTAATGGGTCGAATTTCAATATGTTCTTCAAATCTTGCTCTTCACAATAGGGAACCGTTTTTGGACCGTTTTTGTTTTTGGTGATGAAAAGTGGATAGTTTATAAACATGTGGTAAGAAAAAGGGCATATGTTTACAGAGGGGAGACACCACCGACCACATCCAAAGCTGGCGTGCATCAAAAGAAAGTTATGTTGTGTTGTTGGTGGGATCGGAGGGGTATTGTCCACTATGAGTTGCTGAAAGAAAATTATACGGTCGATGCTGATCGTTACTGTTCGCAACTTGATGTTTTGAATAAAGAAATTCAACGTAAACGTCCATATTTGGCCAACAGAAAGGGTGTAATTCTTCACCATGAGAACGCTAGACCGCACGTGGCGAGGAAAACCGTAAAAAAATTGAGAAACTCTACCTCAGCCAGCATATTCTCCAGATATTGCACCATCTGACTATCATCTGTTCAGGTCGCTGCAAAACTTTCTTGATGGAAATGAATACATAAATTATGAAGGTGTCCAAATGGCATTGGAAGAATACTTTGCATCCAAAAACGAGAACTTCTTTTCTACGGGGTTGGATAAGCTGCCAGAACGCTGGCAGACAGTTGTAACTAATAAAGGAAATTATATTTTGGATTAATTTTTGAATAAAGAGTGAAAAAAAAAATTTGTTTTCTCTTAAAAAAAAAAACGACAGAACTTTCCCTTACACCCAATATTTGATATTTTGAATTCAAAAGCTGAACCGATATAACTCTTCCTGCTCAGATTTTTGAAATCAATAAATAAATATTTTATATCAACTCCTCGCATTTATATTATTTATACATAAAAAGTTCAATTCCAAGTAAATTAGAAATGGAATGTGACATCATGCATTAAATGATTATTTTTTTAATGGAGTATTTTGGCTGAAAATTTTTGCACGTCACTGACTGAGAATAACCATAATTGTTGATTCTAAAAGAAATCTAACATTTTCCATTTAAAATTGATCACTATGAAGTTAAGACTCTTAAAATACGTTATAAAGTTAAAAAAAACTGTCAATATTAGTTGTAGGGCAAATATAAGGGATACTATGATTCTTTGGCTCCTGAATGACGATAGACTATTTATTGCTATTATGGCATTAAAGTTACGGCTTATGGGATACTTTTGAAAGAAAAATTGTGGATAAAAAATTTTATCATATAATTTTAATGATATTGTTTTTTATTTATGATTTTTTATAAAATAAATTTATTTATTAATTACATTGAACAGAATTTTTTTTCAAATTTTCTATTAAGTTTCTTACATTCTCCATTCCAATACAATACAAAATGACGGAGTATACCTCATCGCCTTGATTAATTGATGCAATTTTCCGCATCGGACATGCACGCACAATAATTTGGTTAAATAATCGAATATTTGGACATGCACAATAATTTTAACGTTGACCATAATTAAGCCGAATAAATGTATTTATGTAATATAAGACACAATTGATTATTTATTTATTGATAAGGTCACTTGGCTAATTTCCAAAAGATAAGATAACATTACAACCCCTAGAAAAAGAGCATAGAATTCCGATCAACTGTATGATCATTTTGAAATATAATTGGTTTATTTAGTAATTATTACAAATTTAATTTAATATTTATTTCTTTTGCTGCGTAACAAAAAAACCATTTACATTTTTGTATGCTAATACAATTTAATATTGTAGATTTATAATTAAATTTTTTAATCTTATTTTTAAACTGATATAATTTTAATTACCATCTTATCTGTGTTCGAAAGGTTAAATAAAAAAAAGGTATTAACATTTTTTTATTTACTTTTATTATCTTATTTAATATGGGCTACAGATATAATATATATGAGTATACCTCATCGCCTTGATTAATTGATGCAATTTTCCGCATCGGACATGCACGCACAATAATTTGGTTAAATAATCGAATATTTGGACATGCACAATAATTTTAACGTTGACCATAATTAAGCCGAATAAATGTATTTATGTAATATAAGACACAATTGATTATTTATTTATTGATAAGGTCACTTGGCTAATTTCCAAAAGATAAGATAACATTACAACCCCTAGAAAAAGAGCATAGAATTCCGATCAACTGTATGATCATTTTGAAATATAATTGGTTTATTTAGTAATTATTACAAATTTAATTTAATATTTATTTCTTTTGCTGCGTAACAAAAAAACCATTTACATTTTTGTATGCTAATACAATTTAATATTGTAGATTTATAATTAAATTTTTTAATCTTATTTTTAAACTGATATAATTTTAATTACCATCTTATCTGTGTTCGAAAGGTTAAATAAAAAAAAGGTATTAACATTTTTTTATTTACTTTTATTATCTTATTTAATATGGGCTACAGATATAATATAATTAAAGTCATATTTTTAAAGAACACTTAGTAGAAATATTAATATTTAATATAAAACTAAGTAAATTTACGAAAATAGATTAAAACAATCTGATAAGATAAGTTTTTCCTGATTAAAGTTATTTTTAAAATTAATTAGGAAAATTTGTATTTTCACAAATAAATATATAAATATTGTCAAATGTGATAAGATTATAATAGGTAGAAAATATCAATAAATTAAATATGTTCTCTTAATAAAAGGAGCAGCATTTCGATCAATAAAACACCTTTTCCCCTTTTTTTAAAACTAAACTGTAGAGTACGAGTATCAAGAAAAAAAAATCATCTTTTAAAAATTATTAAAATATAATTTTTTTTCAAAAATGTTTTATGACTTTTTGGCCCCATTCGCCTAAAAAGTTATCGGCGCATACGAGTAAGGCCGTACTCTAGCAACAGATCACATCTTTCTCTCTGTGATACCGTGAACAGATCCATCATCAGCTCATCGACTTTAAAGCCACTTATGATAGTATCGCCAGGGTAAAACTCTACACACCCATGAGATAGTTTTATATATCAGATAAATTGATGAGACTGACTAGTATGAGAGGATGAGTAAAATCATTTTCTGAGCCATTTAATATCCACAATGATCTCCTGTAAGGATCTGGCGGTGGAAAAAGTGATCCGTGACTCAGAGATAAACATGAGGGATACCAATCCTCATTTAGTCTGCTCAGCTGTAAGCAAACGCCGACCACATTGACATTATCAGAAAGAGCTGTACGAGAGCCTTCATCAAGATTGAGCCGGAGGCGAAAAATCTTGGGCTGCACATAAATAAAGGCCAGACAAAGGACATGGTGGTTTCGTTGGCTGAAGACAAAATCAATTAGTCCCTAACAGGTGGGAGATTGTAGCTTTGAAATAGTTAAAACATTTTCCTACTTGCGATCAAGGGTTGCAACCGATAACAACATGGAGGAAGAAATCCGCTCTCGGCTGCTGTCAGCCAACAGAGCCTACTTGAATTAGTCTGAATTATTTCGCTCGAAAATCCTAACCGTAACATCGAAGCTACTGCTGTAGGAGATACAAGTCTTGCCAGTCTTCGTGTATTCTTCGGAAACTTGGGATCTCAGCAAAAACTCTGCTGTCTCTGGCCCACGTTCAAGAGGAGGATTCTTTGAAGAATTTTTGGCCTGCCGTATGAGGATAGCAGATTCCGGAGCCTATTTAACGATGAGATCCTGGAGTACTACCACAGGCGTCCGGTTGTGGATAAAATTAAGCTAATAGGCTGTACTGGGCCGGACACTTAAACCGTATGCATGAGGAGGATCTTGCCCGGAAAGTCTACAGTGTCTCCACATATGGTCCTAGAAGACGAGATTTCCGGTTGGCTCTAGATCGGATTTCCCGTTGACGTGCCGTTATTGATGATGAAATTTGGGCAATATTCCTAATTAAAATCACACTTTTTTTGTGGCATAAAACATTTTTGGAGAGTTAAGAAGCAGCGGAAGAGGAACCTCGCTCAGGAGGTCTTCAACATTGAAAACTGATAAAAATGTTGAGCGACTGAAGGTCTTGTAAGCTCAGACCGTCGATTAACATTTAGCTGATGAGTGGGTCTTTGAAAGGATCAGAAAAAAAGTTACTCAGCTCAGATCGAACATTGCATGTATTTGGAACAGTCCCCATATTTAACTGATGTTAGTCCGTATGACATTTTTTATTCCCAAGATGAAAAATCACTTAAAGGAACAACATCTTGATACTGTCGATTACATCCAAAAGAGTATAATCAAGGAGCTGATGGCGATTCCCATAAAGGAACTTTCTTGTTCCTTTTTTTTATGTCATAATAGTAATTCGTTGTATGGTAGACGATGTATTTTAGAATGGACTCTAAGATAAAGATTAATATTATGTATTTTTTGGGCATGTGTTTCTTGAAACACAAATTATTATTTTCTACTCATATATTCGTAAATGGAAAATGTATCTTTAATCAGTAATTCACATAGCATCATCTGTTAAATTTCTCATGTTCTTTTTTTTAATCATATTTTCCTTTTTGATTACATCAATCAGTTAACTTTTATCTGAATAGAACGAATACCAATTTTACGTAAATTTGTTGTGCAATTGATTGGGATGAATTTATTTAGATAATACTAAACAAGTCGGCACATTTTCCAGCTAATAATTTTCACTCAAGGACAATTTGATTAGAAGTAATAAATTGATTCGTATTAAAATATTTACATACACACATACAACCGCCCACGTCTATAATATGCTCATCAGAAATCTATTGAACATTTTGGTTTTTATATTAAAATTGATTAGGTTTGACGTATCTATTTCTACATCCATGCACAGTAATAATAAAACTACTGAAGTATATTGAATGATTCCTTCTACTGCTTTCAGTATTTTATGTACATAAAAAAAATTTGTTACTGCGAAATCTCAACATGATCTCAAGATATTTAAATCTTCTAAACTAGTACTGAACAGTAAAATACTAATTTTACAACCAAATGTTAAGACATACGTGCGACTTTGAAACTTCAGTTTTTTTAATGAAAATTTATATTCCTAACCATAGTCCTTAGTATGAAATGTTGTAACTGATACTATTATTTTCGTATTTACAAGAACCTTTCTCAATTGAATGAAAACAAATATTGTGTGACGTATTATAAGAAAATAACAAGATAAATATTTTTTTCACAGAAATCTTAGAATAGAATATTATTGATTAAGGATAATGAATCTACGTAGAATTGAATGCCGATAAGTGTACGCATATCCTTTTAGAATACTAAATATTTATTTGCTTTTTATAAGTTTCAAAGAAAATTTTGTTCTCAATATTTTAGAAAGTTTTCTTTTTCAAAAAATATATAACTTTTGATTAATTAACACACTTTTTTTTTACCATGAATATTATTAATTAATAATAATGTGTAATATTATTTTTGATATTTATTTGTTAATAGGTTTTTAAATAGAATATATACCATATAGTTTTTTATCATTTCTACTCTTTCAAATTTAGAATTGCTAATTATGAATGTCAACACAGTTAATTGTATGTGAAGAAAACATTCAATATTTCGGTGAAAAACACGAATTATTGAAAAAAAATTCCAATTACCATCACATTTGGTAATTTATAATATTTTATGTAATTTTCGTTATGCGCAATTTACTTAAATAAACTTGTAGAAGAGGGAGGCATTTATTAAGTGAGATTCAAAATTTTGAGATTCTTTTTCGAAATTGCTAAATATTAATTGATATTGCCTCTTTTAAAAAAACTCGTTCTGTTCTTAATAACATTTCAATGTTTTTTGTAAAAACTCTTAAATTTGTTAAGTGTTCTTATGAATGTATTTATTAGAAATAATTCAACGGAATTATTGTGCAGAGAGGCCTATCCGCGAGTTCAATAATCTACACATAAACTCCGAACATAATTGCGACTTGCGGATTAAACACAAATGCGGCCAATAAAGAAGCATCATCTGATCTATTTATTATATACATATTATGCTTAATTAAAGTTTTAGCACACTAAACATTATACCAGGTATATAAGCTTAAATCCGCTGTTTTTTAGTCAAAAAAAAAAACATGTGTTTTTTCATAGAAAGCAAAAACAAATTTATTCAAAGTACTTGCCCTCGCTAGCTACACATTTTTCCCATCTCTCGGGCAATTTGTGGATACCACGTCAAAAAAATTCCTTCTCTTTCGAGGCAAACCACTCATCTAGCCATTTTCGGACGTCTTCTTAAGAATCGAAGTGCTACTCAGCGAGCGCGTGGCCCATCGACGAAAACAGGTGGTAGTCGGAAGGGGCCAGGTCTGGTGAATAAGCAGGGTACCCCACCACCTACCAGTTAAGTGTCTCCAAGTAGTTTCGGACCATTGTTGACGTGTGCGATGGAGCGGAAAATGAGTTTGTCATGTCTTTGTTGATAATCCGACCTTTTTTCACGCAGAGCACGGTACAATTTGATCAGTTGTTGGTGGTAGCGGTGGGCATTGACAGTTTCACCAGGTTTCAACATCTCATAGTAGACGATACCCTGCTGATCCCATCAAACGCACAGCATCGTCTTCCGTACGAATCGATTTGGTCTTGGGGAAGATGTTGATGGTTGGCTGGGATCAACTCACGATTTCTTGCATTTAAGATTCTCGAAATATAACCACTTTTCAGCGCCTGTCACAATCCGATGCAGGAATGACTTTCTTTTTTTGTCTGGCGAACAAGATTTCGCATGCGTTTTGGCGCCGCTCCATCTGCCTTTCGTTCAATCATTTTCCGATTTTTTCAATAATCCTCATGGCACACAGACGCATAAAAATGGCTGGTTGAGTAACACCCAATTGCTCCGCGATCATTTTTTGCGATTGGGTATCGTCTTCGTCCAAAAGAGCGTGCAATTGATGGTCCTCAATCTTCCTAGGCCGATTTTCACGCTTCTTGTCCCACAAATCAAAATTACCGTCTTTGAACCGACGAAACCAATCTCGGCACGTTGTTTCCGATAAACCACTGTCACCATAGGCCTCCATAAGCATTCGATGCGATTCGGCAGCCGATTTTTTTAAATTGAAGCAGAAAACCAGAGCTTCCCGCATATGCTCTTTTTCTGGCACACAACTAGACATGATTACCAAAGGAAAAATATATGTTATTGTACGAAATTGCTGACAATGTGCACTGATTAATGTTGACAGATGTCAAACTTATAAAAAAAAAGTATGGCGTGCCCATGGTAGCCTAATACGCTCACTCACGCCATCTATGACCAAATAGCGGATTTAAGCTTATACCCCTGGTATATATACGCATTTAATTTGCCTTCGATTTTAATGTCAATAATAGCTGTATTCCATTTGGCCAATTTTGCTACTCGCAAGTACTTGCGAGTAGATGTCCAATGGAACGCATAATTTTGCGTACAAATCTGTATAATTTGCAAGTATATGCACATAATTTTCAACTTTACTTTTCTTGATACATGGAGGCACATCTTCTTCAGAATCTGATGATGATGTAGAGTCTATAAAGTCAAATAAGTAAATATAACAAAAATATGACACTTCAACATAACCAATGAACCCGCTAAGCCATCTATTGCCAGGTAGAAAATTACAATCCCATTACCCTAAGGGGAGAAGTGCAACTACTCGCGCGAAATACTTATCTGTATGAGCAAGGGTAGCTGCGAGTGGCTAGACGTACTTGTGAGTAGCAAAATTTTCCCAATGGAATACAGCTAATGTTGTTACATGAAATTATTCGCTATGGTCGCTGTTTGCAATTATGCGTTCTCCCTTAAGATTGTGAATTTTTTTAAAAATGTTGGCAGCTCTTTTTTAGTTGCTCTTCGTTTGGAAGATGAGCGAGTTAAAAACGAGATTACTTGAAAGAGTGTTAAAATTGGTCCAATTGGAATAGTTTGAAGTACAGTCAAGGTAAACCATATTCCCGACTGAATAGAAATTAACTGTAAAAAACAAAAAACAAAATTTTTTTATTACAAAAAAAATCCATCCAGAACTATTATTGTTACAAGTTGTTTGCTAAAAAAAATCTTTATTATTAATAAAATTTATACAAAATATAAAAATAAATATATTTATTGAAAATAGGTAGAAATTTTTTAACTAATACAATATAACTCTGCCATATAGGAGTGAATATTTATTTAAAAATTCATGCTGACAATTTTTAAGTAAGCAGGTATTGTGTCAATAGTACTACACATAGTTCAATATCATTTTAAGATCGACGACCGATCAATTAACGACTTAAATACATACAATTGAATGTGTTCTCTCCAACAAAAGCTAATACGAAATTTTTGTACTTTGTTTATAAATAGTACAAAAATTTCAATTATTAATTTTTATAAGCACAAGTTTAACAACCACAAAAAAAACGGAATATATTTGTGCTTTTACGTTGGAATTTTTACGATCTAAAATTGAACAGATATTAATTTTTGTATAAAGCAGAGTAGATGAATAAAATTGGTAGTTATTGAAGTGGAATAGGAAAGTTTACTTATATCACATGTAAATTTTTTTATTGTTTTTTTTTTTTTATTTATGGTGTTCAAAAGAAAACTAACATCTTATGTAAACTCAATTTTTTAATATACGACGTTACTAGGTAATATTTGTAAATAAACTGATTTCCATATTCACATTTGAAATGCAAAAATTTGTGATGAGGGGAATCGTGTTGTTTTTAAAAATCAATTTTCAATTGCTTCCCTAATACAGAGTAATTAGCATGCGCTTGAAGCTTTGATTCAATTCTATAAGGTTGTTATGTAGATACTTTTGCATAATTACAGTAAAAATATTATTATAGATAACCTTGACAAATAAAATATGTACGAGTACACATAGTCTGATATTCGCATAATATTTAATTAAATTGACGCATTCTATAGCAGTTTTAATAAACCTCACGAGCTGATCATTAAGTTAACTCTCTCTATTACCCAGCAATCTTCATTTATATTAATAGTTTCATATCTGAATAAATATATTTTGCATAATATATTTTTTTAATAGTATATTTAGGTATATGCAAAATAAATATTGTCTGAATAATCATTGTAATTCTTTTATTTAGAATTTTACACATGATAAATTCTTTTTAATTTTCTATTAATTTAAATTATGAGAGTAAATTTTTGTTTAATTTCATGATTTTTATATCTTTTCATATATAAAATTTTACCCATTGTCACGTAATAATACAAAATAATTATTAAAAATCGTGTCATAAACTCTAAATATCACAACAAAAAAATATAGTAAAAACACTAATTTTTTTATTGCTGATATTATAAAATACTTTTTAGTTTATATTGTGTTTGAGAGTATCTTTCTATAGTGGCGATAAAAATTATATGTTTATATAAATTTATTGCTTTAATAAAAACTCAAGACTGCTAGAGAATTGAATATCTATCTGGGTCTATTACGCAGTTGGCTTGTGTTCAAATCCAGGTAGCTACTGGCATCATCTTAGTTGGCGGCAAATGTCAGGAGTTTCATTAAAAATTTACATTTCAGTACAAATGTTACTAAAAATTACATTAAAAAAACTCCACTATAAACATGACACGGATCCACAAAAAAAAATCTGTTAACCAAATATTGGAAGCTTTCAATGAGTTTAAAAGCGAATTTTCTTATTCATATCATTTTAATGAAGGCAAATCTTTAAAAATTTAGATTATTGTCTACACTAGATACAATTTATAATAAGCAGATTATTTTAAATGAAAATGAGTTGTGGCAGAAAAGTAATGAATTTTATTTGTGCAAATATTTTGTATATATTTGTGTGTTTGTTTCCACTCTTTAAAGCAGTGCTAAAAGGCATTATCTATAATCGAATTCAGCGTCTCAGTTGTTATCAACTCGTTTCAAGTGTTTGCAACGAGTTGATAACAAGTGTTTTTGATTTTGGGGTAAAAAAAATCACTCGTTCCCTAGATCAGGTCAATAGATGGGCTGGGATACGACTCGAATTTCTTTTTCATGGTGGAGCATCCAAGTGTTTGCTCTGACGCAAATATCGGATCTGATGCAAAGAATCCTATTTTAAAGCATTCAAAGACTCAATGTTAATGATCCTCACTCATTTAATAAAAGACCTCACTCATCCCACATTTTTATCAATTTTCGATGTTAAATGCCTTCCAAAAATGCTTTATGCCAACAAAAAAACGTATGGTTTCGATAAAGAATAGGCTTGTTACAACTTGAGGATTCACCAAGCTAAATACAAATTTTAGTAACCATTTTTCTTAAATCACTACAAAAACTAAACTTCTCTTATGGAACGTTATAAGTTGGAACGTTAAATCCGTCTCAGTAACGCCAGTCTCATTACTTTTCTATCACGGCTCGTACAATGATATAAAGATATATAAGGGGAAATGACCATTGATGTTTCCTTTACACATACACGGTGTGTCGCAAAAATAACAGGAATTTATATTTAAATTATACAACATGCAGCGCCATCTATTGAAAATTTACAGTGTTAAAAAGATACATTCATCTTCTTTCAAACATATTAAATTCATGTTAATCGGATGACAGATGTGAAAGTTAAAGCCACTTCAATAAAAGAAAAAATGTGCGGACTGTAAATTTTATCTTTCAATAGATGGCGCTGCATGTTGTGTAATTTAAATATAAATTCCTGTTATTCTTGCGACACACTGTGTATGTTCTGGGATGATTTAATTTATAATTCGAAAAAAGGTCGATGCTAGTGCCATTATAATAAGTGCGTAATGGAAGGGTGCCTGTTTTCTTGTTAAAAGATTAGAATGGAATTTTGAAAGGATGGACTGGAATGGAATTTTTTATACGGGAATATACACCGTTCACGAACGAATTGAACATTAGACCACTTTTCCAAAAATTTCGTAAATAACATTTCGAAGGGTTTGGGATTGTAAGGTTCGATGGCAATTGGAATACTTAGTCGAACCACAAAGTTGTCCATTACGTTCACTTCAAGCATTTGACGATTTTAACCCCAAGGTAACGCAAATTAGTTTTTTTTAATTATATATTACTGCCATTTAGGATTATATTAGGAGTCTATCCTCGACGAAGGGGTAAATGTTACGTGTGAACATTTTTGCTCATTCACTATTTTAATATGACTTTTTTTTAGAAATATTTGATTTATCTTGAAAGAAATTGCTTGATTTTAGAAATGGTTAAGAACTCAAATAAGAGAAATTGTAAATAGAAGTGGTACCGATGATTAAATAAATAAAGTTGGAAAGATCTACAATATTAAAATTCAATTAAGTTTTGTTGGAAATTGCGTTTCTTTGTTGAAGACAATAAACTAAGTGAATACTGAACTTTTGGAAAAAATTTCAAGGAAATCAATAGACTAGAATTTTTTAATTTTTGGTCAATAGTCAGATGCTGAATTTGGATATAAAAACTATTATGATAATACTAAATTATAACAAATAAAATCTCGAAATGTATAAAACACGATAAAATATTTGCTGATTTTTTCTTTATAAATAGAATAAAATTTCCAATTTAGACTCCTACACGATAAATGGCGGACACTCAATTCAGACGAAGATTAATCATTTGATTGGTGAAGTATAATTTTTTGGAAAATTCATTCAAATAATCAAATAAAAGTTCCAAAAAAAAAGTTGAATTTTCAAAAATTAGGCTCTGTTACTAAAGAGTTTTAGGAGAAAATTAAACATTTATTCTTTATCTAACAAAAATATAAAAAAAAACAATTCTAAACATTTGATATTGAAACATAAAAAAATCAGAGAATAAGCTAAGCTAGTCTATTAACAAATAAAATGAAATGCATTAAAAATCTAGAAAGTAAATATGAGCAAAAGCAATTTTATTTAGACATTTCTCTTCCAACCATACATAATACACACGATCAGGTCATTTTATTTGATATCAAATTAAATTAAAAATAGTCCACTAAATTTTTTTAATGACCGCCAAAATAAAACGCCAATGTCAAATTGAAATAAACGGAAAAAGGAGGGTAAGTGGAAAATATAATAAAAAAAGGTATAATAAAAAATAAAAATAAAAATATTCAAAATTTGCAAATGGCGGAAAGAGGGCTTTCCTCTAAGAAGGAAAGACGTCTCTTTTATATCCATTCTCTTATCAGTCGATCGTGGAATTTTACGAGTATTACTGCTGACGACTTCTCCCTACCTGATGAGTATGCGCAGTTTTTTTTTGCACTCATAATATTAATATAAATTTATTTATTGATAGGGATAGGCATGCTTTTTTATATTTTTTTCATTTAAATATTGGCAGACGAATTTAAAAAAACACTTTTCATAAGTATGAAATCTATAAAAAAAAACTGGTGTTTTTATTCGCTTAAAATGTAAAAGATTTTATTTTTTCAACAAATTTTGAAAAGTTTTCATTAGAAATTTTTTAGTTCGAATACGAATGAAGAAATATTCCGCTTTCCGATCCGAACACTCGAGTAGTCAATTTCATTGCATTCTATTTACAATAGAAAAGAGTACTAACGCAGTGTATTTCCTGATATAAGTCAAGGTTTTGATGGAGTCTGGCACTCGGTATTACTCTGGAAACTCAAGATGATCTTTACTTACTTCTATGACCTGGTAATAAATCAGTTAAAAAAATGGATTGTATTCCACAGCGTAGTATGCTTGAACCCATCCTCTACAACATTTATACATCCGATATCCCAATGTGTTCCAACACATTTGTTACATATTCTGACGATACGACCTGCCTTGCATCAAGCGAAAATTCCCAACATGCTTCCGAAATTCTCCCAACATGCTTCCGAAAGTCTCCAAGCTCAAATCGAAACTCTCCAGACCTGATTTACCAAGTGACGAACGTATCTTTTGGTCTCTGCCTTGAACCAAGTCCCTCCATATATCTTAATGACAGGGCCATCCCACAAGACCTTAGATGAAGTTCGGTACCTAGGACTGAAATTAGATAAACGCTTAACTTAAAAAGACAAGAACTAAACAGACGATATCTACAAATATTTCGACTTCTAGACAAACAGACGATATCTACAATATACAGCAAAGTACTTTTATGCAATGCCCTGCTGAAATCTATAAAGAATTTCAGACTAGAACTCTGGAGCTCTACCAAGCCTTCTAATTCAAGTCAAATCCAATCCATTTAATCAAAAAAATACTTCAGTAAATTGTCGATGCTTCCTTTTGTGTTCGTAATATTGTTATTCATTGTGACTTTAAAGTCTGTTATGTTCGTGATGTAACTGCGTCTCGTTATAAAAAGTTTCACCTATAAACACCCGTCGACGACTTAAGGGTCGCTGCTCACGTGATTTATTGTATTAAAATACTGATTTTTTACATAAGCTTCACGTTAATTAATACTATTATATGAATCTGCTGGTTATTATAAGTTGTATATAACTGTAAAATTAAAAAAAAATACAAAGTGGGTACATGTTGCTCAGTCTCTCTTCTTTTTGACAGAAATTTTCTGACAGCTATTTTTAAATTGTACATTAAAAAATCTTTTTAAATTTGAGATAAAGACTTTTTTAAACGCATATTTTCTTATCAAATTCAAAACTATTCGTTTTGAAGTTGATTTTTTTTGGAATAAATATCTTAAAAAAACTAATAAAAAAAAAGCCGCTGTAAAAAAATTAGTATCGACAATATACCATAGCAAAGAACATTTTTCAGTGGATGGCAAATGGTATTTAGCAATTCTTTTTTAAGTTTTCCTGTCTCTCTGGTCTGTTCATCTTGTTTTTCTTTTATTTCTTCTTTTTTTTTTTTTTGGATAAAATTGTCAGTTAATCATATGTTTTGAGCACACCATGCGATCGTGATATTTTTTTAGATTTGGTGTTTTTAGATCAAAATAAATTTTCGTTTTTTTTTCCAATGGTTACCAAAATACTTATTGAGTATGTACACATATGCATATAAAATCGCAATATTTCAGTTTTGTGCGTCTTTCCAATTCAATATAGAATTTTCAAAAACTTCGAAAAAAATTATGTACTTGTAAAATGGAAAAAAGAGCTTTTGTACATTTGGCTTCCGTATTCTGAAAATAGAAAATTATGAACTTTGTGACTACTGTTATCGTTTGAGGTGAACAACTTTATCTTAAACATATTCTTTTAAGCTATTTCAGTTCGTCGTTATCAATAGTTTGGCTTTTTAGATTATTTCAAATTTGATATTTTCACTTTGTTAATATTATGTTAATAATTTTCTTAACAAATAAAACAGAAATGTCTGTGCACACATCCATATCCACACGGGCGTACAGTGCAGGTCAAAAGTATGCGACCATTTTGTTTTTTGGGAGGAAATTTAAATAAAACTCGGAAATTTAAAATGACGTATGTTTAGCTTGAAAATATGTCGTAGCATCATGATATAAATTTAAATTTCTTTCAAGAAATTGCTATATATACGAGGGTCGCTCGTAGTGTCAGTAATTGCGCTCGTAGTGTCAGTAATGATTTTTTTTTGTAAGTAGCATTATCGACAGGAAAGATCCATAGCGCTCGTAGTGTCAGTAATGAATTTTTTTTTGTAAGTAGCATTATCGACAGGAAAGATCCATAGCGTAGGTCAATTTCTATCGTAGATTAAAGTTAACGACATTTATTTGTGCATAACAATGGAAAAAAGCGAGTTTAGGGCTGTCATCAAACATCTCCATTTGAAAGGCTTAAGCCCGTAAGAAATCAAAGCCGAGTTGGATGCAGTTCATAGCACATCTGCACCTGTGTTTGCGACGGTTTACAATTGGGTGAATGAATTTAAACGTGGCCGTTCATCCACAAAAGATGAACATCGTTCAGGACGCCCAGTTGAGGTGTCTACTCCTGAAATCATCGACAAAATCCACGATCTGATTTTGAACGATCGGCGAATTAAAGTGCGCGAATTAGTTGAGGCCACGGGCATATCACAAGGTACAGTCGCTTCAATTTTGCATGAAAAATTGTCTGTGAAAAAAATTTCGGCAAGATGGGTGCCGCGTTTGCTCTCAGAGCAGAATAAGCGCAATCGTGTAGTGGACTCTGAGGCTATGTTGGCACTCTTTCATCGCAATCCTGCCGAATTCCTTCGTCGATATGTCACCGTGGACGAAACCTGGATACACTACTACACTCCAGAAACGAAGAGACATTCATCACAGTGGATTTTCAAGGGTGAACGGGCTCCGAAGAAGGCAAAAACTGTGCCATCGGCCGGCAAGGTGATGGCCACGGTCTTTTGGGATTCGCAGGGCATCATTTTTATCGACTACTTGGAAAAAGGAAAAACAATAACAAGAGCGTATTACGCGTCGTTATTGCAACGGTTGAGCGAGGAAATCAAAGAGAAACGCCCCCATCTGAGAAAAAAATCCTCTTGCATCAGGACAATGCTCGTGTGCACACCTGCGCTGTTTCCATGGCCAAAATTGTGGAATTGAGAATGGAATTGTTGCAGCATCCCGCTTATTCACCAGATTTGGCCCCGAGTGATTATTTTCTTTTCCTTAATCTGAAGAAATGGCTTGGCGGACGACGGTTGACTTCCAACGAGGACGTCATTGCTCAAACGGATGAGTATTTTGCAGAACTTCCGAAATCCTATTTTTTGGACGGGATCAAATTTTTGGAAAAACGGTTGAAAAAGTGTAGAGAGCTAAAAGGAGATTATGTTGAAAAATAACAAATTTTTTTTTAAAAAAACAGATTTTGTCCATCTTTTTCTAACGACTTATTGAACGACCCTCGTATAAATTTCGAAATATTATAGTTTGCTATTCTATAATTTATTAAGCGGGATGTTTTTCCCAAGATTTTTTTCGTATTTTTTGAAGTTTTTTTTTTACTACTATTAAGTCGGTTATTATTAAATTATTGAACATATAAATTGAATAGATAGTAATTCTGAACATTTTTAAAAAGGAGATAAGTTATTTTTCGAAAGAGTTGCGACCTTTTGTGATTTTTTACTCATCGGGGATGCTTTACACATATTTGCAACAAACATACATATATCGATGCAGTAAACCTTTTTGAAAACACCTATGAAATTTCATTTCAATCTATCTACTGGTTTAAGAACTATATTTTCTTAAGGATTTCATATGGATTTTACTGCGGAAAGTAATGTACTAAATATTTAAAAAAATTACTTTATGGATTACTATCAAAATAAAGATACAATAAAAAAAAAATTCAAATTGCTTTGTTGTTTGCTTTTGATGACAGCTTGCGTGGTTCTAGGCATTCGGTCTATTAGCATCTCTATCGTATCCTTGAAATACTGTTTCAGCATTGCAAAAGGACTCTCCACAAGTTTTTCTTGGAGGATGGACTATTCTGTCTAGTCATACCTTAAAACTTTGATGGGGTTGAGATCGGGCGACTGTGGTGGCTATGTCATATTTTCCAAAATGCTTTCTTGTTCATTATTTTGCAGATAGTCCCTTCACTAATTAACCGAAGTGCATAACAAATTCTGCACCCATTAACTGGCGTACTAATAGAAGAGCATTCGTCTCTAAATTACTTAGATACTACTAATTTTATAAAATTCATTTAATTCGAACCAAGTATACTAACTCCTTCGTAATTTCACTTGATCTATTATGGCAAAGAAAAAGACATAAAAAGAAATTACGACTAATTTTTTTTAATATTTCAGGAAATAATAATATATTGAAATTGTTATTTATTCTAATTTACCATATATAATAATATTGTTATACATCGAAATAAATAATATAGTATGTTTTCGATTTATTGAAGTTTTAATAAAATATTTCCAGGCAGTATGTTATTGTCAAGGTGGTCTTATACGAGGTCTGTTCAAAAAGTATCGCGAATTTTGTTTTTTTTCCAAAAATTATTTACTTATTCATGAATATCTATTTTGTCCCCTTTAAGGTAATCCCCACCAGATGTGCCAACGTTTTTTGTTGATCCTCGAAGCACTTAAACGCACATACACTTGTGCCAACGTTTTTTCCAATCCTCGAAGCACTTCAAAAAATCATTTTTTGTGATCTTGTTCAGCTCCTCCTTCGATGCTTTCTTTACCTCCTCAATCATAGCGTAGCGTCGTCCTTTCATGGGGCTCTACAATTTCGGGCACAAGAAAAAGTCACAGAGGCCAGATCTGGGGAATACGGTGGCTGCGGCATTATTAGTGTGTTGTTTTTGGCCAAAAATTCGCGCACAAGCAACAATGCGTGAGCAGAGGCGTTATCATGGTGCAAAAGCCAATTTTTGTTCTTCCACAAATCCGGGCGTTTCTGGACGATTGCTTCGCGCAACTTGCGCATAACTTGCAGGTAATATTGCTTATTGACCGTTCTACCTTGTGGTAAGAACTGATTATGCGCCACACCCCTGCACTAGAAGAAAACTGTAATCAAAACCTTCACATTCGACCGAACTTGGCGCTTTTTTCGGTCTTGGCTCGTGCGGCAGCTTCCATTGGGATGAGCAATGTTAATGCGATGCTGTTTTTGGTCGAAATTGAGCAAAAATAGAAGACGATCCAAAACACGTGCAAGCAAAGCAGCTGTCAAAAATTAACTGAACATTCAAAATGGCCGAACTTGTCGGCATAAGTGAGAGACATGAGTACCAACATAGCGCCACAAAAAAATCGAAAATCGAATATACGTAACCCGCGGATATTCAAAATTCGCTATACTTTTTGAACAGACCTCGTACACATACTTTTCGCTTGCAGTGTACATAATGAGTATTATTGAAAATCCAATTTATTTATAAAAGTGTTTATTGCACGTTTGATTATATATTATACTTTTGGAGATTATATACTTTTGGAGATTATTTTCCGTATTTATAAGAAAAAATTATCATCTTTTATTTTACTTTACACATCAATAAAAATTTATTATTTTTATTGATGTGTAAGGTAAAATAAAAGATGAAAATTTGTATTTATTGAACATATCCGATTATAATCAAATGTACTCGTACTCGTACATCCGAATCTATGTACTGGTCTCTTTTGAAAACATTTTATTATTTATATTACTTCTTTATAAAAATGTACGTTATTCAATTATTAAAGTAAAAAAAAATAACTGAAATATTCAATAAAACGAGAGAAAAGAGCTTTTATCAAACACAACAAAATAAATTAATCTTGAAGAAAAACAATTTTTTTTCATTAAACTTTCATCTTTTTATATTCGACATTTAAACACTTCTCATAATATGTATTTTCTTTTTAAATTTATTGCTAAGCAATTTATCGACATTTTCACTCACTTCTATTATTTTTTATTAGCAATTTGTTTTCTAGAAATATACGGGACTTATTTGCAATATTTTTCGAAGTTTTCACAGGTTATGTAGATATATTATTTTATATAATCTTTTTTTTAACTTTTTATCCGATTTGTGATTATAGGAAACATAATAACTAATGTTTCCTATTTTCCAAAATTAAAATAATAAATTGAAAAACTGAGAAATAATTTGTATTATTAATATTTGGATTTTTTTTCTACAAATTTTCTTCTTTAACTTTAAAATTTGATATTTCAATGGATTTAAAAGTGACGAAATTTAGTTTAAATACAGTAAACAAATTATACAAAAAAACAAACAAATCAAGTCAAATACAAAAAATATTTTTTATCAAGAAAAATGAAATTGTTTTTTTAACATAGTGTGCTTTTAGTTCGATACGCTTCGGCGAACGATATTCCCATTTCTTATACCATCCGTGTAGTACGATTTGTCAAACTCTGCAAAATAGGCATCAGTTTCGCCTACAACTTTAGAATTAGACACACATTTCTTCCCTTCAAGCAATTTCTTCCTATTTGGCAACAGTAAAAAGTGGAAGGGAGCCAAATCTTAGGAATACGGTGGTTTGGGAAACAAAATAATCATGTAATTCCTCTAATGTTGCTGTTATGATGAAACAAGGCTTTTTCCTTACCAATTGCGGTTGTTTCGTTTTGACTTCATTATTCAACTGAATCTAATAATGCTGTCCTCTTATTATTTTTCTTTTCAAGATAGTCGATGAAGATTTTACCATTTGAACCCCTGAAAACGGTAGCCATAATCTTTCCTGCCGATGGAATCGTTTTTGCCTTCTTTGGTACACGTTTACTAGTAGAAATCCATTGTTTTGACTGAACTTTGGTTTCTGGTGTGTTATGATGAATCTCTGTTTCATCAACAGTTATGAATCGAGGCAAAAATTTATTCGAAATGTCCAAACACTCGATTGAAGTTATTAAACGAGCACGTTTTTGGTGAGGTGTTAGCATACGAAGCACCCATCTCTCTGATATCTTTCTCATACTCAAAATTTCATGAAAGATTGCCTGCACGTTCTTTTGAGTCGTATACTATATCAGCTATCGTATACACTTTCATTCGACGGTTTTTTAAAACGATATTTATTAATCATCTCTTTGGTGGTCACCTAAATTAAACGTCCTGGGCGTTCAGCGACACTTATACTCTTACAACAACAACGAAATTCAATAAACCACTTCCGAATTATTCTATACGATGGTGAGGAGTTTCCATAAAACTTTTGAAGATTGGTTTTAGTTTCAGGTATTGTTTTTTTCCTAAAAAAAATAGTGATTTATTTAACTTTTTTCCATACTAATAAAAAACACAAATCTTGTCTTCTTTCGGTGGCTGTCAAAACTAAACTAATGAGCAGAAGTTTATAAAAATTTGTGTGGCATCTTTTTAAAATTATGATAGATGATAAAAATAATATTGTTTTACCGATATCAGTTTCATTTCTTTCATTTATCACTGACTTATCATATTGCCTCATATAATAGTATAGAAAAAAAAACAAATTGAAAATAGAAATTCAATTAATTTATTAATAAATTCCAATTTATGTTTAAATTTCTTTGATTTAATATCTATACTTTTATTTAAAACTAATAATTTTTGTTTTTCATTCTTCATAATTTATAAAATTGCTTTCACCAAATTAATTAAATTTCTAATTAGAAAACAAAAACAAAAAAAGAAAGCGACTAAAAATTTATTAAATAAATGAATGTACATATTTATAATAAAATTTATATTTGCATAAATATATTTTTAAAATGAAAATTTATTATAATAATTTATTAATATCTTGTATCTGAAACTGATTAATTATCGCATACATTTCTAGGTTATCTAGAAAATAAGCTTATGAGTATTTTTATCAGGTGAAAGATAGTAATCAGATTTGAACTTTTTTCAATTTTTGATTATTTTGAAAATTCTTTTTTATTACTTTTTTCAAATAAGCCGTCCCCAGGTAGCACAGTCGTTAGCTTACTGGACTGTCATCCAATGGGTCGTGGGTCCGAATCCCACTGAGGTATGGTCCTAATGTTATGGGTATTTACCCAAAAACCATTTTCCTTCCTTTCCATTCTAATTTAATTTCCTTATCCCGTTATCCCTTGTCACCTAAAAAGGCCTTTGGTGTCGTGGGGTTTAGAATAACCCACATTTCAGTACCAATGTTGCTGAAAATGATAACAAAAACAACAATTATTTTGTTAATAGAAAATTGGATTAAATAAGGTAAATTAGGAATATAAAAAATATTCCTAATTTACCTTACTTTTTTGCAATTAATACTTTGTCATTCTGGTTTATTTTATAATAATTTCATTTTATAATTTTCAATCTGGGAATTTTCTTAAAAAAAAAAATTTAAAAAATTTCTTATGCGTTTTTTTTACATAACAAACAATAAAATAGCTTTTTGATAAGATCCGAAAGCGAGAGAATTGTACTCTTGAGTGGCCAGTATTAAAATAGCTCAGAATTAAGACAAAACAAATAATATTCCTTAAAATATGCGTACTATGTCTTCTGTTATATAATTCTAACATTGCGTATTAACATAAGATAGTTTGCCACACGTCAAAACAAGATTATTGAAGAAAAAATAACTCTTTTATTCTTACTTGACACGTGCTTTTAGACTTTTTAGCAAACATTATGGAACCATTTCACTAATATAATTCTGCATGTTCTTTTTTTTAATAAATATAATTTAGAATGTATGCGCAGAATAAAATGGAATATCTTTTATATCGGCATGATTATAATTAAACGCAGTTATCATTATTTTTAAACTTTAACTTCATCAGTAATCAAAATTTTAAATTAGGTTATAAATAAATTGCGCACTATTTAATTGTTTGATTCTTTTCGGCTTGTGTGTGTGTTGTTTTAATAAATTCTCAATCAAATATTAGTTTTTATTTGATTTTTTTAAAAAAATTTTAATAATTTAAATGTTATGGGAATTGTGTTTTTAAAACGATTTTACACTTATTAGCATACAAATAAAAGTATTTATGGAAAATTTATTCGTATTTTTATAATACTAGTGTGTTGTTTTGTTTACGATGAAATTTTATTACCTGATAAAATTAGGTTTTCTAAGTCGAATATAAAAATAAATATCATACATACGTGTACATAAATTTATTTATATAAATAAATTTTATTAATATCTGTTGTTTTTTATATTTTTTTCTTTCAAAGTAGGCAGTTCTAGATTTTAATAAACTATTTAATAACTTATCGAATTCAAAAATTAGATCTTTTGTAAATAATATTTTTGGTAGGAAAATATTTTTAAAATTTGTCATTGTGAATTGTTATTGCGTTTGTTCCTTTGAAAATATTTTTTTTTTTTTATAAATGAAAATATTTTTTTTTGTAATTTACAAATTATACACATACGAGATCTGTTCAAAAAGTATCGAGAATTTTGAATTTCCGCGGGTTACGTAGATTCGATTTTCGAGTTTTTTTGTGGCGTTATGTTGGTACCTATGTCTCTCATTTATGCCAACAAGTTCGGCTATTTTGAAAATATGAAAATATATATACATATGTACGAGGGTTGTTCCTTAGAAAATCCGAGAAATTGCGCTCGAAGTGTCGGTAAAGATTTTTTTTTTGTAAGTACCATTATCGACAGGAAAGCTGTCAAAATTTCAGCTCGATCCATAGCGTAGGTCAATTTCTATCGTCGATTAAAGTTGACGACATTTATTTGTGAATAACAATGGAAAAAAGCGAGTTTAAGGCTGTCATCAAACATCTCCATTTGAAAGGCTTAAGCCCGAAAGAAATCAAAGCCGAGTTGGATGCAGTTCATGGCACATCTGCACCTGTGTTTGCGACGGTTTACAATTGGGTGAATGAATTTAAACGTGGTCGTTCTTCCACAAAAGATGAACATCGTTCAGGACGCCCAGTTGAGGTGTCTACTCCTGAAATCATCGACAAAATCCACGATCTGATTTTAAACGATCGGCGAATTAAAGTGCGCGAATTAGTTGAGGCCACGGGCATATCACAAGGTACAGTCGCTTCAATTTTGCATGAAAAATTGTCTGTGAAAAAAATGTCGGGAAGATGGGTGCCGCGTTGGTCTCAGAGGAGAATAAGCGCAATCGTGTAGTGGACTCTGAGGCTATGTTGGCACTCTTTCATCGCAATCCTGCCGAATTCCTTCGTCGATATGTCACCGTGGACGAAACCTGGATACACTACTACACTCCAGAAACGAAGAGACAGTCATCACAGTGGATTTTCAAGGGTGAACGGGCTCCGAAGAAGGCAAAAACTGTGCCATCGGCTGGCAAGGTGATGGCCACGGTCTTTTGGGATTCGCAGGGCATCATTTTTATCGACTACTTGGAAAAAGGAAAAACAATAACAGGAGCGTATTACGCGTCGTTATTGCGACGGTTGAGCGAGGAAATCGAAGAGAAACGCCCCCATCTGAAGAAGAAAAAAATCCTCTTGCATCAGGACAATGCGCGTGTGCACACCTGCGCTGTTTCCATGGCCAAAATTGTGGAATTGAGAATGGAATTGTTGCAGCATCCCGCTTATTCACCAGATTTGGCCCCGAGTGACTATTTTCTTTTCCCCAATCTGAAGAAATGGCTTGGCGGACGACGGTTAACTTCCAACGAGGATGTCATTGCTCAAACGGATGAGTATTTTGCAGAACTTCCGAAATCCTATTTTTTGGACGGGATAAAAATTTTGGAAAAACGGTACATATAAAAGTGTATAGAGCTAAAAGGAGATTATGTTGAAAAATAAATTTTTTTTTAAAAAAAAAACAGTTTTTTTCCATCTTTTTCTAAGGACTTATTGAACGACCCTCGTATCAATAGCGTTTGATGTGTCTCTGACCAGACAGAGAAAAGAGTTTATTACAAAATTGATCTGAGTAAGAAAATTTTGCATCTCGTTTTTTGGAAGAATAACAAAAAGGAGAAAGAATAAAAACAAATTTGACTATTGTTTTTACAACCGAAATTTTTTTCATCTCTCTCTGTCTCTTAGTGGGCCGTAATTTTTTTTCAGGATAATTTTCTTAATTTGAAAATATGTATACGAGGTCTGTTCAAAAAGTATCGTGAATTTTGAATTTCCGCGGGTTACGTATATTCAATTTTCGATCATATAAATATTAACAATAGTCTAAATTCTAGTAACGAAATCGAAAGTTCTCCAGACAAGTAAGTACTTACGAGTACATACTTGAATAAGGAAAAGTCATTCTTGATACTATGTAAAGATAGAAATGAAAAACTAAGAAAAACTTCTACAATCTATAAAGAAATATACCATATTATTTTGTTTTTGTAGTAAGAATAACACAACTTGCGAAAAATCTTACCAATCAGCAACATAAGCAATATATTCTTAATAAATGTGTTTTCTTTAACCAAACTTTGAACAAAACAAATCAAATTTAATTTCATTGCGATTTTCTAATAAATTAACTATAATTATATATTATTAGTAAATTCGTATTTAACAATAGTAAAGTTTCATTAATTTACTTAATAAGTAGTAATCCGGAGGCCTTTTATCTATATAAATAATAGATATATTTAAACAATATCTATTGTGAATATCTTTTAAGCTACAGAAAAAAAATCGGTTTTTTCTGTAGCTTAAAAGATAAGTAACTGTCAAGCTACAGTTACTTATCATATAAGCTTTTATAAATAGTTAAATATACTATTTTATAAGTTATACTATTCAATTAATATAGAGAGTAAAAATATGTTTACCGAAAGTGATACTGTCAATGCTACTAATTCGAATACTTACATTTAGAGTTCTCGTTGTAATTTTTCCTGTTATAAAATGGTATTTTTCACAAATACTCATAAAAATAACACAAAATTAATTTTATTTCAGAACTTAAATATAAGATACGAGGTCTGTTCAAAAAGTATCGCGAATTTTGAATTTCCAGCGATTTACGTATATTTGATTTTTGATTTTTTTTGTGGCGTTATGTTGGTACTTATGTCTCTCATTTATGCCGATAAGTTCGGCCATTTTGAATGTTCAGTTAATTTTTGACAGCTGCTTTGCTTGCACGTGTTTTGGCTCGTCTTCGATTTTTGCCCATTCCAAAATATGGCTCAAAGAATATGTATCAAATTTCGGATCAAAGAATCTGCATTCCGAATGTTGACTGTGGCATATGGTGAAGCTGCCTTGGACCGAAGCAACGTTTATCGGTGGTACAAAATGTTCTCAGAGGGCCGAGAAGATGTGAACGACGAAAAGCGTGCCGGATGCCCGATCACGTCAACAACAGACGATAACATTGATAAAGTGAAGAAAATAGTATTGGCCAATCGTCGAAACACCGTTAGAGAAGTTGCTGAGGACTTAAACATATCGATTAGCTCGTGTCAGAGCTAGATTTTTACCAATGATTTTGGCGTGAGACGGATCGCCGCGAAATTCGTACCAAAATTGCTTAATTTCGACCAAAAGCAGCATCGCATTAACATTGCTAAGGAGCAGTTGGACTCTGTCCGCGACGACCCAAATTTGCTCCAGAGGGTCATAACTTGTGACGAATCATGGGTTTATGGTTATGACGTGGAAAATAAAGCTCAATCATCCCAATGGAAGCTGCCGCACAAGCTAAAGACGGCATCGAAGGAGGAGCTGAACAAGTTCACAAAAAATGAGTTTTTGAAATGCTTCGAGGATTGGAAAATACGTTGGCACAAGTGTATAATATCTGGTGGGGATTACTTTGAAGGGGACAAAATAGATATTCATGAACAAATAAATAATTTTTGAAAAACACCAAATTCGCGATTTTTTTTGAACAGACCTCGTATTCAAAAAAATAATTTTCAAATCATATAACTATCTTGTCTTTCTGTTTCTTAGAATTAATACATTTCAATTTGAAGTTTATTGATTGCGTTGCTAAGATGTAATTTAAAATGTAAAACCCACGATATGTGCGAATTTATTCAATAAATTCTAATTTATTTATTCTTGGTGCCGAAAATGTTCAATTTTGAAAAAACAATTGATTTTTGAATATTACAATATAATTTCTTTTTAGTATTTTTATTTATTTAATTAATTATTTTCTTGCAGAACTCTATCAACTGTTAATCATTCAGTGCCGATAGCTGCACGTGCAACCGTATCCAAAGATGAGAGTCGTGATTTTATGGCTGTGTTTCCAGGTGCGTTTCTCCACACCAGGCACACATTCTAAATTTCACTTTTCATTTTTATTGATTTTAATCATATAAAAAAACCATTTCCAATAATGTAGATGTTGTTAGAGAATTGACTGAGTATGCTAGCAAATATGATCCGAAAAGTGCGAATTATTTTGCCAGAGTAAGTTAAATATTCTAAATTTTTTCTTTAAAAAAATTTTTTTAGTACTATTTCCATAAAATCATCGTTTTATATTAATTAATTATATAAAAAAAAAATATATATATATATATTGTAAAAAGTATATATGTGAATATTTTTCAGGCTCTTCAGTATAATGTACCACGTGGAAAAAAGAATCGAGGCTTAGTAACCGTCCTAACCTATAAACAACTTGTTGATCAAAGCCAGTTAACACCAGAAAATATAAAATTAGCACAATATTTGGGATGGTGTGTTGAAATGGTAATTAAGTCGTGATTTGTTAAATATTTCTAAAAAAAAATTTCTGATAGCGGAGAATATTTTTATAAAAATAACTCTGTAAATTGAATTTTAAAACGAATCAAAAAGCAAAAAAAAAAAATTTTTTGTGATTCTATTAAAGTTTAATATTAGTAAATATTGCGTGAATTGTTATCAAATATAACTAGAACCCAAGTAAAAGTAAATGTTTACATTCTAAATTATCTTGTTTATGACAAAAAATGCAAATAAATTTTTTGAACTTGAAAATAAGATTATTTAAAAGATAATTTGGATGGGACTGATTGCACGGCATAATAAATATTTACTTACTATGTAATATGGTATCGTAAAATGTTAACTTTTTTTATAAATACTGTAGTGGAAAATTATGAGTTTTCCGTATTTATTTTAGTTGAAGATAATTTTTTTCGCACGTATGCTTTGATGTATATTTAAGAAATTTTTTGAATAATTTAAGGAAGTAACATGGTTTATAGAGATTATATTGTTTATCTTATAATATTGTCAGCAAAGTCCATTAAATAATTTTTTTAATGGACTTTGCTGACAATTTCTATAATGTAAGAAATAGGTTGGGTTACGTTAAATGCGCTGGGATTTTTTAGAGAATTTTTAACATCAGAATAACATTCTTTACTTGAATTTTCATATAAAATATTTTGGAGAAAAACTATACCCTCTTTTTCTTTCGAACGATATACGAATACTTCCATAGATATTGTTCCTTCCGAACTAAATAAAATTCTTCAACCCCCGAAGAACTGATTATATTGTTTTATAATATAAAAATAATCCTGATTATTATTAACTGACTGAGTTTTTTTTTTAAATTTTTGTATACTTTTAGAAAAATTTTCTTTCCTATTAAATAAAATAATAGCCTTAAAATTATGATACTTATTTTTTTTGTTGCAGTTACAAACTGTCTTCATTATTGCTGATGATATAATGGATGGAAGTTCAACACGTCGTGGTCAAACTTGTTGGCATCAATTGGATGAAGTTGGATTAGCAGCCACTAACGATTTCCTTATGATTGAGAGCGCAATATTTTTTATTCTTAAGAAATATTTTGGTGAAACTGATTATTATCTGAAACTTGTCGAACTATTTCATCAGGTAGAAATATTAATAGTTTCGATTTTGGTGCATATTATCATAATAAATAAGAATTGTTTGCAATTTATTTAGACAATATTCATCACAACTCTTGGACAATCTTTAGATGACCAGACTGCTAAAAAAGATGTTACTACATTTACGATGGATAAATACAAGTTAATAGTTGCTAACAAAACAACTTATTACACTTTCTATTTGCCCGTTGCATTGGCAATGCATTTATCTGGGTATGTACTCTTGTCCAAATTGATTAAGAATCCCGTTGTATTAGTAAAAATTAAATTTGATCCGGTTTTTTTGTGATAATGTTTCTTATTAATTATTTTGGTAGAATTCAAGATCCTGAAGTGTTCCGTCAAGCAAGAACAATTTTAATCGAAATGGGCCACTTTTTCCAAATTCAAGATGACTTTTTGGACTGCTTCGGTGATCCCGCTATAACTGGAAAAGAAGGCACAGATATTCAAGAGAATAAGTGCTCATGGTTGGCTGTTGTTTGCATGCAAAGAGCATCTGATAAACAAAAGGAAATTATGCGTGAATGTTATGGAAAGAAAGGTGAGTTTTACTGCAATTTAGTCAATTGATTCGTTTGTGTATTAATTTTTATTTTATATTTTCTGCATGTAGATCCCGAAAGTGTTAAACGTGTGAAAAAATTGTACAAGGAACTAGGCTTACCAAATACGTATTCCATTTATGAAGAGGAATCCTACAATATGATTAAAACACACATTCAGCAAACATCTCGTGGTGTACCCCATGCTATATTTATGAAAATCATGGATAAAATATACCAACGAGATTCTTAAGATGTGCAACTTAACGTTCATTAAGCGAGCATTGTTATATTTTCATAAAAGAATACTTTCATTTGAATGAATCGGCCGTAATTCATTACGACTGCCACTAATATACCTATATATGAATACCTCTCAACGTAAAAAGCATTAAAACTATTGAATAATTGTATATTTCATGCTTGTGTTCTGTTTTTTTTTTATCTTCCAATTGTAAAATGTAAATCATTATGAATTTTTAGTGATATAAATTTATGCTATTTTTAGAATTACTGTTTCTATCTATGTCTAGGAAATAATTTTTCTTGAGAAAAATATGTAAATCGATTGAAAATTATTCGTATTTCGTATTTTATTCATATTGAAATTAGTCCATTTGTAAGTTTGAGAAGATATTAGAATGAATTAAACATATTTGCTTATAAAATTTTTTTCCAAATTAAATTTTTATTTCTTTTATTTTTTTTCTCAAATATAGTTAACTACATGTATATTTTTCTAAACATATATTATATATATTTTTTCTATACATACATAAATATATATATATTTTTCTAATATTCATTTTATAGTTTTACTAATTGATACAGATTTCATACTGATATATAAACAAATTTTTAAAAAAATGTAGTTAATTGTAATTGTAAAACTAAGATGCTATACGCGTATTTAAATGTCAATTTCAAGTCATTTTATATTATCTAGATATATAATAATAATAATATGTTAATAAATAGTTTTAATGAAGATATTTTGTGTTTTTACAAGTTTTTTTTCTTCAAATGTCGCCATTGTATTATAAAACATAAGAAATATTTTCGGATTATTTACTTATAGAAAGGCTGGTATCACATAGAATATACAGATTACCAACTCTGTACATATAAATCGAAGCAAATCTTTCATAAGAAATCTTCTGTTTTGAGCTTAGAGCTCGTGAAAGCCCACAAAGTAAGTACAAAGTTGATGAACCAACACAACTTAAAATTCAGTAGCTACAAAATATTTGGTATTTTTAGTGGGAGTAATATTAAAAATAGGATATTCGATTATGCAATTATTGCGAAATTGCAAAGAAAAAGGAAATTAATATTTCTCTATATACAAATCCGCTCAAATTTTAATTATGTATTTTTTTTTCTTCAAATCTGACTAATTTCCAATTTGAAACTAATATTGTACAAAACTTTTAAAAAATATTCCAAAAAAAAAAATTAACGAAATTCTCATAAAAAGTAAAATTTTAAAGATGAATATTTGCTTTTGTCTCTAAACAACGCAATAACAACTTTAGAACCCCAAAAAATTAAAAAGAATCAATTGCATGATGAGTTACGATTTAATTAATAAAATTGTTCTTTTGAACAAATATTTTCTTATTTTAAGTGGGCGCATAATAAAAACCACATTTTCTAAAATCCAAATCGAAACGATTTTTTGTATTTAATAAGCATTTACAATATATTTACAAGAATATATTTTCTTAGCTACTTTTTTTTTAACTACGACGTAAAGTCAAAAGGTTTAAATTTTTCACGGAATTTGTTCACAAGTTCGAGTTCTTCATCTTTTGTCAAATTGCAATCTTTCCAATCAGTCTTTTCTTCACAATTTAGTAGGTTTTCACAGCAGAACACTTCCCTGAAATTGTTAATAGTTTATATTTTTGATTTTCTAAACAAACATTTAATAAATAGCTGCTATGGTTTAGTTACCTAGCAAAATGTAATGGGAAATTCTTCATTTGTCGAGTTAAAAAACAAGTACCATCCGGCAATTCAGTTACAAAATATGGTCCCGGCTGTGGGAATTGTGAAGGATCTGTTATTTTCGGTACTGTCTCCAAAGCTAGGTTGTACTCTTCAGCCTTGTCCTAGAAGTTGCAATATTATTAATACATTTGCATTTATTAGTTAATTTTCTAGAACTGACTTCGAACGAATGTTTTATTTTCCATTCGTAGCCCGAATCGACAGCAATTGCATTTATCTGTAAATGTGAACATTTGTAGTTTCGCTCAAAGAAGCAAACAACAGAACCATGCTTTTTATGCATTCTTTTGAGGGCATCTTTGAATTTATTCAGTTCGTCCCAATCGGAATGTGGTAGTAGTGCTGAATTTTGAACATGGGTAATTGGTAAAATCAATACGTGACCATCGTTGACAGGTCCCTTAGGAAGTGCTACATAGAAATATTCGCCAATCGATAAGATGAGATGTTTTTCCACATTTGGCGATGATAGACAAAACCAGCATTTTTCTGAGAATAGACAAAAAAAATAAGTAGTTTTGTCTTAAATTATTCTTTAAAATTGAAAGTACATTAGGAAGCGCAATGTGTTCGATAAATTTATGAGGGGAAGGGGGTTGGTGGAATACCTTGATCGAATGAAGGCCGTTGTTTTTTGCCACCTTTTTCATCATATCCAAAACCTCGTCTCTTTGATTTTGAATGTTGTTGTCGATTGCCATCGTTGCCCAAATCGTAAAAGTATTGCGTCGTTTTAGTCTGTTAATTATTTTTAAAAAAATGTTTTATTTCATATTGTCATTTATTAAGAAGATATTTTATTTATCATTGAGCAATAATTTCTACAGAGTTGCAAAGTCAAACTATATTTATACCAAAACAAAAATGACAGCCTCACGCTTAAGAGTTAGTTTCTCAGTTAGTTAAACAACTCAAGCATCCTGCAGATACAATGTACTACTTAGATTAGAGCCTCCGTAGTCTTTACTCAAATTGCTACAAAACTTTATAAAAACCTTCACAATCTTGTGGGAGTGTACACAATTGCGAACGCATGACACGCGAAATAAAACTTGTAATTTTGAAATAATTTATAGAATTACATCTGCCTTGATGTCTATTTAAAATCTTGGGAAACTTTCTTAGCTGTGTGGTTTTATGTTACCTTTTTGTTATGTTTCCGTGGTCCGAGCTAGTTGCTCATTAATTTCCGTAGAATAAGGAAAACAATAAATGCATGGATGAATTAAATTTTAACTAATAAATTTTTAATTCACAAAAGTAAAGATGTTTATAATGTTTGGTTGTTGTTGTTTATGCTAAGATAGCGCCTGTTACTGCTGAGCGCTATAGTACGACTGACTGTGCAACGCACAATTTATTGCCATGGTTCTCAGCTCCGTACAAGTGAATGCTAATGTGTGTATGTGTAGTATGCATGTGTGTGCATGTTTGTATGAATGTTTTAGTTTTAAGTCCAATTGCCACAGTTGCATTAGATAAGAAAGTTTCCGTTTTCGCTTTACCGTAAGACAAATTCTGATAAAATGCTGAATTTATCTAGCGGTGTCCGAGAATAACTAACATTGCCTGTCGAATTAGGTCGTTTCTTATTTTTCATTATCTTTGTAGTACTGCCATACATTTAAGTATTTGATTATGTGGCAACATCGTTTCTTTACAGTTGAAAATTAGTTATTTGAAAAATAAATTTGCAATATTTTTAATGGAAAAACTTGTTCATACAGCAAATCAACATGATGTCCTGTTCAATTTGAAAGTGAAAAATTATAGAAAACTGGATATAAAGGACTGTATTTGGTTGGACATCACAGAAAAGATAGAGTAAATACGAGTAGCACTCGTATAAATTATGCTTTAAAGGCAGTCATTTTAAAATTTTCCCATAACCACTGTTCAGCTGATCAGATGACGTTTCTATACTCGTCGTAATTGTGTATAATTTTTTTGAAGCGATCTTCTATAATAGATTATAATCTTCGCTTCAAAAGAAAAATAATTTTTTTTGAAGCGAAGATTATAATCTTTCACCAATCTCTCATGACTCAATAACTTATAAACAATTGCAACGCAATTTGGCCAGTTTTAAGCTTAATTCAGTTTTTAAATTCACTTAACCTAATTCGTCTTGACTTTGATTTCAATTTCAACGATGCTGCCACATTACTACAATGACGACGACAAAATCGTTTCGTTTTTTATGGTCATCGCAATTTTGTGCACTCCCATAATATTGTGATGGCTTTATAAATTTTGACAGTAATAAATGCGAATGTTGTCATCGAAATTGTGTTCAGAGCTTTTCAGCTACAGTCACTAGCGGCTCGTAGGAATTATGGTCAGGGCGGCATTATACAAAGGGTATAAGCTTAAATCCGCTCTCTTTTAGCCAAAAAAAACACATGTTTTTTTTGTAGAAAGCAAAAACAAATTTATTCAAAGTACTTGCCCTTACTAGCTACACATTTTTCCCATCTCTCGGGTAATTTGTGGATACCAAGCCAAAAAAAATTCCTTCTCTTTCGAGGCAAACCACTCATCAAGCCATTTTCGGACGTCTTCGTAAGAATCGAAGTGCTCCTCAGCGAGGACTTTTCATCGCCTGTCACAATCCGATCCATGAACGACTTTCTTTTTTGTCCGGCGAGCAAGGTTTCGCATGTGTTTTGGCGTCGCTCCATCTGCCTATCGTTCAATTCATGCGGTACCCATTTCCCTATCATTTCCCAATCTTCCCCATGGCACGCAGACGCATGGAAATAGCTGGTTGAGTAATACCCAACTGCTCCGCGAGCATTTTTTGTGATTGGGTATCGTCTTCGTCCAAAAGAGCCTGCAATTGGTGGTTCTCAACCTTCCTAGACCGATTTTCACGCTTCTTGTCCCACAAGTCAAAATTGCCGTCCTTGAACCGACGAAACCAATCTCGGCACGTTGTTTCCGATAAAACATTGTCATCATAGGCCTCCATAAGCATTCGATGCGATTCGGTAACCGATTTCTTCAAATTGAAGCAGAAAAGCAGAGCTTCCCGCATATTCTTTCTTTCTGGCACAAAACTAGAAATAATTACCAAAGGGAAAATGTATGTTGTTGTACGAAATTGCTGACAATATGCACTGGTTAATGTTGACAGATGTCAAACTTATGAAAAAAATGTATGGCGTAGCCATGGAAGCTTAATACGCTCACTCACCCCATCTATGATTAAACAGCGGTATTAAGCTTATACACCTGGTAACAACTGATTCTAACGGAACATACGGATTTTGATCACGTAAACTGTATACGGATTTTGATCACTTTTTATAACATCATTTATAGCAGCAGGACAGCCGCATATATAGGTGAACCGTCGACATAAAACGGGATCACTTTTGACAAAGAATGTACCTTTTTTTTTTTCAACGTTGCAACTCTGAATAATTGATTAGTCAATGTTTCGATAATAAATATTAATCAGGAAAATAACTATGCATCCCACTTTACCGATTCATTCAGAATTCGATGTTCCGAAAAATCCATTTTCATGTAAGGGCACTCAATCTCGTTGGTAGTCTTTTGGATAAGGTCCATCACTCTCATCTTTTCTGCTGGTGTTATGTTCAGAGCGTATATGTACTTTTCTTTTTTTTCATTTCCGACTGGTGCAAGCGCTATGAATCTTGTTGCCAGTTCAAATTGCGTAATATCATCTGTGGTATTCCTATTATATTTTTCTTATTAGCCTTTGTAGTTTTATAAAGCAAAGAAAGACAATTTCGTCATCTATAATACCTGTACGGAGCCAGTTCAAGATATTCATCGCTCAAACCGCATATGTGGTAGCGTGGTTTTACTGATTTCGCTAAAAATGATATCAGTTTAGATGCATTTTCCTATTAAATGAGAATGAATATTATTAATTAGATAATTTAGTTGAAAATAGTACAGGAAGTTTTGTACTTGTTTATCTTGTATTCCAAAAGGCCATTGGGATGTTAGTAAAATATCGATTCCCTTGTAGTCAGTGAGCGATGCTTTGCTAACAATGCACGAATTCTTTACAGCATTAACATCGTCTTTAGAAAATGTCCAAAGTTCAGTAATTTTACCAACTCCAGATTCAATGCCACTCAAGTAGGCAACTTTTATTCCAGACGAAAGAGTGTACAATCCTCGTTTACCTTTAGGCAATTTTTTCAATTTATTTATTTACTTATGTAAAAGTATGATATCAAAATGTAAATTACCCAAATAAGTTAGATTCGAGCAAATTTCACCATCGTCAATATCCTCATAGTTTATAGACGTCTTATCCGAAGTAGGTCCAAGAATGTATGTTGGCACCGGAACTGAAAATTTTACATTTGATGAAAAATACATTCATTTAAAGAATATAATTTCTTGTAATGTTACTCAAAATATCACACTAACTCGTTTTATTCCCATTTTTATAGGCGATCAATTCATCATTGTTGGAATTTCCGAAAAATTCACCGATACAAAATAAACAATCGAACGGTCCTGATTTACGATTTACAGTTTCAACACGATTGAAAAGTTGTTTAAAGTTGCCTTGAACATCACCAGTTACTAGACTAAAATTAAATTTCCCATAATTACAATATTCTGTTTAATTAAATTGTTTGTTATTGTATTTTTTTCGTATGACTAATTACATTTTTACTTTCTTCTCCATCGCGGGAAAACTGAAATGTCAACGCTTGTGTACTGTCAAAATGCTAATAACGTTGAATTAAAATAGATTTTTCTATTGCAATGGAGATGTCACACGGATTCAGGGTATTTGCTTTGACTAAAAAAAATTCACCAATGTATCTGTGATAATGGTGAAGTTGGTTCTGATCAATGCTATAGAAGCTTTCTTGAAAATCATATAGATGGCATAAATAATAATATAAAAAGATGAATAATTTTAAAAAATGGACCAAAGGTGGCAGTGTTGTAAATAAATAATACGAAAATTATTAAAAACCGTATTAATTTGGATGAAAATTTGTGAAAAATAAATTCTTTTAAAGAAACTGCGGAAAAAAAATTAAATTTAAAAGGTACCCACCCACTTAGGGTAAAATTGGCTAGCTATGGTAAAATAAAAATTTTTACAATCGAAGATTTTGTCCCCAGCCGAAGCAGAACTAGTCAAAATACGAAAATTATTAAAAACCAAATCAATTTGGATGAAAATTTGTGTAAAAAAAGTCTTTAAAAAATGCGGATAAAAACATAAAATTCAAAGATTTACGAGTTAGTCCAAAATTAAATTGCTGGTCTTATTTCGGTGTAGTGCTTCCTTATTGTTATTCGTGTCCATAGAATTCGTGTCTGTTGTGATACAGGAACAAATCTATTATTTGTAATCGAAGATCCCCAAATGTGTTCATCCCAAAAATTGCACTTGGTTTGGCAAAAATAATATTGTTTGAATAACATAAATTCAATAGTTATTCACCATTAAATAAATAATTATAAAACTTTAAAAATAAATGCTGCTTCCAAATTAATTTTTAAAAACTAACAAATTCGATCATTTTCAGTCATTAACAAATTTTTTCAATTTCTAATTTTGAGGAAAATTTAATCCTTAATTTTTCTTGCTAGATTAGCTGTAGTAATATACGAGTATATCTCGTAAAGTATTGATCAAACCTTAGATTATAGAAGAACTGTGTAGGCCTTTTTCGAGAATAAATACTTCAGAATGCACACACTCACATAACACTCCGTGTTCTGAAATTAAAACGTCATATTTACTGTCATGATGACTAAAACAATTTATTATGCAAACTATTAAAATTTATAGTGATTTATTCGTAAATTATTTAAAATTTAATAAAACCGCACTTAAACATTCACTTCGCGATAAGTATCGAAATTTAAACAAAAGTATGCAAGCAGTTCGATATGCTACCACTTTCATGGAGAATGGCGTGTTTTAACCTTAGATTATAGAAGAACTGTGTAGGCCTTTTTCGAGAATAAATACTTAAGAATGCACTCACTTACATAACACTACGTGTTCTGAAATTAAAACTTCATATTTACTGTCATAATGACTAAAACTATTTTTTATGCAAACTATTAAAATTTATAGTGATTTATTCGTAAATTATTTAAAATTTAATAAAACCGCACTTAAACTTTCATTTCGCGTGAAGTATCGAAATTTAAACAAAAGTATGCAAGCATTTCGATATGCTACCACTTTCATGGAGAATGGCGTGTTTTAACCTTAGATTATAGAAGAACTCTGTAGGCCTTTTTCGAGAATAAATACTTAAGAATGCACTCACTTACATAACACTACGTGTTCTGAAATTAAAACGTCATATTTACTGTCATGATGACTAAAACTATTTATTATGCAAACTATTAAAATTTATAGTGATTTATTCGTAAATTATTTAAAATTTAATAAAACCGCACTTAAACTTTCATTTCGCGTGAAGTATCGAAATTTAAACAAAAGTATGCAAGCAGTTCGATATGCTACCACTTTCATGGAGAATGGCGTGTTTTAACCTTAGATTAAAGAAGAACTGGATAGGCCTCTACACAAAAATTCTGTCGGAATTTTATGGCAATACATTCGTAGAACGCACACTCAAGCAATACAACAGAAACGGCGTAAATCATTGGGGGCCAATTTAAAAGTTCAGTATGCGATTGAAGCGGTTCGTTCAAAACCATTTTCATATGCGATGTCATTTATGTGTAAACGAATAGATTTTTTTTAATATTGCGGATTTTGTTGTTTGATGGAATTAGTTTTGGAAATTTGTAATAAAACACAGTATTTTATTTTAAAATATTATTTATTTATTTATTAGATATTTCAACAATTATGTGCACAATAAGAAGATAATCGTATATAACTTAAAAAAATAATAACTAATATTCTAAAAAAAAAGAAAAAAATATTATTTAGTAAATGCATTATAATGTGATCTAATAGAGCAAACAAAACAAATTTATTTAAATAATAAGCCTACCGAAGAATATACTTTATTTATTTTAACACAATGAAAACAGCAATGAAAAATAGACTGAAAAATTCGGTCCCTAAACTTTCTTACACACACTTTATATACACCGGCACTGTACTATTTTATGGTAAACATTGAACTGTCAACATCGGATTTGTTTACATTTGTTCAATGCCGAACTTTCCAGTTTTTCACCACTTTTTGGATAAAATATATCACTTAAATCCATTTAGGCACATCACAAATAACATTTTTGTTATTTTAACATATTTACTAAAACTGCAGATCTCAACTTACCGAAAGAAAGAAATTCCCGGCTTCCTCATGTCATTGTAGGAAAAACAATTCTTCACGAAACACTTCATTTTCTGTAATAAAAACTTCTTATTAAATGTTATCAATAATAAAACTATTTATAAAAATACTTACTTTTTTTAAATACTTTAAAATACATAAAAACAACACTTTGAATTCCACTTTCAACACTTTATTATTTTTATCAATAACAAATTCCAAAATGACACCGCTAGTTATATTAGTTCGAGTTGTAATCACTTTCATGGAGAATGGCAGATTGTAAAACACTCCGAAAGTCTACAAAATTGAGGCGCTTTATATTTGAATGATATTTACGAAATGAATAATAAACCTAAAATATTGTAGAATTCCATTTCGTATCAAAAGATTGTAAAAAAAATAAAAATTGCCTATCGTTGTGTTTAAATTGTATTTTTGTTTCCAATAAGTGAATTAAAAAGAATATAAATTAGGCTTTTGCAATGTAATAAATTTCTATTACGAGAACTAGATGGCAGTGAGTGTCATGTCTACATAAAAATATCCACAAAAAGCTATGTGATAAATGCCAATTCTCGCCGCTTGGCATGTAATTCTTACACAAAATTGCGTACACATATACGGTAAGGGCCTATCCAGGTATTCTTTAATCTAAGGTTTTAACTTTCTCCGAAAGTCTACAAAATTAAGGTGCTCAAGCGCAATATTTTAATTGATATTTACAAAATAAATATTAAATCTGATGTTGAAATATACATCACGTTGTGGTTTCTAGCAAATACTAAAAGTGTACCGACAAATTGCAGACAGATTTGATGTCACAGAAAGAAGTTTCCATCGAATTTTATACCGCGTCGTAAAATGGTTTGTTGAAGTAAGTGTCAATTACATAAAATAGCGAAGAGCATCCGAAATGCAAAATGACCAGATGCAATTTGTAGCTATGAAAGGTGTACCCTGTGTTGTTGGGGCTATTGATGGTTATAGTCTATAATATTATAATTGTAAACGCTGACTGTGGTGAACCTGGTGCAATGCACGATGCACGGCTTCTATGAAAATCGGCGTTTAATAGGCGTATTACAGAGGATGAATCCAAGATTATTTTTTTGTAAGTACCATTATCGACAGGAAAGCTGTCAAAATTTCAGCTCGATCCATAGCGTAGGTCAATTTCTATCGTCGATTAAAGTTAACGACATTAATTTGTGCATAACAATGGAAAAAAGCGAGTTCAGGGCTGTCATCAAACATCTCCATTTGAAAGGCTTAAGCCCGAAAGAAATCAAAGCCGAGTTGGATGCAGTTTATGGCACATCTGCACCTGTGTTTGCGATGGTTTACAATTGGGTGAATGAATTTAAACGTGGCCGTTCATCCACAAAAGATGAACATCGTTCAGGACGCCCAGTTGAGGTGTCTACTCCTGAAATCATCGACAAAATCCACGATCTGATTTTGAACGATCGGCGAATTAAAGTGCGCGAATTAGTTGAGGCCACGGGCATATCACAAGGTACAGTCGCTTCAATTTTGCATGAAAAATTGTCTGTGAAAAAAATTTCGGCAAGATGGGTGCCGCGTTTGCTCTCAGAGGAGAATAAGCGCAATCGTGTAGTGGACTCTGAGGCTATGTTGGCACTCTTTCATCGCAATCCTGCCGAATTCCTTCGTCGATATGTCACTGTGGACGAAACCTGGATACACTACTATACTCCAGAAACGCCATCACAGTGGATTTTCAAGGGTGAACGGGCTCCGAAGAAGGCAAAAACTGTGCGATTGGCTGGCAAGGTGATGGCCACAGTCTTTTGGGATTCGCAGGGCATCATTTTTATTACGCGTCGTTATTGCAACGGTTGAGCGAGTAAATCAAAGAGAAACGCCCCCATCTGAAGAAGAAAAAAATCCTCTTGCATCAGGACAATGCGCGTGTGCACACCTGCGCTGTTTCCATGGCCAAAATTGTGGAATTGAGAATGGAATTGTTGCAGCATCCCGCTTATTCACCAGATTTGGCCCCGAGTGACTATTTTCTTTTCCCCAATCTGAAGAAATGGCTTGGCGGACGACGGTTCACTTCCAACGAGGACGTCATTGCTCAAACGGATGAGTATTTTGTAGAACTTTAGAAATCCTATTTTTTGGACGGGATCAAAATTTTGAAAAAACGGTTGAAAAAGTGTATAGAGCTAAGAGGAGATTTTTTTAAAAAACAGTTTTTTCCATCTTTTTCTAAGGACTTATTGAACGACCCTCGGACTTGGAAAGTCAGCGTACGGTGCAAGCAGATATTTAGTTCCTCCGTTTAAGAGTTTTGAAAACTTAACTGAAAATGATTTCTGTGACATAGAATATTTAGATAGTGAAGTCAACAACACACAGAATTACGCAGAATCTGAAGGACGTATAACACTCTCAATTGTAAATAAATGCCTCCTTGGCTAACAAAAATAAAAATAATAAATTTTTCAGTTCGGCTGAATAGTTTATAACGTAACACAGTAAACATATTTTTTTTTTGCAAAATTCATTTTTATTATTCAACATAGTTGCCTTCGAGGGCGATACAGCGATTATAGCGATCTTCCAACTTTTCGATACCATTTTTATAGTACTCTTTCGGTTTTGCCTCAAAATAGGCCTCAGTTTCATCATCGGTCTTAAATTTCTTGCCAGCGAGCATTCTCTTGAGGTCTGCAAACAGGAAAAAGTCGCTGTGGGCCAGATCTGGAGAATACGGTGGATGGGGAAGCAATTCGTAGCCCAATTCATTGAGTTTGACCATCGTTTTCATCGACTTGTGACACGGTGCATTGTCTTGGTGAAACAACACTTTTTTCTTCTTCAAATGAGGCCGTTTCTTAGCGATTTCTTTCTTCAAACGATCCAATAACGCTATATAATAGTCGCTGTTGATCGTCTGTCCCTTCTGGAGATAGCCAATGAATATTATACCATGCGCATCCCAAAATACAGACGCCATCACCTTGCCAGCCGGTTGTTGCGTCTTTCCACGCTTTGGATTCGGTTCGTCGCTCGCTCTCCACTCTGCCGACTGCCGATTGGACTCTGGAGTGTAGTGACGGAGCCATGTTTCATCCATTGTCACATATCGACGCAAAAATTCGGGTTTATTGCGCTTGAACAGCTCCAAACACTGCTCAGAATCATCAACACGTTGTTGTTTTTCGTCCACAGTGAGCTCACGCGGCAACCACTTTGCACACAGCTTTCGCATGCCCAAATATTCATGCACGATATGTCCAACACGCTCTTTCGATATCTTCAGAGTCTCAGCTATCTCGCTCAACTTCACTTTACGGTCATTTAAAATTATTTTGTGGATTTTTTTGATGTTTTCTGCCGTAACCACCTCTTTTGGGCGTCCACTGCGTTCTGCATCAACTGTGCTCGTACGACCAGTTCGAAATTGACGAAACCAATATTCCACAGTTGAAATAGCTGGAGCAGAGTCCGGATAACGTTTGTCAAACCATGCTTTGGTTTCCACTGTATTTTTTTTCATCAAAAAGCAATGCTGTATCAATACACGAAATTCGTCTTTATCCATTTTTTTTTCAATAACAAAAGTTGCTCCTCCACTCAAAATGTTATATCTCACGAACCAATCGACCGATTGCTGTCAAATTTTGACAGGAATCATTTGAAGGATGGTGTTTTGTGATAATTAAGTAGATTTTTGCAAGTCTATCGAGACGTCAACCTTATAAACTTTTCAGCCGAACTGTTATGAAAGCTTACAAAGTTCAATTAGTCCAACAACTAAAGCCGCATGACCATCCGATGCGTTTCCGGTTTGCCCAATGGGCTCAAGATCAATTGGCCGAAGATGAGCATTTTTACCGAAAAATCATATTTTCCACCTCGGTGGGTATGTCAACAAACAAAATTGTCGCATCTGGGGTTCAGAAAATCCATACGTCACCATTGAAAAGCCGATGCATGCACAACGAGTCACGGTTTGGTGCAGATTTTGGATTGAAGGAGCCGGCGTTACGGTCAATGGTGGGCGCTATCGTGGCATGCTCAACGAATTTGTGTTTCCAAAAGTTGAAGAGAATGGCATGGACGATATTTGGTTTCAACAGGACGGGGCCACTTGCCACACAGCCAACGTAACAATCCAACTTTTGGGGTAATGCTTTCGAAAACCGAATAATCAGCCAAATTTCTGATGTCAATTGGCCGCCTCGGTGCAGTGATTTGAGCCCGTTGGATTATTTTCTGTGGGGAGCCGTTAAAGATAAATGTTACGCAAACCATCCAGAGACAATTGAGGCCTTAAAACACGAAATTAAAGTTGCCATTGGAGAGATACAGGCCCAGACAATCGAAAATGTATTGAAAAATTGGGTCGAGCGAATGGGGTACTGTAAGGCCAGCTGTGACAGTCATTTAAATTATGTTGTGTTTTATTCTTAAATTTCAAGGTCAATCTTTCTAATAAAACCGGAAATTTAGCAAAAAAAAAACACATTTTTTTTATTTACTTTATAAAATTCAACTTTTAAATGGTCAACCCTGTATAACGAGATTAAAGCCATTAATAAAGGTTTTCGTACAACATTTATTAAGGCTTTACCCTCTTTATAGGTCCAATTTTTAAACATTATGTAATATTTACCAAATTCAAAGATTCTCCGAAACGTTGACAAGCTGAATAAACTCATTATTTTGAGGTTATATTTTATTTCTATCAGTAAACTCTGCGTTCCATTGGGCATCTACTCCCAAGTGCTTGCGAGTAGCAAAATTGGCCCAATCGAATACGGCACTTCTGTCGTGTTTTAATTTTATTTATTATTTGGAATTCCATAAATTTCTATTATAAAAACTAGATGTCAGTGGGTGTCATGTCTACATAAAAGTGTGCAAGCGTTACGATTTCCCGCCGCTTCTGCAATAGTTCAGACATAAAATTGCGTATACCTGAAGAATATCCAGATATTCTTTAACCTAAGGATCCTGTATTCAATAAGATTTGAATTAAAGTAATCAAGAATAGGAGTGTAGAGTTGTATCTGGTGCTGGGGCATGTGGAAATTATCGGATCCGTTAACTGGAGAAATTCTCCGGCGTGCGTCAAACAATATATTCGACCATATGTAAAAATTCAAACTGGACTAATAGTAAGATCTTTTAAGGATGCCATTGGCGAACTATCAAAAATATAGTCTCATCATCATTCTTACAGAAAAATTCCTTTTTGGAAACCATAGATGCCCTATGTGCCAATTCTGCGGCATTCTGCTAACAATGGCCAAATGGTCTCACTGTCGTGGCGCTATAAAATGGCTCAAATAAAATAGTTTTATTATATGAATAATCATTTTTAAAAGAAAATGTAGTAAATATGGTTAAGAAAGCAAAGCTTTAATAAGTAAATGTGTCGTGAGTTTGTCTACTTAATTAAGATGACGGTTTAGACAGAATTGCGTAGCAATATTTGGTAGAAAATAATCATGATCAACGGTGCGATAAGTAGGGATCTGGTCTAGAACTGCTAAATTACGAGGGTCGTTCAATAAGTCCTTAGAAAAAGATAGAAAAAAACTCATATTTAAAAAAAAAAATTTTATTTTTCAACATAATCTCCTTTTAGCTCTATACACTTTTCCAACCGTTTTTCCAAAATTTTTATCCCGCCCAAAAAATAGGATTTCGGAAGTTCTGCAAAATACTCATCCGTTTGAGCAATGACGCCCTCGTTGAAAGTGAACCGTCGTCCGCCAAGCCATTTCTTCAGATTGGGTAAAAGAAAATAGTCATTTGGGGCCAAATCTGGTGAATAAGCGGGATGCTGCAACAATTCCATTCTCAATTCCACAATTTTCGCAATGGAAACAGCGCAGGTGTGCACACGCGCATTGTCCTGATGCAAGAGGATTTTTTTCTTCTTCAGATGGGGGCGTTTCTCTTTGATTTCCTCGCTCAACCGTTGCAATAACGACGCGTAATACGCTCCTGTTATTGTTTTCCCTTTTTCCAAGTAGTCGATAAAAATGATGCCCTGCGAATCCCAAAAGACCGTGACCATCACCTTGCCGGCCGGTGGCACAGTTTTTGCCTTCTTCGGAGCACGTTCACCCTTGAAAATCCACTGTGATGACTGTCTCTTCGTTTCTGGAGTATAGTGGTGTATCCAGGTTTCGTCCACAGTGACATATCGACAAAGGAATTCGGCAGGATTGCGATGAAAGAGTGCCAACATAGCCTCAGAGTCCACTACACGATTGCGCTTATCCTCCTCTGAGAGCAAACGCGGCACCCATCTTGCCGAATTTTTTTCCACAGACAATTTTTCATGCAAAATTGAAGCGACTGTACCTTGTGATATGCCCGTGGCCTCAACTAATTCCCGCACTTTAAAATCAGATCGTGGATTTTGTCGATGATTTCAGGAGTAGACACCTCAACTGGGCGTCCTGAACGATGTTCATCTTTTGTGGATGAACGGCCACGTTTAAATTCATTCACCCAATTGTAAACCGTCGCAAACACAGGTGCAGATGTGCCATGAACTGCATCCAACTCGGCTTTGATTTCTTTCGGGCTTAAGCCTTTCAAATGGAGATGTTTGATGACAGCCCGAAACTCGCTTTTTTCCATTGTTATGCAGAAATAAATGTCGTTAACTTTAATCGACGATAGAAATTGACCTACGCTATGGATCGAGCTGAAATTGCACTCGTAGTGTCGGTAAAGATAAAAAAATCTTTACCGACACTACGAGTGCAATTTCTTGGATTTTCTAAGTACTTATTGAACGACCCTCGTACAGACATTCCGGTTCCACGCTGAGATTGACCAGTGCGCCTAACCGAAAAAAATTATGGCATTCTGGCTGATAAAATTGTATGGCATTCTGGCTCGTATGGGATAACTGGGTTTGTTATAACTTCCATTTAGGTCCTATCTGCCAATCCTGCGGCATCCTGCTAACTACCTCAAATATCCAACAAATTTATTATAAGCCCGCTTTTTAACGTGAACAAATATGCCGACTCACCACACGAAAACTTGAATTCGCCAAATGGCCTCATGGCGCTGGCGCTATAGACTGACTCCTATCTCATGTTCAATTAATCTTATATATAAACAAAAAAAATTGTACAAACTAGAATTTTTCTCTATTTTTATTATTATTAATTTTTCTGAACTTATTTATACCAACAAAAAAAAATAAATTTTAAATTGCTAAAAAACAAAAAAAAATTGTGTTTAACTTTTCTTATAAATAATATTATTTTCTATTTTCCTTAAATAATTAATGCTAAATAATCGAAATAAAATGGAAAATAATAAACAGGCAGAGGTGATATTAAATAGAAAATATCAATTTTGTATTTGTGCTGCCCAAACAGACGGCGTCACTTGTAGACGATTGTTCGGAATTCCGTACCGTTTTTGTATTGGCTCTGAATACCTAAAAAATATAAGAAAAAAAAGAATTTAAAAAATTTGTAATTGATAAAAAAAAATTGAACGAGAAGTAAGGACCTTTGAGCATATGATTAAAATGGATAATTAAACGAAGCGGTTTGGTGACATGGACTTTAACAGTTTCTATGGAGATATCCGCATTATCATAATCCTTTGGACTATTCGAGGTGTCGTATGGGTAAGAAATTTGAAACCTTTCGTCAGACCGTGCGGTAGGCTCATTACTCGTAAGTGCCTGAGCTTCGGAAGTCTGTGTGATATCTGTAAGACCAACGTGTGATTCCTGTTCTAATTCCGACTCTTTCCGATTGCTATCCACAGCCCTCTGACTGGGTTCGGTGAAGGAGTCTTCTATCGTGAATTTAATCTCGATATCCTGGCCATTAGCTGTTCTGTCATTTTCTAAACTCAACTCTTTTGTTAAGGATTCTTCTGCTGGCGCTGGAACTGAATTAGTCCCTTTGTAAGTACAGGTAATTATTTTCGGTAGAAATGCTAGTTTTAATTACAAATTAAATAAAAATATTCACCTGTTATGGCTCCTCCGATAATCGAGGGTTCTTCCAGGATAATTTCGGGAGAAGTTTCCTTTTCGATTTTAGTGTGCACAGGATTGTCTCGATCATTGTTATTATTGAAATTGGGATCTACAGCGGTATTGGATGGTATTTTAGGTTTATTTCGTAGTGTTTGATCATTGTTTTCATCTTGCAAATTTGTGGACCCGGCAGTTGAGTCTGGGTTTGCACTTGGGTCAAAAGGTTCTCCACTATTTGATGAAAGGTTTTCACCTTTAGAAGTTAATATTTCGTATGATGTACTTTGAGAAGGTGTCCTTGCCGGTAAATCATTAGGTAGGATTTGATCTTTGTTGGAAGTGCGCATATCTGACCCTTCATTGCCTGCTATTTCACCTGATACACCAAAGGTCCCTTCAATTGCAGAAGATTCCTTATCGTACACCGCAGGTCTTAGATCGTCTTTCATATTTCCGTGTCCAACTTTTGCACCACTTGCGACTATATCAGCATTACTTTCTCCAAAATCGTTATCATTGCTGCCAACTCGTGTCGTTTCTGTTGACTGGTCCTTCTCTAAAGACCAGCTGGGAGATGATGTAGTTAGGAATTCGTTGGAGCCTAAAGAGCGCTCAAAAGGTTGTTTTCCCTGCCCATTTCCTGATTTGGAATAATCTGTATCTAAAATGACCTCCTCTCCAGAAGGACCAATAACAGTTTGCTGATTTCCAGTGTTCGGATTGCCCACAACTTCTGCCTTATTGGAGGTACTCTCCAGATGGCCTCTTTCCACATCTTCCGAATCGTCCAAATCGTCCGGACTGTTTCCGACCGTTTCTGAATAGTTTTCATCTACGAATTCTGTGGAAACGCTTTGACTCTCATCAAAATCGGAACTTTTCCATGTTTTCGTGGGATCTGTGGCTATTGATTCTTCAACAAAACTGGCGGTCATCTCGTTGGCTTTGCCAGTGAATGTCTTCTGATTTACCGAAAAGGAAATATTTTCATCTTTATCCGAATGGGGATTGGTAATCTCAGTATGGACATTAAAAGGGCTGCTGCCAACACTAGTGATAGTTCCACTATCCTCGTTAGAATCCGATAAGCTCTGAGTGGTGGTAGACTTGTTATCAGTTAAAAATGCTAAAGAAACCGTGCCATTGTCAAGTTTCTTGGAGATTACAACAAATTCTGAGGTTTTCCCAAAATTAGCCATTTCGGTGGTGGAAATTATGGTCTCCGAATCTCCATTCAAATTGTCCCTATTAGCGTCTGAACTCGTTACGATATTTCGAATTTCGGAAATTGCAATTTTATCATCCTTGTTACTATCCAAATTATTAGGTTTCTTATCGTCTACATTCTGATTATTGGTTTCGATGTTCATTGAATCCTCTCTGAAATCGGAATTATTTTGTGGATTTGGCATTTCTTGACTGGAGAATGGGTTCTGGCTAGAAGCATCCAAATTATTTTTGATTTCGTCTGAATTGCGTTTGGTCTGTTCTGGTTGTTGGCGACTATCTGTTTTGGGGATTTCATTCACTGTTATCTGTCTGTCGTCTGGATTAGTAAAGTGGCCTTTATCTTCTGTGCCCTCTGAGGCTTCTATATTTGTCAAGGCTTCATTAGAACCGCTTCTAGCAGTGGGTCTTACTGTAGTTGGTGGTTTAATGGACATAGCCGAAACGCCGTCAAAATTAATAATAGAATTCGGCTCGTCTAGGTAACCTTGTACTTCTGAATTTTGAGCACTTCCTGGAATTTCAGAGCCTGTGAAACTATTGATACTAATTTGAGGATAGTCCGTGACCGTTTGAAATTCGAATATTTTTGTAGTGCCCGTAAATATACTTTTTGAAAGATGAGGTTCTATATTAGCCGAGTTATTTTCAAACGTATAGTATTTCCCCTCTGCTATTATGGAGTCGGACTCAACTCCTGTGGTACTTCCAGAGCTTTCTATGAACGGTAGCCCTCTCTGATCATCTCCATCGACTGTTCCTGTACTCATTTCGGTTTCTTTCAGTCCAGTGACTTCTTCTTGTACAACAGTTACCCCCTTTTCTGGGAAAGTGTGTTCCTGCATTTGATTTGTAGTGAAAACATCTTCTTGCGAATTTTTTTCAGCACCTTCGACGGATAGATGAGAATTTTGCGAAATTTCAACATTTTCCATTGGTTTTTCCTGGTCACTCTTGCCTGTCTCTTCTGTGCGATCGTCAGCGTTTTTACCTTCAGTTGGAAGCTTAATTGGTTCTGCTTTATTCGCGTTATCGCTTGATAAGGGTTCGTTCTTTCTCGAAATTATTTGTTCTGATTTGCTTTGCTGATCTTCCAACCCCTCTAGCTGCTTAAGGGGTCCGGGGACTTCTTCTTGTATAACAGTTACCCCCTTTTCTGGGAAAGTGCGTTTCTGCATTTCATTTGTAGTGAAAACATCTTCTTGCGAATTTTTTTCAGCACCTTCGACGGATAGATGAGAATTTTGCGAAATTTCAACATTTTCCATTGGTTTTTCCTGGTCACTCTTGCCTGTCTCTTCTGTGCGATCGTCAGCGTTTTTACCTTCAGTTGGAAGCTTAATTGGTTCTGCTTTATTCGCGTTATCGCTTGATAAGGATTCGTTCTTTCTCGAAATTATTTGTTCTGATTTGCTTTGCTGATCTTCCAACGCCTCTAGCTGCTTTAGGGGTCCAGTGACTTCTTCTTGTATAACAGTTACCCCCTTTTCTGGGAAAGTGCGTTTCTGCATTTCATTTGTAGTGAAAACATCTTCTTGCGGATTTTTTTCAGCACCTTCGATGGATAGATGCGATTTTTGCGAAATTTCAACATTTTCCATTGGTTTTTCCTGGTCACTCTTGCCTGTCTCTTCTGTGCGATCGTCAACGTCTTTACCTTCAGTTGGAAGCTTAATTGGTTCTGCTTTATTCGCATTATTGCTTGACAAGGATTCGTTCTTTTTCGAAACTATTTGTTCTGATTTGCTTTGCTGATCTTCCAACCCTTCTAGCTGCTTAAGGGGTCCAGTGACTTCTTCTTGTATAACAGTTACCCCCTTTTCTGGGAAAGTGCGTTTCTGCATTTCATTTGTAGTGAAAACATCTTCTTGCGGATTTTTTTCAGCACCTTCGATGGATAGATGCGATTTTTGCGAAATTTCAACATTTTCCATTGGTTTTTCCTGGTCACTCTTGCCTGTCTCTTCTGTGCGATCTTCAGCGTTTTTACCTTCAGTTGGAAGCTTAATTGGTTCTGCTTTATTCGCGTTATCGCTTGATAAGGATTCGTTCTTTCTCGAAATTATTTGTTCTGATTTGCTTTGCTGATCTTCCAACCCCTCTAGCTGCTTTAGGGGTCCAGTGACTTCTTCTTGTATAACAGTTACCCCCTTTTCTGGGAAAGTGCGTTTCTGCATTTCATTTGTAGTGAAAACATCTTCTTGCGAATTTTTTTCAGCACTTTCGATGGATAGATGCGATTTTTGCGAAATTTCAACATTTTCCATTGGTTTTTCCTGGTCACTCTTGCCTGTCTCTTCTGTGCGATCGTCAACGTCTTTACCTTCAGTTGGAAGCTTAATTGGTTCTGCTTTATTCGCATTATTGCTTGACAAGGATTCGTTCTTTTTCGAAACTATTTGTTCTGATTTGCTTTGCTGATCTTCCAACCCTTCTAGCTGCTTAAGGGGTCCAGGGACTTCTTCTTGTATAACAGTTACCCCCTTTTCTGGGAAAGTGCGTTCCTGCATTTCATTTGTGGTGAGAACATCTTCTTGCGAATTTTTTTCAGCACCTTCGATGAATAGATGCGATTTTTGCGAAATTTCAACATTTTCCATTGGTTTTTCCTTGTCACTCTTACCTGTCTCTTCTGTGCGATCGTCAACGTTTTTACCTTCAGTTGGAAGCTTAAATGGTTCTGATTTATTCGCATTATTGCTTGACAAGGATTCGTTCTTTTTCAAAATTATTTGTTCTGATTTGCTTTGCTGATCTTCCAACCCCTCTAGCTGCTTTAGGGGTCCAGAGACTTCTTCTTGTATAACAGTTACCCCCTTTTCTGGGAAAGTGCGTTCCTGCATTTCATTTGTAGTGAAAACATCTTCTTGCGAATTTTTTTCAGCACCTTCGATGGATAGATGCGTTTTTTGCGAAATTTCAACATTTTCCATTGGTTTTTCCTGGTAACTCTTGCCTGTCTCTTCTGTGCGATCGTCAACGTTTTTACCTTTACTTGGAAGCTTAATTGGTTCTGCTTTATTCGTATTATTGCTTGACTCGGATTCGTTCTTTAGAGGTGTTTGTACAATTTTGGTAGTTTCTGCACCCTTCTGCTTAGGATATTCCCCATCTTCATGACCCTTACTGAACGTGTCTTCTAATGTCTCGTATTCAGTTACAATAGAAATTTCAGTAGAATTACCCGAATTATCGTCAACTTCTTCTATTTCTATCTCGACCTCTATTTCAGAAGAGGATAGACCATTTCCATCTGACCCTGCGTTCACCCTTTCTGTTTGTGAAACATTACCAATTTTCGATGGATAGTCTCGTTGTCCATCGAAATTTTGGTCGAAGTCCGCTTGCGTTGACGTTTCTTGTGAGGTATTGTCCAATTTTTCAATCGGATTAGTTGAAAGTGTTTCTTGCACCGTATCAGTATGAGAAGACTTGTTATCCAAATATAATAATCCGACTGAGGATGATATTTCGTCGACAGTTTTGAAAGCTGAAAATGGCGTGATCGCTTCGAAATATTGTGATCGACCGCCGAGGATTTGTGTTTGCTCCGAATTCGTTGTTATCTCAGCATTTCCTGATAGTGCTTCATTAGTCAAATCGGTAGTTGATTCGCTCTTCTCTAGATCAGGTGTATTTTCAGAATTTTCAATTTGCGACAGTTCGGAGATATTAGTAGTGGAAGGATCTCTTGTTGATTTGCTACCATTTTTTGCAATAATAGCGGCTTCTGTTTCGGAATCGGTTTTGTTTTTTTGAAGGAAAATATCTTCCGAGTCCATTATTGATCCGGAATCAGTAATATTTTTTACTAATGGAAGACTGTCAATATATACCGAAGGCACTGTGGTCTCTATTTGGAGGATAGGATTCTTTTCAGTCCTCTCAGAGTTAACTTCAGTTTTTTCAGGATTTTCCAAAGAACCCATAAATGATGTGGAAGTGTTTTGTTCGGAATACCCATCATCCGCGTCTGAAACGTTTTCTGCTTCACCAACAAGTTCAACTCTTGGATTATTTTCCATGCTCAATGAACTCAGATCATTTTCATTTTCGATGTTACTCAAATTGTCTCTTTTGACATTATCTGAAGATGCATTTTCAATGGCAGGACTATGAATTTTTGAAGAATCTGCGAAAGATGTTGTGTGAACTTCTCCCGATTGGTTAGTTCCTTCTGCAGATTTTTGTACATTCAGTAAATCTGCTTCATTTGTAGTTGATTCAATAATAGTGATTGCGTCATTTGGAACCGAGTCCTTTGTGAATTTCGCAAATTTCTCATTATCTATTGATGTAATATCAGATGATGTCTGGTCATTTCCGTTTAGCTGAGATGGCTCATCTGTTATCTTTTTTGCTGTCGTTTCTGTGCTTAATTCAGTTCCTATCGATTCTATAGTACGTGAATTATTGAAATTATTTTTTGTATTTTCGAATTCCGGTTCATTATTGCTGATATTTTCCTTATTGTATAAAAAATTTTTTCTTGTGGACAAATTCTCTGTCGATAAGGTAGCTGGAGAAAGTGGAATTTTATCAAAATTAGAGTTTTTATTATCTCCAATTTTTCCGGCGGATTCAGAATTGATATTTTTTTCAGAATCAGTAGACACATAAATATCGGGAGAGGTTTGATTCTTAAAAATATCCGTTGCCGTATTTCGGGATAAATTGTTTAATTCTACCAGCTTTGGATTTTCAACATTTACAAGTTGGTTAAACTGATTCGGTTCATTGGGATTTCTGGGATTATCTGCAACAGCAATATTCTCAACGTTTTCATTCTTTCCTACTTTTTTTACAGTATTTTCTTCTGATTGAATTTTTTCAACATATCCGCTATCAGGACGTTCTGCAAAAATTATACTTTCAGAAGCCGAACTTATAGCTGAGCCCTGAATTTCTTGATTATTTTCAGCAGTTACTTCCGCCTTAGATTCTGTAAAATTGTCTCTAGATGACTTCGGTTTTGAGGAATCTTCACTTGCAGCATGTCTAGAAATTTCCATATTTATCGGCACCACTGATTTCGTCTCTTGTTTAAAATCTACTTTCATACCTTCTTGTTTATTGCCAATATTTTCTAAGGACTGAATTGACGACTTATCCGAACCCGACTCTGTATTATCAATAAGAGGATTCTCGTTCTTATTAAGAGTATCTAACTGATCCGTTAAGTTTTTATCCAAACTTGTAGTTTCTAATTGAACTAACATTTCTCCTACATTATTTTGTCTATCTTTCATAATTTGCGACTTTTCCTCCTCAACTAGAATGTTACCATCTTTTTGTGGAAATTTTGAATTATTTTGTTTTTCATTATCAGAATTTTCTTTTATTTTACTAACATCGAATTTGTCATTTTTATTAATGATTTTAGAGTCAAGAGTGGTTTTAGATTCTTCGGAGCTATTAAAAATAATTTCTTGCCTTCGACTTTCAGAATGATCATCAACGTTTCTAACATCGTCAATAGTAGGTGCTACAGTTTCGTCAGTCGATAATGATACATTTTTTAGGGGGTCATTTTCATTTGTAGTATTTTTATTGGGAGTCTTAACATAAACGGAAGGTAATGAAATTTGAAATGAACGGTCAAGTTTCGATCCCTTCGCATTTCGATCATTTTTATTATTCGATACTTTGGGGATCATATGATCATCATTCGACAATTGATGTTTTAGTTTTTCGAAAAGATCATCTTTACTTTGCTCTGAAATGCATTTAAAAAAATTACATTTTAACTGAAAAGTCAAATATATATTTACGCTTTCTGTTTACCATTAGATACCGTATTTGATGTGTTTTTATTGGAATCTTTGGGAAATTTATTTATAAACGTTTCACCAACAAAATAGGTCTCATCAGATTGTTGCTGTAAGTTTCGTATAACTTCTTCCGATGTTACGCTTTCGTTGGAAATTTTTACACACGATTTATGGTTCAAATTGAAATGACTTCCATGTGGACACCTGTTGATAAAAATGTTTCTTGTATTAGTTAAAAAAAGGATCTAGGATATGAAATTTTGAATAAATTGCAAAAAGTGAATTTCTGAAATTTGCATATTCAGCATAAAAATAACTACAGTCCCAATTTTTAATTTAAATATCAGCACTAAATTTAAGGGCAGTTTTGTTTGTTTGTTGTTAACATTTCAAGTAATTTTAGAACTGAAATGTGAATTCTGGTAAAAGGAGAACCGGAAAAGGAAAGTAATGTGGTTGGTTTTTGGGAATTCGCGTAGAATTCGAACCCACGATTAAGGAAAATTTTTCTATACCATTGTTTGTTAATTTTTCTTTGCTATTTTATTGAATATAAATTAAGACCCATACCTGTAACGATTTTGACGAAAAGCGCCATTTTTCTTTCGTCTGCAAACGTAGTATAAGCTGTGATCATGTGGCGATCTAAACCGTCCAGCGGCTGTACAATTTGGAAATTTGTTGTCATCTTCTTCGAAGGAATAATGTCTAGAAAAAATCTTAAAACGGATTTTAATGAAATTTTTAAGATACTAAAAAAACCCTACCACATTCGGTTTGCATTTATAATTGTAGACGCATTTCTTCTGTATTGGATTGAAGGACATCGAAGTTGGGCAGTTGAAAACCTTTTTTGTATACGAACCACTGGTAAAATTGCAAGTATAGTACATGGTACAGTTTGACGGTACAGGATAACGTCCTAATATAAATTGATATATATTTTTTTCAAATATTACAATATATTCAATCAACGCTAAAAGACAAAAATTAACCCCATTAACAGTGGAACATACCTGAATGTTTACAATTTGCCATTTCCATGATTTCTTCATCGTTAGTCACATTTTTCGGGAATGATTCGCCAGTTGACTTACAAATATTTAATCGTTCATCAAAAATCTGCACCAAAAAGAATATTTTTTTATGATTAATTAGCATTTGATAACCAACCGATCGAGTATACTTCATTTTTATAACATTTTCCAATTATGACTGAATCTTTTTTGCACACATAGTAATGATCACTTCTCTCCGGATGTGGCTTAACACCATAGAAATTGTCTGCACATCGTTTAAACTGTTATTAGGGAAAAAAACAACAATTTACGATTTTATTTATTTTTATATAATTTCAAAACAATACAACTTACAGAATCAACAAATATTCCTTCACCACCACCCGGAAAGTTTCTACATCGATTCCGTTTTGCATCAAAATAGTAACCTTTTGGGCAGAAGTGCTATTGGGAAAGGATATTTTTTTTGGATTATTAACTTTATTAAATATAATTTTTGAATATAGTTTGTTATTTATTTATTGTGTGTATAACTTAAAATGCGGGATTGACAACAGATGGCATAACTTTTACACATGGTTTGTGTTAATAATAACTCATATGGCATTTTGAGGTTAAACATCTGTCATTCATTCTCGATTAGTCATTGAACGAAATAGTGTAAACAACAAATTTTTTTTTGCTTCAAAAATGTCGAATTTTGTACCAAAAAAGTCCCATTTGCGGGAAGTGTTGATTTACTTATTCAATTTGAAAAAAAGTGCAGCTGAAGCACATCGATTGCTCACCGAAGCTTATCCTGAATATGTTCCATCGATTTCAACGTGCGAGAGATGGTTTGTGCGGTTCAGAAGTGGTGATTTTGACACGGAAGACAAAGAACGACCAGGTCAGCCAAAAAAGTTTGAAGATAAAGATTTGGAGGCATTACTCGACGAAGACTGTTGTCGAAATCAAGAAGAAATTGCAAAATCATTAGGAGTCACTCAAGCAGCCATTTGAAAATGTTTGAAAGCAGCAGGATTCATCCAAAAGCAAGGAAATTGGGTCCCATATGAATTGAAGCCGAGAGACGTTGAAAGGCGATTTTGCATGTCCGAAATGCTGCTTGAACGGCAGAAAAAGAAGTCGTTTTTGAATCGAATCATTAGTGGCGACGAAAAATGGATTTATTACGACAACCCAAAGTGCAAAAAATCGTATGTGAAGCCCGGCCAACCAGCCAAATCAACGCCAAAGCCAAATATTCATGGCGCCAAGGTAATGGTCTGTATTTGGTGGGATCAGAAGGGTGTGATCTATTATGAGATTATAGCTATTGAAATCGGGCCAGACGATCACAAGCGACCTCTACCGAACACAATTAATCCGTTTGAAGCGAGCATTGGCCGAAAAACGCCCGGAATATGCGACCAGACACGAAGCCATAATTTTCCATCATGACAACGCTCGGCCTCATGTTGCAAGACCGGTTAAAAATTATTTAGAAAACAGTGGCTGGGAAGTTTTGCCTCATCCGCCTTATAGCCCAGACCTTGCCCCGTCCGACTACCATTTGTTTAGATCCATGCAAAACGCCCTCACCGGAATACGCTTCACTTCAGAACAGGGCATCAAAAATTGGATCGATTCATTCTTGGCCTCAAAACCGGAGCAGTTTTTTTGGCGCGGAATCCATATGTTACCAGAAAGATGGGAAAAAGTAGTGGCTTCCGATGGACACTACTTTAAATAAAATATATTGTAACAATTTTTCAAAATAAACACTCAAAGTTTGCCAAAAATCCCGCATTTTTAAGTGCCAAAAATCCAATATCCTTTGTCGCCAAATGGCCTTTAGTGTCATGGCGCTTCGAATATGTTTTTTTATTTTAATTTTTTTATTTGACAGGTTTTCATTTCTATGTTACACATAGACATGAGAACACAGTCCTCCTATGGAGCATATAGCGGCACTAGAGACTCTGTGAACTCTCTCCATCTGCTTCTGTCTTGAGCCAGCCTTTTTACTTCCGACCATGATTTGCCAGTTTGTTGGTGTTCGCGCTCGACTGATCTTCTCCAAGTGGTCCTTGGACGTCCTCTGCTGCGATTGCCCTGTGGGTTCCAATCCAGTGCCATCCTTGCTATGTCCGTAGGTAGTTTTCGCAAGGTGTGGCCAATCCAACTCCATTTCCTGCGTTTGATGTTATCTAGCAGGGGTATTTGCTTCGTGAGAAGAAGCAGCTCATCGTTCGTTATCCAGTTCGGCCAGAAGATCTTGCTTATATGCCTCAAGCATCTGTTCACAAATGCCTGAGGCTTACGAGTCGTGCTGTCTGTTACTTTCCATGTTGCGCAGCCGTACAGCAGGACTGGCTTGACGTTTGAGTTGAATATTCGAAGTTTGAGTGCTATGGAGAGGTGATTGGAACGCCACACGTTCCCAAGTGAGGTGTACGCTTGTCGCGCCTTGTTGATGCGCGTTTGGATGTCTATTTCAGTTCCACCATCCTTGCTGAGCATTCTGCCAAGGTAACAGAAGTTTTCGACATCTTCAACTTGGGTACCGTGTAGCATCAAGGGTCTCTCGCAGGTGGCGCCGATACGCATCAATTTGGTCTTCTTGATGTTGATTCTCATCCCAACTTTTTCGGCGTTGGAGGCCAGAGCATTCAGTTTCTCCTGAATGCCTTTGAAGGTGTGGGACATGAGGCATATGTCGTCGGCGTAGTCCAGGTCGTGGAGCTTCTCACGCAGTGTCCACTGGATACCGTTGCTGGCTGTGTTGTTAGTGCGTTGAAGGACTAGGCCTAGGGCGATTATGAAGAGGATAGGCGAGATTACGCAACCCTGCATGACTCCTCTCGAGATGTTGAATGTATCGCTGTTTCGTCCCTTGAACCGCACTCCAAACGGGGCCTCGCGGTATAGTTCTCGGATGAGATCGATGATGGCCTGCGGGATGCCCAGTTCATCCAGAGCACTCCAGATGGCGTCGCGGGAAATCATGTCACTTCGAATATGTAATTCAGTATTAATGTTACTTAAAATGATAGTAAACAAATATGTTAAACAAACAAACATACAAAATAATTTTATTCAAAGTAGTCCCCATCGAAAGCGGCAACGTTCTCCCACGTTTTGGATAATAAATGGATATCTTAGACAAAAAACTCTGGTTCTTTTAACTTGGTCCATTCAGCAAGCCGGGAAGGGCTGACTGTATGGCCCGGAATAAATGGATGTCTGAAGGAGCAATTTCTGTCGAATACAGCAAGTAGTTCCCATTTTACTCCTGTCAAGTGTAGCAGAACTAGCTTGTCATGTCTATCGTCTTTCGAAGCTCGATAATAATTATTCAGTAGTTCATAATTAATAATACTGCCATGGGTTGGGTCCTATCAGGTGTACAGCATGGCCTTCGAACTGTGAATATTGCGTTTTCGCGTTGATGGGTCTTTAGGTTGTTCCCGGTTGTCGTACTAAATCCATTTGCATCGCTTTCATCCCTTCTTTGCCGTCATTCGGGCAGCATCTCAAACGTGACCAAACGGTTTTCTGTGTCTCTCAATTTCAATTTATATGGCAATCAATTTTTTAATTTTGGCACCATTCCTATTGCATGCAAACGCCAACCGATAGTACATTTTCTGAGCCCCAGATGATGCGTTCGATAAACGCCACCCGAATAATGGATTTTCTGAGCCCCAGATGCGACAATTTTGTTTGTTGACATACCCACCGAGGTGGAAATGGGCCTCATTCGAAAAGATGATTTTTCGGTAAAAATGCTCATCTTCGGCCAATTGATATTGAAAAATATCATCGGATGGTCATGCGGCTTTAGTTGTTGGACTAATTGAACTTTGTAAGCTTTCATACCGTGGTCTTTGTGCAAAATTCCTGAGAACGGTGACGAGTTGATGTTGATGGATGATCACGGACATTTTCAGCAACGGCGGAAATATTCTCGGTCGTACGCACTGTATTAGAACGGGAACGAGTTGCTTTGGCAACCAACAAACCAGTTTCGCGAACTCGCTTCACGAATTTGTCCACAAGTGAACGTGATGGCATTCGATCTTTGCTCATTTTTCTTTTAAATTTCTCACATTTTGCGTTGAAGACTCACCACTTTGGAAGCAAGTTCTCAATATTTCCTAGTTTTCTTCAAGCGTATGGATTACCATTTTGTAAAATTCAGACTTTCAATTCGTGATGACATTTAACACTCAAGTACTTCAAATAAATAGTGGTTCAAAATGCAACCGCTAGATGGACCATCCTGTAGATCTTTTAACATTTACCGTAGTTGACAAATACTCGAACGTTTGAGTTCAATCTTCATCAAGAAATTCTAACAGTTCCGCGTCTACGATTTATTTCGGTGCCTCTTCGTGGTCTTTGTCACTTACGTCGAAATAACCGTCTTTTAATAGCAGAAACCAAGTGTTACATGGTCTATTTGATGAAGGATAATAACTTCAAGAAACTATTAATAAAAAATAACTTCATGGCAATGCTGCTTTTTAGGGATACGAGGGTCGTTCAATAAGTTCTTAGAAAAAGATAGACAAAAAACTGTTTTTTATTATTCTCCTTTTAACTCTATACACTTTTCCAACCGTTTTTCCAAAACTTTTATCCCGTCCAAAAATAGGATTTCGGAAGTTCTGCAAAATACTCATCCGTTTGAGCAATGACGTCCTCGTTGGAAGTGAACCGTCGTCCGCCAAGCCATTTCTTCAGATTGGGGAAAAGAAAATAGTCACTCGGGGCCAAATCTGGTGAATAAGCGGGATGCTGCAACAACTCCATTCTCAATTCCACAATTTTGGCCATGGAAACAGCGCAGGTGTGCACACGCGCATTGTCCTGATGCAAGAGGATTTTTTTCTTTTTCAGATGGGGGCGTTTCTCTTTGATTTCCTCACTCAACCGTTGCAATAACGACGCGTAATACGCTCCTGTTATTGTTTTCCCTTTTTCCAAGTAGTCGATAAAAATGATGCCCTGCGAATCCCAAAAGACCGTGGCCACCACCTTGCCGGCCGATGGCACAGTTTTTGCCTTCTTCGGAGCCCGTTCACCCTTGAAAATCCACTGTGATGACTGTTTCTTCGTTTCTGGAGTGTAGTAGTGTATCCAGGTTTCGTCCACAGTGACATATCGACGAAGGAATTCGGCAGGATTGCGATGAAAGAGTGCCAACATAGCCTCAGAGTCCACTGCAAGATTGCGCTTATTCTCCTCTGAGAGCAAACGCGGCACCCATCTTGCCGAAATTTTTTTCACAGACAATTTTTCATGCAAAATTGAAGCGACTGTACCTTGTGATATGCCCGTGGCCTCAACTAATTCGCGCACTTTAATTCGCCGATCGTTCAAAATCAGATCGTGGATTTTGTCGATGATTTCAGGAGTAGACACCTCAACTGGGCGTCCTGAACGATGTTCATCTTTTGTGGATGAACGGCCACGTTTAAATTCATTCACCCAATTGTTAACCGTCGCAAACACAGGTGCAGATGTGCCATGAACTGTATCCAACTCGGCTTTGATTTCTTTCGGGCTTAAACCGTTCAAATGGAGATGTTTGATGACAGCCCTAAACTCGCTTTTTTCCATGGTTATGCACAAATAAATGTCGTTTACTTTAATCGACGATAGAAATTGACCTACGCTATGGATCGAGCTTTCCTGTCGATAGTGCTACTTACAAAAAAAAAATCTTTACCGACACTACGAGCGCAATTTCTCGGATTTTCTAAGGACTTATTGAACGACCCTCGTAAATGCTGACATTTTCAACGCCAAGAAAAAAGACCTTCACGTTTCGAAGGACTGTCAGCTACTTACGCATACACCTTCAAAACGCAAAAGTACAACTGTTTAATCAAACATAAGCAACATCATTTTTAAAAAGGCCACAACTTATTCCCAAACCTATTATTAATTTTTTAAAAATTCTTTAACAATTAAAAAAAAGTGAAATTTTTTCTGTGGTTGATTTTTTTTAAAGAAATAATAAGATTCTTCCGAAAAGCTTTAAGACTCAACAATTTTATTTTACATTTATACTTCAATGTTATTTTCTTCAAAGTACTTTACTTGAGCAACTATATATCGGTGAACGCTTTTTGTTACTCTTCATATCAGAGTTGGAAGGCTTCAGTTCCTCGGTTATACTCCTTTGGATGTTATCGGAGGAATCAAGATGACATCATTTGAAGTTTTTTTTTTTATCTTGGGAGAGCAAAAAAAGTCACGAACACTACGATTAGGGGCTGCGGAAAAACAGAAATTCCTTTTTTCGACAAAAAACTCGTTAATGAAAATGGCCATGTAACAGAGATGTTGTCAAGGTGGACCATCAATTGTTCGATCTGACCCAAAAAATCCTTTCTCTAAGCCTTCCAAGGACTCCTTCATAGCTTCAATATTATTCCATGTTATGAACTCATATGAGCTCCCATTGGTTCTACATTTTTGACGCCACTCTGATCGAAATTAGCCTTTCACAGCTTCTTGGCCCTGTAAAAATATCTAATTCCACCGAAAACCCAGTTCTCTTGATAAAGAACATTCCAAATAGGTTCATTCCAACTTTTCATATGTTAAACTTAAAGAAGGAATTACCAATCTTAATACTATATTCAATGGCACAATGTTGCTCCAAATTTCGCTGTTCCATTTTCCGTTGAAAAAATACAACCTCTTTAGGGTCGCGTAGTTACCTTACGAAGAGACACTAAACTATGTGAAGAACAAGTTCGCAATGTTACTAGTCTCATTACTTTTCGCAAAAAATTGGTTACAGAGTTTCGAATACCTTAATGAGACGATTAACTTTAGTAAAAATATTACCTCCTGATAAAAGGCGACTCATAGAAAAGTTGTTTCATGAACGTCTGACAAAATCAAGCAAATTTTATGTTTAATCACAAAAAAAACATAAAATATATTAATAAGAAATTGAGATTAAAAATTATCCTTTTGAGTTTTCTACTCTTTTAAGGAAATCATTCAATCTAGCTAGACTGCTGCAGCTTAATAAAAATTCTTACAATTTATTTCAGTGTGTTCGATATATTTTAATAAACTTTAAGAAGTTTCATTTTTGAGTATTTAAATTGATATCTTTTATTGTAACTTCTACTATGAATATATTATTTTTAAATATGTTTAATAGAAACTTTTTTAACATTAGTAGAACGTAATTTTTCCAAAATGAATAATGCTCGTTTTGTTTCGATCACAACTCCAGTCATAAATAATTCTCTTTAAGTTCATTGATTTTTTTTAGTTACGCTAAGTTTTATAAAACTGAAATAAAATAATGCTAAAAAGCTTATATACCTGGTACTAACCGCAGTTTATAAAATTTGCCAAAATTCAAATTATGGTCAAATTAATTAAAAAATAAAATCGATTTATCAACTATTCTATAACAAAGCTGATAATTCTTACTATGGACAAAAATAATAATTGTTATTATCAGAAAATTTACCTCCCAGTCAGAAGAAGTTAGTAAACAGCATAAAGTTTCGATGTAATCGAAATTTTTATGGTAGTCAGTTTTAAAGTTAAACTAAAATAAATTATGTGGAAAATTTTAACAAACAGCAAAAAGAAAACAAATTCAATTCGTCAACATATGCCAAATAATAATGAATATTACACGAATCAATTGTCATAACTGAAATTTCAAGAGTGCTGAAGTTATTTAATAAGAAGTTGTTAGATCGTTACATGTTTACTGGTCATTGCCGAGGTCAAGGGTTTCTCTTATTAAACCGAAATTCAGCAGCAAATATTTAAATATTTTCGTTACTGTGTTTGCTGACAGCTGCGTTTTACTATTAACTATTGTATATATTCGTATTTTTGATTCTATAACATTTTTTACATATTGGCAAAACAAGCAGCAAGTGCCAAAAAAAACAACAAACAAATTAGTTGGCAAAAAAAACAATGATTACACCATTAGTTTTGATTAATCAATCAAAAGGTAAAAAATAGCGCCATGTTAATTTTCAGTTAGTAAATTTCTTCACTTTAACAAGAATAGTATTTTTGAAAATTCTATCAATCGTATTTCCTTTTATCTAATTCCACTTATTAGTTCATAGCCCCTTTTATTGATAGTATTTTTGATGGATGAATCGATTTTGTATGTTTTATCGAAACCCTTCATAACAAGTTCAATTCACCTTTGGAAACGGTTGTCCTTTCAACATAATGTTTTCGATACTATTATACTCAATGGACGTTATTTAAAATTTTATATATTTACACATAATTCAAAAAGGGCTTTTTTTAAAAAAAGCTTATCTTTAACTATTTTCACACAAATCATAAACAAAAGTTACTTTTACATCTTACCTCAATTTCTTTGCATTGAACATATTCAATTGATTCAATCTCTTCAATTAAACCAGAATGTAAAAAATACACCCAAATTATTAGAAAAATTCGAATTGTTTTCGTTAACATTTTAAATTAATTCACATTCACTAGAGTGTTTTTGAATTTTTATTTGAATATTCAGCAAATAAAAACTATATACGATTATTGACGATTATGAACTTATTAGGGACTTCCCCTTACGATGTGCACTTATTATTATTCTGACTGACACTTGATGACCGTTTTTCAACAATGTTGATCAGAAAATGAAACCATTTGAAAACTGCTAAATTCAATTTGACTTCATTTTATTTTTAACTCTCATCACTTTATCATTGTTTATTTGCGCATTCATGTTTATAAACATTATACAATTTTATAACAAACACGAATAACGTAAATAAATATTTATGCAAACAAAAATAATTAAATGAAAAATTGAAGAGCTATTTGCTTATTTGAATTAATTGTTATACAATTCTAAAAAATTACGTGAATATTTACGATTTAGCATAGAATATGATTTAATAAGTTTGTATGCATTTCGAAATGTTTATAATTAATTAAAAAAAAAACACACACACACATAGACTTTCGATAAAGGCTGCAAGGTTCTGACGCTATGAAAATTCATCCCCGACACATCTCCGTCCTATGGATGAATAATTGTTAGAAATTTTTTATAGTTTCATCAATAATACGGATGTCCTTCCGTACAAATTTATTAGTTTTTTTTTTAAAGATTATTTCAAGATATTTGCCTTGTAAAAAATAATTCATGGCACATGTCCTGGAAAGCCCAGTCGTTAATTTTAGAGTATTTTGGATAGACAACTCTAAAATCATAATGCTACGATAAATGTTTAATGGCTCATATTTAGGAATCACACTAATCATTATTTTTATGGTTTCATTGCTTCACCATCACCATATAAATGTCTTATATCTTTTTAAATGGTATTAAGAAAATCTTTTGTAAAGTAGAAAAAAAAATATAATTTTTCAACCATTCTAAAATTTAAAAATCAGTTTATCTCTATTTAATCAAAGGTCTTTCCGTAATTATAATCGCGAGCCGTCGTAACTATAAGTGCTAATTTTTCTTCTACTATGAAAATTTCTGACATCTGAAAAACGTCTTTTTTTTATCTAATATCTACTCTTATTTTGCCAAATTGCATTGACAGATCTTGGAGGTATGAATACTATTTTGTAATTTTTTTATATAGTCTCATTAAATGGCAACAAGATCTTGAAATTTCGAAAGAGCGCAATCATTGTGAGAATATTACAATTTTGACCTATCAATACCACATCACCTATAAAATATTCAATCAATTGACTGAAAAAGCAATCGTCCTGCTCACATATCTATACAACACCATTCTCTGTACATCATATTTCCCAAGCTTTGGAAATTTTCAGTAATAACAATTATCCTTAATCCAAAAAAAAAATCAAAAAAAAATAAACCTGAAGTATTTGCTAAACATTTGGTAAATACTTTTGCTCCACATGATGATATAGAAGATAAATTGCATACTAATAAAATTGTCGAAGAACTAATATTCCCAATCCCTATGAGTCTTCCTCCCAAAAATTTTAAGGCCTCGGAATAAATCTACTATTCTGCGCCTTCCCAATAATCAAAGTTCCTGGTTATGATATAATAACAGCTCCTATTCTGAAGAAAATTTCTCGAAAGGCTTTAGTCTTAATTACATACATTTTAATAGTATCCTGCGCATACCCTATTTTCCTTTATTCTTGAAATTTATTGCCAATAAAATAATTCCTAAACGAAACAAACCCAATTAATTCTCCTTTCTCCTATAGACCTATCAGCTTCTTACCAATTCGTTTGTAAGATATTTGAAAAACTCCTGTTAAAACGAGACTTCCCAGTCCTAGTTAATGAAAAAATTATTACTGATCACCAATTTGGCTTCCGATCTGAACACTCCACTATCCAGCAATGCCATCGCATTGTTGATCTTACTGCACCCTCTCTTGAGAGGAAATAATATTGCCCAGGAGTATTTTTAGATATCTCCCAAGCTTTCGATCGTGTGTGGTACCCTGGACTCCTCTGGAAACTCAAGAGCTTTCTTCCTTCAACAAACTACCTTATCATAAACTCATATTTCCCCTAACGACATTTCCAAGTTGCAATAAACTCACATACTCTGTTCTAGCTAGAGTTCCACAAGATCCCATATAATATTTATACCCATGACATCCCATCAGATCCTGATACTATCATTGCTACTTATGCAGATAATAAGGTCATACCCATACAAATCCTAACATAGCTTCCAACAATTTACAATCCCATTTCCACAACCTTCAATTCTGGTTTAAGTGATGGAGAGTGAGGGTAAATGAACAAAAGACTGCTCATATTACTTTTATAACTTAATAGCAACATGATTTCACAATATGATAAAGTGCGTTATTTGGGACTTTACCTGGATAAGAGATTAACATGGAACCCACATACTAGACTAAAAAGAGTTGAAGCTAACAGACGTTACCTACAACTTCTTAAAACTACTGGACAAACGCTCGAAACTAACAACCAAAAGTAAACTTCTAATTTATAATACAGTAGAGCCATAAATTTACTCCCAAGTCTTGCCAAAATAGTGGAAAAATTCCTTTTTTAAGTAAATGTAGTCCCCATCACCAGTTGAACTTTCGAAACAAATACTCCACTATTCAGCAGCGCAACTCGTGGTTGACGTCGTTGCTTCTTCTCTTGAGCAGAAGTAATTCTGCTCAGCCATACTTTGGCATATACGAGACCTGTTCAAAAAGTATCGTGAATTGTGTTTTTTTTTCAAAAATTATTTATTTATTCATGAATATCTATTTTCTCCCCTTCAAAGTAATCCCCACCAGATATTATACACTTTTGCCAACGTTTTTTCCAATCCTCGAAGCACTTCAAAAAATCATTTTTTGTGATCTTGTTCAGCTCCTCCTTCGATGCCGTCTTTATCTCCTCAATCGTAGCGTATTGTCGTTCTTTCATGGAGCTCTTCAGTTTCGGGAACAAGACAAAATCACAGGGGGCCAGATCTGGGGAATTCGGTGGCTGCGGCATTATTAGTGTGTTGTTTTTGGCCAAAAATTCGCGTACAAGCAACGATGCGTGAGCAGGGGCGTTATCATGGTGCAAAAGCCAATTTTTATTCTTCCACAAATCCGGGCGTTTGTGGCGGATTGCGCATAACTTGCAGGTAATATTCCTTATTCACCGTACTTCCCTGTGGCAAGAACTCATGATGCACAACACCCCTGGAATCGAAGAAAACTGTCGTTCACACGCCCCGGCACGCTTTTCGTCGTTCACATCTTCTCGGCCTTTGAGAACAATTTTTACCACCGATAAGCGCTACTTCGGTCCAAGGTAGCTTCATCATATGCCACAGTCAACATTCGGAATGCGTCCGCACAATTAATTTTGTTTTTCACACAAAATTTGATACAGATTCTTTGATCCATTTTTTGGAATGGACAAAAATCGAAGACGAGCCAAAACACGTGCCAGCATAGCAGCTGTCAAAAATTAACTGAACATTCAAAATGGCCGAACTTGTCGGCATAATTGAGAGACATGAGTACCAACATAACGCCACAAAAAATCGAAAATCGAATATACGTAACCCGCGGAAATTCACATACACATATATGATAGTAACATACACATATATGCTGTACAAATACTACACAGTGTACAAATATACACGTACACTGTGTATGTCGGCCCGGTAGCATACTGAGCTACTATAGCAAAAACCACTTTCGGTTTCATTCTCATTTAATTTCCTTATCTCGTTATCCTTTGTCACAAAATTGCCTTTAGTATCGTGGCACTTAGTAATAATATTACTAGAAATGATAACAAATAAAGCTTTTTTGTAAAAAAAACCCAGTTTGAATAATTTTTTTAAAAAATTGTCTTTGATTTTTTTTGGTATTTATGGACAAAAAATCCATGAAAAATATAAACACACATTTTATTGCAAAAAATCGTTTTATTTCTAGTAAGTACTACATTTTTGTATAATTTATTTCCATTTCAAGACTGATTATAATTTAGGAAGGCATATTCATCAGAAATTATAATTTAAACCCAAAAAGAAAAGCTTATAGAAATATTTTGTCAAAGTAAATATAAATTCATTATTATCAATTAGACTTAAAATTACTTGAGATAATATTAAATTGATGTTGGATATTTTTTTATTTATTATTCTTAATTTTATTGTAAAATTTATTTTTGTTTTTAAAGTTTCCTTTTTCTTATATAATCTTTATATAGAAGAGCAAGGATCAGAATTTAAGTTCTTTGTGCATTTTTACTTTAACAAACAGAAAAAAATAAAAAATTAAAAATCCCAGAAAATTTACATTTTAAAAATATTTTTGTTTAGGTTATTTTTTCCAAATTAATAATTATTTTCTAATAATTGTGGAGGAATACCAATTAAAAATTTAGATTCTATTACAAGCTGCATATCCTTTTTATTAGAAAATAGCGATTATATGAAATCACAGTTTTTATCAATATGAGCTTACTTAAAACTTAAACCATTCTTTTCTTAAAAGAAATCTAAAAAAAAAATAATATTTATTATATTGTTTTTTTTTATTTTTGGTCAGCTTTTATAATTTTCTGATATTTATTTATATCTTATTATCTATTAAAAGTAATACTTTGTTTTTATAATCTATAGTATTTTTTAGGTCGATTTATATTCGGGCTTGCTGCATTTTGAAGGAGAAACTTTTTTTTTCTAAATTGAATTTTATTAGTTTTTTTTTCTTCAAAGGGCTTTAAAATATTGTTTTTAACATATAGAATATTATAATTAGTGTATAAATTTTGTATTTTTCAATAATATAAAAAATTGCAAATAAATTCAGATATAAATAAAATAGGTAAAAATTTATATGGAAGTGAAAAAAAAAATTGTCATTTTCTTTTGGGATTATTTTCATTAAGTTGGGTTTCTCCTTGATATGTGATTTTGCTGCCATTTTTAGGATTCATTGCCTTGTTCCACTGAGACGCTACGCAGTGATCTATATATAACAAAAAGATAAGAAAATTTATTTAAAATTATTTTTATAGTTAAATTAAATATTTTTATTTTAATTATATTTTATTGCTCACTGTGTACCTAGAACGTTCAAATAATGACGGGTCTGTATAAATCGGTTCGCTAGGATCATCAAACTGTGAACTATTGTTATTCCTCATTGGATTAATAACTGGTATTTGACACATACGTGATAGGTTTCTGCAAAAAATGAGAAATATTCTCGTGTTAAAATTATGTAAAAATTCGTAAGAATGTTTGTGAATATTTAGAAAATTCAATAATTTTCTGCTCTTTTTTAAAGTACATATAATCTTTTACTTGCTATGGTATTGCTACTACTATTTATATCTTAAGATGAATATTTTTGCAATTTTAAAATCATTCTTTAATGATATTCAACATTTTTTTAAAAAATATTATAAACTCTTTATATTTTATATAAATTTGTTATACAATAAAAAAATAATTCTGATAATTTCGTTGTTTCCCAACAGAGGACTTAATTGTATTTTTTCACAACCAACTTCACACTTAAGCCACATAATCATATGTATTTTGACAGCTGACATAGAAAGGCAGACATGTGAAAAAATTGAATTTATTCTGCATAGTAGTTTTTGGTTGATACCCTTTTAAATATGGAAAGTGACAAACAGCATTTTCGGCATATTTTATCTTTTTACTATAGAAAAGATAAAAATCTTTATCTATTATATGATGTGTATGGAGAAGATGTGTTAAGTCAGTGCCAATGCCAAAACTGGTTTGCAAAATTTCAATCTGGCAATTTTGATCTCGAAAATACACCACGTTCTGGAAGGCCAGTTGAAGCTGGTGAAGACACAATAAAGGCATTAATTGCTGCAAACCGGCGAATAACAACTCGTAGGATCGCTGAGAGATTAAATTTAGTATTTGTGTTTAAAGCTCGACATATTGGTTCCTCATCTTCTTACGGAAAAAAATTTGTGCCGTCGATTTGACGTTTTTGATTTACTTCTCAAACGCCAAGAAAATGATCCATTTTTAAAGCATATCATCACTGGAGACGAGAAATGGGTTGTCTACAATAATCTTAAGCGCAAAAGATCTTTAGCCAATGGTGGGATTTCAAAGGAATCGTTTATTTTGAGCTTCCACCGAGCAACACAACGATCAATTCTGAAGTGTACTGTCATCAGTTGGACAAATTCAATGATCCATTTAAAGATAAAAGGCTAGAATTGATCAATAGGAAAGGTATAGTGTTCTAACAGGATAACGCGAAACCACAAAAAAAATGTAATTACTTCCCGGACAACCCAATAGTTACTTTATCTCATAGACGAAATATTTTTTATTTTATTACTATAATTTTTTTTATTTTTAGTTTTATAATAAAGTAAAATATTCGATGCTTTTTCAGAGAATTTTTCCTATCACAGAATCAGTCAGAATCTCCTTACCAATATCATATGATAATACATAAATTTCTGATTATTTAATGATATTCTAAAAAGTTTTAATGGGCAAAATGATTAAGGAGTAATTCCACTTACCCAGTTGCGAATGTTTTCTGAAGTCCATTTCCAAAAAGCGATATACTACTTGACTTGATACCAGATGATTTATTTGAATTTTGCCGATGTCCAATTTCGCTGAATGGTTCATGAGTCCGGACACTGGATGGAACAAATGAGTTTATAGGTGAATTCCGATCAACAGCCCGGTTTTTCGACATAATTTTCCAATAACGTCTGAGTTTGAAGAATAAAAAAAATGAAAATTATGCGTTATTTTTTACAGTTGAAAATGTCGAAAAAGAAACCTTAACAAAGCAATTTACAAAAGTTTAAGGTTGACGTAGTTTGAAAAATTCCAATTTTTTCAGAGAAAACCTCAAAATACACACTGGAATTTGCATTTATTCGTGAGTGTTTTTTTTTCACCATAAAATCATGAAATTCCAGAGAAAGAAAGATTTTTGCAAACAATTTTCCATACAATATGGCAGTTGTCTTGTTTTGTGGCGACATGGTACACCAACGAAAGAAGGTCATTGCATAAAGTTTTCACCTGCTGCACGGTGTATTCTAATGACCAGTGTTCAAAATTCAACGTCGAATGTTTGGCGCTTTTGATAAAAATTTTAATGAAATTTATTCACAGAAACATAAGGTCACGTTTTCTTTTTTGCAAACTATTAACAATTTTATCGTGACAATTATTAGGCTATGGTGAAGATTACGTGCATCGATGCTATTATGTACGAGTACGTGCACGGAGCCACATGGAACTGCTATCTTAAATATAATATTTGTGTTTTCTTTATGAGACCATATTGTTAATTAGACACCTTGGCGAGATTCTAATAAGTAAACTGAGCTCTTATAAAATGCACATTAACGGAGGATGCCTTGAAACATGGTTCGTTTTGTTTTGGTTTAGGTTTATCTGCAATAGAATTTTCGCGATCCGATCAACTTGTTAGCTAATATCTACCTGTAAGCTAAGCCAGACACGAGTGTTATGGTTAACAACAATATCATGAGTAGAATTATAGCTGAAATGAGTCCGTGATATTCTGATGGTGTGAGGCAGACTGTTTCCACAGGGGCAATCAACTTGCGCGCATGGAAGCTCTCTTGTTCCATTTCTTCTCGTGAATCGAAAACTTCAATCATTTCGCGAACGTGTTCCGGGACCTCCGGTGAAATTTCACTGTTCGATTCATCATCACTGGTTGTCGAATCTAAGAAAATTTGACATAAAATTCGTGTTCGACTTGAAAAAATGCATTTTCATTCGGAATTGTTTAGACTCACTTGAAGAAACTTTAACTTCATCCTCAGATGTGACATTGAATGTTGCGATGTCATCGTCGATATTAATTTCGGTTTCGTTTAAAGATCGTCTCTTCCTTCCAAATGATGGCTCTGATCTTCCAGCTGGGCCAGGGCAATATGCCTTTGAATGGAAAAGAAAATTAATCAATATTCTTTAGAATGTAAGAAATTTAATTGTACCGGTTGACATCCTTCCCGACATGTTTTCACGGTGGCTTCAAAAACTAGGAAGTTTGATTCAGGAATCTTGAATGCATTGAATCTTGCTTCTAGAGTGTCTCCATCACGAAGTTTATCTAATTCAGGGAATACAAATGGATCCACCGGGCATCTACAACCAAATATACAAATTTATTTTCATATTTTTTATTACCAATGGTCGTAACATCTTCTTTTTTTTATACATACCCAAATCGATCAATCAATTGAATACTTCTTCCAGAATAAGGATCTCTGGCTACAACATTGGTGGCAAATATATCAGTTGCATGATTATATCCATCTTGGGCTTCTAAACGGAATGTTAATGGATCGCCAACTGCTATTGTCGTTGTGGGTCTGCCTTGGTACAATATCATCAGACGCACTTTAGAGCTTAATGTATTCTCGGCTGGCAGATATTCAATCGGAATTGGGCTACCAGATCTGTTCGAATCATATAAACTTCTTTTTTAAAATTGAATAGTATGAAATTCCTTTGAAAAATTTGTACTCATTCAAAAAACTAAGCTCATTTAGTCACTTTAAGACTTTTTAATAAAGGACGTATCTGTTTTTGAATAGTAAATATTTTTCAAAGGACTTTAAGTCAAAGTTGATTAGTTTTTCTACAATTAGTATGCATTTATAATATGTGTTAGGATGTTATAGATTTTATAGTTTCTTTCTTCTTTTCGATCTAGTATGCTGCTTTTCAATAAGAGAGTATAATTCTACTGAAGTATGCAAAATGATCTACCAAATCTACTTTGCTACTCAAATAAAAGCTTTTATTCTCGTTTAACTACAAATTTTTAGAAACATCCTTAATATTTTACTACATTCTCAGTTGGTATCATTCAGATTATTAATAAATTCCCATTATTCCCATTCCATTAGTCTAAAGCTATAATACATACCCTGCGCCAATGTATCCTGATGTGACAACAGCTTCGCCAGGACCACGGAAAACGCACGTCAAATTGAAACGTTTATCACGTCCAGTTTGGACATTATCAGAGAATTGAACAACAACAATATTTGTAAGTGTATCACCATACTGAATAGATTTATATAAAAAAAATTTAATTAATTTGGGAAAAATTCGATATTTAATATGAGAAATATTTTCATTACCCGTTGAGTTCCACATTCGGGATATGCACTGGGTCCACTTATTCTGAGCACGTTCACAGTACCTCCATTTCCACGGAAGAAGCATCTATAATAACCAAATATTATGAAATCAGTTAAAATAATCGTCTTCTTGTTAAAAATATATATTTACCTGTCATAGAATCCGTATGTATATATTCTGCCTGTAAAACCTTCTGGAGTTCTTAGCGTAAAGTCCATTCCTTCTTCGTTGCAAACTTGTGACACTTTAACGAAAATATTAAAAGCAATTTAATTAAAATACTAAACCAAAATTAATTATCTAATTATACCATCTAAACAGTCATTATCTCCCACTCGGGCCATTTCTCTCTCGTAATAATCAAAGTTTCCAGTTTCAAGCATAGTCGATGATCTCATGTCCATTTCCCTGCTACTCATATCGCTAAGTTCGCAGTTGCCTGCGTCTCGGTCACCATCATATGCACGTGATTTATCTCTAAAGTTGAAGCTTCGGCACATGAAGTCACGAGCTTCGATACATTCCCGTTGACACTCTGATATTGTTCCGACATTAACTGTTCTTCGAATATACTGTCGCCGAGCTTTTTGTCGAGTTCCAATTTTATTAAAGCTATCCAATCCTTCTTCGCACCGAGGACCATGTGGTCTTGAAGGTCCATAACCTCCAAAACCATCTCCATTAATAGGATTAATACCATTATCAAATCCAGATGGACGATATCCTCCATCATACGGGGGATAGCCGCCCATTGGCCTGCGACCATAACCGCCGTCGTATTCTCTATCGTAGCTTGGTCCATAACCCTTTTTAAATTGATTTTTACGTTTGATTTTCTAGAATTTCGTTAAATAATTTTGATATATTTATTCTTACCGGATATGGTGGAGGTGGACGCGGAGGATATGTCTTTTCACCGTATCGATCGTCATAATCCATATCATAATATGATGGTGGCATTCGATCATAACCTAAACCAAAAAAATTCGGGTACAAAGCTTCGATTATTGTATTTTGTTTGTTAAATTTTATATTTGATTAAATTGATTAGTTGAGAATACGTACCAGATCCAGTTGGGAACCTATCTCGGTTACCGTACTTATAAATGTCAATAGTATAGCGATCGGTACCAACAGGGAAACGATTTGGTGAAACTGGATATTTGCTAGTTGGTGGAGGCGGTGGATAACGTTTATCAGTATCAGGGTAACGACCAGGTTCGATTGGTGGCCTACGAGAGCCTCCAATATCATCTGGACCATATCTTCCGGGTACGGGAGGCGGGAAACGGGGACCTTCTGGTGGGAAACGTGATCCTTCTGGTGGGAAACGTGATCCTTCTGGTGGAAAACGTGGACCTTCTGGTGGAAAACGTGGACCTTCTGGTGGGAAACGTGGACCTTCTGGTGGGAAACGTGAACCTTCTGGTGGAAAACGTGATCCTTCTGGTGGAAATCGTGGACCTTCTGGTGGGAAACGCGGACTTTCTGATGGGAAGCGAGGTCCATCTGGTGGGAAACGTGGCGTGAAAGATGATGGACGATATCGACCATCAGGGAAATGATTATCAGGAGGACCACGTATGGGATGTTCACGGCCAGAATAGCTTGGTTCGAGAGGATAGTGCGGTGGAGGTGGTGGATATCTGGAGGACGGTGGTGGCGGATATCTGTTTGGAGGTGGATAGCTTGGATAACGAGAACCAGGAATATGGGGATATCGATTTCTGTCATCTGGAGGATAAGGACGTCTATCATCATCGGGATATCTATTGTCAACAACTGGAGGATATCTATTATCTGGTGGAGGATATCTATTATCTGGTGAAGGATATCTATTATCTGGTGGAGGATATCTATTGCCATAATCTATAACACCACCCGGATATCTATCGCGATCAGATGGGTATCTACCCCCACCCATTGGATATCTGTCTCTATCACCACCTGGGTACCGATCTCTGTCATCCGGGTAACGATCTCTGTCAGCTGGAGGATAGCGTCCACCCGGATATCTGTCTCTGTCGGGACCGGGATACCTGTCACCTCCGTATCCTGGATAACGATCGTAGTCGCTTGGGTATCTATCGCTTGGATATCTTTCTCCAGGATATCGATCTCTATCATCTGGATATCTATCTCCTGGATATCCTGGACCACCCGGACCTGGGCCTGGACTTGGACCACCTGGCCCTCCTGGACCTGCTGGGCCACCTGGACCACCTGGACCACCAGGTCCATATTTGTCTATAAAGTTAATACAAGTGCAATATTGAAAACACGTCTTATTAGTGTTTTGTTCTCATCGAATATTTATCAGAGAAAAATTTGGTTTTTACTCGTATGTGTATTAATATTTTTACATTCGATATAGTAGTATTCTTAGTGTAAGTGTAGTTAAATTGGTGGAAGTTAATTTTAGTTATTTTTTGAGATAACTTACCATAATCAGGCATCATTGGGTATCTGCTATCACCTGGTGGAAACCGACCTGGCATACGATCGTCTGGGTATCTATCGCGGTCGCCGGGAAAACCGGGGCCTGGTCCAGCATCTGGCCGGGCAGCTCCATCAGTTTCGGAACCAACAACATTCACTAAGGCAAACGTGAATAAATTATTTTTTATTTAATTTTTCTAATCAAAAGTTACTGAAGTGCAAAATGTTTTTTTCAAATTATATAACTTCGAATCCTCGTACTTACGAGAGTATTTCAGGAAACTTACGCATTAAATTTTCATAATAGTCATAATCGGCGTCATATATAATCCGCATGCCATCTCTTTGATTATATCTGCTCAACCGGCACGTTCTGAAACGGTCACTGTACACTGCTGATCTGTAATAAATATTAATGACATACAATATGCAACGCATTCGATGAAGAAATCCAACAAGTCAGAATGTACCTGCACTGGAAACTAGTTTGTCTTAGACATTCATCCAGACATTCGCTTAGTGACCGTCCAGTAATCTCTGAATGAAATTCTCCGCCCAACCTGGAGTTCCTGTACCTTTGGAAGGCTGTGTCTGGTCTTCGACCGCTCGAGAATAGGTGCGAAGTAACTGAATTATCTGGATACTCTGTACCACGCTCTATTATATTCAAGTAATTAAATATTATAATTTGTTTACTCCTAAAAATAACTACGTCCAATAAGAATCTACTACTTACGATTGTCCAAACATACTAAGTCGTAAAAATGATGTGTTGGGCTTGAACTGATGCTGATATCATCTTTCTGCGAAATCGAATCCTCCTCTGATAAGATACATTGCTTCGTTTGATCGTCAAATTCGACTGAACGGCAAAAGTATCTGTAACGAATTTTTTTTTTTATTAACGAATGCGTTTAGAGAAAATTTTCACATACTTTTCAGCTCTAAGACACATTGTTTGGCATTCTTCGAGGGTCATGTTGTTGAAAATGTCCACTTCGAATGGACCACCTAAACGTTTGTTCTCCTCTTTAACAAATACCGCAAGTCCATCACAACGTCTTTCGGCTAAAAGCAAGCGATTTGTTTAAATTTAATAAAATAATATTTTTCAAAGTAATTGCAAAAATCAAGAGTATAGTAGGCAGCCATCCAAAGTCATAGGTGAACAGTTTTTTTTTTTAAATCTTACCATTTAAACAGGTATTTTCTAAATAATCTGAGTTAGGATCATCTTCTAAGAGTTCCGGGTGTGTTCGTCGAGTGAATCTATAATAAATTTTTAGAGGTTAATCTAGTTCTACTTAGTATTTATTATATGAAAATCTTGTGTAGTTGAGGAATTTGTTTATTAATAAAATAACTAATGAACACATACCTGCTAAGAACGCATGAGCGCACCGACGAATCAAAGTTAGCTGAGCGGCATACAAATGAAAATTCGTTCAGGCATTTATCTTCACAGTCTGTTCGATTAGCGGCAGTGATCTTTTGGCAAAGGAATTGATTACAAAATTATATAATATGTATGAATATATATACCTCTTTGATATCTGTTACGGGAAGTTTGAGCTTTTTCCTTGGATGTCTCTCGAAAACATAACGCCTACTGGGGCACTCACGTTCTGGTCTGCTAGCTAAAATTGATCAAAACATCTTATTTAGAACCCATCCTACTATTGAGTGGTGATCATATTGATATTTTCGGACGTATGTGGGAGGGGTACTTACATGTCAGACACACTTCTGTGAAGTGGACACTGTTTGGCACCAACATGAGGTTTCCAATGCCTTCAGGCGCAGCTTGTTCTCTAGTCAGATAGCATGTTGACTCTTCATATTCAGCACTTCCACTGAACGATGCTATCCGACTGCCCGGTTGGAAATCGAAACTTGTACAAGCCCGTACCAAGTTGTTGGTTGCTGTACGATCTCTTAGACACAGATCTTGACATTTCTCCAGAACTCGGAATGGCGGTGCTGTCTCTTGAATCTGAAAATATTTTCAACAAATATTTTCAAAGATAGCCCATAAGAAATTTTTTTTTTTTGTATTTGTTAAATACTTACAACATCGTCGTCGAATCCTTGTAATTGCTGATTTGGAAGACGTTCGTACAGAACTCTTCCTAAGCCATTATTACATGTTGTTTGACCTGAACAGAATTATATATTTAATTTTTATTTACAAAGCTAAACCAATAATTACCTAATACGTATAATATGTTAGTAATGAGCAAACATATCAGGCTCCGTTGAAAATAATTTAAAATATTTCTCATATTTGATTCGGTTCAATTTTTGAAAATCCCTTAATATTATTGAGCTAATTGATTCCAATCTAATCGAATGTCAATCAAAAAGTCTCATGATTTATTTTACCTATTTTCTATTCTGAAAAAAAATAAAAAAAATAATATTAATTAATATAAAATTAATAAAAATAATAAATATAATTTTTTTAAAGCTATTTCGGTTAACTTATGTACTGAATTGTAAATCTTTAATGCCTCAACAAGATCACTGCATATTAGATCCTGACATTCCGAAATTCTTTTATTTTAGACTGACGAGTTAGAAACAGTTCGTTTTGTATGCACTAAATTACTAATAAATTCAATGGCGGGTATAGAATTTTTCAAAGATAAAATTAAATTAATCGAATAAAGTGAAAGTCGAGACTACGATTTACTATCCTTGATCAAATATATACCAAGATTCTACAGATTCAACTTTTATAGCTGAGAGTTTATCCAATAAATTCGTCATAACTAAAGCTTATGCCCCAATAAACTGCAATTAAAACATTAAATTCTGCACATCTTCATTATTGTATAATGACCAATAAAAAAAATACCTACAAAAAATTGAAGTTTTCTAAAATAATATATTTTTATTCTAGTTTTTTTTTTTAATTTCTATTTTTTCAATGTTTTTTCGTATCATTGTATTTGTATGATTTTTTCCATAAACTTTAATAGATACTATTCGATGGCAATATATATGATACAAATAAATAGAATAGTCACAATATAGTTGGACATAGGTGAACTGTTGGCGGTAGTCAATAATATCTTCTGTAATTGCAGAAAAAGAGTTTTGACCTCAATCAAAATGCTACTCTATGCGTAAAGAGGTAAAACGAAAAAGCCAGAATGCGTGACGAATCAGATAATCCAATCGACCGGATGTTAGTTCCGGTTCTTTGTCCGAATCTCTACTATCCAAAAAAAACCAACAAGTATATTATATATTTTTTTTTTACCTTTTTGTATATTATTCATAATGACAAAAATATACCTTCACCTGTTAAATATCTTGCATATTTGAAATTATAGAAAAAATCTCATGCCAATGGACTATTTTCTCGTTTCATGTGTCGATGCCACCGAAAATAGGGTTTTTTTTTTCTTTTTGGATGGATTTTTACAAAAAAAAGAATAGTTTTTCCCAATAACTAAGATGTGTTGATAATTTTTTTTTATTCTCTGAAATGTTTTTATATTTTACAATACATTTGATATGATTTTGCCTTTGGTTTGTTTTATCATTTTGCAAATGTTTCGGTTTAGTGATCATAATTCTTCAAGTTGTTAATTAGTCCTTTTTGATGGTATTGTTGAATATGTATTAGTTTATTATAATGATATAAATTTAGACTAAATATTGATTATTATTCAAGGTAGATTATACAAAAAAAAAAAACCAAAATTATTATGAGATTGATGTAACAAGATTGTTGCCATCTGCAAGAAGAGTTTAACGTTCAATCGTTAGTTATTTGTTCATTTCTTGATAACTTGTTCTTGTTAATATAACCCCCCTTCCTCCCAATTTTTATATATTTTGAAAAATTTAGAGTTTTTTTAATATTAATACAAGATCAATGAAAAACATGCCTAAACTTTCACTTTTTTCCCCGTTATATCTATTAGTCATAAGTATTTTTTTTATCTTTAAATATTCTATATCTAATACTTAATTGAATCACTTTTAATCATATATCGTCATAATATATAATATTTATTTTCAAATGTATTTAATCTCTTCATGTGACATCTAATAATTATGCACACCATCAAATCGAAGATTTTATTTGCTAGCAATAAGTTCTGATATGTTGCAGCAACATGTATTTGAATTGATAGCAATATGTCTCTAGGCACAAGTAAAATATTAATGGGTAAATTTTTAACCTAAACTCAATTTTTATCAACTATAAAAACATATTATTGGAAATTAGAAGAAGTACGTTTATAGTCAATACCGGGGGAGTAAATATTGAAAAAATATTTACAATATACAATTTTGACAAAAGTACGAGTTTTTATTAAAAAAAATTGCTGACACAAAAGTGCAATAAAAAATACTTTAACAACTTTTAATTATATAATGTCTCAGGTGAAATTTAATTCTTTTCGTTAAAAAAAATTCTGAGCATATCATAAATTTATTTAGGCGTGACCACATAAATGTGCAAACACAGAATAGTGTCAAATGGGCGAACTCGAAAATGAAAAAGTGACTGGAAAAGTAGCCATTATGTCTGATGTGGTTTTCAAGTTTGTGAACATATAAATAGGGAAAATATCAAATTCAATGGGAATGGGGGATGGTGTACATGCACATACACATTGGTAGTCATTTATGTACTACTATACTCGTAGTCAGGATGAGTACAATTCTATCCAGACAAACAAGTCTAATGTCCAGAAAATTCCATAACGGTGGTATGTGAACCATGACGGCAACAGTCCCAAAATTGATTGATTGGAAAATTTTCCCCAAATTAATTATTCTGTCATTAGATGCACTAGCGCATAATTCTTGTAGAAAATAAACGTAAAAAAATATATAAAAATTAACGTAGTGAATTCAATACCTTTCATAGTTGATTTTTTCATTCAAATTAATTTCACAAACCGTTAAAAATAACCGTCAGTTATTCGCATATTTATGTATAGATTAAACATAATTAAAATTCACACTTAGAGAATAGAGGATTAGATTTTTTTTTAAATGGTAATTTAATTAGTATGGGTTTAATTTTGGGGAAAAAAAAATTAATTTTGCATTTTCCTATGCATTTTATATATTTTTTAAAAATAAATTCATGAACCGGAAGATGCTCTAGTTGAGGAAGATCAAATGACATTTTTATTATTCGAATGTTTGTTGGAGAAAGGTTGTTCTAATTTTATATGAAATGGGGACGATTTTAAAAATGCATGAATTGTAAAGTGTTAAATTATTTCAATTAACTTAGGGAGCTTTAAATCCCTTTCTAAATAATAGTTAGAATAATAATTTAAATATCTGCTACTATAAAGACTACAAGGATAGTGTTTCAATTAAATTAAAAAAATGACCTTCAAATCAAATTTAATTGATTGATTATGTATGTTAGTATTTTTAGTATAACTATTTTTCTGGATCATATCCTAAAAAAATACCATTTTTAATTTTCGGTTTTTAAGAATTGCTTATTAATTGATTATTATTTTATTTGAAAATTGGTCTTTTATTTCTATCTAAAATTAATAAAAAAATTAACTTAAAATATACTAATAGTAAAAAAAAAAATCTCATATAAAAAAAGGAAAAAGTTACTTCAGTCAACGTTTTCACTTTTAAAACAATAAACATGTCAACTGAAATAAGTTTAAATGAAAATTGTCCAAATTTATTCATATATTTTCTATAGAATTAATATATTCTAACAATAAAAAAATATAAAAAAATTTCAATAATATCGAAGAGAATTAAATAAGAAGAACACCTACGATAGTAAGAAAGAAACATAAATCTTAAGCATGGATTTTTTTGTTGTTGATAGAAATAACTGGAAAGATTTCATTTTTATGCTTTCTATTGATATTCTTCTTGTTTTGATTATCCAAACAGAACGGAACTTGTAATATATAACCATTTTTTTTTTAAATAGAAAAAACGCTATCTAAACTATAAGAACATAAATTGTCACACCTTAAAATTGAAACATTTCCAATTTTTATAGATTTTTTATTCCAAAGAATCTATTACTATAAGTTTTCCTCAAATAGAATTTTTATAAAAATAGATAACGGTGTGACAAATTAATAAAAATATTTATTCATATTTAATTGTTAAAGAAATTTTATATCATTCTTTAATAATATCATAGTTATTATCATAGTCTAGATTATTACCGTCTATTATTACTATTATTATAATTATTAACAATATAAAAGCATTGCCGTTTTTCTTCTGTCAAAATATTAAGTGGCATTTTGAACAAACAAACAAGCTTTTAATCTTTTCCTATCTTATATTATTTTTAATCCTTTACAAAAATGTAAAACTTTTATCCTATAAACTAAAAACAATTTACCAAAAAAAAAAAAGAATATGGTACAATTTTTAAATGATACGTATATAATAAAAAAACTATAAAATAATCTGCAACCCCATCAATAATACTATTGCACAATTTTGTATAATTTTATATATAATAGTACATTATGAATATTTAGAGAAAAAAAATATTAACAAAAACTTTACGTATATGCTGTATCCATAATAGAAGTGTACTTATATTTTTGTAGAGTACTCCGTCTACCGACACGAACCTTTGATTAAGTACAAAAAATTTTCGGGTCACAACCTGAATTTATAGAAAATTTTCTCAAGCATAATTGATCATAATTCCTCAATTTACATCGAATAGAAATACTATCAAATTGAGGAATGATACCACAACTGTATAAATATTTGCACTTTAATAAATTCGATCGTTGAATACTTCAATACTAATTAAAAGAACAGCTTTTTCAATTATTTATATTATAGCCATTATTAACATTATCTTTATGTGAGACTGAATAATAGTTAAAGAATGAATTTGGCTTATTTTTATAGTTCAATTGTAGAAAAGCAAAATTCCAACAACAAGAGGAAATATCATACCGTACTCATAATATTTATGCTAGTACGAAGAATAATACTTTTATTATGTTTTACTTGGACGACTTCTTCCAACATTTCATTCTCGATTTCATATTTTTTCCATAGTACAAAAGTGATTTTACAAACTCGAATCGATTGCGCAAGAAAGAAAGTCTGCGAGAATTTTCCTTTCTCACATTTGTCTATGCACAATTTTGTATTTTCTCACAATTTTATGTTTTTAATAAAAATATTTTTATCTGAAAAGATTCATGGTATATTGACTGTGTACGATATAAGAATGATTATTGTTTATAGTGAAATAAATAAACGTGAAGGAAAAGAAAAAACTACAAAAAAGACGTTGAGAATTTTAAGGAAGTGTGTTTAAAAATTACACTAACTCGTTATAAAAAGTTCAGATTTTTTTTTGTTTATTTTGTCGATTTATTATAACAACAAAATTGTAAATTTAATTTTAATCAAATATTATAATATTGGTATTCAGAAATAAAAAAAAAAAAACTTTTTAATACAGTTGAGATCTATCAGAAATTTTAGAGTGACTTTATTAAGTCAAATATTTACAATTTTTAGGGAACACCGAATAAATTTATTTCTTGGTTTCCATTAACCGAATTCCGCCTTTAATTACAATAATATTCACAATTATTATTATTATTATTTAGTTTACTTTTATAATTTTAATTTTTTTTTATGTAAATTTTATTTCATAAAAGTAATATTAGAATTTTTTTTGTTGAAATTTTTTTACTTCAAATTAAATTCTTGTGCAACATATTAATAGCTTTTGATTTTTTGGTTGTTGTAGAAATTAGTTAATATTCCATATGAATTAGTAAAAATTGCTATATTTAAAATCTATTGCATAAAGTACTTATATTTAATATTGTAGTATATATAAGATGATTTCTTAAGTATTTCTTTAAATAATTTATAAGATATTCCATAAGGTATATTTGGTTTTATTGGTAAATTTTATCAAATTCTATATTTCTCAAAAGACCTTCTTTAATTTCGACAATACAAAATGATATACTACTCGTATTTAAATTATTGTATAAAATGATAATTATATTTTTAAAGGTCTTTGAACTTGTAAAACTATTTTTGTGATATATTAACTTTATTATATTTTGTTGAAATTTAAAATTAAGTAAGGTCATATTATCTTAAAATAATATTAGACATGCGAAGGTAAACCTTAGATTTAGACTTTTACTTTTATCCAAATTTGTAGTTTCGAAATTAACGAACTGTATAGTACAAATATGTAGGCTTAATTAATGGATTGGTTATTTTTTTAGCAAAGGTTTTTTTTTCGTTAGCTCAGTAGCGGTCTGCAGCTTTAGAGGTAAGTAAGTATTGTTTCTAAATTATTCCGAAAAAACGGAAGAGTCGGAGCTTGGTATTAATTTTTACGTAATTTTATATGAAATTATCAATTGTTAAGAGGCACTATCAATATTAAGTCCCTTCAATTGTTTTAAATATTATTAAGATTGTTTTAAAAATGGCTTTTCTTAATTTTAAGTAAGAGAAAGAAAAAAAAAATGATCTACTCCCAAATATATATTGAAAAATATTAAGTCCACTCTAAGGCATATTTTAGCATCCTTTTCAACAAAAAATTTATGATTATATACAATAAATTTCCTCAAAATATAACCAATTATTGAAATTTAAAAATTACTAGTACATTAACAAATAAATTTATTTATTTATCTTACCGAATACTTGATTCTTGATCCAATTTTATATATTCCAAATAATAAGTTATAAAAATGTCCTGTTTTATTATCTTTTTTGATAAATCCTAAATTTTTTTGTTTATTTCCGTAAAAACGTCTTATTAATATGAAAAACTGTACATATAAAAAAAAAATAAATTTTCACTATTTATATTTGAAATGCACTTAAAAATCCACAGGTGAAGTTTCCGAATGGTCGACAAGTTTGGTAATGAGCTCAATGTTAACATAAATCCACACTATATATATTTATGATAAAAAGCAATTAAACCGAATTTTTGTTCATCACCTTTAGGAGACGATGCTTCCAAACGGTTTAGAATCGCGCGCAATACTGACTCTAATCGGTTCTCAGCAATACCTAGTATGGTTCTAGATTTAACAAATTTATCCTCTTCTAGTCTGTTGATCTGGGGTATCAGAAAAAAAAACAACAACAAACAAATAAAATGAAATTAATTAGATATACTGGAAATGGTCAAATATAAAATAAAACCATACTATCTGATCAGAAGTACGTAGAACGCATTTGTACTTGTGCATTCACCGCATATAATATAACACACCTGTGGTGGGAATAAATGAATGTCCATCGGCCATCAGGTGTAATAATTGTGTACCGCCTACTTAGCATATATGAAAATTGTGAAAAAAAAATACAAAATATATAAAATATCGACTCTAGGCGCATATATGTATGTGTGCATGTCCCCTGAAAATGTCTCCAAATCAAGGCCTTTTGTTAGGCTAACTATTTTCGTTTTGCCTAAGTGATCATCATTCTGCACAGAAGTATGACATGATAGTATGCTGAAAGTTGTTCGCAATGGACCTGAGATGTGAGTTCATAAATACAAATTATATTGTAATACTGAACATGGTGTGCTGAGGGCGGAGTTGGGGGTAGTTAGAGGGAAATGGTTTTGTCCACTCGAATGAACTCTATCGATGACCATCAACATTAACATGAATTTTTTTTATTGGCTAAGTGGTCATATACTGGGATATATGTGATCATTGTAGTATAGGTGCGGATTCTTTCAGGGGTATTGAATGTTGGACTAGTCACCTACCATGCAGAACCTTAAAAAAACGTATGGATTTGGACAGTACTGAGTCTTACATACACAAATTAGTCCACTGGACCAAGGAATATAGATCAGGTATGTGGGGAGAATATTCCACTGTTAATTAGATGTGATCCTCATCAGGTAGTTTGTCGATGTATTCGTTTGGTCTTTTCGTTGTGTTAGGGTGTAATTTAGCCGGAACTCTTTTGTTTGGACATCCGGAAATTAAAGTCAACACGCACACACATGCACTCACTTGACGGATATAGTTAGAGCGCTTTAAAAAATCGGTTGTCCACTTAATGTTTTCATAACAAATCGCAGAGCAATCATGGGTCGATGATTTCGGTGGGTGACACTTTGAACTGTCTACCGATTTTATTGACTCGTGTTGCACTTGCTGGTTATTCAGGGGAGGACGATGTCGTTGCCAGTTACACAGTAGGTATTTCTAAGATAACAAGCACTCACACGTTTCGATGAGGTGAAAAAATCCTGAATTTGGTACCTCAGGTGAGACTAATTATATGCACGACATTAACCACAAAACTGGACGACAGATAGAGTGACAGGCTATCGAACTTACAATGGAATCACTTTCAGTTTTCACACACTCCCATTGTGGTGCGCCGGTTGAGTTGCGGTCGGGCGACTTGTGCCATAGCCGCCATACTCACATAAATTGGCACTACCTCCTACGTGATATGCTATAGGATGACCTCTGATCAAACCACAAATATGCCTTTTTGTCTGTTCCATGTCATTGCTATAGTCATCATAACATATTCCACACACTATTTCCGAGGCAAACAGAATTCAATATTTTGCATTTAACTAAGGCAAAACGTCTTTCGTGCCAGACATGCTCAGGGAAGCGTTTAATTATGAAAACCTAATTGAAAGGACACACTAAAATATGCAAGTACATCTACTCGATTATTGTTATTTAATTTTTATTTTATGTACAAATCCAGTGTGTCGTGGATCCATTTATTGTTGGGATATTCACCTCGTACCAAATAAATTTTTATTTACTTATGAAATTATAATTACGATACAGACCGATTAGAATAAAATAACTGAATAAGTATTCATAATTTTTGTATTAAAGCAAATATCCGGTATAGGGTTTCATGACATTTTGTCATTAATTTGTCCAGTAGTGTAAAGTTTAATGCCCGTTTAGTTGGTAACTAACTATCACTACGAATCTGGATAATTTCAACACTATTAATCAAGATAATTTTGTATTAAATTTTTATTTTTAATTTAAGTATATTGACTTGGCAATTACAATATAATTTAGGATATTTTATTTGTTCAATTATGTTTAAAAACTTTAAAATTTTTTTTTCAAAAGAAACAATAAATCAATAAATCTAATTATGAAAAAAAAATGTTATCATGTTAAAACCACAGGCATAATAATGACCAATTCTGCATTGATATTCTAATAATAAACTCAAACAGACAGTATCCTCTATCGAAGATATAAATAAATATTACACTTTATAATTTGCTAGGAGAACTGAATTTCTTATTCCAAGTACTTGTAAGAAGTCTATTTTAATGACTGCAGATAATATTATTCCAGTGGTATTTCAGCACTAATATTTTATGGATGCATTTCCACAATCTATTAATTATCGGAACACTTTATAGATTTTCATTACCTTTTCTATATTGTAATTATTGCGGCATAATAAATCAACTAATTTGTAATATTAGTATTTGATCGAAAATAACACTAAAAAAAGTATAGAGATCATTTTAATATACAATAGAAATTACTTAATGTATTAATTAAAATACTCGTAAATGAGAAATTAATTATCCTCTTTTTAACATTTAATTTGGAAAAGTTAAAGATATTTGGTCGGATATCTGGTATTAATTTTTTTAATTTCCTTAGACAATTTTACATCAACAGACATTTTTAAACAATGGGTGCAAAATTTTTTAAATTTTCCATTCGAATTGTGGATTTTACGACCGTTTCTAATTATTTCGATTACGAAATTTGTACAAATTTTGGAGCCAGTCGCTCCAAATTTTTTGCTTTCGAATGGAAGTTTTTGCAATTTTTCCCAATTGTTCAATTCATAAAACTTAAAATTCTATTAATTTTTAGGATTTTTTTTGATATCGCATTCATTGAGCGCTCTCAAATAATTTCTATTAATTTTTTAATACTTTACAATTTCATCCTATTTTTATAAATACAATATAAAAAAGGATTAAATTATAAACAGATAAGTGCCATGTAGCAGCATGACTAAGGATAAGTCCTTAGAAAATCCAAGAAATTGCGCTCGTAGTGTCGGTAAAGATTTTTGTTTTGTAAGTTTTCCGTTATCGACAGGAAAGCTGTCAAAATTTCAGCTCGATCCATAGCGTAGGCCAATTTCTATCGTCGATTAAAGTTAACACCGCATGGAAAAAAGCGAGTTTAGGGCTGTCATCAAACATCTCCATTTGAAAGGCTTAACCCCGAAAGAAATCAAAGCCGAGTTGGATGCAGTTCAAGGCACATCTGCACCTGTGTTTGCGACGGTTTACAATTGGGTGAATGAATTTAAACGTGGCCGTTCATCAACAAAAGATGAACATCGTTCAGGACGCCCAGTTGAGGTGTCTACTCCTGAAATCATCGACAAAATCCACGATCTGATTTTGAACGATCGGCGAATTAAAGTGCGCAAATTAGTTGAGGCCACGGGCATATCACAAGGTACAGTCGCTTCAATTTTGCATGAAAAATTGTCTGTAAAAAAAATTTCGGCAAGATGGGTGCCGCGTTTGCTGTCAGAGGAGAATAAGCGCAATCGTGTAGTGGACTCTGAGGCTATGTTGGCACTCTTTCATCGCAATCCTGCCGAATTCCTTCGTGGATATGTCACTGTGGACGAAACCTGGATACACTACTACACTCCAGAAACGAAGAGACAGTGATCACAGTGGATTTTCAAGGGTGAACGGGCTCCGAAGAACCGTTGCAATAACGATGCGTAATACGCTCCTGTTATTGTTTTTCCTTTTTCCAAGTAGTCGACGGACTACGGTCTTTTGGGATTCGCAGGGCATCATTTTTATCGACTACTTGGAAATAGGAAAAACAATAGCAGGAGCGTATTACGCGTCGTTATTGCAACGGTTGAGCGAGGAAATCAAAGAGAAACGCCCCCATCTGAAGAAGAAAAAAATCCTCTTGCATCAGGACAATGCGCGTGTGCACACCTGCGCTGTTTTCATGGCCAAAATTGTGGAATTGAGAATGGAATTGTTGCAGCATCCCGCTGATTCACCAGATTTGGCCCCGAGTGACTATTTTCTTTTCCCCAATCTGAAGAAATGGCTTGGCGGACGACGGTTCACTTCCAACGAGGACGTTTGTTTGTTTGTTTGTAAGGTCCCTTAGACATGTGCCAGGGGCCACTTCATAGCGCCACGACCGTGAGGCCATTTGGCGACTTCGTAGTACGTGTGGGAGTTTTTCTGAGAGAAACTGGTCTCTGGTTAGTAGTATAGAAAGTTGAGAATTTTGTTATATTTTGTGGAGCAGATTAGTATGTTGTAGAAGATTAAATAGGGGACTAGGGAATGGAGTTGTTGGATCGAGGAGCTCCATAATGGGAGGAATCCTGCTCGCAAAGTAGTTCTTGGTTATGTGGCATTCCTGTAGAATATGGTAGACAGTGAAATGGGTGCCACAGGATTGGCAGAAGGGACGGTTGGTGTTGCCAAAAAGGAAGTTATGGGTAAGAGCAGTATGTCCAATCCGGATTCTGAGGAGCTTTCGCGCCCAGAATTTCGGTATGGATGTTGAATACACTGGTTTGTTAGTGGTTCTCCAATGAGTCGACAAAAAAGTGTCGCTATTGGTCCAGTCATCGTGTCTGCGGATGGCTAAAGGTGTTAGTTGCCATTCTGTTAGTAGGCGAGGCAGATTGGGAATGACTGTGATCACTGGCCGACGGAGTGTTTCTCCAGCCAACTTGTCAGCACTTTCATTACCCACAATTCCCACATGCCCTGGCACCCATTGCAATTCGACACTCCTATTGCTAAGTAGGCTATGACGAATTGCGCTAAGTACTGGGTCACTCGATGGGCCACAAATGGCTTTAAGGGCGGCAAGGCTGTCGCTAAAAATAATAACGTTTTGTTGGCTGGGAATATTGGTCGCAATTTCAATTGCCGTTAACCCAACGAGGACGTCATTGCTCAAACGGATGAGTATTTTACAGAACTTCCGAAATCCTATTTTTTGGACGGGATAAAAATTTTGGAAAAACGGTTGGAAAAGTGTATAGAGCTAAAAGGAGAAAATATTGAAAAATAAAATTTTTTTTTTTTAAAAACAGTTTTTTTCCATCTTTTTCTAAGGACTTATTGAACGACCCTCGTACTTTAAAAATAATATTCTATAATAGATGACATTTGTGGGTGATTTTTGTTTGCCATACAATAAAAATAGGACATTAACTAATGCCCTTTTGAATAGAACTAATGCCCTTTTGAATTGCTTTGTTTTCTCACTATGTATATGTGTCAGTATGACAATAGCAGGAAAGGAGGAAGCGAGGCAGCAGTAAACCGTTGTACCAGGTAAGCTTGTGGAGCACATCGTTTTTAAATTATTGATAAGAACCTATGCTTTCCTAATTAATACCCTTCACATTTTTTCAAAACTTTTATCATCTTCGCCACTCAGAAAGGAGCTCATCATTATTATCCATATAAATTGCTCACCTAAGAAATTATTCCAAACCTCCGTCCCCCTCTCAGTAGATATTATCAGACATCCTCCCACACATAAATGGGAAACCATAGTTTGGAGCAGAATTGCAAATATTTTTTTATCGTGCACACATGGAAAACATTTCTTTGAACGGTTTGACTGATTTTAAAGTCATCGTTTATTATTAAAAAATACTGCTGCCCACACCAATACTTCATCTTTTTCGGTGGTTAGAATTTTTGCCTGCAGTATCGTGCATTGCTCCATATTTAAATTTAAACTAATAGCCTCAGTAAATCGACTGCTATCATTTCTAATAATAGTCTTACAGCTCCGAAAATTATTCGTGGTCTATTGGATGATGAAAATGCTGGCTGGGAAAACTTTCAGCAGCGCAGTGCTCATAGTTATACCCAATTTGCGTTGCCTACTACCAGAGTGGCATTTATTGGATTGTTCGAAAAGTAGATTCGTATTTTTTCAAACAGAGGACTTAATTGTATTTTTTCACAACCAATTTCACCCTTAAGCCGCATATTCATATTTATTTTGACAGCTGACATAGCAAGGTTTGCTTGTGAAAAAGCATTCAATTGATTTTGTATAGTAGTTTTTGGTTGATACCCTTTTAAATATGGAAAGTGCAAAACAACATTTTCGGCATATTTTACTTTTTTACTATAGAAAAGATAAAAATGGAATAAATTATCTGATGTGTATGGAGAAGATGTGTTAAGTGAGCACCAGTGCCAAAACTGGTTTGCAAAATTTCGATCTGGCAATTTTCATCTCGAAGATGCATCACGTTCTGGAAGGCCAGTTGAAGCTGATGAAGACACAATAAAAGCATTAATTGCTCCAAACCGGCGAATAACAACTCGTGAGATCGGTGAGAGGTTAAATTTATCGAATTCGTGTGCTCAAAATCATTTGAAACGGCTAGGTTTAATCTCAGAGCTCGACATATGTCTTCTTACGGAAAAAAATTTGTGCCGTTGCATTGACGTTTGTGATTTGCTTCTCAAACGCCAAGAAAATGATCCATTTTTGAAGCGTATCATGTGAAGCGCAAAAGATCCTGGAGTAAAAAAGATGAACCGGCTCAAAGCACTTCAAAAGCCAATATTCATCAAAAAAAGGTTATGCTATCTGTTTGGTGGGATTTTAAAGGAATCGTTTATTTTGAGCTTCTACCGAGCAACACAACGATCAATACTGAGGTGTACTGTCATCAGTTGGACAAATTGAATGATTTACTTAAAGAAAAAAGGCTAGAATAAAATATTAATTCACTATAAGAAAATCGTCTTTAATTTTTTATAAAATTGACTTTCCGAACGACCCAATAATACCATACGCGATATGCGAACACGTAGACTGGACCAATAGTGACACATTTTGTCGACTCATTGGTTAACCACTAAAAAACCAGTCTATTCAACATCCACACAGAAATTTTGAGCACTCATAATTTGCTTTTTGGCAACACGAGCATCCAACATGCCAATTCGGTGCCATTAAGTTTAAAATTACTTGTATATTATATAAATGCATCCTGACTAAGAATTGCTCCGTGAGCAAGATTCAATCAATTGTAGAGGTCCTGAATCCAATAACTACTTTCTTTAACTGTCACTATTCTACCCTACTTATTACAGATCAGTCTTGTTTAGATAGAGTCCCTTAGCACATGTCTTAGGGTTCTTACATACAAACAAACAATCATTAAAATTGAGCATGAAAGCACTTGTACGGATGTACAAAATAAGTTTTTTTTTTTCAAGTTAAGTAGAGCATTTATTATTTCCATATTACTTGTACATATTTACATAGTATTTAAAACATAGAGCTGAGACATGCTCTGTACATCTTTTGCTTAAATATTAAATTAGTTTTTGAATGACTAAGTATATGAATTGCTTACAACTATGGCTTATAATGTTCAGGAAGAGCGGATTAGGAGTTTGGGATTTTTGGGAATTTTATGTTGCTGCCGGTAACCACGATGGAAATGGGGAGTTAAGGAATTATAAAACTGATCGTTCATAATATCACTATTTTTAGCAAAATCAGATATGATAACTGGTGGAGGCATAGAGGTAATCATTGTATAAGTATCTGTCTTGGGTGGCTTGGGTATTAATCAAGGTATATAGAATAACATGGTAAGATATTCCGCGTTCAAATTTTGAAATCTACTGCGCAGCTACGTCACTCAGGAAGTAGAATATGTTGTGTGTACGAGCGAGCGTATTTGAAATAAGTGTGTTCGCTACTATCTTTTAAAAAAAATTAAACGAAATATATTGTAAAATGATTAAATAAAAATAAATTATGTAAGCATGTGCATATGAAATCATTTATTTTATAGTTTTATTAATTTTTCTTTTTTTTGCATTAGCATTTTCAACCATCTCCACATTTAATATTCTGATTTTAAAAAACATCTTACATCTAAAAAATAACTTTTTTATTTCTGTTTCTAGCTCTATATTTTCAGCAAGTTGCAATAAATTTTTAATATAATCACGGCCAGTTTTTAATGTATTCATGTTGTAGTTTTTAAATATCGTTTCAAGATTGATTAAATTTTCCATAAAATGCAATTTGGGTTTGCGTAGCCTGCCTTCCGTTACTGTATCCATCCATGTCAAGCTTATTGTTGGGTCAATTTCACAATATGTCTCAAGCATGTTTGGAATTTTAAATCTTAATCTGTGAATAATGTAGCCAGCGAGATGCTCCAAACCATCGTATTCTAGGTAATCTAAATCATACATTCCTGCACTTACATTCAAATCTGTTTCTGCGGCATTAATGGTGGTCTCTTTGGTAAGATCTTTTAGAAGATTTGAAGTCAGGCACACGTAACCTGAAGACAACTCTTCTGAAGCATCTTCATTTAAATCATCGAACCCAACATCGAACATTTCATCTACCAAATCGTCGTCTTTATCGAATTCACTGCCGTCGAACATTCCTGAATCCACATACTCCTCTATAAATTCGGGTGAACTAAATTCGACCGATGAATTTCCCAATTGCGGAGTGTTGGATTTATTAAGCGAATGGGAGTGGCTCAAAGCTGCGTCGACATCCATTTTGACATTTTTTGTTTCATCACACTGCACATTACTATGCTGTGATATTATGCTCTCATTTTTACCCAACAGGAAACTTCTTAGGCGATATTTGAACTGCAAAGCTGTTGGATGGTCGTACAGTCCTCCTTTCGCATGCATGACGCCAAAAAACATTTCGAGGGGATCCTGATTAAGGCGATATGTCTAAAGGTGTACACCGCATGACTAAAGGTGTACACCGCTTCTAAAAAAAAGGTGTAAGACGCATGACTAAATGTGTACACCGCTTTATTTCAAGCAAAATACTTACAGCATATTATTCACAATCTGAGTGGTTTTTTTTCTATCCTGTCTTTTCTGACGAACAGTCTCCTTCACTTCATACTTTACACTTCCAATTGGCAGATTTTCGGTTGGAATTGCATCTAATTTTGATTTTCTACAGCTTCTAGGTGAGTAATTTAATAATTCGTGCTGCAGGTTTCGCAAATAGTGTTCAGGTTTGAAATGTTTTGAACAAACGTAAGCATTATTGATATTCACTTTATCACTTCTCTTGCACTTTTGTAGCCATTGTCTTGCATACAATTTGTCTTTAGGAAATTAAAAAAATTTTACACTGTTCCTAACACATTCGTCTTGATTTCTTTTCAGCCGTTTGTCGTTGCTGCTGTTGCATTGAAGCATTGCACAGATTGCCATCTTAACTTTATAATAAACCACTTGCTTTTTGCTTTATTTAATATATAAACGAAATGTTAACACAATCAACTTTAAATAAACACGCTACTTCAATTAATAAGTTTGTTTTGTTTATACCCGGTTAAAGAATTGTACTTCCTGAACCACGTCATTTGACAGAAAATTGCGAGAGGGAGATGGAATGATACATGCGCAATATATTACCATATTAATTTATATACCTAGGGTATTAATCCTTTCTAGTGACTCTTAAAAGAGTGGATTGGTATGGTCTATTAGATAGTGAAGAATGTTTTTAGTTAGACCAACCATGTATGAATAAAAGTAGTAAGATTACTTTTTTTTTTTTCAAAGTTAACTCAACATGTGCGTTAAATTTAAACATTGAGTTAAAGTTGATGGCTAAATATTTTAGTTAATTTGAGGCTGGGATAGCTGTGTTTTTTTTTGCTCTTTGTAGCAATTTTCCTCGGTCCGCGAGTACTGGGATTATGGAAACAGATTAAATTGGACTTAATAAGATTAACTGACGAGTTCCAGTCATCATAATAATTTATAATTTTAAAAGGTAGCTCTTGTGTTCTCTTTAGAGCCAATTTTGGTGATTTGCTTTTGGCATAAACAAGAGTGTCGTCTGCATATAATATCATTTGTGCTTTTGGGCTCTTGGTATATCTGAAGTGTATATTGAATACAGCAAGGGACCTAATACCGAGCCTTGTGGAACTCTTTTACCTATTGAAAAGAATTCGGAAGTCGTGTTCTGCTACCCAACGCAAGATGATCTATACTGAAGAAATGAGTGCAGCAGCAGCGTAATATGTGGAAGGAAATCAAGTTTACATAGTTTGTGTACTAGTCCCTTATGCCAAACTAGTCCCTTATGTCAAGCAAGCAACTGTTGACTCTTTACGGTTGTGAACTCACTATGTAGTAGAAAAATGGCATCCAAAGTTTAGTGCTATTTCCAAAATCCGAATTGAAAGTCGGGAATAATTTTATTTTCATTACAAAATTCATTTACCTTTTCGTAAAAGAATTTTTCTAATATTTTTCCCAAACAGGGAAGAAGACCCTCTTAGGTCGATGTTGTTGGATGACTGCTCTATCTTGAGTTTTCAGAATATTAAAAATTAAACCTATTTTCTAGGCTTTAGGGAAGTAGAAATTGTTGATGCAGTGATTAAATATTGCAACTAAGGCACGGAAACTCTTTTTCAGAATCTTTCTCAGCATAAAATTCGATGTATTATCGATGCCGACAGACGTTTTATTTTTTTAAGTTTTTATTATACAATAGAATATAGTGTGTTTTCAGATATAAACATATGTAGAGGGCTGGGATTGCTTGCACTGTTATCGGTGCTGAATTTAGTGATATGAGTTGGGGAGTTTAATTAAAAAACTGTCGACCTGATCGTTAACGTGAGTTTGTAGAGGTGAGTTTGAACTAGAGTTGTAAAGATCTTTATAAAACGGGGAAAAGTTTTTAGAAATATTAATTGGACATCCTTTTATTTCGCGGTCGTTATTATCGGTGACTGTTACTTTCTTGAGAGACCTTCGATCGGTGATTGCGTTAAGCTGCTTGATCGTATCAGGACCTGAGCGTACTTTTGAAAGTACTTTATTGCATATCATAGTCGATATGAAATTAACTTGTGCCTCTAAGAGACGATAATCTGAGGATGTACTGTTAAGTTCTCTCCGAAAAATGCGTTTTATTTCCCTTATTCAACGACTTTTCAACAAATACATTTTCTTAATATCCTGAAGGAGCACATCAAATCGATGGCTGCTATTAGACCGTTGCCTTGCATATCTATGAAATACATATTTCATAGATATTCCGAGATAATTTGACTACAGGTCAAATATATTCTTGAAATGGATATGGGAATATATATTTGATGTGCTCCTTCAGGATATTAAAAAAATGTATTTGTTGAAAAGTCGTTGGATAAGGGAAATGAAACGCATTTTTCGGAGAGAACTTTGCCCTGTTTTATAAAAATAATAAATTAATTTTTCTAATATTAATTAATTAATATTATCTCAAGTAAATTTTAAGTCTAATTGATAATAATAAATTTATATTTACCAGGTGTATAAGCTTAAATCCGCTGTTTTTAAGTTAAAAAAACACATGTTTTTTTCATAGAAAGCATTTTGTTGGATACCACGTCAAAAAAATTCCTTCTCTTTCAAGACAAACCACTCACAAGCCATTTTCGGATGTCTTCGTAAGAATCGAAGTGCTGCTCAGCGAGTGGATATGGGAGTCAATTTCTTGGGTGGTTATATTCTTGAAGTATGGAATATTCATTCCGTTAGATATATCAATATCTATATCTTGCCTAAATTCTTTCCAGTTTGTGTTCTTATATGATTTTCGAAATATTTTAGCTCAGTATGTTCGAAGTTGAATTGAGTTTCAATTTTAATTTGCATAAAAATCGGATAATGGTCTGAATGAAAGTCGAGAGTTGTAGGATATATGCGACAGTTGTCGGAAAACTTAGGAAGCATATACTTGGACAAAGTAGAATTACTTTTAATTGAATTTAGCAAATATATTCATGCTGTATCTAAAAAGGACTTCAATAAACATACCTTAAAATTAAAGAAATAATTTGTTTCGAGAAATTATATTTTCCATTTTTTAGCTACCATATAAAATTAATAAGATACTTTCACTAATGGAATAGTTTTCCCTTTCTACAAATAGTTTCCCGAATAATATAATATGTTTCAAATATTTATCAATTAAAGTTCAAACTATTCATTGTAACATAATTATAGGTTTAATTCTTTATAATAAAATAAATTTTTGAAAGATAAAGAGTAATATTAGTATTAATTTTGAGAAAAATATTCCAGAACGTTACCCTACAATTTTCAACATGGCTTTTTTTGTTTAAAAAAAAAATGAATACTAACAATAATAAGTACATGTTTTAACTAATTAATTATAAAATATCAATAAAAGTAAAAAGATAATTTTAATAGCCAATATGAACGTTAGTAACCTTGTTGCTAAAGAAGAAATACAATTTTATGCCTATTCGACCCTGATAGTTGAATTATATTGTAGTAATTGTCTAGTGTTTAATTAAAATTCATCAATTACCTGGAATTTTAAAAATTCCACATTTTTGTTCTAATATTATTTTTTTTATCTGCTCTTAGAGTATATTGCATGCAACATAATTATGAATTCATTCATTCGATAGCCCCATGGTCATCGTAGTCAAATAAGTTTTTGAATATTTCGCGAACCATAAAATCTACTGACCATGACAAAATTTTTAATTAAGTCCATCAGCAAACAGGATGTCCATCTACACAAATAAACTAGAGGTTTTTTTTTTTTTTTTGCTTTTGTCCTTGGTATATGGTTTAAAAAATTAAATATTATTTTTAAATTGTTTGCTACCAATATTACGATTAAAGCTAAAATGTAATAGTTTTTCTTATAAACTACTTAAAAAAAATATCATATATAAATTATTTCAAATAAAATACATTTATTAGAATTTTAATTAAAATAAAAAACATTTTATTATGATTTTATTATTTATTTAAAGTTCGCAGAAGTGTAAAAAATGAATATGAGCTACTGAGGATCTGCAAATAAATTTGTGCATACATTATGAGTTTTAAAAAATATATATTCTAAATGAAAATTACCTTTATAAATGTGTCAAAGTTGAGAACATATAATGGTGGTGCCATCAGTACAAGAGGCTTTTGGGCACGCATAATCAAAAATTTCAAATCTAATTTAAGCTTATCTGGTATATTCAACCATTGCGATTCGTACGCGGCCCTTGCTATTTGTATAGACTATAATTTTTTTTAATTAGTTTAGAATTTTCTGTATTAGTGTTAAGAATGTCTAAATATCATACATGATATGAGCATTTGTTGCCAATCCAACACCAAAATAAAATTTGCATAAACGCTGCAAACATGTAGGCTAGAAACTTGAAGAGGATTAACTTATTGTCGATAGTAAGACTTGCTTCGAATGCTGTAAAACAGATTATAGACATACTGCCCACGATCTGTATTATAAATGTTGGCCGTAACAGTCCATCCATATATTCGTGTACCCTTATATAATTAAATAATTAATTATGATAAATTGAAGAGTCAATAAGTTTTTTAGAGAATTTACGATATTATATACTGATGTTCTTTTATGAAAATATAAAGAGTCCTTTTTAAATCTTGTTGTTCATTTATAATATGATGAATATTTTTCAGTTTATAGCACAACAGATCAATATGTAAGCATATCCGGTTGATAAAAATTAAACCAATATTATCTATACAGATAATCAGTAGTAACAGTGTACAGCAGGAAAATCCTTGAAGAAGGTAGGCTGTTAAATAGCCAATATCACCGTCTGTTGAGAATGGAAATTTCCCCCGAAAAGGTAGTGTTCGATATTGTAAGAATAGTGGCTGAAAATTAAAATTATCAAATTTATTTATATAAAATCAAATCAATCGAATAAGTGACATTATATGACTTACATAAGTGCATTGTGCAGTAAACAAGAAAAATCCAAGTCCGAGATTAAGGGAAAAAAGGAACCTGTTCTGATTTTCGTAAAGTTGATATTTTTCTTGGACAAATACATTATGATAGTCCAAATCAATTAACAATTGATTAAGAAGTCCCATTAATGCCTCGACATCTTTCGATCGAATATAGTAAACGATGCACTTGATTTCAACAACACAAACCTAAACATTATTTAATGATAAGAAATCGGAATTCTTGAAATTAGTTTCTTGAAGATATGTTTCTGAGTTATAAACCTATATCGACCTAATTTCATGCCGAAAATAATTTTGTCTGCTTACAATTTATGTTTTTTTTTAAAGAACATTGTTTCATGTTAGAAAAAAATTGTGTACACGCGATTTGCGATTGTTTACATTTTCAGACATTTTCAGTTCTCGATCTAAAACGAACTTGTTTTATTTGAAAATAAAAAACTGGTCTATACGATTTGTGAATGTTTATATTTAAAAATTAAAAAAAATTGGGTCCTTATGAAAAATAAAGACATTTTTTTATTGTTAAAGTAAAAACGCACAAAGAAATCTATTCTGATCCTTGTTCTTCCATATAAAAAATTATATTAGAAAGAAAAAAACTTTGAAAAACATAAATAAATTTTACAATTTATAATAAATTAATTTTTCTAATATAAATTAATTAATATTATCTCAAGTAAATTTTAAGTCTAATTAATAATAATAAATTTATATTTACCAGGTGTATAAGCTTAAATCCGCTGTTTTTAAGTGTAAGAAAACACATGTTTTTTTTCATAGAAAGCATTTTGTTGGATACCACGCCAAAAAAAAATTCCTTCTCTTTCAAGACAAACCACTCACCAAGCCATTTTCGGATGTGGTCGTAAGAATCGAAGTGCTGCTCAGCGAGCGCATGGTCCATCGACGAAAACAGGTGGTAGTCGGAAGGGACCAGGTCTGGTGAATAAGCGGGGTGGGGTAGCACCTCCCTGTTAAATGTCTCCAAGCAGTTTTGGACCATTTATCCAAGTAGTTTTCGAACCACCGCTGAGGAAAATCAGCTTGTCATGTCTTTGTTGATAATCTCACGCAGAGCATGGTGCAATTTGATCAGTTGTTGGTGGTAGCGGTGGGTGTTGACAGTTTCACCAAGCTTCAACATTTCAAAGTAGACGATACCCTGTTGATCCCACCAAACGCACAGCGTCGTTTTCCGTCTGAAGCGATTTGGTCTTGGGGAAGATGTTGATGGTTGGCTGGGATCAACCCACGATTTCTTGCGTTTAGAATTCTCGAACTATATCCACTTTTCATCACCTGTCACAATCCGATGCAGGAACGACTTTCTTTTTTGTCTGGGGAGTAAGATTTCGCATGTGTATTGGCATCGCTCCGTCCCAAGCAAACGCACGGAAATGGCTGGTTGAATAACACCAAATTGCTCCGTGAATATTTTTTTGTGATTGGGTATCGTCTTCGTCCAGAAGAGCGTGCAATTGATGGTCCTCAACCATCCTAGGCCGATTTTCACACTTCTTGTCCCACAAGTCAAAATTGCCGTCTTCGACGAAACCAATCTCGGAACGTTGTTTCCGATAAAGCACTGTCACCATAGGCCTCCATAAGCATTCGATGCAATTCGGCAGCCAATTTCTTCAAATTGAAGCAGAAAAGCAGAGCTTTTTCTGGCATAAAACTAGACATGATTACCAAAAGAAAAATGTATGTTGTTGTACAAAATTGCTAACAATGTGCACTGATTAATGTTGACAGATGTCAAACTCATAAAAAAATAAGTATGGCGTGCCCATAGTAGCCAAATACGCTCACTCACGCCATCTTTGACCAAACAGCGGATTTAAGCTTATATCCCTGGTACATATGTCTTCCTAAATTATAATCAGTCTTAAAATGGAAATAAATTATACAAAAATGTAGTACTTTTTGTTACAAAAATGTAGAACTTTTATTTTGCAATCAAATATATTTTTCGTATGTGCATATAAACTGGGTTTTTTGTCCATACATACTTATATTAGGATTACATATACGAAAATACCGAAGTATTTATCCTATAAATAGGATACTTTAAATAATATGTTGTGAATTCTAGGTTCTATGCCAAAAAAAAAAATTAAAGACCCTAGAGTCACTTCTGCAGGGTGTCAATTTAAAAAGAAGATGATTACAACTGTTTTATATCATTTCAAGTAACATTATCATAGAACTGCTTATGCTAAGCACCACGATACTAAAGCCACAATAGTATTTTTAGAAGATTTATAGATCTCCTCGATGCACTTTGCATGCAGCCGTAAATTTACCATACAACCGAAAAGCGATCAGCCCTACAAACAAAAAGCCATCGTAGGGGTCAGCCAAAAAAAAAAAAACGATTTCACAAATTTCCCAAAACCATCCTCTTTATCTGTATTTTCTTCTTAAAGCCCGGGAAAGACCTCGCAAATGACCTTTAATTTCGTGGCGCTTAGAATATATTTTTTCAGTACTAATGTTACTTGAAATTATAACAAACAAATAAAAAACCGCATCTACGCGATCGAGGATCGCTTACGTTGGATTAAGACTACTGTAAAATTTACTATATGGTATATTTACCCCGGACATAACGCATAGGCTATCACCAACTATTTGAATGTCATTTCTCGTTTCAAGAATGTCCAAAATAATCGTTAAACCGAATAATATTATGCAAAAATGCATGAAGTGGTTGAAAAATTTGCTTGCAAAATGCTTTGGTTTTTGATCCGTTTGCAAAACGCCTAATAATCTGTAATTAGTTAAAATTAAATTATTAAAGAAGAGAACAACAAACCTTATTTATGGCCATACTTTAGAGCTCCAGAAATAATTTCCATTATAGATTTATCTTTATTAAAGAAATATTCAAAAAAAATTTTGAACATTGTGAACTGCAGTAACAATTATGACTTATTTTCGCTGAGGTTTGATACAAAAGTATTCTGGCAAAAAGAAGAATTCTTATGGAAACCATTTCATGGGATTTTCTTTTATCCATAGAGTACGAGTATGATACGCTTACTTTTATCACATTTAATATTCCAACCAAAACGTTCAATTTAATTTCATACTAATTACATAATTGTACACTTTATATTTTTAATTGAAGACTTTTACTAACTACATAATGGAAGTTTTTCTCTACAAAGTGCAGCCACCTAGTCATGTCTATACAGTGTCTTTTAGCAATCTTATTCAAATTATATATTCTACGTTTTCAAGTATCGTACTTAGTTTTTCATTTGGTTATTATTGTCCAAGACAACACAGGTAAATGTGAGGAATTAAAATAAAATTTTAATCGTGTTCGACTAATTTCTCTTTGTTGGTGAAGCACACGTTTCGACGGAAAGCGTTCTTTTTTTAAATAAAAATTTATATTATTGTAACTTGTATAATACATAAATCTTAAATTTAATTTGTTTTCAAGTATATAGAAAATAGAGATAACTATAATTTAAGAGATTAAAGGTGTTAATTTGGTCATGGGAGTAATGTTACTTTACATTACTCCCATGATAATATATTTACCTTATTAATATGGTATTATTTTCAATTTTTTGAAAATAATACAATATTAATAAGGTACGAGGGTCGTTCAATAAGTACTTAGAAAATCCAAGAAATTGCGCTCGTAGTGTCGGTAAAATTTTTTTTTTTGTAAGTAGCATTTTCTACAGAAAAGCTGTCAAAATTTCAGCTCGACTATAGCGTAGGTCAATTTCGATTAAAGTTAACGACATTTATTTGTGCATAACAATGGAAAAAAGCGAGTTTAGGGCTGTCATCAAACATCTCCATTTGAAAAGCTTAAGCCCGAAAGAAATCAAAGCCGAGTTGGATGCAGTTCATGACACATCTGCACCTGTGTTTGCGACGGTTTACAATTGGGTAAATGAATTTAAACGTGGCCGTTCATCAACAAAAGATGAACATCGTTCAGGACGCCCAGTTGAGGTGTCTACTCCTGAAATCATCGACAAAATCCACGATCTGATTTTGAACGATCGGCGAATTAAAGTGCGCGAATTAGTTGAGGCCACGGGCATATCACAAGGTACAATTTTGCATGAAAAATTGTCTGTGAAAAGAATGTCGGCAAGATGGGTGCCGCGTTTGCTCTCAGAGGAGAATAAGCGAAATCGTGTAGTGGACTCTGAGGCTATGTTGGCACTCTTTCATCGCAATCCTACCGAATTCCTTCGTCGATATGTCACTGTGGACAAAATCTGGATACACTACTACACTCCAGAAACAAAGAGACAGTCATCACAGTGGATTTTCAAGGGTGAACGGGCTCCGAAGAAGGCAAAAACTGTGCCATCGGCCGGCAAGGTGATGGCCACGGTCTTTTGGGATTCGCAGGGCATCATTTTTATTACGCGTCGTTATTGCAACGGTTGAGCGAGGAAATCAAAGAGAAACGTCCCCATCTGAAGAAGAACAAAATCCTCTTGCATCAGGACAATGCGCGTGTGCACACCTGCGCTGTTTCCATGGCCAAAATTGTTGAATTGAGAATGGAATTGTTGCAGCATCCCGCTTATTCACCAGATTTGGCCCCGAGTGACTATTTTATTTTCTCCAATCTGAAGAAATGGCTTGGCGGACGACGGTTCACTTCCAACGAGGACGTCATTGATCAAACGGATGAGTATTTTGCAGAACTTCCGAAATCCTATTTTTTGGACGGGATAAAAATTTTGGAAAAACGGTTGGAAAAGTGTATAGAGTTAAAAGGAGATTATGTTGAAAAATAAAATTTTATTTTTTAAAACCGGTTTTTTTTATCTTTTTCTAAGGACTTATTGAACGACCCTCGTAAATTTGTATACGCAAAATATTTATGGTTATCATACAATTTTGTTTAGACGACGAAAAGGTTTTGTTTTATTCTCTGTATATTGTGTGTTCCTTATGGACTCTTAAACGGAATATCATGAAAATTTATATATAAGGGTTTTTGGGGTACGGGAAGTGTTTCTGCGCTCCAACTGGTCGCCAAAATGGCACTGTGGTGCAACTATTTGAAAAAATTTTATCTTTTCCGTTTCTTTACGTTTTTTTGTTTCTTTACATTTTTTAATTTAAGAAATTACGTTTGTTTGCATTTTAAACATTTATTTTCCATATTTTTTTCCAACTATTTGACTGTTGTTCTTACGATTTCAACTATTTGACTAAGTTTTTACGATTTTTAAAATTTTTTATTTATTTATTTATATTCTCCCACCTAATGGCAAATTTATGCAGGTATACTCGTAATTCAGATATAAATGCGGCCTTGTTCTTACAGGTATATGGTAATTGATTTATAAATGATTCTCCCCAATTTGCCCCTGGATTTCTAGCGGCTTCATTAAGTGTTGCATTGCAATAAAGTCGTTTTTAACTAAAAATAAAAAAATATGTTTTATTTATTGTATTAAGGAGCACACAGCAGCGCGCGCCGGGTCTTAGCTAGTTATGTATAAAAATTAAGAATTATTCCATATTTTTACAATATTTAAAAAAAAAATGTGATAAGCGCTTGAATGATGTTTTTGCTCCTTTGCTGCCCTATAGTTTGAACACACTTTTAGTCAAACTCTATTTTTAGAAATGTTATCATAAATATATCTATTCGATTATGGAAAATATATGATAAATTTTTGACCTATTTTTTAAGGAGTTTTTAGTTAGAAATTCGAATACATTTCAGTGAAAGTGTGGCAGATTTTATTAAGATTATTTTTCGTAGATGCTTTATTACTACTAGTAGTAAAGTTTATAAATGATTTTCCATGACAATGTGGTATTTTGCGAAACCATCCTAATTGTTTTAGTGTTTAAATAAAATTTGGTAGGGCAAAGAGAATTATTTTTAATAGGGTAAGTGGACGGTTTCAGAACAAATGAAGGAAAAGTTATCGATGCGCTTGGCCCATGAATAGTCCGAAAAAGAGCTTAAAAGTAAACTTATGAGTATGGTGGGGAAAGTTAGATGACATTATGACAATGTTCTAATGAGTGTTTTAGTGACACTCAATGCTCTTGTTCCTGAATGAGTTTGTATGGCACCTAGCAGGCGCATTGAGCTCTTAGAACATTGACTAGAAAAAAAAATTAATTTCTTGCACCGCTCGAGAACATTTGAACTTTTCACCATGTTCTTGATAATACAGTGGAGGCTGTCAATAACACATACACCAAGAAAAAAAAGTCTATCGAAGATTTCCACTTTGCTTTCGGGATATGATGTATCCTATCTATCGTGCTGGGCTAGGGTGGACATAAATTCAGTTCAGCGTCTGACTTTTTATGCATGTTTGAATGTATGTAGAGCCGTGTTAACCGAGGCGATGCAGGTTCTCATGGGAGAAATTCTATGGGACCTAGAGGTGCTGCATGAAAGTATCCACTACCGTCTACGACGGGCCATACCGCTTGCTGGTTATCCTGGTTACGAATGAAGAGGTTCAGGAGCTTATTGGTCCTGAATAGAATGTGTGACATTTGGCAACGTCGCTGGGATGAGAGTATGAATGGAAGATGGACGCACATATTCATTTCGGATGTGTGCTTTGCGGGGTGGCGGAGGAGAGTGCCAAGCACCTTCTCATTGAGTGTGGCCTGTACGGGTATTTGCGTGAGTTAGGTGCATGTGGAATCATGGTTATTAATGAGAGTGTGGATGTGAGTGGGATGTTAGATGTAAGAGAATATAATGAATGCCTGAATAGATTTGCTGTGGCACTTTTTGAGAGGAGAGCGACAATGGTGCGTGAATGAGTGTGTGAATGACACGCTGGGTGGCTACAACCGGGTGAAAGACCAAAGTCGATTCCGATTATACTTTCGGGACTTTGCGAACCCGCAAATCTGAGCTGGCTTAGCGTTGCCTAGGGATTTACAAGATTCCTTACCGTAACTCAATGAGTGGAGTACAAACCGAAGTACTCTTAAAACTACGGGAGTCGGGCTGCTACATGATCATACTTCAGTGATCGACTTCTACACTACGAAACGGAGGATGGACCAGCGGAGTATGGGGTCACGGGTGGGGTACCTCAGGGCTCTGTCCTGACGCCACTCTTGTGGAACGTCATGTACGACGGCCTACTCCACCTGGAATTACCGACGAACACAACGCTCGTGGCTTTCGCGGACGACGTAGCGGTTGTCCGTGTAGCCAAACACCTAGAAGATCTGGAAGCCGCATTCTCCACCACCATCCAAAGGATAAGATAGTGGATGACATCGGCAGTCCTGTCATTGGCGGAACATAAGACCGAAGAACTCCTTGTGAGTAGCCGGAAGAAAATGGAGACCATTAAAATAAGAGTAGGCGACCACGACATCCAGTCGCTACCCTACATAAGGTATCTAGGAGTGATTTTGGATGCCAGACTCAACTACAAGAAGCATATCTCCAGCGCCAGCAAGAAGGCATCAGCAGTACAGGGCGCACTTTCGAGGATAATGCCCAATATCGGAGGCCCCAGGCAAATCCGAGGGCGACTACTGGCAACTGTACTTACCTCCGTCCTGCTATACGGAGCACCAGTGTGGGAGAAATTGCTAGAGCTAACAACATACCGCAAGACAATGTCATCAGTCCAGCGGCTCTCAGCGATAAGAGTGGCATCAGCATACCGAACGGTATCACACGATGCAGTCAACGTTGTGACATCATGCCCACCCATCGACATCCTGGCAGGAGAGCGAGAACGCCAATATCGTAGGAAGAAAGAAGAGCGGCGAAAGGTCCTCTGTGAAGAGGAGAGACCCGAGAGTCTTCGCCTCTGGTAAGAAAGATGGGACAGCTCGACGAAGGGTCGGTGGACCCATCGACTGATCCCAGATGTCACCAAATGGGTCAGTCGCCTGCACGGGGAAGTCGGGTATTACATCACCCAACTCTTGACTGGACATGGATGCTTTCGGGCGTACTTGCACAGATTCAAGAGAACAGGCTCCCCAAACTGTCATCGCTGCTACGATGTGCTGGAAGATGCCGAACACGTGTTCTTCCAATGCCCCTTTTACGAGGGGATACGGGCAGAACTGGAGAAAAATCTGGACCGTTCCATCAGTCCAGAAAACATAGTGGAGTGCATGATGAAGAACCAATCGGCTTGGAACAAAGTTGCAGAGTACGCGGAATGTATCATCAAGGATCTTCACACCACGTACGAAGAATAGGCCGCGAGGCGTCATAACATCGGGACAGCAGTAAAATATAATAAATAGTAAATTATTATAAGAACGCCCCGGCGAAGTAGTATTTACAAAGAGTGCCGCCGGGGAACCATCGTTGCGGGAGCAAGGGTAGAGGTACAGGTTAGGTTTTAGCGATGTAAAAATCCCGCATAACTCGTCTGACAGGCAGAAGGCCTCCCAGTTGAGTACCTTTTGAAGGTTTCCTCCTGTACCTCAAAAATATAAATAAAAAAAAAAATACCCATATTACGGGTACGGTCTACGAATTGCTGGTTAGAGTTACTGATTATTATCTCGGGCACTGTCACTCCTTATGACATTAGAGGTTTAGATAGTCCTTGCCACTAACAGTTGAAGTTATAAGCTTGTAACTGGTTACTGACTGTAAACTGCCAGTAATGGTGGTGCGTTGATTGAGCGTAACTCAATCCCTATGATCGTAGGCGACTCTTTGTTTAATATTTAACGACAGATAAGTCAAGTTAAATAATATATTATACTGTCGTACTGGACTTTAGAAGTATTGAATTCTACTGTGTTCTCTCGGCTTCACATTAATAGGCTATCTAGATCAGCGACGCAACTGGCCTAATAACGAGGGATGTGAATCTTAAAACGAGTGCTATCAACAAAACAGTGAATAGAGTTATGGAGATTAAAACAAAGTTAGTTTTTGGAGATTAAAACAAAGCCATAGGGAATACTCATCCAAAACAATTCCATATTAAACGTACCGAGAAATAATTTCTTATCCATTGAAAAAAAGAAAATCATAAAACTCTGTCAATTACCAGAAAAGTGGAAAGTATTGGTCCACTTAACGGTGAGATATGCTATCAAATCGTACTGTTGATCATTGAACATTTTTGTCATTCCATATATTTCGTATCCTAACGGCTTATCAGCATTTCTATGATCTTATTAAGATGGAATATTATAGAGATAGTTCAGTAATGCAAAGAAGAAACGTCGCCTTTTGATGCAATGCTGGGGAAATGCTATTTTCCGAAAAGAATAACAAACAGAAAAACTACCCAATGTTGAAAAACACTTCTTTAGAACTTTAGGGGAGGTAGCAGCATCGTCAGTGAATTTGTCAAAAAAGTAATGAGACTGAAATTAGTGAGAGCAATCTGGCCATACTTCGGTCATTCCCTTAGTATAACTTGTACGTTAGTCCATCCTAGACATGCAGTACGGTCGCTCCGCGAACCTATAAACCTACTCAGGAAGGCCTACAACATCGAAAACTAAGATGTGGAACGAGTGACAAACTGTCCACTCCAAGATAAACTTTTTTTTATAAAGCAGTTCTTAACAGGCTCAGAAAAAAGACTCTTCGCGTCGGATCAGACATGGCGGATACTTGGATGTTCCACCATGTTAACGTCCCATGTCTCGCGTCCATTTTCATTGATAAATTTTTGTCGAAAAAAACGATTCCGTCTCTGTGTAACTTTTTTAGTGCCTGTGTTTCTCTAGCCTCCCCTATTAACCTGATTTCAGTCCGTGTACCCAAGATAAAAAAAAACACTTAAAAACGAGGAGAGTAACCGAGGATCTAAAGGCGATACTAGTTGAAACCTTCCACTTTTGCTATGAAGAGTGAAAACAACGCCTTCACCGATGTAAAGCTATCCCAGGCAATTATTTAAAAGGAGATAAAAAAAATCTCACTACTTTTTTGCATATCTTGTATACGACAGTGTTCATATTCAAATTTTTAATAAAATGTTATCACAAAAAATAAATGCCACTAAAATTAATTATTTATAAATAGTATCCTTACTCTCGCAGGAACTTAAGGGCTAAATTACGTTAAAATGAAGTACGTTACTTAGTCTTATAGATTGTAAATAATTTAGATGTATATCTTATATATAAGTTTTGAAATAAAATAAATATTGTGTGATATTTTTATGATAATTTGTGAATGTCAGAATTCGAATTAGTAGCATTGACAATATTACTTTTGGGTAAACATATTTTTATTCTCTATATTAATAGAATAGTATAACTTATAGAATAGTATATATAACTATTTATAAAAGCTAATATCATAACTAACTGTAACTCGAGTTTTAGACAATATCTATTATTTATGAATATCTTTTAAGCTACAGAAAAAAACCGATTAGGATAAAAGGGCTTACAGATTACTACTTATTAAGTAAATTAATGAATACCATAAGAAATATATACCTTTACTATTGTTGAATACAAATTTACTAATAATATATTATTATAGTTAATTTATTAGAAAATCGCAATGAAATTAAATTTGAATTGTTTTGTTCAAAGTTTTGGTTAAAGAAAAGATATTTATTGAGAATAGATTGCTTATGTTTGCTGATTGGTAAGATTTTTCGTAATTTGTAGTTATTCTTACTATAAAAACAAAATAATATATTTCTTTACAGATTGTTGAAGTTTTTCCTAGTTTTTCATTTCTACTTTTACATACACATAGTATCAAGAATGACTTTTCCTTATCCAAGTATGTAAGTACTTACTTGTCTGGTGAGCTTTCGATTTCATTGCTAGAATAAGACTATTGTTATAATATTTATTTGTTTGAAAAAGTTTTTGTTAATATTCTCAAATGTACCATATGTATTGGTAAAAGTATATTTGTTCATCAAAAACATTTTCTACGGTTTGTTATTCGGTATCAATTGAAATGCAAATTAGTCAAAATCATAACAACGAAATTGTTAAGTTTGTGCTTTTATGAGCATTTAATTGCGTATTTCAAAAATATTTATACCAAAATATATAGTATACAGAATGTAATATAGTATATAATAAATTTATTATATAAGTGAAGAGAAGAACCAGAAAAGAAAGCTTAATTATATGGTAAAATGACGCTATTGCTAACAATGAAATAGAAAGCAAAGTTTATGTTGAATTTGACTGGTATTATTTTGAATACCATAAATTAGAATACAATTCGCAGTGTAATAGGTGAAAAAATGGAATTTAAAAAAAATTCTTTTTTTTTTTAACTTCTCATGTATTTTGTTATTGTTTTTTTTTATTATAATATTATGTGAATATTAATTTTTCATTTTTAAAAATATCTTGTTTATTGGAAAAAGAAAAGAATCCTACATGATAGATTCCTTTTCAAAAATAATGTTTCACGTAGAGGAATTATAAATTACTATACACGTAAATATATCCTATGTACTGTTCTAGACTATGTTAAAAAGATTATAAAAATTATTGATAACACAACATGTTTTAGAATCATTTTAAACAAAAAGTTATTTCTTCGAAACATGCCTTTTGGCTTACAATGTTTTAAAGGGAACAATTTTTTTTAATTTTTATCATTTTATTTTTCAACATATTTTGTATATTCTTATTTCTTGTTATTAACCAAAGAAGTATCTGGCTCTAAAAATTTAAGCAAAAACAGAAGCTTTTGGTAACAAGCAAAATTTGGAGGTATTAACTTCCGTTCTTGCTAAGAATTTTTGGCTACATTCCAAAGTCCTGGAGAAAAGTTAAAGTAGTTTTTATACCCAAGACTGGGAAACGTTTCAGGTCCCTGCCAAAATCCTTAAGACCTATCAGCCTTACAGCGTTCCTACTTGAAAGCTATGAAAAAGGTTCTAGATTTTCATATTAGATATGAAATTCTTTCTTAGAAAAACCGTTTCTTGCTAAGGAAATAGATTTATCCGCGTTCCTCCTATTTGATAACACCTCCCATGAGTTCATATAGACTTTTTTATGCAAGGGAGTTGAAGTCCGTACGATTAGCATGGATTAGGGCCATGCTGTCTAGCTACAATGTCACAGTTACTCTGGGAAATGATTCAGTGACTGTTTGCGTCATTAATGGTTGTCCACAAGGAGGAGTGCTATCACCCCTACTTTGGTCACTTATCATTGATGACCTTCTCGTTAAATTATATGTAGCTGGCTTTAAAGTTCATTATTATGCTGATGACCTGGTTAATTTTGGGCCGAATGCAGAGGGTCCTAAAGCTAGTGCACACTTGGTACCAAGAGGCAGATCTCAATATAAAACCTCCTCACAAGGCAATCTTAGTTCCATTCACTAAGAAGCATAAGTTGATCATCACCAAAGTCAAAATGAATGGAACTGAACTTGAGTTCTCTATTGAGGTCAAATATCTAGGGATCATTCTGATCAAAAATTGACCTGGAACTCATACCTTACCAGTGTTACTGATAGAGCAATTGGATCCATTTGGGATTATCATAGGTTCTTCGGTAAACCCCGGGGCCTACAACCAAAAATGATACTGTGATCATATCAGGCAATAGTTAGACCCATCATAACCTAAGGCTGAACAATGTACTGCCCAGGCAACCTTTCGTAAAGTTCAAAAACTGGCATACTTGGCTATTAAAGATGCCCTAAGAATATACTCTACGATAGGTTTTGAAGTTCTTTACATTTTCATATTAAAAAGGAAGCGAATAAAAAGGATCTCAGGTTAAGACATTCCAAAACCTATGAACCAGGTAACCTGTTTGGACTTCTTAAGTTTGTATCGGACCTAAAAGAATACCAGGAAGACAACTATCTTTCACACGCAATGCCTAGGAAAGGTAAGTTAAACCAATTCTTCAAAGTAGTTCTCTAATTTAAACGAAGCACCTTACTTAGAAGGAGGGAGGGCCTTCTCTCGAAGAGTTACGAATGTGAGTATTGGGGCGGGTATAGTCGGACCTTGGAAGGAGAGAGGGCCTAAAGCAAATGTGAGTATTGGGGCGGGTATAGTCGGACCTTATTACCGTCTGTCTTAATCCCTTGGCATTTTTAAGGCAGAAACACACGCTATAGAGCTTTGTGCTAGAGAGGGTATCAGAAGGAACCTAGGTTACGCAAAAATCTACAGCATATCAGACAGCCAAATTGCATTATAAGCTCTTGTCTCATCTGATATTCAGTCTAAGCCAGTTTAGGATATCCTCACAGTCCTAAACCAACTTTGTAGTGGGTGCCAGATCATGAGGGTATTGAGGGTAATGAACTAGCGGACAAACTTGGCAAAAGGGGAGCAAGCATATACTCCGTATATTGGGCGAGAACCCTTCTGTGGCTATCAAAAGGGCCATCGTGGGTTCATTATAGAGTCCTGGGAACGCAAGGTTAAAAGCTCACATCAGGTAATTCCACTGGTATACAGTCACTTGTTAACATAGCCATCTAAGAAAAAGTGAGCTTCGTCCGAGAAGATGATTTATTCTGAAGAACCAGATTCAACATTTTCATAATGGATTTTAATTATTTTAATATGATTTTCGAGCAAAAGTTAAGCCGTTATAACAAATTGTAAACCTTTTACTGTGAATATGACAGAACTGTCAACATAAGCAATTTCGAAACCTCAATGTTTGATCAATAAATATATATTATTAAAAAAATCAATCTTATATTATTAGTAAAAGGGATGATCTTGATGTAATAACACTAATTTTTCGATATTTGATGCCATATTGTCATCAGCAATCTTAAATCGCCGCGTTCTACTATTGACTATCTGTTTATTTTCTTTGTTAGTAAATGGCTAAATATACTAAATCCTCTTTTGGCTAAATATGATGATGGGAATGCAATGGAAAACTTCTTTGATGCAGTCCGTAAAGCCGGTAAAATACTGAAATTTGTATTTGAGGCCAAATTTCTTGATATTCATTTTTTAATTCCAATTTGAACTTTTAATTTGTTAACAATTCTATCAAGTTCTCCTACAGTGACGATTATGGTGTTTGTAAGTTTGAGAAAGCTTCTATCACCCAATTTGGAATGATCATATTAATGACATCCTGAAATCTGTTTGTAGAATATTTTTAAGTGCTTCGAAATACTGCCAAAATCCAGTATATCGAACAACTCGGAAACTGTTAGAATTGTCTTCCCCCTCAAATTTTGTTTTTGCAAGGCAAGTTTTTATACGAACGCAGAAATAGTTGCCTTTGCTTTGATCAAATTCAAATCATCTCCTTATATTTAAGGTGTAGTAAAACGAAATCCATTATTTTTGCATTAAATTGAAGGTTTTATTTAGCATAGATAGAATGATACGATTTAGGTCAAATATGCACCGTTTTGTTCGATAACTTGTTGCCATTTTGGAGGTAATTTTAGAATGCCTCTCTCATAGAAACCCTCGTCCCCTATTGGCAAAAAACTGGAACAGTCGATTTTCACAATCTTCTGTTGAGGCGAATTTTTCACCTGCAAAATCATTCGTCATAAACAGGAAGAGGTGGTAATCACTTGGTGCCAGCTCCGGACTATAAGGTGGATGCATAAGAACATCCCAACCAAGGTCCCGGAACTTCTGGCGAGTCACTATCGATGTATGCGGCCTGGCGTTGTCCTGATGGAACACAATTCCTCTCCTATTGGCCAAAGCTGGCCGCTTCTAGGCGATTGCTTCTTTCAGACGGTCCAATTGTTAACAGTATAGGTCCGAATTCGGCCGTAGGGGAGCAGCTCATAGTAGATGATTCCCTGCCAGTCCCACCAAACACACAGCAAAACCTTCCCGGCTGTCAATCCTAGCTTAACCACCGTTTGCGCTTGACGTTGTCGTAAGTGACCCACTTTTCATCACCAGTAACAATCCGCTTCAGAAATGGATATTGTTGCAATTCGGCAGCGATTCGCAGATGGCAATTCGGTCCATGAGGTTTTTTTGCGATAATTCGTGTGGCACCCATACATCGAGCTTCTTTTTGTATCCAGCCTTATTTAAGTGGTTTCAAACGGTTTTTTGTGCAAGGTTTAGCTCCTGGGCAATCGAAACAGTGCTTACGTGACGGTCGGACTCGACGATTTCCATTATTTTATCGACATTTTCGACAATTGGCCTTCCAGAGCGTGGTGCAGCTTTGACATCAAAATTACCGGAACGGGATCGACGAAACAAAAATTGCGCGTGATTGACTGTTACAGTATCAGGACCATAAACACTATTCACATTTTTAGCTGCCTGGCTTGCGTTTTCGTCTTTATCGAACAAAAACTGTAAAATATGGCGTATTTTCTCTTTGTTGGTATCCATCTTTGACGCGTGCTAAAAAAATACTGAGTCAAGTAATCACAAAACTGTATGAGAAGTTTTTTTAGTACAAAAGCTTATCTTTCTAACTCCATCTAGTGCAACCCGATCGCACTTTTAAAACGGGAGATACAGACTCCTAAAGCCATCTATTGGCAAAATAATGGATTACTTTTTACTACAACTTACATTATTATATAAATCAGTTCTTGCGAGGTTTACCAAAGGGGGCAGTGGTTGGTTCTTAATGCCTCTGAATTTACATTGAACACAAAAATAAGCGCTTAGTTCTCTTCAACGCCACCGGTGGGCGGTACACACCCAGTTAAAAACCAGTGGAATAGTACATCTTATCTAAACCTTCAAAATAGACATCTGTGTCATGAAGAAAATTTCCTGCCAGCCTGTCATTTTTTCATATTTGCAAATATGAAATAATCGGAAGCTGTCAAATCTGGTGGTACTCGTAGTAAAAAATCAATCTTTTCCTTTTCCAAATGCCGATGTTCCATTTTTATTTCTTCATCCAAATGGTCTTGTAGTAATGAATAATATGCACAAGTAATTGATTTAGCTTTCTTTAAGTAGTCTGAAGAGATGATGTCATGGGCAACCCACAAAACAAAATGGTGGCCATAACTTTCACCTTCTTTGAAGCCTTTTTTGCCTAGCAAAACTTTACTTAAGCAAAGAGTTCTCAATATATTTTTTTGTTATTATTGTAAGGTTTCTGAGAAATGCTATTATGAAGCCATTTGGCGACTTCATGTTATGTGTGAGTTGGCATTGTCTGCTTACCTAATAACACTGATCGATAGTTAGTTGGAGGAAGCAATTAGAAGTGGTTAAATTTTATGATGCATTTTAGTTATTCCTAGCAAATTTAAAATACTCCTCCACATTGGATGAGGAAAATATGAGGAATGGTGAGTTTAACGTCACAGGAATAAAGTAAAGGACGATGTTGGTTATCAAAGAGGAAGTTATGGGTAAGTGCGGTATGGGCAATTTGAATTCTGAGAAGTTTCCGTGCCCAGGATTTTGGAATAATTTTTAAGTTTGGCAGGTTTGCCGAGGTTTGGCCAATGTATCTGTTTGCTTACGTATGGCTACAGATGTTCAATGCCATTTAATTAGTGGATGTGACAAGTTTGCTTTTTGCAGGGAAAGAGGATGGTGGGAAGCCGCCCATACTTGCGGGCTAATCGCTTATTGTCCATAATACCAAGTTTTGTTTTTGTTTTAGGTATAGTTTTTCGATGCAAAAAATAATGTTTTTTCTATTAAGACTTGGAATTAACTTTTCCCCATTTATATTGTAATTTGAAGACAAAACTCATACGCTCTAAGTAATTGCTACAAAGTACCTAACTAATGAAGTTAACTGTCTGTAATTTCGTAGCTGATCTTTTGACAGATAGTTGGTAGTGACATCTACCATATCGCTAATGAAGTTAACTGTCTGTAGTTTTATGTTGGTGGTGATAACTACCATATCTCTAACTGACTTATTAATAACTTATTAATCGTAAGGTTACTAGGACATTAAGCAGAAGCTATGATGTAGCACCATCACCATAAGGCCATTTGGCGATTTATTAGTTACATGAAATCTGTCATTTGTTAATTGAATGGACCAGCAAAAGGTGATTAGATTCAGTTTGTTTTAAGAAATTAAAAAGAGTACTTGGAGTAGGGTTTTAAGAGATCTAAAAGCTCAATACTTGACGGAAGCTCATTATAAAAGCAATTTTGGGTAAGGTGATATTCCATCAGCAGATGAGTTGCTCAGGGTTTAACGTCACAGGGTAGGCAGATGCTGCGAGGTTGGTTCTCAAAGAGGAAATTATATGCGAATTTTGGTAACGTTAGTCTGTATGCCTACAAATATCGAGTCCGTATGGCTAAAGGTGGTATTGTCCATTTGGTTGCAGGTACGATGAATTAGGAGCAGCTATAAACATTGGGCGCCGAAAAGTGTGTCCGGGTAGGTGATCAGCTTACCCAAAATTCCCAAATTGAGTGTTTTTCAAGAGTGTGTCTTGATGTCTAATTATTGAAATTTGTAATTTTATTTCTTAATTATTTTTAGGGTCTTTTTATGTAGTAGCAACTCTTTTAAAGATTTTACTTCTGAAGTTTTATTTTGGAAATCGATAATCCACTTATTAATTAATGCAACAAAACATAGTAACTTTGATATTGTTCATTTGCCTAAAATATTTACGAATTTCTTATTACTTTTCTAATATCACAAGTATTTAAATAGAAAGTCAATCAAATCATCGATATTTTAAAGCAAAATTTCCATAGTTTCAAAAATATAAAAATATCAAATAAATTGAAAATAGTATTATTTGAAATAAAAAAACAATTTATATACAATCGGTTTTCTTAAATGTTTAAATAATCAAGTTTTCCTTTTAAAGAATACCTCTTAAATGAAGGGAAAGAAAAAGATAAACACCAACTACTAGCAGATATTTAGTCAGATATGAAAAATTGAAAGAGAATATCCCATCTTATATCAATAAAATTAGTCGTAAATTAGAATGTAAATTGTTTTATTATGTCGACTATAGTAAATTGATAGCTGATATTTCTTATTGGCCCTGTACAAAAGTTCACTATCCCCATCGGGCCTATACCCTTCAAATAATATTATCATCGACTTAAGTCTTTAAATTTCATTTTATTTATTGTAGTATTATTGAAAAAATAAATATTTTCAGATTTGTCACTACCAAGTGTGTCTACTGAATCTTTGGATTTGGAACTTCTTTGAAATTTATTAGTTTAAGCTTAACAGAATATCAAATTTTGAAAATTGGAAATTCGATTAATTTTCTTTACGAATAATATTAAATTTTGCCGTTTTTTTTTGTTGAAAACTGAGTTTAGATTTTTTCTAGAGTAGCAATATAATAATTTTATTAAAAAGTTTAAAGCACGCGCTTCCATTAAGTTTAGTTTCGATTATCGCCTCAAGTAAGTAAAATGCCGATATGAGTGAATGATCAGGGAAATTGGCAGGTTAAATTACCTCTAAAATAATTGTATCAGAAAATAAGTGCATAAAAGGTGTTTTTATCGAACAAATTGTAGTAGAGATAAGTCAATAACGACTCTATTAGGAAGTTTTTGTTTGCAAAATTATGGCGCCTTGAGCATGAATCCGAATGGCACACGGAGTCACGATCTCACGATATGCCACAATCATAAAATTGAACATTTTAAGAGTTTTTGTTTAATTTTGTTTTATTGATCTGCACTGAGGAATGTGCCATACTATTAACAGGTGGAATATCATCAATATTTAATAGTTTAAAGTTTGAACAGTATCCGATAAGTACAAAGTGCTATGAATAGTTGATCTTAACTATGCTCTACATCATGAAATGGAAAATAATCCCATTTGAGGAGGAAGCAGTTTGAAATTTTTGGGCTTTTATTTATGAAATTTTATTTGTTTATTGATTTATGCACTGAAAAATGACACGTTGTAGTTCATTATAAACGCATGTTGTATGTTTTCTTGGATTATCTAAGCTCAAATGGGTTTAGAAACCACGGACTATACTGGATGCATTATAGAAATATACTAGTAAGGTGAACTTTGACATAATATGTAGAATTAAGATTTGTGGAACCTGCGCTAGAGCAAAGTGCAAAAATCTGATAGGGATCAGCATCATAAGGCTTACGGGTCATCTTCAAATGGAAAATGACATTCACCCGTTAGATCTCTTGTTGCATTACCATCGGAAATCAATTAGTCATGGAAGGCTAGTTTATCCAACTGCTCCGAAACGGGGGAGACACTATGATCGAAACAAGGTAATTGAATTCCCAAGAGATGATTATTAATAATGACCTCGGTAAACTATAGCCCTATTCATTTATTTTTGTAAGGCCTTTTCTAATCTTTGTGACTATACTGTTTGGGTATTGACTGGAAAAAGATAGGGAGCCCAGTACGAAGGGCACCCAAGATGGATGGTAATCAAACTATCGAATTGTGTAGTTTGCGTGTGCTGTGGTCTTAATTTTGTACCTAAACTTCGAATCTCATATGTGCTGATACCACCTGACTTGGTAGATGCACTTAAAACAACAGCTTCCAGGCTCGTCACGAATTATTTGCGCTTGCAGTTTATCATAGGAACCTTACAGTGCTAATGCGAACATGAAAATTAAAAGGATGGAAAATTATTCCACAGCAGTTTGCCTAGAATCTAAAATATCTAAACGGCACGATAAAATTCCTTTAAAAACAATTTAATCGGTTGAAGTTTGCATGTTTAGCATACACGAAGGAATATCTTCTATTCTTCGAAATTTCCAATTTTATTGTGGTTCCGAGGTGCTCAGCTCAGCACTTGGCTTATACTGTAATCGGATAGTATTTTCCATTTAGATTCATTTATTTATTTTTAGTGATGCAACGAATCAAAATGAAAAATGTCAAGACCTGAGGCTATACAATATAACATATGGAAAACATTCACAATCACCACTCCATGGCACACTGTACAGATTTTCGCCGTTTGTCAATTCAAATTTGAATCCAAATCTCACACTAGAATTTCAATGGATTTATTTTCTGGTATTTATGTTTTTTTTTTCATCATGTCTCCGTGATTCTGTGTTTAGAGCACACGTTTATTCCAACCTTACAATTAATTGGGTAACATGTCCATTGCAGCGAGCCTGGGCAGAGTATAACATGGTGTCATTCGAGATTCATTGCGCATAATCATGGAAATACTTTGCACAGATACCAACCAGTAATTGGAATTTATCACGGGATTCTCGCATCTAGTCGTATTTGTCTATATATTCTTGATCTATTCAGGTTTTTTGGAATTATTTATTTCGTTTGCAAGGCCGTTACCAAAAGATAAGAAATAAATATTTGAATTACGAGATCTTAGCGACCCGGATACGTAAAGGCCAATCAATATGCACATTTAAAGAACTTATGCGTAGAATAGTAAGCAAATGATACTCGTAGAAACCATTTTTATGTCGTCGAGTATTTATACTTAAGGAATTTTATCAGTTATTCATTTAACGCAATTTGGAAAAAAGTCGTTCACTACTAACAGTCGACTTTTGAAATTATAATAACTAAAAATATGAAGGAGTTGGCAATTACAGAAAAGAAGTTTTTCAAAATAAGATAGTTTTTAAAATACATTCAATATACAAGATTTAATGTTTGGATGTTTTTAAACCAAAAACTTTAAACCAAAGTTACAATTCTACTTTTAAAATTTAGAAGGGAAATCTTGTCCCAAAATTTGGTTATTGCCCTGTAATTTTTTATATTTGCCTGCACGTGTTGAAATTTGCATTTAATCGTGTGTATTTTGGTTCTTGATACAGGTGGGAAGCGAAATGGATAGTACGAGGGTCGTTCAATAAGTCCTTAGAAAATTCGAGAAATTGCACTCGTAGTGTCGGTTTTTTTTTTGTAAGCAGCATTATCGACAGGAAAGCTATCAAAATTTCAGCTCGATCCATAGCGTAGGTCAATTTCTATCGTCGATTAAAGTAAACGACATTTATTTGTGCATAACAATGGAAAAAAGCGAGTTTAGGGCTGTCATCAGACATCTCCATTTGAAAGGCTTAAGCCCGAAAGAAATCAAAGCCGAGTTGGATGCAGTTCATGGCACATCTGCACCTGTGTTTACGACGGTTTACAATTGGGTGAATCAATTTAAACGTGGCTGTTCATCCACAAAAGATGAACATCGTTCAGGACGCCCAGTTGAGGTGTCTACTCCTGAAATCATCGACAAAATCCACGATCTGATTTGGAACGATCGGCGAATTAAAGTGCGCGAATTAGTTGAGGCCACGGGCATATCACAAGGTACAGTCGCTTCAATTTTGCATGAAAAATTGTCTGTGAAAAAAATTTCGGCAAGATGGGTGCCGCGTTTGCTCTCAGAGGAGAATAAGCGCAATCGTGTAGTGAACTCTGAGGCTATGTTGGCACTCTTTCATCGCAATCCTGCCGAATTCCTTCGCCGATATGTCACTGTGGATGAAACTTGGATACACTACTACACTCCAGAAACGAAGAGACAGTCATCACAGTGGATTTTCAAGGGTGAACGAGCTCCGAAGAAGGCAAAAACTGTGCCATCGGCCGGCAAGGTGATGGCCACGGTCTTTTGGGATTCGCAGGGCATCATTTTTATCGACTACATGGAAAAAGAAAAAACAATAACAGAAGCGTATTATGCGTCGTTATTGCAATGGTTGAGCTAGGAAATCAAAGAGAAACGCCCCTATCTGAAGAAGAAAAAAATCCTCTTGCATCAGGACAATGCGCGTGTGCACACCTGCGCTGTTTCCATGGCAAAAATTGTGGAATTGAGAATGAAATTGTTGCAGCATCCCGCTTATTCACCAGATTTGGCCCCGAGTGACTATTTTCTTTTCCCCAATCTGAAGAAACGGCTTGGCGGACGACGGTTCACTTCCAACGAGGACGTCATTGCTCAAACGGATGAGTATTGTGCAGAACTTCCGAAATCCTATTTTTTGGATGGGATAAAAATTTTGGAAAAACGGTTGGAAAAAGAGCTAAAAGGAGATTATGTTAAAAATTTTTTTTTTTTTTTTTAAAACAGTTTTTTTTCCATCTTTTTCTAAGAACTTATTGAACGACCCTCGTAGTATGAGTAGCTGTGCCATAGTAGAGATAGTAAAACTCTCAACTATTCATATTCCTCTGCCGTCTATACGAATAGTTCAACTGAAATCATAAAGCGCATATGCTTTCACCACGATCGGTATAGTCACTCAATAGATTATTATCAATTTTCAGCATCTATCTTTGTTGTGAGGTGGTATAAAATGAACCTGTGAACCTGTGAAAATGATCAAATTTGCAATCGATTGGAAGTTAGTTGGTCATGGGGGATTATTCATTGTTGATGCATTCATGTATATGGTATTCTCTTAGATATATTGGCTAGGTTCAAAGTGAAACAACATGGAATGTGGTGGTTCTGATTATGCAAATATTTAACAAATAGTATGGTCTACCGCTGGGTCAACCGTGCAATTTGGTTGATATGGTCTCACCATAAAGATGAACATATGATTTGCCTGTAGCTGTTTCGGTTTGAGGGTTCAACCTTCTTGCACTGAAATTAAACTTTCACGAACTGAACAACTCTATGAGACAAAGTTTATTAATCGATGGCATCGTTTTGTGCATTGAATTTCATTACAAGTCGCTGAAAACTCTAACACATTGTCAACTGGAGACCGATGTGAAGACAGCCATCCTTATATGGCTAGTGGGTCTTTTTATACTGTCGTCATGATGTACCTGATATACTGGGATTCATTGGCAATTTATTCGCTTCCAAATAGCTTCTATCTGTGATAGATTATTCGTCTTGTAAAAAAAAAAACGGGTTTCACGAGGTAAAGTATGTTTTCTCCTGTCATCCGAGTAGGTATTTTCTTGAACTTGAACCTGTAATATCGAAAAAGGAGATTGTTTTACCTTTAAAGGTATTATTATATTTTCATATTAAAAACCGTTAAATTTGAATAAATTGCTAAAATAATTTATTTTTTAGAACAATACCATCAAAAATAGTTGAAATTAACTTTTAAAATAGACGCCATCATTAACAGACTTAATAGATTCGCAATCTTCATTAAATTGAATTTTTCCGGATCAGAATTTGGAAATTTGCAATATTTTTTTATTTTTTTTTTTACAAAACTATTGAAATAAAATTGTGCAATAACACAATTTTATTTCAATAGTTTTGTAAAAATTATACTTTGTTTTTTTTTGCAAATAATTTTCAAAATGTTATAGAAATCAGTTTTTTTTTATAAATATACCAATTTGAACATAAATATTTTATAGTATCTAAGCAAATAGCATAAGTGTAAATATCTTGTTAGAAAATCTAGAAAATTATTATTTTTCTTCTATGTAGAAAATTTAAAATGTGTACTAGTGCAGAAAATAATAAATTTGTTTAAAATTTTTGTTAGTTTTTGCATATGAGTTTTTTGTTATTTTTTGTTGCGCAAATTTCTGAAGCATTTAGAAACAATCAAAATTTTTCTGTTTAGATATTGTACGATTTGGATATTTTGATATGGACAAAAAAAATAAAAAATAAATCAAACACTTGAATATGAAAAATTGACAAAAATTTATTTTTCTGAATAAATTCAAAAGAGAATAATAATTTCATCATTTATTCATTGTTTGTTGATTGGCAGGTAAAATATATAAATTAATGTAGAAAGCAGATCCGGTAGAATAAGTTTGATTTCAAATAGGTAATTACTGATAGTTACGGACAATCAGAATTTTGGCACATTGGTCCAAGAGTCCAACAGCAGAAATTGTCTGATGCATGACCGGACATCTCACTGAAGTTGGTGCTGGCGACGATGATGATTTGGGTAGTTTTGGTCACTTATATACGAGTAATAATCAGTGTGCTTTATAGTTATCAGGGGTAATAGCCCTTTATCAGAGCATAAATTTCAACAATAGCTAATCATCGACAGGTAAAAGACAAATTATCTACAACGCAACTTCTATCGACATGATGGCTTTGTATAATACAAATTTAGGCACAGGAGAATTCCATCTAAATTAACAGTTATGTACCTAGAATCGATGATTAGTCATAATAGTATCTTTCCAAAAATTTGTAACATTATATTAATAATTTTGGAAATTCTCCTTTTTTTTTTTATAAAGAGAAAGCAAGGCAGTTTATTTTTATTTAACTACAAAGTCATGGAAGAATTCATTTAAAAAATTTAATTAAATTTGTTGTCATTTGTTATACAATTTAACATAAATACTAACATTTTTTCTTATTACATATATGATAAAAATAAATTATATCAGTTAGGAAAAAAAATAACTTATATGCTTTTTTAACTATTATTAAGCGAATTTTGGGCATATAAAATTGATGGTTTATAATTTGAAAATATATAAGAACATGATAAATGTATAAATTTTCCGTTTAATTATTAAAAAAAAAAATCATCAAATGAATCATTTCAAGTAATATTAGTATTAAAATGTAAATTCTAAAGGACACGTTAAGCCGTATTCGAATTCGAGTAACTTTGCAATACTATTGGGTTGTTCGGAAACTAATTTCGTTTTTTCCCAATAGAGGATTTAATTGTATTTGTTCACAACCAACTTCACACATAAGTTACATACACATATGTATTTTGACAGCTGACATAGCAAGGTTTGCTTGCGATTGATTCTGCATAGTAGTTTTTGGTTGATACCCTTTTAAATATGGAAAGTGAAAAACAACATTTTCGGCATATTTTACTTTTTTACTATAGAAAAGATAAAAATGGAATAAATTATCCGATGTGTATTGAGAAGATGTGTTAAGTGAGCACCAGTGCCAAAACTGGTTTGCAAAATTTCGATCCGGGAATTTTGATCTCGAAGATACACCACGTTCTGGAAGTCCAGTTGAATCTGATAAAGGCACAATAAAGACATTAATTGACGCAAACTGGCGAATAACAACTCGTGAGATTGTTGAGAGATTAAATTTATCGAATTTGACCGTTCATGATCATTTGAAATGTCTAGGTTTAATCTCCAAGATCCATATATGGGTTCCTCATCTTCTTAAAGAAAAAAAATTGTGCCGTCGCATTGACGTTTGTGATTTGCTTCTGAAACGTCAAAAAAAAAAATGATCCATTTTTGAAGCGTATCATCAGTAGGGACTAAAAATGGGTTGTCTACAACAATATTAAGCGCAAAAGATCCTGGAGTAGGAAAGATGAACCGGCTCAAAGCACTTCGAAAGCCAATATTCATCAAAAAAAGGTTATTCTATCTGTTTGGTGGGATTTCAAAGGATTCGTTTATTTTGAGCTTCTACTGAGCAACACAACGATCAATTCTGAAGTATACTATCATCAGTTGGACAAATTGAATGATTCACTTAAAGAAAAAAGGCCAGAATGAATTATTAATTCATTATAAGAAAATCGTCTTTCATTTTTATAAAAAAAAACGAAATTACTTTCCGAACAACCCAACATTATTATAATAGCAAACTGCTAATTTATAACACAGTATCTAAGCCCATTTGGGCTTACGGAGTTGAGCTTTGAGGTTCAACCAAGTCTCCCAATTCTCATCTTCACAGTCAAGAATCTTTCGTAAAAATATTACTACCCAATTTCGTAATAACTGTAACTTAAACGTTCATTTTCTCCGTGATTTTTTTTGTAAAATTCATTATTAAGAAAATCCACACGTGTTTATCCAAATATACTTATTCTTTTAATTATCCGCAGTAGCCCTTCATAGAATCACTCATTACCGATTTAAACAAAATTATGCGCGAAATGGTTCAAATAAGCAGTTAAAATAAGCAATTCGTAGCCATGTTTTGCGCTATAAGAGGAGACTATGGTCCTCATAATTCTCACTCCGTTGATACGTTAATAAGCAAAATTGTCATATATGGTGCTATGACTACCTACAAGTGACTGTGGAAAAGCTATTGTACCCATGGAAAGTTTGGTGTGCATTTTGGTCTGAAGGTTATGTCCGTAAGATAACCAACATTTTTGGCTTCAGCTTGAAGATTTCAATTTGGACCAAATGTGGTTTCAACAAAACGGCACCACAAGACACATAAAACGACAAATTTGGCATTTATTGCCTGAAATGTTTCGAGGACGCCTAATTTGAAGATATGGTGATGTAAATTGATTACAGGCATGGGACTCTTTCTTATGGACTTACCCAAAAAAACGTTTTTACGCGGACAACCCTTAAAATTTTTTTTTCTAATTTCCTTTTAACATTCGTTTCGGAATATGAGGACTTTTTTAACAAATATTCTAATCACCTTTAGTATCTATTTTAAGAGTATGTTTTTTTCTTCGAACTGCTTATTTTCGACCAGTTTTTGATGTGGTTCCATGCTTCGTCGAGTAGAGGGGGCGGACATTATGTTAGTTTCGGGTTCGACCAATTTGGGTGTTTGCTAAACTTTGAAGCATTTAAAAACCAATATCCGTCAAGTAATGGCAAAAATACAGTTTGAAATGTACGAAAAAATTATCAAATATTATTTGGAAAGAATCGAGTGGCACAAGAATTCACGTGGTGGCCCTTTAAATAATGGCATAATTGCCAAGTCCAAGCAATTCGAGGTCTGTTCAAAAAGTATCGCGAATTTTGAATTTTCGCGGGTTACGTATATTCGATTTTCGATTTTTTGTGGCGTTATATTGGTACTCATGTCTGTCACTTATGCCGATAAGTTCGGCCATTTGGAATGTTCAGTTCATTTTTGACAGCTGCTTTGCTTGCACGTGTTTTGGCTAGTCTTCGATTTTTGCTCAATTTCGACCAAAAACAGCATCGCATTAACATTGCTAAGGAACTGTTGGACTCTGTCCGCGACGACCCAAATTTGCTCCAGAGGGTCATACCTAGTGACGAATCATGGGTTTATAGTTATGAAGTGGAAACCAAAGCTCAATCATCCCAATGGAAGCTGCCGCACGAGCCAAGACCGAAAAAAAGCTCGCCAAGTTCGCTGAAATGTGAAGGTTTTGCTTGCAGGTTTCTTCGTTTGCGGGGGTGCATCATGAGGAGTCAAAGTAGATATTAATGAATAAATAAATAATTTTTGAAAAAACACAAAATTCGTGATGGTCGTAGACGACTTGTGGTTTTATGTTTAATGGCAAATAAGTCGCGTTAAATAATACAAGGGTCGTTCAATAAGTCCTTAGAAAATCCAAGAAATTGTACTCGTAGTGTCGGTAAACATTTATTTTTGTAAGTAAAATTATCGACAGAAAGCTGTCAAAATTTCAGCTCGATCCATAGCGTTGGTCAATTTCTATCGTCGATTAAAGTTAACGACATTTATTTGTGCATAACAATGGAAAAAAGCGAGTTTAGGGCTGTCATCAAACATCTCTATTTGAAAGGCTTAAGCCCGAAAGAAATCAAAGCCGAGTTGGGTGCAGTTCATGGCACATCTGCACCTGTCTTTGCGATGGTTTACAATTGGGTGAATGAATTTAAACGTGGCCGTTCATCCACAAAAGATGAATATCGTTCAGGACGCCCAGTTGAGGGGTCTACTCCTGAAATCATCGACAAAATCCACGATCTGATTTTGAACGATCGGCGAATTAAAGTGCGCGAATTAGCTGAGGCCACGGGCATATCACAAGGTACAGTCGCTTCAATTTTGCATGAAAAATTGTCTGTGAAAAGAATGTCGGCAAGATGGGTGCCGCGTTTGCTCTCAGAGGAGAATAAGCGCAATCGTGCAGTGGACTCTGAGGCTATGTTGGCACTCTTTCATCGCAATCCTACCAAATTCCTTCGTCGGTATGTCACTGTGGACGAAACCTGGATACACTACTACACTCTACAAACGAAGAGACAGTCATCACAGTGGATTTTCAAGGGTGAACGGGCTCCGAAGAAGGCAAAAACTGTGCCACAGTCTTTTAGGATTCGCAGGGCATCATTTTTATCGACTACTTGGAAGAAGGAAAAACAATAACAGGAGCGTATTACGCGTCGTTATTGCAACGGTTGAGCGAGGAAATCAAAGAGAAACGCCCCCATCTGAAGAAGAAAAAAATCCTCTTGCATCAGGACAATGCGCGTGTGCACACCTGCGCTGTTTCCATGGCCAAAATTGTGGAATTGAGAATGGAATTGTTGCAGCACCCCGCTTATTCATCAGATTTGGCCCCGAGTGACTATTTTCTTTTCCCCAATCTGAAGAAATGGCTTGGCGGACGACGGTTCACTTCCAACGAGGACGTCATTGCTCAAACGGATGAGTATTTTGCAGAACTTCCGAAATCCTATTTTTTGGACGGGATAAAATTTTTGGAAAAACGGTTGGAAAAGTGTATAGAGCTAAAAGGAGGTTATGTTGAAAAATAAAATTTTTTTTTTAAAAAACAGTTTTTTTCCAATTTTTTCTAAGGACTTATTGAACGACCCTCGTATATTGTAACCAAATTTTCTTATTACATGTACCAAATCTACAATACTTCTCACTTATTGTAGTTAAAAATATAAAAAAAAAACATCAAAGATAATAATAATTATGTCGATATAAAAATGGCAGTTTCTCTACGTTTGTATAATTTTTCTTTTAGCTATAAATTTCGAACTGAATACTACTCGTAATAACTTAGTTAAAGATCATCACGCTACATTAAACGATAACAAGATCATAAGGAAGTTGAAAATATTTTAACAATATTCAAATAATAATGAAATAAGATGAATTATTATTAATCAAAATAAATACAATACTTAAAAATGAACAATTTTTTCCAAGATTCTCTACTCGGTCTACAACAAATATTATTGGTATTTTTATTTACAGAGAATAAAAATTTTAATAGGAACGGCGAGTATTAAAGTATCCAATTAAAAAAAAATTTAAAAAAAATATTGAAAATATTCAGTAGAATATAAGAAAAAAGGTTTAATTAATTATTTGTTTTATCAAATACTGAAATCGATGAATAAATACTATAATTAATTGTATTTAAAAGTAATTTTCTTTGTTGAAAAAATATCATAAAAATAAATAAGAATATTCCAAGTAAGTTTATTTTTTGAAAATTCAATTATTGAATATGTAATATTTGAATAATTATGAAAGAATAAAATTCGACAATATGGAAAAGAGAAGTAATTGATGTGAGTGAGCTTTTTTTCAATATTGAAACGATAATAAATAAGCAAACAAATGTACCATAATATTTATTGAAAGAGGAAAGCCACCGATAAAATTCTTTACATTATACAATATTTTTTTTTTTAATTTTAAGATATTCTTGTAGAGTGTGCTGCAAATATTTAAGACATTCACTCACTCCAATGGATGAGTCTGTTTTCCGTGAATATGCAATGACCACGAAAAACTATCGACGAATGGAAACTCTACGTACGATTAGTTCTGTGAACGGAATGTAAATTGCTGCAGGTATCACATATCAAATGGTTTTGGTTTTAGTTTGTGTGGTCTAAGCAATTGTTTGGAATATTTGTTGCGTATCAAAACTTGGGAACTAACAAATATTCTCAGGAATTACAAAAAGGTAACTTTTAACATAATAAAAATATTATCTTTCAAAATGTGTGTACTAAATTTGACTTTACTTATCCGGAAATAGTATTTAATATAAAAATGTACGAAGGTCGTTTAATAAGTCCTTAGAAAATCCGACAAATTGCGCTCGTAGTGTCGGTAAATCCGAGATGTGCGATCGTAGTGTCGATTTTTTTTTGTAAATAGTATTATCGACAGGAAAGCTGTCAAAATTTCAGCTCGATCCATAGTGTAGGTCGATTTCTATCGTCGATTAAAGTTAACGAAATTTATTTGTGCATAACAATGGAAAAAAGCGAGTTTAGGGCTGTCATCAAACATCTCCATTTGAGAGGCTTAAGCCCGAAAGAAATCAAAGTCGAGTTGGATGCAGTTCATGGCACATCTGCACCTGTGTTTGCGACGGTTTACAATTGGGTGAATGAATTTAAACGTGGCCGTTCATCCACAAAAGATGAACATCGTTCAGGACGCCCAGTTGAGGTGTCTACTCCTGAAATCATCGACAAAATCCACGATCTGATTTTGAACGATCGGCGAATTAAAGTGCGTGAATTAGTTGAGGCTACGAGCATATCACAAGGTACAGTCGCTTCAATTTTGCATGAAAAATTGTCTGTGAAAAAAATTTCGGCAAGATGGGTGCCGCGTTTGCTCTCAGAGGCGAATAAGCGCAATCTTGCAGTGGACTCTGAGGCTATGTTGGTACTCTTTCATCGCAATCCTGCCGAATTCCTTCGTCGATATGTCACTGTGGACGAAACCTGGATACACTACTACACTCCAGAAACGAAGAGACAGTCATCACAGTGGATTTTCAAGGGTGAACGGGCTCCGAAGAAGGCAAAAACTGTGCCATCGGCCGGCAAGGTGATGGCCACGATCTTTTGGGATTCGCAGGGCATCATTTTTATCGACTACTTGGAAAAAGGAAAAACAATAACAGGAGCGTATTACGCGTCGTTATTGCAACGGTTGAGCGAGGAAATCAAAGAGAAATGCCTCCATCTGAAGAAGAAAAAAATCCTCTTGCATCAGGACAATGCGCGTGTGGACACCTGCGCTGTTTCCATGGCCAAAATTGTGGAATTGAGAATGGAATTGTTGCAGCAACCGCTTATTCACCAGATTTGGCCCCGAGTGACTATTTTCTTTTCCCCAATCTGAAGAAATGGCTTGGCGGACGACGGTTCACTTCCAACGAGGACTTCATTGCTCAAACGGATGAGTATTTTGCAGAACTTCCGAAATCCTATTTTTCGGACGGGATAGAAGTGTATAGAGCTAAAAGGAGATTATGTTGAAAAATAAAAATTTTTTTTTTTAAAAAACAGTTTTTTTCCATCATTTTCTAAGGACTTATTGAACGACCCTCGTATGAAATTCTTTTTCTTTAATTTCTATGAATTTTCTTTAAGTTGAAGATATTTTTAAGGTAAATAGTTTGCTTTTAACTGTACAATGTTACGTACAACTACATAAAGGGTTTTCCAATAAGAGTGATATGATTTATTTAAAAAAAAAAACACACTAATTGTTAAGGAAATTCAAATGCTTTTTATTTAATGTAAAGTACAATTGATGGAATTAAGTTCTGAATAAAATGTCATTCAAATGGCCTCCACGACTTCTTTTGCAGGAACGAATTCGATGAACCCAATTTTCGAGCACTTTTTCCACTAAAACAAGCCATATGTTATGAATAGCACGTTCAATATTGACTTCCAAAGCTTGAAGAGAGTCTGGTTTATTGCTTAAGACCAACGACTTCAAATAACCCTACAAGAAATAGTCTTATGGTGTTAAATCACTACTTCTTGGAGGCCATTCAATGTAACAATTTCTTGAAATAATCGAATCTCCAAACTTTTCTCGCAATAATTCGGTTGTTGCACGTGCTGTGTGGCACGTAGCCCCGTCTTGTTGGAAGCAGATGTTGTCAAGATCAACTTCTTCCAATTTCGGCCATAAAACGTTGGTTATCATCGATCTATACCGCTATAACGGTGTTACCAGCTTCATTTCGAAAGAAGTACGGACCGATGATTCCACCAGACCAAAAACCACACCAAACTGTCAATTTAGGTGAATGTAATGGGTGTTCATGAATAATTTGTGGATTTTCTTCGCACCAAAATCGACAGTTTTGTTTATTTACCGCACCACTCAGATGAAAGTGACCCACGCAAAGTTGCAATTGGAGAACGATTATTTTGATAATAAAATTGAATAATTTGTAAACGTTGTTATTGCGTATATCTCTCCATGATAAAATTGTAAACATGACTGAATACAATGAGAAAAAGACAGATCATGACGTATTACAAATGGCCGAAACGTCACTTAAAAATCATATCACTCTTATTGGAAAACCCTACACAATTTGTTAGAAGCAGAATTTTTTTTAACGAAATTGCTTCTTTTTTATTTTTTTATTTTTTATTTGCAACTACAATTGTACGAGTATTGTAATAAGCAGATTGGCATAACATTTTAATTTACAATATTTTGCATCATGAAGTTGGAGTAAACACCCATCGGCATTGCTCCAACTAATGGAAGTTAGATTCCTCTAGAAAATCTCTAGGCCATTGTCTCTTAAGTCTCCAATGAGTGTTTTCGGGAAGGGCAGTACAGGAAAATTCTCTCACAAGTGGATTATAATGATAGGATAAAAGGGAGTGAAATTTTTGATAGCGGGAAATGCACAGGTTTTGTACAAAGGGAATATTTAGATTACGATGTATTACATTGTTACGACCATAAAAGGGGGCATCAACAATTTTACGGATGATCTTGGAAAGTAAGGCCTGGACGCGATAGGAATTGGAACGTTTCGTTGAACCCCAAAGTTCAATTTCATACATATGTCCAAATAGGTTTTATAATTGTATTGTAGATTAGAAGTTTATTTTTGATTGTTAGTTTCGAGCGTTTGTCCTGTTGTCTATGAAGTTGTAGGTATCGTCTAGCGGCTTCAAGTTTTTTTAGTCTAGTATGTGGGTTCCATGTAAATCTCTTGCCCAGGTAAAGTTCCAAATAACGTACTTTATCATATTGTGGAATAATGTTGCTATTAAAGTATAAAAAAGTAGGTTTTCCCCTGTGGATTTACCCTCAATCTCCATCTCAAATCAGGATCGAAGGTTGTGGATATGTGATTGTAAATTGTTGGAAGCTATGTCAGCATAAGTAGCAATGATAGTGTTAGGATCAGATGAGATATCATGAGCATAAATATTATATAAAATAGGACCAAGGATACTGCCTTGTGAGACTCCGGCTAGAATAGGATATATTTCCGAGGATTCTGAATTAATTGCAACTTGGAAATTACGTTGGAAGAGATATGAATTTATGATAATGTAGTATGTTGAAGGAAGAAAGCTCTTGAGTTTCCAGAGGATGCCACTCACGATCAAAACCTTGGGAGATATCTAAAAATACTCCTTGGCAATAGTCTTCCCTCTCAAGAGAGGGTGCACTATGATCAACAATGCGATGGCATTGCTGGATAGTGGAGTGTTCAGATCGGAAGCCAAATTGGTTAACTTGATCTCGGGTCCATTTCCGTTTCAACCACCGATTGGTGTATATGTTAATACAACATTAAGATCACTATGAATAAAATTGTTTAGTACAGGGAGTATTGACAATTTTTCAAAGTATTCGGGATTGTAATGTTTGGATTCGATGGGAATTAAAATGTTTGGTCGAATTCCAAAGTTTGAGTACGTATGTTCATATTGGTTTCAGAACTGTTTTTTAGGAGTTATTTAAGGGTTCCGGGTTAACCATTTTTTTATTATAAGTACGAGGTAATCCACATTTGTTTCTTGTTGAGTCAATGTGAATTACATTGAATAAAGATTGCTATATCATCGACATATATGGTAACAGCCTGTATTATGGCTATAAATATTATAGAAGATTGGATTTAGGATGCTACCCTGAGATTGTATGAAAATAATGGTTTGGCCTCTTAAAAATATTTTAAATGTATAAAATTATAATTTGGTTAAAGAAGATTTTTAAAAATTACAAATTGTTTTAAAATGGAAATAATGAAATATTGCAAATTTATTGTTCCAATTACAAATGTTTATTATTTTTGTTTATATATTTGCTTTACAGATAATGATTAATAAAATAGCAGTTGAATATTCTTGTTTAAAGTTTAATTAACTCTAGATATTTCGTTAAATACTTGATAATCTTTAGTAATTTGGATATTATAGAATTGTATGATTGCAACATTTTGAAAAACTATTTTTTCAATATTAATAGAAAGATATTTTCTATTAAAGTTAAAAAGTATAGATGAAAGCTTGTTATGAAAGCTTAAAACGAATATCAAACTGAAATAAAAACAAAAAAACGAACTGGATTAGGAAAAATAATAAAGTTATGAAAATTTGTAGATCGAATGTGTTGAGACTGTATAGAGAAAGTTATCAAAGACGTAAAGATCGAAGTTATCACAGACGTAAAAGATCGACGTAAAATAATCGAAGAAAGCAAAAACAAACTTATTCAAAATACTTGCCCTCGCTAGCTACACATTTTTCCCACCTCATGGGCAAAATTTTGGATACCACGCATAAAAAATTCCTCCTCTTTCGAGGCAAACCACTCATCAAGCCATTTTCGGACGTCTTCGTAAGAATCGAACTGCTGCTCAGCGAGAGCGTGGCCCATCGACGAAAACAAGTTAGGTAGTCGGAAGGGACCAGTTCTGGTGAATAAGCGGGGTGGGGTAGCACCTCCCAGTTGAGTGTCTCCAAGTAGTTTCGGACCATTTTTGACGTGTGCGATGGTGCGTTGTCGTGGAGGAAAATCAGCTTGTCGTGTCTTTGTTGATAATCCTTCTTTTTTTCATGCAGAGCACGGTGCAATTTGATCAATTGTTGGTGGTAGCGGTAGGCATTGACAGTTTCACCAGGTTTCAATATCTCATAGTAGAAGATAACCTGCTGATCCCACCAAACGCACAGCATCGTGTTCCGTCCGAAGCGATTTGGTCTTGGAGAAGATGTTGATGGTTGGCTGGGATCAACCCACGATTTCTTGCGGTTAGGATTCTCGAAATATAACCACTTTTCATCGCCTGTCACAATCCGATACAGGAACGACTTTCTTTTTGGTCTGGCGAGCAAGATTTCGCATGTGTTTTGGCATCCCTCCATCTGCCTTTCGCTCAATTCATGCGACACCCATTTTCCGATGGCACGCAGGCGCATGAAAATGGCTGATTGAGTAATACCCCAATTGCTTCGCGAGCATTTTTTTCGGTTGGGTATCGTCTTTGTTCAAAAAAGCCTGCAATTGATGATCCTAAACCTTCCTAAGCCGATTTTCACACTTCTTGTCCCACAAGTCAAAATTGCCGTCTTTGAACCAACGAAACCAATCTCGGCACGTTGTTTCCGATAAAGCACTGTCATCATAGGCCTCCATAAGCATTTGATGCAATTCGGCAGCCAATTTCTTCAAATAGAAGCAGAAAAGCACAGCTTTCCGCATATACTCTTTTTCTGGCACAAAAATAGACATGATTACCAAAGGAAAAATGTATGTTGTTGTACGAAACTGCTGACAATGTGCACTGATTAACGTTGACAGATGTCAAACTCATAAAAAAAGTATGGCATGCTCATGGTAGCTTAATACGCTCACTCACGCCATCTATGACCAAACAGCGGATTTAAGCGTATACACTTGGTAGATAAAAATATTTATATCAAATCTTGCCAGATTCTAGGTTATATGGATGATCTTGATTAAATTAGACGAAACGTTGCAGTCGTATAAGGAAATGTGCTACAATATAGTGTAAAAAGCTATTCCATCCGGCTTACAAATTAATGAAACCAAAACCAAATACATATTAGCTTCAAAAAAGAACCTTAGTTACGAGAACATTTGATGTTGATAATTATAAGATTCAAACAGTTGGCGAGTTTAAATATCTTGGGGCAAATGTTAGCCTAACCAACAATGTTACTGCTGAAATTAAATAAAATGCGAATAGATGCTGCTATAAAGTTGCAAAATTTATGAAATGTCGCGATCTTAATAGAAATTTTAAGTGTATCCTGTCTACGGTTTAGAAGCTCCTCGAGCACAAAATACTTAGAAGAATACACGGACAGATATTGGAGGATACGCTATAATCATGAATAATATTAAGTCTTCAAGGAGGCTGACAAGCAATATTACTCAGCTCAGATGGGTTGGTGATGTCCACAGTAAAGAAATCTGTTATACAGTAAACCTGAAGTGAGAATTTTTTTTTTTATTTTTTAACATAATCTCCTTTTAGCTCTATACACTTTTCCAAACGTTTTTCCGAAATTTTTATTCCGTCCAAAAAATTGGATTTCGGAAGTTCTGCAAAATACTCATCCGTTTGAGCAATGACGTCCTCGTTGGAAGTGAACCGTCGTCCCCCAAGCCATTTCTTCAGATTGGGAAAAAGAAAATAGTCACTTGGGGCCAAATCTGGTGAATAAGCGGGATGCTGCAACAATTCCATTCTCAGTTCCACAATTTTGGCCATGGAAACAGCGCAGCTGTGCACACGCGCATTGTCCTGATGCAAGAGGATTTTTTTCTTCGTCAGATGTGGTGTTTCTCTTTGATTTCCTCGCTCAACCGTTGCAATAACGACGCGTAATACGCTCCTGTTATTGTTTTTCCTTTTTCCAAGAAGTTGATAAAAATGATGCCCTGCGAATCCCAAGAGACTGTGGCACAGTTTTTGCCTTCTTCGGAGCCCGTTCACCCTTGAAAATCCACTGTGATGACTGTCTCTTCGTTTGTAGAGTGTAGTAGTGTATCCAGGTTTCGTCCACAGTGACATACCGACGAAGGAATTTGGTAGGATTGCGATAAAAGAGTGCCAACATAGCCTCAGAGTCCACTGCACGATTGCGCTTATTCTCCTCTGAGAGCAAACGCGGCACCCATCTTGCCGAAATTTTTTTCACAGACAATTTTTCATGCAAAATTGAAGCAACTGTACCTTATGATATGCCCGTGGCCTCAACTAATTCGCTAATTCGCGCACTTTAATTCGCCGATCGTTCAAAATCAGATCGTGGATTTTGTCGATGATTTCAGGAGTAGACCCCTCAACTGGGCGTCCTGAACGATATTCATCTTTTGTGGATGAACGGCCACGTTTAAATTCATTCACCCAATTGTAAACCATCGCAAACACAGGTGCAGATGTGCCATGAACTGCACCCAACTCGGCTTTGATTTCTTTCGGGCTTAAGCCTTTCAAATAGAGATGTTTGATGACAGCCCTAAACTCGCTTTTTTCCATTGTTATGCACAAATAAATGTCGTTAACTTTAATCGACGATAGAAATTGACCTACGCTATGGATCGGGCTGAAATCATTATCGACAGCTTTCCTGTCGATAATGCTACTTACAAAAAAAATTCTTTACCGACACTACGAGCGCAATTTCTCGGATTTTCTAAGTACTTATTGAACGACCCTCGTACGAAGACACACCAGGAATTAGGGGTGGTTTGATGGACTGGAGAAAACTTTGAGAAGATTAGAATCATCAATTGGAAGCAGAAAGCAATTGACAAGGATGAATGGAGACAAGTATTAAACTATCCCTAAGCCCATAGAGGGTGTGTAGTGCACAAAAAGAAGAAAGAAGGACATTATGAAAATAATTCCTAATACAATTTATTCTGAAAATGTTACAATTTAATGACATTTAAAATATGTAAAATTCGAATGGAATTTATTATAATCAAACTTTCGTATGATGGATATTACAGCAATTATATAAAATTGTTTGTAAATTATTTAAATTTGTAAAAATCGTTCATATCTGATTGGCATGAAGTATGATTACTGATTTTCAACCTAAACTCATCCCATCCTCCTCTCAAATTTGATATGCAAATATCTGTATTGGAATATACATTAATAAAAAATGTTACAAAAAAAAAATGTAAAGAAAAACAAATAAAAATGATAAACGAATTTTTTTAAATAATAATGATTGGAGTAAAAGTTCGTTGAATATTGTAGGATTGCTTAAACTCTCTTAAACAACCGCGACTATTTTTGTTCGAATTGTTAAAATAATTTCGGTCGTATTATGGAAAATAACGAATAATAAACGATAGGTGAGCTGTTATTATATTTCGTTCCATTGCACATAATATAAATTTGTGAAATTTTTGATTAAGTTCGTTGACCATTCATAATGGAAAAAAATATATCAAAGTTTTTACGCTTAAACAAATACTGTAAAAAAAAAAAATTTATAATAATGAAAATATTAGGATTTTCATCAAGCTTTTAAAATAATTTCCATATCAAAAAAATGAGATTTCATTTCTAAATAAAACTCAACTTCAGTGTATATATTTTTTTATATTAAAAGTAATGCTTTTTTATTAGAAATAATTGCATAAAGATTCTATTATTTTTCGTACATTTTTATAAAAGTTTGGTTGAATTCAATTAAATATTAAAATGAATAGAAAAATTAAATAGACATTAACAAAACGACCGTCTATGAATATGACTTTGAGATGGCCACTGTTGTTCCCCATTAATCATGATCATCATCATCATAAATGGACTAGACCTGCTGAATCAAAAAATGCTAGATGTCTTGGGTGCCCTGCTTCTTCTTATAGGACCATAAATGATATCAGTGTGATTTTTTCCGGGCAGGATATTCCTCATTCTTTGGATTTACTTTAATTACAGTAACAATCGACCGGTCATAGTATCGCTCCATGATGTCATCCAAACATTTTATCGTTAAAATTTTCTAGAAATATTATTCCAGTTATCTAAATAAAACTATTTTTCGGCTTTTTCTGGGTCATAGAGAAATTTTTGTTATATTCTCTACACACGAATATTCTACATCAAATGTAACAATTTCCAATAAACTGAATTCGTCAATCACGACATTCTTTTGGTATCAACCCACGTCTTTTACAAATTCGTTTGTCGGCATGAACTTTGAATTTATTTTTCAGAAACTTTTAGCTGACTCCAAATTTGTTTCCGAGCAAAATCCCTTCTAGGTACATTATTTAAAATTTAAAAATATAACATACTAATACTGTTTACAAAATTGGACCATATCGCAGGTTATTGTATTATTAAATATTTAATGATTACATTAGAGAAGTCATATGTTATTATATTTTCTTTTTGAATTAATTAATGTCTTATGTTTTGCTGGTTTCCAATTGTCAAATATCCATTACATTTACAAACTAAATTTGAATGTAACTTATTATATTCACAAACGAATTTATATTAAATGCTTTTTACATTCAATAAGACAACGTACTGACCACTTATTTAATTTTGTTTTTAATTAATAATCCCACAATATAATTTTTTGATAATAAAATAAAATTAAAGTGCCAAAATTATATTGTGGGATAATTAACAAGTTATTTGATTTATTTATTTAATATTTCTTACGAGTAGCAACTAACTCTACTACCTTACAATCTAACGTAAACTATTTCGCTCATATCTCGGAAAACTCGATTTAAAAAATAAAGTAATCATATTCATTTTGTTTCTCTGAGTATAATAGGTATAGTTGTTACAGCTGTCGGTAGCGATTCACTACAGATAGCTTCTAATTTGATTATATTATTGGATTGTCCGGGAAGTAATTTCGTTTTTTTTTTTTATAAAAATGAAAGACGATTTTCTTATACGAGGGTCATTCAACAAGTACTTAGCCTACAAAAGAAAACGAAAATTTTGGAAAGGTGGCAATTTATTTTTCCACATAATCTCCTTCAAGCTCGATACACTTGGCCCAGCGATGCTCTAACTTTTTTAACCCGTCCAAAAAATACATTTTCTCGAGGGAAGCAAAATAGGCCTCCGTGGCGACGATGACCTCCTCATTCGACCCAAATCTATTCCCGGAGAGTGATTTTTTCAGGTTTGGAAACAAAAGTAGTCACAGGGGGCCAAATCTGGAGAGTACGGTGGATGGGTCAGCAATTCGTAGAACAATTCGACCAATTTGGCCATGGCGACGACGGAGGTGTGAGCCGGCGCGTTGTCGTGGTGGAACAGCACTTTTTTCTTCGCAAAGCGGGGCCGATTTTTCTTCAATTCGACGTCAAATCGGTCCAATAAGTCAGCATAGTAGCGCCCCGTGATTGTTTTACCGTTCTCGAGGTAATCGATGTGGATCACACCTTGTGAATCCCAGAAAACGGTGGCCATCACCTTTCCGGCCGATCCAAAAGTCTTCGCCTGCTTCGGAGCACGGTCGCCGGGTGAAGTCCACTGTTTCGACTGTTCCTTGGTCTCTGGTGTGTACCAGTGAATCCGTGTTTCGTCGACGGTCACGAAACGACGCAAGAACTCCGCTGGATTGCGCTGAAACAGCGCCAAACACGTCGCCGATGTGGTCTCACGGTTGCGCTTGTTTTCCGGTGTGAGCAAACGCGGCACCCATCGCGCCGACAGCTTACTCATGCCCAGTTCTTCGTGTAGAATATGATGCACCGTTCCTACTGCGATGCCCACAGTCTCAGCTATCTCGTGAACCTTCAATCGACGGTCTGCCAACACGAGATCGTGGACTTTTTTAACGTTTTCCTCCGTAGCAGCCGTTTTCGGGGCACCTGGGCGTGGCTCATCAAAAACCGACGTGCGGCCACGAACAAACTTGTTGAACCAATTCTTGACGGTCGCCATCGAAGGAGAAGAGTCATCATACACAGCATCCAAGCGATCTTTAATTTCGCTGCGCGTTTTCCCTTCCAAAAACAAGAATCTAACCAACGAACGATATTCTTCTTTTTCCATTTTTGTGCAACCGACCGACACGCTCGCTTTCAAAGGCTCTCAAAATTAAACTAATGAAGGGAATCGACTGAAACTTTGACAGTAGGCTACTACAAGAATTTATTGCACGATGGTAAATTTTTTTTTATGACAGCAGTTCTATTGGGCGGTGAGGCTAAGTACTTGTTGAATGACCCTCGTATGTATTTAGATGTAAATTCTTGCAAATATAATTTTTTGTTCCAAATAACTAAAGGTATCATCCCTTTAAATATTGTTAATAAAGACCCCATTTACAGCCTGTATTTTGAATTTATCAAAAATTTTCTATATGTTCTTTAACAAATTAATATTATTTAAAAAATATAATCACCTCTTCTTAACTATATTTACTAAATCTATTAATCATTATTACAGTGCATTTTACTCATAAAATTGAGTTCGGGTCCATCTTTTATGATATCTTATAACCAGAAATATATTAAAAAGATTCCTCATCTTATTTATATTTCATTCACTATAAAGAAACACAACTTTTTTAAATCATTAAAGAATTTCAATTATCTCGCTTGTATTATTTGATTTATTTTCCCAACAAAAAATCAACCAATGACTGATTATATTCGATATTTAATATAAGTATTAAATTTGCTCTTATTGTCTTTGAGAAAAATACTTCATTTTATATGATAAATTATACGTTTAAGACATATTTTTATAGATTAACTAAAGATATTTTTCTGTTTTGAATAGAAACTTGATTTAAGGAGATGGGAATAACTCACCGAAATAACAGTATTCAAAATAAAATTCTACTACCATAATTTAATGTTGTCTGTTTTTTTTTTGGAAAATGAATAAATAAAGACATCGTTTCTGTATTTTTTAGTGAAATAAAAGAAACTCAAAGTTCGATTTCTATGTAAGAAGAATAAGGAAAACATTTCAAATAGAAATGAATCGATTTTCGAGTGTGAACAATACAAAAATTTTCAGTTCAATATATCACAATTTTTATAAATGAATTTCATTGTATATAATAAGACCGAATTTTATTTAAAAAAAAAAGAATCTTATTTTCTTTATCAGATAAAATATTATAAAAGACGATATTTTTTCCTAAATTCTCGCATTATTCGAAGATTTCCATTTGTGTTCGAAGGTATTCAATGACCAGGAAGACAATGGTCGAAGCAAGAGAATCACCAACATTACTGATATTAATAGCTGTACTACCAGTATGATGAGCACCAAACCGAACTGGAATAGTACTTAAAGAATCTTCTTCGAGAACGTTTCGACAATTCTTATGAGATAGACGAAGATGGGAGTATATACGTAAGATTACAAACATTAAATGAACAGGTTGATTATAAGACAGACGTGCGTAGATCCGGACTCTTATTTTCTAGATTTCTGGTCAAGTGGTCATCAGCCAAGTAAATAAAAGCGCCGCTGTTGTCAATAGTAAATACTGCTATTGGTTAGTATCAAAACAATCATTGATCTACGGAATCACAGTTACCTACATATATAAACTGGTATGAAGTCAAATCTTAATCTTTAGATGACGGGCTGAATTGTTGCTCATAAACTTCCATAAAATATGGGATGCGGTTTTGAAAAACTGTTATCCGATTCATTTCTGATGAAAAACACGAAGAAGATGAGTAGACGGAATATAGTTTGTAAGTGAATAGAATTGTCCACTGGGACGTATGACGCCAAAACTAGCGTTCGGTACTATTAATATTGAGTATTTATGTAAAATGGGAAACCGACGAATAACAGACCTCCTAAAAATGGATTTTCTTTCAGTTGTTCTTAAAATTGTAAGCCATTTTCCTTGTTCCATCAGCTTATTATAAGAGCTATGTTATCTGGGTAGCATTATTCTCCACTCTTCTCCACTACGGTAAAACTATTTTCGCTTTTGGGTCTTACTATTTGCTTCATAAATTATTTACGCGATTAAAACTGTACTATCTTCATACTCATTATGTTCATTTTTCTATAACCACTTTTCAGAAAATTGCCCACTTCCAGACTATATTGGCTGCCACCTAACCAGTTCAGTATCTTTGAACAAGGTAAGCTCCTGTTACTTTGGGTGACTACTGTTCTTACAATAAAGTAAATTTCTTATAATAAATCGTTTGTAAATGCCTATTTGAGGTTTCTTCTTTTTATTTATTAAAATATAACCATTTATTTAGGTTTGAAAATTTTATTAATTTTTAATTTTTTGTCCATCTGCATTTTGAAGAATCGTTCTAACTAAATTACTATTGTATGTTATTACAATAGTCTAGGCCTTAAAGCCATACAAATTTGTATTCAGATGCCATTTCAGCAATATTTACACATTATTATTAATTATTTTTTAAGTTACTTAAATTTTCACAATTAAGCTCGAAATTGCAATGCCATTCACAAAAAAAAATAGTACATGTCACTGTATACCAATTTTTTGGTAAATATTTTCTGAATTTGGTATTCTTTTATCATTCTTGATTGCTCGAAATTTTATTATTAATTAAAAAATTCCATTATTTCCCAGTCCCTTACCCTGACAAAAGTCGTTTTAGAAACCACTAAAATTTAAAAAAAAAAATTCAAAGAAATTTTTTATTAAGTTTCCGTATTTTATATTTCGGTTCTGCTAAAAATTCCATTATTACTTAGGCTTTTATCCTTGCATAAGTATAAGTCCATTGTCATTTTTTAAATATTAAAAACTACCAGGTGTATAACCTTAAATCCGCGGTTTTTTAGTCAAAAAAACACATGTTTTTTCATAGAAAGCAAAAACAAATTTATTCAAAGTACTTGCCCTGATACCACGCCAAAAAAATTCCTTCTCTTTCGAGGTAAACCACTCGTCAAGCCATTTTCGGACGTCTTCGTAAGAATCGAAGTGCTGCTCAGCTAGCGCGTGGCCCATCGACGAAAATAGGTGGTAGTCGTAAGGGACCATGTCTGGTGAATAAGCGGGGTGGGGTAGCACTATACAGTTGAGTGTCTCCAAGTAGTTTCGGACCATTTGTGACGTGTGCGATGGTGCGTTGTCGTGGAGGAAAATCAGCTTGTCATTTCTTTGTTGATAATCCGTCCTTTTTTCACGCAGAGCATGGTGCAATTTGATCAATTATTGATGGTAGCGGTGGGTATTGACAGTTTCACCCCTGCTGATCCCACCAAACGCATAGCATCGTCTTCCGTTTGAAGCGATTTGGTCTTGCCAAAGATGTTGATGATTGGCCTGGATCAACACACGATTTCTTGCGTTTAGAATTCTCGAAATATATCCACTTTTCATCGCCTGTCACAATCCGATGCAGGAACGACTTTCTTTTTTGTCCGGCGAGCAAGATTGCGCATGTGTCTTAGCATCACTCCCTCTGCCTATCGTTAAATTTATGCGGCACCCATTTTTCGATCTTTTCAATCTTCCCCATGGCACGCAGACGCATGGAAATGGCTGGTTGAGTAACACCCAATTGCTCAGCGAGCATTTTTTTCGATTTGGTATCGTCTTCGTCCAAAAGAGCGTGCAATTGATGGTCCTCAATCTTCCTAGGTCGATTTTCTCGCTTCTTGTCGCACAAGTCAAAATTGCCGTCTTTGAACCGACGAAAACAATCTCGGCACGTTGTTTCTGATAAAGCACTGCCACCATAGGCCTCCATAAGCATTTGATACAATTCGGCAGCCGATTTCTTCAATTTGAAGCAGAAAGGCAGAGCTTCCCGCATATGCTCTTTTTCTGGCACAAAAACTAGACATGATTATTAAAGGAAAAATGTATGTTGTTGTACGAAATTGCTGACAATGTACACTGATTAATGTTGGCAGATGTAAACAACTTAAAAAAAAGTATGTCGTGCCTGTAGTAGCTTAATACGCTCACTCAAGCCAATAATGACCAAACAGCGGATTTAAGCTTATACCCCTAAAGAAAATTTTACTGATTCAACCGACAAAAGTAATCTTTCATCATTTTGGGATCCAAATTTGAGTTGTTCTTTTCATTAAAAATTCTATTGATGCCAACAAATTTAACATGACATAAAATTTTGGTTTTTTTGTAATTTTTGAAAATTGAAATACCAAAAAATTTTACAAAAACTAATTGAAATGGTCGATTATAATATTTTCTTATTATTTCTGCTTGTATAATTTTGGTTTTGCTTAGCTTCAAAAAATGTTTAGAGATATTCCGAATTTTAAAAAAAAAATCCAAATGAACTTTTAGTTAAAATTACCAAATTTAGAATGTGTCCATTGTTTCTGGTTATAATTTTTTAATATAAAAATACCAATGCATATTTTTTACTATTTATTATATTTCTTTTAAAAAAAAATAATAATCAATATATCTATAGAATCATTACTTTATAACTATGTATATGTGTAATTTTATTTGTAAGGAATAAAACCGTTTACTATGTTTATTAAAAATTCTCGATAAAACTAGGTCAAGGTACCTATTTTGAATTTCAAATTCTAGCTTGAAAATTAATTCGTAAATATATGCGATTTGGAAAAATGTTCAACTTTAAAAGATTTTTAAACTATTTTTATTACAAAAAAAACTAGAAAAACATCTCAGAATAACTGGTTATCAATAGTTATTATGAAATGTTTTTCCTAGTTTTTAGAATGATTTGCAATTTGGTTTTAACTGTTAATAAAAGTATATGCAAATATTATTCAAAAATTGGTGAAAAGACTAATGGATAAGAAATTCAATCAGGAAATTTTTATCTAAATATAATTACGAGTAAGTAGTTTATTCAGTACAGCTTCACTTATTAATTTAAATTAATATGTCCAGTGTGGTCATAGCAGATACAGTTGTTCTGAAAGAAGAAAAATATGATTTTATGGTCGTCTTATAGACATTTTAAAAAATATGTAAATTGCAAACGAAAAATTCCTATGAAAATTAAGAAAGATATAAAAAGTTTCGTTTTGAATTAAAATTAACGAAGAAAAAAACACACTTCATTCGAAAACCACCTTTAATTTGACCCAATTTTTAGGTAGCATTCAAAGGCGGTATCATTTCTTGTAAATATTTAAATAATCCAATAAAAAAAATATCAAAGCTTATTTTGAACGTCTGAATGAAATTTCTAAACAATATACGTAATACTACTAATATTGCTGAAATACGAGTAGTTATAGAGGACACAGTCAAATTACAAATAATAGCCATTAAATTGAATTCGATTTTCTAATAATATTGGAAATATTTATTGAAAGCAAATATTATTGTTTATTTGGTATAAAGTCTATATATATGCTGTCATGGTTTCATTTTTGAATACTCAAATGCACTTGGTAAAGTGTTTAATTGAATCAAGGTGTGAATGTTAATAAACAATTGGTTTGCTGCCGTGAACTTTTTGCTAAAGAATTATGTTTAATGAGTCAATAACGAATTGTGGAATTTTTTTCTCTTTACAAATAAACACCTTCTACTTAAGAAATAAAAGTTTCTATAAAATTAAAATAGAGGAAAAAAATATTTGAAAATAATTTTTTTAAATAAATTATTGGAATAAATTTAATTCAAAAATGATTTCAATAAAATTATAAAATGGTGCGAACCAATTTATAATTTCAGCAAAAATCATATCTTATCAGAGAGTCTTTCTGAATAGTACTTTGAGACGTATAAATTTAAAAACCACTAAAAAAAACTGCTTTTAATGAATACGTGTACCATGTAGATTATATACTACCCCCTGACATACAGCCGTTTATGGTATAGTTTGACGTGTGTTTTGGTAGGTAAGAAAATGAAAGATTTTTTTTATAATCGCCTTTGAGCTATTGATTAGATAATATTATAAAATTATGAGGAATTAAAAGCCGTACAAAATAATAGTATATGAATATTCCATGTTAATGCTGGAATATTATCAGCAAAATGTAATTTTTTCTTCCTACAAGCAAGAAAACAAATCGACGTAATTTTTTATCTCCTCTACTTTCCGCTGCAGTAATATTATGAAAATATGGCGCTGAAGTCAGTAAAAGTACCTGGTTTGTGTATGGAATATGCAGATGCCAGGTTGGTCTATAGGAAAACTATGAAAACATTCCTTTTTGTAAAATCTGTTCCTGGAAGACAACGAATGCTTACAACATATATGACGGAGGTCTATTCTCAATTTACAAGGACTTTTCCGTTGAAATCTGTTCGCCATGTGGCCCATACTATCTTGGCTATTATACTATGTACTATTGGGTTGTCCGGAAAGTAATATCGTTTTTTTTTTTATAAAAATGAAAGACGATTTTCTTATAGTGAATTATTATTTTATTCAATTAAAGTGATTCTTGACCTTTTCATTTGAATTAAACGTTTTACCGTCTAAACATTTTTGTAGAGACGGGAACAAATGATAATCGGAAGGTGCTAAGTCTGGAGAGTATGATGGCTGTGGCAGTATATCCCATCCAAGCTTTAAAAGATTTTGCCGAGTGGTCAAACTTGTATCTGGTTTCGAATTATCCTGTTGGAACACTATACCTTTCCTATTAACTAATTCTGATCGTTTTTCTTTAAGTGAATCATTTAAATTGTCCAACTGATGACAGTACACTTCAGAATTGATTATTGTGTTGCTCGGTAGAAGCTCAAAATAAACGATTCCTTTGAAATCCCTCCAAACACATAGCATAACCTTTTTTTTGATGAATATTGGCTTTTGAAGTGCTTTGAACCGGTTCATCTTTTCTACTCTAGAATTTTTTGCGCTTAACATTGTTATAGACAACCCATTTCTCCTCCCCAGTGATGATACGCTTCAAAAATGATCATGAACTGTCGAATTCGATATATTTAATCTCTCAGCGATCTCGCGAGTTGTTATTCGCCGGTGTGCATCAATTAATGTCTTTATTGTGTATTCATCAGCTTGAACTGCCCTTCCAGAACGTGGTGCATTTTCAAGATCAAAATTTGCGGATCAAAATTTTGCAAATCAGTTTTGGCACTGGCGCTCACTTAACACATCGTCTCCATACCTGAACCACATTTTTATCTTTTCTATAGTAAAAAAATAAAATATTCCGAAAATTCGGTTTTTCACTTTCCATATTCAAAAGGGTATCAACCAGAAACTACTGTGCATAATCAGTCGAATTTTTCACAAGCAAGCCTTCCTATGTTAGCTATCAAAATACATATGATTACGCGGCTTAAGTGTGAAGTTGGTTATGAAAAAATACAATTAATTCCTCTGTTGGGAAATAACGAAATCACTTTCAGGACAGCCCAATATATGCAAATAAACAAGCAAAAAAATACTGAACTCAATGAGGACATATGGAAAATAGCTCTGGGATCCAACACAGTATTGCAATTCCTATCAAATTAAATCCTTAACATCCAAAACACTTTATAAAATATTTGATGCCAATTTTGATGTACATAACAGCGTTATCCAGTGTGATTAAGCTTTATGATTTCCGTTCTTGATTGATCTTTGGCGGTAAATAAAAAATTTATTCTTGTCTATTTCCAATAATTTCATCTACTTTGCAAGAAACTGATCATCAACGTTAAAAGCGACATTGGCTACGACACCTACCATAAAAACAGCTATTCGAAATGGAGGAACAGCGATGGGAGTTTACTAATTCATGTCTACAAGTTAGGGTGACTTATTATAGGGATATCGGAACTCAGCACCAGTTATCACTAAATAGCGCAAGTTAAGCATTTTTTTGATATTATTAAAGGTGAAACAATATAATATATAACAGGATCTGAAATTAATAAAAAAAAAAAGGAGTAAATACAGTTAAAATTTGTCTTGAGTCAGTATAATTATGAAGAAAAGTGAAAATATGATCCTAATCAAAAATTAAATTTCATTATTTATCTATAAAAATATAATAGAATTTATTAGAAATCTTATTTTGGACAAATCAATCCCACAAAACCGTTTTTTTTTTCAACCAAAAACGCATAGTTTAATTAATCTAAAACCAATCCAATCATATAAAATAAAACAAAATTAAATTTTATTATAACATAAATATGCGTACGAGTACATTTCGGAGTATTTTTTTTTATGAAATAGAATCGGCAACAAGTCCATTTGAGTCCCCATAAAATAACTACCCTACACTACGAGTATGCAAGTGCACTTTTTCTCAGCTCTAATTGACTATAGTCAATTTAGAAAATTCCGATTCCTCTCAATTGATTAGAGTCATATATTAAAAGCTTTATTGATTCAGTAAATCTGCAAACCTACTTTATTCTGTTAAGGTTATTCCGTCTTTTGCAATTAAAGTGGAAAGGCCTGGCTGTTAACTGAGGAAGTTGCTGTCCTTTAAAACGCATCATTAAATTAATTGAAAAGTTGATGAACAAGTCCATTTACTGATAAATTTTCTTTTTAACAATCCCCAATGACACAATTAAATCGAAAAAGATTTTAATTGGAGAAAATTCTACAATTCTCTTATTTAAAATATAATTTTTCTTCTTTTACAACACGTTTTGTTGTTGAGTTTATTTAATGAATTCAAACATTGAGAATTTATCAGAGAGGACAGAAGTTTTGCAAGTATCTCTAATATAAGAATTTTAACCAAGTAAAAAGTGGAAATGTATTATTTTCGAAAGGGATACAAACTTATAATACGAAAGTATAGCAGGAAAAGTACCGATATTGGAAAGCAACTATCAACAAATTGCCAATATCGAAAAGCTACGTGTACTATCAAATGTATACTATTATTGGTTTGTGCGTAAATATCAGACGTACAATATAAACACAAAATAGTATGGGATTTAGGATACTTTAAAAGTGCCATTCTGCTATATAGAATTTAATTATAAGACAATATAATGGGAAAAAAGAATTTTCTTGAGAAATCAATTTTTGAGAAAATTTAGATACTTGCAATATGGTTTTTTGAATAGGAAATTGAATCAATGAAATTATGTTATATAATATTGGGTGTATAACTTAAAAATGCGGGTTTTTTTGGCAAACTTTAAGTGTTTATTTTGAAAAATTGTTACAATATATTTTATTCAAAGTATTGTCCATCGGAACCCACTACTTTTCCCCATCTTTCTGGCAACATATGGATTCCGCGCCAAAAAAACTGCTTCTGTTTTGAGGCCAAGAATGAATCGAGCCAATTTTTGATGCCCTGTTCTGAAGTGAAGCGTATTCCGGTGAGGGCGTTTTGCATGGATCTAAACAAATGGTAGTCGGACGGGGCAAGGTCTGGACTATAAGGCGGGTGAGGCAAAACTTCCCAGCCACTGTTTTCTAAATAATTTTTAACCGGTCTTGCAACATGAGGCCGAGCGTTGTCATGATGGAAAATTATGGCTTCGTGTCTGGTCGCATATTCCGGGCGTTTTTCGGCCAATGCTCGCTTCAAACGGATTAATTGTGTTCGGTAGAGGTCGCCTGTGATCGTCTGGCCCGATTTCAATAGTTATAATCTCATAATAGATCACACCCTTCTGATCCCACCAAATACAGAGCATTACCTTGGCGCCATGGATATTTGGCTTTGGCGTTGATTTGGCTGGTTGGCCGGGCTTCACATACGATTTTTTGCGCTTTGGGTTGTCGTAATGAATCCATTTTTCGTAATGAATCCATTCGATTCAAAAACGACTTCTTTTTCTGCCGTCCAAGCAGCATTTCGGACATGCAAAATCGCCTTTCAACGTCTCTCGGCTTCAATTCATATGGGACCCAATTTCCTTGCTTTTGGATGAATCCTGCTGCTTTCAAACGTTTTCAAATGGCTGCTTGAGTGCCTCCCAATGATTTTGAATTTTTCTTGAGTTCGACAACAGTCTTCGTCGAGTAATGCCTCCAAATCTTTATCTTCAAACTTTTTTGGCTGACCTGGTCGTTCTTTGTCTTCCGTGTCAAAATCACCACTTCTGAACCGCACAAACCATCTCTCGCACGTTGAAATCGATGGAACATATTCAGGATAAGCTTCGGTGAGCAATCGATGTGCTTCAGCTGCACTTTTTCTCAAATTGAAGAAGTAAATCAACACTGCCCGCAAATGGGACCTTTTTGGTACGAAATTCGACATTTTTAAACAAAAAAAAACTTTGTTGTTTACACTATTTCGTTCAATGACTAATCGAGAATGAATGACAGATGTTTAACCTCCAAAATGCCATATGAGTTATTATTAACACAAACCATGTGTAAAAGTTATGCCATCTGTTGTCAATCCCGCATTTTTAAGTTATACACCTTATTCTAAATACATGCATACAAGATAACTTAAATTAATTAAATAATTAATTTAAGTTATCTTGTATGCATGTATTTAGAATATACGGTCTTAAGAATATTACACCAACGTGCTTATTAACAATGGCTATGTAAGATAATGAAGTAAATCGTTTGCCAGGCAAGTCCAGATGTTCCACCAAATTTCATCTTAATTATAAATTCCCAAAACTTAAATTTCTATTCTGCTGGTCTAAATTAGTTTCTAAAAATTTTGATTATTCAACAATGCAAAAAAATTAATCTAAAACTAGTTAATTTTGACACGGTATAAATTTAAAAAATCTATAAATCTCAATAATAGATTTATTAGCATAACAAATATAAAAGTATAATTAGTGAGTTCATATATTGTGCTCATTTTGATTGGAGTAGACTACATATTGTGATATTAGAGCTACTAAAACTATTTTCATTATATTATAATAGTTTTTGCAGATATATAAAATGTTATCTGAAATAAGATCTGTTAAATATATGAATAACAGTGTTCGGATTTGATTAATTATATTATCAATCATTTACAATAATCAGACATTAATCTACAATATTTTTAAATGAAATTTTTATGCAAGTAAAAATTGATTTTTTTTACAGGAATTTGATAATATTTTATAAAAAATAGATTTATGGTATAGGAGATATTTATTTTTTAAAATATTTTGCACAAATTTTATATTCAAAAAATAGAAACTGAATTTTAATACAATATGAATAATTTAATAATTAGTAAATTTACAAATATTTATTATTAATCAAATAACTATCGATTTATTATATAAACTTAATTAGGACGACAAGCTTTTATTGTGACAGTAATCAATTTTCATTATGTTTTTACTATTAACACTATTAGAATTTTATCTGGTTTTTTTTATTTTAAAAACTAGTTTAGACTAATTAAATCTGGAGTAGTTGCTGCAAAAATATCAAGGAGATATTTAGAATAATTACTAATTATAATTGACAAATACAAGTGAACCTGATAGAACAACTGTAAAATCCATCGTTCAAGCAACATACGAGGTCTGTTCAAAAAGTGTCGTGAATTTTGAATTTCGGCGGGTTACGTATATTCGATTTTCGATTTTTTGGTGGCGATATGTTAGTACTCATGTCTCTCACTTATGCCGACAAGTTCGGCCATTTTGAATGTTTAGTCTTCGATTTTTGCCCATTCCAAAAAAATGGATCAGACAATCCGTTTCGGGAATAAGAAAAAGTCACAGGGGGCCAGATCTGGGAAATACAGTGGCTGCGGCATTATTAGTGTGTTGTTTTTGGGCAAAAATTCGTGCACAAGCAACGGTGCACGAGTAGAGGCGTTATCATGGTGCAAAAGCCAATTTTTATTCTTCTACAAATCCACACATTTGTGGCGGATTGCTTCGCGAAACTTGCGCATAACTTACAGGTAATATTGTGGCAAGAATATCTTGTGGGAAGAACTCATGATGCACCACGCCCTTGCAATCGAAGAAAACTGTAAGCAAAAACCTTCACATTCAACTGAACTTGGGGCACTTTTTTCGGTCTTGGCTCGTACGGCAGCTTCCATTGGGATGATTGAGCTTTGGTTTCCGCGTCATTACCATAAACCCATGATTCGTCACCAGTTATGATCCTCTGGAGCAAATTTGGATCGTCGCGGACAGATTCCAACTGCTCCTTAGCAATGTTAATGCGATGCTGTTTTTGGTCAAAATTGAGCAAAAATCGAAGACGAGCCAAAACACGTGCAAGCAAAGCAGCAGTCAAAAATTAACTGAACATTCAAAATGGTCGAACTTATCGGCATAAGTGGGAGATATGCGCACCAACATAACGCCACAAAAAAAATCGAAAATCGAATATACGTAACCCGCGGAAATTCAAAATTCGCGATACGTTTTGAACAGACCTCGTATGTGTCACCTAGTATCGATACCACGAATTTTTTGGTAGTTTCCCTATACACCAACCTGGTATCTGCTCTTTCCATACACAAACCTAGTCGTTCTACTGACTTTAGCGCAATATTCCCATACTATTACTGCAGCGGAAAGTAGAAGAGATGAAAAATGACATTTTGTTTATAATGGAAATAGTATTAATATGGAAAATATATATATAATTTTTTTGTACGGCTTTTAAATGCTCGTAATTTTAAAATATTATTTTCACTTTCTAGCCTCAAATTCGATTATAATAATTCTTTCATTTTCTTGTTAACATTATTAACGGCTATGTGTCAGGAGGTAGTATTCTACATAATACTCATATTTCTCCGTTCATGGTATCGATACCAGATGGGTGTCCCTAGCAGTAGTGATAACAGAAATCTTACCCAAACAAAATGCAGAGTCAGGTAGCAATCCCTTATGATTATGGATAAAAGTCAGGGGGACTCCGCAGAATTTGTATGCAGGACAAGACATGTTTACTCCGCAGAATTTGTAGTGTCTGATTGGATCTTATATTTAGAAGGTATACTAGTTGCCTGCACGGTCCATTAAATTCTTTTTTTTAAGTCTTGTATTAGGGTATCTGGTTCAAATTCTAAACATCATACTTTGTCGTTTTGTGTAATGATAATACTGTCAAGAAATATGGTTCTGGGCTTAGAGGGAAACTCAGGTGAATACATTTTTGTGCATTGACTTAATTTTTTATTTTTTCTGAAAATAGGAAGGTATGTTTAAATTTTGGTGATGTGCTAGAATAGCAGTGCCATTATCATATATTAAGGTTAGTATACTAGTATTGGAAATAATATCGTGAGTATGGATTTTATATATTGTCGCACAGAATCATGGATGCTACCCTATGGGAAATGAGCTTTTATGGGGATATTTCGATATCTATATGAAAATATCGCTCTAAAAAATTGGGACTCAATGATAAGGAAATAAGAGGAAACACAAGAGTTTAATTGAGTTGCTATGGCACATTTATGCTTCTGACGATGATACAATTGAATGGTTGTGTAGTCTGTTCTAAAGCCCTACCATACGGGGGCATTCAACAAGTACTTAGCCTACAAAAGAAAAACGAAAATTTTGGAAAGGTGGCAATTTATTTTTCCACATAATCTCCTTCAAGCTCGATACACTTGGCCCAGCGATGCTCTAACTTTTTTAACCCGTCCAAAAAATACATTTTCTCGAGGGAAGCAACATAGGCCTCCGTGGCGACGATGACCACCTCATTCGACCCAAATATATTCCCGGCGAGTGATTTTTTCAGGTTTGGAAACAAAAAGTAGTCACAGTAATTCGTAGCGCAATTCGACCAATTTGGCCATGGCGACGGCGGAGGTGTGAGCCGGCGCGTTGTCGTGGTGGAACAGCAGTTTTTTCTTCGCAAAGCGGGGCCGCTTTTTCTTCAATTCGACGTCAAATCGGTCCAATAAGTCAGCATAGTAGCGCCCCGTGATTGTTTTACCCTTCTCGAGGTAATCGATGTGGATCACACCTTGTGAATCCCAGAAAACGGTGGCCATCACCTTTCCGGCCGATCGAACAGTCTTCGCCTTCTTCGGAGCACGTTCGCTGTGTGAAGTCCACTGTTTCGACTGTTCCTTGGTCTCTGGTGTATACCAGTGAATCCATGTTTCGTCGACGGTCACGAAACGACGCAAGAACTCCGCTGGATTGCGCTGAAACAGCGCCAAACACGTCGCCGATGTGATCTCACGGTTGCGCTTCTTTTCCGGTGTGAGCAAACGCGGCACCCATCGCGCCGACATCTTTCTCATGCCCAGTTCTTCGTGTAGAATATGATGCACCGTTCCTACTGCGATGCCCACAGTCTCAGCTATCTCGTGAACCTTCAATCGATGGTCTACCAACACGAGATCGTGGACTTTTTTAACGTTTTCCTCCGTAGCAGCCGTTTCGGGGCACCTGGGCGTGGGTCATCAAAAACCGACGTGCGGCCACGAACAAACTCGTTGAACCAATTCTTGCCGGTCGCCATCGAAGGAGAAGAGTCACCATACACAGCATCCAAGCGATCTTTGATTTCGCTGCGCGTTTTCCCTTCCAAAAACAAGAATCTAATCACCGAACGATATTATTATTTTTCCATTTTTGTGCAACCGACCGACACGCTCGCTTTCAAAGACTCTCAAAACAAAACTAATGAAGGGAATCGACTGAAACTTTGACAGTAGGCTATTAAAAGAATGCACTGCTAGATGGTAAATTTCTTTTGTGACAGCAGTTCCATCGGACGGTGAGGCTAAGTACTTGTTGAATGACGCTCGTATACTTGGGAGTTGTGTCATTTGTTTCTTGGTACTTTTGCTAGTCTTTTAAATAAAGATAGTATTTTGGATATGAAAAAAACAAAAAGTTCATCTTTGTTAAAGAGAATAACAATTATTTGCAAAAAAAATATGCCATGGCAATGTGAGATGCCATCACATGTCATTTTGTAATATGAGAACTAGTGGGCCTAGCAAGTCAGGAACTACTTACAAACGCTCTTATATCATTGCTTGCTAAAAAAAAAAGGTTATGAGGACTTAGCATATTATAAATATCACATTGATACGATAGTCGGAAACGAATGGATAATAATCAAACCAGGAACATGAATATATTCTCATTAGGAACGGAACTTTAGTATAGATGCGTAAAAGCAGCCAGACTGACTAGACAAATGATTAGGAAATTACTAGCCGTAATTGTTACCTAAGAATATGCAGAGAACGGCAAATATTTTTCACTTCCGGGAAAATGTAATACTCGAACTATTATTATCAAGTGTTATGGCAAAAATATTGCATTTACAAGTACTATCCGTTCGCATTTACTACATTCATCCTATGCTATCATTTACCAAAAATCGATTTTAAATCCAAATAGCTTCTCAAAAATCAATTCTAAGAAAAGAAAAACTTCAACCAAATATAGTGTGGGAACTTTTATTTTTATGATAAAACACATAATTAATTTTTCGAGTTCATTCTAAACTTAGATCTTGTTTTGAAATACAAATGATTCCTATGAGTTTAGTGTACTTAGATTAAAAAATCATATATTAAAATGAATATTTCGAGAGAAAAACTTTTCAAAAATATTTGAATGTACTGTCTTCGTGTTCGTATGTAAGGTTAATAATATTCATGGTAAAAATTGGAATTGATCTTGAATTACGAGCAGATAAACGTCATAAAGGCATCTTTGATATAATCTTCAATATTGATGATAATCACTCTTATGGGATTTATTGAATTGATCAGCATGGGGTATTCATGTAAATTAGAATTGTAAGCGAACTACAATTAGCATACTGAAATCGTGCATGGAATCAGTCTCACAGAAGTTATTAGATAGTCGATTTTGCGATCAAATTTTTGCTAGTATTTTCATAAAATACAATTCATCTAATCGACTATCGGATGTTGGGAATTTGAAATTTTTCATTCGATTTTTAACTTTTCACTACTCTTTTTCTTCCTATGAGGCATAGGTTCAGGTGTATGATTACTTCTTCATTTCGATCTATGGGAAAACTATTTCTTTAAGCACTTCCCCTTGGGCTCTTCTAAAAAAAATGCGAAAAAAAGAATATTCTCAAACATTATTCATCATTTAACATCAGCGACGTTGAACCGAGTCCGATTAATTTATGTACCATCCAGTCTAACGTATATAAAGTGATCATCTGCAGATTGCAGAGCATTTGAGCTCTGTCGATAGGCATCGCACCTTAATTAAAGTGCTGAATGTGCGTTCTTCCGCAACGATAGTGATTCATTCAAATCGGGTTGTGCACACCCAAATTCAGAAAAATTGCTCCACAAACATTAAACACTAAACGTGCACCCAACGAACTTTAACAAATCAAATGCCAATAGAGTTTTATGCTATAGGGAACTACCTAAAATCAAGAATCAAGCAAAAAAAAAAACAAACGCATTCGAATCTATTAAATTCTATCAGTAACAGTTAGACCCTAACTGAGAACGGGAGGTGTGTCATGATTTTAAGGAATTTTATTTACAATATTTTTCTGTGTTTGTTGAAATAATTCAATTATTCCAGTCACTACTTCGTCTAATTATGTCAAATCAATCAATTGAATAGTTGATTATCAAATTTGGATGGATACTTTTAATCTTACCGGTAAAAAAAAATTATAGAATGGGTTTGTTATTAATTTTTTTTTCGAAAGTGGATTCGGTAGATCAAGTGAAATTTGGGTGGTCACTAGGCAATCTTTGTCCAAACTGAAGACATCAGGCAGGGATGCTCGAGATAATTTGATGAATTGTTTTGTTTGTGAGTTGGCGCGTTGCTCATGCTTCAGTTGATAATTTTTATAAGCAATTATTTGTATAAAAAAACTGCCTAGTCTTGTTATAAAATTAAAAAATCAATCTCAATAGGTTGTGGTGGACTGGACACTTAATCCGTATGGATGAGGAAGATTCTGCCCGTCAAATCTACAGTGCTTCCATATTTATGGTCCCAAAAGACACGATAAGCCCCCGCACCGGTGATGATGATTAATTAATTTAAAAATATGGAAAAAAATCTTAAAAAATTTATTCATAGATAAAGGGACTTCTCTTCACTAGGTGGATATTTTCATAACGTACACTCTTTGCTATAGCGCCTAAGTCAAGTACAAAAGAAAAACTTTTATTCAGAGTCAAATCTGGTCATATTATTGTAAGATCCTTAATAATAAATGAGATTAATTCCAACCAAAGTTATCATCCATTCAAAATAATTAACAACAATAACAATTATAAGAATTTATAATTGTGGGTCGGTGTGTTCTAATTAAAATGATTACATCGATTCCAATAAGACTAGAAACTCATCCTGATATTATATCTAATCCCAAACATCTGATATTTGCTACTGACTTTTAAATTATTATTACCACACAAAAAAAACACACCTAATAGCTATGTTAGAAAGTAAAAAGTGTTTTTTTTTCTTTTTAAATTATTCAATCAGTCAAAATGATTGATGATTGGCTTTTTTCGCCTACACTCACGCATCTGTTTAGCTACGTAAGCTTTAATCTACCTTTTTGGTCGTATATAAATTATGCTACCGACGATTAGGTCTTTCGTGACCGCACTAAAAACGTATTTATCTTCTTAGATCTAGGCGCAGTTGAGTAAAAAACCTGATGAAGATATAAATTGCTAGCAATAATATAAGAAATGGAAAGAAATATTGTTAGAAGTAAGTTGTGGAGAATAATTTCTGATTGACGTTGTCTCATGTTAGAAGCACTTGCGAAAAAATGAGTTTTTTTTTGCATAAACAGATAAAGTTTGAAGAGTTTATAGAATATGAAATTGAGAAAAAAATATATTGAAAATATCATACTCTGCAAATATGGTGTGAAATTGCTTAATAGAATATGTTCTTTCATAGTACAATAATTTATTGAAATTTCTCATAAAATTAATTTACTTTCTCTTTAGTAGATATAAATACACAGCTTCTTTGGCAATAAAATTTCTATAAAAAGTGAGTGATTATTAATATTTTTTTAAAAAATGTATTACAATTTATTTTGAAGGATTAATAACGGATACATTTTTTTAAACAATTATCAATGTTATATTAATAATTTCAATATTTACCATTTTTGTTTCAATTTGTTAAAGAGTTTTTGCTTAATTGAGCCAATTGACAGTTTTACGAAGTACGTGTACTATAAACTATACGAGATGACAGTATTATTATATTATTAAACGTGACTTATTAGTCGTTAAACATAAAACGACGAGTCGCCTACGACCATAGAGATTGAGTTACGCTCAATCAACGCACCACCATTACTGGCAGTTTATAGTCAGTAACCAGTTACAAGCTGATTACTCCAACTGTTAGTGGCGAGGACTAGAGACCAGCATCTCTCACCAGCGATCCGTAGAGCGTACCCGCGATATGGATATCAACCACAGCCACTACGTTGCTGCCAAAAGCGCCTCACCATTGTCGCATACAGTGTGTCAACACCATTGGGCACCCCGACTGCCGTAGTACCAATTTTTGTTTTAAGAGTACTTCGGTTTGTACTCCACTCATTGAGTTACGGTAAGGAATCTATTAAATTCCTAGGCACCGCTTAGCCAGCTCAGGTTCGCGGGTTCGCAAAAACCCGAAAGTATAATCGGAAATCTATACACAGATGCAAATCACACATCCGAAATGAATATGTGCGTCCATCTACCATTCACACTTTCAGCCCATCGGCGTTGCCAAATTTCATGCATTCTGTTGAGGACCAGTACACGCCGCTGACGTGGACTAAGATCCTGAACCTCTTCATTCGTAACCGGATAACTAGAAAGCGGGATACCTCGCCGTAGACGGTAGTAGATGCTTCCAGGCAGCACCTCCAGGTCCCATGGAATTTCTCCCATGAGAACGTGCATCGCATCGGTTGACAAATTTATGCCCACCCTTTCATACTAGTAGCGAATAATGTCTGCCCATACACACGACGCATACATTGCACACGGAACAAACACATCCTTGTACATGATTTTCATTGCTCTTGATAGAGGTCCCCTTTCTTTGCGAAATACTCACACAAGCATGCCAACCAAACCGGCCACGCGCTCCCTTAGATGTTGCAAGTGAGGCCGAAAGTTCAGCCTCTCTTCAACCTTTACTCCAAGGTACCATACTTCTCGCGCGTATTGGACCCCGGCCGCCTCTAAACGAACAAAAGCCAAAAACCCTTCAACAACATACAACAGTTTTCCTTTCTGAAACATTCACTCCCATTCTCTTCCCCCATACAGATACCACTTGCATATAGCGGCTTCCCGCTATCTCTACCGCATGCCTACTCCTCCCTCAATCAAAAGCAGATTTCTCTATTTTGCTATTTTAGTTTTATTACCTTCAAAGTAGTCTCTTGGGCAGCTATACTTGTATCATCTGCGAAGCCATTCTATCCATTCTTAGAAGATGCCTTTGCATGTTATCGATAGTTTCAAGAAAACGTCCTTTCAAGTGTTTTTTTTATCTTGGGGAATAAAAAAAAGTTATATGTCTCCGCAGAAGTCCATTTTACGATAAATATTTGTTGATGAAACTGGCTTTGTGACAGGGATCATTCAAGTGTCTGCTTTCAGATCGGACCCAAAGGACACTTTTTGTGAGCCCTACAAAAACTTCGTTATAACAAACTTGATTGATACAATAGACTGTCCTGTAGAACTAACAAAGCAGAAATACTTTGTTAGTTCCATATTATCATCAGTTTTCGATGTTGAAGGTCTCCTTGTCTGAAGTTCACGTTTCATTACTTCTCGCCCCTCCGAAAGTGATTTATGCTATTTCAATTTCGTAATTTAAAATCGTGGGTTCACCAAGTTTGACGCACAAATTTTAGGGCACATTCTTGCTCCAAACTTTGCTGTACCATTTTTTGTACTGCACTGCAAAAAATACAATTTTACTTATTACGCTCTATGGGGTCTTATAGTTATCGTACGAAATAACATTACAGTAATTAGAGAGGTTGATGCTCTTTTGGAGGGACTAACAGGCGTACACTATATATACAAAATACGATGAGACTTAGGGTGCTATCTTGAGAAACCCAAACTTTAAATGAGAAAGTCAGAACATTGTTGATTTATGCTACATATAATATAATTATAAGACAGTAAATGGGAAAAAAAGGATTTTGTTGAATTTCCAAAGCGATTCAATATATACCTGATCAAAAACCTGAAAAATATCTGAGAATACACATCTGGATTATATTCCTTTCAAATGAAAATGACAAAAATCAAATTAAACTGAGAATAGTTCAAGCGAATTTGCCAACAGCGACAACTGGTTGCGCTTCGTAGTACTAAGACACGATACTGTCAAATTTCCACGTGTAAGCAAATGATTACATTTGCAATGGATGAAAGAGCAGTGCCGGTCCGAGTTAATGTCGTTCTATTACACTTTTAAGTAAATTTACCCCAAAGTGACATTAATAAAATTTATCATTAAGTTTTTGAATATTCTAAAATTTCATGTATTTGTTTTCTATTTTAACATATTTATCTCAAGATATATTATGTTTTTTTTTGTTTATTTCAGTCGGACAAACCTTGACCAAATTTAGATCTGTTGTGATACCAGACAAGGAGATGATGAGGGATGAGAAAATGAAACGAAATGGAAGTGGTGATAGGTACTTAGTAGTGTAGGATAATGCCTCAGTGAGATCCGAACCTACAACACTTTGGATGGTAGTCCAGAACGCTAACGACCAGGCTACTTTTGTTGTTGTTGTTGTATATTAGTAAAGGGCCGCCAATCCTCGCCAGACGCTTGCGCATCCATCTGCTCAAGCGGATTGTCGATCCTGTTGAAGATAATATCGTCCCGAATCCCACCCATGTCACAAATCAACCAAACCAATCCTATCCAAACCCTAACAGTTATTCAATAACTTTACATTCCCTTTTTCCTATTACTATTCCCATGTGCATTATATATTTTTTTTTTCTTTTGCTCCAAACCATTCCAATATTAATGATATATACATATTTTCATCTATTTCTACCCATGTAACCCAATGGCACTCCCAATTCATATTATCATTCCAAAATGCATGTTACAGTGTCATCCAATTCCTTCTCAACTTACATGAATCTATTCTATATCCCCACAATATACATTCCCACTTCATACTATTCATAGATACACATATTTATTTTCACTTGTTCCAATTTATAACCATATATTCCACCTTTACAATCCTATTACCAATTTTTTTCCTGTTTCAATCATTATACCCTAATATACACCTCATCTATGCCATAGCCACCCACCACCCAAACCAGCCATGACGACGACCCCGTATTCCTTTAGTCGCCTCTTACGACAGGTAGGAAATACCGTAGGGCTATCCTTTACCTCCGACCCTACCCGGAGGATCAGACTACTGTGTCTGCTTAGAGTATTTTTAGGTTAATTTAAATATTTAGTAACTTTTTTAATATAAAAATGACTTCATTTCTAATGGCACTGATAAAAGTATTTTATTTTCTTTTGAATAATTTTAAATATATCTAAATCGAGAATTATTCTTAATTCTATGTGAAATTATCTATTTCCTATTTTTACTTTATCATTAATATCTATTGTTTTTTTTAAAATTATTTCTAGGTCATTTCAGTTAAATACTTTCAATATTTTTAGAAATAAACAACACCTAAATTATGTTGCCATAAAAATATTTAAAAAATAATACATTCTTTGTAATTTTATAAAGTTAAAATAAAATAGCTTTCGATTTGGTGCTTCCTGTTATTACACTTTCTGTGCCTGTACTGGACTTTTTTCATATCATTTTTAGTAACACTTTTGTTGCTGAAATAGAAGGCTTTTATGCATAAATAACCGATGTAAGAATTTTTTTCTGGAATCTGTGAATTCTTGTCGCAATTTTTTAACAGCCCTGTGCATTCTGTCCTTGTATAATTTGAGTTTGAAATAGTTTTTGTTAAATTTATCTTTGATTAAAAAGTAACATTCTGACTTAAATTTAATAGTTTAATATGTTAGCTATCGCATCATGGATTATTTTGTATTAAGTAAAACTTCTTTTAGTTTTTAATAACTCTCTTGATTGTATTCCATATAATAATTTTAAAAAAATTATATACTATTGGGTTGTTCGGAAAGTAATTTCGTTTTTTCCCAACAGAGGATTTAATTGTATTTTTTCACCACCAACTTCAAACTTAAGCCGCATAATCATATATATTTTGACAGCTGACATAGCAAGGTTTGCTTACAATTGATTCTGCACAGTAGTTTTTCATTGGTACTCTTTTAAATATGGAAAGTGAAAAACAACATTTTCGGAATATTTTACTTTTTTACTATAGAAAAGATAAAAATTCTGTTCAAGCAAGAAAAAAATTATCCGATGTGTATGGAGAAGATGTATTAAGTGAGCGCCAGTGCCAAAACTGATTTGCAAAATTTCGATCCGGGAATTTTGATGTCGAAGATTCACCACGTTCTGGAAGGCCAGTTGAAGCTGATGAAGACACAATAAGGACATTAATTGATGCAAACTGGCGAATAACAACTCGTGAAATCGTTGAGAGATTAAATTTATGGAATTCTTCCGTTCATGATCATTTGAAATGGCTAGGATTAATCTCAAAGGGTTCCTCATCTTCTTAAAGAAAAAAATGGACCCGTCGCATTGATCCAGTTACATTCCCGCATTGTGATTTCCCTCTGAAACGCCAAAAAAATGATCCATTTTTGAAGCGCATCATCACTTGGGACGAGAAATGGGTTGTCTACAATAATATTAAGCGCAAAAGATCCTGGAGTAGGAAAGATGAACCGGTTCAAAGCACTTCGAAAGCCAATATTCATCAACAAAAGGTTATTCTATCTGTTTGGTGGGATTTTAAAGGAATCGTTTATTTTGAGCTTCTATCAAGCAATACAACGATCAATTCTGAAGTGTTCTGTCATCAGTTGGGCAAATTATATGATCCACTTAAAGAATAAAGGTTAGAATTGATCAATAGTAAAAGTATAGTGTTCCAACAGGATAATGCGAAACCACATACAAGTTGGACCACTGGGCAAAAGCTTTTAGAGCTTGTATGGGATATACTGCTATACCCACCATACTTTTCAAACCTAGCACCTTCCGATTATTATTTGTTTAGGTCTCTACAAAAATTTTTAGACGGTAAAACGTTTAATTCAAAAGAGGAAGTTTAAAATCACTTGGATCAGTTTTTTACCAGCAAAAAACAAAAATTTTATGAGCGTGGAATCATGCTACTGTTAGAAAGATGGCAAAGGGTTTTGGATCAGATTGGTCAATATTTAATTGAATAAAATATTAATTCACTATAAGAAAATCGTCTTTCATTTTTATAAAAAAAAAAAAACGAAATTACTTCCCGGACAACCCAATAATAACACCCTTGGTTATATTTTATATAATTTAAAAAATTTTATACTACAATTCACCAATTAATTTTGACCTAACTTCTGAGAAAGAAACAAACTAATTCCGACTAATCAATTTTCATTTTTATTCATATATTTTCTATTTTTAAAAGCAACACAAAATCCTACGCCAATTAAGAAAACAGTAGATATTATCTTCAACACTACGAGTATATCAAAAATTTCTATTTACATATGGACTCACTGAATTACTCCACAACTAACTATAATGTAAAACGCATTTGAATAATAAATAAATTATTTTTCTTTTTATGAAAATCGAAAATTTTAATTGATAACACATCACACTCGAAAGTTCATAGGAACGTCAAACAATTTCTGAATTAAGATAGTTTTTCCTATATTGACTAACTGAACTGCATATGCAAGCAGAGTATCAGTATTCGAAGATTAATTTATACAAAAATATTCATAGGCTTGGAGTGTGAAACAACACGTTTTTTTAAGAGGAACTTAATGTAGCTCTCCACAAAACTGCGTGACAAAATTAATTGATTGGAGCGATCCACAATTTTAAATCACTCTTGATCTGATAACGACAACCTTACACTTCTCTCGATGGCCCTTTCTGTACTTCTTTATATTGTAAGTCGTACAGAATATAATTTATGGTAATTTATTATCTGACTTTTTTATACACTTAAATACGGAAATTATGAGTTCGAACGTTATAGTGTTTAGAGTAGATTTCCCTTAAACGATTATAATAAATTTTGTATTTTATTAAAATAGTATGGAATTTATACATTGTGATAACCGTTACGTATACAAACATTCCAAAAGAATATGTTTTCTTAAATTTGAAGGTGTTTTTGTTAAATTGTTTTCTTTTAATACGAAAGTGAAATAAATATGGGCGGGACAGTATTTTTTTTTTTTTTTGGTAAGCAGATAGTCAAGAGTTATCTTTAAAGATGCAACTGAAAAATTATTTTATGCTGAAATATCAGTAAATTAATAATTGAATAATTTTCTGTTTGATCCTTCTTGATAGTTTAAGATATTCTCTATCTGCCGTAAAGGATCAATTAAAGTGAACATAGAACCATCATTACAGGTAAAATAGAAGGACTGAAATGGATTTTAACGAAGACTTACCACAATTCAATAAGGTCTATTAAATTTAATTTAAGTAAACACAAATTTTAAATTTTCGTAAACTATCAAGAAATTAATTTGATTCTGAGGTAGTTAGCCGAAAATGTACATTTCAAGTAGTCTTTTTATCATTGACATTTTACATTTTTCTTCTAATACAATCTTAATACTATTTTCTCTTAAGAATATTTAATCCTAGCTTCATTTTTGTCTTTATTGGTTCTTAGCTTTTTGCTGTCGTTGAATTTATTTCTAATATTGGGTGTATGCAAAAGTTATGACCGTTTTTTATGATTCTAGGTAAAAAAAATTTTTTCTTCAGAAATGATGAATAGTATCTTCTTTTAAATGATTCCATTGTATAACGGATGCTTTCCCTCTACTTTCTATTCAGTTTTGGGCTGGCCAGAGTACAGTGAAGAGCCCTTGTATTTTTTCAAAATATCGGTCGATAAAGTGCATTTACGTCATTATTTACTTTATGAATTCCGTAAAGACAATACCGCGAGTGTGGCAACCAAAAATATTTGCGAAGTGTATGGAGCAGATGTCATCAAAGTTCGACAGGTATTATACGAAGATGATTTACAAAATTCCGGTCTGAGGATTTTTCACTAATTGATAAACCACATACCAGGCGGCCGTTGAAGTCTGATTACGACAAGTTAAAAGTCATAATTGACACCAATCCACGTCATTGACACCAATCCACCATCGCGTCGATGATGGGAGTCAACCAAACAACCGTATTAAGACATTTGAAGCGTATGGGGATAGTTTCGCGGTACGACGTTTGAATACCTCATCAATTGTCGGCTGCCAATTTATTGGATCGTGTTTCAACGTGCGTTGCTTTGAGTGCGAGACAAAAACATGAACCTTTTTTGCATCGTTTGGTAATAGGAGATGAAAAATGGGTCGTGTACAATAAGGTGACAAGAAAAAGATATTGGGTTACACCTGGACAAGCCCCATTAACAACTTCGAAAGCCGAAATCCATCAAAAAAAATTATGGTTTGTGTTTGGTGGGATTGTAAGGGTATTGTGTATTTTGAACTCTTGGAACGCAATCAGACAATTACAGCAGAACGATATTGTCATCAATTATCCAAATTGAACATCACCCTTCAAAAGGATAGACCAGAATTGGTAAACAGAAAAGGTGTAGTGTTTCATCACGACAACGCGCGACCACATGTGGCTATGATGACCCAACAAAAGCTAAATGAGTTGAATTGGGATGTTATTAAGCATCCACCGTATTCTCCAGATCTTGCTCCTTCCGATTTTCATTTATTCCAATCACTGCAAAATTTTTTAAATTATAAAAAATTTAATACAATAGAGCAGGTAACAACATCCCTTACTACAATACATTTTTCACATCAAAATCCACGGAATTTTACACTAATGGTATTAATAAGTTGATAGAAAGATGGAAGAAGGTTAAAAGAACGGATGGAAATTATATCATTGATTAAATAAATAATACAAATCTAAAAAAAAAAATGTTTAATTGTATATGTACAAACCGGTCATAACTTTTGCATATAATATTTTATTTACCTTTATTATAACATTTAAAAAAACATGCTTACATCCTAAACCTAACCTTAACCCTTAAGGTGTGTCCTCTTAATTCCCTTCGGTGTTTCCGACCTCGAGTGATGTAATTGTTAACCTCCGATGTTGTCCCTTCGGCTTCTTCTTGTAGATCTAAAGACGTTACTCCAGAGCTTCTTCTGTGTCCTACAGTATAAGTAACGGTCACAGGTTTCTTGGAGTTTCTCAAGATATCCAATAATATGTTATCCGTTAGCTGCCTCACTTCCCTGTTTTGATGATGTCGTAATGAATTAACGCTTTTGGTGCATTATTCCTATTTCCCATACTATCGTACAAATGGGGACACGCCTGCCTCCCGATACAACCTGTCGTTTGATATAAACTTTTTTGTCTGTCTAGATCTGCCGAGCCCTGTGGCTTTTCGTAAGATCTTCCTTTCCATCCTGTGCAGTTCTGTTGCTACTGTTGAGGAAAAGGATGACCACATGGGGTCTAGCCGTAGCATAAATACGCTGTTATAAATTACTTATAAATAATGAGATTGACATTCTAACGTAGAATTTATCAGCGATACATTCTTTTAATTTTATCCCTGACAAAGGAGTTCAATTTGAGGTTCTTGTTAATATTTATCGAGTCACCTTTATCTCCAAATCCGCAGTATACGAATTTCATCTTCCCTGACGGCGTGAGGCGCAAGCACTCTGACTTTGGAATGTTTACTTGAAGACCCCATTCCTTATAATATTTTGTCAGTTTATTGAATGATACCCTCATAGCTTCCAATGCTAGTTTAGGTCGAATTGATGCATTGTAAACTAGGGTATCGTCGGTGTATAAAACCATATGAGTGTTTTCGCTTAATTGGACCTTACATATATCTGCAATGTAAAGTTTATATAGCTTAGGACCAATTAATGAGCCTTGGGGTATGCCTGACAATACCTCGAAGAACCACGAGTATACGTTTCTATATGTCAGTCTGGCTTTTCTAAAACCTAAAAAACTAATTATTAGATTAATCAGATATTTTGGAAATTTCATTTTAATGAGTTTAAATAGGATACGTTCCAGTATAACGCCTGTGTTTACCTTTAAAAATGCGTGCTGTGTAGAGTGGCTTTCACGAAACCCATATTGGACTTCTGGAATTATGTTTTCTTCCTCGATGAAGAGATTAAGTCTATCTAGGATGAACCTTTCAAACAATTTTGCTACATTAAAAAGGAGTGCTATTACCCGGAAATCTGCTTCCGTTTTCTTTGGGATGGTTACAATATCTGCAGACTTCCATAACGCAGTTATTGCAAATGAGTGTTAGCATTGTTATTCTTTCTTCTGGCAGGCTTTTCATTACTAAACTGGGTATACCATCCGGGCTATGGGATTTTTTCCTGGATGCTTCCTCAATGTACGATTTGATGTCGCTTTTTGTGACGAACCAATGTTTTGCCTTTGTCGGATTGGTACTTGGACTATTCGACGAAAAGTATGTCATTGATGCCGAAGAGCTCTCCTCGTTTCTGTATTCTGCGTCGCGTTTAAATTTTTCTATGGTATCTTTTACGATCGGTTTATTTCCGAAAATGCTTTGGCTGCCATATAATTTGGAAGAATAGTAATTTGCGAATATTTCGTGATAATTCTATTCCCCTTCTTCAGACCTGGGCTGGCTTTTGTTCTATCCCTCATTAATTTTAAAATAAGCGTGTGGACCGAACCATATGTTACGTAAAGTACGTTTACTATGCCTCATATCAATTTTGGTATTTGCTTCCATTGTGACCACTAAGGATTTGTTAAAGGAATTAATTATTAAGCTCTTTAAGAGCTTTTTTGTATTTTTCCAGTTCGTGTCTTTTAGAGATCCAAAGAATCTCCTTGATCTTAGATTGGGTCGTTGCCTTATAGATGTTACTATTTCTAAGTATACTGGGAAGTGGTCAGAGAAAATTGGCAGGGTGGTACAGAGCTTCACCGGTAACAGAGAGCTCGATACTAGAAAAAAATCGATAATAGAGCCCCGAAGCCTCAAATGTGGGTTGGTCTGGTGCGATAATATTGCCGCGGAATTAATTATTTATACGAGAACTTTACCCTTTAGATTGTTTTTTTTATATTTTCCTATTGCATTAAAATCCCCTCCTATAATGAAGTGATCAAATGTGTTGTACTTCTTTAAGAACTCCGCTGTTTCTTTGCGGTACGTTGATACGATTAATAACTCTTTCTTATCAATCGTACAGACAATCACCGTATTTTCAATGCCTGCAAATCCTGGTAATCGTACGTCAGAGAAAATTATGTCTTTCCTAATAACGATTGCTGTTCGTTCGTTATTACCGTTAATTAGGTTGAACCTATTTAAATCTGTATGTTAATTTCTTGTATTAACGCAATGTCTGGAGAATAATAGTAACTATAAGAAGTATAGTTACTACCTTTAATTTACCTAAACCCATGTTATTAACTAGTAGCCTCATTCTAGTATAGCACCCGTATTATTGGATTGTCCGGGAAGTAATTTCGTTGTTTTCCAACAGAAGACTTAATTGTATTTGCTTGCAACCAACTTCACACTTAAGCCGCATAATCATATGTATTTTGATAGCTGATATAGCAAGGCTTGCTTGTGAAAAATTCGATTCATTCTGCATAGTAGTTTTTAGTTGATAGCCTTTTAAATATGGATAGTGAAAGACAGCAATTTCGGAATATTTTACTTTTTTGCTATAGAAAAGATAAAAATGCTGTTCAAGCAAGAAAACAATTATCCGATATGTATGGAGAACATGCGTTAAGTGAGTACCAGTGCCAAAAATGATTCGCAAAATTTCGATCCGGGAATTTTGATATCGAAGATTCACCATGTTCTGGAAGATTAGTTGAAGCTGATGAAGACATAATAAGGGTATTAATTGATGGAAACCAGTGAATAACAACTCGTGAGATTGCTGAAAGATTGAATTTATCAAATTTGACTGTTAATGATCATTTGAAACGGGTAGGTTTTATCCCAAAGGTCGACAAATGGGTTCCTCATCTTCTTACGAAAATAAAATGGTGCCGTCGCATTGACGTTTGTGTTTTACTGCTCAAACGCCAAGAAAATGATCCATTTTTGGAGCGTATCATCACTGGGAACGAAAAATGGGTAGTCTACAACAATGCATGAACCTGATCAAAGACAATTTGAATGATTCACTTAAAGAAAAAAGACCAGAAGTCACTATAAGAAATTCGTCATTCATTTTTATAAACAAAAACGAAATTACTTTCCGAGCAATCCAATATCAATTTACTGATATTCTAGGATAAATTAATTTTTCAGTTGTATCTTTAAAGATAACTCTTGACTATCTACTTGAAAAAAATAAAATACTCTCATACCCATATTTATTTTACTTTCATATTAAAAGAAAACAATTCAACAAAAACACCTTCAAATATAAGAAAACATATTCTTTTGGAATGTTTGTTTACGTGACGGTTATCATAATGTATAAATTCCATACCATTTTAATAAAAAACAAAGTTTATTATAATCGTTTAAGAGTGGGGGGGGGATATCTACTCTAAACACTATAACTTTCGAACTCATAATTTCAATGACCAATTCGGAAGTGTACTGTCATCAGTTGGACAAATTGAATGATTCACTTTAAGAAAAAAGGCCAGAATTGGCCATTATTCCAATAGGATAATGCTAAACCACATAAAAGTTTGAGCATTCGGAAAAAGCTTTTAGAGCTTGGATGGGATATATTGCCCCATCCACCATACTCTCCAGACCCAACACCTTCCGATTATCATTTGTTCCGGTCTCTACAAAATTTTTTAGACGCTAAAACGTTTAATTCAAATGAGGAGGTCAAAAATCACTTGGATCAGTTTTTTGCCAGCAAAGAACAAAAATTTTATAAGCGTGGAATCATGCTACTGTCAGAAAAATGGCAAAGGGTATTGGAGCAGACTGGATAATACATATATAATTGAATAAAATATTAATTCACTATAAGAAAATCGTCTTAAAAACAAACGAAATTACTTTCTTGACAATTTAAGAATACACTAATTTTTTTGTTAAACAGAAAAAAATACATAAATAAATAAAATGATTTTACAAAAGAAACTGTTACTACGAGGTTCATTCAACAAGTACTTAGCCTCACCGCCAAATGAAACTGCTGTCACAAAAAAAATTACCATCGTGCAGTACATTCTTTTAATAGCCTACTGTCAAAGTTTCAGTCGATTTTCTTTATTAGTTTTGTTTTGAGAGCCTTTGAAAGCGAGCGTGTCGGTCGGTTGCACAAAAATGGAAAAAGAACAATATCGTTCGGTGATTAGATTCTTGTTTTTGGAAGGAGAAAAACGTTAAAAAAGTCCACGATCTCGTGTTGGCAGACCGTCGATTGAAGGTTCACGAGATAGCTGAGACTGTGGGCATCGCAGTATGAACGGTGCATCATATTCTACACGAAGAACTGGGCATGAGAAAGCTGTCGGCGCAATGGGTGCCGCGTTTGCTCACACCGGAAAACAAGCGCAACCGTGAGACCACATCGGCGACGTGTTTGCCGTTGTTTCAGCGCAATCCAGCGGAGTTCTTGCGTCGTTTCGTGACCGTCGACGAAACATGGATTCACTGGTACACACCAGAGACCAAGGAACAGTCGAAACAGTGGACTTCACCCGGCGACCGTGCTCCGAAGAAGGTGAAGACTGTTCGATCGGCCGGAAAGGTGATGGCCACCGTTTTCTGGGATTCACAAGGTGTGATCCACATCGATTACCTCGAGAAGGGTAAAACAATCACGGGGCGCTACTATGCTGACTTATTGGGCCGATTTGACGTCGAATTGAAGAAAAAGCGGCCCCGCTTTGCGAAGAAAAAAGTGCTGTTCCACAACGACAACACGCCGGCTCACACCTCCGCCGTCGCCATGGCCAAATTGGTCGAATTGCGCTACGAATTGCTGACCCATCCACCGTACTCTCCAGATTTGGCCCCCTGTGACTACTTTTTGTTTCCAAACCTGAAAAAATCACTCGCCGGGTATAGATTTGGGTCGAATGAGGAGGCCATCGTCGCCACGGAGGCCTATTTTGCTTCCCTCGAGAAAATGTATTTTTTGGACGGGTTAAAAAAGTTAGAGCATCGCTGGGCCAAGTGTATCGAGCTTGAAGGAGATTATGTGGAAAAATAAATTGCCACCTTTCCAAAATTTTCGTTTTTCTTTTGTAGGCTAAGTACTTGTTGAATGACCTTCGTAAGCAGTCGCTTTCTATTTTAAAAGGAAGAAAACATCACAGGGCTATTGTTTTTGATTGTAATTATACTCGATATATGGCTGTTCTTTGTCCTTTGATTCATTTGATATTTAACTAAGGTTTAAAGTAATACCCTAGAAAACTCTAAAATATCCTTAAAAAATCTAAAAAACGTTGAATTAGTTATAATCTATTCCGATCACAGAAAATCGGAATAAAAACTGCGAGATGCGAATATCTCGTAAATGTGGAGAAATATTGTCCTTCGAGATATTATATAAAAAAATGTCGATGGTACCTTCAGGTTAGCGGTAAAATACAAGGTCTGTTCAAAAAGTCTCGCGAATTTTGTGTTTTTTCAAAAATTATAAGCCTCGAAGCACTTCAAAAAATCATTTTTTGTGATATTGTTCAGCTCCCCCTCTTTATCTCTCCTCAATCGTAGCGTAGCGTCGTTCTTTCATCGGGCTCTTCAGTTTCGGGAACAAGAAAAAGTCACAGGGAGCCAGATCTGGGGAATACGGTTGCTGCGGCATTATTAGTGTATTGTTTTTGGCCAAAAATTCGCACACAAGCAACGATGCGTGAGCGGAAGCATTATCATGGTGCAAAAGCCAATTTTTTTCTTCCACAAATCCGGGCGTTTCTGGGGGATTGCTTCACGCAACTTGCGCATAACTTACAGGTAATATTCCTTATTGATCGTTCTACCCTGTGGCAAGAACTCATGATGCACCACGTCCCTGCAATCGAAGAAAACTGTAAGAAAAACCTTCACATTCGACCGAACTTGGCGCACTTTTTTCGGTCTTGGCTCGTACGGCAGCTTCTATTGGGATGATTGAGCTTTGGTTTCCACATCATAACCATAAACCCATGATTCGTCGCTAGTTATGACCCTTTGGAGCAAATTTGGGTCATCGCAGACAGAGTCCAACAGCTCCTTAGCAATGTTGATGTGATACTATTTTTGGTCGAAATTGAGCAATTTTGGTACGAATTTCGTGGCGACTCATCTCACGGCGGAAATTCAAAATTCGCGATACTTTTTGAATAGACCTCGTAAATGCGTCTCGATTTTCACCGAAATAACAAAATTTATAAGTTGACAATTATATAATCATTGAAAATTAACGTCAACCTCGGATCATCGAAATTAAGCAGGACTGGGCACGGTTAGTACCTAGACGGGTGAGCGTTTGGTAACAGTGCATAACGCAGGTTTAAATAGTCGCCAAATAGCCTTTAGTATCGTGACTAAATTAATATCTGACAATTTTGATGATCATGCAAAACCGCAAAAATGATCATGCAAGACCGAAGCGAAAAAATGAGGGAAAAAGCAACGGAAATATCGACACAAATAATGATTTCTTTAAAAACTATTTGGTCGAGTCCAATCCGTCGTTCTCTATATGGACCATAAATATTTTTTTTAAATTGATTTATTTTGCCGTAGCAGATTGCCCCGGACAAAACTAGTTTAACATAAATTTTGCTTCTTAAACTCAAGGACTCATCGGTCCAAAATTTGCCAGTAATATCGTCTATAACGAGTTGAATAACTTAATTTTAAAGCTCAGATTTTTATTGGGATTATTGTATCAGCAGTCAATCTGTCACTATAAAAAAATAAGAACTAGCTAAGGAACAAATCCTTAGATTATGGAAGAACTGGATAGGCGTCTACACAAAAATTGTGGCACAATTTTGTTGGAAATAGATTCGTAGAATGCACACACATGCAAAATAACAGAAACGTCGTAAATCATTGGGGGTCAATTTTAAACTTCAGTCAGTATGCAATTGAAGCAGTTTATTTAAAACTATTTTGATATGTGATGTCATTTATGCGTAAACAAATAGATTTTTTTATATTGCGGATTTTGTTATTGGATGAATAAGTTTTGGAAATTTGCAATAAAATACAGTGTTTTATATTTAAAATATTATTTCTTTATTTAATATATTTTCATTTTATTTATTTCACTATATATTATTTATTCAAACAGAATTGTAAAGTTGATGTGCGCAAATAAAAATCCATTCCAAAAATGCAAAATAAATTAAATGAGAGAATGTGATATTATGTTTATGTTCAAATAAAACCATACCGAAACTTAGTAAATATAAATTTTCATGTTAAACAAGCATTTGTAGATATTGAAAGCTTCTTTATAATATAAATGTGTGTTTGTGAATTGAAATACTAATTTAAATAGGCATTGTGCATTTAAATTAAATTAAAAAATTAAGCATTAATTACGTAGAATATTACATCAAGTTCTTAATAATATAGAATTTAATTGTATACAAAATAATAGCAAATGCTTTAAAACTAAACTATAAGATGGAAAATCACATTTGTTTACATTTATTGTATGCCGAACTTTTCACTTTTTAACCACTTTTTGGACAAAACAAATCATTAAAAGCCATTTAGGCACATCATAAACTAAATTTTTGTAATTGAAGATATCAATTTACCGAAACAAAGAAATTCCCGGCCTCCTCATTCCGATGAATAACCATCAACCCTTTATAAAACGCTTCATTCTCTGAAATAAAAACTTCCTATTAAATATTATCAAAAATATAAATTTTTATATAAATAATTACTTTTTTGTAAATATATCAAAATAGATAAAAACTACACTTTTATTTGCACTTTCAGATAAGTGCCAAAATAACAACTCGAAAATTGACAAGTAATCGCAAGCATTTCGGTATGCTACCACTTTCATGGGAAATGGCGTGTTTAAAAACTCTCCGAAAGTCTACAAAATTAAGGCGCTTCATTACTGATTGATATTTACCAAATAAATAATAAACCTAAAATACAATTCCATTTCATATCAAAAGATTGTACAAAAAATAAAAATTGCCTTTTGTTGTGTTTAAATTGTATTTTTGTTATGAAAACTAGATGTCAGTGGGTGTCATGTCTACATAAGAAAATCTATACAAAAGTATGCAAGCGTTACGATTTCTCGCCGCTGCTGCAATAATTATGCCAGAAAATTGCGTATACATATTCGAAAATCTGACATACGAGGGTCTATCCAGGTATTCTTTAATCTAAGAAGAAATCAAATTTTACGGCCTAGGTAAGCATGACGCTGTTATGCCTAAAATTCACCTGAAACAACTTAAAAATTGTTATTGCAATTTATTTGTCAAAATTAAGAATCAAAGTTTTCATTAAGGGCTTGTACTAGGTTAGTCTATTGACTAACATTGAAGCTGAAGAAACGCTCAGAAATAGGGTACCTCGCGTCGTCAGATCTGACATTGCAGCCCACGTCAACGCCTCCTGTCATACGGCCATCTTCATCAACGAGTTTTTGTCGGAAAAAAAAATTGCTGCAATTCCCCTGGCCGCATATTCACCTGATCTTAATCTGTATTATTTTTTTTTACTTGGGTTCAAAAACCATTTGAACCGACGTCATCTTAATACTGTCAAAAGGAGTGTAATTTAAAAGATATAGGCGATTTCAGTTGAAGTTTAGAGTATAATGATTAAGATTTTATTGCAGAAAAAATTAATTTCTAATTCTAAAATTATTTATTTAAATAACCATCATAGTTATTTAAATAATTTAAATAACTTTTTTTTTTAGTATTTTAAAAATTGCCCCTACCTGAAAGTGATGCCTTTGAGCAGTATGCATGTGTGAGTGGCTTTAAGGTTTGATTCGGTTTTTTGACTTCGACTTGGTTCTATAATTGTCTATCCGTATACTCCATAATCTAAGAATTGTGGTCGTTCCATCAGTAGTTAAATGGATAAAAATAATATAAATTTGTTGCAGATTACTTTTCTGCCTCATTGACGGAAGTTAACCTCCTCTTATTCTCTAGATTATGACAAATACTGACAGTATCAATTTTTGGGCCGCGAACTTATCGTAATATTAGATCGTACAGTTTTAATTAACATATCATTAATTTTCTACAATTTTGATTTTAAGAATATTTTAATTTTTATAATAAATAAACAGTGACAAGTAGAAATCGTTAAACAATAAAACATTCGAGTTTTTGCATGATCAAAACCAGCAACAAAAATTCGTTTATTAAATATTTGTCTATTAAGATATTACGCATTTGTCCCGGCACATACACAGCTACATATGTACATTATGTGTGTACGTGCAATATACAAGTACTAATGGATTTGACGCCAATTATCCATAATAAATACCTTCCTAGATTCTGTTATTTTCCAATCGAAACTATAGCCACCTTCGATCAGTTGATGGTGCTCATTTGTATTACACTTCGTACGGATTGGATGTAAAAGTTCGGGAAATAAATTTACGAGTGCAAAGTGGGCGCATTCTGGAATTCTTCCGGTTTCCAGAAGTCCAAGCCTGAGGAGGTATTTTACGATTATTTTTATTAGTGGTGATAAATAGAGCTAATTTCCGAATACGTTCTATTAGGCCAGGACGATCTCGTTGCAAATATTTAATCGTACGTACAATCGCATAACGTAAAAATTATGCAATAATTTTCAAATGTGGTTTTTGTTCGTATTCTAAATACAGGTTTTCGACAGAGAGACGCTTCTCCTATCAAAACCTAGCAATTTCAGGTTCCTTACAAACCAAACTAATGAAATGAACATAATTTTTTCTTCAACTGATTTGATAATATGCGAGAGTTCATTGGCTTTGAATCCGTTAACTTCAAATAGAAAAAAATGTTGCTCGAGCAACAATTTCCAATAAAAGTCGCAATAGTAAAACATTTCTAATATTGCCGTTCGATATAATATCATTCTCTCCATAGTAGAATTGAGTCAATACCTGTGCAATATCCAAACTATTAGTTACAGTTACCGATGAGACATTCCCGATTTTTAAGAATTTCCGAATTACTAGAATTTTTGCCAGAAAAGACATATTTCCATTTGGATACTTTGCAGAGTATCTCTACACATGAACATGGATACATATTTAATCCCACCTTTGAATATAACATACATAATATATATTTATAGCTCACCTTTCACTTCTAAAGATTGTTTTTTGATTTGGTTTTTTTTTTTTTTTTTGTTAATTTGAATCTTTTCTTTTTGAGATAGAAACGAAATAAAAGATTTTTTAATGGTAACTGCATAAATCTTAATATAAAATAGTTTTTATATAAATCGTTATGTTTTGCAAACTTGTTGGACTTATTTTTGTGTATTTAAATGATGATGATTGGAGAGAAAAAAACTTTAATTAATATTCAGTCATCACAGCACAGTTCATCTTGGGGCCTTGGCCTCTACACGTTTTTGCTACTAAAATTTCCCTATTATTGTTAGAATTAATTTTGGTATAATCGGAGAAGTTTTATATTTTTTGTTCTCTTTTTAGCTGTTTTAAAGAATATTCTTTAACTTATAAAATCAAAAAATTACAAAATATAAACATAAAATCTGATCAGGTATTATGTACTGAAGAATTTGTTCTTTACGTTGAAATAAGTTTGAAAGAATTATTTTTGGATTAATCAGAAACTATTATTTTCGAAGTCTGTGGATTATAATCAAGTTAAACTGATTAATCAAATGTATATATATATCTTTAGTAAACATTTAATTAAGATAAAACTGTTCAGAAGAAGAGTTAATAATTATTTAAACGTGATTTTTTTTTACTAAACAATTGTTGTGTTTAAGGAGTTCGAAAAATATCTTCTGTTACAGTAACACCCCGTGTTACGTACACTCGTTTTACGTACACTCGCACTTACGTACATCTCATTTTTGTCCCCATTTGCCCGTACGATGATTCACACTTACGTACAAGCACATTTTTTTACTTACATTTTTTTTGGTTTTGAGGGATGGTTTAACAAATATTTTACGGCTGAAGTTAAGGAATATTGTAGAAACAGAAAAATACCGTAAAAAGTTTTATTAGTTATCGATAATACTCCCGGTCATTCGCAAAATTTAGGCAACGATAATATTCGAGTTGAATTTTTACCTCTAAACACCACATCTATCCTTCAACCCATGGACCAGTGTGATATCGCGTCATTTAAACTGAACTATTAAAAAAAAAACATTCAGTAAAATAATTGCTAAAATTGACAGTAAAGAAGGTTCAGGTAGGGAAGTTTTAAAAAAAGTTTTGGGCGGAATACAATATTTTAGATTGCATTAAAAAACAATTCGAGACACCTGGAATGATATTTCAGTTTCTATAATGAAAGAGGCCTGGAATAAATTATTTCTACAGGAGACAAAAGATAGGGAAGATTGCGAAGATAATAACGCTGAAATCATTTGCAATATTATACGAGTTAGAAGTACAATAGATATGGCGCAACATCTAGAGTTAGAAGTAGATTCAAATGATGTAGTTGAACTTATAGCATCCTACGATGAACCTCTCAACAATGAAGATCTTTTAGAATTAAATGAACAGATACAACCTGAAAATTAAGTATGCAATGTCGCAGAAAAATCCACTCAATCTGAAGGACTAACATCCAAAATTTTATCAGATGCTTTCCAATGTTTTCAAAATGGAATGGCTCTTGGACACAATTTTTATGTAAAGGCCTACGAGTATACAGTTCTTTTACAATCTAAGGTTCCGACGTTATAGTTTGACATTTCATGATGCATAGAAAACATTTCCAAATCCTCCAAATTTACTTCGATAATAATTCTTTAATTTTCGATATGCAAAATTGCCTTTTATCGTAAAATTATAATTAGTAGTGGGTCGTTCAATAAGTCCTTAGAAAATCCAAGAAATTGCGCTTGTAGTGTCAGTAAAGATTTTTTTTTGTAAGTAGCATTATCAACAGGAAAGCTCTCGAAAACAAATTTCAGCTCGATCCATAGCGTAGGTCAATTTCTATCGTCGATTAAAGTTAACGACATTTATTTGTGCATAACAATGGAAAAAAGCGAGTTTAGGGCTGTCATCAAACATCTCCATTTGAGAGGCTTAAGCCCGAAAGAAATCAAAGCCGAGTTGGATGCAGTTCATGGCACATCTGCACCTGTGTTTGCGACGGTTTACAATTGGGTGAATGAATTTAAACGTGGCCGTTCATCCACAAAAGATGAACATCGTTCAGGACGCCCAGTTGAGGTGTCTACTCCTGAAATCATCGACAAAATCCACGATCTGATTTTGAACGATCGGCGAATTAAAGTGGGCGAATTAGTTGAGGCCACGGGCATATCACAAGGTACAGTCGCTTCAATTTTGCATGAAAAATTGTCTGTGAAAAAAATGTCGGCAAGATGGGTGCCGCGTTTGCTCTCAGAGAAGAATAAGTGCAGTCGTGCAGTGGACTCTGAGGCTATGTTGGCACTCTTTCATCGCAATCCTGGATATACTACTACACAGTGGACTCTGAGGCTATGTTGGCACTCTTTCATCGTGGACGAAACCTGGATATACTACTACACTCCAGAAATGAAGAGACAGTCATCACAGTGGATTTTCAAGGGTGAGCGGGCTCCGTAGAAGGCAAAAACTGTGCCATCGGTCGGCAAGGTGATGGCCACGGTCTTTTGAGATTCGCAGGGCATCATTTTTATCGACTTCTTGGAAAAAGGAAAAACAATAACAGGAGCGTATTACGCGTCGTTATTGCAACGGTTGAGCGAGAAAATCAAAGAGAAACACCCCCATCTGAAGAAGAAAAAAAATCCTCTTGCATCAGGACAATGCGCGTGTGCACACCTGCGCTGTTTCAATGGCCAAAATTGTGGAATTGAGAATGGAATTGTTGCAGTATCCCGCTTATTCACCAGATTTGGCCCCGAGTGACTATTTTCTTTTCCCCAATCTGAAGAAATGGCTTGGCGGACGACGGTTCACTTCCAACGAGGACGTCATTGCTCAAACGAATGAGTATTTTGCAGAAATTCCGAAATCCTATTTCTTGGACGGGATAAAAATTTTGGAAAAACGATTGGAAAAGTGTATAGAGCTTTTCCAATCGTTTTTCCGAAATTAAAAACTTTTCAAAAACAGTTTTTTTCCATCTTTTTCTAAGGACTTATTGAACGACCCTCGTAGCTTGCCACAATAGAATGAGACAAATCTACAAGACATAGTAGAGACGTCACTGCATCGTCAAAAATGTACTGTGTTTGATGTGGCTTGCAAGCCACCAACATTGTCGATTTCTGTTTATTCCGAAACATATAATTTGAAAATATGCAAGACATAGCCCCGGATACCAGACGATATTGAGCAGATTTTGTGAGCTTTGTCAATAACATTCGAGATGACAATACTCCCGAAATTATTCTTAGGAAATAATTTTTCAAATACAAAAAATTTTTCCAAAATAATTTTTTTTTTATAAACTCTTAAATTTCCTAAAAAAACCATTAGATATAAATTTTATATTACAAAGTATTGAGAGGACTAACATCCAAAATTTTATCAGATGCTTTCCAATGTTTTCAAAACATCCAAAATTTTATCAGATGCTTTCCAATGTTTTCAAAGGTTAACAAAGGCATTATGGACGCATATTCCTGTTATTCAGAATTATACAGGGAAATGAAAAAAAACATAGTAAACAAAACTCTTTAAAAGATTTTTTTGCTACAAAAACTATATCACCTAGCTCAAAATCAAAAGAAAATCGTAATTTGGCATACACTTCAGGAAGTCGCAATAATTTTCAATAAGTTCATCTACAATACATCTCCTAACTCACCAGCAAAAAAGCGTTTAGCGGTTGATTACACCACTTACGAAGATGATACATCATTCTCTACGTCATCGAGCAATTAAATTTGAATTACAACATTATACCAATTGAATTCTATATTTAAATATGTAGTATATATTGTTGAATTTTGAAGTTTATGTTTATTTTTTAAGTTTTGTTTAATATGTATATGAATTTATTTTTTGTTTTTTTTTTCTAATACACGTTAAATATAGCATAAAAAAATATAAACGTATGAAATAAAAGTGTAAAACTACATACATATATCCCTCGTTTTCTTTTTATTTATATACTTATTGTTTTAGTTTGTTTAAAACATATTATTCTCAATAAAAGCAGTAGATTCACTTTACGTACATTTTTGTTTTACGTACACGCTCCTGTCCCAAAGTGTACGTAAGTGCGGGGTATTACTGTATTATGTTCGGTAGTGAAATTATATTAAATCCCATATATTTTCGATTTTCATAAATTTATTAAATATTGGAAGCTCATTATTTTTAAATTCTTATAAAATTCCAGAAAGTCATCATATTTTTAAAAAATTATTAGTTTGAAAATTTCTGCGGTTAAATTTCCTTACACCATACAATATTTTTAGAAGAAAAAGACCAAAGATTGTGTTTCCAAAGATGGAGACTGATTCTTAATTTCAATTGAATTTTATAAAAAAAAAATACTAAGATGAGACGAAATATTTGCCAGGACAGTAAATATAATGAATAACATAGTAAAGAGTCTCAATAGGACCAGAAAGGTACGAACACACTTTCTTCTGTTATGTATCAAAATTTATTTGATTTATAATTTATTTTAAAAAAAACCTACGCTGTATTGTAGAAAGTTATGATACTATTAGTTTTTTTTACAACCATTTTATTCTGTTTTTATACATTAATGTTATCCCTTTCGAAGTAGTTGCCTTGGTCAGCTATATACGAGGTCTGTTGAAAAAGTATCGCGAATTTTGAATTTCCGCGGGTTACGTACACGTATGTGCATATTCGATTTTCGATTTTTTTGTGGCGACATGTGGGTACTCATGTCTCTCACTTAATTTGAATGTTCAGTTAATTTTTGACAGCTGCTTTGCTTGCACGTGTTTTGGCTCGTCTTCGATTTTTGACCATTTATTGACAAAAACAAACTCGTCTTCGATTGCTAAGAAGGTGTTAGACTCTGTCCGTGACGACCCAAATTTGCTCCAGAGGGTCATTACTGGTGTAAATTATGAGTTTATGATTTTGACATGGAAACCAAATCTCAATCATCCCATTGGAAGCTGCCACACGAGTCAAGACCGAAAAAAGTGCGCCAAGTTCGGTCGAATGTGAAGATTTTGCTTACAGTTTTCTTCGAATGCAGGGGCGCGGTGCATCATCTGGAATAGGAAGGCACCGTATTACCCAGATCAGACCCTCTGTGACTTTTTCTTGTTCCCAAAACTGAAGAGCCCCATGGAAGGGTGACGCTATGCTACGATTGAAGAGATTAAGACGGAATCGAAGGAGGAGCTGAACAAGATCACAAAAAATGATTTTTTGAAGTGCTTCAAGGATTGAAAAAATGTCGGAACAAGTGTATAATATCTGGTTGGGATTACTTGGAAGAGGACAAAATAGATATTCATGAACAAATAAATAATTTTTGAAAAAAACACAAAATTCGCGATACTTTTTGAACAGACCTCGTTTATCAAAGGATGTATTCTCTTCACTCTTCGCAGCAGTACTGGAAGGCTTCAACATAAATTGCGCCCAGCTCCTCTGTTACATACCTTTGAATATGACCAATATATAATGTCCTTTCAAGTGTTTCTTGATCTTAGAGAATAAAAACGAAGTCACATAGACTGCGATTAGGTGAATAAGAGAGAAAGAAAATCCCCCCTTTCGATAAAAACTCGTAAATAGGGTGGCGTGTCATTGCCGAAAATTCCGAGACTTGTATCAGCTTCAACCTTAACCTCACAACAGGTTCTCGATGGTGAGGACCTATATGAGCGCCCTTTGTCTTTCACTGCTTCTTCTTTCTGCAAAAATACTTTACGCTATCGAAAAACTTGTACTCTTAATAACGAGTAATCTCCGCTGGACGAGGTAAAAACTGGTACTGCATATCTAGGAAAGACTAACGTGAAAGCTCTGTGAATGGGTAGGCCGCAGAGATGCCAGATCGCCCTCAGTGATTACATTACATCTTATTACGTTTTTTTTCGAAAATATTGGTGCCTTATTTAAAAATTATTTGCTGTCAAGTATCTTCAATCCTGGAAGCGACTGCTATAAGTTTGCCGGACGGAATGTACCAAGTGTCAACTTTTAAAATAAAGAATTAATTAATTCACCAGGAATTGATTTATATTTAAAAATAGTTTCCTTCTAGCTTCCCAGTATATCATATTCATAAATCTTCTTCAATAAGATGAAGGATGTTAAAAGTCCGACTACAAAGCCAACAAACCATTTAATTCTAAAAAAAAATCTAAAAGTTCGTTTAATTTTCGCTACTACTCACCGGAACTGTAACTTGCAGAAATGGAAAACGGTTCTTGTTTCCTATGAATTTAAATTTAATTTGTGTCGATCGGATGAAAGACAGCATGTTAGGTGATCTAGAAGTTGGTATGATTAGTCAGTGATAAATGAAACAATAAATAAAGTTATTCAATGACAACTAGTTTATTTTCTAACATAGTCTCCTTCTAGCTCGGTATACTTTGTGCAACGATATTCGCACTTTTTTATATTAGTCGTATAGTATGATTTGTCAAACTCTACAAAGTAGAGCTTAGTTTAGGTTTTAACTTCAGAATTATATGCAATATAATATTTTTCTTCGTCAAGGGCGGCCGTTTTGTCTTGATTTCATTATTCAACTGATCTAATAATGTTGTATAATACTCTACTGTTATCGTTTTTCTTTTTTTTTTAAATAGACAATATTTGGTGCACGTTTGCTAGTAGAAGTCCTTTTAACGCAACTTTGGTGTTTGGTGTAGTATAAAAACTCATGTTTCATCAGCAGTTCAGAACTAATGTAAAAATTATGCTTAAAAATATTAAAACATTTCATTAAAGTTATTGCACGAACACGTTTTTGGACAGGTGTTAGCAAAGCACGCTAAAAGCTCTCTCATACCCAAAATTTCTTCAGGTTCTTTTAAGATGTTTACCATGTTTTCACTCGATAATCTTTTAAAATGATATCATGAATTTTATTAAGTATTTATTCGGTGGTCCTGGGTACTCAGCGTTTTATGATTGTCCGACCATAACGCACTTCAGTAAAACTTGGTTTTGGTTTCAGATATTATTTTTTTCTTCTTAAAAATGCTTGTGGCTATCAAAACTCAACTTATAATAAGAAGAAAAAAAATTGTTTATAAAATAAGAATACTAGATAATAAAAATAAAATCGTTTTGCTGATATCAGCTACATTTTTTACATTTATCACTGACTTATCAGATTGCCATCATATTTGATAGAGTATAAATCTCATTTGGCAATATACAAACTTCAAAACCTTCCAAATTTTCAATTGTATGGACCACGTATTTTTTACAAGTAATTTAATATTATGTGATAATGTCAGTAAAACATTTCCTCCTTGCCTGAGATCTTTCTCAAAGAATTTGAATAACTTTAACATTAAAAATATATTTAAAAAAATTCAATCTTCAAATTTATTTCAATTCGAGTTGTGCGTAACTTATTTTTAAACAATGCAAATAAACGATTAGTCAATATTGACTAGAAAATAGCAAATAATCAATATTGAATTGAAAACTTTCAAAATTATACAAAATAAAAGTAGAAAATCTAAATCTAAAGTTAAGATTTCGCTAATCCAATATTTTTAGAAATTAATTTTCAAACTACTTAAACAAAAATATTTTCCTTTAAAAGTTTCTAATTCAAAAATAAAAATGTCATATTAATAAAAAGTTTTTTCTTTTGTTTAATATTTGGTTGAAAGTTGATTTATTTTATTTAAATTAATTAAAATCTCCCAAAAAAATAATATCTCCAAAAAGAAATCACATAAAAAAATTGTTAAAACATGCAACTTTTTGTAGATTCGTCCTCGATTAGAAGAAATTTAGAAATTCCTTTACTAAATTTAATGGAAACATGCTAAAAAGTTAGCAATCGAAAATGTGTTTTTATTTTAAATTTTTATAGCACTTTTTATAATATATTTCCGTTTTTTCTTGTTCATTTTTTTGTTGTTATATTATTCATATCAGTTGGCATGAAAAATAAGTTTTGGTAAATGAATCAATTGAAGAACAAAAGCTTTTTCAGTGGAATATGCAAAATTGTCAAATTTATTTGGAATTTTTGACATATTCGTTGATATTAAAATGTTGTTATATTGTAGTGTCGATGATCTCTCATCTTCTCTGATGAGAATTGAATTTTCCCGGTTCCGCCAACAATGAGATTAAAAATATATTTTGCATTGCAATCATTAAAAAATACGCATTTATAATTATTGTTTCGTAGCTGGTTGATTTTCATCAAAAAACGCCATTTAACGAGTATATAAAAAATATGCGTTCAGAGATTGTAGGCTCAGAGCAGAGTTCAATTGTGAATGAAAATCAATACATTCATCGGATGGATTCACTTGTGATTGTACAATAATTGCAGTCGTGATCCCAATCAACCATCAAGTTGGGTATTTGATCAATGACCTGTGAACACCGATTGGTTGTGTAGTGTAGCAATGAATGTTTAAGTAGGTTGATCAGGTGGATTTCCGAGTATGATTGACATGATTTGGTACTAGTCACTTTAGGTATCATGTAACACAATTCGACTTGCGAACGGTAACTTCAACTTTACTCATTCAATAGTTTCACCATTTGAAGAAATTAAACACTATTAAAATGAGTAAAGAAGCGCCATCCGATTGGTTCATTATTTACAAGTTCAGTAAATTTTATATATTCATTTATCTTACCTAAAGAATTCAACAATTCTACTATATAAAACGACATTAAAATTGTGAAAGTCTGCTCGTGGCTTACATATGAACAAACAAACAATATGAAAATCTGTTGGCAGCAAGCACTACGAACAGAACTAAAATAAGAGATTAGACCTAAATCGGCGAGTGAACAATAATTCGTTTTTGTCGCTGTTTGCAATTACCTAAACTGCCACCCAAAAGATTAGGATTGAAACGTTTTTCCAGTCACATATTTTATCTCGCACAGCTTTTAAAAAAAATTGCTGAGACATAGCAAAGATGGGATAGTGACTTTAGCGCATATTGTTTTTTTTTTTATAAGACTAGCACATATAGGGTTGTCCGGAAAGGAATTTCGTTTTTTTAAGTTTTATTCAATTAAATATTGTCCAGCCTGATCAAATACCCTTTGCCATCTTTCTGGCAGTAGCATGAGTAATTTTTGACCTCCCCATTTGAATTAAACGTTTTACCGTCTAAAAATTTTTGTAGAGACTGAAACAAATTATAATTGGAAGGTGCTAAGTCTGGAGAGTATGGTGGGTATGGCTATATATCCCATCCAAGCTTCAAAAGCTTTTACCGAGTGGTCAAACTTCTATGTGGTTTCGCATTATCCTATTGGAACACTATACCTTTCCTATTGAACAATTCTGGCCTTTTTTCTTTAAGTGAATCATTCAATTTGTCCAAATTATCTTTTAGTAGTCTACTGTCAAAGTTCGCTTCATTAGTTTTGTTTTGAGAGCCTTTGAAAGCGAGCGTGTCGGTCGGTTGCACAAAAATGGAAAAAGAACAATATCGTTCGGTGATTAGATTCTTGTTTTTGGAAGGGAAAACGTGCAGCGAAATCAAAGATCGCTTGGATGCTGTGTATGGTGACTCTTCTCCTTCGATGGCGACCGTCAACAATTGGTTCAACGAGTTCGTTCGTGGCCGTACGTCGGTTTTTGATGAGCCACGCCCAGGTGCCCCGAAAACGGCTGCTACGGAGGAAAACGTTAAAAAAGTCCACGATCTCGTGTTGGCAGACCGTCGATTGAAGGTTCACGAGATAGCTGAGACTGTGGGCATTGCAGTAGGAACGGTGCATCATATTCTACACGAACAACTGGGCATGATAAAGCTGTCGGCGCGATGGGTGCCGCGTTTGCTCACACCGGAAAACAAGCGCAACCGTGAGACCACATCGGCGACGTGTTTGGCGCTGTTTCAGCGCAATCCAGCGGAGTTCTTGCGTCGTTTCGTGACCGTCGACGAAACATGGATTCACTGGTGTACACACCAGAGACCAAGGAACAGTCGAAACAGTTGACTTCACCCGGCGAACGTGCTCCGAAGAAGGCGAAGACTGTTCGATCAGCCGAAAAGGTGATGGCCACCGTTTTCTGGGATTCACAAGGTGTGATCCACATCGATTACCTCGAGAAGGGCAAAACAATCACGGGCGCTACTATGCTGACTTATTGGGCCGATTTGACGTCGAATTGAAAAAAAACGGCCGCTTTGCGAAGAAAAAAGTGCTGTTCCACCACGACAACGCGCCGGCTCACACCTCTGCCGTCGCCATGGCCAAATTGGTCGAATTGCGTTACGAATTGCTGTCCCATCCAACGTACTCTCCAGATTTGGCCCCCTGTGACTACTTTTTGTTTCCAAACCTGAAAAAATCACTCGCCGGGAATAGATTTGGGTCGAATGAGGAGGTCATCGTCGCCACGGAGGCCTATTTTGCTTCCCTCGAGAAAATGTATTTTTTGGACGGGTTAAAAAAGTAAGAGCATCGCTGCGCCAAGTATATCGAGATTATGTGGAAAAATAAATTGCCACCTTTCCAAAATTTTCGTTTTTCTTTTGTAGGCTAAGTACTGGTTGAATGACCCTCGTACACTTAAGAATTTACCGTTGTATTGCAACGTAGAAGCTCAAAATAAACGATTCCTTTGAAATCCCACCAAAAAGATAGCATAACCTTCTTTTGATGAATATTGGCTTTTGAAGTGATTTGAGCCGCTTCATCTTTTCTACTCTGGGATCAATTCCGCTTCACATTATTGTACACAAGCCATTTCTTATCCCCAATGATGATACGCTTCAAAAATGGATTATTTTCTTGGCGTTTGAGAAGCAAATCACAAACGTCAATTCGACGGCACAAGTTTTTTTCCGTAAGCAGATGAGGAACACATATGTGAAGCTTTGAGATTAAACCTAGCGATTTCATATGATCATGAACGGTCGTATTCGAGAAATTTAATCTCTCAACGATTTCACTAGTTGTTATTCGCCAGTTTTCACAAACGAAATTACTTTCCGAACAACCAAATATTATCATAGCAAAGATTCCATTAGTCACTATTTTTGAACATACTATCAATTTTTTGTCTAAAGTTTCCACCTCGTCTGGTAAATGCACGACCCCTTATACTGAAGTTGTGCTTTTATAGTCGTTACAGAAAATGAAACAGTGAAATTTGTCGGTTAAGTTTTGTAAGTTCGCGAGTTAGAGTTACAAAAAGTTGCAACCAGCTTATGAGGAATATTCTTTATCAAAAGCTCAAGGCATAAAGCAGTTTTTGAGGACTTAAAAGCTGTAGAAGATAAACCTCATTAAGAAAGTCCTCCAACATAGAAAACTGATAAAGTTTTAGAACGAGTAAGGGCTCTTGTTAGACCGACGACAAACATTGACACCTTTTGAAAGGAGGTTCTTTGCATTATATCGGATATTGCATCGACAAATATTTGTCAGAAAAGGGAATTCCCCTATTAACCTTGTCCGTTTTTCTTTCGATTGTTCCTCAAGAAGCACTAGTACGAAACTCATCTCCGCACTATCGATGAAATCCAAAAGAGTGTAATGGAAGAGCTGAACAGAAGTCTAATTTAAGCCGAAACAAAAAAAAGTACTTTTGGGCCCAAAGAAACTATTTATAGTATAAAAATAAAAAAAATTGTTTCCAAAGAGAAATAAACAGTTTCAGTAATTTTCTGACGTACCTCGTATATTCCAGTAAAAGTGATCTAAAGTTACCATATTTGTTATTTTTTTTAAAATCTCTTTAAATCGATATTCTCTTTAAAAAAGGACTATTTCTCTCATATTATTGCAAAGTATTCTCTTACATTTACTTCTTGAGTTATGACGAGCTTCAGTTCCAATATTTTCATCGATAATCCATTTGACACCAAGCCGCATTTCATACAAGATATTTAAGCACGTAAGTATGAGAGATCACAATTTTCGTATACCCCTTTTTATTCTCTAGGCAATATTTTCTATATATTAAAATTTCTTTATAAAAAAAAAAACATAAAAAAAATTATTACAATAATAGCGAATAAGAATTCAAATAAAATGCACAAACGAGAATACCTGCATTTACACCACCTAAAAAAAAATACCTTCATCATCTTTCTATGGTAGTAATTAAACTCTGAAAATTTCCCTCAAAGAATCCACGGGGGTTTTTTTTTCTATAGAAAAGAATATATTTATTCACAAATACATTTAATTATTAGTAATTTTTTTATAATAAAATATTTCTTAATTATTCGTAAGGTGAAAAGACCTTTTTTTTAAAAAAAAAAAAAAACTTTAAATCTAATCTAAAATTTGATTTGGTTGCAAAATAAATGGTGTTCTGTGAAAAATTCTTATGGGAATGATTTCTTCAAAAGAGAAGAGACGAACGGATTATCCACACAGACTTCTTGTAGAATCTCTTGGGCTGATTCAGAATACAGAATGTTTCGGTGACGATTAGAACTCTTGCTACCTGAAGGCAAACTATTCTCTTGTATTCGGTTGGAGTTCGGAAAGTTTCGAACCTTTTAACCTGACATAAATTTAGTAAAATCGACATGAACTGAAGAATTCAGCATGTTCATTACTTTCGGAGCGATTATTATTTGTTTGCACAAAAGTTCATTGTTCAGGCAAACAGCAATGGTTAGATAGTAATTCGAGTACATATAAAAGTATTAAAAGATAAGATATCCATAGGAAAAGTTCCGTCAGTAAAATCAGATGTACACGATTACTGATTTAATGCAAACTCAATGCTTCATTAGAAATGCAAATCACTTCAGGAACCATAAAGATTTTATTATTAATATGTTTCGTAACATATGACCCTCTTGATTATTTAGAACTAAACCAAACAGATCGATAGAAATGATGCTGTGGAGAGTAGACCATTCTAGGTACTACCTCTAAGGAGCCCACCTTTAGTACACATCAACAAGCAATTAGCCACGGCCACCTTTCGGTTCAAGCACAAAATTAATCTGTTTCCAGTGTGAATTCTCAAAATACCAACAATTAGATTCAATCGACTTCACCACCTACACTATTCGCTTCAAGTGTTTACTATCAGAAAAGAGTACAAACACTGATCCATCCAGAGCCGATTGAGCATTAACACTTTACTGTATCGGCAAGCAATCGCTGATCCAGAACTAATCCTAACAGATCTGTTTATACTATCGAAATTACGAGTACATAACAACGAGTATAATCTGAGCTTAAACGCTTTTGAAAGTTAAACTTAAGTGGGAGGGAGCGAGCGGGCACCTGTAGATCTGAAGTATTGACAGGTGAACTTAAACTGAAGTGCTAATTAATTCGACATCAGTCCTTATATATATATGATGGGTATACTTGGCGCCTAAGATATAGTATCAATGAAACCCATTGGAGATCAGCAGACTATTCGATACTGAAAGCAGGATTGTGGAGAAAACGTACAGAGAGAGGAATATGTTAACTGCCCGCAACTATTAAACTGATTTATTCCCATTTAGAAGGTACTCACTCGCGTGCCATCGTGAGTGATGACTGTGCACTATTAGCTGATCTATCCAGTCATGTCTATAGATTTATACTGTTTTATTGGTTGTTTCCGTATATACGCCTTCGCATATAACACCTTCAGCCACTTTTTTGAGATTTCATTTTTTTTTTTTTGTTAATGAACTTCGTATTCAGTCTAAGTTTAATTATACACACATACAACTAGCAGGTGTAATGAGTTTTTCTACCTTATGCCACCTGTTGTAAGTTTTCTTTTTGCTCATTTATTTATTTATTTTTCTAAATTCGGCACAAATTTAATCAATGAAAAATAACTTATGGTAAATTGAATTTGATACGCTTTTAATAGAATTTTTTTCACCAGTATTTTTCCAATTTGCCATCGATTAATTTAATTGATTTAAAGAGATTTTCTGTAAGAAAATATTTAAAAAAAAAAAATATGTTTTTATTCCATAGAAAATGAAAGAAGAAAACTAATTTTTTTTTGTGATTAGGTATTAAAATTTCTTCACTATAAGTAATTACAATTAGGATAGAGAGCCTACTTCAAAATTTTATTAGTTCAACAACAGCAAAAAAAAACAAATTTTAGAGATTTTCATTTTTTCTTTTTTGAAATTTCTACATTAAAATATTTGCCAAAAACGTGCGGCCTATATTAAATGAAAATTAGCATAAAATATGAAATCAGTTTAACGTTATCTGATTGACCTAATATTTTGCTTATTTTAACATAAATATTAGTTATTAAATTGATTGTTAAAAAACGGAATAGAGAAATTCCGTAAATACAATATTTTGATTTTATATGAACTTCGCTCAAGTGAACGGAATTAAATTAAGCTAAAATCTATGACTTTTAATCAGATAGATACCTTGGCCGAGTAGTTGCTGTAAATCAGAATGAATAATTTTTGGTTAATCATTTGTTCTTACTGTAAATGTAGAAATAAATGTTTGTGAATTTTTTGTTGTATTTGGAAGAAAAATTATAGAATTCCGATTATGTTCCAGAAATGTTTTAATTTTTTATTCAAAACTAGTTTGTGTCTTTGTTTTGGTTGGTAACAAAAAATTCATATTTTTAAGATTGTTTTTAGTATGTTAGATAGGTCAGACAAGATTATCAGCAGGTAATTTATTTCAAGATTAATTATGCTTAGTAAAAATAAAATTACTCATAATGTTTCTAAAGTAGAACAAGATTTTATCACTATTGTACGTAAATATTGTTATATTGGATAGTAAATAGTTTGTTTTCATGAATTATACTTTAAATCGAGAAATTATAACTGAATTAATTTATAACATTATCACCTACTGAGTGCCATATATACAGATTTAATTGTTTTTTATTATAAAGATTCTAATGGATTTTTATTTAATAGTGCCAAAATAATCAAGATACAGTGCTCTGCAAAATATTTTCACAATCAAAAACAAATAACACATTTCAAACTCTGTCAATTTATAACCAGTACATGTATTTATCGGGATTGATTGTACGAGTGCATATGAAAAAAATATATACAAATTTCAATACTAAAACTAAATATACAGACATATTTGTTCTATGCAAAGCACGTCCAAATGCAGGTAAATAATTAATTTCGATCTTGTTTATTTGAAAACCTTTGTTTTTATTGACTAATTTCACTTAACGGTCAAATTCGCTAAAATCAATTGTAAGCGAAATTCATTCCATTGATGCGCATTTTCTCATTTTAAATTATTGTGATAATTGCTGCAAGTGTCGTCGGTAAAGTTACGAGGGTCGTTCAATAAGTCCTTAGAAAATCCGAGAAATTGCGCTCGTAGTGTCGGTAAAGATTTTTGTAAGTAGCATTATCGACAGGAAAGCTGTTAAAATTTCAGCTCGATCCATGGCGTAGGCCAATTTCTATCGTCGATTAAAGTTAACGACACTTATTTGTGCATAACAATGGAAAAAAGCGATTTTAGGGCTGTCATCAAACATCTCCATTTGAAAGGCTTAAGCCCGAAAGAAATCAAAGCCGAGTTGGATGCAGTTCATGGCACATCTGCACCTGTGTTTGGGATGGTTTACAATTGGGTGAATGAATTTAAACGTGGCCGTTCATCCACAAAAGATGAACATCGTTCAGGACGCCCAGTTGAGGTGTCTACTCCTGAAATCATCGACAAAATCCACGATCTGATTTTGAACGATCGGCGAATTAAAGTGCGCGAATTAGTTGAGGCCACGGGCATATCACAAGGTACAGTCACTTCTATTTTGCATGAAAAATGGTCTGTGAAAAAAATTTCGGCAAGATGGGTGCCGCGTTTGCTCTCAGAGAAGAATAAGTGCAGTCGTGCAGTGGACTCTGAGGCTATGTTGGCACTCTTTCATCGCAATCCTGCCGAATTCCTTCGTCGATATGTCACTGTGGACGAAACCTGGATACACTACTACACTCCAGAAATGAAGAGACAGTCATCACAGTGGATTTTCAAGGGTGAGCGGGCTCCGAAGAAGGCAAAAACTGTGCCATCGGTCGGCAAGGTGATGGCCACGGTCTTTTGAGATTCGCAGGGTATCATTTTTATCAACTTCTTGGAAAAAGGAAAAACAATAACAGGAGCGTATTACGCGTCGTTATTGCAACGGTTGAGCGAGAAAATCAAAGAGAAACACCCCCATCTGAAGAAGAAAAAAATCCTCTTGAATCAGGACAATGCGCGTGTGCACACCTGCGCTGTTTCAATGGCCAAAATTGTGGAATTGAGAATGGAATTGTTGCAGCATCCCGCTTATTCACCAGATTTGGCCCCGAGTGACTATTTTCTTTTCCCCAATCTGAAGAAATGGCTTGGCGGACGACGGTTCACTTCCAACGAGGACGTCATTGCTCAAACGGATGAGTATTTTGCAGAACTTCCGAAATCCTATTTTTTGGACGGGATAAAAATTTTGGCAAAACGGTTGGGAAAGTGTATAGAGCTAAAAGGAGAATATGTTGAAAAATAAAAATTTTTTTTTAAAAAACAGTTTTTTTCCATCTTTTTCTAAGGACTTATTGAACGACCCTCGTATATAATTTTTTTTGCGAAAAATAGGGGGGGGGAATAAATATAGTAGTGATATTATGTAGAATATTTTATTTGATTAGAATAGTCGAACACCTCCACAAGAAATTTCACACCTCGTAATACAAATGAAAAGGAGGATTGGGCAATTATAAATTATGTTTGGAGAAATCTTCTGATCGGATCTAAAGATGTCACGGTTATACTTCAACTAGATTTAACTCTTCTTTAATAAAGATGGTAAATATCTGACTACAAGACCAAAAACTATTTTTTTCAACAAAAAAAAACCCTGAAAATTTGTTTAAATTTCGCTACTTCTCACCAGAAATGGAACTGGGAGAAATGATTTGTATGGACCGAATAGAAGACAGCATGTTAGATGATTTAGGGGACGGTATGATTAGTCAGTGATAAATGAAACAATAAATTAAGTTATTCAATAACAATTAGTTTATTTTCCAACATAGTTGCTATGCTACGTGCAAAGATATTCGCACTTTTTTATACTACCCGTATAGTATTATTTGTCAAACTCTACAAAGAAGAGCTCAGTTTAGGCTATAACTTCATAATTATATGCAAATTTATTTGCACCGAGCAATTTCTTCATGTTTGGAAATAGGAAAACATCGCAAGGAGCCAAATCTAATGAATACGCTGGGTGAAAAAGTAATTCAGTACATAATTCCACTAATTTTATTGTTGCAATGGCCGACGAATGTGCAGGTGCTTTATCATGATGAAAAATAATATCTTTCTTCGCCAAAGTCGGCCGGTTTGTTTTGATTTCATTATTCAACTGATCTAATTATACCATATAATACGGTCCTGTAATCGTTTTACTTTTTTTTTAGATAAGCAATGTTTGGTGCACATTTACTAGTATAACTCCTTCATTTTGACGGAACTTTGGTGTTTGGTGTAGTATAAAAACTCATGTTTCATCAGCAGTTGAGAATTGATGTAAAAATTACGCCTTAAAAATATTTAAACACTTCCTTAAAATCATTGCAAGAACACGTTTTTGGACAGGTGTTAGCAAAGCCCGCTAAAAGCTCTCTCATACCCAAAATTTCTTCAGGTTCTTTTAAGATGTTTACCATGTTTTCACTCGATAATCTTTTAAAATGATATCATGAATTTTATTAAGCATTAATAAAATGCTTAATAAAATTTATGATATCATTTTAAAATGGGTGCTCAGCGTTTTATGATTGTCCGACCATAACGCACTTCAGTTAAACTTGGTTTTGGTTTCAGATATTGTTTTTTACTTCTTCCAAATAAAAAACACAAGCGTAGTCTGCTTTCGGCTGTCAAAACTCAACTAATAAGAAGAAAAAAAATTGTTTATAAAATAAGAATACTAGATAATAAAAATAATATAGTTTTAATGATATCAGCTACATTTCTTACATTTATCACTGACTTATCAGATTGCCATCATATTTGATAGAGTATAAGTCTCATTTGGTAATATACAAACTTCAAAGCCGTTTTGGCTTGATTTTATTATTCAATTGGGGTAATAATGCCGTTTAACACTGTCCTATTATTATTTTTCTTTTTTTATGTTTGGTGCACATTTGCTAGTAGAAGTCCATCATTTTGACTGAACTTTCGTTTCTGGTGTGTAATGAAGAATTCATATTAGGATTGATTTGAATTACGCTTAAACAAATGTCCAAACACTCCATTGAAGTTATTGCACTGAAAAAATAATGTTTTATGAAGACATGCAATTTTCTTTTTCATATTAATAGGAAATATAATCCTTGTATGCTTTTAATGATTGTCATATATTTCTGCTCTATAATTTTGTTATGATTTCTTTTGTTGTGAATGGAAATTGAGGGACTTGATCAGATAGTTCAACGTATATTAATATGACACAGCAACGAGTGCATTTTTTATTTAGCAAACAGGAACAAGATGCTCGAATTTTGTTATATGTTCATATTTACGAATATTAATTAATTATTTACAATTAATAGTACTATTGCAGGTAGAGTTCCTTAACTTACCTTTAATATATTTTAGTTGCATTTATGCGTGCATAGCAGCTAGATTTTTTTTTTGAAAAATTTTTGACAAGACAACTGATAATAGACGCTTGATGGAGAAGATATTTGCTTTTAATAATAATGTCAGTTCCTATGCAAATGAAAATAACGAAATAATTAACATAGATCGGTTTTCTATATAAACATTTTGATTTTCATAACTACTCTTTCACCAGCAGCTCCCCAATAGCAAAATTATTGAAAAATTTAAAAACTATTTTAATATTTTCCATTCCAATTTCTACTGTATTTATTAATATTAATTTTTATGAACGAAATATTGGTTAGTCGAGAAAGTTCGATTTTTTCGAGTAAAATAGAGATGCATAAATTTTTTTTAATTTTTTTATTTGACAGGTTTTTCATTTCTATGTTATTGTACAATTTTTTTTTTACATAACACATATACATTTATACACATAGACATGAGGCACAGTCGCTCCTATGGAGCATATAGCGGCACTAGAGACTCTGTGAACTCTCTCCATCTGCTTCTGTCTTGGGCTAGCCTTTTCACTTCCGACCATGACTTGCCAATTTGTTGGTGTTCGCGCTCGACTGATCTTCTCCAAGTGGTCCTTGGTCGTCCTCTGCTGCGATTGCCCTGTGGGTTCCAATCTAGTGCCATCCTTGCTATGTCAGTAGGTAGTTTTCGCAAGGTGTGGCCAATCCAACTCCATTTCCTGCGTTTGATGTCAGCTAGCAGGGGTATTTGCTTCGTGAGAAGAAGCAGCTCATCGTTCGTTATCCAGTTCGGCCAGAAGATCTTGCTTATACGCCTCAAGCATCTGTTCACAAATGTTTGAGGCTTACGAGTCGTGCTGTCGGTTACTTTCCATGTTTTGCAGCCGTACAGGAGGACTGGCTTGACGTTTGAACTAAATATTTGAAGCTTGAGTGCTATGGAGAGGTGGTTGGAACGCCACACGTTCGGCTGCGCGTTTGGATGTCTATTTCAGTTCCACCATCCTTGCTGAGCATGCTGCCAAGGTAACAGAACTTTTCGACATCTTCAACTTGGGTACCGTGTAGCATCAAGGGCCTCTCGCAGGTGGCGCCGATACCCATCAATTTGGTCTTCTTGATGTTGATTCTCATCCCCACTTCTTCGGCGTTGGAGGCCAGAGCATTCAGTTTCTCCTGAATGCCGTTGAAGGTCGTAGAGTAGTCCAGGTCGTGGAGTTTCTCACGCAGTGTCCTCTTTGATACCATTGCTGGCTGTGTTGTCAGTGCGTTGACTAACTGGATACCATCGCTGGCAGATTACGCAACCCTGCCTGACTCCTCTCGAGATGTTGAATGGATCGCTGTTTCGTCCTTTGAAGCGCACTCTACACGGGGCCTCACGGTATAGTTCTCGGGTGAGATTGATGATGACCTGTGGGATGCCTAGTTCAGCCAGAGCACTCCAGATGGCTAGTTCAGCCAGTGCACTCCAGATGGTGGATGCATTAAAACTTCTCTGGCAGGCTCTCTTAATTTTTTGCGAGTCATCAAAGATGTGTGTGGTTGAGCGTTACTGTGGTGTAAGACGACATGCTTCTTATTAATCAATTCTGGCTGTTTTCTCTCAGTTGTTTGCATAATCTCTCGAGTTGCTTACAGTACAGTAACGAGTTAATAGTTCGACCGAACGCTAGTAATTTACAATGAGCGATTCCCTTCCAGTCCCACCACGCATACAGTAAAACCTAACTGTCCGTCAATCCTGGATTTGAAATTGTATGTGATCGTTCATCTCTCTCACTTCAAAAATGGCTTGATTTCTTTGCGCTTTAGCAGCGTATGACAGATATTATGTCGGTCCATCTTGTTTTTCTCACTCAATTCATGTGACACCCAAACAACAAGTTTCTTTTAAGAAATTTTGGAAATCTGTCTATTATCTACGTTTGACTTTTATTAAAATATATATATTTTTTTTTATGTTGGTAAAATTGAGCAGTTGACAATTTAAAATCATGACGTGCATCAGCCATCAGTAGTCTATATCATAATTTGCAAAAACATGAGTTAGAACTTTAAAAATTTATTTTTATAAGTTTAAATATTATCTACAAGTGCATATAATTGTAGCAAGCAGATTTTTTTAAGGACAAAAATAAGAACATGAAGATATGTAGTGAAAAATACCCATCGACGTATCCCCAAGAACAGGATGATTTATTTTATAAATATCAAAAAAGTCCATTGCCATTGCAAACGTCGATGAGTGCATAATGGAATTGTTGCAGTAAACAGTTTTTTCTGCTAAAAGATTAGGATGCAAGGATAGATGCACATGAAATGACGTGTGTTTTGACATGATTTATTTATAATGAGCAATGAACATGATATTTTTTTTAACGTGCAATGCATAATTCGCGGAGGAGTGGAATATTTGATCCATGATGAATAACGATGTTCCCCAAGTTTAAAAAATTTAAATTGAGAAAAATATATGTAAAATTAGCAATGCTTTCAAAAAAATAAAAAAGTGCATTTTTGTTTTTCATTTAAAAATATTCTGTTTACCTCTTTTCCAGTATCAACTATTTATGTATGTATTGTATTCCGACTACTGTGACTATATGAATTGGTCATAAACTATTTCTAATACATAACATAAAAGATCGTATAAATTAAAATTTCCAATCACATACATCTGATACTCGAAATCAGTTGAAAATTGCATTAATTTTTGTATGTATTTCTAAAGGAAATTTAATAAAAAATAATATTGCAAATACCTGCATTTGCAATATTATTTTTTATTAAAAAAATAATAATATTACCTGCAATCTTATTTTTAGATTTAAATTTGTTCACATGGGAATAGTTAAAAAAAAAACACACAGTTCCATAAGAATTTTAAAATTAAACGCAGTTTTTTTCTTCGCTAACAAAAAACCACAATATTCCTAATAGCGTTACTGTACGTGCTTTAATAATGGTTCGTACAGCATTTCTGTGAGAAGATTCTAAACGAAAGCTTTTTCTTATTTATATTCAAAAATAGTAGTAAATATTACGTACTCATTTGAAAAGGTATAAATGTACGTACTTATCGGCATCTGTATGGATAGATGGATGAATGTACTATAACTATTCACGTATTGACTACTTTTTTTTTATTTCCTATCAATTCAATATGAACAATTCGAGCATACATATGAACAGCTTAAAGAACTACACAGGATAACTAACTGGCTTGATAAATAATCTAGTTTATTATTTTAAATTTTCGAACGGAAATCCAACTGAATCGCTTAAAACAGAATTTTTATATAATTTTATGTATAATATTTTTTAAATAATGGAGAGACGAGACATGGATTGCGTAACTTATGTACTTTCATACACTATAATAGTCAATATTGTAATATTATTAACTTACGATCAAAGAAAGAATTTCGATACCGGTTTTTCGGAAAACATAAGAAGCTAATCCGATTTCATTTAAAATGAAGCAGAAAAAAGACCGTTTTCAGTATTTTTTTCTTTTTCAATAGAAACAAAATTTTCTCCAGTTTTAGACGTTCTTGTATTCAATTGAAAGATTTGATTCAGTTTCATGAATGGATAATAATCTTGTACAAATATTTTATAGTGGTTCGCTTTAGTTTCCTAAAGACAAAAGAATCATTTTAACATTATTTAATTTTTTATTATGTATCTTCGATATATCATTTGGACACAGATTTGATCTACTTTAAAATTATTGTTTTACTCACATTAAACGTAGATTTTTTACAACGCATATAGTCAAAAATTCGTATGCTTTTGTGACTTTTCATAGTATTATAATCTACTGTGAACCCATATTCTCTTTTTGAATTTATTTACTGTAACGCATAAATTTGGTTGATATTTTCCCAAGAAGCTTGAGAACTACATATTCCCAATTAAATCAATTAAAATAAGTTAACTTTTCTTTAACACAAGTAATAATAATCGATACTTCGAATGTAAATTTAGATTTCTTATCCAAGTATTGAGAATTGGAATTTTTACTATCTCTTTTTTTTCACCAAGGAATAGATAATAAGGCGCCATTTTGTTTAATCATCTCTCTTTCCAATGACAATTACTGTCAATGATGATTAATATGTCACATGAGTTGAACGACCGAATATCGTAGAGTACTTGGGTTCAAAGATCAAATAATTAATTTTTAATAAAATATAAGGTTTTATTTTATATCAAAAATTTCTTCATTTTCTTTTTTAACTTATTAAAATAAATTAAAATAATGTTAAAAATTAATATATATTTGTAGGTTATGTTTGCGTAATGGTCTAATCCAGGGATGGCGAACCTTTTTTAAACTGAGTGCCAAAAAAATTTTTTTTTTCAATAAAATAATATGTCGCGTGCTACATGCCATGGAAATAAAAATGCATCAAATGTTTGTGTAACTTCAGATTTTTAATGAAAACAAAAATTAATACACCAAGGCAAATAATTAAGTACTTATTAATGGCGAACTAAGAGAAATAAATAAAAAAATAGACTTGAAAAAAATTGTGAACCTCAAAACTTATTAGTGAGATTTTTGTTGTCGGATGCTAGATGCCAAATATTTTATATCGGGTTCATAGCTGGTAGCTTTTAATAAAATACAAGCAGTAATACTTTCGTCTGTAAGTCAACTTCTTATGTCTGATTTAATAGAGTTCATTGAAGAAAATAATGATTCACAGGAATACGTCGACGAAAAAATTGTTAATAGACAAGAAAAAGTTATCGGGATGGATTGCCAAGTTGTAAACACTTCATTTTCGGCATTCCTCTGGACTGGTCCAACGAATCGATCTCGCTCAATTTCTTCCAAAACAATTCTTAAGTCTTTAAATTTTTGTGTCCATATCGAACTCGACTGAAAATCTACCAATTCCATTTCAAAATCATCTAATTCCATGTATTCAAACATTGTTAAGTTTAATTGTTGATACTTATATGTGTCTGAATGGGTAATAAATTTTGTAGTTTCTTCAAGTTGTCGAAACTGAACAAACCTTCTTGAAAATTGTTCTATTGTTGCGTCTAAAGCATTTTCAAATGATTCTATTAATTTTCCTACGTCTGGCTTTTCATGGATTTCCAGATCCATCATGTATTTTTTTAGGTTGGGAAAGTATTTAAAATTTCTGGTCATTATATCACGCTTAAATATTTGTAACTTAGCTTCAAATGCTTTTATATTATCAAACATAAAGGTAATTATTTTGCCACGGCCTTGTAATTTTATATTTAGATCATTCAAATGGGAGCAAAAATCAGTAAAGAACATAAATCTCGAAATCCACTCAACATCTGATAATTCTTCATACTGAATTATTTTCTGGTTACTTAAAAACATATAAATTTCATCAAAGCACTCGACGAAACGCTGAAGTACTTTGCCGCGACTAAGCCAACGAACGTTATTATACATCGTTAATCCATTATACATCGAATTGACCTCATTTAATAATGATTCAAATTTTCTTTTGCACAAAGGATGCGCAGCAATATAATTGACTATCTTAGTCACAAGTTTCATCACATCTTCAAAAGATTTAAGACCATCCTTTGCAAACAGCGCTTCCTGGTGTATTATACAATGAAATGCTAACAGTGGATGGCCAACAAACTTTGTAAATAAATTGACGAATCCTGCTGTTTGGCCAATCATACTGGGTGCACCATCTGTACTTACTGAAACGATTTTCGACAAATTTATTTCTGCTCTAGAAAGAGCCTCTACAACTGCTTTGCAAACATCTGTGCCTTTAGTAGTTTCTGGTAAAGATACCAAACTTATTAATTCTTCCATTATTTTATTGCCAACAAAATATCGAACAAAAATAGCTAATCGAGCCGAGAGAGTGACATCAGTGCTTTCATCAAGACAAATAGAAATCCAATCACATAATTTTATATCTTATATTTTTACCCATCTTCAAGATTCTGTCTTTTATTATATTTCGAGCGATAGGCAATTCTTTTATTCGTTCGAATGTCGTCATATCCTTCGTTTCTGAAATTATTTATGAACGAAGAAAATACACGTCGCTATTTAAATATTTTTTTAATACTATTTCTATAACTTTTTTTATTTTTTCTTATACACTTTTATTTTTTCTCCTCATTCGCGTGCCACGCAAAATCGTCTCGCGTGCCACCTGTGGCACGCGTGCCATAGGTTCGCCATCCCTGGTCTAATCGGACTTCAAGCCAGATGGCAACAATTCCGAATAATGAATGGATCAAAAACAAAAGAATCTAAACTCCTAGGTTTTTTTTTTGTTCAAAAGATATGAGCTGGGAAGGCGAGGAATTTTTTCAAATAAATAAGATTAGCTTAGATCATTTGTAACGTTTGCCGTTAAATTGTAAACAGGAGATAAAGGCCTTTTGCGCGTGTTTTAGAAAAAGACGATGCAATCTGGAAGGGATAGTGACTGTTCCTCAGGCCCTTGTTTGGCAATTGGTGTGGTTCTTAAATAATGTAATTGCTATCGCAATGTTGGCATGCAGAATGTTGAGTTTCGAAAAGCAGCACTACAGTAGAGAAGACTGCAGAATAGAGAAAATATTGTACATAATGGCCACGTGATAAAAATTTACTTGCATTAGCTTGGAGACCTTAGTGAAAAATTCCAAAGTGATTACGATCACGAATCAGACATATAGAAAGTGTTTAGTCTAAAGCTGATCCGACACAGACAGGAAGTAAAGGTATTTCTATTAGAAAATTGAAAAAAATCAATATCAGTTAAAAGATCTTTCTTTTTGTCGGCTTACTGTAACCTTATAACCGCAAAATTAAAATCCATCATAATTTATTTTCTCTATAACGCAGTGAGGTCACTGTCATATATTTAATATGTAGTATAGTTTTTCTAGAATATTTACAAAAACTTTGACTACTTTCAGGAAACTGATTCGGGAGACTGCTTTAAATAATATCGCATATTATGATTATATAGAGTTGGCTTGGTCAGGAAAAAATAATATTTATTATATTATTAATTTTAAAAATATGATTTTACAAACATTTTTGCAGTTGATAATAAAGTTAAGAGGAAAATAAATGAAAAGCAAAACCCCCCGCATGTACGAGGTCTGTTCAAAAAGTATCGTGCATCTTGAATTTCCGCGGGTTACGTATATTCGATTTTCGATTTTTTGTGGCATTATATTGGTACTCCTGTCTCTCAATTATGCCGATAAGTTCGGCTATTTTGAATGTTCAGTTAATTTTTGACAGCTGCTTTGCTTGCACGTGTTTTGGCTCGTCTTCGATTTTTGCCCATTTCAAAAAATGGATCAAAGAATCTATTTCGAGAGGAAGAAAAAGTCACCAGATCTGAGGAATATGGAGGCGACGGCATTATTAGTGTGTTGGTTTTGGCCAAAAATTCGGCAAAAGCAACGATGCATGAGCAGAGGCCTTATCATGGGGCAAAAGCCAATTTTTGTTCTTCCACAAATCCGGGCGTTTCTGGCGGATTGTTTCACGCAACTTCCGCTATCTTACAGGTAATATTCCTTACTGACCGTTCTACCCTGTGGTGAGAACTCATCACATTCGATGCACCATGCCCCTGTAATCGAAGGAAACTGTACACAAACCCTTCACATTCGACCAAACTTGGCGCCCGTCTTTCGGTTTTGGCTCGTGCGGCAGCTTTCATTGGGATGATGGAGCTTGTTTTCCATGTCATAACCATAAACCCATGATTCTTCACAAGGGTATGACTCTCTGGAGCAAATTTGGGTCGGCGTGGACAGAGTCCAAGAACTCCTTAGCAATGTTAATGCGATGCTGTTTTTGGTCGAAAATGAGCAAAAATCGAAGATGAGCCAAAACACGTGCAAGCAAAGTAGCTGTCAAAAATTAACTGAACATTCAAAATGGCTGAAGTTGTCGGCATAAGGACTGTCTAAATCTCTACTGTCATAAGCAGTGACAGTGCCGGAGATAATTGCAAATTATTGCCGGTTATGTCACACCTGCGATCCGGGGATTGTACCCGAGATATGGATATTAACCACAGCTACCACGTTGCTGCCAAATTGCGCCTCAATTACAAACCGAAGTACCCATAATCGGGCACAGTGTATTTTCACACCATGGGGCACCCCGATTACCGTGGTACCAATTTTTGTTTTAAGAGTACTTCGGTTTGTACTCTGCTCATTGAGCTACGGTAAGGAATCTTGTAAATCCCTAAGCACCGCTAAACCAGCTCAGGTACAAGGGTTCGCTAAGACCCGAAAGTACAACCGGAATCGACCTTGGTCTTTCACCCGGTTGTAGCCACCCTGCGTATCATTCACACGCTCATTCACGCACCATTGTCGCCCTCCTATCAAAAAATGCCATGGCAAATCTATTCAGGCATTCATACCATTCTCTCACAACTAACAGTCCACTCACATCCCCAGTCTCATCATTCACCACTATTCCACATGAACCCAAGTCACTCAAATCCTCTTACAGGCCACACTCAATGAGAAGGTGCATGACACTCTCCTCTGGCGCCTCACGAGGGCATCTAACCTCTGCAGCTAGACCACGCCTGTGCAGGAACCCATTCATACTGCCGTGTCCCATGAGTAAATATCCAACGTACAGACCAAATTCAAACCCATACGCAGATTTAAAGCACACATCCATAATGAACATGTGCGTCCATGTGCCCTTTACACTCTCATCCCATCGACGTTGCCAAATTTCATACATTTTGTTCAGGATCAGTACACGCCGCTGGCATCTGTGGACCAGTACACGTAAAAAGCAACTCAGTATCTGTTTATTCATAATTCTACCATTCTAATTAAACTAACAGTTTTTTTGTTTTGCAAAATTGTAGCCGGTAACTCCTTTTTAAAAACTATATAAGCCAGCTTAAAAATATTTTGAAATATATTTATTTTTTAAAAACTTCGTAAGAACAGCAAAGTTTCAAAAAGAAAACAAAATAATACTTAGAATTATTGCTTAGGCGTATTTACTCAAATTCATTATATACGGCAAAGTTCTTATTACTATTCCGTATTACGCTAACGACCGTATTACCAGGCCTACTTAAAGATTAGTCGAAATCCTCCCATTTAAGGATATAAAGTTGCTGGGGACTTGAATTATGTAACATTTTCAGTCGCACATATTTTTGCATTTAAGTTGTTAGCCGCCATCATTTTTTTATTATTACAATATTATTATTGCACCTTCAAAGAATGATGAAAACTTAAACGGGATAATTTGAGACCAACCAGTTATTGGGTTTGCGGGAAAAGTCAAGACGCATTTTACCTATATTTTAAGAAGTGTACTTATTTGTATAGAAAACAAAGATCAATAAGGAAATATTGTCCATTTTTTCGGTAACATTTTGCCACCTTTTAACGAGCTTCACAATACCTCAATTTTAGAAGGATCTGTCGCTATTGGCGATAAATTGATTAAGGTGCTGATTTACAGTCTCATCTGAATTGAACGTCATACCACGCCAGGAGCTTTGAAGACAGCAAAACAAATGGAAGTCTGACGATGCAAGGTAAAACGAGTATGGTGGGTGTATGAACACATCCCATCCAAGCTCAAATATTTTTTGACGGGTGGTCGAATGTAATGGGTCTTGCGTTATCGTGCTGGAACACAACTCCTTTACGATTAACGAGCTCCAGACATTACTGAATGATGAATTCGTTCAAACTGTTCATTTTCCGATAGTACATTTCAGAATTGATTTCGTTTGAGGCGGGTCCTCACGCCAGGACCAAGACCAATTTTACGCCACATTGTTGTAAACAATCCACTTCTTATCACCAGTTCTCAATTGCTTCAAGAAAGGATCATTTTTAACAAGTTAAATGTGCATGTCGCTGGTTATTAGGCATGTTGTCAAATTAACTTCTTTGAGTATATAACGAACCCAAATATCGGGCTTGCGTATGTATCCCCGCTTCTTCAGATGGTCATGAATAGTTGAATGATAGATGTTTAATGGTTGACTCAAAAATGTCTTTATTTTGTCGTCATCAACCTTGTTTGGCCTTCCTCACCAAGAAGTGTCATTAAGATCAAAGTTACCAGTATGAAATTTCGTGAACCACGATTTAGCATTGACGTTTTTATAGAGCTATGTCACCGTAAACTCTACGCATCTTTATATGGGGTGCGCCATCTAAATATGGTCGATGGAAATATTGAATAACTTGAACAATTCTCAATCGATTTTGGAAAACTATTTATTTTTAAAAAATTTGAAGCTTTACAATTTTTTCCATTTAGTTTTCAAAAACAACGTCGATCAAATGACCACCTGCATTGTGGATACAAAATTCAGCTCTTTTTCTGGCATTTTCCATGACATTTGCCAGCATCTCTCGGGTGATATCGCAGTGATTTCGGCTCAAATATTGTCCTTAAGCTCGTCTAAAGTCTTCGGTTTGTTGGCGTACACTTTGCTTTTTAAAAATCCCCACAAAAAAAAGTCTGGTGCCGGTAAATCGGGCGATCTCGGCGGCCAGTCAATATCCCCCCCTTTCGATACCACACGTCCTGGGAACTTTTGACGCAAGAAGTTCATCGTTGATTTCGCGGTGAGACATGTCGCGACGTCTTGTTGAAACCAAAAGCCTATAAGACGTTTTTCACGCATTTCTGGTAAAACAGAGTGTGCCAACATCCATCGATACCGATCCCCATTGACAGTTTCCCCAACTCTGAAGAAGAACGGACCAATGATGGTTTTTGAGCAGACACCGGCCCAAACAGTCACTTTCTGATCATGCAGTGGAGTTTGATGTATAGTATGAGGATTTTCTTTCCCCCAAATGCGACAGTTTTGTTTATTTACAGTGCCAGATAGCGTGAAATGGGCCTCATTAGTCATTAAAATTCGCTCCCAAAAATCGGGCTCCGATTCACTCACTCGAATAAGGTTATTGGCGTAAACCACGCGTCGCGGATTGTCTGTTTCCAATAATCTTTTGGTTAACTGCATTTTATATGGAAACATATCCAGATAATCTTTCAAAATCCTCCTCAAAGTAGTTCCACTGATGTTTAGTTGCTGAGACCGGCGCCGGTACGAGACAGAAGGATTATCTGCAACACTCCGTTGAACAGCTTCAATATTTTCATTTGATCGTCGAGGACGTAGTCGATTTGAATGTGGACGGTCCGCTACAGACCCGTGATTCTCAAAATTCGAAGCTAAGCGACGAATAGTGTCACTTTTAGGCGCAGAACGACCGCGATACTTTTGACGATACGCACGCTGTGTTGCAACAACTGAACGATTACATTTAATGAACATTGTCACTATTTCCGCGCGTTCTTTGGGCGTGAATCGATTCATGGTTAAAATTGTAATGCAATAACCTTTCCGAAATGTGTTCGACAACTTCAATCGGTTTGAATCTGTCAAAGTTATTCAATATTTCCATCGACCACAATTAGATGGCGCACCCTGTACAAGCTTGACGCGCGTCAAACTGGCCCTATTTGGTGCTATCTAAGGATTAACTCCAACCAGAGGAATATTTTTTTGGATGGATTTAAGCCTAAAATGGCAACAGCGTGGTATGAAGATGACTTCATCTTTGAAAACCATGACTTCAAATAAGCTTACAAAGAAATAAAAATAAATGTTTCGTCGAAGTTTATATAGAATCTACACAACCGGCGAATTTTTTACTAAAGATGAAACAAGGCCCGGATTGAAAAATCCATCAAAAAGATCATTTTCTAGTGTTTATAGTCCGACGTCTACAGCAGAATCAGGTGTGAATCAGAAGAAGGTTATGATGTGTTGCTGATGGGATCACAAGGATGCAAATACACTATGAGTTGTTCAAAGAAAATGAAACGGTTAATACTGATTGTTATTGTACGTAACTTTATGTTCTAAAGAGACGTCCATTTTTAGCCAACAGAAAGGGTTTGTTGGCAAGGAAAATTTTACCCCATCTCCCATAGTCTCCTGATACTTCACCAATGGACTGCCACGTATTCAGATCGTTACAAAACTTAGTTGATGGAAATGAATACGATAATTTTGAGGGTGTCCTAACGGGCAATGGAAGACTATCTCACTTCCTCCAGTAAGGACTTCTTCAAACAAACTGAGATATCTTTTCTGCCTTTAAATTAAATTGCAATAAATAATTTAATGGATATGCAAACTTACAGTCACAGCTGAATCGATTGATTCTCCTGTCAATGGCAACTATATGGTTGGCAGCAAATATAGATGCCCAAGTAAACTACTTGGAAGGTATAAAAATAATTTTAAAAAATATAGATCCACCACCAATACGAAGTAAGCTGTATTAAGTCTAGGAAAATGATGTCTGATGTTTTTAGGATACCCTAGGAAAATGATCTTAATTTACGAAAAGAAAAAGAAAAAATAGCAGACTGTCAAGAAATTTTAAAAATAGATGGTTTAAAAAAAGATATGAAACAAAGATGGATAAGATTGGCGCACAGATCTTATCAACCTGTTCTCCACAATCCTTCCTTTTTCCAAATTTTTAAAACTTTGCACCCCAAAAGAGCATAATAATTGAGGTTTTTTTTAATGCGTTACAAAAAATGGAATAGCAAAATTTGGTGCAACGATGTGCCATCAAATCTTATGCGAAGCTTAGTGAATCCGCGAGTTTGATTAACAAAATAATTATACGTCAAAATTTAGAATCCATTTAAATTGACTTTAAGGGATGAGAAATTCTGTTATTATGGTAATATTTTAAATATTATTTAAACTACAATAATTAAGTAATCAACATATTGTAAAATAATAACCAAATAATGTTCTATGAAAATTCATTTAGTATATTTTTAATTTTTATGGCAGTAGTAGTGTGGCCACAAATTGGAAAAATATGAAAAAATTTATTGAAAATTGTATGTTCTAAATTTCAAATGTAACCAAACCCACTAAAAGACCTGGAAATTTTGTTCTAACGCAGAATAGATCCAGTACGTATCTTTAACTAGATCAGATCGGCGATCAAGAAATTGATTTTATTTTTAGCACTTCATAGGACATCCTCATGGAAAATTATCCATTCAATCTTTGAAATATGAACAAATTCACGTGGTGATCGTGGGGGAATGATTGATTTTGTACTAAGTTCAATTCAGAAAAAAATTATTAAATTCTGCAAAGAAAATTGTTCTTTTTTTCCATTTTATTCGGAAAAGCCTTGAAAATTTGCACGTTCGGTTGCGGTCCTGCAAACTGAGTCGTGGTGATCATATGAATAATGTGGTTTATCATGCCACATTATAGACCACCTTTACTTGACACAGCGATCTTTACTTGACAGTAATTTTCTACAATATTATATCAGTTTTGCACCTATAAGCTACTATCTAAGTATGATATTACAGGATGTTATTCTTAAATTGCATAAGACCTCCTTATATGATGAGAATATTAACAAAGAAAATGCTCATACAAAAAGTTTAAGCAAATCTGAATAATGATCTGTTCAAGTACAAATAAAGATTATCTAAAAACAAATTCCGCATCGTATCTCGATTTCTGTCAATTAAGATATCATGTTTTCATTCTAATCTTATTAAAAATTTTGTTCACTATAAAATATTCAAAATACGACAAAAACAGATCAATCACACACAAACAAACAAAATCAAGAAACAATTCTTATTCATTCGATGCTCTAGAATTATTATATCTTTAAAGGATAAATAAATCTAAGATAGGACATCGAACTGGAAACGAATCAATGCAATGAACTTTTCCAATAGCAGATTCAAAAGTGCCTTCTAATGTTAACTTTGAATTGATTTATTTTTCTATAGATCACATATGTGTATCTTTAATATAAAATTCATTTCAAATAAAAAGTACGATCTATATAACTAAAATAAAAACTTGATCACTTTGTTATACCTTACTTGAATGATGGAATCTGAAAGTTATTACTATTCAACGGTATCGTCTATGGCATAGAAATTCCTAGAAAACATATGCTATCCTTTTTTTTGCAGCTTTCAACACTTCTTTCACTCGTCACTAATATAAAAAAAAATTATCGTTGAGCTGAAAAATGTTGAAGTGAATATTTAAAAAAACAGTCACAAAACCCTATCATCATCAGATAAACAGAATTCCTCAAATAGATACTTGCTGGTTGCCACATAGACTTAAGTTGAAATTGAACAACATTTACTACAAAATAGGAAACTTGAATCTAAGTGGCCGACCATCTCTTTTATGGTAGTGCATCTAGTGTCGTCTAGGCATGCCAGATCGTCTTATTGTTAGATTCGCTCGGCGTAGAGGAATATATCTGCTCCTATCCTATAAGCTAATATTCGCTGGTTGACAGACTCAACCGTAATGCAAAAGTTTATGCTAGAGACTCATTTAAGTGCTGCAACAAATATTCTGTATTCAGTCATGTCTAATAACAGACTATAACTTGTTGCGTTTTGCTTCTATTCCTTTTTTTTGGAAATCTTTTTTGCAGCTTTCCAAATCTACGATGAATGCTCATAGCTGAGGCTAATAGGATTGTTGGTTAGGATTTCTGGTTAGTTGGTAGGTTTGGATATTCTTCTGATGGTGGTAATCCATACAAACCTGTATATTCGTACGTGTAAATAACGACTGATTATATTCAACAATTTTTTTACATGGCTTTATTTTCATTTTTCAAATATGTGTGTTTGTTTACTTTTTTCTAATAGCATTTTATCCAGTTTGACGGGCTTCACATCGCGGTATTTGATAGTGTATGAAGTTAGTTCAAAGATATTCCATTATTTTTGATATTAATATCCCACGGTTCCGTTCTATCATCAAAATATTAACGATTAATGCATAAAAATTTTTGGAACCTGTAATTATTCCTTACGTACATACATAAATTGGTGAATATTTACTAGATCCACTATTTCATAGTTTACAGAATTATATATTTTGAGGCATCCTGTATCGTCTTACTACGGGGTGTGGTGGAAGAGTGATGAAACTGAATTTATGTTAACAATTTTACTTTATTTTTTGTTAAAAACCCCTCGTGAACATCCATTCTAACTTCTCGGCAACAAGCCGTCAGCTCCTCCGTTACACTTCTTTGGATATTATCGACAGTACCAAGATCCTTTCTAGGGTTTTTTTAATATTGGAGAACAAAAAAAAATCACATGAACTGGAAATCACAGAAATTTCTTATTCTGAAAAAAAAAATCGCTGATAGAGATGACCGTATGACAGGCGACGTTGTGTCTGTAATATCCGATCTGACGCAAAAAGTCATTTTGTGAACCTTTCGGGTACTGTTTGTTTGTTTGTAAGGTACCTTAGACATGTGCCAGGGGCCACTTCATAGCGCCACGACCGTGAGGCCATTTGGCGACTTCGTAGTACGTGTGGGAAATCATCTGAGAGAGACTGGTCTGTGGTTAGTGGTATGGAATATTAAGAATTTTGTTATATTTTGTGGAGCAGATTATTGTGTTGGAGAAGTTTAAATAGAGGACTAGGGAATGAAGTTGTTGGGTCGAGGAGCTCCATAATAGGAGGAATCCTGCTCGCAAAGTAGTTCTTGGTTATGTGGCATGCCTGTAGAATGTGGGTGATAGTGAACTGGGTGTCACAGGATTGGCAGAAAGGACGATTGGTGTTGCCAAAAAGGAAATTATGGGTAAGAGCAGAATGTCCAATTCGGATTCTGAGGAGCTTTCGCGCCCAGAATTTCGGTATGGATGTTGAATACACTGGTTTGTTAGTGTTTCTCCAATGAGTCGACAAAAAGGTATCGCTATTGGTCCAGTCATCGTGTCTGCGGATGGCTAAAGGTGTTAGTTGCCATTCTGTTAGTAGGCGAGGCAGATTGGGAATGACTGTGATCACTGGCCGACGGAGTGTTTCTCCAGCCAACTTGTCAGCACTTTCATTACCCACAATTCCCACATGCCCTGGCACCCATTGCAACTCGACACTCCTATTGCTAAGTAGGCTATGACGAATTGCGCTAAGTACTGGGTCACTCGATGGGCCACAAATGGCTTTAAGGGCGGCAAGGCTGTCGCTAAAAATAATAACGTTTTGTTGGCTGGGAATATTGGTCGCAATTTCAATTGCCGTTTTGATGGCCCACAGCTCCCCGTAATATGGAGCTGCCCTATAAGGGAAGATTCCACAACATAGTGTGCGGGTGCTGCAGCCAAAAAGTTCGACAACCGCAAAAGATGTAATATCGGTGTCAGCGGCGGCATCAGTGAACAACAGTCGATGATCTTTTAATCCGTCCAACTGTTCAAGGAAAAATTTCCTGTATGTGGATGGATCAGTTCTAGCCTTCTTAAACCTGTCAAGAGAAGCAGTCACTTTCAACTTTGCTCCTAACCACGGTTTCCAATCTGGGTGTGGAAGGGAAGTTTGGAAATCGAGGAGCAGGATGGATGAATTGCTTTCAAGGTGGGATATTAATAAGGATAGCGATGATGAATTCCTTTTTGAGCTGGGGGAGATGATAATGTTTTTTATTAAAGTGTGGAGTGGATAATTTGGAAGGCATAGGTTTTTGTAAATTAAACTTAGGCGGGCTTTGTGAAGATAGAGAAAAATAGGTTTTCGACCAGTCTCTATCAGTATGGATTCCACCGGAGATGTCCGATGTGCTCCACTGGCTAGTCTAATACAACGGTTTACCGCTGCCTCGACTAGTTTTTTCCCTGCTATTGGCACACTGACACATATAGTGAGGAAATAGAGCAAAGTCCCGTTCAAAAGGGCGTTGGTTACTCTAATTGCCTCACTTTGTCTTACCTTACTTTTGCTACTGACTAAAATTTTAACCATTCGGAGAATGATATTAATTTTGTCAACAGCATTTTTAATCTGAAGATTCCATTTTCCTCCACGGGCAATTGAGATACCCAGGATTTTCATGGAATCGTTTGGGCGGAGAGGGAAGGGGGTTAGTGACGAGTCCGATAAACTACAATTTTTTTTCCTGCAAACATGAAGGCAAGGTGGGTTCGATGTACAGATAACCGCACCGTTTATGCTGCTCCAAGTGTTGATGTTGCGGATGGCGTTATTTATTTGTTGCTAAAGATCAGCACCAGATACAAGTATAAAAATATTGTCGGCATATATGTAGTGGTTAAAGGATGATAGTTGGTGGGAAAGGGAGTGAATATATATATTGAATAGGATCGTTTATAAAGGGGATCCTTGTGGGATTCCGTTTTTCATTTCGCGTTTTGACGAAAAATGACCGTTGGCGCGTACCGTGAAGGTTCTACCAGTTAGGTAGGAACGTAGTAATGCCAATATTGCAGAGTCTACTCCCCACTCTACCAGCTGTAAGAGTACCCTATGTGGGCAAATTCGGTCATACGCCTTTTCTAGGTCGAAGGACAACAGTAAACCACAGTGTCTACGTTTGTAGCAATTGTGGATTGAATGTTGGAGTTCGAGTAGCATACTCAGAGTTCCCCTTCCTGACCTATAGGCATGTTGTTGGAGATTGAGTCTATTGGCAAGCGCCTGGTTAAGTCTTGTAGCTAAGATCTTTTCCAGGATCTTGGAAGTGCAAGGCAGTAATGAAATTCGTCTAAAGTTGTTAGCCGAAGAATGGGAGAGATTTTTCTTGGGAACTGGAATGGCTGTTGCGACCTTCCAGCAATTTGGGAAAATAGATTTTTCCAGAATTTTGTTAAAGAGGTTGACAATTCTAATATGAAAAGTCGAAGATGCCTCTTTAATCATTTTAAAAGAAACCTTGTCCCTACCAGGTGTGGTTCCCTTGAAGGAATGCAACGAAAAGTTGAACTCCGCAAGCGTTACTGGCTGGTTCAAGATTAGGGTGGAGGCTGACGGTATAGGCGAGAGATTTTCCGTGAAATATTGTTTCTCTCTACGACATGAAACACTAAGGTGGTTGTTGGATGAAAACGAGGCCCAGGACTGTGCCAGTTCCTCAACGATAGCTGTCGAGTCGGATATAACTCCATTCTCAAACTCAATAGATGGGATAATCCCATTTTTTTGGCGACCAAGAATGCAGTTAATACCTCTCCATGCTTCTTTCGGTGAAGTTCGGGAATCAATTGAGGTGGTGAAGTTATTCCAAGCGGTTCGCTTGGCTTGTTTCACTGCTCTTTTAACTCGAGCAGTCCTGAGTCTCAATTCGATGAGATTAGTCGTACTGGAAAAACGAGAGTAGTCTTTCCAGGCCGTATTTCTTTCACGTCGTAATGTTGCGATTTCGTGGGAATACCATTTAGGTTGTTTTTTAGACATGCCAGCTGAAGAGGGAATTGTCCCAGCAGCTGCACGTCTGAAGATTCTTATCACGTTTTCGCCTTTCGGGTAATTTTTGACTCACATTTAATCAGCTTTAATGTTAATCGATCGATTGACCTCACAAGAGTCTTCACACGTTTCAGATTTTGAGGGCCTCCTTGAGCGATCGTCGTCTACCATTGCTCTTCGTTCCTACAAAAATGTTTTATCCCAACGAAAAACGTATGCTTCTAATAAGGGACATTCCATATAGGCTCATTGCAACTTTTCATCATTTAAATTCATGGATTAGTCAAGCTTAAATTAAAACTAGATAACATATTGTTGCCCAAATTTCTCTGTTCAATTTTTCGTAACGCACTACAAAAATAAAACTATGACGCTTTATAGGGTGAAGGGAAAGTTTGTCACATCTCGTACATCGAATAGAAATAATATTAAAAATAAGATATTTTTTGTTATATCTTATCAAGAAGGTATAATTATTTATATAAATCCTCTTCCAAATGATAAACCTAAACACCGTCAAAATTTTCAATACAACTTGCCTCAACTTTAGATGCCTTTGTCCACTCTATCGTATTTCTTAATTAGGCGATTAAAATTTAGATACCAGAGAATATCTTCGTCATTTAGAGACTATCTATCCATAGAGGCCTTTTCTTAAGTGGCCTTCATTTTCACTCGTCCTTAACGAATACAACCTTGTTTTACTACAGATTAGGAGTAAAATGTCGCATACACGATAACTTGCAAGGTTCACGTTGTGTACAGTAGAAATTAAAAAATTATTGAAAGAATTTTTGAAAGAGCAGAAGTTTAAAAAATTTCATATCATAAGTTCGATTTATCAACACTTTTGTTATCTGTTTAGTTTGACATTTTTAAAATCTTCGACTGCTATGGTGAGTTCAAATAAGACCTCCTGTCTCGAAATAGCCTTTAGTGTCGTGGTGCATAGTATTTATACGTCAGCACTGAATTACTCAAATTCATAACAAAAAAAAAAGTTTTCACTCTAAAACTCATAAAATATTACACTATTTGGAGAAAATTAGTATTTTTATTATACTAAATTTAAAAAAAAATACAAATCAAATAACTATGAAACTGTTGTTAAATAATACAATATTAAATTATTTAAACTTTAATGAAGAGTATATATTATTCGAGAATACTTAATGAATAAGCTTCTCTTGAATACAAGCTGATTGAAACTTAAATGGCTCCATTTTAAATAAATATGACAGCAGTGCAGTTTGAAACTATGTAAAATCAATATTTTACACTTAAAAAACTATTAACTTCTGTTCACAATATAAAAACTTACAATTTTTTTTACTAATTTGAAGATACTTTTATGTTTCTTATAAAAGTATAAAGTTTTTTTTTTACTTTTATGCTTCTTTTATATTGTCTGTGCATTCACCTTCTTTCTACTCCGGATAGAACTGCATACAGTTTTATAGGCCAGCCATACACGGATAATGAAAATTTTATTATATTATCAATAAAATAACCCCAAATACTATAATTTCATTCAATATTTTTTATAAAAAATTTTATATGATAGTGTAGATACTAAATTCAACTTTCATTGATAATTTTCGTTATCATAAAGTTTGACAAATTCATGGTCAGCACCATAAACTCGTATGCTAAAAAAAACATTTAGAATCTGATTAAAAAAACATAATATTTTTGATTACGAAAAACACGTGTTTAGATATGTGAGTTCATATATTTAGGTTTTAATATTCATTTTTCCTACCTTCCAAAAAAAATATTAACAATAAAATGGATTTCTGAAAATTCAAATCTGATTTTATTACCTAAGAATTATATTCGAAATTGGGTAATAATGGCGGGGGGACTGGATTTTCTTTTTCTGTGGGAACTGGATATTCGTTTTTAACTGTAGGCTAATGATCATTGCTGAGGTCTAATCTTATGTGGTGGTGACATTAGTTTAGTAAAAATATACCAAATTCAGTAGAGTCCCAGAATTTTAACGAAGATTTCCCTCTTCGGCTAATAAAATCTCTCTCCTTTTGCTTAAAAACTATCAACAAAAATGAACTTAAAATTATTTTTTTAGATTTTTATCTAAAATTACCAATAATTAGTGGTATAATCTTAAATCCGCTGTTTTGTCATAGATGGCGTGAGTGAGCGTATTAAGGTACCATCTTCACGACATACTTATTTTTTTATGAGTTTGACATCTGTCAACATTATTCAGTGCATATTGTCAGCAATTTCGTACAACAACATACATTTTTCCTTTGGTAATCATGTCTAGTTTTGTGCCAGAAAAAGAGCATATGCGGGAAGCTCTGATTTTCTGCTTCAATTTGAAGAAATCGGCTGCGGAATTGCATCAAATGCTTATGGAGGCCTGTGGTGACAGTGCTTTATCGGAAACAACGTGCCAAGATTGGTTTCGTCGGTTCAAAGACGGTAATTTTGACTTGTGGGACAAGAAGCGTGAAAATCGGCCTAGAAAGGTTGAGGACCATCAATTGTAGGCTCTTTTAGACGAACACGATACCCAATCGAAAAAAATGCTCGCGGAGCAATTGGGTATTACTCAACCAGCCCTTTCCATACGTCTGCGTACCATGGGGAAGATTGAAAAGATCGGAAAATGGGTGCCGCATGAATTGAACGATAGGCAGATAGAGCGATGCAAAAACACATGCGAAATCTTGCTCGTCAGACAAAAAAAAATCGTTCCTGCTTCGAATTGTGACAGGCGATGAAAAGTGGATATATTTCGAGAATCCTAAACGCAAGAAATCGTGGGTTGATCCCGGCCAATCATTAACATCTTTGGCAAGACCAAATTGCTTCGGACGGAAGACGATGCTATGCGTTTGGTGGGATCAGCAGGGTATCGTCTATTATGAGATGTTGAAACCTGGTGAAACTGTCAATGCCCATCGCTACCACCAACAACTGATCAAATTGCACCGTGCTCTGGGTGAAAAAAGGACGGATTATCAACAAAGACATGACATGCTGATTTTCCTCCATGACAACGTCCCATCGCACACGTCAAAAATGGTCCGAAACTACTTGGAGACACTCAACTGGGAGGTGCTACCCCACCCCGCTTATTCACCAGACCTAGCCCTTTCAGACTAGCATATGTTTTCGTCGATGGGCCACGCGCTCGCTGAGCAGCACTTCGATTCTTACGAAGACGTCCGAAAATGGCTTGATGAGTGGTTTACCTCGAAAGATAAGGATTTTTTTGGCGTGATATCCACAAATTGGCCGAGAGATGGGAAAAATTAGTAGCTAGCGAGGACAAGTACTTTGAATAAATTTGTTTTTGCTTTTTTGTGATCTTGTTCAGCTTCTCATTCGATGCCGTCTTTATCTCCTCAATCGTAGCATAGCGTTGTCCTTTCATGGGGTTCTTCAGTTTCGGGAACAAGAAAAAGTCACACGGGGCCAGATCTGGGGAATACGGTGGCTGCGGCATTATAAGTATGTTGTTTTGGCCAAAAACATTATCATGGCGCAAAAGCCAATTTTTGTTCTTCAACAAATAAGTTCTTCCGCAACTTGCGCATAATTTACAGGTAATATTCCTTATTGACCGCTCTACCCTATGGCGAGAACTCATGATGCACTACGCCCCTGCAATCGAAGAAAACTGTTAGCAAAACCTTCACATTCGACGGAACTTGGCGCTTTTTTCCTTCACATTGGCTTTTGCACCATGATAACGCCCCTGCTCACGCATCTTTGCTTGTGCGAGAATTTTTGGCCAAAAACAATACACTTATAATGCCGCAGCCACCGTATTCCCCAGATCTAGCCCTCTGTGACTTTTCCTTGTTCCCAAAACGGATTCTTTGATCCATTTTTTGGAATGGGCAAAAATCGAAGACGAGCCAAAACACGTGCTAGCAAAGCAGCTGTGAAAAATTAACTGAACATTTAAAATGGCCGAACTTTTTGACATAAGTGAGAGACATAATTACCAACATAATGCCACAAAAAAATCGAAAATCGAATATACGTAACTTGCGGAAATTCAAAATTCGCGATACTTTTTGAACAGACCTCGTATAGCTTTTCGTTTAATTATTTGTTGCTGCTACAAAGAAATTAAGCTGTTTATACCTTTAAATAATACCACTATACGTAGAAGGTATATCTTTTGACTATAATCTTTCACTGCACGAAGACAGACTATGAAATTTTATAAAATATAGTTTGAGTGTATCGGAAACTATCCATAGAAAGAATATTACTTAATAAATAGTAAGAAATAACTCAATTTACATTTCAAAAAAAAAAAACTTGTTCAATTTGAATTTTTCTTATCTCTAATCTATTATTTAATCATATAGCATCCATTTGTAAGTAATTAAATAACAAGAAAATACGACGTTAACGACAAACAAATTAAATAACTTCAGAGATTAGCATAATAAAAGAAGAGAGAACAAATTATTAACATTACAATACGAACATCTTAAAGGGAATAATTAATCCAATGTTGACTTGTTGATAATAACCATTTGTCGTTTATATTGTTTACCTTATAAAGATCCACAAATCACCTTTGACTATGGACACAAAAGTGATTTTAATTGAAAAACTAAAAAAATTCGTTACAGAAAAGCCTGCAAATGGCACATGCTAAACGGTCTTTTCAAATTACTGTACTTGCTAAATAAATTTTAATTACTTGCTAAATAAATTTACCTTTAACTCTTAGTTATAAGTATTCCATTAAAAGTCCCTCTACTTGTATAAAAACTGCATCCTTCCGTCAAAATAAATGATTTTTCTGTAATTTATTTTCAATAAAACTTTTTGTAGAAAAATAATATATTTAAAATTAAATATAACTAAAAATGTTAAATATGAAAGTCCAGAAGATAATTTTTCAAATATTTTAAAAACAAATTTTATGATTATTTAATTTAATCGGAAAATCTTATATTTACTTATAATACCACTTTATAAATTTTCGATAGTTAAATATTTATTATACATCGAATTACTTTGGTAAATTGATAGTAACTTTAAAATAATAAAATTCATTACAAAGAAACAGAAATGTTGCTATTTGTTCAATCAATAGTTGGAAGAAATCTATTTAAAATATTTTCGCAATATCTACTCGTTGTAGATAAACAATCAGGAAATTAATCTTTTTTATAGTTAAATTTTTTAAATGGTAATCAAACAACTGTGAATTTTATACAAAAACTAAATTCAACTAAGAAGCTTCTATATAAATTTAGTTAAAAGGTAAACAATTTGCTACAAAATTGCAAATAAAGCGATAACAACTTGTTAATCAACACTTAATTTTGCTATTAAATCGACGGTACATCTGTTTCGTTGGGAACTTTGATTATCAGACACTGAAGTGAATTGTTATAGCCTTTTATTATTGGTTTCATTACAATCGAAGTTCCCTGGCTAAGGTGAAGTAGATAATCTCGCCGTTAGAGGACTCGAAAGTGTGTAGTTAGCTGCCCGTAGTCATATTCGGATAGAATATACGATGTATTAGACCGACAGACCCACTATACTCATACGACCATTCCAATACAGACTGAGTAATTATAGCATTTTGGTCTTTGTATTTTTAATTTTAGTCCTAAATTTTTGCATTTTGGTCCTAACATTTCATTTTGGGATTTTTCAGAATTACACTTAGTATTACTGGATGATGAATGTGCAGCATTACTGAACGTAACAAATAATAATCTATTTGTATTTAAAATCATTTCACGTACTTTTCTTTAGTGTGACTATCATTTTAATGCATGCAATTTTATGTTAACACATACAAAGTACTCTAGGCAACAACAAAAAAGCAATCTAGTCAAAAATAAACCAATCAGTGCATTGCGTAATGTTGAAACTTGAAAATAGCTGCGAAAGACAACAGTGACTGTCAGCAAGGCATTCTCGGCAGGCATAACATAAGTGTTTACAAACTCCTCTATGAGGAGTGCAACTGAGATTCGTGGAAACTTCGTAGGCCAAATTAGCAAATGCATTTCAGCAATTGAGATTCCTTGTTGCACTTTTTGAACTTTTTCTAACACGAAAACCAAATGGCACTAAAAATCATCAGGCTACTTACTTCCATCTAAGTACGTGATTGAAAGAAACTTGAAATCTTCGCTGGTGGCGCTTTCTTATTGCTTCTTTTACTACTATTGCTAAACGATGCTACAAGTATCGGGGATGGTAGCAGGTACTAGTATGGCAACATCATGGAAACTGTGCGTGATCTTTGTTAGGCTATGATAAAAAGTTTTTATTTGGAACTGGGATTATTTTGGGAGAGAGTACCAACATTCAGTACATGTGAGTGACCAACGGTGATGTGTATCTAAAGTAGGCCAGAAGAATGACAACATAGTAAAAATAAATTAACCAATGACCAACGTTTAGGGAAGCACAGAATTTTTAGCAAATAAAAATCTTCACTTGGAATCTTACACAAATAAAAATATTAGGTTGTTCGGAAAGTAATTTCGTTTTTCCCAACAGATGACTTACGAGAATCGTTCAATAAGTCCTTAGAAAAAGATGAAAAAAAAATGTTTTTTAAAAAAAAAAATTTTATTTTTCAACATATTTTCCTTTTAGCTCTATAAACATTTTCAACCGTTTTTCCAAAATTTTTATCCAGTCCAAAAAATAGGATTTCGGAAGTTCTGCAAAATACTCATCCGTTTGAGCAATGACGTCCTCGTTGGAAGTGAACCGTCGTCCGCCAAGCCATTTCTTCAGATTGGGGAAAAGAAAATAGTTACTCGGGGCCTAATCTGGTGAATAAGCGGGATGCTGCAACAATTCCATTCTCAATTCCACAATTTTGGCCATGGAAACAGCGCAGGTGTGCACACGCGCATTGTCCTGATGCAAGATGATTTTTTTCTTCTTCAGATGGGGGCGTTTCTCTTTGATTTCCTCGCTCAACCGTTGCAATAACGACGCGTAATACGCTCCTGTTATTGTTTTCCCTTTTTCCAAGTAGTCGATAAAAATGATGCTTTGCGAATCCCAAAAGACCGTGGCCATCACCTTGCCGGCCGATGGCACAGTTTTTGCCTTCTTCGGAGCCCGTTCACCCTTGAAAATCTACTGCGATGACTGTCTCTTCATTTCTGGAGTGTAGTAGTGTATCCAGGTTTCATCCACAGTGACATATCGACGAAGGAATTCGGCAGGATTGCGATGGAAGAGTGAACAACATAGCCTCAGAGCCCACTACACGATTGCGCTTATTCTCCTCTGAAAGCAAACGTGGCACCCATCTTGCCGAAATTTTTTTCACAGACAATTTTTCATGCAAAATAGAAGTGACTGTACCTTGTGATATGCCCGTGGCCTCAACTAATTCGCGCACTTTAATTCGCCGATCGTTCAAAATCAGATCGTGGATTTTGTCGATGATTTCAGGAGTAGACACATCAACTGGGTGTCCTGAACGATGTTCATCTTTTGTGGATGAACGGCCACGTTTAAATTCATTCACCCAATTGTAAACCATCGCAAACACAGGTGCAAATGTGCCATGAACTGCATCCAACTCGGCTTTGATTTCTTTCGGGCTTAAGCCTTTCAAATGGAGATGTTTGATGACATCCCTAAACTAGCTTTTTTCCATTGTTATGCACAAATAAATGTCGTTAACTTTAATCGACGATAGAAATTGACCTACGCTATGGATCGAGCTGAAATTTTGACAGCTTTTCTGTCGATAACGCTACTTTACCGACACTACGAGCGTAATTTCTTGGATTTTCTAAGGACTTATTAAACGAATTTTATTTTTTCGCAACCAACTTTATACTTTAGCCACAAAATCATATGCATTTTAATAGATGTTAGAGCAAGATTTACTTGTGAAAAAATTCGATTGATTCTGCACAGTAATTTTTGGTTGATACCCTTTTAAATATGGAAAGTGAAAAACAGCATCTTCGGTATATTTGACTTTTTTTACTATAGGAAAGATAAAACTGCTGTTCAAGCAAGAAAAAAATTATCCGATGTATATGGAGAAGATGTGTTAAGTAAGCGCCAGTGCCAAAACTGATCTCGACCATGCACCACGTTCTGGAAGGCCAGTTGAAGCTGGTGAATACACAATAAACACATTAATTGATGCAAACCGGCGAATAACAACTCCTGAGATCGCTGAGAGATTACATTTTTCGAATTCAACCGTCCATGATCATTTGAAACGGCTATGTTTAATCTCAAAGCTCCACATATAGGTTCCTCATCTTCTTACGGAAAAAAGTAGTGGCGTCATATTAACGTTTGTAATTTGCTTCTCAAACGCCAAGAAAATTATCCATTTTTGAAGCGTATCATCACTGGGGATGAGAAATGGGTTGTCTACAATAATTTTAAGCGCAAAAGATCCTGGAGTAGAAAAGATGAACCGGCTCAAAGCACTCTGTTTGGTGGGATTTCAAAGGAATCGTTTATTTTGAGCTTCTACCGAGCAACACAATGATCAATTCTGAATTGTACGAGTGTCATTCAACAAGTACTTAGCCTCACCGCCCGATGGAACTGCTTTCACAAAAGAAATTTACCATCGTGCAGTACATTCTTTTAGTAGCCTACTGTCAAAGTAGAAATTCAGTCGATTCCCTTCATTAGTTTCGTTTTGAGAGCCTTTGAAAGCGAACGTGTAGGTCGGTTGCACAAAAATGGAAAAAGAACAATATCATTCGGTGATTAGATTCTTGTTTTTGGAAGGGAAAACGCGCAGCGAAATCAAAGATCGCTTGGATGCTGTGTATGGCGACTCTTCTCCTTCGATGGCGACCGTCAAGAATTGGTTCAACGAGTTTGTTCGTGGCCGCACGTCGGTTTTTGATGAGCCACGCCTCGGTGCCCCAAAAACGGCTGCTACGGAGGAAAACGTTAAAAAAGTCCACGATCTCGTATTGGCAGACCGTCGATTGAAGGTTCACGAGATAGCTGAGACTGTGGGCATCGCAGTAGGAACGGTGCATCATATTCTACACGAAGAACTGGGCATGAGAAAGCTGTCGGCGCGATGGGTGCCGCGTTTGCTCACACCGGAAAACAAGCGCAACCGTGAGACCACATCGGCGACGTGTTTGGTGCTGTTTCAGCGCAATCCAGCAAAGTTCTTGCGTCGTTTCGTGACCGTCGACGAAACATGGATTCACTGGTACACACCAGAGACCAAGGAACAGTCGAAACTGTGGACTTCACCCGGCGAACGTGCTCCGAAGAAGGCGAAGACTGTTCGATCGGCCGGAAAGGTGATGGCCACCGTTTTCTGGGATTCACAAGGTGTGATCCACATCGATTACCTCGAGAAGGATAAAACAATCACGGGGCGCTACTATGCTGACTTATTGGGCCGATTTGACGTTGAATTGAAGAAAAAGCGGCCCCGCTTTGCGAAGAAAAAAGTTCTGTTCCACCACGACAACGCGCCGGCTCACACCTCCGTCGTCGCCATGGCCAAATTGGTCGAATTGCGCTACGAATTGCTGCCCCATCCACCGTATTCTCCAGATTTGGCCCCCTGTGACTACTTTTTGTTTCCAAACCTGAAAAAATCACTCGCCGGGAATAGATTTGGTTCGAATGAGGAGGTCATCGTCGCCACGGAGGCCTATTTTGCTTCCCTCGAGAAAATGTATTTTTTGGACGGGTTAAAAAAGTTAGAGCATCGCTGGGCCAAGTGTATCGAGCTTGAAGGAGATTATGTGGAAAAATAAATTGCCACCTTTCCAAAATTTTCGTTTTCCTTTTGTAGGCTAAGTACTTGTTGAATGACCCTCGTACTATCATCAGTTGGATGCATGAATCACTTAAAGAAAAAAGGCCAAAAACGATCAAAAATAAAATATTAATTCACTATAAGAAAATCGTCTTTTATTTTAAAAAAAAAAAATCAAATTACTTTCCGGAAAACCGAATAGTAAACCGATACTAAGTATAAAGAAATCTCATTGAAGTGTATGAATTTTTGAAATTTTATAAGAGTACAGATTAAAACAATTTTTGCAGAACAAACCGATCAGGTACTAGGAAAGACTCAGAATTTTTCATAAAAAATGAAATCTTTAATTTAAATTTGACTGGTTTTCTATTTTACAAAAATCATTGATTATATAAATATTTCCGTAGTTATAGATTAGAAAAATACATTTGTCGACAGGTGTCGCCATCAAAACTACCTCAAATAGCTGATGGACACATTCAGGGGAGACTTCTTTCCCTTTTTATTTAACCGAAATTTGTATGGTTGGCTAGTAATATGGACGAGGAAAGGGATGCAAATACTCATCGGTATTTTTATTGAGGATCAAAGATGAAAAAGTTATTTTAGGAAAGAATTTCTCATATAATAACAGGACAAATGGGAATAAAATTGTACATAGAGCAAAATACAACCTATTTTCGCTTACTCTGGAAATTTTCTGTCATTCAAATGATTCCTGAACCAAATAAACGTGTTAATTCTCCTTTCTCTACATATATTATACAAACAGTTGTATAAATATAAGTTTTATATTTTGTTATAAATTTTAGATAATTATGGTGAGTTTAGGTTAGGCAGAGTTGAATTTCCAGAACACTTCACTGTTTATCATCCATTCTTTTTCTTCATCAAAGATGGCACTGGAAAAATTATCTTCATTGGAAGTTTTTTACACGAATAATCAATGAAAAAAATTAATGTTTACTATTTGACTTTAACTTAACGAATATAATAAAAGTGGTATAAATAAAACTAAATATTCGGAATATGAATAATAAATGAAGATTTTTAATTTACTTTTATTGAGAAAGTCTTTGCGATTGATTACAATTGTAACACAGAACATTAGTCGTAATAGAATTTTTGTTTATATAATTTCTTAATTTATAATATTCTTCTTAGTTTTTACTGAAACCAATCAAATAATATATGATAATACATATTACAATTCATTTTTAGAAAAATATTAGCTGTATTCCATTTGGACAATTTTGCTACTCACAAGTACTTAGGAGTAGATGCCCAATGGAACGCAAAATTTACTGACAGAAGTAAAATACAACCTCAAAATAGTGAACAACAATACTGAGTATATTCACACATAAACAATAACAATTGATTTTATTCACACATAAATAATAAAAACAAAAAAATGACACTTCAACATAACCAATGTACCCGGTAAGCCGTCTATATTCATGTTGGCAACTAAATCCCCCTACCGTAAATTGTATGCGTAACTACTAATGCGAACTACTCATTTGTACGAGCAAGAGTATTTGTATTTATTTAGGATTTTCCTGATTTAGCTAAGTTGTATTTTACAAATAGTTCATTAGTGTTTGTTTGTTTAGGAAGGTCGAATCCTATTTGAATATTCTCGCTGTTTTTGCACTTCACACTATATTTCTCCGATTCTCAAACAAAACTATGCGCTGGCGAGCAGCCCTCGTAACATATTTCTACAGCAAATCCTCGACTTACACGATTTCGATTTACGTCAATTCCTTCTTACACGATTTAAAAAATTGTATTTTTTTTAGATCGCGTAAAAATTTCTCTGTTTGCATTAACTATTATTTTCATGTGGTATTCTGCGATGAGAACAATTATAATCGATCATGTAAAAAAATCAGTACCAATGCAATCTTTATAGAAATATTAATAGAAGAAATGAAAAAAATTATTGGCTATATGGATAGAAGATTAATAAGCCTTAAAATGACACAACATCAAAGTGAACTGGGTAAAAACAGACAAAGAAAAAGCCCAAATATTTGCTAAACATTTGATGATATAAAAAACAAATCTCATAGTAATAAAATTATCGAAGAACTAATGCTCCAAGTCTATATGAGTGTTAATAACAGTTCCTATTCTGAAGCAAATTTCCCGCAAAACTTTAGTTTCAATTATATACAATACATTTTCAATGGCATCCTGCGTATAACTTATTTTCCCTTACTCTGGAAATTTTCTGTCATTCAAATGCTTCCTAAACCAAATAAACCCGTTAATTCCACTTCTTCCTATAGACCTATCAGACTCTTATCAATCCTTGGTAAGATATTTGAAAAACTCCTATTAAAACAACTCTACCCATTCTGAGTTAATGAAACAATTATTCCTGATCACCAATTTGGCTTCCGATCTGAACACTGCACAATACAGGAATAACATCGCATTATTGATCAAAATGCATCCTCTCTTGAGAGGAAAAAGTATTGCTCAGGAGTATTTTTAGATATCTCCCAAGGTTTTGATCGTGTGTGGCATCCTGGACTCCTCTGGAAACTCAAGAGTTTACTTTCTTCAACATACTACCAACGTCATTTCCAAGTTGCAATTAACTCAAAATCCTCGGAAATATATCCTATTCTAGCGGGAGTCTCACAAGGCAGTATCCTTGGTCCTATTTGATATAATATTTATATCCATGATATCCCATCTGATCTTAATATTATCATTGCTACTTATGCAGACGATACGGCCATACCCATACAAATCCTGACGTAGCTTCCAACAATTTACAATCCCATATCCACAACCTTCAATTCTGGTTTAAGAGAGTGAGGGTGAATGAATAAAAGAGTGCTCACATTACTTTCACACTTTGTCAAGGAAAACTTAGCCCTTTATACCTTAATAGCATTATGATTCCACAACATGATAAACTACGTTTTTTGGGACTTTACCTGGATGAGAGATTAAAATGGAACCCACATATTGGACTAAAAAAACTTGAAGCCAATAAGCTTACCTACAACTTCTTAGACTACTGGACAAATGCTCGAAACTAACAATCAAAAGTAAACTTCTAATCTATAATACAATTGTAAAACCTATTTGGACATATGAAATTGAACTTTGGAGTTGAACGAAACGTTCCAGTTCCTATCGCGTCCAGGTCTTACAATCCAAGTTCTCCTGTAAAATTGTTGATGCCACCTTTTATGTTCGTAACAATATAATACATCGTAATCTAAAAGTTTCCTTTGTTCAGAGCCTGTGCATTTCCTGCTATCAAAAATTTTACTCTCGTTTATCTTATCATCATAGTCCACTTGTCAGAGAATTGTCCTGTACTGCCATCCCCGCAAACACTCATCGGAGACTTCAGAGACAATGGCCTAGAGATCTTCTAGAGAAATCTAACTTTTGTTAGTTGGAGATTCAGAAGATTTTAAATTAAAATGTAATGTAAATCTGATAAATAAAATAAATAAAATAAATATAAAAAATAATAGATAATATTTGAGCAAGTGGGAAGATCTAAAGATCAAAATTTATAGTTATACGACTAGCTCTAATATACGATAGTAAGTGGGCATTTGAAATTTTAACGAACACTTTTTAATTGTTACGGATCTACCAATTAGAACTTTATTTTGTATAGAGTTGGAATTGGGTATGTTGACTGTTCTGTAGAAGGTTTAGCATTTGTTATATTTTTGCAACTAATTTTTTATAATTCCTATTTTTGATAACATGAATATCGACAACTTGTGGTTTCAACAGAATGGCACTACGTGCCCCACTACCAATAAAACAATCGGCTTATTAAAAACCAAACTAAATGGACGTGTAATTTTGCGAAAGAGTGATTCCAATTGGCCACCAGGATCATGTGATTTAACGCCGTTGGACTTCTTGTAAAAATAGCCAACACACGATTAGAGAGCTTCAAAACCAATATAAACCGACCCAAGGATCGATGTCTGTAAACGTTGTCGTGGTGGACATTTGCCCGATATTGTTTTTCATTCATAAATGGTAAAGTTCCTACAACTAATATCATTAAAGAATGACATAATTTTGAATATTCAGTTAATTTTTGACAGCTGCTTTGCTTGCACGTGTTTTGGCTCGTCTTCGATTTTTGCCCATTCCAAAAAATGGATCAAATAATCCTTATCAAATTTTGTGTGACAAATCAAATTAATTGCGCGGACGGATTCCGAATGATAGCTGTAGCATATGGTGAAGCTACCTTGGACCCAAGCAACGTTTACCGGTGGTACAAAATGTTCTCAGAGAGCCGGACGCCCGAGCACGTCAACAACAGACGAAAATATGATGAAGTGAAGAAAATAGTATTGGCCAATCGTTGAATCAAAGTTAGAAAAGTTGCTGAGGACTTTTCTAACTTTGATTCAACGTATCGATTGGCTCACGACATTCGATTTTTACCAATGATTTGGTCGTGAGACGGGTCACCGGGAAGTTTGTACCAAAATTGCTCAAAGCCGACCAAAAACAGTATCGCATTAACATTGCTAAGGAGCTGTTGGACTCTGTCCGCGATGACTCAAATTTTCTCCAGAGGGTCATAACTGGTGACGAATCATGGGTTTATGGTTATGACGTGGAAACCAAAGCTCAATCATCCCAATGGAAGCTGCCGCACGAGCCAAGACCGAAAAAACCGCGCCAAGTTCGGTCGAATGTGAACGTTTTCCTTACAGGTTTCTTCGACTGCAGGGGCGTGGTGCATTATGAGTTCTTTCCACAGAGTAGAACGGTCAATAAGGAATATTACTTGCAAGTTATGCGCGGGTTGTGCAAAGCAATCCGCCAGAAACGCCCGGATTTTTAGAAGAACTAAAATTGGCTTTTGCGCCATGATGCTCGTAACGCCCCTGCTCACGCATCGTTGCTTGTGCGCAAATTTTTGGCCAAAAACAACACACTAATAATGCCGCAGCCACCGTATTCCCCAGATCTGGCCCCCTGTGACTTTTTCTTGTTTTCGAAACTGAATAGCCCCATGAAATGACGAAGCTACGCTACGATTGAGAAGATAAAGACGGAATCCAAGGAGGAGCTGAACAAGATCAGTAAAAATGATTTTTTGAAGTGCTTTGAGGATTAGAAAAAACGTTGGCACAAGTGTATAATATCTGATGGGGATTACTTTGAAGGGGAGAAAATAGATACGTAGGCTACTATATATATTTCTGGCCTAGGCAACACTAAGTGTTGCCAGGTGCGATCTGACATTTCCATTGGAAAGTTTGACATTTTTTAGCATAAACGTACTCAGAACGTTTTGACGTACGACTATCATTTGTGTTGTTTACAGTGACTTGAAAAAATCAATTTGGCAAAAAAATGGAATTAACTCGTGAACATTTTCGTGCGATCATTTTTTACAACTTTCGACGTGGATTATCACGACAAGAGTGCATCGATGAACTTAAATCTTTGTATGGCTATGAAGCACCATCCTATAGCACTGTGAAAAACTGGTACAACGAATTCAATCGTGGCCGACGCTCGCTCAAAGACGAATTCCGTGAAGGTCGTCCAAAAACAGCCGTTGTTCCAGAAAACATCGATGCCGTACGTGAACTGATAATGCAAGACCGTCATGTGACATACCGTGAGATAGAGGCATGCCTAGGCATTTCTCCCACCAGCATACATTCGATATTGCATGAACACCTGGCCGTAAAAAAGGTTTGTTCTCGTTGGATCCCGCACAATTTGACAATCGCTCAAAAAAAGGCTCGTGTGGATTGGTGTAAAGAAATGCTGAAAAAATACGATCGCGGTGCTTCAAAAGACGTTTATAAGATCGTCACAGGTGACGAATCATGGATCTATGCGTATGAGCCCGAAACAAAACAGCAATCGACCGTGTGGGTCTTCCAAGACGAGTCAAATCCAACGAAAGTTGTTCGTGGAAGAAGCACTTCGAAGCAAATGGTCGCTTGTTTCTTTGGCAAAACTGGTCATGTGGCGACTGTTCCGCTTGTGCAACGTAGGACGGTCAATTCTGAGTGGTACACCACCATTTGTTTGCCTGAAGTCTTCGGAGAAATTCGAAAAACGAACAAGAGAAGTCGAATCATTGTGCACCATGACAATGCGAGCTCTCACACATCGGCTCAAACCAGCGCCTTTTTGACCGGACAAAACGTCGAATTGATGGGTCATCCTCCGTACAGCCCTGACTTGGCACCCAATGACTTCTTTTTAATTTTCGTCGCCAGAAGATGCTGTTGAAGCATTCAAAAACCATGTTTTGGAGGTGTCTCAATCGGAGTGGAAAAAGTGCTTCGAAAATTGGTTTGAGCGCATGCAAAAGTGTATAAATCTTGATGGAGAATATTTTGAAAAACAATAAAACCTTTTTCGTTGATAAATATTCGCATTTTCATTATTAGGCCAGAAATATATATAGTAGCCCACGTATTCATAATAAAATAAATAATTTTTGAAAATCACAAAATTCGCGATAATTTTTGAACAGACCTCGTATGTAGTTTATAGTAGTTTTAGGAGCCATCAATGAATTTTCTAACACTGAAGTTATATACTATATATCTCTTTATATAAATAACTGCTTTAATTGCTATATTTTAAAGGTAAATGTAAAAACCTCATACATTTATTTGTTGATAAGAATATATAAAATAAAATAAAATAATATGTTTTGATTAAAGTATATAAAAATATTAATTTGATTTAAGCTTTAACTTAATTAACGATTTAAAAACAATAATAATAGTTTAAAAAAATATTAATATCATTTATTGAACAAGCAATTTTTTCTGTAATCAAAAACTATAATACTAGTGACAACTTAATCAATATTAACATATGAACCATGTAATTAATAATACGAGATACAACAGATACTCGTACGAACAACTCTTGTTCTGAGACTTCTTCGTAGCTTCAATGTTAATTGACGGTCTAATTCGTTCTACATTTTCATCAGTTTCCGATGTGGAAAGTCTTCTTGGGCGAGGTTCATCTTTCACTGCATCTCGGCAAGGCAGAAAATAATTTTTTTACTACCGATAGACTTGAGCTCTTGCCAAGGAATATTACACGTAGGCCGGTTAGTATGACCTTAGTTTGCTTTTTCGATTCTAGGGCCACCGTTTATTAAGGCACATCACCATTTACTTATTAAAAGTCTATTTAAAACTATCTTGATTATAATAATCTAAAAATATTCCATAAATAATTGCGTAAAAAGTAATGCAAATATAACGCTTACGTAAACGTACAAAAATAAAAGAAATAATCTTGAAAGGATACTGCAACAGAACAAGTTGCGTAAAGCACAAAAAGCCATGTCAAGAAGGAAGATGCCGCCTGCAATTATATAATCGAGCTCCGTTCAACGACAAGAAGAAAAACGGATTTTATTCTTCAGATATGGCCAGGGGATTCTGTATTTACCTGTCACACCGGTGCGTATTCACGTAACTGACCGGAGTCCATTCAACGGTTGGTTCCAGTATATCTTAGCGGCCGTGAAAATTCCCGTCTCACGTTAGTATAATGTTTTCGGTTTTATTTTCTTACCTTTACAATGTGGGGTCGCGCGTTTTTTTCCAATTCATCTACATATTATTTTCTTTCAAGCTAAAATATTTTCTTTTCACATTTTTCTTCCACAATTTCTTCAGTCTTCTTCAACTATTTCCTTCCATCCACAACATCTTCACCATTTCGTCTACCTCTTTTAACCTCTTTAGATTTTACTCAACTTCTATTATAGAGATCGTTACTAGGTTTGTGTACCATCGTTATTGGCTGGCTGTGTTCACAGTTCACTATCAGTTGGTCAGGTATCTTCTTCTCTAGTGCTCTTGTCTTCAAGCACAACTCATTATAGGTAAGGTACCGTCAACACAGCTACCAGCAGTTTTCTTCTTCGTAGCAAAAAGTTTATTCTGTTCGCAATGCATTCAGTGCCTCGACAGCGACCTTGATGGACGCGTTAGATGTCGGTTCCGCGCGCACGCTTTACGATAATCACTTTCATAGTGTAAACTGATTCTTATTGCTGATTACTCTTATAAGGAGATGTACAGATCACCGGTTATTTAAAAAAAAAAAGGATTTAATTTTTTAACAACTCAACAAAATATTTTTTGTCAACGGAATTTTTGTTGAATTAGGAATAATTCGTGATGGAAAATATCCTAAAAGTGTTTAAGATGCAGAAAAGCCTTCGGTGAATTTTTGTGAACATTAAATTGTTTTTAAATAATTAAACGAAATAAAAATATCTTTTATAAAGAACGAATACTAATAGAATTGCAATTGTACTCATTGCAAAAATATTAATTCCGGAACGGAAGTCTCAAACTAAATACTGCAGTTCGTGTTTCGATCTTCGTTCTGTTGAAGTTAAGTAAAGTTGTTTGTTTCTCTATTGCTATGGTTCATCTCAGAAAAGAGGTGTTCATCAATTTATCTACGAGTATCTGAATATAGTACCTTTGTCTTTTCGTTAATTTTTACACTTGACAAAATGTAGGGCAGCTTGTGTGAATATTTTTTTTTTATATGTGCTGCAATTAAACCGTTAACTAGTGTGGAAATTAGTCGTGTCTAAATTATCTTTACGCTAGTATCTATCTTATCTTTTAAGATTATTTTTGTACTATTACTTTGCCACCTTATACTATCAACAATCAGTACAATATTTTGTAGTTTTTTACAATGAAACACATTCTAATGTGACTTAGTGAATATATAATTAAATCAAAAACCAAAGTCAAAAAATACTATTAAAGTGAATGCATTTTTTTTTTGTTATTTCATATAAAAATAAATAATCGAAAAATTTTATAATACGTACAAGTAGAAAAAAATAGATAAATTGACGAAGTTGAAAACAGTGCAACGTTATACAGGAATTAGTGCGCATGTTCATCAAAAAGGACTCAACGAATTAAAGAAATTTTCCTTCTAAACCAAAAGGTGAGTTAATCAAAATTTTTTTAAATTCTAATAAATAATTTGATTATAATAATGGTATAATTTCTTAAGCTTTTCAAATAAAATTAATTATGTTTTTAATAAAATTACCGGACATAATTCTGCATAAATTATCATCTTAAAAACAATCTCTAATAATACTACTTATTCAAAGTAATTAAAATAAAAGTATTTTCATGGAAAAAAAAAACAAAACAAAAAAATAGATAAAAAAATATGCAATAAATAGAAAGTTTTTGAATTGTTTTAAAATAATATCATATAATTATAATTGTGGTAATATAATTTTTGTACAACAAATTTAATGCGTAAACTACTACATTCAACTATGATGATCCGACTTACGATTTCTCGAAATTATGCAAATACGATAATTTCTTTGGTATAATTTCACTTTGTTTTGTTTCGTGGAGTGCTTTTTTTCAGTTCGCAAGAGAGTTTATTAAATTTACCAGTCGATTTTTAAGAAATTTTTTTTCCAAAAGTCATCTGACAAAATGTTTTCTTTTTGTTTATTTTGTACTTTGGACAATATTCCCATTTGTATATATTTTATCTTTGACTTTTTGACATATTATTATGTGGGAATTTTTACATCACCAAAACTTTTGCAAATAACTATACTAGCCGAAAAAATCCTTAAAAAACTATTTTAACTTCAATTTTAAATTATACATATTTACAATATTTTTTTTTATTGTACATTTAACATCATGTTAAAATACAGGAAAGTATTGCACATCTTTGATATTTTTAAATATCATACACCATCCATAACATATATAATTTATCGAGTAAGAAAATTACTCTTTTGAAAATAGTTTAAAATTGTTGGAAATAAAATTTAATTCAATAAAAATTTACCCATCCTAGAAAAGGAATTATATTTAATTAATTTAAGATACTTTATACAAAAAAAAAAAAACAAGTAAAATAGATAGTTTAATGACTTTTAAATAATTTTGTAGAAAAAAAAGTAACAAATTAACCGAAAAATTAAATTCGAACAATTTTCTTGATTAGGTAAAATATTTTAGAATTACAAATAAGAATTATTAAAAAAATAGAAATTATATGAAAAATGTTCAACTGTGCATTAAACTCTTAAAATTTCTTACTTAGTTAAAAAAACGATAATTTATAAAAGAAAATTAAAAATAACAGCAATTCCAAGAATTTCTATAAAAAATTGATGCAAATATACAAAATTATTATTAAATAATTATAACTGCTTTTATTATTTAAATTTAAAAAAAATACCTATATCATTAATTGCACATTAATTTATAATAGAAAAAAAAATTTGAAATTTATTAATATATAATATTTAAATTCATGACCTTAAACTTGAGATAGTAATAGTAAAAGAACCGAATTTTGACATAAATTAACAAAAAATCCTTACTTATTTTTCATATTTCCATAAATTACACTATAAAAACTACATTATAAAATTATAACAATCAACTGTTTTTTGACCTTTTTTTTATATTTATTTGTTTTGATTATATAAATTCTATTAAATATAGAAAAATATATATTTTTTTTAAAATATCTTATTTCTAATATGTATATTGAAATTTATACAGTTTTAAAACTGTTTTCAAAAACGAATATTATAAAATAGAGACAGTCTTAAAAATATATAAAAATGTAGACTAGACGAGTTCTTAAATTTGCTAATAGAATGTTTAATTTGATGAATATATAAATATTTAAACGGAGTATAATAATTCGGTATTAAAAGATAGAAGAGATATTACGTAGATTAGAGGTTTTTTTGATTAAATGATATACTAGCTTCGTTGTTTAGTAATAATTTTAAAACTATAACTAAAGATGTTGGAGAGAGAAAAAAAATAATATTAGACACAATGGACGAGGACTACACTAACCACTAAGAGAAAACTATCTCTACAAAAAAAGGTCGTTTAGCAAAGATATAATTTAATTTTTAACATATATAAAAGCCATTATATCTAACAGTAAACTATAAACAGAAAAATAGAAGTATTTAGTTTTTAAAAAAAAAATCTATAATCTTATAGTAGATAGAAAAACGTAAAACACAAGGCAAAAATTAGAATTTTAATCGCTAAAAAAAACCCTGTCAAGGTTCTTCAGAGAATGTGATAATTCTAATAAAAACTATAATGCAAATTTTATTAAAAACCTAATATTTACATACCTGTTATCAAAAATATCTGTGCACATTTTAATATAAAAAAATTGAAAACTTCAAGATAAAACACAGATTGTACAGCACAGATTTTATAAAAAAATCAACTGTAAGTTTTTTTATTAAACTTTATTATGTTAATGCAAATTTTTCCATCTAAAAACATTCGAATTTGTTTTCTCTACATAAAAATCTAAATCAGAAAAACATCTAATTTTATGATATTGTATAAATTAGACAAAAAACTAATTTTTAAATCATATTTGGTTTTGCCTATTGAGATTATATTCTGAATTTTTTTTTGTAGAAAATTTTCTTTAAGATTGCATTAATAACGATCAAATATGACCGTTTAAAAAGGCATAACCCTTTTAGGATTTCTCAAAAAATATTTCTTCAATAACTTTATGCGTAGTTGCATAATTGAAGGTCATTAAGCTTCCAGACTGCTTGTAATAAATTAGCTGTGAGGTAAATGGTGCTATGAATCTGAACAGAGACTATACACCTGACGGTTTATGACAACGATTAATGAACACTCAAAAGATGTGATTATCTTTTATGAGTATTGTTGGCGTTACGTTTGACCCATCGTCAATGATGTCTAAAAGGATGAGTGGAGAGAGGGAGGAATATCAAATTACAGGTGAAAATTATACTAAATATGATGGTATAATGGTAATTTGTTCATCAATATCGCCACCTCAATTATACACCGATCGTGATTTATTTCGATTCTTTTTTTGTGGATAATAAGAAGTCTTTTATGAATAAGAATAATTTAAGAATTCTGAACGTAGAATTCGTGTGTTTATTTGTATGGGCATTGAGTTGACAACAGACAATTATACAATTTTGTATCAAAGTATTTTTTAAAACAGAATTTTCAGTTAATAGAAGAAAAATTTAAAAGCATTCCATTTGTAGGTAAAAAAAATTTAAACACTAACAGACTTTTGCTGAAAATTACTGGTCCTATAATATTTTATAAAAAATGACTGAAAAATTTGATCCAACAAAATACGAGTATAAGAAATTACCGAAATCATGTCTGAAAGTGAAAATATTTAAGAAGTTTCAGTTGTTAAAATTTTCTGAGATATTATAATAATTTTTTTTAATACAAATTATATAAAAAATCATAGATTTTCTATGGGAAACTAATAGAAAACGTCTAGAAAATCTGGTTTTTTTTTAGATTATTAAGAGTTATTTAAAAAATAAAAATTTACTTTTAGATATCAGAATAAACTTCGATATTGTTTTAAAAATTGTTAAAGAACCCAAATAATTATAAAGTTTCAGGAATTTTTCTGTCGTTTCACACTGTTAAAAATTCAAAATATTTTCTTTTAAGACCTCTACATACGAGATCTGTTCAAAAAGTATCGCGAATTTTGTTTTTTTTTCCAAAAATTATGTAACATATTTATTCATGAATATCTATTTTGTCCCCTTCAAAGTAATCCCCATCAGATATTAAACACTTGTGCCAACGTTTTTTCAAATCCTCGAAGCACTTCAAAAAATCATTTTTTGTGATCTTGTTCAGCTCCTCCTTCGATGCCGTCTCAATCTCCTCAATCGTAACGTAGCTTCGTTCTTTCATGGGGCTCTTCAGTTTCAAGAACAAGAAAAAGTCACAGGGGGCCAGATCTGTGGAATACGGTGACTGCGGCATTATTAGTGTGTTGTTTTTGGCCAAAAATTCGCGCACAAGCAACAATGCGTGAGCAGGGGAGTTATCATGGTGCAAAAGCCAATTTTTGTTCTTCCACAAATCCGGGCGTTTATGGCGGATTGCTTTGCGTAACTTGCGCATAACTTACAGGTTATATTTCTTGTCCTGTGGCAAGAACTCATGATGCACCACACCCCTGCAATAGAAGAAAACTTTAAGCAAAACATTCACATTCGACCAAACTTGGCGCGCTTTTTTCGGTCTTGACTCGCGGCAGCTTCCATTGGGATGATTGAGCTTTGGTTTCCACGTCATAACCATAAACGCAAGATTCGTCACCAGTTATGACCCTCTGGAGCAAATTTGGGTCGTCGCGGACAGAGTCTAACAGCTCCTTAGCAATGTTAATGCGATGCTATTTTTGATCGAAATTGAGCAATTTTGGTACAAATTTCGCGGCGACCCGTCTCACAACCAAAATCATTGGTAAAAATCAAATCGCACGAGCCAATCGCGACATGTTTAAGTCCTCAGCAACTTTTCTTACCGTGATTCGACGATTGGCCAATACTATTTTCTTCACTTCATAAATGTTTTCGTCCGTTGTTGACGTGCTCGGGCGTCCGGGACGCTTTTTATCGTTCACATCTTCTCGGCTCTCTGAGAACATTTTGTACACCGATAAACGTTGCTTTGGTCCAAGGTAGCTTCACCATATGCTACAGTCAACATTCAAAATGCATTCGCGCAATTAATTTTGTTTTTCACACAAAATTTGATACAGATTTTTTGATCCATTATTTTGGAATGGGCAAAAATTGAAGACGATCCAAAACATGTGCAAGCTAAGCAGCTGTCAAAAATTAACTGAACATTTAAAATGGCCGAACTTGTCGGCATAAATGAGAGACATGAGTACCAACATAACGCCATAAAAAAAAACGAAAATCAAATTTACGTAACCCGTGGAAATTCAAAATTCACGATACTTTTTGAACAGACCTCGTATATTTAAATAATTTTTTTTCTTGAGAATATCTTTTGATTTTATATATTAAAATTTAAGAGGAAAATCCCATTACATTTAAGCAATTTATAGCTTTATTGGACTTCAGATCTATTTCTTGAAACAAATAAGCCTTTCAATGATATTCGCTTTTTACAATATGAACCATACCATTTGACCTGAAAATTAGTGACTTTATTTCCTACTTCCAACAACCTAAAATCCTACTGCTTTCTTTTTTCACAAACAAAGTTACTAGTATTATTTTGCAACTTGGAACTGATTCGCATAAACTTTTATAATGGCGTTTCAACAAAATTAACTTAAACAATATATTTATTATATGTCTTAATAGGTGAACGTAACAGAGAGCTTTACTAAAAATTGAGAAGATTTTTATTAATGAAAAAAGAAAATTAGTATGGATGTACACATAACCAATCTGCCAAAATCCTTAATTTTCAATAATAATTAAATTATTTCAATGTCCATGAACAGTCTTCATTATGAGTATCATCATCAACGTTTGTATTTTAAAGTTTTAATACTTTGTACATTTCCAAATTTGTATTGTAGACTCATTTAAGAAACAATGTAGACTTTAATAATACCAACTTATTATTTATTAAAATAGGTATAAATAAATCCAACATTTGAAGAAAATCTTACAAAAATATTTAATAAATGAAAGTCTTGATGTCTTCATCAAACATTTTTCAGTACAGCGAAAGCTCATTTCCAATTTTAATGATGCGACTGATAAGGATAATAACCTCTATGTCTCAGGGAAATTTATTATTTTATTATTGTTGATCATGTTTATAATATTTTTAATAATATGTGTAATCAAAATTTTCATGAAGCCACAATCAAAACATTCCATTTATCTTAATAACATTTTGTGATAGATGCCAAAAAAAAAAATTTCTATTTTCCTCTAAAATATTAATTTACTAAAGACCATTTTTATGACATGAATATTAAATAAAAATCAACATTTATTAATTAACTGAATTTTTATTATAGATAATAGCCAATTTTTTTATAAATCTTCGTAAAATATATAAATATAAAATAAGAGATTGACCTTAATTTTTTAAAATTTAATATGAATTTAAATTAAAGTATCATATAGTAATTAATATTAATATTCAAAATTTAGACAAACATTCATTAATAAATATGGTTATTTTTATCAATCAATAAATGATTTTAATTCAATTTATTAGGTAAATTTTATATTTAGATACTTTTTCTTAAACGTAAATTCATTTGAAAATATTTTTATAGATTTCGTGTAAAAAAAAAAAACAAATTCAAAATTTTAAATGGCAAATATTCAAAAATATATGGAAATAAAAATTCTAAATTTTGGAAATTATTTCTTATTATAAACGTGTTACCAATAATTATTATAATATTTAATTTAATAGATAAATGGCCAATTTTATAAAATAAATTCTTTAAAAAGTTCCTACAATAAAAATCACGATTAAGTTAATTGTTTTTTTGTGAAAAAATATAAAGAAACATAAAATTCGTACGTTACAGTGGAAATGTTTTGTATTGTAGAATAACAATAAATAGAATTATTGTTTATGTATAAGATCCTTACTATTTGTAAATGTATTTGGCAAAAAATAATCGGTTCTTGTTAGTAAGAGGTAATAAGATTCTGTTGAGCATGTAAGTGTGTTTTATGAAATTAAAAAGAGGACTTGGAAAACGGATTTTTGATAGATCTAAATGCTCCAGACTGGATGGAAGCTCATAAGAAAATAAATTGTAGGTATGGTGGCATTACATTACAACACAAAGAGGTTGACACGCCATTGGGAAGATTAAGCAAGGGTGGGTGGTTTTCAAAAATGCAAGAATGTCCTATCCGATTACTGAGTAATTTACATGTCCAGAATTGTTTATTTATAACCATTTTAAGTAATATTAATACTGAAATTTGAATTATAAGCGCCACGATTAATTATTACCCCTGTGACACGCGGTATTCCCTAATAGTTAGCCATCTAATTACTTACCAATTTTCTCTTATTATTCGATTAAAAATGCTCAAAATAATCGATTAAAAATGCTCGAAATAATAAGAAAATATAATTTTTTAAAGCCAATTAATTTGAATAATTTTAGGGCTTATATTTTGAATTTATACCCCAAAAAAAGAGTAAAAACTGCAATCATTTTAGTCAACATAAAAAAAGTTTGTAAAAAGATAAAATAAAATATTTTTTTTTATTATTCCATTAAAAATGCTCAAAATAATCAATTAAAAATGCTCGAAATAATAAGAAAAAAATATTTTTTAAAGCTCATTGATTTGAGTATTTTTAGGGCTTATATTTTGAATTTATACACAAAAAACTGCAATAATTTTAGTCAACATTAAAAAAAGTTTGTAAAAAGATAAAATAAAATATTTTTTTTATTATTCGATTAAAAATGCTCAAAATAATCGATTACCAATGCTCGAAATAATAAGAAAAAAAATATTTTTTTTATTATTCGATTAAAAATGCTTAAAATAATCGATTAAAAATGCTCGAAATTATAAGAAAATATTATATTTTCCTAAAGCTCATGGATTTAAGTATTTTTAGAGCTTATATTTTGAATTTATAAAAAAAAATAAACTGCAATAATTTTAGTCAACATTAAAAAAAGTTTATAAAAAGATATAATAAAATATTTTTTTTATTATTCGATTAAAAATGCTCAAAATAATCGATTACAAATGCTCGAAATAATAAGAAAAAAATTTTTTTTAAAGCTCATTGATTTGAGTATTTTTAGGGCTTATATTTTGAATTTATACACATAAAACTGCAATAATTTTAGTCAACATTAAAAAAGATAAAATATTTTTTTTATTATTCCATTAAAAATGCTCAAAATAATCTATTAAAAATGCTCGAAATAATAAGAAAAAAAATATTTTTTTAAAGCTCATTAATTTGAGTATTTTTAGAACTTATATTTTAAATTTATACACAAAAAAAAGAGTCAAAACTGCCATCATTTTAGTCAACATAAAAAAAGTTTTGTAAAAAGATAAAATAAAATATTTTTTCTTATTATTCCATTAAAAATGCTCAAAATAATCGATTAAAAATGCTCGCAATAATAAGGGAAAAAATATTTTCCCAAAGCTCATTGATTTGAGTATTTTTAGAGCTTATATTTTGAATTTCTACAAAAAATAAACTGCAATAATATTAATCAACATTAAAAAAAGTAAGTAAAAAGATAAAATAAAATATTTTTTTTTATTATTCGATTAAAAATGCTCAAAATAATCGATTAAAAATGCTCAAAATAATAAGAACAAAAATTATTTTAAAGCTCATTGATTTGAGTATTTTTAGAGCTTATATTGTGAATTTATACAAAAAATAAACTGCAATAATTTTAGTCAACATTAAAAAAAGTTTGTAAAAAGATAAAATTAAATATTTTTTTTTATTATTCGATTAAAAATGTTCAAAATAATCGATTAAAAATGCTCCAAATTAAAAGAAAATATTATATTTTTTTAAAGCTCATTAATTTGAATATTTTTAGAGCTTATATTTTGAATTTATACACAAAAAACTGCAATAATTTTAGTCAACATTAAAAAAAGTTTGTAAAAAGATAAAATAAAATATTTTTTTTATTATTCGATTAAAAATGCTCAAAATACTCGATTAAAAATGCTCGAAATAATAAAAAAAAATATTTTCCCAAAGCTCATTGATTTGAGTATTTTTAGAGCTTATATTTTGAATTTCTACAAAAAATAAACTGCAATAATATTAATCAACATTAAAAAAAGTTAGTAAAAAGATAAAATAAAATATTTTTTTTTATTATTCGATTAAAAATGCTCTAAATAATCGATTAAAAATGCTCGAAATAATAAGAAAAAAAATATTTTTTAAAGCTAATTAATTTGAGTATTTTTAGAGCTTATATTTTGAATCTATACACAAAAAAAAGAGTTAAAACTGAAATAATCTTAGTCAACATTAAAAAAAGTTTGTAAAAAGATAAAATAAAATATTTTTTCTTATTATTCGATTAAAAATGCTCAAAATAATAAGAACAAAAATTATTTTAAAGCTCATTGATTTGAGTATTTTTAGAGCTTATATTTTGAATTTATACAAAAAATAAACTGCAATAATTTTAGTCAACATTAAAAAAAGTTTGTAAAAAGATAAAATAAAATATTTTTTCTTATTATTCGATTAAAAATGCTCAAAATAATTGATTAAAAATGCTCAAAATAATACAAAAAAAAATTTTTTTTTAAAGCTCATTGATTTGAGTATTTTCAGAGCTTATATTTTGAATTTATACATACACAAAACACAGCTGCAATAATTTTAGTCAACACAAAAAAAAAGTTTTGTAAAAATATAAAATACAATAAATTTTTTTTTTAAACTTTTTAAAAATATAAATAAAAAAATTAATATTTATAATATCATTTCTACTATGGCCTTAAATAAAACCATATTTAAAAATATGTTTGATTGAAAATATTGAAATAATTATAAAATTTGTGTATTTCTTATAATTAAGCTTTTAAAAAATACCAATATTTCTATATTGAATCGAATAAATGATATCTAAAAACAAAACAGAACCATTAACTGTATTTACTCTTCTCTGAGATGGTCAAGAAGAAACATCTACGAAAATCAAATATGTACGAAAACTTACGGTAGTTTTTAGAAATTAAATAATAAATTATAAAATAATCATTCAATTAAACTATATAACATCAGAATCAACTATTCATTACTATTGATTGAGTATATTTCATCTCAAAAATCTAGTGGTATCTTGGAAATAATAAAATCTTTCCCGAAATACTGATTCATAATAAAACGGAAAATTTTAAAAACATTTAACACCTGTACATTTGAGACACAGTTAGAATAGTAAATGTAATATTAAAAATTTTTAGTGAATTTGAAAAGTTTCGGTAATTTAATGTTATACTTATTTCTGACCAATTTCTTTCTATGACCATCTAACTTACTAACATCAACTGTTCTTTTAACATATTAAATAGTTTTTTTATGAGTAGATAAAAATATTTCCGGTACATATTGTTATTCTATTGAGTGAATCTTCATTAAATAAACATTAAGTTTTATATGCAAAAAGAAAAAAACGAAAATTAATGGAAAAAATATACCAAAAATAAATAGATTCAAAAGAGTTTGGATGGCTGCTCCTGACATGTGTAAAGATATAAGTAAGAATTGAATTTCAATTAAACTCTTTTTTTCCAAAATTCCCATTCTTATGTTTGGAATAACTGAATCCTTAAAGGAAAATAAAATATGCCATAAAATAAGAAAATTTTCCCCAACGTTAATTTCTCATCAAGTTGATGAGATTATCTGATACTTTTCTATTAAGAAAAATCATATTTGGTTTTTCAAAAAAAATTTCCTTTATAAAAAATGATATGACATATTTTATAATAACTATAATAATTAATACTTTCTCTTTTCTGAACAAAATATAAGAGAAGAGTTTTCGTCAAAGTTGTAATGTAATATTTAAAAAAAAAAATATTACGTTTTCTTACAGGTTTTCATTTAATATCTGATAAAATGTAAGGCAAAAAGTTAGTGTGAAAATGCTTTCGAATAGGATTATTATGAATACAATTATTTTTGAAATTTCTTTCCAAACAGGAAGTAAAATTTTCTCGAAAGAAGTGTGTGAATTCAGTGCTTTTAGAGAAATTTATAAATTTGGAGTAATAAAATTAATTGTAAAAATTGATGGAAAAAGTTATTAACTAAATAAATTGGATATAGTAACTTGGATTTTGATTTTTACAACTAATTTACACCTTCAATTTTAATTTGGTTTTCTTTTTGTTATTAAAATCCCTATAAAAGAACAAAAAAATTTTAAAATTAAAATCATCCATTCTTAAGTTATTTTATGATTTATTACAATAATTTTGAAGAACTTTATCCGCATATGTGTAGCCAAAGTTACTAAAATTATCGTAACAAAGGCAATCTTTTGTTTTAAGATAAAAATCGTTGAGTAATTTTTCTATTTCAAAAGATAAACTGAATTTATGTATGCTTGTTAATGTTTGCCAACAAAATCAGGAAAAGTATAGGACAAACTATCGCGGTTTTTGAATAGTTCCCATCTAAGTATATCTGCATTGCCATAACATAATTCAATTAAATGCAAATCTGTAGTTGCCCTTTCATCTTAAGCTATAGAAATAGGGGTTTCCCACACCCCACATTCTCCTTAGTCCATGCATCTTCCAATACTACAATATCTTATCACCATATTGTCGAGGTTTTAAACTGCGGGGCTAGACTATTGCTTTTGTATTGGAAAAAAGTGCATCATTTTCAGTTCTAATGATTAATGATCTTTTCTACGGTGCTTAAACATTGCCGCCAAGTAATGCACCACCGGTGTTTTAAATTTTTATTAATGTTAGAAAGATCAAGAAGATGTACGATCGTCCAGCCATGACAAAATAGGTGGATCAGCGCGGCAAGATGGCAAACTGGTACGCAAGATATCCACCAACACCATTCCTATTACAATCGCACTATTCAGACACTAGAAAACGGAATAAGAAATAAACTAATAATAATAACTAGGCGAAATATTGTTCATACAATACTTATGGATAAATGTACTAAGTAAAATTTATGCTTATTCTTGTAATATTAAATAAATCCACACGAATTAAATAGCAAGAAAGTCACACAACAATCTTAATAGGCTGGGTAATACTTATCCGTAGATTTATTATACAAAATCCTCCTTCAACTACTGGTACTATTTCAAATGCAACGATTAATTCTTGCCAACTTTGTGGATGATAACAGCTATTATTTTTACTATTATTACTATAACAAGAATTACACTTATTGCTGGAGATATTCTCATTTAACGATTAATGCGGCATGCTTGGAGCTTTTTGTTTCTTGTATTTTAGCTATGTTGTCGAAAACAGGTGGTACGATAATCAGAATGATCGTACAGAAACTACGTTCAAGTGCACTTCGCCACAAATCGTGGTGTTTCAATCCCATTCAAACGCAAATGATTTTTAATTTAATTTTTCAATGATTCAACAGACTTGTTTGCCTACCCACAATGGTTTCGTGTTCAATATTTTTTTACTATCGGTACCATCCATGTCTGCCCATTCTCCATATAGGCCTCCCTTTTGATTATAGTTACTATATCCTTTTTAACAGTTTAATTTATTGATTTTGACTTTCATTCTATCTTAATTCGACCGTTTACTACCGCTTTTCTACCTTTAATAAGTTTTCAATTTATTGCGGCATTTCATATCTTATTGAAAAGAGGATTTCGCTAAAATATTATAAAACTCAAATTGATTCCCCATATTTTATGTATTCTATATAGTTTTTAAGTACTAGACACGGATACTGAAGATGTACAGTTAATAAATATACTATTTTTCTTTTCGTTAAAAATGGAAAAAAGTACATAAATATTGGGTTATCAAAAAAGTAATTTCGTTGTTTCCCAACAGAGAACTTAATTGTATTTTTTCACAACTAACTTCATAATTAAACCGCATAATCATATGTATTTTGACAGCTGACATAGCAAGGCTTGCTTTCGATTGATTCTGCATTGTAGTTTTTGGTTAATACCCTTTTAAATATGGAAAATGAAAAACATCAGTTTCAGCATATTTTACTTTTTTACTATAGAAAAGATAAAAATGCTGTTCAGGCAAGAAAAAAATTATCCGATGTGTATGGAGAAGATGTGTTAAGGGGGCGCCAGCGCCAAAACTGGTTTGCAACATTTCGATCTGGCAATTTTGATCTCGAAGATGCACCACGTTCATGTACGAGGGTCATTCAACAAGTACTTAGCCTACAAAAGAAAAACGAAAATTTTGGAAAGGTGGCAATTTATTTTTCCACATAATCTCCTTCAAGCTCGAAACACTTGGCCCAGCGATGCTCTAACTTTTTTAACCCGTCCAAAAAATACATTTTCTCGAGAGAAGCAAAATAGGCCTCCGTGGCGACGATGACCTCCTCATTCGACCCAAATCTATTCCCGGCGAGTGATTTTTTCAGGTTTAGAAACAAAAAGTTGTCACAGGGGGCCAAATCTGGAGAGTACGGTGGATGGGGCAGCAATTCGTAGCGCAATTCGACCAATTTCGCCATGGCGACGGCGGAGATGTGAGCCGGCGCGTTGTCGTGGTGGAACAGCACTTTTTTCTTCGCAAAGCGGGGCCGCTTTTTCTTCAATTCGACGTCAAATCGGCCCAATAAGTCAGCATAGTAGCGACCCGTGATTGTTTTGCCCTTCTCGAGGTTATCGATGTGGATCACACCTTGTGAATCCCAGAAAACGGTGGCCATCACCTTTCCGGCCGATCGAACAGTCTTCGCCTTCTTCGGAGCACGTTCGCCGGGTGAAGTCCACTGTTTCGACTGTTCCTTGGTCTCTGGTGTGTACCAGTGAACCCATGTTTCGTCGACAGTCACGAAACGACGCAAGAACTCCGCTGGATTGCGCTGAAACGGCGCCAAACACGTCGCCGATGTGGTCGCACGGTTGCGCTTGTTTTCCGGTGTGAGCAAACGCGGCACCCATCGCCGACAGCTTTTTCATGCCCAGTTCTTCGTGTAGAATATGATGCACCATTCCTACTGCGATGCCCACAGTCTCAGCTATCTCGTGAACCTTCAATCGACGGTCTGCCAACACGAGATCGTGGACTTTTTAACGTTTTCCTCCGTAGCAGCCGTTTTCAGGGCACCTGGGCGTGGCTCATCAAAAACCGACGTGCAGCCACGAACAAACTCGTTGAACCAATTCTTGACGGTCGCCATCGAAGGAGAAGAGTCACCATACACAGCATCCAAGCAATCTTTGATTTCGCTGCGCGTTTTCCCTTCCAAAAACAAGAATCTAATCACCGAACGATATTGTTCTTTTTCCATTTTTGTGCAACCGACCGACACGCTCGCTTTCAAAGGCTCTCAAAACAAAACTAATGAAGGGAATCGACTAAAACTTTGACAGTAGGCTACTAATCAAATGTACTGCACGATGGTAAATTTCTTTTGTGACAGCAGTTCCATCGGGTGGTGAGGCTAAGTACTTGTTGAAAGACGCTCGTAAAGACACAATAAAGGCATTAATTGATGCAAACCGGCGAATAACAACTCCTGAGATCGCTGAGAGATTTTTTATTTTTTTATTTTTTTTTTTTACAGATATTTACAACTACAACATAATAATAAGCAAATTTGAGCAATAGTATTAATTAGCTTGAAAGGTTGTGGGAAGTAAACATCCAATGAAGTTCCTCCTGCTAGCGTGTGTTTCGGTTAAGCCTCAGTATTTTAGTAGATCACGCGACCAGTGACGCTTAAGTCTTCGATGGGTATTTCTAGGGAAGGACATGGAGGACTCTTTCTTCAACAAGAGGATTATTATGATTGAGGAGACGGGAACGGAACTTTTTATAGCGAGATACTGCCACATCAAAAATAAATGGGACTTAACATTCATCACGATGAATAACAGTATTGCGAACATAAAAGGGGGCATCGACAATTGTACGGAGTATTTTTGATTGAAGGGATTGGATTCGACGGGCATTAGAAGGCTTAGTAGATCCCCAGAGTTCTAGTCCGTATGTGCATATGGGTTTCAGTAAGGTATTGTTTAACAGAACTTTGCTGTCTATAGTAAGTTTGGAACGTTTGTCTAGAAGTCGAAGTAGTTTTAGGTATCGTCTTTTAAGTTCTTGTCTTTTAAGTCTTGTATGTGGGTTTCATGTCAATCGTTTGCTAAGGTCAGTCCTAGGTACCGAGCTTCGGTGTGTTGTGGTATGGCACTGCTATTAAGGTATATGGGAGGGCATGTCTCACGATGGAGAGTGAAAGTTACCTGGATAGATTTACGTTCATTGACTTTTATTCTCCACCAAGTAAACCAGTTCTGGAGGTGTTGGATTTGGATTTGGAGAGTTTCGGAAGCATGTTGGGGATTTTCGCTAGATGCAAGGCAGGCCGTATCATCGGCGTATGTAGCAAAGAAGGTATTAGGGCAGATTGGAAAATCGGATGTGTAAATGTTGTAGAGGATGGGTCCAAGTATGCTACCCTGAGGAACCCCAGCCAATATGGGAGAGATATTGGAGAGTTCGTTGGATTCATTTACTTGGAAGTGTCGGTTGGACAGGAATGTTCTTAGGATTAGGAAATAGGTGGAAGGAAGGTCCCTCTTGAGTTTCCAGAGTAGACCCGGGTGCCAAACTCTATCAAAAGCTTGACTTATATCAAGAAACACACCGGGACAGTACTCTTTTCTTTCTAAAAAGGATGCAATGAAATCGACAACTCGATGACACTGCTGGGTAGTGGAGTGTTCGGCGCGGAAACCAAACTGGTGATTAGGAATTAAATTTGAAGATTCGAGTAGAGGATGTAAGCGGCGAAGGAGAATTTTTTCAAAGATTTTTGAGAGTACTGGGAAGAGACTTATTTTACCCTGTAGGAAGTGTGGCGGTTTATTGGTTTATTGGGCTTAGGGATCATTTTAATTATGGCAAATTTCCAGAGGATTGGAAAATGTGTTGTTCTAAGGATGGAGTTATATCTTGTGGCAAGGAACACTATTGCTCTTTTAGGGAGTTGTTGGAGTATATTGGAGGTAATCAGATCATAGCCAGGAGCTTTATTTTTGGGAAGGAGCTTGATTAAATTGGCAACTTCGGAAGGAGTGATTGCCTTAGGGGGAAGACTCATGGGTAAAGGAATGGATAGTTCCGTCTCGATTGTAGTGCAATGAGTCCTGTCTAATATGTCCTCATGTGGAGTAAATGTTTGTGCAAGGTGTTCAGCAAAAGCGTCTGCTTTATGTTTGTCCGTTTTGGCCCAGGTTCCGTCAGTTTTTCGTAAAGGGTGCTTTGTTTTTCTATAAGATAGTATTTGTCTTGTAGCAGTCCACAAAGTTCTGTTTTTCGTTAGGGTTAAAGTATAGTTTCTAAAACGTTCTGTATTGTATTTAGTGATTTCGTCATGTAGTTCTGTTTGCAGTTTCTTCAGTTTGGTTTTGTCGCTGGGCATTCTTGTGTGTTGCCAATGAGCTCTTGCTTTTCGTTTTTCTGCAATAAGACGCCTAATTGCTAATGGTTGATTTGTCGGGTTTTGTGTAGGTTTCAAGTTTTTACTTTTTTGAGAAAAGGCTGTACCGTTTTGTAATAAACATGTAAACTTGTGTAGCGCGTCATCTAGTTCTTGTTCTGTTTCTAAGCTTTGTCGTAAATCTAAATGCTCGTCAATATATTGTTTGAATAATTCCTAGTCAATTCATCCATTAATAAGTCTCGGCGCATTGACTTTTGGAGTGGATTGGGAATCGAGGACTAGTAGAACAGGGCTATGATCGGAGTTAAGATGTAGGAGTGAATTAACATTAATGTTGGAGGAATTGATGGGACTAGTTATAAAGTAATCTAGAATGTCAGGAAGCTTAGATCGGGAAGTTGGCCAGTAAGTGGGAGTCGGAGGAGAGATGACTTTGTAGGGAGAGGATGAAAGCACTTGGCTAAGAATAATCCCACGGGGATTGGAGACTCGACAGCCCCATTGTGGGTCTTTGGCGTTAAAGTCACCTGCAGCAATGAAGGAATTCCCAAGAGCTTGGAAAAATGTCCTAAATTCAAGGGAGAGCTGAGAGATTAAACTTATCGAATTCGATCGTTCATGATCTTTTGAAACGACTTAGTTTTATCTCAAAGCTGGACAAGGTTTTATCTCAAAGGGTTCCTCATCTCATTACGGAAAAAAATTTGTGCCGTCGAATTGACGTTTGTGATTTGCTTCTCAAACGCCAAGAAAATGATCCATTTTTGAAGCGAATCATCATTGAGGACGAGAAATGGGTTATCTACAACAATGTTAAGCGTAAAAGATCCTGGAATAGAAAAGATGAACCGGCTCAAATCACTTCGAAAGCCAATATTCATCAAAAAAAGTTATACTATCTGTTTGGTGGGATTTCAAAGGAATTGTTTCTTTTGAGCTTCTATCGAGTAACACAACGATTCTGAAGTGTACTGTCATCAGTTGGACAAATTGAATGATTCACTTAAAGAAAAAAGACCAGAATTGGTCAATAGATAAGGTATAGTGTTCCAACAGGATAATGCGAAACAACATACAAGTTTGACCACTCGGCAAAAGCTTTTAGAGCTTGGATGGGATATACTGCCACATCCACCATACTCTAAGACCTAGCACCTTCCGATTGTTATTTGTTCAGGTCTCTACAAAACTTTTTAGAGGGTAAAAAAAAGGAGGAGGTCAAAAATAACTTGGATCAGTTTTTTGCCAGCAAAGAACAAAAATTTTATAAGCGTGAAATCATGTTACTGCCAGAAATATGGCAAAGGTTATTGGATTAGACTGGACTATATTTAATTGAATAAAATATTAATTCAATATAAGAAAATCGTCTTTCATTTAAAAAAAAAATGAAATTACTGTCTGGAGAACCCAATAAATAAAATGATTTTACAAAAAACTGCTATTATGAAAATGATCTCATTTTTTCGCTAACAAAGTTTATATAAGAAATGAAACCTTCAAGCATAAGAAATAAATTGTCATTTTATTGTTTTAATAAGATTATTATTAGATCCCATTTGTGACGGATTAAAAATGTAAAAACGTCCAAGTGACTATTTTGTGAAATGAAAGTAATTACACATAATTGACATTTTAAAAAGATCTTAATATTGATGGTAACTCGGTGAATTCTACAAAAAAAAAAATACAATATTTCTAAACTCCACCAATAGTGAATATTTTTTTATACACGTATATTACATAATGTTCTAATTTTAAATTCAAATAATCGAAAATGTTCCAAATTTGGAGAAGTAACAAAATATTTAGGGTTTATTTTAAATTTTAAAAAAGAAAATTGAAAATACTTCTAAGAAAATTCAAATTCAATACTATTTCTAGCAAGATGTTGTGTGTATCTACAATATATCGACCAAAATGTGGTTTTTGAAACCTTTGCAACAAAAATTCATATTTCGAAAACTTGACTTCATTTTATAAATTGTTTATAACAATATCTCAAATTAACTATAATCGCTGATTTTGGGCTATAAATAATAATTTTATGAAAGAATTAAAAGTAGCCTTATTTAATTAGTTCGAAATAAATGACCAAGAAATAAATGGAAAAACCGCATAGTAGAAAGTTAAAAATCACTTGATTAACTACTATTTAAATTGGCATATACGAGTATATATAAAAATCTAGCTTATAACATTAGTTGACTTTCTAAATAAAATTCTAAAAATACTTATATTTATGCTATAAATCTCGGATATAAATTTATTTTATTGAAGTGTGTTAACATATATAGTAGTTTAGAAACGATACAGACTGAAAAAATTAAGAATTTAACAGCTTCATAAACAGTAATCAGAAATGTTTATTTCTTTAGCACTTCTTTCATTAGCAGCAATAAATTATTAACAAATGAGATGATATCAACTTATTTCCCTTCTAATTTTTTTGACAATATTTTTACTACAATATTAATAATAAAATCTAATCTACTATCATAATGCTCTTAAAAAAATTGAAAACTTCTTAAGAAATTATTTTTAAAAAGAAAGAATAAATTGTTACGATCTTACGTAGATTCATTAGATAGAGTAAAATACTATTTTTGTTTATTTAGGATTTTCTTCATTTGACTAAGTTGCATATCACAAATAGTTGACAAGTGTTTATTTGTTGAGGACAGTCGAATTTTAGTTGAATCGTCTCATTGTTTTTGCACGTCATTTTGTCCTTCGGTCTAAAGCAGAGACACGTCATTTCGTCGTTCGGGCAAGCTCTTCTAAACACATTTTTCATAACATTTTCTCAGACTTCTGGTGTTATTTCAGCAAATTTTTTTCAAATGTTATCCTTAGTCATCGAGGTTGTTGTTGCTTTGCTAGTGTACACCTTTTCCATCAAGTACGCCCATGTGAAGAAATCGGGAGTGTTCAAATCAGGGGATCGTGGGGGCCAGTCGATATCAGCTCTTTTTGACATTATTCTGTCGGGGAAAAATTCCTCTCAAAATTTCCATCGTAGCACGAGCTGTGTGTGATGTGGCACCGTCTTCTTTTTTTTTTCCTGTTTAGATTAATGAGGTACAGGGGGAAACCTTCAAAAGGTGCTCGCCTGGAAGTTTTTCCTGCCAGGTGAGTTATGCGGGATTTTTACCTCGCTAAAACCTAACCTGCACCTCTGATCTTGCTTCCGGAACGATGGTTCCCCGGCGGCACTCTTTGTAAATACTACTTCGCCGGGGCGCTCTTGTTTGATGCTACTGCTGTCCCGATGTTATGACGCCTCGCGGCCTATTCTTCGTACGTTGTGTGGAGATTCTTGATAATGGATTCCGCGTACTCCGCAATTCTGTTCCAAGCCGATTGTCTCTTCAGCATGCACTCCACTATATTTTCTGGACTGATAGAACGCTCCAGATTTCTCTCCAGCTCCACCCGCGTCTCCTCATAGAGGGGGACTGGAAGAACACGTGTTCTGCGTCTTCGATCACATCGCGGCAATGATGACAGTTTGGGAAGTCAGTTCTCTTGAATCTGTGCAAGTATGCCCGAAAGCATCCATGCCCAGTCAAGAGTTGGGTGATGTAATACCCGACTTCTCCGTGCAGGCGAGTGATCCATTTGGTAACATGTGGGATCAGCCGATGAGTCCACCGACCCTTCGTCGAGTTGTCCCATCTCTCTTGCCAGAGGCGAAGACTCTCGGGTCTCTCCTCTTCACAGAGGACCTTTCGCCGCTCTTCCTTCTTCCTACGATGTTGGCGTTCCCGCTCTCCTGCCAGAATGTCGATGGGTGGGCATGATGCCACGATGTTGACCGCATCGTGCGATACCGTTCGGTATGCTGACGCCACTCTGATCGCTGAGAGCCGATGGACTGATGTCATTGTCTTGCGGTATGTTGTAAGCTCTACCGATTTTGCCCACATTGGTGCTCCGTATAGCAGGACGGAAGTAACTACAGTTGCCAGTAGTCGCCTTCGGATTTGCCTGGGGCCTCCGATATTGGGCATTATCCGCGAAAGTGCGCCCTGTACTGCTAATGCCTTCCTGCTGACGCTGGAGATGTGCTCCTTGTAGTTGAGTCTGGCATCCAAGACCACTCCTAGAGATACCGGATGTAGGGTAGCGACCGGATGTCGTGATCGCCTACTCTTATGGTGATGGTCTGTCTTATGCTCCGGATGGTGGTGGAGAATGCGGCTTCCAGTTCCTCTAGGTGTTTGGTTACCAGGACAACCGCTACGTCGTCCGCGAAGGCCACGAGTGTTGTGTTCGTCGGTAATTGCAGATGGAGTAGGCCGTCGTACATGTGGCACCGTCTTATCGGAACCACGTGGTCGGTAGGCCTAACTGATCCAATTCGAGGAGAAGGAAGTTTTCCAACGTGTCCCGATAGCGGTCATCAGTAACTGTTACAGCATTGCTTCCAGCATCCTCAAAGAAATATGCGCCAATAAGATGCCGGCCCCAATACCGCATCATACAGTTACTCTACGAGGGTTCAGTGGCTTTCGTGTATCAGTTGAGGGTTTTCAGTGCCCCAATAACGGCGATTCTATTTATTAAAAAAATTTCGAGTCCTCCAATTATAAATTTTTTTTGAGAATATTTAAAACAAAAATGGTAGAGTTATTCGCAATTCTTTTGCAAGGCGTCGATGAGAGGTACCCGGACATTTAGCGACACTCTCCTTCACTACACTTCATTGCTCATATCAGTTGAGGGTTTTCAATGCCCCAATACTGGCTATTATGTTTATTAACAAAGCCAGCTAAGTCGAAGTGTGCTTCGTCGCTCATATCAGTTGAGGGTTTTCAGTGCCCCAATAGCGGCTATTCAGTTTCTTAACAAAAAAACGCTCATGGTTATTTGCCTGCAGCTGTCATGTCAATTGAATTTTATATGAGTAAAAAGATGAATTTTTCTTTTAAATTTTTAACAAGAATGATGGAGATATTCCTAATTCTTGTGCACGGCGTCGATGAGAGGTACCTGAACATTCAGAAACACTCTGCCTCACTGCATCAATCTTTTCAGGTGTGCGTTGGCCTAATTGTCAGCCGGTCTTTGTTTTATTTCCTAGTGTATGCATATTTTCAAAAAATATTCATTACACGCTGAATGGTTGACTTGCCGATTAACGCCAAAAAAGTCAAGTAATTTTCTCGGAGTATTCCCAATTGAACAATTATTTTAAAAAAATGTTTTAATAATTTTGACACATTGTTGTGACTGTTAAATATCAACATAAAAGCATTCTGTAATTCTTGACTGGAACATAAAAAACATCTTGTAATTCCCGACTTTAACCAGTTGTTCGTCAATCACATTTCATATTAAACTTCCGTCTTTATTCCCTGTTCAGACTAATTCACGAATCCCTGTTCAGACTAAAACTCAAACTCGCTGGCGAGCAGCGCTCGTATTTATACTTTCTGTAATATTCTGGAGCTCTCTAGAACAGCTTTTCTAGAATCTTCTAGAGTACACCAGAGCTATGTAACGATGTAACAATATTTAAAATTGCTTTTAAAATTTTGACAATAAAAAAGTTTATTTAATATTTTCAGCAGTAAGAAAAATTATCGACAGTAAATTTGGGAATATCAATAGAAATTTCGCAAATTTTGCTTAAAAATTTCTAAAAAACTTTATAAAAATTTCAAATATTCTCGTCTATAAGCATATCAATGAAAAATTCATAATAAAAAATTATTAAACAAACAATAATTTCCAAAAGATCAACTGAAATCTCATTTTACTATTTTTTTAAATACTATAAAAATGTTTTCAGAAACTAAAAAAAAATTATTTAAAGGACTTTTTTCAAGAATATCAATGAAAAAAATTAAACATTAAATTCATACAATTTCTTTCAATAATCTTTATAAATTTTATTAAAAAAAATTTACAAATTTTTAACAACTTACAGAATATTCCAAAAATATAGTCACTCTTTCTCCTAGTTGATCCGAGCACATTCCCTAAATAAGCTTGATTGCAAACAGTTCCCTAAAAAATATTTCAAGAATTATAATTTTTTATATTTAAAAAAATTGTATTGTTAAAAAAATTTAAATGTAGAAAATTTTTGAAAAAAAATTCGAGGAAATTATTGGCAATCATTCAGAGCATCTACTTTTCATAGAAGTCTAGAGATGACATACTAAAATTCACACATTTAAGAAAATAAATATAGACCAAAAGCAATTAATATAGATAGCCAACACCTTTTTTTTTTAAAAAAAAAAAATTATTTATAATCAACTATTAATTACAAATTTAATTTACAACATTGTAATTATGCTATTAAAGGCTTACGATTACTGTTGCACAAATTATTTGATTTTCGGATTGGTATTTAGAAGAATTTTTTTTTTTGAATATACCATAATAAAACCTTGATTTTTTTGTAATTAAAATCTAACCAATTACTTTTTTTTTGGATAAAAAGAAAAAAAATATTTTAAATTGTCAACAAAATTTCATCACATTTATACGCATTAGACGAACCCATATCAATAATTATGGAAATTTTCCTATGTGTGTACATACTTAATGTACGTTTTTAATGTAAATATTGTGAATATTGCAATTTTAATAGTAGTATATATAATAAAAGTCAATAGTTTAATTTATTTAATTCATTTTTTTACCAAACTAATGTTGATAAGATTAGGTAATGGCTTTTCAAGAAAGACAAAAGTTATTTTGCACAAGTCAAAAATCCCAAAAATTGTTTGTAATAATCGAAAATTGTTGAAAAATATAATGAGAGCTGAATTGAAACCGTAACGAAATGAAAGCTGTTTGATTTCTATTATATTATTCTGTAAATAAAACTAACGAATTACTTATTTAACTACAATATTTCGAAAAGATGAGAAAAACTATTCACAAAACGAATACAATTTGTTCAAATATACGAAATCCCCCCAAAAATTAATAGAATTCAATAAAATATACAATTTTTTTTTCAATAGAGTATATTAAAAAGTGTACTCGTAGTGAATGTATAAGTGTTAAAAAGTAATTTTTTTGTTTCTCTGTTAAAAATTTCGAAATCAAGGTAATTTAGATACTCGTTTTTTTTAAGTACTTTGAAAAGAATTCGTGCAGTTATGTAGAAGTTTTTGTTTTAATTTTCTTTTTTCCTCTAAGGTACAGAAACAGGTGCAATTTTGTAGAAATATCAAAAATTTTCAATCTTGACCAAATGAAGAACTATTGACGCGTTAAAATCTGAAACTGTTTAGTTCAGATTGTTGTCTCTGTTTGGTATAAATCAAAAGAGTTCATTCAAGTTTTCATATTGTTTAATTAAGAAATTTTCAGTATACTTTAGATTTTTCTATCAGAATCGTGTGAATAAGATTTAGATTCACAAGACCATAAAATCAATCATACAAGAATCATACTTAAAGCATAATGGAGATAAGAAAATGCTAAGTATTAAAATGTCTACACTATCAGAACACCTGACTAATAGTTGATGGCAATTGGATCTATTCGATTATTGATATATTAATCGTCGTATGCGAAATTATCTCCCAAATAAACTTATGGAAGTAATATTATTATTTTACGATTTTTTTTTTAAAATGATCTGGAATTATTTTAGACCAAAATCAATGGAACAAAATAAAATCTTGAGAAGAACTAAGAAAAATCGCACCTGTTAGCAGTCAAGCAAAATCGAATTATTATGCTTTGATTAAATTAGTCATGGAATTAAGGCCTGAATACTACCGATGTCTAAACGTGTTTTTGTATTTTTAGATTTTTGAATTATTATTTTTTTTTTTGCCTATCATAGAAAGTGTGGGGTGGAGGAACTCCTAAATTTCTTAAATACAACCTTAAATCTTAAATTTATACACCTATAAAAATGGAAACAATTAAAGAAATTCTTCAGTTATCTTGAAATTTAAGTAATTTTTAAATTTTCAAAGAGTACTTACACCAAAAAAATCTTTCCAGATAATAGATTTGGAACCAGTAAATTTTCGGTAATAAAATAGAATTTTTGGTATAAGCTTACAAAGCGAAAAATTCTCTATAACCAGTAATAATCTATGGGCAAGATAAATAGTAAATTTTCAGTGAATAACAAAATATTGAATTTGGGGTACCCTAAACTAATACAAACAGAAACTGTAGTCGAAGATCGAACTGGCAAAGATGAGGGTGTGTTGAAAATTCAGTGATTTTTGCTTTTACTAAAAATTGAAAGATTTTCAAATTTTACCAAAGCAACAGACTACTAGCAAAAAGGTCGATTTAGTGATGGTATTAGAAATTTCACAACCGCATAAATTTCTCATCACAATGCACTTGTAGTCAGTGAAAATTTAGGTGACAAAATGAATATGTTTAAAGTGGAAAGAAATTTCCTACAAAACGAGTAGAAGTAAATCAACCCATGAAATGGAAGTTGTTAGAAAACAGGTGGAAAAAATTTCACTCACGCTAATGACAATTACACGTACTCCACTTTTGTCATACTTGGTGTAGTAGACCTTATGAGTTTATTCTATGGTCTTAAATGAAAATCTTCAATATACTCATTTCTTAATAAATTTGTATAGTAACCTGCTATACAAAAAAAAAGAAAAATAATTTATGAACTCGGTTTCTGACATAAAAAGAATCCGGAAATAATTGTTTCAGCTGCAAGACGAGTTTGCTTATCAGTTTAGTAGGTCTCTAGGCGATACTAAAAAAATTCTTCAAGTTCTCTCTCTCAGTTAACTTACATTTTCACAATTTTGCAAGTCAAAAGAACTTGGTTCACACTAGCTCATATATTGTACCACTTTCTTTAAAAACATGTTGACTAGAGTACAATCACCGTAAAGATTATTATTACTATTATTTCCATCTGACATTGAATTATTTTAAATTAATGAAACTTGGTAGACACATTTGGCCAGATCACACTAGGTTTTCCACTTCTAGTATTGTGCCTTTATTACAAACCATAGCAATTTATTGTACTTGCAAAATCACATAATAACGCCAATGACTAATGATATCGAAACATTTTTGTAGACAAACTTCCATTTTACCTAAATTTTTAATGGGATATTCCTCTGAGTTAAGCTATTCTGAAAATGGATTTAATCATGCCAAAACAACATAAAAATTTCAATACACTTAACTACCTGTTGAGCACCTGTTGATTAATTGTTTTTTAATGTTCCGAGTTCATCCATAAAAATTACACAATTCAGTACTGGAATTTAAATTACATTAAATTTGCAGTGAATTTTTACGATTGGTCAAAGAGAAGTTCATTTTGAAAGTAGGCAAAGTTATAATATTATTGTTCATATTAAAGTGATGTGCTCTCATTTTGGTCCTTCTTACATTACATTTATTTAATTATTATTTATTTAGATTGACAAAAGTGCATTTGTCAATACTTCGTTGAAAGTCTATTCAAAAAGTATCGCGAATTTTGAATTTCCGCGGGCTACATACGCATATATTCGATTTCAGATTTTTTTGTAGCCTTATGTTGCTATTCATGTTTCTCACTTATGCCGACAAGTTTTACCAAATTGAATGTTCAGTTAATTTTTGACAGCTGCTTTGCTTGCACGTGTTTTGGCTCGTCTTCGATTTTTGCTCATTCCAAAAAATGGATCAAAGAATCTGTATCAAATATTGTGTGAAAAACGAAATTAATTGCGCGGACGCATTTTTAATGTTGGCTGTAGTATATGGTGAAGCTACCTTGGACCGAAGCAACGTTTATCGGTTTACAAAATGTTCTCAGAGGGCCGAGAAGATGTGAACGACGAAAAGCGTGCCGGACGCCCGAGCACGTCGACAACAGACGAAAACATTGATGAAGTGAAGAAAATAGTATTGGCCAATCGTCGAATCACCGTTGGAGAAGTTGCTGAGGACTTCAACATATTGATTGACTTGTACCATTCGATTTTTACCAATGATTTGGGTGTGAGACAGGTTGCCGCGAAATTCGTACCAAAATTACTCAATTTTGACCAAAAACAGCATCGCATTAACATTGCTAAGGAGCTGTTGGATTCTGTCCGCGATGACCTAAATTTGCTCCAGAGGATCATAACTGGTGACGAATCATGGGTTTATGGTTATGACGTGGAAACCAAAGCTCAATCATCCCAATGGAAGCTGCCGCACGAGTCAAGACCGAAAAAAGCGCGCCAAGTTCGGTCGAATGTGAAGGTTTTGCTTACAGTTTTCTTCTATTGCAGGGGCGTGGTGCATCATGAGTTCTTGCCACAGGGTAGAACGGTCAAAAAGGAATATTACCTGTAAGTTATGCGCATGTTGCGCAAAGTAATCCGCTAGAAACGCTCGGATTTGTGGAAGAACAAAAATTGGCTTTTGCACCATGATAACGCCTCTGCTCACGCATAGTTGCTTGTGCGCGAATTTTTGACCAAAAACAACACACTAATAATGCCGCAGCCACCGTATTCCCCAGATCTGACCCTCTGTGACATTTTCTTGTTCTCGAAACTGAAGAGCCCCATGAAAGGACGACGCTACGCTACGATTGAGGAGATTGAGACGGCATCGAAGGAGGAGCTGAACAAGATCACAAAAAATGATCTTTTGAAGTACTTCGAAGATTGGTGGGGATTATTTTGAAGGGTTAATAAAACACCATAAATTGGGCTCGTATAGGCAATGGGAAAAATAGTGTTCCTGTTACTTTTACTCTTTGCAAAGAATGTCAATATTATGCTTTGCCAAGAATCAATTCGACATGGAACGTACATGCAAAACTGAAAAGAACTAAAAAAACTACAAAAACGATCAAAACTGCTAATTGATAAAATAGTACTTCTATACAATAAGGTAATCAGACCCATATGAACTTACAGCATAAAACTTTTAGGTGATGAACCAAACTTTTGAATTCCATTTGAATTGAAATTTCTCCAAGCAATTGTTGATGGTCCCGATTATGTGCGTAATAGTAAAATCCATCACGACCTCAATGTTCCTTACATTCGTGAATTGTCTGTTAGTCGTTACAAAAACTTTTATAGTAGTTCTCTTGTCCTCGCTTTTCTTCCCCGAAAACATACATAGACGCTTGAAAAGGCAATGAATTTTAGAGTGAATTTTACTCTAGGTAAAATCTGCTTGTTAGTTTAAAATGGTTGTGGATCACAATGAAAAAAAATTTGTACAGGTCAAAAATATACCATTTTTTAAAACATTCTTAAATATTTGTTAGTTTAAAATCCGTAGGACATGAGCCAGGCGCCATGATGTAGCGGCACAATCGTGACTCTATTTGTGGACCTGAAAGTGTGTTGTTTCATATAAAACTGGTCACTTGTTAGATAAATGGATCAGTTAGAAGTGCTTAGATCTGTAGAACATGTTAGTTTTTTTTTTTTAAATTAAAAAAAAAATTTGAAAAGGTATTAAGGGCTTAAAAGCTCTACGAATAGACATTTTGCTATGCGGATTTTCCGTCAGGATGAGCAGATGAGGCGCCGGTGTTTTCGAAGAGAAAATTATTTATGAGGGCAAAATGTTCTTTTTTTCCGTCAGGATGAGCAGATGAGGCGCCAGTGTTTTCGAAGAGGAAATTATTTATGAGGGATAAATGTCCTTTCCAAATTCTGGATAATTTTCATGCCCAGAATATTGCTAATACTGTTAAGTGGAATGACTAAGCAATTATTGGCCAATGTTTCAACAGAAACTTCTCTAGCCTTTATTTACTATTTGGTAAACAAATGCGGCAACTAAGAACACTGACCGTTGTATAATATTTATTCAAATATTTTTTCCAATCCATAGAAAATATTTTTCTACACGGAAATAAACTAATTAAAAATATACAATTTTAAAGAATTGTACATCATCAACCGATAAAATTTAATTTTGAAGATCTCCAGGGTTTTTAATACAATAGTTACTAATTAAAAAAAGTACTCTTTCTTTGCCAATATTAATAGATACAATAACGAACTTTTATTCTTTAACCAATGAATGATTCGATGAGGTAATTGATTAACCAATTGAATTGCAATAATTTCAAGTCATTTATGAGAATTTACAAAGAAAAGACCATACGAAAAGTTACCTTATGATTTCTTGAATTCCATATTTGGTTTATTTACCGTACAATTCTATATAGTGTAACGTACCGTTAATTTGGTTAATTTACCAAAGAATTACCAAAAAAAAATCTATATGCATATTCTCTAAAATGGACTTTAAGAAATCTACCAGCTTTCCGTGCTCTTTCCAATTCAAATTCAATGTAACCAACAAAATACTTTTAATTTTCTTCATTTTACACTATTATACTTAATTCAGAATTGCGGTAATTTTCTAAGTAAGTACTTAAAAATTTTCATTAATGAAAACTCAACGATGTGAGAAAGAAAAAAAGATTATGCAACAGGAAATTAAAGTTGAAAATATTTGCCATATAGTTCGATATTTATAAAATGTGCAAGTATGTACTTCTTGAGAATACGTACGAGTAGATAAAATATACAAAATTTATATAATTAAGATTTAAAAATATTATTACAATTACTTTGAAGAAGAATAAACATACACATATGTTGAGATTGTTAATAAGAAAAATTAAAGAAACACGGTTTTTTTTTTTATTGGACATGTTAAAGAGAAAATATTCTAAGTGTAGAAGAAAGTTTGATGGGATATATTGTATGATTCCATTATCGGTAGGGAAAGCAGCAATGGGCACTAAGCGAGGTAAAAAGCTGAACTTATTCTGTTTCTATAATTAAGTGCTATATGATAATTGTTCACAGTGGCTGATCATCACTATAACCGTTGGCATCGACATCACCATCTTCGTCGTCAGTAAGTTGTACCATCATTTTTCTCATCATTATTATTACCGTCATTACGTGAATACTGTTCATCATGACCATAGTAGTCAGCTTCGCTACCAACACCATCATCATCATCATCATCATCATCATAAATTTAGTCACTACCGTCGCATCCGTCTCTGAAACGGTCAATGCTACCCTGATCCGCGTCATGATCATAATACGCGGACTGTGTTTTGTTGCTTTAGAACATTCTTTGAACCGGCACCGGGATGGTCACTACAATTATGATTACTAATAAAGGAACCCGTCGAGTGAAACTTCCATTATTTAATTTACAGCAAACTCTGTCTTACTAGTCCGACTAGTTGGCCTGATATCTTGCTGTACTGTCGGATAGATAGTAGTACCCTGAAAGTACCACTAAAAATTATAGAACCATAAACACTAAATATATTTGCGCACACCATGCATTTATTTGCGGTGAGAAAGTCTATGAATCTCTGAGCCTTAAAATAAGGTGCGATTCCACATCGCCCTGTGGTGATACTTTTACTACAGAATTATTGGATAATTTTGTTTTCTATTCGTCTGCCATATTGATGGACACTAATGCGTTCGTATCACTAATGATATGCTGTTAATCTACGGCCGACTCTACAGAGATTGCACTTTAAAAATTTGTACAACAAAAAAATCATATTACCGTAGACCATATGTCTTAGCTTACAATGTTCACCTATCCGTCCACATAGCTTAACTATTAAATTGTATTATTTATTATCGTGATGACGGCGAAGATGACAATATGATAGCTTCGGTGTCTGATTGTAAGTCAGAAAGCAATTTTTTGTTCGTTTTTTTTTATAGTAAATTTTTTATATCCTCGATACCCTTAATAACTTGGTGGTATACTTTATTTTAGTTCGATCATAGAGTATTTGAAAATTTTTAACTTTTAATTAGCTACGTTCAACAAAAGTTTGAGGAAAAATAATCATTTCAGGTGCAAAGGGGAGACTTTATGGTCAATTTTTTAATAATGGTATACTAAATAAAGAATTTTGTTTTTAGAGCTATAAAGAAAATAAAGTAACATATTTACCTATTGGGTTTCATTAATAAAAATGAAAACGATTTTCTTATAGTGAATTAATATTTTATTCAATTAAATATTGTCAAGTCTGATCCAATACCCATTCTCAATCTTTCTGGTAGTAGCATGATTTCACGCTTATAAAATGTTTGTTCATTGCTGGCAAAAAACTGATTCAAGTGATTTTTGACCTCCTCATTTCAATTAAACGTTTTACCGTCTAAAAAATTTTGTAGAGACCGGAACAAATAATAATTGGAAGGTGCTAGGTCTGAAGAGTATGGTGGATGTGGCAGTATATCCCATCCAAGCTCTAAAAGCTTTTTCCGAGTGGTCAAACTTGTATGTGGTTTCGCATTATCCTGTTGGAGAACTATACCTTTCCTACTGACCAATTCTGGTCTTTTTTCTTTAAGTGAATCATCCAACTGATGACAGTACACTTCAGAATTGACCATTGTGTTGCTCGATAGAAAATAAACGATTCTTTGAAATCCCACCATACAGATTGCATAACTTTTTTTGATGAATATTGGCTCTGGAAGTGCTTTGAGCATCTGCGGCTGTGCCGTCCTGGATCCACCGGTTCTCGACCGATCTGCGGCTGTGCCGTCCTGGATCCACCGGTTCTCGACTGGGCGTGGTTAGTACTTGGATGGGTGACCGCTTGGGAACACCGCGTGCCGCAGGTTTAACCGTGTGTGTGTCGACCGACTCACACTCGGTAGGTAGCGTGTTCGATTCCCGCTGCCGCCATCTCGGCATGGTGCCGGGGCGAGAGGCCGACTACAAGCCTTATATGTAGTCCGTAGGGCCCCCCAACGTTACTGGAGGTTACTTCGCTGGCCTGAAAAGCCGCAAGCTTATAAAAACCACCTTATCAAGAAACAGCACAAGAAGAATCAACCGGACCGTACCTCAGGCAAAAAACTCATCTGGTTTTCATCGAACAGCCCGAGTAGGTATCTGGAACGTGCGGGACTCTCTCCCAAAAAACTTCTCGACTGGCTTCTCTCCCAAAAAACGCTTACAACCTCGACATCCTGGGAATCTCCGAGACAAGGTGGAAACATCAAGGGAGCCCTCACAACGCAGACGGGTGAACACTTCATCTACAGCGCAAACGACAGCGGCCACCACTGTGGAGTCGGATTGATCCTATCGGCCAACGCAAAAAGAGATCTCTCATGGGCTACAAACCGGTCTCCGACCGCCTTCTGACAGCCAGGCTCCACTCTAAGTTCCGAAAGATCACCATCGTGCAGTGCCCCAACCGAAGTAGATGATGACGCCAACAAAAAAGAAGCCTTCTACCACCAACTAGAGACGTGGATTCTCTGTGCAGCTATATGCTCCATAGGAGCGACTGTGTCTCATGACTATGTGTAATATGTGTCATAATGTATAATGTAGAAATGAAACCTGTCAAATAAAAAAAATAAAAAAAAAGTGCTTTGAGCCGGTCCATCTTTTCTACTCCAGGATCTTTTGCACTTAACATTGTTGTATACAACCCATTTCTCATCCCCAGTGATGATACGCTTCAAAAATGGATCATTTTCTGCGTTTGAGAAGCAAATCGCGACGGCACAAATTTTTTTCTGTAAGGACATGAGGAACCCATATGTCGACCTTTGAGATTAAATCTAGCCATTTGAAATGACCATCAATTGTCAAATTCGATCAATTTAATCTCTCAGCAATCTCACGAGTTGTTATTCACCAGTTTGCGTCAATTAATACCTTTATTGTGTCTTTATCAGGTTCAACTGGCCTTCCAGAACGTGGTGCATCTTCGAGATCAGTTTAACACACTTTCTCCATACACATTGGATAATTTTTTGCTTGCTTGAATAGCATTTTTATCTTTTCTATAGTAAAAAAGTAAAATATGCCGAAAATGCTGTTTTTCACGTTCCATATTTAAAAGGGGATCAACCAAAAACTACTGTGCAAAAATAAATCAAATTTTTTCACACGCAAGGCTTGTTATGTCAGCTGTCAAAATACATATGATTATGCAGTTTAAGCGTGAAGTTGGTTGGGCAAAAACGAAATTATTTTCCTGATAACCCAATACAAAACTATTTGCTCCGCGTATGAGCAAAAATTTAACAATAATGCAAGGAAATAAATTACAGTAGAATTCGTGGCAAATATTATATTGTAAATAATAGTTTAATTTATTTTCAACTGTAATAAGCCTAAACCGCTATTACAACATTGTTTTTATAAAAAATTGTATCTGAAAACATAGTCACTCATAAGTTGTATTATAATTAAACTTCGAAAAACAAATATCCATTTATGTTTTTCTGATAACCGTTTAACTCTTTTGTTTTTTATTATTTGGAAAAATTTAAATTTTAGCTAACAAGATTTTATAAACAATAACCACCCAAACTGTAATGTGCATGCAAACTGTTAAGACGTCTGCCAAGAATTTCCTAAAAACATGTTACCACCCACTGAACAAAATGTATCTATTTTAATGAGATTTTTAATGTACGAAAAAACATTCGTATATCTATCAATGGTGTAGTTTACCATTGAATCCAAAGATCTACCATCAATTTTGTTTTGCATTAAGCTGCCAGTATCCATAAAGACATTGAATATAAATAGGTGGTCAGATAGTTGGACTGCAACTTCATAGTTTGTACAATAAAATTCTGAATAAGTTCAATAGTGTTAGATAGTCATCCGTTAGGCAGGAAGACGTCTCTGCGCCCACATGGTGTCCACTTATGAAAAAGCGCAAATACTTGTTAGCATTTGGAAACAACATTGAGCAATAAGCATTGGGAGCAGTCTTAGTGAATAGTGCGACCTGTGGCGATTCTGGTATCCGAAATTCATGAAGGCACTTCTCTCTATCCAAGTAGTTAACAATTTGTCACAGATAAAACTGGTTATTATGTGCTATCTATAACAGTTTTGGTGTTTTATTATAGATTTTATTCGCGATGGTACCGGCAGCATATAATTTATGCTTCTATTATTGTCTATTGCGAAAAATTGCATATGCGCACGCTTCACCTTCAACTAACCATTAACGAAAAGAATTTATATATATTTATCTTCATGCCATACAGTGAATATATATATACTCATGGTTTTGTTCTCTCTATCTTTAGGCTAAATAGCATTTTTTAATCTTTCTATATGGTTGAACATGTTAATTCGATTGCTCGACAATAAGTCGGACACCATCGTTATAGTAAGAATAGATTGCATGGCTAACAAAATGACCACTAGAGAATTGCATACATTTCCTAATTGAAATATGGTAAAAAATACCAAAAAACTATAATTTGAACAGTTCTGAAATCCCTTATAAGAAACTTGACTCGCAGCTAGTCAAAATTACTATCCGAATACTTATATTACAATTTATTTTACACCAACGAGATAAGTGTAAAATTGAATTGTGGGCAAAACTGAATTATTTTCTTTAATTTTCCTATTCCATATTTTGTATTAGTACAAAAAATAGTAATAGGCAGACTTAAATAACAATATTAATTAGAGTAGTTAAAAACTTTTAACCAATCGCGGGACCAGTAACGCTTAAGTCATGTATTTAATGCAATAGAAACATTCAAACAAAAAAAGAAACAATAATAACAACAACAAAGAAAACATGTATACGAGATCTGTTCAAAAAGTATCGTGAATTTTGAATTTCCGTGGGTTACGTATATTCGATTTTCGATTTTTTGTGGCGTTATGTTGGTACTCATGTCTCTCACTTATGCCGACAAGTTCGACCATTTTGAATGTTCAGTTAATTTTTGACAGCTGCTTTTCTTACACGTGTTTTGGCTTATCTTCGATTTTTGCTCATACCAAAAAATGGATCAAAGAATCTGTATCAAATTTTGTGTGAAAAATAAAATTAATTGCGCGGACGCATTCTGAATGTTGACTGTGGCATATGATGAAGCTATCTTGGACCGAAGCAACGTTTATGGGTGGTACAAAATGTCCTTAGAGGGCCGAGAAGATGTGAACGATGAAAAGCGTGCCGGACGCCCGAGCACGTCAACAACAGACGAAAACATTGATGAAGTGAAGAAAATAGTATTGGCCAATCGTCGAATCACCGTTAGAGAAGTTGCTGAGGACTAAAACATATTGATTGACTCGTGCCATTCGATTTTTAGCAATGATTTAGGCGTGAGACGGATCGCCGCGAAATTCACACCAAAATTGCTCAATTTCAACCAAAAACAGCATCGCATTAACATTGCTAAGGAACTGTTGGACTCTGTCGGCGACGACCCAAATTTGCTCCAGAGGGTCATAACTGGTGACCAATCATGGGTTTATGGTAATGACGTGGAAACCAAAGCTCAAACATCCCAATGAAAGCTGCCGCACGAGTCAAGACCGAAAAAAGCGCGCCAAGTTCGGTTGAATGTGAAGGTGAGTTCTACTTACAGTTTTCTTCGATGAGTTCTTGCCACAGGGTAGAAAGGTCCATAAGAAATATTACCTGCAATTTATGGGCAAGTTGCGTGAAGTAATTTTCCAGAAACGCTCGGATTTGTGAAAGAACAAAAATTGGCTTTTGCACCATGATAACGCCACTCCTCACGCATCGTTTCTTGTGCGCGAATTTTTGGCCAAAAACAACATACTAATAATGCCGCAGCCACCATATTCCGCAGATCTGGTCCCCTGTGACTTTTTCTTGTTCTCGAAACTGACGAGCCCCGTGAAAGGACGACGTTACGCTACGATTGAGACGGCATCAAAGGAGGAGCTGAACAAGATCACAAAAAATGATTTTTGAAGTACTTCGAGGATTGGAAAAAACGTTGGCACAAGTGTATAATATCTTATGGGGATTAGTTTGAAGGGGACAAAATAGATATTCATGAATAAATAAATTATTTTTGAAAAAACACAAAATTCGCGATACTTTTTGAACAGACCTCCTATATAGAGAAGAACGTGGAGGATAGGCTCTTGAACCAGGGCTTTGTATGATTTATAAAGAAACACTTCAAATGGAACTTTAAGATCACGATAAATAGTACCATTCCGAACATAATGGAAGCATCGACAATCTTACGAAGTATTTTCTTCATTTAGATTCAACGGAAATTGGAAGATTTACCAGAGCACAAATTTTCGTAGCCCATAAGTCCAAAAAGGTTTCAAAAACACATTGTGTAATAGTACTTTGCTGTCTATTGTAAGTTTAGAACGTTTGTCTAGAAGCCAAAGCGGTATCGTTGGTTTAGTTCTAGTCTTTTAAGCCTTAAGTGTGCATTCGATGTTTAGCGTTTTTCTAAGTGATGTCCTTTGTACTGCCATTAAGAAATATGAAAAGACACGGTTCAGAGCAGTAAGTAAAAATTACGTGGATAGGTTGACGTTCATTTAGTTTTATTCTCGACTTGATAAACTAAATTTGAAGGGTTTCAATTTGAATTTGCAAAATTTTAGAAGCCTTTTGAAGTTGGTAATAGGATGCACGTGGAGTCGTATTGTCTGCACGTGTAGCCGGTAATGTGTTATAACAGGTATAAATATTGTAAAGGATGAGACCAAGCATACTTCCATGTGGGATACCATCGAATATAAGATAGATATTTGAGAGTTCATTGGATTCACTTACTTGAAAATATCGATTAGAAAGAAATTATTTTATTTCCAAACGATATGTAGAAAAAACGATCCTTCTGAGTAGCCAAAGTAAGCCCGGTTGCCAAACTTGATCAAAAGCTTGACTTATTATTAAGAAATTAGATATTCTTTTCATTTTGGAAATTATAAAATTAAATTTTCTATTTCGAATTGCAACAACAAAAGAATATACTCGTACAAATTAAGTCAAAAGCATGAAATTTGTTTAAGGAATAGTAGGGAATGAAGAGCCATTAAAAAATTTACATAAAGGCTTTACTTACGATGGTAATTATGTGATAAATTGCAGGGAATCCATAAGATTCTAGTATTTATCAATGGGAAACGATCAATTTAGGATGGAGTAGACATCAATGACAGTGATTTAAGTTTGTTTTTTCCTTTTTTTTGTGCTTTTTAATAACGACTAGTAAAAGAACCTAACGGATGTCTTAAGTTTACCTAATGCTATTGGCAAACTGGTACTTTGTCGATGATGGATCATCCTTCAGCGATGCATAAGACTAATCGACAATATTATATACGAAAAGAATTTATCTTCCTTTAAGTAGGAAGAAGAGGTAGAGTTTCCATCGACGACGATTTATAAAATAAAACCTTAAGAAAACGTACAGTTGAGTCGTCATTGGTGTCATTATCGCTGATAGCAATCGTTTTCTATGAACAACCACCATCAGTACAGGAGTAAAAGAAAATGCTCTTAAAATAAAGCGATGACATATATTTTTTGAAAATACCAATAAACCCGGGAGTCTATTCTAGAAATTTAGCTTTTTTTATTTTTCAGTCGTGATAGCTGCAAATATCCTGGTTAAGATCGAGGCACTATGTCAAAGACACGCTCAAGTAGTCGTTGGCCTTAAAACAAATCCATCCCACATTCAGCGGTAAGATCAAGCTTGACTTTGAATGCGAAATGTATAGATTGACCATGGTAACAGTGAAATGGTAATATGGCGACGATGATGATGACTACGGTAATAAGAGACAACGATTTTGATTTATTCACATTGTCACCAGAATTGTGACTGAGCTGCTCTTGAAGATCGACTTTTGACAGATGTTGACTATTATTCACTTCAATTTGAAGACTTGTATTAAGATAGCGTATCGTCGGTGATGCCAAGAGTCTGAAGTTTGAAATCGATCCTATGATGACGGGCATAACTCATTCCTATAACTGAGAAGCGATTCTGTTCTATTCAACTATAGTGGATGGGCGCCTTTTTACTTTTGATTATATCTTATGGAATTATTCATTTTTCATGCATAGTCACTCAAATACTATTGCGATCATACAGCGACTATCTTCCTATGCACTTTGTCATTTGAGGATAGCTAGCATGAAGTTGGTTGTAGACTCGAACGTTGGGATAGACTAAGATTAAGACTGATGCCAATGATAATTGTGTCAGTAGACGGATAGACTTTGGCTTTAAAAAAAAAAAAAATGCATCTAAAAGATAAATCGTGCAGTCAAAACACAGCATTGAGTTAATTTTGCAATATATCAAAATATTAAAACCATAATTAAGAGTATATTAGAATGAATGCAATGATTCTAATTTAATATTAGTTAGTAAATAAATAAAAATGCAAACCTTGATTTTGTAAATTATTTACATTGGCAAATAATTGCTTAAATTATTACATTTTGCAAATAAAAACATATTTTTCTCAGTAAATAGATTATATTGATGGGAAAAATTTGAATAATTGAAAATATTACTGGAGTAAGTCTATTGCTATCCTCATCTACCGGATAACAAAATTATTTGTCTTTATGGATGGACAAACTTTAATATTCTACGAGGAGGACAATTTATCAAACTAATTCTATAAAGACATAGTATAGAAGATGCACAGCTTCTGATTGCATACATTTTCCACTAGCATTACGAGTACAGACACTATAAATAAATTCTACTTTTCTTATCAGAACCAAATATGGTTTGTGAATAAAAATAACGAACACGTACTATTGAAAAGGTGCTTTATCTTGCAGAAAATTTGTTTATAGAAAACAAAGTTGTTCCGTACATTAAATCAGGTTTTGTTATTGGTACACATTAGCTTTGGTAAAAGATTCGTACTCGTACAATAGAACTTGTTGCAATCTTCAAAGATACTCGATCAAGGTACGAGTACTCATTTCACGGTTTTTTGTCTATTCAGATGAAATCAATAAGTAAATTGATAATGCAAATATCTATATAATAAAGCTTTAGCGTTTCTGCACTAAGATTTATCGATTAATAATAATCTACATAAGGATAGGGTTTCATCTATCTATCTTTTAGTGCGTTGTAAACTTCAAAAAGTGCATTGTAAACTTTTAAAACTTTTTAATAAGGAATCATAAATAATATTTTCTCTATAATAGTTTTGTTTTGTTGTGCTAATTATCTATAGAGTGTCTTAAGTATCGATTCTCTTTCAAAAAGACCTACTTGTATTCTATAATTAATAAAATTGACTATTGATAAGATTTTGTATTTTATATCAAAATTAAGAATATAATCAAAAACAGTTTTTAATTATTTTTTATCATTTTCAATATGGAATGGAGTGTTATTAAGTTCTACTAAAATAATGTATAATATTAAGTGTTATTATTTATATTCGGGTGTTCGGAAAGTAATTTGAATTTCATTCAATTAAATAATGTCCAGTCTGATCCACTACTCTTTGCCATCTTTCTGGCAGTAACATGATTCTACGCTCATAAAATTTTGATTCTTTGCTGACAAAAAACTGATTCAAGTGATTTTTGACTTCCTCAATTGAATTAAACGTTTTACCGTCTAAAAAATTTTGTAGCGACTGGAACAAATAATAATCGGAAGGTACTATGTTAAGTCTGGAGAGTATGGTGGGTGTCACAGTATATCCCATCCAAGCTCTAAAAGCTTTTGCCGAATGGTCAAATTTGTATGTGGTTTCGTATAATCCTGTTGGAACACTATACCTTATCTATTGAGCAATTCTGGCCTTTTTTCTTTAAGTGAATCATTCAATTTGTCCAACTGATGACGGTACACTTCAGAATTGATCATTGTGTTACTCGGTAGAAGCTCAAAAAAAACCGATTCCTTTGAAATCCCACCAAACAGATGGTATAACCATTTTTTTGATGAATATTGACTTTCGAAGTGCTTTGAGCAGGTTCATCTTTTCTATTCCAGGATATTTTGTGCTTAACATTGTTGTAGACAACCCATTTTTCGTCCCCAGTGATGATACGCTTCAAAAATGGATCATTTTCTTGGCGTTTGAGAAGCAAATCACAAACGTCAATGCGGCGGCACAAAATTTTTCCCGTAAGAAGATGAGGAACCCATATGTCAAGCCTTGAGAGTAAACGTAGCCGTTTCAAATGATCACGAATGGTCGTATTCGATAAAATTAATCTCTGAGCGACCTCACGCATTGTTATTCGCCGGTTTGCATCAATTAATGCCTTTAATGTACGAGGGTCGTTCAAAAGTCCTTAGAAAAAGATGGAAAAAAACTGTTTCTTAAAAAAAAAAAATTTTATTTTTCAACATAATCTCCTCTTAGCTTTATACACTTTTCCAACCGTTTTTCCAAAAATTTTATCCCGTCCAAAAAATAGGATTTCGGAAGTTCTGCAAAATACTCATCCGTTTGAGCAATGACGTCATCGTTGGAAGTGAACCGCCGTCCACCAAGCCATTTCTTCAGATTGGGGAAAAGAAAATAGTTACTCGGGGCCAAATCTAGTGAATAAGCGGGATGCTGCAACAATTCCATTCTCAATTCCACAATTTTGGCCATGGAAGCAGCGCAGGTGTGCACACGCGCATTGTCCTGATGCAAGAGGATTTTTTTCTTCTTCAGATGGGGGCGTTTCTCTTTGGTTTCCTAGCTCAACCGTTGCAATAATGACGCGTAATACGCTCCTGTTATTGTTTTTCCTTTTTCCAAGTAGTCGATAAAAATGATGCCCTGCGAATCCCAAAATACCGTGGCCATCACCTTGCCGGCCGATGGCACAGTTTTTGCCTTCTTCGGAGCCCGTTCACCCTTGAAAATCCACTGTGATGACTGTCTCTTCGTTTCTGGAGTGTAGTAGTGTATTCAGGTTTCGTCCACAGTGACATATCGACGAAGGAATTTGGCAGGATTGCGATGAAAGAGTGCCAACATAGCCTCAGAGTCCACTGCACGATTGCGCTTATTCTCCTCTGAGAGCAAACGCGGCACCCATCTTGCCGAAATTTTTTTCACAGACAATTTTTCATGCAAAATTGAAGTGACTGTACCTTGTGATATGCCCGTGGCCTCAACTAATTCGCGCACTTTAATTCGCCGATCGTTCAAAATCAGATCGTGGATTTTGTTGATGATTTCAGGAGTAGACACCTCAACTGGGCGTCCTGAACAATGTTCATCTTTTGTGGATGAACGGCCACGTTTAAATTCATTCACCCAATTGTAAACCATCCCAAACACAGGTGCAGATGTGCCATGAACTGCATCCAACTCGGCTTTGATTTCTTTCGGGCTTAAGCCTTTCGAATGGAGATGTTTGATGATAGCCCTAAACTCGCTTTTTTCCATTGTTATGCACAAATAAATGTCGTTAACTTTAATCGACGATAGAAATTGGCCTACGCTATGGATCGAGCTGAAATTTTGACAGCTTTCCTGTCGATAATGGTAATTACAAAAAAAAACGTTTACCGATACTACAAGCGTAATTTCTCGGATTTTCTAAGGACTTATTGAACGACTCTCGTATCTTTATCAGCTTCAACTGGCCTTCCAGAACGTGGTGCATCTTTGAGATCAGTTTTGGCACTGTCGCTCACTTAACACATTTTCTCCATACACATCGAATAATTTTTTTCTTGCTTAAACAGCATTTTTATCTTTTCTATAGTAAAAAAGTAAAATATACCGAAAATGTTTCACTTTCCATATTTAAAAGGATATCAACCAAAAACTACTATGCAGAATCAATCCATTTTATTCACAAGTAAGCCTTGCTGTCAGCTGTCAAAATACATATAATTTTGCGGCTTAAGTGTGAAGTTGGTTGTGAAAAAAAACAATACAATTAAGTCCTCTGTTGGGAAAAAATAAAATTACTTTCCGAACAACCGAATAATATTATTTATTGATAGAAACAACCAAATCTGTCGAAAGCTTTCTCTCTTCAATTTCTGATATCAAATTTACATAGGTCCTGTTCGACATATTAAGGCACCTCAGTCAACTGAATTCCTGAAATTTCTAAAATTGTGTCTAAAAATAAATCTTTATCTTAAGGAACCTCAGCCAACTAGATTTCTCCCCTTCTTTCGTTAATCACTAATTTTACTTGCTTTAAAAGTATAAAAATATCAGTTGTATTTCTTTACTTTGGTAAATATTTGAAGCAGTTTTAGGGAACATTTTTATTAAATAATATTAGAAATAAAAACTTTAAATATTGCTCAATTTATGGGAAATATTCAAATCCTAAAAATTTTGTTAAACCATTTAAAGTTTGTAAAAATTTTCAGTAGTTTTAGCAAATTGAACAAACTTTAAATGGTCTATAAAAATGTAAGCCATAACATATATTATCATAATTAAGAATAAATCGTCATAATTAAGAAAAATTAGAAATCAAATATCTTTAGTTATTTATACAATAATAATTTATTTAAAAAGAAAAATTTTCTAACAATATTTCAAACACAATGTACCAATAACGACCATTTTCGAGTTTTCTTATTTAAGAAAATTTCTTCTAACACAGTCTTTAGGTTTAATTAAGAATAATCAAAATTTATTGCTTGTATTTAATAAATACTAGATAAATAATAAAACTTATACAACGGATACTTCTCAATCATAAATGAACATAACGATTGATCAGTAAAATTATATTAACCATCAATTGGTGAATTGGCTGAAGTTTAATGGATATTTTTCGAGGACAGCATAATAATTTGTAGCGTATTACTATGAGTAGAACTATAACCAATCGTGTAGTAAGATAACTTACAGCCGAACATATGAACTATAGAATACTATAGCATAAATTAATTGCCATGGAAGATACTTAATCAGATCCATTAGTTTTCTTAGATCGTTGCTTTTAAGATCTTAAAGTTGCCTAAGACAAAGTGCAGACGTTGCCATGTATGATGAAGAGATGCATCGTTCCAGTACAACTCCTTGACTATTCCGATATTCCAAAGGCTTTTTAATTTTAAGTCACAAAAATTTATCACTGTCGACGATTTATATAGTACCGTTTCTTATACTGCCGTAGAATGGTTGGTATTTTCTTTGCAAAATCTTACCAAACATGTCTGTGTACTGAAATACCTACGAATAGATTGCAACGTTCATGAATCCAAATACCTTGCATGCATAATAATTCGGTTTTTTTTTCAACTTCCATCGAAAATCTAATAAAAACAAAAATGAGTAGATAAATTAAATTAAATGTATATAAATCTGAAGATGGAAAATTGTGAATTTACAGCAAGTACCAGAGGATTATGGAACACTTCTAATCCGATGAGCGCGTGGTGCCACGTTGTCGCATTAACTTGACTGTACATACACTCGCATAGGAGTTTATACGTATAACTGGGAGAGTAACCAGAAAATCAAACTATCCGTTCGTAAGGAACTACAACTGTATCTAACATAAGTTTGGGACGGAAGATCAGACCTGCCGCAATTGTCCACATACACCCTAAGAGTAATCATCCCGGTATCTTCAATTGAAATAGTTTGTATTAGTTGATGACCATTCAAGTCATTCGCATTGCATTGGTATCATCTTGGTTTTCTGGATTTTCAAGTTCAACATCATCCATTTGTGGGGATTTAGGTCCAGTTTTTCGCAAACAAACTGTTTTATGTAATTCCAATCAACTTATTTCATGTTCGGAACTTCCAATTTCTGGACATACACAAAAACGTGGTACGTCTTATTTACTTAATTTTTTTTATTACCTACACATACCATCTTGATGGTTCATTTATAACAATTTCTCCTATGTAATTTTGTTAATTTCTTATGTAAATAATACTTTCTTCTGATAAACCAAAAATGTTACTACAATAAAGTCGAAAATAGTAGTGCAGTGTACTAGTTCCTATAGTGTATACTGTATACTATATTCAAGTATGCTTGAATTCAATATGTTTTAATTTTCTTCATAATAATAAATTTTACATAATTTAGTTGAATTCAATTTATTAACATTGTTGCCAGAGGAGTTGATTGTCAATTATATAAATAAATATTTAAATAAAAACTGAAAAAATTGAGCGAGTGTTACAGTAGTCGCCAATGGTGTCGGTATTCGTAAAAATATTAGTGTCAGGTATTGAAAATTTCGGCAAGAAGTGATTTCATATATTATATTTAGGACTAATTTTACTAAATTTGATTAACCCATTTCTGTAAATTAATCAACAAAAAAAAATTTATAGATTCAAGAAATTATTATTATTTAGGAAATTAACTGTTTTAACATATAATTAATTTGTTGATATTTTAAAAGGATTGATTAAAAGGAATTAACCTCAAATTTTGAACGAACAATGTATCAACACAACACGTTTTTTAATACAAATATTATGAAATTATTTAATTTATATTAAAACAGGAGTGAAATAAAAGAAAACTAAAAAAAATTTACTTCCTTAAAGTCAAAAAAAAACACTTCGTCTGGCAACAAAAAACGAGCAATCTTATTTAACGGCAAGGAGAAAATAATAAAAATTGTCTGTGAAAAAATTTCGGCAAGATGGGTGCCGCGTTTGCTTGCAGAGAAGGATTAGCGCAATTGTGTAGTGGACTCTGAGGCTATGTTGGCACTCTTTCATCGCAATCCTGCCGAATTCCTTCGTCGATATGTCACTGTGGACGAAACCTGGATACACTACTACACTTCAGAAACGAAGCGACAGTCATCACAGTGGATTTTCAAGGGTGAACGGGCTCCGAAGAAGGCAAAAACTGTGCCATTGGCCGGCAAGGTGATGGCCACGGTCTTTCGGGATTCGCAGGGCATCAATTTTATCGACTACTTGGAAAAAGGAAAAACAATAACAGGAGCGTATTACGCGTCGTTATTGCAACGGTTGAGCGAGGAAATCAAAGAGAAACGCCCCCATCTGAAGAAGAAAAAAATCCTCTTGCATCAGGACAATGCGCGTGTGCAAACCTGCGCTGTTTCCATGGCCAAAATTGTGGAATTGAGAATGGAATTGTTGCAGCATCCCGCTTATTCACCAGATTTGGCCCCGAGTGACTATTTTCTTTTCCCCAATCTAAAGAAATGGCTTGGCGGACGACGGTTCACTTCCAACGAGGACGTCATTGCTCAAACGGATGAGTATTTTGCAGAACTTCCGAAATCCTATTTTTTGGACGGGATAAAAATTTTGGAAAAACGGTTGGAATAGTGTCTAGAGCTGAGAGGAAAAATAAAAAAAAATTTTATTAAAAAACAGTTTCTTTCCATCTTTTTCTAAGGACTTATTGAACGACCCTCGTATCGAAATTTCCTATTTTCATTCTGCCTCATTCAAAAAGTATCGCGAATTTTGTGTTTTTTTTCAAAAATTATTTATTTCTTCATGAATATCTAATTTTTTCCCTTCAAAATAATCCCCACCAGATATTATACACATGTGCTAACGTTTTTTCCAATCCTCGAAGTACTTCAAAAAATCATTTTTTGTGATCTTGTTCGGCTCCTCCTTCGATGCAGTCTTTATCTTCTCAATCGTAGCGTAGCGTCATTCTTTCATGGTGCTCTTCAGTTTCGGGAACAAGAAAAAGTCAAAGGGGACCAGATCTGTGGAATACGGCCGAAAAATCGAGCACAAGCAACGATGCGTGAGCAGGGGCGTTATCATGGTGCAAAATCCAATTTTTGTTCTTCCACAAATTTGGGCGTTTCTGACTGATTGTTTCGCGCATAACTTGCCGGTAATATTCCTTATGGACCGTTCTACCCTGTGGTAAGAACTCATGATGCACCACGCCCCTGCAATCGAAGACAACTGTATGCAAAAGCTTCACATTCGACCAAACTTGGCGCGCTTTTTTCGGTCTTGGCTCGTGCGGCAGCTTCCATTGGGATGATTGAGCTTTGGTTTCCACGTCATAACCATAAACCCATGATTCGTCACCAGTTATGACCATCTGGAGCAAATTTGGGTCATCGCGGACAGAGTCCAACACTTCCTTTGCAATGTTAATGCGTTGGTGCTTTTGGTCTTAATTGAGGAATTTTGGTACAAATTTCGCGGCGACCCGTCTCACAACCAAAATCATTGGTAAAAATCAAATCGCACGAGCCAATCGATATGTTGAAGTCCTCAGCAACTTCTCCGACGGTGATTCGACGATTGGCCAATACTATTTTCTTCACTTCATCAATGTTTTCGTCTGTTGTTGACGTGCTCGGGCGTCCGGCACGCTTTTCGTCGTTCACATCTTCTCGGCCCTCTGAGAACATATTGTACCAACGATAAACGTTGCTTCCGTCCAAGGTAGCTTCACCATCTGCCACAGTCAACATTCGGAATCCGTCCGCGCAATTAATTTGATTTGTCACACAAAATTTGATACAGATTCTTTGATCTATTTTTTGTAATGGGCAAAAATCGAAGACGAGCCAAAACACGTGCAAGCAAAGCAACTGTCAAAAATTAACTGAACATTCAAAATGGCTGAACTTGTCGGCATAAGTGAGAGACATGAGTACCAACATAACGCCATAAAAAAATCGAAAATCAAAACACGTAACCCATGGAAATTCAAAAGTCACGTTTCCTTTCGAACAGACCTCGTATACATATTTTCAGATTAAGAAAATATCGAAAATTATCCTGAAAAAAATTACGGTGCACTAAGAGACAGAGAGAGATGAAAAAAATTTCGGTTGTGAAAACAATATTCAAATTTGTTTTTATTCTTTCTCCTTTTTGTTATTCTTTCAAAAAACGAGATGCAAATATTCTTACTCAAATCAATTTTGTAATAAACTCTTTTCTCTGCCTGATCAGAAACACATCAAACGCAATGATACATATTTTCATATCATTACATTTATTTGTATGTGAAAGAAAACAAAATAGAATATTCTAGCAAAAAATTTGAAATTTAAAAAAAAAAAACATTCTTGCAATTTTTATTTTTGTCGTTCCCATCCAACCAATAGTCTTTCTTCTGGAAAGAGACAGAACCAATAAAAATAAATTGAATAGCGCGAGCTTCTTGCTACTTCCTGGTACGCATTTTCGTCGCATTAACGAAATTGCCACACATACCGAGAGCACATAAGATGTTACACATCAGAAATAAAAATAAAATAGTTTTCATAATTATAATAACTATAAGTAGAAAGAAAATACGCTCAGAGACAATTCTTTCCTTTTTCAAAGTAGATATTTTGTAAATTCTTTTTAAAAAAAAGTCTAGTATGACTAGCCTATCAGAAGTAGTCGCAATAATAGAGTGACCACATAGTATTATAAGCAAACAGGATCTTTAGAGATGGATCAACAGTGCACAGTTACTTCTAAACTTTATTGGATCGAAAAATCGTACTTGTTTCGTGTACAAGAAAAATAATTAAGTTTGCTGTAGTATCTTTGGAATTTAAGCCATTAGAATCAAATCAAGTTGTCTCTGCAAACAAGTTTTATAACGACACTTTAACAATTAATGATCTCTAATCTGACGATGGCGGCACTCGACGCGATCGTACTTGTCCATTTAACGTAGAGTGGCAGCGTGTGCACCTCAGCCGCTTCTGGCCGTTCGGCTCATTGCCCGACAATCGTTTTGTTGACCGGTTGCCATTTATCCATAGAACAAGTGTTCATCTAACAGCCATCATTATCACATATTTGTTTAACTATTTCTAGCTTCACATATTCCAGTTGATTCGGTTGATTGCAGTTATAACATGTAAACAGTAACGTTTTCCTTCGCTGAAACATGTTGGTTTCCATCATTTTCCCAATAAAACAGCGCCAATAAGTATAATTGTTTGCTTATGAATTCTTTACCGTACGCATAGGAAAAATTACTCTGTGAATATTCGTACATATACTGTAAATAAATATTTTCTCTTTCACATTTAATTTTCTTCCAGTTTAAAATATAGAAGAGACTATTGTTTACTCCGTATTAAGCTATACTATAACTGATCTATAGTGTAGCTTAATACGGAATATTTGTGAATAATCAATTTTACCCTAAATGTATCATAAACAATTTCTTCCTGATACTCTAACAGCTCGTAGAGTAGGGAGTAGACTACAACATTGGCACTTCTACGTTCCTACATAACTAGTTCTGCTTTGGCTGGGGCCAACATTTTCAATTGAAAAAATAATTATCGGCTACAACTCGTAAATCTTTCCTTTTGAATTTTATGTTTTTATCCGCATTTTTTAAAGATTTTTTTTCCACAAATTTTTATCCAATTTATTGCGTTTTTTAATAATTTTCGTATTTTGACTAATTTTGCTTCGGCTGGAACAAAAACCATCGATTGCAAAAATTTAATATTGGCCTACAACTCGTAAATATTTCCTTTTGAATTTTATGTTTTTATCCACGTTTTTAAAGATTTTTTTTTCTACAAATTTTTATCCAATTTATTGTGTTTTTTAATAATTTTCATATTTTGACTAGTTTTGCTTCGGCTGGAGCAAAAACCATCGATTGCAAAAATTTAATATTGGCCTACAACTCGTAAATCTTTCCTTTTGAATTTTATGTTTTTATCCACGTTTTTTAAAGATTTTTTTTTCCACAAATTTTTATCCAATTTATTGCGTTTTTTAATAATTTTCGTATTTTGACTAGTTTTGCTTCGACTGGAACAAAAACCATCGATTGCAAAAATTTAATATTGGACTACAACTCGTAAATCTTTCCTTTTGAATTTTATGTTTTTATCCACGTTTTTCAAGATTTTTTTTTTCCACAAATTTTTATCCAATTTATTGCGTTTTTTAATAATTTTTGTATTTTGACTAGTTTTGCTTCGGCTGGAGCAAAAACCATCGATTGCAAAAATTTAATATTGGCCCAAAACTCGTAAATCTTTCCCTTTGAATTTTATATTTTCATCCGCATTTTTTAAAGATTTTTCTCCACAAATTTTTATCCAATTTATTGCGTTTTTTAATAAGTTTCGTATTTTGACTAGTTTTGCTTCGGCTGGACCAAAAACAACTCGTAAATCTTTCCTTTTGAATTTATGTTTTTATCCACATTTTTTAAAGATTTTTTTTTCCACAAATTTTTATCCAATTTATTGCGTTTTTTAAAAATTTTCATATTTTGATGAGTTTTGCTTCGGTTGGAGCAAAAACCATCGATTGCAAAAATTTAATATTGGCCTACAACTCGTAAGTCTTTCCTTTTGAATTTTATGTTTTTATCCACGTTTTTAAAGATTTTTTTTTCCACAAATTTTCATCCAAATTAATACGGTTTCCAATAATTTTCGTATTTTGAGTAGTTTTGCTTCGGCTGGAGCAAAAACCATCGATTGCAAAAATTTAATATTGGCCTACAACTCGTTAATCTTTCCTTTTGAATTTTATGTTTCTATCCACCTTTTTTAAAGATTTTTTTTCCACAAATTTTTATCCAATTTATTGCGTTTTTTAATAATTTTCGTATTTTTACAAGTTTTGCTTCGGCTGGAGCAAAAACCATCGATTGGAAAAATTTAATATTGGCCTACAACTCGTAAATCTTTCCCTTTGAATTTTATGTTTTTATCCACCTTTTTTAATTATTTTTTTTTCCACAAATTTGTATCCAATTTATTGCGTTTTTTAATAATTTTCGTATTTTGACTAGTTTTGTTTCGGCTGGAGCAAAAACCATCGATTGCAAAAATTTAATATTGGCCTACAACTCGTAAATCTTTCCTTTTGAATTTTATGTTTTTATCCACCTTTTTTAAAGATTTTTTTCCACAAATTTTTATCCAATTTATTGCGTTTTTTAATAAGTTTCGTATTTTGACTAGTTTTGCTTCGGCTGGACCAAAAACCATCGATTGCAAAAATTTAATATTCGCCTACAACTCGTAAATCTTTCCTTTTGAATTTATGTTTTTATCCACATTTTTTAAAGATTTTTTTTTCCACAAATTTTTATCCAATTTATTGCGTTTTTTAAAAATTTTCGTATTTTGACGAGTTTTGCTTCGGCTGGAGCAAAAACCATCGATTGCAAAAATTTAATATTGGCCTACAACTCATAAATCTTTCCTTTTGATTTTTATGTTTTTATCCACGTTTTTAAAGATTTTTTTTCCACAAATTTTTATCCAATTTATTGAGTTTTTTAATAATTTTCGTATTTTTACTAGTTTTGCTTCGGCTGGAGCAAAAACCATCGATTGCAAATATTTAATATTGGCCTACAACTCGTAAATCTTTCCTTTTGAATTTTATGTTTTTATCCATGTTTTTTTAGGATTTTTTTTTCCACAAATTTGTATCCAATTTATTGCGTTTTTTAATAAGTTTCGTATTTTGACTAGTTTTGCTTCGGCTGGAGCAAAAACCATCGATTGCAAAAATTTAATATTGGCCCAAAACTCGTAAATCTTTCCCTTTGCATTTTATATTTTTATCCGCATTTTTTAAAGATTTTTCTCCACAAATTTTTATCCAATTTATTGAGTTTTTTAATAAGTTTCGTATTTTGACTAGTTTTGCTTCGGCTGGAGCAAAAACCATCGATTAGAAAAATTTAATATTGGCCTACAACTCGTAAATCTTTCCTTTTGAATTTCATGTTTTTATCCACATTTTTTAAAGATTTTTTTCCACAAATTTTTATCCAATTTATTGCGTTTTTTAATAATTTTCGTATTTTGACTAGTTTTGCTTCGGCTGGAGCAAAAACCATCGATTGCAAAAATTTAATATTCGCCTACAACTCGTAAATCTTTCCTTTTGAATTTTATGTTTTTATCCACGTTATTTAAAGATTTTTTTTCCACAAATTTTTATCCAATTTATTGAGTTTTTTAATAAGTTTCGTATTTTGACTAGTTTTGCTTCGGCTGGAGCAAAAACCATCGATTAGAAAAATTTAATATTGGCCTACAACTCGTAAATCTTTCCTTTTGAATTTCATGTTTTTATCCACATTTTTTAAAGATTTTTTTCCACAAATTTTTATCCAATTTATTGCGTTTTTTAATAATTTTCGTATTTTGACTAGTTTTGCTTCGGCTGGAGCAAAAACCATCGATTGCAAAAATTGGCTTACAACTCGTAAATCTTTCCCTTTGAATTTTATGTTTTTATCCGCATTTTTTAAAGATTTTTTTTCCACAAATTTTCATCCAAATTGATGCGGTTTTTAATAATTTTCGTATTTTGACTAGTTTTGCTTCGGCTGGAGTAAAAATTGTCGATTGCAAAAATTTTATTTGCGGCTACAACTCATAAATCTTTCCTTTTAAATTTTATGTTTTTATCTGCATTTTTTAAAGATTTTTTTTTCCACAAATTTTTATCCAATTTATTGCGTTTTTTAAAAATTTTCATATTTTGATGAGTTTTGCTTCGGTTGGAGCAAAAACCATCGATTGCAAAAATTTAATATTGGCCTACAACTCGTAAGTCTTTCCTTTTGAATTTTATGTTTTTATCCACGTTTTTAAAGATTTTTTTTTCCACAAATTTTCATCCAAATTAATACGGTTTCCAATAATTTTCGTATTTTGAGTAGTTTTGCTTCGGCTGGAGCAAAAACCATCGATTGCAAAAATTTAATATTGGCCTACAACTCGTTAATCTTTCCTTTTGAATTTTATGTTTCTATCCACCTTTTTTAAAGATTTTTTTTCCACAAATTTTTATCCAATTTATTGCGTTTTTTAATAATTTTCGTATTTTTACAAGTTTTGCTTCGGCTGGAGCAAAAACCATCGATTGGAAAAATTTAATATTGGCCTACAACTCGTAAATCTTTCCCTTTGAATTTTATGTTTTTATCCACCTTTTTTAATTATTTTTTTTTCCACAAATTTGTATCCAATTTATTGCGTTTTTTAATAATTTTCGTATTTTAATAATTTTCGTATTTTGACTAGTTTTGTTTCGGCTGGAGCAAAAACCATCGATTGCAAAAATTTAATATTGGCCTACAACTCGTAAATCTTTCCTTTTGAATTTTATGTTTTTATCCACCTTTTTTAAAGATTTTTTTCCACAAATTTTTATCCAATTTATTGCGTTTTTTAATAAGTTTCGTATTTTGACTAGTTTTGCTTCGGCTGGACCAAAAACCATCGATTGCAAAAATTTAATATTCGCCTACAACTCGTAAATCTTTCCTTTTGAATTTATGTTTTTATCCACATTTTTTAAAGATTTTTTTTTCCACAAATTTTTATCCAATTTATTGCGTTTTTTAAAAATTTTCGTATTTTGACGAGTTTTGCTTCGGCTGGAGCAAAAACCATCGATTGCAAAAATTTAATATTGGCCTACAACTCATAAATCTTTCCTTTTGAATTTTATGTTTTTATCCACGTTTTTAAAGATTTTTTTTTCCACAAATTTTCATCCAAATTAATACGGTTTCCAATAATTTTCGTATTTTGAGTAGTTTTGCTTCGGCTGGAGCAAAAACCATCGATTGCAAAAATTTAATATTGGCCTACAACTCATAAATCTTTCCTTTTGATTTTTATGTTTTTATCCACGTTTTTAAAGATTTTTTTTCCACAAATTTTTATCCAATTTATTGAGTTTTTTAATAATTTTCGTATTTTTACTAGTTTTGCTTCGGCTGGAGCAAAAACCATCGATTGCAAAAATTTAATATTGGCCTACAACTCGTAAATCTTTCCTTTTGAATTTTATGTTTTTATCCATGTTTTTTTAGGATTTTTTTTTCCACAAATTTGTATCCAATTTATTGCGTTTTTTAATAAGTTTCGTATTTTGACTAGTTTTGCTTCGGCTGGAGCAAAAACCATCGATTGCAAAAATTTAATATTGGCCCAAAACTCGTAAATCTTTCCCTTTGCATTTTATATTTTTATCCGCATTTTTTAAAGATTTTTCTCCACAAATTTTTATCCAATTTATTGAGTTTTTTAATAAGTTTCGTATTTTGACTAGTTTTGCTTCGGCTGGAGCAAAAACCATCGATTAGAAAAATTTAATATTGGCCTACAACTCGTAAATCTTTCCTTTTGAATTTCATGTTTTTATCCACATTTTTTAAAGATTTTTTTCCACAAATTTTTATCCAATTTATTGCGTTTTTTAATAATTTTCGTATTTTGACTAGTTTTGCTTCGGCTGGAGCAAAAACCATCGATTGCAAAAATTTAATATTCGCCTACAACTCGTAAATCTTTCCTTTTGAATTTTATGTTTTTATCCACGTTATTTAAAGATTTTTTTTCCACAAATTTTTATCCAATTTATTGAGTTTTTTAATAAGTTTCGTATTTTGACTAGTTTTGCTTCGGCTGGAGCAAAAACCATCGATTAGAAAAATTTAATATTGGCCTACAACTCGTAAATCTTTCCTTTTGAATTTCATGTTTTTATCCACATTTTTTAAAGATTTTTTTCCACAAATTTTTATCCAATTTATTGCGTTTTTTAATAATTTTCGTATTTTGACTAGTTTTGCTTCGGCTGGAGCAAAAACCATCGATTGCAAAAATTGGCTTACAACTCGTAAATCTTTCCCTTTGAATTTTATGTTTTTATCCGCATTTTTTAAAGATTTTTTTTCCACAAATTTTCATCCAAATTGATGCGGTTTTTAATAATTTTCGTATTTTGACTAGTTTTGCTTCGGCTGGAGTAAAAATTGTCGATTGCAAAAATTTTATTTGCGGCTACAACTCATAAATCTTTCCTTTTAAATTTTATGTTTTTATCTGCATTTTTTAAAGATTTTTTTTCCACAAAACTTTCATCCAAATTGATGCGTTTTTTAATAATTTTCGTATTTTGACTAGTTTGAAGGTAGAACCTTCACGGTACGCGTCAACGGTCATTTTTCGTACAAAACGCGAAATGGAAAACAGCATCCCACAAGGATCTATTCTATCTACGGTCCTATTCAATATATATATATTCACTTCCTTTACCACCTTCTATCATCCTTCAACCATTATATATATGCTGAAAATATTTTTGTACTTGTATCTGGTGCTGATCTTCAATATCAAACTAATAACGCTATCCGCAACATCAACACTTGGAGCAGCATAAACGGTGCGATGATCCGTACATCAAACCCACCTGGCCTTTATGTTTGCCAAAAAAAAAAATTGTAGTGTGTCTGATTCGGCATTGAGCCCCTTCCCTCCCCACCCAAAAGATTCCATGAAAATCCTGGGTATCTCAATTGCCCGTGGAGGAATATGGTTAAAATTTTAGTCAGCCGCAAAAAAAAGCTAAAACAAAGTGAGGCAATTAGAGTAACCAACGCCTTTTTGGATGGAACCTTACTCTATTTCCTTACTATATGTGTCAGTATACTAATAGCAGGGAAATAGGTAGTCGAAGCAGCGGTAAACCGGTGTATTAGACTAGCCAGTCATACTGATAGAAACTGGTTGAAAACCTATCTATTTCTATCTTCAAAAAGCTCGCCTAAATTTAATTTATAAAAATCTATGCCCTCCAAATTAACACCCCCCCCCACACTTTCATCAAAAACATTATCATCTCCCCAATTCAAAAAGGAATTCATCATCACTATCCTCCCCCTGTGAGGCTAGTACTGATCCGTCCATGTATAGGAAACTTTTCCTTGAACAGTTGGACTGATTAAAAGATCAGTTGTTCATCGATTGTTGTTCACGGATGCCGCCGCTGACACCGATACTACATCTTTTTCGGTCAACAAACTTTTTGGCTGCAGCACCCGAGCACTATGTTATGGAATCTTCGCTCATAAGGCAGCTGCATATTACGGGGAGCTGTGGGCCATCAAAACAGCACTAGAAATTGAGACCAATATTCCCAGCCAACAAAGCGTTATTATTTTTAGCGACAGCTTTGCCGCCCTTAAAACCACTTGTGGCCCATCGTGTGGCCCAGTACTTAGCGCAATTCGTCATAGCCTACTTAGCAATAGAAGTGTGGAGTTGCAATAGGTACCGGGGCATGTGGAAATAATGGGCAATGAAAGTGCTGACAAGTTGGCTGGAGAAACACTCCGTCGACCAGTGATCACAGTCACTTCCAATATACCTCGCCTACTAACAGAATGACAACTAACACCATTAGCCATCCGCAGACACGATGATTGGACCAATAGCGATATTTTTTTGTCAACTCATTGGATAACCACTAATAAACCAGTGTATTCAACATCCATACCGAAATTCTGGGCGCGGATGCTCCTCAGAATCCGGATTGGACATACTGCTCTTACTCATAACTTCCTTTTTGGTAACACCAAACGTCCCTTATGCCAATCCTGTGGCACCCATTTCACTATCGTCCATATTCTACGTGAATGCCACATAACCAAGAATTACTTCGCGAGCAGGATTCCTCCCATTATGGAGCTTCTGGACCCAAGAACTCCACTCCCTAGTCCCCTATTTAAACTTCTACAACATACCAATCTGTTCCACAAAATATAACAATTGAATTCTCAATATTCTATACTAGTAACCACAGACCAGTCTCTCTCAGATAACTTCCCACACGTATTACGAAGTCGCCAAATGGCCTCACGGTCGTGGCGCTATGAAGTGGCCTCTGGAACATGTCTAAGAGTCCTTAAAAACAACAACAAAAACGATTTCTTTCTTACCAACTCGACTGGTAATCAATTTTTATTGATGCAAAAACTTTTAATCAACACTTCACTGTGGTTTTCGAGAAAATTCAATTTGTCTAAAATTAAACCTATTTTTAATAATACTTAAAGTTGATAGTAAATATTTTTTTTACAACACTACTTACTAGGATAATAAATTGGTATTGTGAATTTTATGTATTTTTGCAGAACATATTTTTCTATAATACTAAAATGATATTATTTGTGGTTTATTTATTAAATGATCGTTCTTGACATTTATGTATTTTATCTCAGACAAAGTTTATTCGGTCTTCATTTGTATAGAAAATAATTTAATATTATCCTAATCTTATCCATAAATTCAATATTTAAACTTTATTATTATGCAATATTAAATAAAAGTTATAATTTTAATACTATACTCTGTTTTTATGAACAGATGCATAAAGTAATGCGACTGTTTTATTTTGGTAACAATTTTATTTTTGTACATAAATTTTAACCCCTTTGTAATGTTATAAATGATTAGGGTTATGGAAATAATTCTCTGGGTGTAAGATTGGAATGAGGAAGATATGCTTGTTGGTACATTTCGCTATCAACTACAGTGAGAAATCTCTTAATAGAAGGAAAAGCATAAAGGAAACTTTTATATGATGTGGTAACAGAGACGGGTAATTATCTAACAGCCAATTCCATGCATTCTCGAGATTGGACTGAAGGGAATGGAATTTTTTCTAATGTAAATTCTTAAAGTCGTCAACTGAGTTTAGTAGCTAACTAAAAACTTAACTCTCGCAATGCTTCAAGACTTTTTAAAATCTCGCAATGCTTCAAGCCTTCAAGAGTTTTTAAAAATATAGCCAGTGTAGAGCCAGAATATGTCTGATTGAATTTTTTTTTATTCATTGGAAGGAAAATGGAGAGAAACAAAAAAGAACAAAAGGAAAGACAAGAAAAAAAATTTTAAAATAAATAAAAATAACAAAAAATTTGAATCCCAGAGGAACAGGAATAAGAGATGAGGGGTCGATATAAAAATTGGAAGATGCAAAAATTTAATTTGAATAATCAAAAAATTCTCATGGGAGGAAAGAAAACTAAAGAGTGTAAATAAGGTGAAACTGCCCTACGACTGAAATGGGAGAGAATAGATGTTGAGTCTCTTCCTGGCCATGCCCCAATTCCACCCATCGGCATTGGCCATATTACCATTCCTCATCCTAATCCTACACACAGGCAATATTTTCCATACTCCCAATAATCATACCTTAACACCTTTAAAGTAATTTTCTTGGGCACTTATACATTGGCGAAGTCTTTTGTTCACTCTTCGTAGCAATGCTACACTCTTAAAGTACTCTTTTGATCTAGGGAACAAAAGAACAATACAAGGACTAACATTAAATGAATAGAGAAGGTGGGGAAACACAGGAATCCATTTTTTCGACAAAAACTTATTGATAGAAATGGCCAAGTCGTAAAATTGAACTCACTATTCATCAGCTTCAAAGTTAATCGACGATCTGGCCTCAGAAGAGCTCTCATTTATTCCTCATTTTCATAAGTTTTTACTGTTGAAGGAGTTTCTGAATGATGCCAATCTCATTATTTTTCTATCACACCTCGTATATCTACGAGGGTCGTTCAATAAGTCCTTAGAAAATCTAAGAAATTGCGCTCGTAGTGTCGGTAAAGATTTTTTGTAAGTAGCATTATCGACGGGAAAGCTGTCAAAATTTCAGCTCGATCCATAGCGTAGGTCAATTTCTATCGTCGATTAAAGTTAACGACATTTATTTGTGCATAGCAATGGAAAAAAGCTAGTTCAGGGCTGTCATCAAACATCTCCATTTGAAAGGCTTAAGCCCGAAAGAAATCAAAGCCGAATTGGATGCAGTTCATGGCACATCTGCACCTGTGTTTGCGATGGTTTACAATTGGGTGAATGAATTTAAACGTGGCCGTTCATCCACAAAAGATGTACATCGTTCAGGACGCCCAGTTGAGGTGTCTACTCCTGAAATCATCGACAAAATTCACGATCTGACCTTGAACGATCGGCGAATTAAAGTGCGCGAATTAGTTGAGGCCACGGGCATATCACAAGGTGCAGTCGCTTCCATTTTGCATGAAAAATTGTCTGTGAAAAAAATTTCGGCAAGATGGGTGCCGCGTTTGCTCTCAGAGGCACTCTTTCATCGCAATCCTGCCGAATTCCTTCGTCGATATGTCACTGTGGACGAAACTTGGATACACTACTATACTCCAGAAACGAAGAGACAGTCATCACAGTGGATTTTCAAGGGTGAACGGGCTCCGAAGAAGGTAAAAACTGTGCCATCGGTCGGCAAGGTGATGGCCACGGTCTTTTGGGATTCGCAGGGCATCAATTTTATCGACTACTTGGAAAAAGGAAAAACAATAACAGGAGCGTATTACGCGTCGTTATTGCAACGGTTGAGCGAGCAAATTAAAAAGAAACGCCCCCATCTGAAGAAGAAAAAAATCTTTTGGGATTCGCAGGGCATCAATTTTATCGACTACTTGGAAAAAGGAAAAACAATAACAGGAGCGTATTACGCGTCGTTATTGCAACGGTTGAGCGAGCAAATTAAAAAGAAACGCCCCCATCTGAAGAAGAAAAAAATCCTCTTGCATCAGGACAATGCGCGTGTGCACACCTGCGCTGTTTCCATGGCCAAAATTGTGGAATTGAGAATGGAATTGTTGCAGCATCCCGCTTATTCACCAGATTTGGCCCCGAGTGACTATTTTATTTTCCCCAATCCGAAGAAATGGCTTGGCGGACGACGGTTCACTTCCAACGAGGACGTCATTGCTCAAACGGATGAGTATTTTGCGGAACTTCCGAAATCCTATTTTTTGGACGGGATAAAAATTTTGGAAAAATGGTTCGGAAAGTGTATAGAGCTAAAAGGAGATTATGTTGAAAAATAAAAATTTGTTTTTTTAAAAAACAGTTTTTTTCTATCTTTTTCTAAGGACTTATTAAACGATTCTCGTACCACACGAGACTTAATATAGATACACTATCAATATCAAAAAAAAAAAATTGTCCAAAAATCTTGTGTTAAATATAATAAAAATTATTTAAAATGTAAAATCAACGTTGATAGAAGTTTTTATGAGACAATATCTTCACGATTGCAAATAATAGATAGTAACTGGCCAACTACTGTCCAGTATCAAGTACGGGCAATTTTAATAGTTTATATATTGTAGTAAAATTAATAAAAACAATTATTTGTATTTGAATGTAAATTCTAAGCGCTATAATAACTTAAGCTATTTATTAATAGCTGGATTCGAACTCAAGACCATTGCGTATTAGACTCACTAGATCAGGTCACTGATCAAAACTTTTCTTTACAGTTAAAATAATCATTTCTGAAAGTTTTGTCATTCCATAAAAAGTGTTTTATTCGTAAAAAATAGAAAAGAAAATATTTTCAAACATTCTCTAATCGTATTGTTAATCATAATAAAAGATATTCTCTTTTCAATATCAGTTAAATTGTGCAGTGTTAACTATCTGACACTTAAAGAAACAAATTATACAACGTGAAAAATAATCAAACCTTTCAATTTCATACTAAATTACAGATTTTTTTTATCCGCATGATAAGATAAATACTATTAAAAAGTTATCTAAATGGCATACGAACGGAAATTCCTTTTAATATACAAAAAAAAAATATACAAAAAACGATTGGGTATGAAAAAATCTGACGATAGTATTAACTGCTTATTAAGTCATCATCAAAAGAGGAATAACATAATCGAGCAAAAACAATACTTCAACTGTCATTGGTAATTTATCACGAGTTTTTCTTCTTCATTTAACTTTAATGTTATACATTCATCTTAGTATTAACAGATTATATTTCCATACCTTTTCATAGCTGGTCGTATTTTTTTTTAAACAGCATTCACCTCTCATAGTACGGTTGTGGTAAACTGTTCCGGATGGTTTTCTTACCGGCAACAAGTGCTATTAATGCACGTGCCCAATCTATTAAACCAATAACCGGAAACCTTAGCAGTAAATCGATGGAAGCTGAGGTATAGAAGAAGAAAAAATCATAACTACCTTACCTACCACCGGACTTATCCTATTGAGTAATCGAAGCCAAAGTTTAAGCATTTTAGAGAAAAAGTGTAGCTGCCAGGCAATATATTGTAGTAGAGAAGAAAAATTAGCCGTCTTCGGTTTTCATTTTCGTCATCTTCATTCTCTTTAATAGACTCCGATCAATCATTGAATAATTACCGAACATCTTTTTACACATTCGATTGCAAAGCAAGGCTTCCTGAGCAGGCCTTAGTATATCGTTTTTGATAATAAGCGCAATTAATCATGCTGCACTCTCTAGGCATGTGAATAATATCTCTAGAGGTATCATTGGAAGTAACAGTTTCCATATTTACAAAAAAAAACCCTTTGTTGACTTATACGGTATCAATTATTTTATACAATGTGCAAACAGTAAATAATAAAAGTATCTTATTCCAAATTTAGATAAAACATTTCATAAACTCGAACGACTTAAATGTAATTCTCTACCGATTAAATTTATATCGAAGAATTTGATCAAAGAAAAAATAAAATATATCTTTCTACTCCGAGATGGATTTTAAATGAAAATTGTTAATTCAGTTTGGATTTATAATCAGGCACTATTTCCTTATCGTGTATGATCATCGATCATGTGTTTAATTTTGCAATGCCTGGCTACATTTGGCGAGGACGAGTGGGTAATATCGCGATTTCCTTCTTCTTGACGTATGTACTGTTAGAATGTGTACATGTATCCGGCAGGTATTCAAAAACAGCACGTTAGTTATTTGGTTGTCGACACCGTAAACTTTGCAACGGGTTCTGACGCTCATCCGTTCTTGGGTCGTACATTAGAGGAAAATTGCTAAAAACGAAATTGTGAAAACTCAGAAATCGGCTGACTGAAAGAAGTCTTTCTGGTTATCTTCATGCTAAGGAAAATTTATTACCAGAAAACTGTAGGTACCCTGGCACTAAAACCTGTTGAGGAATAGTTTGAGGTGATGATGATAAGGGTAAGTATAGGAACAAAAATTCTAATGCAGCATCGTTAATCAGAACCAGTCTAAGTCCGACGTGGTATTTGAGAGCAGGTGTTTCTGGTTTACTTATATGCATTTTTTGAGAATTTAACTAACAAATCCACTTTACCTCTACTCTCCTCGATCTCAGTGCCAATAATTATGGATTATTTGTTTCTTTTATCCTCTGGTAATGTTGTGATATGCTGTTGGTTTTGCCACTAATAGTATTACAACTCCTCTTCTGTTATTTTTCCCCCGATAACCAACCGCACGAAAACTTGAATATTTTAAATTTTCTTATTAGAAAATACTTTAAGGAAATGCAAATGCAAGCGTGTGCTATTCAAAAAAAAAAACCAAGAAACATTTTTTCTTTGAACCTACCACCTGGTTAAGTCTAATCAGGAAGTAAATCTTGTTCAGATAGTTTTTCCTGTATACGGCATATTACAATCAACGGTATTAAATTGATAACAAGATTGATTATTTTTCATCTTCTCGTATATAACAAGTTATCTAGTTTTTCTATTAAATGATGTCCTGCGGTTTCTACGAGCATTTCTACTTTTCAACCTTCATTATTGTGGGGGTGGTGTTAGGTGATAGCTTATCATCTATTGGGTTGTCCGGGAAGTAATTTCGTTTTTTTTTTATAAAAATAATAAGAGATGATTTTGTTTTAGTGAATTAATATTTTATTCAATTAAATATGGTCCAGTCTGATCCAATACCCTTTACCATCTTTCTGGGAGTAGCATAATTCCACGCTCATAAAATTTGGTTCTTTGCTTACAAAAAACTGATCCAAGTGATTTTTGACTTCCTCATTTGAATTAAACGTTTTACCATCTAAAAAATTTTGTAGAGACCGGAACAAATGATAATCGTAAGGTGCTAGGTCTAAAAAGTATGGTGGATATGGCAGTATATTCCATCTAAGTGGTTTAACTTATATATGGTTTCGAATTACCCGGTTGGAACAATATACCTTTCCTATTCTGGCCTTTGTTCTTTAAGTGAATCATTCAATTTGTCCAACTGATGACAGTACATTTCAAAATTGATCGTTGTGTTGCTCGGTACAAGCTCAAAATAAACGATTCCTTTGAAATCCCACCAAACAGATAGCATAACCTTTTTTTGATGAATATTGGCTTTCGAAGTGCTTTGAGCCGGTTCATATCCAGTGATGATACGCTTCAAAAATGGATCATTTTCTTGGCGTTTGAGAAGCAAATCACAAACGTCAATGCGACGGCACAAATTCTTTTTCGTAAGAAGATGAGGAACCCATATGTCGAGCTTTAAGAGTAAACCTAGCCATTTCAAATGATCATGAAGGGTCGAATTCAATAAATTTAATCTCTCAGCGATCTCACAAGTTGTTATTCGCCGGTTTGCATTAATTAATGCTTTTATTGTGCGTCTTCGAGTTTAGGCACTGGCGCTCACTTAACACATCTTCTCCATACACATCGGATAATTTTTTTCTTGCTTAAACAGTATTTCTATCTTTTCTATAGTAAAAAAGTAAAATATGCCGAAAATGCTGTTTTTCAATTTCCATATTTAAAAGGTTATCAATCAAAAACTACTATGCAGAATCAATCGAATTTTTCACAAGCAAGCCTTGCTATGCCAGCTGTCAAAATACATATGATTATGCAGCTTAAGTGTGAAGTTAGTTGTGAAAAAATTCAATTAAGTCCTCTGTTGGGAAACAATGAAAATACTTTCCGGTTTTGATCACCGAATAGTTCCGGTTTTGATCACGGTTGGTTCTTATAAAAAGTTAGCCAAAGCTATAGACGAAATAATCGTACCCAAAGTTGTATTGTAGAATAGAAGCAATGAACATTTATTTTATGATTAAAACACGATAAGATGTTATTTTAATTATATTTTCGGAAAACATGTATAAATTGGCAATAACAAATTATACTATTTTAGTCGTATTGGTAACAAGAATCAACGAATTTTTTTAAATTTTTTTATAACTATAATTTGCATCATTTTTAAAAAGCGAAAAATTTTAAAAATTTAAATAATACGAAAAGACGCATTGTGTAAAAAAAGGCATTTTTGTATCTAAAAAAGAGTGGAGGCGGTGACTTTGTTATATCAACAAAAAAAATCATGCAGGCCCTTGTTAAATGGGGTGTAATACAGTTATACAATTACAAGATTAAAAACTTAACATAAGTTTCCGGTAAAGCATTTGATTAGATTATACATAGTAGTTATTTAAAGACTTATATCTCTCGAGAAGAGAAAGAAGAGTAATTATCGGTTGAATATGGGATGGAGACGGTTCCCTATTAAGAACATATTATTAACAGTATATTAACACCTAATTTGTACGTCCGGTAGTTGAAAAGGTGTAAAGTTTACAAAACATATTCAATAGTAGTCAAAAAGATATGTTAATTAATATGAAAGAAGAAAAAATCTATACGCATCCAATTAAAACACTTGAAATTCACAATTTAAAGGTTATGCCAAAGTGTGTTTCATATGAATCTTAATGTATTATTTCTGTTTTTTTTTTCTTCTCTTTAAACAGATGATCTTAACCGAAATTTATGATAATTAACAGCATTTCACTGTTATGCATATTGCTATCTGGTTAGTTGGAGAGTAACTAACAATTCTCGGCTTACCACCACTAATTATAATCAACGTTACGTACTAGTAATTTTCTTGGGATCTGTTTGGAAAATGTTTCATTTATTTGGTTTAGATATACAAAAGCTATACACTAATGTCTGGAAGTGGCTAAGAAACTCGTTAACTGGATTTTTATGTTCACTGAAAATCTTGATAAAATATTTTGTATAGCTGTACACAATAATTGACCAAATCGAATACTAAAAACAAAGAGTTTCTGGCCGACCGACGCCAACTAAAGAAATTCCAAAGTGCAAATATACAAGTACCTATACTCTTAGATGAGCTTTCTTAATTTCATTGTTTTCAAAAATTAATACCAAGAAATTTTTATCAAATTCATATTTCAACGGTGAGTGATACATATCGGTGGATTCAAATTACCTTCGTCCAAACGATTGTAATCTGAATGGAAAATATTTCAATTTTGTTATATTGAAATGGGGATGTTCATACGTATATCCCCAGGTTGGTGGTGGGATACTACACGTATAATCGCAGATGCTGGGCATCGATGGTAACTATAAGTCGAGCCCTACTAGAAACCTCCTGGGTACCTTATACTCGTATATTAGGAGCAAATCAATTGGCCCATTACACCATTTACGAAAGACATTGAGAATTTATACATTTGTCCATGGAATAGTAAAATAATATTTCTGGCTAGCTCTGTAAAACATTTCAATAACTTTGCCATTTTATTTGCTAAAACAATTGTAAATTGCAATTTAAATCGTACATCGAGGATCGAACATGCCCATTGTACGATTTCATAGGTTAGCTAGGAGCTACAGGAAAATCGACTTATCTGACTTAAGCGCTTTTGCTTGAATCTACAAATATGGATTTTGCATTTAAATCTAACATTAAGTTTGATCTGTGTAGAAATAGTATCTGAAAATTTATATGGTAGGATCAGAAAATTATCGTTCCAAGAATGTGTACACTGGGAGGAGGAAAACAATCGCTATGTGGGAGTTAACTACCATATTTGAGAAAAATCTATAAAATGATGCACAATCGAATAAGCTGCGAATACGTTTTGCTTATTGCTTCTGTTCTATTAAACGAATTTTAAAGCCCTGATCGCCTTAAATATCAAACTGAATAATGCACAACAGAAATATACACAAATACGAATTCTTCCCCAATGTACCACAACGATTGTTGTACAAAAATCAATTTGTAGCCACAAATAGATTTTGCCATTTCCGATTTAATGAAAATATTCTCCTCTACAAAATAATAATTTTGCAATAATTCACTATGCACATTTCCTTTTAAGAGTACAGTGCATAAATGTAGAGCAGGTTCAGGTTCTGTATTCGTGCACAAGGTAATGCTGGTATTAAATTGAAAAATTCTTTTGCACTTTAGGTTAGTGTACAAAAGAAACATTACACCATACCTTCTAAGTTCTATTAAAGTTTAAACTGAATTTTTTTTCCAATTTCAATTTCAGAAAAACTTCTGTTGGAGGTTGAACTATCGAAGGGAAGCTTCTATCGACGTCAAATAACAATTGAGCAAACATTTTGATGAACTTTTAAGTTGCTTGGATTCCGCTTTGTTCATTCAGTACTGATGGTGTTTGTCGACAAAATGCAATTTCCATTACTGGCACTATGTTGTCTTCATCACTATCATCACTGTATGTATTCTTATCTATGCTATCATCTATCGACATTTGTCGAATACAAAAAGCCTGCACGAAGGCAATATCGCCACCAGTCACATCAGAAATTAGAAAATCGAATTCTGGTAAAATGCTAGCCAAGGCGAAGATCAGAACGAGAATGGCAACTGTTTTCAAAGCATTTTACATAATTTTTTTTCTTATCTATGCTAATCAAAATGCAATATACGTTAATGCTGGACCGTCATTGGCAGAAGTTGTTACACCGCCATCACTTTCTGCGTCAACATCATCTTTAAAGTCCATAACAATAGATTCTACGGAAGTATCCGAATCCGATTCCATTTCGGACACTGTACATTTAAGGACTGATTTAAAATCGAAATCAGAACCGGTACAACTGGCTTTGGCAGTCCAATCGCCCAGAGCAACAGGAACAGTACGGCTACGTGAAATTTCGGTCAAAAATATTCCAGGAACCAAAGTCAGGATCTCCAATATAACTCGACAGCACGATGGTGACGTTTTCATAGCTAATGGTAAGTACAACCGTTAATTCTAAAAGCTGACCTTTAAATCAAATCGTATCTAAAGGCTTATAAGATTTTCATAGTTCTTTTAAAAGAGTTAAAATTAAGAAGCTAAACAGCAAAAAAAATAAATCCGACTATAAAATTTTCAGATATACCCGATTGCAATATGGATACATGTGTAGGTCTATCGAGTGGAACCGCAGGACTATTTATTCCAGATAATACGAAAACAGGTAATTCAAACCGGTAATCTTTTAAAGCATAAAATATAAAATGATACGACTACACGAAACCAGATATTAAAAGACCACCACCTAATCTTTTAATGGTATTTTTTAGTTTTTTGCACAGTTTATATTCCTAAGTCAGAATCACTTTATCATTGCTATGCTATTGAAGTACAATTTATTATGTTTTTTTTTCTAAATTTTTTTTTTGTAGATATATCGTCAGCCAAGATGAACAGCGTCATACGACAATCGAACAGTTGTAAATGCCGATGTCTTCCGTATTTGAATACCTACCGTGAAGATCTTGGGATTTGCGTGGATGACATACACGGTAGGTCTTGTAAACCTTTTTCCAATTTATGCTCGTATGTTTTCAAAATTTCGCGTTTATAGTTTTGTAGAAATTTCAACTAGTACGGATGGGTAGGTAGGCATATAACTACAAATATTAACGTTAACCTTTGTCAGATTCTTGTCTATTCGTTTGAATAATTTATATAAAGTGAATAATATTGTCTGTCCAGCCGCAATAGTAAGCAATTTTTTTCATAAAATAAAAATAATTAATTTACAATTTTCTTAGATCTATTTAGGATTTGTAAGGACTTTTATCATGAGAATTCTTATACTATACACTAAAAGAGAAAATGCAATTTTTTTTAGCAAATCGTTAAATAAAATAAAATAAAAAATTGAACTTCTTCCAGGCTGCTTGCAGACATCCCAAACAATAACTAAATGGCAAACTATACCTCCAGCCATTCGCAGACACATTAGACGATTTCTTGTTAAAAATAATGGAATTTTTTTAACAAGAAATCGTCTAATAACTCAACTATCTCGCCGAAATTTTGGCTACGTTAAGTATTCAGAATCCGAATTATTTCCTATTATTGCCAATCCCTTAGCACTCAGGTCACCGTACAACATCTACTTAGTGATTGCGATTATATTCAAAATTGCTTTACAAGTGGTACTCCGTCTATTATCCACACGAGATATTGGTTACTCGAAAAAATTCGTGGCGTTTTTTGAGTAAAATAGAGACGCTTCAATCAAAGTGTAAAAATCTATTTATTTACCATTTGCATAAGCTTAAATCCGCTGTTTTTTATTGTAAAAAACACATGTTTTTTTCATAGAAAGCAAAAAAAAATTTATTGAAAGTACTTGCCCTCGCTAGCTACACATTTTTCCCATCTCTTGGGCAATTTTTGGATACCACGCCAAAAAAATTCCTTCTCTTTCGAGGCAAACCACTCATCAAGCCATTTTCGGACGTCTTCGTAAGAATCGAAGTGCTGCTCAGCGAGGCGAGGCCCATCGACGAAACCAGATGGTAGTCAGAAGAGGCCAAGTCTGGTGAATAAGCGGGGTGAGGTAGCACCTCCCAGTTGAGTGTCTCCAAGTAGTTTCGGACCATTTTTGACGTGTGCGATGGTGCGTTGTCGTGGAGGAAAATCAGCTTGTCATGTCTTTGTTGATAATCCGTCCTTTTTTCACGCAGAGCATAGTGCAATTTGATCAGTTGTTGGTGGTAGCGGTGGGCACTGACAGTTTCCCCAGGTTTCAACATCTCATAGTAGATGATACCCTGCTGATCCCACCAAACGCACAGCATCGTCTTCCGTCCGAAGCGATTTGTTCTTGGGGAAGATGTTGATGGTTGGCCGAAATCAAGCCACGATTTCTTGCGTTTAGATTTCTCGAAATATATCCACTTTTCATCGCCTGTCACAATCCGATGCAGGAACAACTTTCTTTTTTGTCTGGTGAGCAATATTTTGCATGTGTTTTGGCGTCGATACAACTGCCTATCGTTCAATTCATGCGGCACCCATTTTCCGATCTTTTCAATCTTCCCCATGGCACGCAGACGCATGAAAATGGCTGATTGAGTAACACCCAATTGCTCCGCGAGCATTTTTTGCGATTGGGTATCGTCTTCGTCCAAAAGAGCCTGCAATTGATGGTCCTCAATCCTGCTAGGCCGATTTTCACGCTTTTGGTCCCACAAGTCAAAATTGCATTCTTTGAACCGACAAAACCAATCTGCGCACGTTGTTTCCGATAAAGCACTGTCAGCATAGGCCTCCATAAGCATTCGATGCGATTCGGCAGCCGATTTCTTCAAATTGAAGCAGAAAAGCAGAGGTTCCTGCATATGCCCTTTCTCTGGCACAAAACTAGACATGATTACCAAAGGAAAAATGTATGTTGTTGTACGAAATTGCTGACAATATGCACTGATTATTGTTGACAGATTTCAAAATCATAAAAAAAAGTATGGCGTGCCCATGGTTTAATGTTTAATACCTTCACTCACGCCATCTATCACCAAACAGCGGATTTAAGCTTAAACACTTGGTAAACCAAATATTTTCCAGCTTTATTGACAATGTTTTGCCATTTTTTGGGCAGACCTACAACTTCTGTCGTTTCTGGTTGTAAAACTGAATAAAGTGGTTTTCACAAGCCTCTCTTGAAGACAGTTTCGTTCCATTAAAAGAGTTGTGCAGATATGGAAAAAGTGGTAGCCGAGAGTGCTATGTATCTGGGCTATAGGGTGGATGCATAAAAAATTCCCAAGGAAGCTCTCTTAATTTTTGGCGAGTCAACAAAAATGTGTACGGTCGAGCATTTGGTCAATTCTGGCCGTTTTCTCTCAATCACTTGGACTGGAAGAGAATGAACGATTCTCTTTGTCTCATCATACACATAGTAAAACTTTACTGGCCGTTTATCCTGGCTTCGAAATTGTGTGTGATGATCGTTCATCTCTCTTTTTCCATGGTCTCTTTCAAACGATATTTTCATATATATATGAAAATGGGTAAAATATATATGCTAAATGGGTAAAATATATATGAAAATATCATATTGAAATTTTGCTTCAGAAATGGCTTGATTTCATTGCGCTTCAGCAGTGTGATGCAGAATCGGTCTTTTTTTCACACCCAATTCATGTGGTACGCAAACAACGACTTTCGTAAATGGTTTAAATCGATTTGATAATTTCAATTTGTTTGACAATTTCATTAATTTTTTTGAAAATTATCTTTGACATTGAAATTTTCAGAATGAAAGCACACATTTTAGGGACATTATAAATTAACAAAATTCTGCTAGTCAACGCAGCTAAGTTAATTTAATTTTTACTTAAAAGGCTAGTTAATATATTTTTATAACATAAAAATTCATTTTAAAGTTGGTATCTTTTATTATCAATATTAGAAGAGACATAAAATTTAATTAATTTATAGCTTTTTTTCAAGCAAGATAAGCTTGGATAAAAATAGCACTTATTCAATAATTTAGATGTACACAAGAATGGACGACAATGCATTTACACAGAATGTATGTCTTTCGAGTATATCAGTGCTTACGTTACTGTATCGATAATTAGCTATTGCACGTAATTAGGCGCATTGATAATTGTAATACAAGCATTCATTCAAAATTAACCTAATTGATTTCTTTTAAAACATCGATCCTTAATGATATGGTTTACCGCGATAATTACAAGATTCATTAGACTTTAGAGGTCTACAAACCACAATAGTGGATGTACACGTTCCAAACAGGTCGGAAACTGAACGGCACAAGCTTCTGATCCAGCGATGAATAATATCGCATCCAGAAGTGCAATCATTGCATACAATAGGACATCTCAAAGTAAGTGTATCGTCGATGCGATAAAATGTCGAAAAACTGGAAACTAAAGAGTCAAACAAGGAACCGCACGCCAGATTGAAGTATTACGGATGGAATCGATAGAACAACATGGAACTAGTCTGTTCACCATAAATGACTTTACCGCAATTCACTTTGATTCCGTCCGTATTGAGTCCACTAATTCGTTTCAATTCAAACCAGCCCAACATGCAGATTTTCTCCGTACGTGCATATCCAGATGCTGAACATGAAACAATGTTACTTAAACCAAGCAAACAATTTAAGTCGCAATGAAAAAGATATAAGATATAAACGTGTTCGTTGATTGAGCAAATTGTTAGAAAAAGCCAATGTTAAAAGATTACTCTCAAAGCGGACATAAATCTTAAAGGGAAAAAAATCCATCAAGATTTAGAATATAACTCAAGATATGGTTTCGTATATGCATCTGCAACAGAAGTAAAATAGCCAGATGGATGCCTTTAATTTTTTTACCGTAACCTGTCCAATATATCCTCCATATGCGCTCAACCGATCTCCATTAGTATCGAATACAGGCCTAAATATTATGATGTTCTTGCTTAGCCAATCTTCATGATCTACAATATGCAGAACACATCCACAATTCTATTATTCGGATCTTATCTACCTCAGATATTCTGTAGACACGGTGTTAGTCTTGGACTTCATCTTGACTTACAATTATAGTGGCACGCGCATCAACCTCAGGCAATTTTCCATTTCACTCCACTATTTTATACCGTTCTATGAGTATCCACCATTCAGCTTCTTTTGAATATTCCAATAATTATTTTTTTTGTCGCAAATTATATCTTTTTATAGGTAAGCTTTTACAGAAATATTCGATTTAATTAGATTTAATAGTACGTTTAACCACCAGTTTTCAGATAATACTTTCTTGATCAGAAAGAAAAAATTAAAATGTGTCACTGTTATTATATATTGCACAGTGTCAGTAAGAAAATTATAATTTATTCTTATATCCGCTGATGAAGGATCGTAAAATTCATGAATTTTCTTAAGTACGACTTTATTTATGAAGGCAATTAATTTAGATTAATTTAGATTAAGATGTGTCATCGGAGCCATATTAAGTTTAAATTGAAGCTTAATTTAGTCAGCATGCACCATTCTAAGAACAATTTTTTTTGCAGTTTTAATTATAGAAAATCAACCTTTTTTATAGTTATAAATATGTGCCTAAGTGGATTTTGTCGAAAATGAACATATAAAATATGACCACAGACAACAAATTGTGTGTAACATGAGATAAAGTGAGTATTTTGTATCACAAATTATGAATTTCCGCGGATTACGTATATTTGATTTTCGATTTTTTGTGGCGTTATGTTGGTACTCATGTCTCTCATTTATGCCGACAAGTTCGACCATTTTGAATGTTCAGTTAATTTTTTACAGCTGCATTGCTTGCACGTGTTTTGGCTCGTCTTCAATTTTTGCCCATTCCAAAAAATGGATCAAAGAATCTGTATGAAATTTTGTGTGAAAAACAAAATTAATTGCGCGGACGCATTCCGAATGTTGACTGTGGCATATGGTAAAGCAACTTTGGACGGAAGCCGTGTTTATTGGTGGTACAAAATGTTCTCAGAGGGCCGAGAAGATGTGAACGACGAAAAGCGTGCCGGACGCCCGAGCACGTCAACAACAGACGAAAAGCATATCGATTGGCTCGTGCCATTCGATTTTTATCAATTATTTGGGCGTGACACGAGTCGCCGCGAAATTCGTACCAAAATTGCTCAATTTCCACCAAAAACAGCATCGCATTAACCTTGCTAAGGAGCTGTTGGACTCTGTCCGCGACGACCCAAATTTGCTCCACAGGGTTATATCTGGTGACGAATCATGGGTTTATGGTTATGATGTGAAAACCGAAGCTCAATCATCCCAAAGGAAGCTGCCGCATGAGCCAAGACCGAAAAAAGCGCGCCAAGTTCGGTCGAATGTGAAGAAGATTTCTTCGATTGCAGGGGCGTGGTGCATAATGAGTTCTTGTCATAGAGTAGAACGGTCAAAACGGAATATTACCTGTAAGTTATGCGCGAGTTGCGTAAAGTAATCTGCCAGAAACGCCCGGATATGTGGAAGAACAATAATTGGCTTTTGCCATTTTTGGCCAAAATCAACACACTAATAATGCCGAAGCCACCGTATGCCACAGATCTGGTCCCCTGTAACTTTTTATTGTTCCCGAAACTGAAGAGCTATGAAAGGACGACGCTACGCTATGATTGAGGAGATGAAGACGGCATCGAAGGAGGAGTTGAACAAGATCCCAAAAAATGATTTTCTGAAGTGCTTCGAGGATTGAAAAAAACGTTTGCACAAGTGTATAATATCTGGTGGGGATTACTTTGAAGGGGCCAAAATTGATATTCATGAATAAATAAATAATTTTTGAAAAAAAAACACAAAGTTCGCGATACTTTTTGAGTAGACCTCGTACGTCTTACACATTTACAGTTTCCCACACAAATTTACTTTCATAACTGAGAAGTTCTCCCTTATCATGTGTAAAAGTCCGTTCCTATAACAAAATCATGGATAACCTTCGCTTTTATATATTCTATCCATTAAAACATTTTACAATTTTTTAAATTTTCACATGCATAAATTTATATTAAAAGACAAAAACAATCCATGTTGTTCGTTAGAGTTTTTCATGCATGAAAGCATCTAGCATTCATTCCAGAGACCACAAAAAGAGAAAAGTGAAAACTCATTTGACTATTTGATTTATTGGATATTGTCCATAAGGTATACTGTAATATTGAGACAACGCTGTCACCTGTCCATTACTTTGCATAGTTTGAAAACTAAACCAAAGTCTAGAGAGTGCACAAAAATAGGAGGATATTGTAGAACAAGTGAATTATTATTGAAAATAGCCACGGTAACCAAACAACCAGCAGCGACATCGTTTATCCCCACAATGACTACTCCTCATAGTACAGATCGCGCATCATTTAATCTCGAAATAACTTTCACTGGTTTTTCACTTGGCTTGTAACAAAACAAATTAAATACGAATAACAGACAATAAAGCATTGAAATTTCCCGAGTAAAACTCCTCTTTCGAAACTATTTTAGATATTTTAAAAAGATTTTCAGAAATATTGTTGCATTGAATTTAATAGCATATTGTACCATTTCTATTTGCAGAATGTACACTATCGCCATTTGTGAGCGGATCGTCTTCGGAGAAAACTCCATTCATTTTTCTACCGTTGCGGGGTCAAATCATCCATCCGAGTCGAGAAATTAGTTTTCCTGGTAAGTCTTACTTTGGCGAAGAATTTCAATTTCAAAACGAAATTTTCAAATCGATCGATTGTTTGTGGTCTTTTCCTTTTTGAAGGTGTCCGAACTCCAGTATGTGCAGTGACTGGATCGCAGTTTTTGACAACGAAAGGTTGGTCAGAGCTTCGAAATCCCATTGATGCAGACTTTCCGTTCCGCTTGTTCCGCGACGAAGGCCGAACATTTTTACAGGTAAAAAAAAAATACTATTTCCCCAAAGTATAAAAATGATTTTATAAAGAAAAAAAATTCTATATTCTGTCAAAAAAATTATTTTTACAAATTTAGTGGCTGGGCGAATCGGATTTACGGCATAAAATGCAAGGTCGTCTCATACTGGTGCACTTAATGTGCCGCGATATGTCACTTCCTCCAACATTTACCACCAATGAAAAACGTATCGATGGTATGAACAAATCACAATAATAAAATTCTTTTCATTCAATTTATTTTAATATAATATTAATTAATTCCGACCAACAAAAAAAAAAAATTCTATTTTGCTAAATCGTTGGTTGAAAAATAAACAAATATTTTTGTGGTCTTATTTTTAGGTAAAACTATCAAAGATATATCAAAAAATATTTTTACACCTTGTGTTGCGTTCAGAGTGAACGGAAGCCCTGTCAAATATGTCAACAGTAAGTACTCGTATAAAATTATCAATTGTGAAAATTTTCGAAAATTTTATTCATGAATTAAATTAAATTGTTGCATAAATTTTGTCATTTTAATTTGGACAGACGTCACAGAAGTACTCTTCCAATCGGAGACAACAGCAAACTTAGCATCATCGTCTGACGGTTTGAGTACAAAAGAATATGTTGTCATTGGAATATGTAGTCTTTTGCTGGGTCTTATTTATGTCGCTTCTGTATTTCTCTATTTACACGTTAAGAGGCGAAAGAATCAAATTGGTGATAGTATGGCATCAGTATCCGATTTAAAAAATGATATTAACTATCCAAAAAACGATCAAGTCACGTTCGGGAGCCCGTTCGCGAGATCTGGGAGTCTTTACAGTGCCAGCAATATGATGGATCCCCGATCTCAGAATGGGCAGCGTCAGCATCGCGGAAGCACCGGAAATTTAAACGTCGAGGCGATGGGCATAGTGAAGAACAATCCGCTACTGAAGCACTACCCGAATTTGAGCGATCATTCTGGCTTCACCAGTGACTTATCTAATTCTAATTCTGAAAATGATGACAGCCATTCATCCATTGCAGAAAGAATTAAAAACGTAATAAAACAAAAATTTTATTTGTTCAAATGACTTTTATTAAATGTTAGCTTTTTTATTGTATTTTCTTAAAATAACATAACAGATGCAAACATCTGCCCTTGTTCATCCAATGAATGATAATTCGAAATTAGACACAGATCGAAATAATGGAGTAGATTCATCGCCATCGCCAACTCAAGAAAATGAATGTTTACCAGAAGAGAACGTCTCAATTACTGAAGATATAGCCACTGAAGATAAATTAGATACCATGCGCGCAATTGTTAATGGTACTGTTCGCAAAAAATTATATTTCAATCCTGCTTATTTTGAGCCACATTTACTAATGGTAAGCCACTAATGCCATATGAATAAGTTTAGCATTAAAATGTAAGTAAAAACTTTATGCCATTTCAGAGTCCGCCACCCGCTGCTATTGAATTTTTGACAAAAATTCGCGAAGTAATTGCAATTGCCAAATACAAAATGGCTACAAAAAGGTATCATCCATCTTTAACACTAATAACAGAAGAAGGAAATGGCACATTATCCGATACTTATGCGACTGCTTCTAACAAACAATCAAGTTACACAAACGAAGCAGCAACAACGAAGAATGACAGTTCAATTAAGTGTAATACGCCTGGTTGTCCTGGCTGTTCTGGACGTTGTGCAGGACGAGCTGGAGATGATACTGGCAAATGTAATAGTTGTGGTGATAAACGTAACAGCATTCAAAAATGGCTAGAAAGCGTTCATTGCAATAATGCAGAGCACAATCATCCAAATGAGGCTGATGAACTTAAAACCACTAATGTGTCAGTCAATGATAAGGAGTCTGCAATAAATGAAGATAGTGAAAAGTCTCTACAATCTCTGGATGAAGAGGCACAAACAAAATCTCCAACTCCAACAAATTCTGCAAAGAAGAGAAAACAAGCACCACCGTTGCCAACTACTGCGCCGAAAATCATCGCACACTCCCTTAAACAGAACTTGCAAAAGGTACTGAAAGCCCCAACCTGTTCACCACCACCAATACCTGTTGCTTCCCCATCAGAACTTTCACCGAGAATGAGCCCGATGCTATCGGTAAACTGCGACACCAACCAATTGTATAGTCATTTTGCCAAAACAGGCAGTGAAATTTACAATAATCCCAAATTTAATCACAACTGTTCACCTCATTCTTCGCAAAGGAGCAATTCGAAAACGTCACGAAAACGCATGGAAGTTCTCGACCAATATGCAAATCCTAACAATAGTGAACGTAATCATTATGAAATGCTTAAAAACCTTAAGCATATGCCCGATATGGTTTATGAAGCACTGGCAAGAGACTACTCTATTCGAAACTATCCGAGCGACAAAGGAACTAGCACGCCCTTAAGTATACCAACACCTGATTACGATGGTACTTTTCATAGAAACTCAAAAGGTATATATGGCGGGAGCCAAGGTTGTGATCCGTACGTTCCAACGCCAGATTACAGCACCATTGGAAAGAAATCTCTACGACAATATCAACCAGATTCGCCCATATACCGACGCAAATCGCCACAATACCTGATAGTAGACTACGAAACTGATAGTCTGGAGCGGACTACAACAGGTAATAAGAAATGCGGCAACTCATCGTCATCGCCGTCGTCATCCGATTCTAGTTCTCAACCAAGCCCTTCGTTGAGCACAGCGCTCCCTCTTGAAGAGGAAGTCGAAATCCATCACACTGTTTATGATAAAGTAGAAGGGTTTCGGAAGGACGGGGACATTACGATTCAAAAGGCGATTGTGCCTGGAGAATACGAGGACGTCAAGGCGGACTACAAAAAAGTCGCGCCATTATCGCCGCGAATAAAATACGACACCCCCTTTAGAGGAAGCATGACAATCGAAGTAGAGCACGAACCCCAGAGCGATATTGAACTATCAACAGACAGCGATCAATTCGAACCAGATACCTTGGACAGGAAACCGAAAAAACAATTCGCAACAATTAATAGTATTCGCAGTAACAACAGCAGCACTAATAATACTGTAAAAAGCCTAAGTGCCTGGTCCGAACATTTACAAAAAGCCCAAAGCTTCGTGAACAGCAGCGATGACCGAGTTAATTACTCTTCCTTAGAGAATATGACCTCATTGCCCGATTTCAATCACAAACCTTTACTTGGACAAAATCCACTTGTCCTTCAATCGAGTAACTCCTTTCGGAAAAGCACAGAAAGTTTCTGTTTGCCGCAAAGTTTTAACGATTCCGATGATCAAAAAATAATCAAACAAACTTTCGGTAGTTTACGGGAAATTTATCAATCGAAGACTCAAAAAAACCTCCAGCGACCAACGGTGGAGAGCGTTAACTTTACAGAGCAAGGACGTATTCTGACTTTGGAAGCGAAGCATTCGAAACGGCAACGTCAGAGTGCAGAAAATACCGAAAAGGTGATCCAACCGCCAGACGTGATACCATCAGCGAATGTTTTTTATGACACTCCAAAAACTCCCAGCAGCATTGTGGATGGTGTAATCTTTCGAAAAAACTTGAAGGGTTGGAACACCGATGATTTCAGTGGATCGTACGCTAAAAACGACGATCAATTGACCGAGGACACGGATGCTTGTGAGACAACAAGCACCCATAGTGAATCCACTGAAATCACCGGTGTTTCAGATACCCAAGCAAACTCGGAATTCGGAAGTGAGAAAAAATTTCAATGCAATCAGTTAAATAGAACCTCGGTCGAGGATAACGAATCCAGCGGCAGAATTTTTCAATTCGACAAAAACAGTATTCGAAGGCTGGAAAATGATAACGACAGTGTAAGTAGTTCCAAAAAATACGATAATTTTTTAATGAGAGCTGGAAATCATCGTGAATCATACTTTGGACAGTCAAGTTCGGAATTCGAAAGTGCAAAATATTTAAATCAAATAATATCGAAACAGGAAAATAAAGGTCGTTCGCCTTGCGAGCCACGGTCTTTAAGCTTATACAACCAACAACAGTTGATGGACGACGCGGACAAAATTGAAGTACTTTCAACGCGATCGCTCTCGAATCGCAGTGTGCCATTGGCTAATAGCTCGTCGCCTTGTAGGAATCCTTCTTACGGAAGCGAATCCCCAGCGGAAAGCCCTCGTCTGATAGCTGAAGCGAGCCACTTAAATATTCAAAAAGTATTTCGCGTGGAAGTATGTCAGCCAACTAATGGAATGCAAATCGCCATGGGCCTAAGAGATCGCACCAAGAAGTCAAAGGATTTAAAAAATGCTTGGAAAAAATTCATTAGCCGCGCAACCTCAAAATTTAATGGTGGAAACAGTGGTAATAATACTAACGGAAGTGTGGATCCCAAGCAAAATGATATTTATGAAAAAAAGTCCGTCATAGCCGATCTTATTGACAAAGACGAAGGGATATCATCCTTGATCGACGAGGGATCCCGAATGTATGATATAAGTTACTCATCCGGTCTTGGTGGCAGCCTAAGTGGAAATATGAGAAAAATATCTATGCCGGCTGTAAAGTTTGGTATAGTTCGATCACATTCTTCCTATTTCGATAATAGGTTTGGTGGTGGGTTGCGCCACGAAATGGATAGTGGTTATATGAGCGGTGATTCGGGAGAATCGAAACCCCATCATCGCCGCGTATACGAACGATACAACTTCAAATCGATGTCAGATAAACTTCACATAATTGGTATCGAGACTATCGAGGATAAGTCCGATTCTATTGAAGGCAATCTGTCCAACAAACAAATCAGCGAACGAAATAGCCACTGCGAAATGCCACAAAACAAAAACGCATTTATGCTTACAAATAATTTCAATTTGAACCTTGAGAAACCTGTACAGGTGAAAGTGTATTCATCCGATGAGGAGCCTTATAGTAGTGCATCGCTCTCCTCAGAATCTGAAGACGAAGGCCACACCGAAGATATGTGCGAATCAGGCGCAGAAAGCGTAGAAACACACTCCGTTCTATTCAAAAATATTCGCAACAGTCAACGAAGTAAATACTGAACAAAAGGTCGGAGACGATGTAAGGTTGCTAAGGCATGTGCCACTTTATAGCGCGAATTTTTTTATTGAATTTCATCAAAAATACCAGGTATATAAGCTTAAATCAGCTGTTTTTTAGCCAAAAAAACAAGTTTTTTTTTTTAAAAAATTAAAAACAAATTTATTCAAAGTACTTGCCCTCGCTAGCTACACATTTTTGCCATCTCTCGGGCAACTTGTGGATATTGTGGGATTTTTTCCATTTCTCGAGGCAAACCACTCATCAAGCCATTTTCGGACGTCTTCATAAGAATCGAAGTGCTGCTCAGCGAGCGCATGGCCCATCGATGAAAATAGGTGGTAGTCGGAAGGGGCCAGGTCTGGTGAATAAGTGGGGTGGGGTAGCACCTCCCAGTTGAGTGTCTCCAAGTAGTTTCGGACCATTTTTGACGTGTGCGATGGTGCGTTGTCGTGGAGGAAAATCAGCTTGTCATGTCTTTGTTGATAATCCGTCCTTTTTTCACGCAGAGCACAGTGCAATTTGATCAGTTGTTGGTGGTAGCGATGGGCATTGCCAGTTTCACCAGGTTTCAACATCTCATAATAGATGATACCCTGCTGATCCCACCAAACGCACAGCATCGTCTTCCGTCCGAAGCGATTTGGTCTTGGGGAAGATGTTGATGGTTGGCTGGGATCAACACACGATTTCTTGCGTTTAGAATTCTCGAAATATATCCACTTTTTATCGCCTGTCACAATTCGATGCAGGAACAACTTTCTTTTTTGTCTGGCGAGCAAGAATTCGCATGTGTTTTGGCATCGTTCCATCTGCCTATCGTTCAATTCATGCGGCACCCATTTTCCGATCTTTTCAATCTTCCCCATAGCACGCAGACGCATGGAAATGGCTGGTTAACTGACACCCAATTGCTCCGCGAGCATTTGTTGCGATTGGGTATCGCCTTCGTCCAAAAGAGCCTGCAATTGATGGTCCTCAACCTTCCTAAGCCGATTTTCACGCTTTTTGTCCCACATCTCAAAATTGCTATATTTGAACCGACGAAAACAATCTCGGCAGGTTGTTTCCGATAAACCAGTGTCACCATAGGCCTCCATAAGCATTCGATGCGATTCGGCAGCCGATTTCGTCAAATTGAAGCAGAAAAGCATAGCTTCCCTCATATGCTGTTTTTCTCGCACAAAACTAGACATGATTACCAAAGGAAAAATGTTTTTTGTTGTACGAAATTGCTGACAATGTGCACTGATTAATGTTGACAGATGTCAAAGTCATAAAAAAAAAGTATGGCGTGCCCATGGTTTAATGTTTAATACGTTCACTCACGCCATCTATGACCAAAACAGCAGATTTAAGCTTATATCCCTGGTATATAGTATGCTCGTTTTTCGAAAATTTAATTTTTCCTTAAAAGCAAATACTATTTCGACAGAGAAAATTCATTATGTTGATTACATTATTAATAACAATTATTTATACACTCAAACTTGTAAGCGCTTTTTCCGCCGCCACCTAGACTGCTCATAATTTACTCTCGGACAATCTGTTTTTATAAATATGATAAGTAAATTATTTATACACTCTTGTATATAAATACTTAAAATAGTCGATGAAAACTCATTTAATAAGATGATAGCCAATTTTGGAAAATAGAACCAATTTTGAATATCCGATAAATTTTGTGCAATTTAAATGCTCACTCATTTAATGTTGTTTATTTTGTATTAGTTGGTAAATTTTAAATATTTATTTACTAATAATTGCTTTTTTAGCATGGCTCTCTTAAATATCAAAATGAATTTTTGTACTCAATTATTTCTTAAACTATTATCTCTGATATTTATGGCTCTTGCTTAAATTTTTTTTGAATAAAATTTATATAAAAAATAATCAAGAAAAAAAAACAAAATTCAAATTGGTTTATTCACAATTTTTATTGAAAAAAATTCTTGGCCCTTCAATTACCGAAAATTTTATTTAATAAATTTTTTAATTCATTTTTATATAAGAAAAATTGAAAAAAAATTCAGAAAAACAAAATCAACCGTTCTCCATAATTTTAAAATTTTCTCAAAAATTACGAAATCTCTATAATAACTTTAATGAATTTTCAAAATATGATATTTAAAATCTTTTGCATACTTTTGTTTATCAAATATCAGATAAGTTTTCAACTGTTTTGAAAATTCAAAACTATTTTTCGTGCAATAAGAATATTGTCAGTGAAAGGACAACAGGACCATTAAAATGTAACAAAACCAAAATGTTTGGTGCAATGAATTTATAACATCAATTTAATTTTTTATATATTTATATACATAGTTAATATTATATTTTAAAATATTTATTTTAATTTAATCCTTAATATTGAATTAGTTTCTAGATCATATTTTATTATTGTAAGATCCTTTAATATTTAGTCAATATTTTTTTGTTTTAAACGAACCTTTTCAATATAATATACAATATATGAAATTAGGAAAAAATGTTAATAAATACTATAGGAATTTATATTTTAATTGTTTAAATATTATCAAAGTAATTTTTATAATTAAAAAAAAAATGTGATATTTAATTGGCCGGAAGTGCAATAATATTTCTTCAATAAATGGCTATTGAAATAGTTTTTAAATCAAAATGAAATATGTATAATCGAAATAAAACATATTCTAGAATATAAGTTTAGTAGTACACGTATGTACACCGTATTTAGATATTAGTAGTGTTAAAAGATTTTTCTTAATCTATTTGTATTTCATATTATCAATCAGATTTGTTGTGAAATGAACATAAAAAATGATTTGTTTCTTATTATTACGAATGATTTCTTTTAAGAACAATTTTTGAATCAACTGTTTTATTTATAATTTTTTAAAGACTTCTTTTAATGATTAATTTTTAATATAAATATAATATTTACTAAAAATCCAAATAATACGAGGGTCGTTCAACAAGTCTTTAGAAAAAGATAGAAAAAACTGTTTTTAAAAAAAAAAATTTTTTATTTTTCAACATAATCTCCTTTTAGCTCTATACACTTTTCCAACCGTTTTTACAAAATTTTTATCCCGTCAAAAAAATAGGATTTCGGAAGTTCTGCAAAATACTCATCCGTTTAAGCAATGACGTCCTCGTTGGAAGTGAACCGTCGTCCGCCAAGCCATTTCTTCAGATTGGGGAAAAGAAAATAGTCACTCGGGGCCAAATCTGGTGAATAAGTGGGATGCTGCAACAATTCCATTCTCAATTCGACAATTTTGGCCATGGAAACAGCGCAGGTGTGCACACGCGCATTGTCCTGATGCAAGAGGATTTTTTTCTTCTTCAGATGGGGGCGTTTCTCTTTGAATTCCTCGCTCAACCGTTGCAATAACGACGCGTAATACGCTCCTGTTATTGTTTTTCCTTTTTCCAAGTAATCGATAAAAATGATGCCCTGCGAATCCCAAAAGACCGTGCCCATCACCTTGCCGGCCGATGGCACAGTTTTTGCCTTCTTTGGAGCCCGTTAACCCTTGAAAATCCACTGTGATGACTGTCTCTTCGTTTCTGGAGTGTAGTAGTGTATCCAGGTTTCGTCCACAGTGACATATCGACGAAGGAATTTGGCAGGATTGCGATGAAAGAGTGCCAACATAGCCTCAGAGTCCACTACACGATTGCGCTTATTCTCCTCTGAGAGCAAACGTGGCACCCATCTTGCCGAAATTTTTATCACAGACAATTTTTCATGCAAAATTGAAGCGACTGTACCTTGTGATATGCCCGTGGCCTCAACTAATTCGCGCACTTTAATTCGCCGATCGTTCAAAATCAGATCGTGGATTTTGTCGATGATTTCAGGACTAGACACCTCAACTGGGCGTCCTGAACGATGTTCATATTTTGTGGATGAACGGCCACGTTTAAATTCATTCACCCAATTGTAAACCGTCGCAAACACAGGTGCAGATGTGCCATGAACTGCATCCAACTCGGCTTTGATTTCTTTCGGGCTTAAGCCTTTCAAATGGAGATTACAAAAAAAAAATCTTTACCGACACTACGAGCGCAATTTCTTGGATTTTCTAAGGACTTATTGAACGACTTTCGCATTCATCCACTAATTTAGATTTCACCCATATTTGCACTTTAATTGCACAAGGATTGAAATTATTTTGAAAATGAAAATTATTTAAAAAAATTTACTTTTCACGTTGCGAATCTATTTGAAAATTATTGTTTGTGCTTAAAGCGATAACCCAAATTGTAGTACTACAATTTAAAGCCAATCCGATGTCATTAACTCTTGAGCTTGTATCGAACTGGGAACATTTGCATGTACTAATTCGATTTGGATAGTATTTTATATAATTTTATTGTACTTAAAATTTTTGTTTCCTCCAATATTTTTCTTTATATTCTTCAAAAAAATACTTAATAACAGCATTTCCATGAGAACTGGAAATATATTTAATTTTTGAACAAAAATTATATTCCAGAACTTAAATTAATTGCTGAAAAGTAGCCCAAATACTAAAAACTATTTTAGTATTTTGTAATCCATTTAATTATTTCTAAATTTTATAGAATAAAAATTTTCCTACAAAAGAACAAGCATAATACAATTCTTTTTTTAATTGATTATTTATAAATTCTACTTTAATTTCATTTCTCGATTACTAATTTGAGTTGCTACGATGAAATGTGAAATTTAAGAAAATTCAATAGAATTTTAAGAGAAACTTTAATTAGCATTCAGTAATTTATTGTATAGAGAATTTTGTTCTAATAGAAAAGGTATATATTTATTGAATATTATTATTTATGTTACAATATAGATTAAGAAAAACTTCTTTTAAGGTTAATAACGAAATAAGAAAAAATAACGAAACGAAAATAGTACTCGTACATGTACTTTTAAGTATGTGATTGGAAAACGATGTGCAATTAATTCAGTTAATGGATATACTTTTTAAATTTTAAGAGATTTTAAGAAGTAAATTAACGTATAATAAAATAAAATAAATCAATTTAAGCGAAAGAGAAAGTCCTTTTTTATACAAGTATAAGTAAATCGACAGTAATATAATCGTAAGTCATTATTTGGTTTGTTCATCATAAATATAATGAATTTTTACAATTTACGAGTATATAGCTTAAAACGGCTATAATTCCAAATATTAATAAAAGTTGTTATTATTTAGAATACGCATAAATGGATGTGTGCAATCGAAATTTTATTCAAATGCAATATTATTTGTACCAAAAAAAAAAAATATGCAATATATTCTTTTTAACTGCAATATTAAATTAAATTTGATTATTTCTTAATATCCATATAGTTATAGTAATAATATTATATTATAAAAATTTTATTAATAGTTATAGATATTAATACTAATATAAAATTTGTAACGGACATGCTTGAGGTTTCGTAGAGCATTTCAAGATAATTTTCCATTTGCGGTGAATGTTTATATTGTAAATAAGTTTTCAATTTTTATTGTCGAGAAAATGTATTTGAATAATTTTGCAAATTTCCATTTATTACAATTATAAAATTATATAAGAATATTACGAAATTTTAAGGGAAAACATTTTTCTTTTTACCTTTAAGCTTTTTAATAAAATAATAGTAAATTAAAATAAAATGAAACTTGTACTTACCGCTAAGCTTCATGAGTACCTGTGAAAAAAAAAATTTTTAAAAATAAAAAAATTATAAATAATACAATTTTTTTTTCTCAATAAAATGATAAAAATATTAATTAAAAATTTAAAATGGCCGAAATATATTTTTCAGAGAATATATTTTCTATAATAAATAAAAAAATTTAAAGTTTTGAAAAAAAAAAATGATACAATTTAAGTTAATAGTTAATTTTATTAAGCGTTTTTTATTATTATTTTTAAAAATATAATACAATATTTTATTACAATACAAATTTTAATGAGTACATAATTATTATATAAATTTTATATAAAAATAAGTATAAATCTAGAAATACTTACTGTATTTTAATATATTTATAAATGGTATGCTTTTTGAGGATTTCTCAAAATATATACAAAACACCAAAATTTTAAACACTCGCGATAAAAAGCAAACAAAAAAAAGATGAACAAAATAATTATAAGGATAAAGATCGAATTTCAATATTTTTGGTCAAATTTATTTTTTAAAAACTGTATCAGAAAATGGTGCTGGCATTTTTTTTTAAGGGCGTGCAATAAACGAATAATAGTCGATAATTAGTAAAATTGTAAATCGATTGTTTTTTTTTATTAAATACAAGATATGTTTATAAAAAAAAAATTAATATTATTCTATTTAATTTTGTTTTCGAATTAGGCTAATATTAATTTTAGTATTATTCAATGGATAAATGTATTATACATTATGAAATAAATAAATATGAATATAAAGTGTTGTTTTTCATTCATTCATAAACCGATTGCCGATTCACTGAATTGTTTGTGAATATTTTCCATATCATTATAACGAAATCGAAATTTGCGTATCGGTCTATAATTTCTAAAAGTATCAGTAGTTTATATTTTTTTTTTTTGATAATCCTGCGTAAACTGATAATTTTTTTAAATAAATTTCTTTAGCCATAAGGCATATGTTCATTCTACATACTTTATAATAAATTTTTTTAAAGAGCCTATTTAAACTTGAATGCTTTAACCAGAAAACTAATGAAAATTCTTATTAATTACCATTAGTAAAATAGGATTTTTTTCACCATATAATTGAAATAAATTTTAAAATCATTTTATGAGCTGGACGAGTAATAATTTTTACATATAAAAAATATAACTAACTAATCACATCGAAGATTGCAAAAAAAAATTCATTTTTGGCTAAAAAAAATGTAAGATTTCGAAATCGAAAAAAACCGGTAGCAAAAAATGTCCAATAACAAATTCCGAATTATCGTAAAGCACTGTTAAAACTAATTAATAGGTACGACAACGTTATGTAGGCAATTAAGAATTGTTTATTCAAAACGTTCAAATGCAATAAAACCTCTCAAAAATTTTGCCAATATCGAACATTTTTAGTTGGATGAACTAAGGATAAATAAAGTGATAGAAAAATCATATTCGGTTTTTCTTAAATAATTATTCATTTATTCATTAAATTTATTTTCTTTAACAATTAATCGTAATCTCTCTCCATTATAAATTAACTTTTTTTGGTAACGAACCAAAAGCTGATATTACAGTTCCTTTTGTACCAGTAACATTTGATGTAAGCGATGGTGGGGGTATATTTGTTTTTAAATTTGAATTTACTACCGCAGCTGGTTGATCCCATTTGGATTTTCTATAAATAAAATAATTATATAAGCAAATGTATTTATGCAAATATATGATAAGAAAAAACTATTAAAATATATCGAACCGTTTCTTTGCCTCCTCTTCAGATTTTTTAGCAGCTACGGCTTGTTCAGTTTTTTCTGTTTCTTTCTTTTCCTTTTGTCTTTTGACAATTTCAATTTTTTGAGCTTTAGCTAATTCTTCGTAGTAAGATTCAGGTCCCCATTGAAGCGGATCATAATTCTCAGGTGGATAATTTGTTCCCAATTCATTAATATCACAAAATTGTATCAATTTTTCATATATGCTTGGATTTCTAAACTCTTTTCGTTCTTGGATTACTTTGTTCATGTCCATATTTCCCGTCTTCATTTTTTCGTATAAACTTAATATTTTCTCTTGAAGCTCTGGTGCAACTTTTCCTTTTGGTTCCGGAGGTAATGTGAAGCCATAATGGGCATATTTATTTAAATTCATAATATGTTTGGGTGAGTCTTTTATACTTTCCCGTTCATCTTCTGATACTTCCATATTTAAGACTTCATGGGTAGGCGAAACAGTCTCTTCATCAGAGACAATTGTGTCATCGACATAATTAACAAGTCGTACGGAATTATTTGCGCTATTTGCGCGGGAGTGCTCCGCTACATGTTCAGGGGTGGTTTTTGTAGGTGTAAACGACTTTTTATTTTGTGGTGCTGGAAAAATTACCTACAAACCGATATATTATGTATTTTACAAAATCAACATATTCAAATATACTACCAACCTGTGACTCTGTAGATGAATCTGTTCCTGGACTTCCCTCATCAGAATGGTTATTATCTTCATTTTCAGAATCGGTATAGGTAGCTGTTAATGATGCTAGTGCTGAATTTCTTGTACTCATTTCCAATGATATTAAAATTCAACCGTTGGAGCGGAATATGAAAACAAAATTTACTAACATACACACATAAGTTATACACAAAGATATTTTGTCAAATATGAATTATTTAAAACGTATTAATAAACAAATTTTTCAATTTTAAATTGTGAACTGTGAAAATATTCTTAAAAATACTACACTCGAATTTGACACTTTCATCTGTCAAAAATCAATTTTTCGCCATTTACAAATGGCATTACCAGATATGTTCGTATTTTGTACTAATTATTCTAAGCAAGATGAAAGCATAATTCAGCTCTAAAGCATATATATATTTTCAAATTGTCAAACTTATTTTACATAATTCTACAATATAACAATAAATATTATTATAAAAAAATATTATTTTATAATTAAATTATTTAGTACATTAAACTAAATAATTTTAGTTTATAATAATATTTGTGAATAGTTTTATATAGAAATTAAAAGAATAAATAAAAAATGGCATACTCATGTAAAATAGTAATAGTAATTGAAAAAGAAAAAAATGTGTATCGATTATAAATGAACTGAACGAAAGGAATTTTTTAGTACATTAAAAATTTGGCAACATCTGTTATTGTATGCTGTTTTCTCATTCCCGTCCACTATTTACTGCAATTTAAGAAAAATAAAAAGAAAAATACAAATAATTTCGTTAAGACGAGAACTGAGTATATGATGTAGGATATTTTCGTTGAGCTTACACGCAGAGAAATAGTCGTGGTAGTTGTTTCGAAAAATTAATAAGAACGTTCCGAGTGATTAAAGCAAGAAAATAATTTCGAGCAAAGGGAGATTTATTGTTCAATGGCCGATCATAAAGTGAACGCGAATTGTAGTGATGGTGTCGTATTCAATAATAGTTTTATAAAAAGTAAAATGGAAAATTCACATCAAACTCCGTCGCAATCAACATCATCGTCATCGTCATCACAGCACCCAGTCGATCGTTTAAAGCTGCTATATCCAAATGTCAATGAGGATGAGACACCCTTACCCAGATCATGGAGCTCCCAGGACAAGTGCCATTCACTGGGATTATCACAGAATAATTTACGCGTGAATTATAAAGGTCTTAGTATGTGTGATTAGTTTTGTTTTTGTTCTTCATCTCTTTAAATGCATAATATTTGAAATTGAAGAAAAATATTTGTAAAGAAAATATTAAAGCAATCTACAAAATTATATTATTAAAATACTACCAATATTACCATATCTACCCAATACTATAAAGCACCAATCGCCATTATCATTATCATAACACTACTACCACCTCCAACAACAACAACAACAAAATATAATCGCGCCATCAAAAACTAAATCATAATAATTGTTCTATTATTATTAATAAAAAATAAAATTAAATTTTCCAATACTAAACTTAATATCTTATAATAATATTGTTACGTTGATTTGCTATCGGTATATACGTTTCTGTAATTGCATTAAACTAATAAAATATGAACAATGGAGTAACGATTAATATTAATGCCCAAATAAAATTCCATGATTAAAACAGAAAATAGGAAAATGCAGAAAATATTTCCACAATTACTAATAGTTTAAAAATTCTTTAAATCAATTGATCAATTAGAAATTGTGCAGCTCATATATTTCGAAAATAAAATCAATGCAACCTTAGTTAAATATTAATATTGAAATAATAATAATATAAATAAAATAATATTGTCTAAATAGAAATTAATTCAAAGAATAAAATTAAATAAATACGAAAACGAGTTGCTGTGAAATAAAAACAAAAGAAAGATAAATTTATGGCAGGGGCCATATTATAGACACACACATAACCAATGACAGTATGATTTGTTCAATATATACGAGTGAATGAAATAGAAAATGAAAAGTGGAATAAGGAAAAACACTTAAGGAAGTAAAAATTCATATTGCTGAAATAATTAATTATTTCTATAAAGTTTTCTGCCAAGCAAAACCAAAAATCAATTGATTTTAATTCGTTAATTTGTCCGTTTGATTAAATTTCGTCAATATACGATTTCGACAAGTTCCATTTTCAATCGCGTGTGATTTGTTTTTTAAATAAATAAATATCAGCTAGCTGATGATATACGAGTATGTTTATGCACACCAACAAAAAATAAAATAAGGAAATTTTTAAATGAAAAAAAAGTGTATTGTAACTGCTTTACGTACATACGTATATGTATGGTGTGAGTGTAGTTTAAGCATACATGCTTAAATTCATGCATATCCATATGCTTATGGGAAGAATTTTGTAAAATTATATGACTATTCACCATGGGGGTATATAATATAATATAATAAAGCTTATGTGAAAATAGGCACGAAAATACAATATGTATACCTTCGTTCCAACTACACAAATGAGTGTACGAAAGAACCCGTTCTGAATGATAATTTTTTTTTAAACAAAATTCATGTATTTGAGTTTATATTTATATAAAAGTCAACCTCCATTACAATCGATGTGCTAAAAAAAATTTGTTTATAATAAAAATATTGACATTTTTATAACAAAAACCAAAAGTAATAGAATTTTATTGCAATAGTATTAAAGCAAGAAAAACAAAAATAATCTATTCACCAAAAAAAAAAAATATATATATATTTTTTGAAGTACCAGAATTCAATGACAGCTATTATTATATTGCAAGTATGGATGGAGAAAAATTATATAAAAATAAAAACAATTAAGAGAAATCGAAAAATTTTAAAATTGAGGAAATTTACAATCGAAATTTAGTGCTAATTGAGAGAATACCCAGAAATGGAAATTGACATAAATATGGGAAATAAATATTTGTTTCGTTAAGTGGGAAAAAACTCATCGGACAGACACAGAGCTGCTGAGTAGTACTCATTCTACAATTCGATTGGTGGGAAATATAGTGGAATGAATGCAAAAGTGCGTAAATACAAAACATTGTGAAGGTGCTCGATATCAGCTGATTTTCCATCCAAGTTTCTGTCAATTCAAAACAAAGTTGGAAAGAGAAAAATATTGGCTGATGTAGGTTGTTTTTTTTTTTGTTGTTTACAAATGCATGAGCGTGTGTGCAACGTTCAGACATAAGGTGGTGTGGTGTATATGGTGGATCGTGTGCGCCATATTGTCAAACGCACACTTTAATACATACACGTGCGATTCACTACATTCACAATTCCATATACAAATAGATTTCGACCGTCAAACTTCGTTTTACTCGAAGATCAAAAGTAACACTACAAAATTCCATTCTTCCAGTAAATGTTAAATTCAATAAAAAGTTATAATGATATTCTGCTGCTCCTATTATTGTTGCTACTGCTGCTACTGCTAATGCTATTAATGCTGTGCTGCTGTTTAAACTGATACTAGTTTTAAAATTAGTTTTGTTTATTATGTTATATTATTTTTTATAATATAGATGCGCATGTGTGTGTGTGTGTTTGATGTGTATTGAAAACATTATGTACAAGTGAATAAATTCATTTAATCTAATTTCAAAGTAGAATCATGTGCTAGAAAAGCAAAGGGACACACAAAGGAATTCAAGAATCCCATCGACAAATGCATCTATGATGACAAAAAGGAAACGCACTTACACACTCCCACACATGTATTCGCAACAGAATAGATTTCTTTGTTGGAAGTAGTGTGTATGCATACTCGCATATGTATGATTTTGTTTACATTTTTACTTGGACGACTGAGAGTGAAGAATCTTTCTTTTCGTTAACAATAGGGGATGATGGTTGGTTGTTCGAATGCAGAATTTGACTTAACTCTGACCGAACAAATAGATGGCTGACTATTGGTAGTTTTTCCAAAAACAATAAAAAAATACCATGTCAGTCAAAGGGTAATGGAATACAGAAACCCGTTTTGACATATTTGCATTTTTGTTGTTATCCTTTGTTGTGTTTACGTATTTCTACTTCGGGAAATAAGTCAATACTCAAACATTTCACTTCACTATGAATATCATCAATAAATTTAACGTATGTACATAAATATTTTACATTTTTGAACAAAGAAAATTCACAAGCTATGAGGAAAAGCTGGACTTATTTTTATAAATTAATTCCGTCCCATTGTAGTGTGGTAGTTAATTTGGAAATTTATGTATACAGTACAGTCAACTTGATATTATTTATTTTGATTGGATACAAAAAAAGGGGTCCATTGCATTCACAGTAATATTCAAGTATTCTAAAAAGAAGAGGTAAATTAAAATGGCTGACTGCGTACACATTTAAATGCGAAATGCACTTAAAAGGGAAGTTAAAAACTTGCATTAGGAAAAAACGAATCAAACTTAAAAATATCAAACCAGAATGTTTTATATAAGGTAACACAGTAAAAATATTTTTTTTTGCAAAATTCATTTTTATTATTCAACATAGTTGCCTTCGAGGGCGATACAGCGATTATAGCGATCTTCCAACTTTTCGATACCATTTTTATAGTACTCTTTCGGTTTCGCTTCAAAATAGGCCTCAGTTTCGGCAATCACTTCATCATCGGTCTTAAATTTCTTGCCAGCGAGCATTCTCTTGAGGTCTGCAAACAGGAAAAAGTCGCTGGAGCCCAGATCTGGAGAATACGGTGGATGGGGAAGCAATTCGTAGCCCAATTCATTGAGTTTGACCATAGTTTTCATCGACTTGTGACAGGTGCATTGTCTTGGTAAAACAACACTTTTTCTTCTTCAAATGAGGCCGTTTCTTAGCGATTTCTTCCTTCAAACGATCCAATAACGCTATATAATAGTCGCTGTTGATCGTCTGTCCCTTCTGGAGATAGCCAATGAATATTATACCATGCGCATCCTAAAATACAGACGCCATCACCTTGCCAGCCGACTGTTGCGTCTTTCCACGCTTTGGATTCTGTTCGTCGCTCGCTCTCCACTCTGCCGACTGCCGATTGGACTCTGGAGTGTAGTGACGGAGCCATGTTTCATCCATTGTCACATATCGACGCAAAAATTCGGGTTTATTGCGCTTGAACAGCTCCAAATACTGCTCAGAATCATCAACACGTTGTTGTTTTTGGTCCACAGTGAGCTCACGCGGCACCCACTTTGCACACAGCTTTCGCATGCCCAAATATTCATGCACGATATGTCCAACACGCTCTTTCGATATCTTCAGAGTCTCAGCTATCTCGCTCAACTTCACTTTACGGTCATTTAAAATTATTTTGTGGATTTTTTTTGATGTTTTCTGCCTCTTTTGGGCGTCCACTGCGTTCTGCATCAACTGTGCTCGTACGACCAGTTCGAAATTGACGTAACCAATATTCCACAGTTGAAATAGCTGGAGCAGAGTCCGGATAACGTTTGTCAAACCACTGTATTTTTTTTCATCAAAAAGCAATGCTTTATCAATACACGAAATTCGTCTTTATCCATTTTTTTTCAATAACAAAAGTTGCTTCACTCAAAATGCTATATCTCACGAACCAATCGACCGATTGCTGTCAAATTTTGACAGAAATCATTTGAAGGATGGTGCTTTGTGATAATTTGCAATAGGCGCCATTTAGACGTCAACCTTTTAAACTTTTCAGCCAAACAGATATTAACAACTTTGATTGACTATCATGAGAGTAAAATGCAATATAATTTGAAATCTACAAAGCATTGGGAATATAGAAATGCTGAAAATTTTATGAGAAACTTTTGGAAAGCAAATATTGTATTTATGACAACAATGGAGAACAATTTTAAACTATGAATCAGTAGTTATGAGTAGATACGTAGGCTACTATATATATTTCTGGCCTAGGCAACACTAAGTGTTGCCAGGTGCGATCTGACATTTCCATTGGAAAGTTTGACATTTTTTAGCATAAACGTACTCAGAACGTTTTGACGTACGACTATCATTTGTGTTGTTTACAGTGACTTGAAAAAATCAATTTGGCAAAAAAATGGAATTAACTCGTGAACATTTTCGTGCGATCATTTTTCACAACTTTCGACGTGGATTATCACGACAAGAGTGCATCGATGAACTTAAATCTTTGTATGGCTATGAAGCACCATCCTATAGCACTGTGAAAAACTGGTACAACGAATTCAATCGTGGCCGACGCTCGCTCAAAGACGAATTCCGTGAAGGTCGTCCAAAAACAGCCGTTGTTCCAGAAAACATCGATGCCGTACGTGAACTGATAATGCAAGACCGTCATGTGACATACCGTGAGATAGAGGCATGCCTAGGCATTTCTCCCACCAGCATACATTCGATATTGCATGAACACCTGGCCGTAAAAAAGGTTTGTTCTCGTTGGATCCCGCACAATTTGACAATCGCTCAAAAAAAGGCTCGTGTGGATTGGTGTAAAGAAATGCTGAAAAAATACGATCGCGGTGCTTCAAAAGACGTTTATAAGATCGTCACAGGTGACGAATCATGGATCTATGCGTATGAGCCCGAAACAAAACAGCAATCGACCGTGTGGGTCTTCCAAGACGAGTCAAATCCAACGAAAGTTGTTCGTGGAAGAAGCACTTCGAAGCAAATGGTCGCTTGTTTCTTTGGCAAAACTGGTCATGTGGCGACTGTTCCGCTTGTGCAACGTAGGACGGTCAATTCTGAGTGGTACACCACCATTTGTTTGCCTGAAGTCTTCGGAGAAATTCGAAAAACGAACAAGAGAAGTCGAATCATTGTGCACCATGACAATGCGAGCTCTCACACATCGGCTCAAACCAGCGCCTTTTTGACCGGACAAAACGTCGAATTGATGGGTCATCCTCCGTACAGCCCTGACTTGGCACCCAATGACTTTTTTTTATTCCCACACATCAAGAAAAAAATGCGTGGTCAACGATTTTCGTCGCCAGAAGATGCTGTTGAAGCATTCAAAAACCATGTTTTGGAGGTGTCTCAATCGGAGTGGAAAAAGTGCTTCGAAAATTGGTTTGAGCGCATGCAAAAGTGTATAAATCTTGATGGAGAATATTTTGAAAAACAATAAAACCTTTTTCGTTGATAAATATTCGCATTTTCATTATTAGGCCAGAAATATATATAGTAGCCCACGTATACCAATACCAGTCATCTCCAAAATAAATTTATGTTTATTTTAGAAACATTCGAATTTAAGATTTTTCTCTTTCTGAATGAAATAAAAATCCCAACAATTCTTATTCTAAAAAAAACTACTTTACAAATGATATAAATCTGGTTAACATCATAGAAAATTGCTTAACCGAACAATTTTGTAAAGTTCTCTCATTTCTAAGTGTAAATAAACAACGGCCTAGACTCGAAACATTGAAAATAAATAAAACAATGCTGAGTACTTCTGCTAATGATAAGGATAAGATAAAATAAAATAATTTAAATCAATACCTGTTTGAGGAAAGGTGTTGAAGAAAACTTTGTTATCAGCAGTTATTTTCTGTTGCTAAAATACAGGTATTGATTTAAATTATTTTATTTTATTAAAATAAACTTTATACTCGTTTGAAAATAAAGTATAAAGTTTCTATTATATTGGGTTGTTCGGAAAGTAATCTGAAAGACGATTTTCTTATAGTGAATTAATATTTTATTCAATTAAATATTGTCCAGTCTGAACCAATACTATTTGTCATTTTTCTGCAGTAGTATGATTCCAAATAATTTTTGACCAAAAAACTGATCAAAGTGATTTTTGACTTCCTCATTTGAAATAAACGTTTTACCGTCTAAAAAATTTTGTAGAGACCGGAACAAATGATAATCGGAAGGTACTAGGTCTGGAGAGTATGATGTGTGTGGCAGTATATCCCATCCAAACTCTAAAAGCTTTAACCGAGTGGTCAAACTTGTCTGTGGCTTCGCATTATCCTGTTGGAACACTATACCTTTCCTATTGACCGATTCTGCCCTTTTTTCTTTAAGTGAATCATGTAATTTGTCCAACTGATGACAGTACACTTCAGAATTGATCTTTGTGTTGCTCGGTAGAAGCTCAAGAAAAAAAAAACGATTCCTTTGCAATCCCACCACACAGATAGTATAAACATTTTTTTGATGAATATTGGCTTTCGAAGTGCTTTGGGCCGGTGTATCTTTTCTGCTCCAGGATCTTTTGTGCTTAACATTGTTGTAGATAACCCATTTCTCGTCCCTAGTGATGATACGTTTCAAAAATGGATCATTTTCTTGGCGTTTGAGAAGCAAATCACAAACGTCAATGTGACAGCACAAATTTGTTTCCGTAAGAAGATGAGACACCTCATCTAGTTGTTTCAAATGATCATGAACGGTTGAATTCGATAAATTTGATCTCTAACCGATCTCACGAGTTGTTATTCGCCGGTTTGCATCAATTAATGCCTTTATTGTGTCTTCATCAGCTTCAACTGGCCTTCCACAACGTGGTGCATCTTCGAGATCAAATTTGCTGGATAGAAATTTTGCAAACCAGTTTTGGCACTTACACTTACTCAACACATCTTCTCTTTACATATCGAATAATTTTTTTCTTGCTTGAACAGCATTTTTATCTTTTCTATAGTAAAAAAGTACAATATGCCGAAAAATCACTTTCCATATTTAAAAGGGTATCAACCAAAGCTACTGTGCAGAATCAATCGAACTTTTTCACATGTAAGCCTTTCTATGTCAGCTGTCAAAATACGAGTACATATGATTATGCGGCTTAAGTGTGAAGTTGGTTGTGAAATTTTTTCATTTCACAACCAACTTCACACTTAAGTAAAAAATATAAGGAATTTAATAAAAATTGATGTCTTCTTTTTCTAAATTGGTTTTCTTATAAATTAAGTGATGTCATTCATAATTTTTTTATACATTAACTGTGGTGGTTGTTGGTTTCATAGTAAACACTAATAAGAAAAAATAAACTATATTTAACAATATATTTTTCGTACAAAGGATGTGCATTTTTGTAAAAGGTTATTAATTTATCGGCCCTACAAAGAAGTTTGATTTGCTTATGTACGATTGTATTTGTTATAATAAGTAGGGAAATTGGAATTTTTTAATAAGAAGAAAAAATACATTACACACTCTTAAGCCCTTATTTCTCTTTTATCTGTTCGAGAGACAAAATTTATTATTTTTCATGCTCTGCAAAAATGTCAAGTGTGTCATATTCTTAAATATGTTTACATATGCGTACTCTTGAATTCATATTCTAATATATGTACACTATAAATACAGAGCACGTCCATATATATGGATATATTAGTTGAAAGTTATTTATAATTTTAACAATAATATTCGTAAATGAGGTCAATTGTAATTCCTATGAGTTCTTGAAGTAATAATGTCTCTTTTTATATTTGCATTGTCGAAAATTTTGAATTTGATATTTGATCAAATTACAAATAATAGAAAAATATTTATTAAATTTATGTCAGTCATGGTTTTTAGGAAACAAGTTCTAATATTTAAAAAAAAAGAAGAAGATAGAAATGAAAAGAAAAAACTATCAACTATTCCTTCAAGGCCGTTTATGTTCTATTGACTTCCGAAATGGTACGGAAAAACAAAGGAAAGCCAAGTCATATGGTGTACGAGTATGTAAAATAATGACTTCGACTTTGGAAAACAATATGAGCACATGTAAACAACATGGTGTACTTGTGATACGTGTGTATGGATTTGGGCAGAAAGCTTATTTGCGAATTTGTTGTGTGGAAAATGTTCGAATACGTAGTATTAAATTCGTGCAATGTGGTGTTATCGTATTTGGATTGTTGTATTTTCATAATTCACCTCCGTATATAAATAGGTGGAGAAGAGAATGTTTTGATTCGTTTGTACTGAAGGAGTGTGATTTATGTGGGTTTGGATAAGCAATCGCATCTGGTTGTAATTTGGCAATTGGACCTGAGCTAATCACAGACGAGAATAACATTGATGTCTATAAAATTATCAATTTTTGAGACAACAAAAGAGCTAAAGGTTTTATGCAGAGACACGGTTTCCCTTTTGCCTTGCATATCCCTTCGTTTAGTCGAAAATAAATGAACACACACTTCCCATCCGCGTCCGTCCAATTTTCAGCAGTGTATTTCTCTATGCTTTGTGTATTCGTACTATTTGAACTCAAGTTACATTCACTCCAGTCGGTACGATGAACTCGTCTCGACATGGCTCGATTTAACTTAAAAAAAGGATCAACGACTCGCTTCGACAACAGACACGAACACGACTGTAACAATCACAAATACGGCCACGACCCCGACCATATTCAATGCATCGTAAAGTAATGTAAGGCCAGGCCAGTCAACGTTTTCATCATCTCCTCCTTGATGGGGAAATGCATTTTATCGTCCTAAATTTTTGTTTTATTTTTCTCTTTTAATCTCCACTGTTTTGGTCTTTTTTTTTGGTGATCAAAAAATTAATCAAATCTACTTTAAGTTAATTCATGCAAAACACATATTGAAAATAGTATCATTCGGAAATAGCATTAAAAATTCGACCGTCTCTGGTACTGGTATACAACGCTTGATTTATCTAAAAATTGATACATACCCCCTTGCATATACATACGTACATATATGTACAAGCACATTTCTTTATATATAGATATGTGCATACCAATAAGTTTATTATTGTGTTTTTTTTTTTTTTTTTTTTTTTAAATTCAAGATCAAAATAAGAAAAATTTTAATTGCAATTAATTCATTTAATGCAAATTGATAAGAACATATTTCTCAAAAAAAAAACAATTGAACAAAAATACGCGCGAATTAACTTGTAATATTTTCTTTTTTTTGACATTTAAAAAAAATTCGTAATTTTTTATTGAGTAAAAAATGCAACTGACAATTTGAGTTAGAAATAATTAAATACGAGGGTCATTCAACAAGTACTTAGCCTCACCGTCCGATGGAAATGCTGTCACAAAAGAAATTTACCATCGTGCAGTACATTCTTTTAGTAGCCTACTGTCAAAGTTTCAGTCGATTCCCTTCATTAGTTTTGTTTTGAGAGCCTTTGAAAACGAGCGTGTCGGTCGGTTGCACAAAAATGGAAAAAGAACAATATCGTTCGGTGATTAGATTCTTGTTTTTGGAAGGGAAAACGCGCAGCGAAATCAAAGATCGCTTGGATGCTGTGTATGGTGACTCCTCTCCTTCGATGGCGACCGTCAAGAATTGGTTCAACGAGTTTGTTCGTGGCCGCACGACCCCGAAAACGGCTGCTACGGAGGAAAACGTTAAAAAAGTCCACGATCTCGTGTTGGCAGACCGTCGATTGAAGGTTCACGAGATAGCTGAGACTGTGGGCATCGCAGTAGGAACGGTGCATCATATTCTACACGAAGAACTGGGCATGAGAAAGCTGTCGGCGCGATGGGTGCCGCGTTTGCTCACACCGGAAAACCACCGCAACCGTGAGACCACATCGGCGACGTGTTTGGCGCTGTTTCAGCACAATCCAGCGGAGTTCTTGCGTCGTTTCGTGACCGTCGACGAAACATGGATTCACTGGTACACACCAGAGACCAAGGAACAGTCGAAACAGTGGACTTCACCAGGCAAACGTGCTCCGAAGAAGGCGAAGACTGTTCGATCGGCCGGAAAGGTGATGGCCACCGTTTTCTGGGATTCACAAGGTGTGATCCACATCGATTACCTCGAGAAGGGTAAAACAATCACGGGGCGCTACTATGCTGACTTATTGGGCCGATTTGACGTCGAATTGAAGAAAAAGCGGCCCCGCTTTGCGAAGAAAAAAGTGCTGTACCACCACGACAACGCGCCGGCTCACACCTCCGCCGTCGCCATGGCCAAATTGGTCGAATTGCGCTACGAATTGCTGTCCCATCCACCGTACTCTCCAGATTTGTCCCCCTGTGACTACTTTTTGTTTCCAAACCTGAAAAAATCACTCGCCGGTATAGATTTGGGTCGAATGAGGAGGTCATCGTCGCCACGGAGGCCTATTTTGCTTCCCTCGAGAAAATGTATTTTTTGGATGGGTTAAAAAAGTTAGAGCATCGCTGGGTATCGAGCTTGAAGGAGATTATGTGAAAAAATAAATTGCCACCTTTCCAAAATTTTCGTTTTTCTTTTGTAGGCTAAGTACTTGTTGAATGACCCTCGTATTTTATAAACAATGTTTGTTTTATTTTGTATGGAGGCTTGTAATGTCTTTAAATAATTCCCATTGACTTATCTAATGCTATTATGGTTTTGTAGCTATTTAAAGAAAACATAAAACTCGAATATTTATATTTAAAAAATTAATGCAATTTTTTCTTCAAAATTAATACAATTTATCGTATTCTATGATATTATTTACCCTTGAAATCACATCATTTTCATCTTCAAGATTTTTGCATTGAAATTTATCAAAAATGTGTCTTAAAAAAAAAAACTAAAAATTATAAAAATAGAAGTGTACAAATTAATTGAAAAAAATACCATACTCTTCGAGGAGTCAATACGTGTATGTAGACCATTTTTCAAACTATCACATTTAATCTTTGAAATTATATTTTCTATATTTCGTTATTTTTGGTTGAATAATAAAATAGAAATTTTCAAGTTTCATTAAAACTAATGCAAATCCCCCCCGGATGTGATGTGCTAAACTAATAATTCTAATTTTTTTTTTCAATTTAATACAAAAACAAATTTATATAATTTTATTGGTTTTTAATTTTAATATTTATGTTATCCAGTGTATATTTTTATCTATTGATTTATAAATAAAAATTAATTTCGTTTTTCATTCATTTAGTTGATTTGACAGACATGTACACAACATTTGCATGCAAATTTAGATATTAGAATCCATTTACCATTCACACAAAAAATATATTTAACAAAAACCTAATATACGAGGTCTGTTCAAAAAGTATTGCGAATTTTGAATTTCCGAGGGTTACGTATATTTGATTTTCGATTTTTTTGTGGCGATATGTTGGTACTCATGTCTGTCACTTATGCCGACAAGTTCGACCATTTTGAATGTTCAGTTCATTTTTAACAGCTACCTTGCTTGCACGTGTTTTGGCTCGTCTTCGATTTTTGCCCATTTCCGACCAAAAACAGCATCGCATTAACATTGTTAAGGAGTTATTGGACTCTGTCTGCCACGACCCAAGTTTGTTCCAGAAGGTCATAACTGGTGACGAATCATGGGTTTATGATTATTACGTGGAAATCAAATTTCAATCATTCCAGTGGAAGCTGCCGCCAAGACCGAAAAAAGCACGTTAAGTTCGGTCAAATGTGAAGGTTTTGCTTACAGCTTTTTTCGATTGCAGGGGCGTGGTGCATAATGAGTTCTTGCCACAGGGTAGAACGGTCAATAAGGAATATTACCTGCAAGTTATGCGCAAGTTGCGCGAAGCAATCCACGTATTTTGATTTTGGCTCGTCTTCGAATGGGCAAAAATCGAAGACGAGCCAAAATACGTGCAAGCAAAGCAGCTGTCAAAAATTAACTGAACATTCAAAATGGCCGAACTTGTCGGCATAAGTGAGAGACATGAGTACCAACATAACGCCACAAAAAATCGAAAATCGAATATACGTAAACCACGGAAATTCAAAATTTCCGATACTTTTTGAACAGACATCGTATAAATAATTAGTATTCTATATATTAGATTTAAGTATAAGCAATTGCAAAGTTTATTGTGCGAAATTTTATTTATTTATTTATTTTTAACAACCAAAAAATTTTCATTTTAAAGGAAATGTCCATAATTTTTTTTTTCAAATTTCCTAATTGTAGATAAAATATAGGGTGGGCTATCTGTTGCTAGTTTTTAAAATGAAAACAAAAACATATAGTGAGCAAACATCCAACATTTTTATTGAAAATGACCACCACAACTCAGTTTACAGACCTGCATCCGAACGGCGAAAATTTTCAATTATTTTTCTCAATGAAATTGGATCAACAACAGCCTTAATTTCTTATCGAATGTTGTTTTTTAGATTTTGAATTGTTCTTGGATGACTCGCATACACTTTTCCTGTATGCGAGTCATCCAAGAACAAGTTTTTTAGAAAAACCAATAGTGTCAAATCGTAAGATCTTGGCGGCTTATTCACATAAGAATTTACTGCGCAATAAAAACCGATATTTTGACGTGTTGTGTGGCTTGAACTTTGACTTAAATCGTTCAGAATTCACTGTAATGGCCTCTTCATGACCCAATCATTCCACCAGTCCATAAACCTAACCAAACAGTAAATTTTATTTAGGATGCATCGGTTTGTCGTAAATCACATGAAGGTTCTCCGCACCCCACAGATTCGATAAAATGGTTTACTAACGTAGGCATTGATGTGAAAATGAAAAATCGAGTAAGTTTGGATGATTAAAATGCATTGTTCTATTGTTAATGACTCCATGACTAAAATTGTACTACTTTAGAATTGACAGCTGGAAAAAAAAATCATGACATGTGTGTTTTGACAGATATTTTGAAAGAGTTGGAAAAGAAACCAACAGATGGCCCATCCTGGGTATATACAATAATAAATAAATTTTGATTTAAGTGAAAAGATTATGGTTATCAATTTAATTATATAGAAATAACGGGCTCCAAATTTGACAATTTTGTTTGTTAACGTAGCCCGCGATGTGAAAATGGGCTTCGTCGGTGAGGATGATTTTCGATAAAATGCTATTTTTACAAAAAGCTCGTTTACGTAGTAAATTTTGATGATTAAAATACGTTATATACTACTTTATAAGTATATAAACAGCTATGCAAAAAAAATATTCATGCCGTTTGTGTTTTGGCAGATATTTTGAAAGTTGACAAAAAAAACCAACAGATAGCCTACCCAATCTTATCTTTCTACGAAAAAGATATTCAAGTAACAATAATTGTTAATTTTTATAAAAGAAATTCACAATGGATTTTTCTATTACGTTTAAAAATATTAATTACCTTATTATGAGTATATAAGCGAAAGTAATTGTAATTCCTCTTTTAATATTGGGTTGTTCGGAAAGTAATTTTTTTTTTTTTTTTATAAAAATGAAAGACGATTTTCTTATAGTGAATTAATATTTTATTCTGGTCTTTTTTCTTTACGTGAATCATTCAATTTGTCCAACTGATGACAGTACACTTCAGAATTGATCGTTGTGTTGCTCGGTAGAAGCTCAAGAAAAAAACGATTCCTTTGAAATCCCACCAAACAGATAGTATAAACATTTTTTTGATGAATATTGGCTTTCGAAGTGCTTTGGGCCTGTGTATCTTTTCTACTCCAGGATCTTTTGTGCTTAACATTGTTGTAGATAACCCATTTCTCGTCCATAGTGATGATACGCTTCAAAAATGAATCATTTTCTTGGCGTTTAAGAAGTAAATCACAAACGTCAATGCGACGGCACAAATTTTTTTCCGTAAGAAGATGAGGAACACATGCGTCGAGCTTTGAGATAAAACCTAGACGTTTCAAATGATCATGAACGGTCGAATTCGATAAATTAAATCTCTCAGCGATCTCACGAGTTGTTATTCGACCTTTTGCATCAATTAATGCCCTTATTGTGTCTTCATCAGCTTCAACTGGCCTTTCAGAACATGGTGCATCTACGAGATCAAAAGTGCCGGATTGAAATGTTGCAAACCAGTTTTGGCACTTGCACTTACTTACACATCTTCTCCATACACATTGGATAATTTTTTTCTTGCTTGAACAGAATTTTTATCTTTTTCATAGTAAAAAAGTAAAATATGTCGAAAATGCTGTTTTTCACTTTCCATATTTAAAAGGGTATCAACCAAAAACTACTATGCAGAATCAATCGAAGTAAGCCTTGCTATGTCAGCTGTCAAAATACATATGACTATACGGTTTAAGTGTGAAGTTGGTTGTGAAAAAATACAATTAAATCCTCTGTTAGGCAAAACAAAACAAAATTACTTTCCGAACAACCCAATAATTAAAGATATATAGGAAACTCCCCCGCTGCCAATAAAGACAAATTATTATAGTCTTAATAAAAGCAACAAATTTTTAGAGTTTATTAATTGCAAAAACATTTCATTGTCACCTCAAAAACCAAACCATTAAAATTGAATTTTTCATAATATTAATTTGTACGCAAGAGTTGTAAAATTTCAAAAACCGTCTAATAAGTGTAGTTTTCTATTTAGTGGGAATAATAATCTACACCCTATTAAGCGTAGTTAGTATTCTAGTTAATGGGTATATAAATCTGATCGTTTTATTATCTTATTGTACTTAAAAACAATAATCTTGGAAAATCCTTAAGTACCGATTATGGGCTAATAGTGTATATAATTTGACTAATAATATAATAATTCGTGTAATTTTTATTTAACGATTGTAATATTAAAAAATAAAAATGCGAAAATATAGTGTGGAAGATGATTGTAATTCGGTCTAGACAAAATTTCTCTACTATTTGCTCTGGTAACTACTCTTAAACAAACTATATAAGAGAAATATTTTTCAAGAGATGATACGACATCATTAAAAATTTCTGAATTTTCTTTAGAATAATTGAAAGAGAAATCATCAATGGCAAATGATACTATTTACTGTAAAAGTGCATGAAGCTCTAGTATACCCTTACCCAGATATACGATATACACCCCTGAAGTGATTTTTTTTTTTTTTTTATTAAGATACTAAGATGGCAATTATTTATGAAGTGTACTCTAATAAGAGAGTATCGAAAATTATTATTCAAGTTTAATCTTCAATTGAATGATAGAATATTTAATAATCTTAAAATTAAGATTATTTTTACTGAAAAATCTTAAAATTAAAATAATATATTTACTTTACCTTATCCTATCCTAATAAGAAGAAGTTTCTTTATTGTCTGTGTATGTACATATTTCGGTTAGAAAAAATAAATACCAAATCGTTTAGGTATCAGGAGGACATTGACAGTAGCAGACAACATTATTGTTATATATTGTAGGGGAGTTTTTGCTAGCAAAAATTTACTATGTGTGTACGAGTATTTAAGCCAAAATGCAAACCCTTTTCCCTGATCAATATTATCAAAAATGCACTTTCTAAATTGTGCGCACACAGAACTGTTCAAAAAAAGAAGAGTTGCTTTAAAATAAATTCAGAAGTTCAAGAGAAAGACTTTCGGTCTACAACAAGGAACCAAAACAATCAAAGGTCATTGCCATTGCGAAAATCTGCCAACGACTTCTGTAAAAAGGATTTTTAATAGTATACAAAAAAAAAACAAATTAAATTTCTTAATATTATCTGAGTACAAAAACTTTCGATACAATCGAAAAACTTTATAATATTTTTCGATGAAATTCTTATTTAAATTTGATTGTTATCAAATAAATAAGCTCTTTTGTTATCAAAAACATTTTGATTTTGTATTTGTTCTTGAATAAAAGTTAATTTTCTTTGAGGTTTTATTTTTTTTTTGCTTACAAAAAAAACGATAATAAAAATATTATTGGTTTTTGTCAACTTTAATATTAATAAAAATTTATAAATTTTTAAAATTCAAAGTTTTCCAACTCTTAGAAATATTGAAAATATAATAAATTATTTGTATTTATATAGAACAAAACTTTTAATAAAAGAAAAAGTTTTCAGATGGTTTTTTAGTGTAACAAAAAATTGAATGAAATTTTCAACTCTCTTTGCCAATTGTACTTTCCTTATATCTAAAGTAAATGCTTATAAACACAAATACATACATATCTTTAGCTGAAGTGTGAATCAATAACATTTGAACATTTGTTGAACAATTGGCGGATACAAAAAGCTCCAAATTCTTTAATATAAAAGCCCTCTACACAAAAATCTATCCGCACTTGTAGAAAAAATGTACAGTGGCGGCACCAATAGTGTAAAAGCTGAAAGCATCAAACTAAAAGAGATATTAGTATTATTGTGTCTCTTTCAATATATTTTACATGTAAATAGGAATGAAATATGTTAAAGAAAATAGTGAAAAAGTATTGTACGTTTATGCATAAAATATTATTATTACTTATGGGAATATGGTCAGTAAAGGTACTTGTTGATGATGACACCTGCAGGTTATGTCTAGAGGAGGTAAATAAAGGAATAAATCAACTGAAGACTCATAGATTAAAATCCAGGAAAATGTCCAGTTAACAATCAAACAAATGCTTGCTATAAAACTGGAAATTGATATCACAGAGGAATCCTTGCTAAAAATTACATGTGGTAGAGACACAAAAAGCAACCTATGAAAAAGTGGTATTTTTCAAAATATATCAAACACCTTCGATTAAAGTATACCTTTACATCAGATTTTCGTATATGTATATGCAATTTTCTGTCTGAACTATTGGAAAAGTGGCGAGAAATCGTATTGCTTGCATACTTTTGTGTAGATTTTCTTATGTAGACATGACACCCACTGACATCTTGTTTTCGTAATAGAAATTTATTGAATTGCAAAAGCATTTTCCAAACAAAAATAAAATTTAAACACGACAGAAGGCAACATTTATTTTTTTCCTCAATCTTCTGATATTAACAAAAATAATATATTATTTTTTTTTTTTTAAATTTATCAAATATCAATCGCCGAATAATCGTAATGCTTGCATAGTTTTGTGTAGATTTTTTTTCAGAGAGTTTTCAAACACGCCAGTCTCTATGAAACGGTAGCCTACCGAAATGCTTGCATACTTTTGTTGATATTTAGATACTTATCGCGAAGTGAACGTTTAAGTGCGGTTTTATTAAACTTAAAATAGTTTACGAACAAGTCGGTATAAATTAATACATTTGCATAAATACTTTTATTCTTTGCCATAGCAAATAGGAAGTTTCTATTTTAGAATACGGTATTTCGTGAAATGTTATTTTGCAAGTGTGTGCATTTGGACAGAATTTTTGTGTAGAGGTCTATCCAGTTCTTCTATAATCTAACTGAAACAAATATTCGTGGTTCGGAAATTGTTGCCGAATTTTGTTGGCAATACATTTGTAGAACGCACACACATTCAAAATAACAGAAACGGCGTAATTTTGTGGGGGCCACTTTTAAACTTCATTATGCGATTAAAGCGGTTTGCTTAAAAACATTTTGTTATGTGATGTCATTTATGCGTAAACTAATAGATTTTTTAATATTACGGGTTTTGTTGTTGGATGGAATTAGTTTTGGAAATTTGCAATAAAACACAGTATTCTATATTTAAAATATTTATTTATTTATTATATTTTGATTTTATTAATTTCACTATATATTATTTATTAAAACAGAATTATAAATTGTAAGCTACTTGATTATATCAAAACAATTATGTGCACAAATAAAAATCCATTCCAAAAATGCAAAATGAATTAAGTGAGAGAATGTGATATTACGTTTATGTTCAAATAAAACCATACCACAACTAAGTAAATATAAATTTTAATGTTCAATGAAGCATAAGTAGATATTGAAAGCTTCTTTATAATATAAATGTGTGTTTGTGAATTGAATAGGCATATGCATTTAAATTAAATTAAAAAATTAAGCATTAATTACATAGAATATTACATCAAGTTCTTAATAATATAGAAGTTAATTGTATGCAACATTATAGCAAATACTTTAAAACTAAATTACAATGTGGAAAATTTAATGTACTTAAATAATTATTAACTAATATTCTGAAAAAATTGAATATATTATTATTTAGTAAATGCATTACAAAATGGTCTAATATAGCAAGCAAAAGCACAAATACAAACAAATTTATTTAAATAATAAGCCTCCTGAATATACTTTATTTATTTTAACACAATGAAAACAGCAATGAGGAATTTAAAGTAAATGATTGCGTTAATATGAATAAAATAAATTGTTAGTTGCAAGAACATTTGTTTTCCGTAAATACGCAAGGGATAAGAAAATTTTCCCTTAAATTGTCTTACACACACTTTACTTACGCCGCCACTGAACTATTTTCTTGTAAACATTGAACTGTCAACATCACATTTGTTAACATTTATTGAATACCGTAATTTTCACTTTTTAACCACTTTTTGGACAAAACAAATCACTAAAAGTCAATTAAAAACATTGTAAACTAAATTTTTGTGAATTTATCTACTAAAAATGAAGATGTCAACTTACCCCGAAATTAAGAAATTCCCGGCTTCCTTATTCCGTTGAACTAAAAATATAACTATAAATATAAATACTTACTTTTTCGTAAATACTTCAAAAAATATAAAAACTACATTTTCAGTTGCACTTTCCGATAAGTCCCAAAATAACAACATGAAAAACAACAAAAGTATGCAAGCATTTCGATATGCTACCACTTTCATGGAGAATGGCGTGTTTAAAAACCCTCCGAAAGTCTACAAAATTGAGGCGCTTCATATTTAATTGGTATTTACGAAATAAATAATAAACCTAAAATACAATTCCATTTCATATCAAAAGATTGTACAAAAAATAAAAATTGCCTGTCGTTCTGTTTAAATTAATTTTTTTTCTCCAATAAGTGAATTAAAATGAATATAAATTATGCTTTTGCATTTTCAATAAATTTCTATTACGAAAACTAGATGTCAGTGGGTGTTCAATTTTTTTAAGTTGATCTACATACACAAAAGTATGCAAGCGTTACGATTTCTCGCCGCTTCTGCAATAAGGAAGCCAGAAAATTGCGTATACATATACGAAAATCTGACGTACGGGCCTATCCAGGTATTCTTCAATCTAAGTAAAAGTCATTATAGGTGTTTGAAGTGTTTTGTAATTCGCCTTACCAATAATCGTATAATAAAGTCTTTATCTGCAAAATAATCGCCCTTAAAACACCAGTTCTTTATTTACTTTATTTAATTTTATTTTGTCTTAATTAATCAAAAAAACTTTCAATAATAATTTAAAAATTAGTAATATTATAGACAGTATCAGAAGCGAAACTCCGATACTTTTCCACTCAAATTATTTTGAATTCAAAGATTATAAATTAACTTTTGAAAAGATAATTTTTCTTAAAAAAAAGGTCTTTTATCTTGTTTAATCTTGATCGAAAATTATTTTCACAATATTCAGTTTTAACGACGGAAAATTATTTCTTTTAATTTTAGGAGTTGGAAAATCACATTCAGATGCAGCAGCTGTACGAACTGCATTTCCTATTCCGGCGGCATGTGGTCTTTATTATTTCGAAGTTAAAATTATATCGAAAGGAAAAAATGGATATATGGGCATTGGATTGAGTTCACAAAATTTCAAAATAAATAGACTTCCAGGTAATCAACAATATTTTTGAATAATATTTTTTTTAAGTTGAATTTAAGTTGACAAAATTGGTTTGTCAGAAAAAAAGGAAAATATGGTTTTCTTGGTAGATATTATGGCTTAAATTAGAAACTGAAATTATTCCATTCCAGAACCACACTTTCAACAGAAAATTTTCTTTCATTCGTCTCCGTCTAAAAAAATTTAAAAAACAAATAATGTCCCCCTTTCAGATTTTGGTTGCACATTTAAATAAATTTGAAATAAATTTCCATATTTTTTTCATTTTCGAATCGATAATTGGTCATTGAAAAAAGGAGTTCAGCATTTATATTCGTTATACGAGCTCTGTTCAAAAAGTATCGCGAATTTTGAATTTCCGCAGGTTACGTATATTCAATTTCCGATATTTTTTGTGGCGTTATGTTGGTACTCATGTCTCTGACTTATGCCGACAAGTTCGGCCATTTTGAATGTTCAGTTAATTTTTGACAGCTGCTTTGCTTGCACGTGTTTTGGCTCGTCTTCGATTGTTGCTCATTCCAAAAAATGGATCAAAGAATCTGTTTCGGGAACAAGAAAATGTCACAGTGGGCAAGATCTGGGGAATACGGTAGCTGCGGCATTATTAGTTTGTTGTTTTTGGCCAAAAATGCGTGAGCAGGGGCGTTATCATGGTGCAAAAGTCAATTTTTGTTCTTCCACAAATTTGGGCGTTTCTGACGGATTGCTTTGCGCAACTTGCGCATAACTTACAGGTAATATTCCTTATTGACCGTTCTACCCTGTGGCAAGAACTCATGATGTACCACGCCCCTGCAATCGAAGAAAACTGTAAGCAAAACCTTCACAATCGACCGAACTTGGCGCGCTTTTTTCGGCCTTGACTCGTGTGGTAGCTTCCATTGGGATGATTGTGCTTTGGTTTCCGCGTCATAACCATACACCCATGATTCGTCACCAATTATGACTCTCTGGAGCAAATTTGGGTTGTCGCGGACAGAGTCCAACAGATCCTTACCAATGTTAATGCGATGCTGTTCTTGTTCGAAAATGGGCAAAAATCGAAGACCAGCCAAAACACGTGCAACCAAAGCAGCTGTCAAAAATGAACTGAACATTCAAAATGGCCGAACTTGTCGGCATAAGTGAGAGACATGAGTAACAACATAACGCCACAAAATAATCGAATATACGTAACTCTCGGAAATTCAAAATTCGTGATACTTTTTGAACAGACCTCGTACATTCCGGTTTATATTGCCTAGTAAATTTATTACCCAAAAAATTTTACTATTAAATGTTTTTCAAAAAAATCATTTTTTATAGCAAAACTACTTATTTTGATGTATTATAAAAATTTTATAATAGACCAACATTTTATCGGCTGTTTTTATATTTATAAGTGCATAAAACCCATTGAGATTATAAACTGCTTTCGTTCTAAGATCTTGGGGCTGTTGAAATTAATCATTTAAATCTGTCAACAAAATAATTATTTTTATGCCCTCAAATATTGACTTCAGAATTTTTTTTTTTAAGGAATTATTAAGTCTACTTTTTATTATGATTAATTTCTTTAAAGTCAGTCAAATTGTAAATTTTTATTAAAAGAATAATTTTGTTTTTATTCTATATCGAATGTAAAAAAAAGGATGGGATAAACAATCGTACGGATATCATGGTGATGATGGCAATTCGTTTTGTTCTTCCGGAAATGGACAACCATATGGTCCCACATTCACCACAGGCGATGTAATTGGATGCGGCGTTAATTTGGTTAATAATACATGCTTTTACACAAAAAATGGTGTTGATTTAGGCATCGCTTTTAAGGATCTTCCGGTAAGTACTAATTTACATAAACACTAGTTAGTGTTTATAATAATTTGAACAAGTAGTAAAAATGCTATTGTATATCGAAAAGTAGTGATCATAATTAAAAGACAATTTCTTTAAATGAAGAACTATTTTTTGTTTATTAATAAAAAAAAGTTGATTCGTTATCTTTTCTTTTCCATATAGTCAAAATTATATCCTACAGTTGGACTACAAACGCCAGGTGAAGAGGTCGATGCTAATTTCGGTCAAGAACGTTTCGAATTCGATCAAATTGAAGATATGATTAAACAAATGCGTGCTGTCACTAAACTTTCTATTTATAATTTTCCAATGCCAAGCGACCAAGGAGATTTAACAGTTCTTTTACATAAGTACGTCTAATTAATTAGATATTTTTTAGTCTTTTGTTTGTCTGTTTTTTTTCTCGTTCTCTGATGCTTTATAGTCTCTAGAGACACAAAAAGATGTATAATATTTATAAAAAACATAATAGAAATTGATTGGCAAAGTAAATTATGCAATAAGATTAATAATATTATGTTTACTTATTTTTTTTTAATAGAATGGTTTCATCATATTTAGTCCATAATGGTTACAGTCTAACGGCAGAATCATTTGCTCGAACCACTGGCCAAAAGTTTAATGAAGAAATCACATCGATAAGAAATCGTCAAAGTGAGTTTTTACTTTTTTTTATACTTGAATATGTGCTTTTCTCGATAATTTTTTACAATAAAATAAATATATTTTGTTTGTGTTTTTAGAAATATTGAAATTAGTTATGTCTGGACGAATGGGCCAGGCAATCGAACAGACTATACGTTCGTATCCGGGACTTTTAGAGAATAACCAAAATTTGTTATTTATGTTAAAGTGTCGACAATTTGTAGAAATGGTTAACGGCTCAGATTTTGAGGTAAAAATGAAATTACACATTATTAATTTAATTGTACTATGGATTTCTATCAATAATTTTATTAATTAGACTGACAAAGAGTGCCCTAATACGAAAGCAAATCCAGTTCAAACATCTGTTATACAGTCAACTAAATCATACCAAAATGGAACACAGACTGGCACTGTGATATCCGAATGTATACAAGACAATCAAGAATTGAAAAATTCATCGAGGTGAGTTTTTTGCAATGTTTTTTGTTCAGTGTAGCAAAAATGTACAACAAATAAAAAAGGACCCTTTAATCTAGAACAAAATCTGTAATCTTATTAAATTAAGTAACTTGGAATTCTGAAATTGAGCAGTGACAAAATTGTTAATAGTGCCTTGATTTATAACTGAAATGGATGCGGCTTGTTATACAACGCTCTTGAGTTCGGAACCGTCTAGGAATATAGCAATGGTTGCCTCTTGTCATTACTTAATTTAATAATTTTCAGTAAGGTCTTAGAAACACTTCCTATATTTTCTAGTTAGAGCAATTCTAATAGCCTGCATCTTATCCATGAGAATTGTGAAATTATGACATTTAGGCATAATCTAATACATAAGTACGATCTTAAAACTGATACAAATGTAATTAGAATATTTGTACCTTTTTACAAATTGAATTGATCAGCTGCAGCTATCCTAGTGTTCATTTTCGTATAATGTATTCCTTAAAAACATGGGTCCTCAGCAAAAACCATTGCGAACCATTCGCCGCGTTCAAGAGGTGAATCTTCGAATGAGAACGATCGACTTCGTAGATCATCTATTATGAAAATTTGGATAGCATTAAATAAATAAATGTTGGCTGCAGTGGGCGACGAGACATTTAATCCGTATGGATGTGCAGGATCCAGTCCATAAAGTGTACAAGTCTTTTTTTGAGAGCTAGACCCTGTACGAGGCCTGTTTAAAAAGTATCGCGAATTTGGAATTTCCGCGGGTTACGTATATTTGATTTTCGATTTTTTGTCGCGTTATGTTGGTGCTCATGTCTCACTTATGCCGACTAGTTCGGCCATTTTGAATGTTCAGTTAATTCGATTGCACGTGTTTTGGCTAGAAAAAAATAGCATCGCATTAACATTGCTAAGGAGCGGTTGGACTCTGTCCGCGACGACCCAAATTTGCTCCAGAGAATCATAATTGGTGACGAATCATGGGTTTATAGTTATGACTTGTAACTCTAAATAAAAAGCGCGCCAAGTTCGGTCGAATGTGAAGGTTTTGCTTACAGTTTTCTTCGATTGCAGGGGCGTGGTGCATCATGAGTTCTTGCCACAGGGTAGAACGGTCAATAAGGAATATAACCTATAAGTTATGCGCAGATTGCGCGAAACAATCCGCCAGAAACGCCCGGATTTGTGGAAGAACAAAAATTGGCTTTCGCACCATGATAACGCCCCTGCTCACGCATCGTTGCTTGTACGCGTATTTTTCGCCAAAAACAACACACTCATAATGCCGCAGTCACCGTATTCCCCAGATCTGGCCCCCTGTAACTTTTTCTTGTTCCCGAAACAGATTCTTTGATCCATTTTTTGGAGTGACCAAAAATCGAAGACGAGCCGAAACACGTGCAAACAAAACAGCTGTCAAAAATTAACTGAACATTCAAAATGGCCAAACTTATCGGCATAAGTAAGAGGCATGAGTACCAACATAACGCCCCAAAAATCGAAAATCGAATATACGTAACCCGCGGAAATTTAAAATTCATGATACTTTTTGTACAGAGCTCGTATTTGATGGATCAATGGCGCATGTTTAAAATACCAAATTTAAAGACTTCCGTACCAAATCCATTAGGCCTAGACCAAAATCCCTCGCAGTTCTTGTGTCATGAATGATAATATTTCTGATAATAATATTATCAAAGTAAATGCATTTTTTGTTGTTATTGAAGTCTTTTCTATATCTACTGGAAATATTTTTATTTTCAAGGCATATTTTAATAAACTACTCACAAAAGTTTAATTATATCTTTTGTATACTTTAAAATTTATTTGCAGCAGTTTTTCGCCTTCAAATAGCACCTGTGACTCTAGCAAAGGTACAGATGTTGAACTAAATAATGAAATAAACTCACATAACGATTACATAAACGACGTTGAAATGGAAAACGGTCACGTAGCAAATGGTAAGCATAAAAATATTCTCGTTTTTTCTTTTTTTTTCTTCATAAATACTATTTGTTTTTATTTTATTCTATTTTTATTTGTTTATTCATAAATAATTAATAATAATTGTAAGAGAAAAATAGCGAAGAATTTAGAGAGAGAGAAAAAATCGTGTTTAAGATTAAGAGGAAAAAATAGAAAAAAAAATAATTTCAAAATAAAAAAAGAGATTCTCTTCTCTTTCACTGTTTATTGTTCTTCGTTATCTCTGATAAAACTTCTCTCTATTTCTCTTTTTATTTTTGTTAATTCTACCAAAAAGGCAATACATATAAAAATGGTAGCACCGATGTTAATTTTGTCAATTCTTTAGACACTGACGAGGATATGGGTAAATATAAATATATAAATAATTTTACCATTGTAAATATGTATATAATATAAGTATATTATTTACATGCATAGAAAATGATTTGTACTTTTATTATTTATTTTTGTTTGTTAATATTTTCCATTATTGTTCCCTTTCCTATTTATTATGTAATTAGTATTTTAATAGTGTATAATTTTCCGAAGAACGAGGAAAAAATTAATTAATAATTAACAAACTATGTAGGAATTTGTAATAATGACTCAAAAATCAAAGCAAATAAATCGTTTTTCTTTTACTTTTCATTCGTTATCCAATAGTGCATATTTATTTTTCGCCTTCTGGACTTTATTTGATGATATAATTTAATTTGATATTATTAAATTTGCATTAAAGTAAACACCATTTATAGTTGTTTTTTTTTGAGTAATTTGATAATTATTTTTAATAAACTTTTTTTTTGTCGAATTTTCCGGAACTTCTTTTGTGTAAAATTTGCTTTGAGTATCGTGTCATAATTTTCTTTTTAGTTTTTAATGGCTTAAGAAAATGTTCTGTAGGATTAATGAAATAAATTCACAAAATTGTATACAAAAATATTTTTAAAAAAAATTCATATTCTTCTGATTATTTTTAATTATAAAGTTTATAAATAATATCAGAGAATGTATTGATATGTAAAAAATATACTATTTTGACATACTAAAATATATACGAGGTTTGTTCAAAAAGTATCACGAATTTTAAATTTCCACGGGTTACGTATATTCGATTTTCGATTTTTTGTGGCGTTATGTTGGTACTCGTGTTTCTCACTTATGCCGACAAGTTCGGCCATTTTGAATGTTCAGTTAATTTTTGACAGCTCGTTTTCGATTTTTGCCCATTTCAAAGAAAGAATCTGTTTCGGGAACAATAAAAAGTCACAGAGGGCCAGATCTGGGGAATACAGTAGCTGCGGCATTATGAGTGTGTTATTTTTGGTCAAAAATTCGCACACAAGCAACGATGCGTGAGCAGGAGCGTTATCATGGTGCAAAAGCCAATTTTTGTTCTTCCACAAATCCGAGCGTTTTGGGCGGATTGCTTTGCGCAACTTGCGCATAACTTATAGGTAATATTCCCTATTGACCGTTCTACCCTGTGGAAAGAACTCATAATGCACCACACCCCTGCAATCGAAGAAAACTGTAAGCAAAACCTTCACATTCGACCGATCTTGGCGCACTTTTTTTCGTTGTTGGCTCGTGCGGCAGCTTCCATTGGGACGATTGAACTTTGGTTTCCACGTCATAGTTATGACTCTCTGGAGCAAATTTGGGTCGTCGCGGACAGAGTCCAACAGCTCCTTAGCAATGTTAATGCGATGCTGTTTTTGGTCGAAAATGTGCCAAAACACATGCAAGCGAAGCAGCTGTCAAATATTAACTGAACATTCAAAATGGCCGAACTTGTCGGCATAAGCGAAAGACATGAGTACCAACATAACGCCACGAAAAAATCGAAAATCGAATATATGTAACCCGTGAAAATTCAAAATTCATACTTTTTGAACAGACCTCGTATTGTATCGGTGAGGTGTAAAAATTATAATTTTCTGGTTTGAGGATTGCTGTGGTAAATAGATTGCCTAAGTTCAATGGGACTCCATACGGGCAGGCACAATTCGAGCGTGATAAAATCAAACAAATGTGAATTCTTAAAAAATCGCATCAAAGAATGCGTTATTTTAAAAGAACAGTTCGTATCATATATGCAACAGTTTTCATTTTTGTTCAAATTGTCTTTAGGGATCGCGTTCACACTACATAAATATTGAGTTCTTGCTTTCGCTAGAATTTTTTAAATGAAAATTACTCTTTATACTAAATTATTGAAAAAAAGTTTCCTTTGAATCAGAATATTCTGATACCTTCTGTTTTTTTTTAAATACTTTGTTTTTAATAATTAATCGGGTCCGTCTTATTATTTTGTAATTTTGAGTATTTTGATTTTTAGGGTCCGTCTTATTATTTTGTAATTTTGAGTATTTTGATTTTCTTTTGTTGAATACTAACAAATTTTTAAAAATTGAATAAATTAAGTAAATAATAATTTAGAAAAATTATATATATAGTTTTTTTTTTAACAATGCAGTTTTCTTAATAATATTTTTTTTCCTATTTCTTTTCTTTTCTCACTTTTCTAAACCATAAACAATTGTTTCGATACATATAAAATAATGGATCATTGTGAAAATAAATTAACTAATCAAAATAAGATGTTGACGTAGCACCAATTAAGAAAAGTTGTAAATCTGGTGTCGAACGAATGTTAGAATTTGGCCGGGAATTGTTTCAATTAAGTCAACGATTAGAAAAAGAAAATGGCGCCAATGAGACTAATCAAAAAATGTTAGAAGTAAGTTGAATAATAATAATAATAATTTTTTGATTTGATTTTAATTCAATTCTTTTGTATTTGTTTATTTTAGGATGCATTTAGTCTATTAGCTTATTCAAATCCCTGGTCGAGTCCATTGGGATGGCAGTTATCACCGTCGAGGCGAGAAACAGTGTGCGCCGCACTAAATTCAGCCATATTAGGTAAATTTATTGTGAAATTTATCAATAATTATTAAAAAAATATAAATGTATATTTAACCGTTCTTAAAAAAAAATTAAATATTTTAGAACGACTGGGAAAAATTTCAATTATTAAATATCATATTTTATCACACAAAATAATAACTAAATATTTTCGTTACAGAGTTTTATTTTTTTATTTTTGTATAAAATAATTATTATATCTATCTCATTTTTTTTTTTTTTTTGTGTGTGTCTTTTTTTAGAATCAATGAATTATTCATGGCGACCGCCTTTAGAAATCTGTGTAGCACATGCATGCGAATTACTTAGACTTATGGCTAGTTCATCATTAGGATCTTGTGCTTTTGTTAGCATTGAAGATATTTTCCCACAGAATTGACAACTTCCTCCGTTTGAAGCAAAACAAATTCTGTTCGCCACACTCATGTAAGGCTAATCGTTTAATTTAATTAAAAATCTATAAATAAATAATTAAAAAATAAACAAAACAAACAAAAAACAGCAAATATAAATTTATATACATAAAAATAAATACAAATAAATATAAATAATAATAATATTAATTATAATTAATAATTTTAAAAAAGAAAATGAAGAAAATTAATAATAATAATATTACAAGATAAATGTTAAGTTTAAATTAATATTAATAATTATAAATTTGAAAATAGAAGAGAAAACAATTTCAAAAACGAAAACAATAAAAGAAATTATTTGATTTTAAAAAAAAACGCGAAAGAGATATGAAATTCTCTTTGTCTTCTTAGTTTTTTTTGTTTTTTTTTTATAAATAAATAGTTGCAATTAGTTCTTTTTAAATAAAAATAATATGGTAGAAAAGGAAAATTTGTTAAATATAGTAAAAAAATTAAGAAGCAAAACATTAGGTTTTATCACAAATCAAAAATACAAAAAATTAACTAAATCAATTGATTTTTAACATTTACTCGTCAATAATAAAAAAACTAAATGACTTCTGAATAAACTAAAATTGATTGGCGGTCTCAGTAGGAAATGGTCTGATTTTATGATCTTCAATAGCTTCTTGTATCTGAGAATTAATACCACACTGTATTACATTGTTAATTGCCTTTTTACACAAATGTTTTGTTTGGTAATGAGTCCGTTTCTGCATTACCAGGAATTGACTATGTAATCAGTTGCCCTTCATTAATGTTATAATGCATGCAAATTCATTGATCCTTTCTTTTTAATATTTAATCTTTACTATAACAGTTCACAGCAGTTACTTGAAAATACTTAAACTTAATAAAAAAATATGTTTAAACATTTAAAAAAAAAGTATGTATTTGGCATAGTTTTTTAAGAAAGGCAAATTCAAATCTACTAGCAATTGCTGACACTTTTCTTTGTTTCAAAATAAAAATAACGAAACTATATAAGACATAAAAGACTTCACAACATTCTATCCCATATGACACATTCGATTCCCGTGAAGCGGTTACATCTGAGATCCATTTTCTTCCATATAAGAAGCAGTTCTGCTTAAAATTTCCTACTGAGAGACATAACAAAAATCAACAATGCACATACACACACACAAAAACCCACAGAAAAGAATTTGCAATAAAATAAACGAAGAAGATGTAATTGAAAACATCATCAAATGATAATTATGATAAAACATTTAAAAAAATATTTTGTTGTTTATATAGTATTTTGACCTAAAAAAGAAAAAATTATGATGAAAAATGGAAAAATAAAATAGAATTAAAATAAATTCACAGAGAAAAATTTTAATTCAATTTTGTAAAATGTAAATAGTTGTAATTTTTAAGCTAAAACCTATAATACACTTGTAAACAGATATAATATACAGACTCAAATACACAAAAACCAATAGGAATGTGAAATTTATGTACACTTGCAATAATACCAAATTGTAAAAGAAAAAAAACCAATTTGGAAAGAAAAACAATTAATACAATAAATTATTATGAATAAAAGTTTTGTAGTCAACGGGAACTTATAAGAGCAAAAAAAAAGCGCAGATAAGAAAAAAATAACAAAAATTATTAAATATAATGGAAAAAAAAGAATGCTAATAATATTACTATTTTATTTTTAAATATGTATGTAAGTTGAACTTGTTTTTTTAAATTTAGTTTTTTTTCCTATTTTTTAAATTATAACTAAACAAAACAAAAACAAACAAAAAAAGAATTGAAATCGAATAAAAATTTAATTTGTTTTTATTTAATATTCTTATTTTTATTTTATTCCCTCGTTTTGTATTTTTTGTTTTATTTTTTTAGCTTTTTTGTTTAATTTTTTTTAGAATTTTTTTCGAACTACATTTCAATTAAACAGAAAATTCATTTATCGCAATCAGTGATAGTTTTAAGAATTGGGGAATTCTTGAAAACACCACGATAATTTTTTAAATGAAATATTTTAATCCTTGAATATTCATAATTTTTTTCTATTATACAATATATATATATATGATGATGATAAATAAAAAAGCTTTGAATTAGTAAATGCCGCAAAATAAAAATATTACGATTAGCGAACGAGTAACAGCAAGAGTAGTACTACCATGTACGGGGTCTGTTAAAAAGACAAAATCTCGAATTTTCTGTTTTTTCAAAAATTATTTATTTCCTAATGAATATCTAATTTTTTCCCTTCAAAGTAATCCCCACCAGATATTATACAATTGTGGCAACGTTTTTTCCAATCCTCGAAGCACTTCAAAAAATCATTTTTTGTGATCTTGTTCAGCTCCTCCTTCGATGCCGTCTTTATCTCCTCAATCGTAGCGTAGCGTCATCCTTTCATGGGGCCCTTCAGTTTCGGGAACAAGAAAAAGTCATAAGGAGCCAGATCTGGAGAATACGGTGGCTGCGGCATTATTAGTGTGTTGTTTTTGGCAAAAGCCAATTTTTGTTCTTCCACAAATCCGGGAGTTTCTGTCAGATTGCTTCGCGCAACTTGCGCATAACTTGCAAATAATATTCCTTATTGACCATTCTACGCTGTGGCAAGAACTCGTGATGCACCACACCCCTGCAATCGAAAGCAAAACCTTCACATTCGACCGAACTTGGCGCTTTTTTCGGTCTTGACTCGTGCGTCAGCTTCCATTCGGATGATTGCGCTTTGGCTTCCACGTCATAACCATAAACCCATGATTCGTCACCAATTATGACCTGGAGCAAATTTGTGTCGTCGCGGACAGAGTCCAACAGCTCCTTAGCAATGTTAATGCGATGCTGTTTTTGTTCGAAAATGGGCAAAAATCGAAGACGAGCCAAAACACGTGCAAGCAAAGCAGCTGTCAAAAATTAACTGAACATTCAAAATCGCCGAACTTGTCGGCATAAGTGAGAGACATGTGTACCAACAAAACGCCACAAATAATCGAATATACGTAGCCCGCGAAAATTCAAAATTGGTGATACTTTTTGAACAGATCTCGTACGTATTGCAAATTAATCAAATTTCAAAAAATATTTATTACCTTATAAAATAAAAATTTTCTTTCCTTATAATGATATTTTGGTTTCTTTAAATAAATTAAATGCATAAGCAGACATGATGTGTGTTTAATTGTAATTCAGTAAAATTTGCCATTTTCAAACTGTCGAGATCAGCTTTATCCTAAAAGTGAAATATGAAAAAAATTAATTGAACGAGTTAAGAAAATATATATGTTTACGTAAAAATATTCTTCATAAATTTTAATACTTGTTAAACTTTTATTACTACTATTATATAATATTTTTATATTTAATACCCATTTAGTATGTTGCATAATCGTGTTTTGAATTTTTTTTTAATAATATATAAATTGGAGAATGGTTTATTTTTTGTCTTATTTCCATTAGTAATTGTTATAGTAAAGATTAAATATTAAAAAGAGTGCGTTAAATTATTTAATTAAAAAGAAAACTTCTAAAAATCAAACTATGATTCCGAACAATAATTTCCAATTCGCACATTCTTAAACAAATTTTAAATCTAAATTCTTTACATTAGCTGTCTTCCATTGGGACAATTTTGCTAATCACAAGTTTGACAGAAGTAAAATATAACCTCAAAATAGTCAACAACAATACTGCGTTTATTCACACATAAACAATAAAAACTGAGTTTACTCACACATAAACAATAAAAACAAAAATATGACACTTCAACATAACCAACGAACCTGCTAAGCTATCTATTTGCATTTTGGGAACCAAATTTCCCCTACCGTAAATTGTATGCGTAACTACTCATGCGAACTACTCATTTGTACAAGCAAGAGTAGCTGCGATTAGCTAGAAGTACTTGTGAGTACCAAAATTTTCCCAATGGAAGACAGCTATTATATTGGGTTGTCAAGAAAGTGTTTCCCAACGGAGGACTTAATTGAATTTTTTCACAACCAACTTCACACTTAAGCCGTATAATCATATGTATTTTGACAGCCGACATAGCAAGGCTTGCTTGTGAAAATATTCGATTGTTTCTGCATAGTAGTTTTTGGTTGATACCCTTTTAAATATGGAAAGTGGAAAACAGCATTTTCGGCATATTTTACTATATGTGGAAAACAACATTTTACAAAGTGGAAAACAGCATTTCCGGCATATAAAGATAAAAATACTGTTCAAGAAATAAAATTATCGGATGTGTATGGAGAAAATGTGTTAAGTGAGCGACAGTGCCAAAACTGGCATCAGGCCAGTTGAAGCTGATGAAGACACAATAAAGGCATTGATTGATGGAAACTGGTGAATAACAACTCGTGAGATCGCTGAGAGATTAAATTTATCGAACTCGACCATTCATGATCCCATATGTAGAGCTAGGTTTAAACTCAAAGCTCTACATATAGGTTCCTCATCTTCTTACGGAAAAAAATTTGTGCCGTCGCATTGACGTGTGTGATTTGCTTCTCAAACGCCAAGAAAATGATCCATTTTTGAGCGTATCATCACGAGAAATGGATTGTCTACAACAATGTTAAGCGCAAAAGATCTTGGAGTAGAAAAGATGAACCGGCTCAAAGCACTTCGAAAACCATTATTCATAAAAAAAAAGTGGGATTTCAAAGGAATCGTTTATTTTGAGCTCCGACCGAGCAACACAACGCTCAAAAGTGTACTGTCATCAGTTGGACATATTGAATGATTCACTCAAAGTAAAAAGGTCAGAATTGGTCAATAAGAAAAGTATAGTGTTCCAACAGGATAATGCGAAACTACAGACAAGTTTGACCACTTGGCAAAAGCTTTTAGAGCTTGGATGGAATATACTGCCACACCCACCATACTCTCCAGACCTAGCACATTCCGATTATCATTTGTTCCAGTATCTACAAAATTTTTTAGACGGTAAAACGTTTAATTCTAAATGAGGTCAAAAATCATTTGGATCAGTTTTTTGTCAGCAAAGAACAGAAATTTTATGAGCGTGGAATCATGTTACTGGCAGAAAGATGGCAAAGGGTATTGGATCAGACTGGACAATATTTATCTAAAAAATTTTTTTTTTTATATTTTAGATAAGTTTAATTTTTTTTTAAATTTAATTTTCTTTATTCTTGAACTATCTTTATTTTCGAAAAAAATAGCAATATTATTTGTGCGAACTAGAATACATACAGTTTATTATGAATCAAATTTGTACTGCCATATACAAATCAAAATTTTCTTTGAACACTTATTCACATAAAATCAAATTGTAATGTTTAACTTTTTCAAGAATCAAGTTTTGTTTAAGAAATTATTTTTTATTCTCTTGTAAATTTTGCTGTTTTATTTTTTGTTAGTTAAATATCCTCTTTGACAATATTTTTAAAGTATTGTTTTTATTTAAATCAACAAATATTTTTATTTAAAAAAAACTTTTACAATTTTAATAATGAATATATCATTGAGAGAAGTTGAAAACAGTCAATTTTGAATTTTATTTTTCTAAATAGACACAATAATTCGTAAATAATTCATTATTTTCATTTTCTTATAAATTCAAATTTTCTCAATGTATAAATATCACACCTTTTATTTCTAAAATTGCCATATTTCGTTATTCAATTTCAGTGTCTTAAAAAATTATTATTTTACCAATTTAAAAGTTTATGTTTTATTGTATATACGAGTATAGGAATTTACTTAATAACTAAACGAATACTTCATGTTAATTATTTTCATATTGGTAAATATTGTCAAATAAACATATTGAATACGAAATAAACTTTATAATGTCAATACTATTTTTTTTTTTCATAAATAAAAATTGTATTTTTTATCTTACTTTGATATGAGATCATGAAAATATTTGTTAAGAAGATTATTTTTATAAAAGCATGTAATTTTTATTTTTCACGTCGCTACTAATCGAACCTTTCATATACAGAGTGGCACAAAAGTTCTCATTGATTTTTTAAGGCAGAATTTTTTTTTGGTAAATCAAAACAATTGGTTCCGTTTGTTGATTATGTTTAATTAGGCATTTGAATTTTGTTTATTAAGTCACAAAGATATCTACGTGTATTCTGTTCCTGTTTGCTTCACATGCCATAAGACGCCATTTGCAAAAATGAGATAGGGTGGTGAATTTTGCGCCACGTGTTCATAACATGAACGATTCTATTAAGATAATAAGGATTTCTTATTCGAAAAATCTATTTCGTGTTGCCATATTCAATATAAGAGTTTTATAATTTGAAAAAATTTAAATTCAACGTTAATTATTTAATACACATGTAATCTTTACTTTATTTTAAATACAGAAAATAGTTTTTCCATTTACTTAATTAAGTATAAGCACTTTGATAATTTCAATTTGACTTATTTAAAAAAAAAAAAATTTAATGATTATAGGCATGTATGTGTATGTATGTAACCTATAATTAAATAATACAATTGTGTTAAAAAAAAAGTTCTTTTATAAATAATTAGTGTTGATTGATCCATTTCAGTTGGGAAATGATTAATTAACACTAATTATTTGCGAAAAACGGAACATAAAAATAGTTTAATTTAATCTCAGACTATCGTGAGAAATGTTATTTGGTTTTAATTTTGCTTTTAATGACAAATAACAAATAATCATGTTTTGTTCCACCACCATAAATCCTGCCTAAAATTTAATTTATTTTATATCCGTTTGTTCATTCAATTAAATAAATCAAATTTGAATAATAATTTTTTTCGTTTGTTCTGCAGTTATTAATTTTTATGAATGCGTACATTTAATTTTATTTATAAAATGGTAGAATAATCAAATTGACAAAAGAATTCAATAATAAAAAGGAAATGATAAATTCTCTGGCTACTCTTATAAGTTCGTCCATCAATATTGCAAAAGTTATGGATGGCTTTATTTCATTATTATATTTAAAAAAAGGAATTTTTGCAGCTTAAATTTATGAAAAATAAAAAGAAACATATAAAATAAAATTGAGAAGAATAACTTTTAAGTTGAAAAAGAAATTATACAAGAAATGAAAACACTTTAAATCAATGCAAAAAAATAACTTAAAATATATTTGAATTCTTAAAAATATAAATATTAATACGCAAATCTGCTCAAAGAAATTTTTTTTTCAATATTATTTTTTTAATCACATTTTTCGAATTGTAAATTTAAGTAAAGAAAGAGAAAATTTTAAATTTATATGAATAGTTTTTAATTTTGAAATGATAGCAGAAAGTGTGGTCTTTTAAAAATATTAACAATATTTAACAATTCATTATAAAATTTTATATTTTTTTAAACTGAAAGAAAACACTCTTCGTGAGCAAAAATTGCAAGTTCTTATTGAACATAAAAGTTGAACCTTTTACAATTTTGTAATGAAAAACAATATCGTTCATGTGACCGCTACGAATTGGTTTGCAGGGATACAGTCGAAATTTTTGATGAATTTTTCCGATAAAAATGGATCAACGATCTTAATTTTTTGGTCAAATGTTGATCTTTAAGTCTTGAATTATTCTTGGGTGATTAGCATTCGCTTTTCTATTCAACGGTGTCAAATCACAAGATCTTGATCGCTCATAAAGTTGTCTTGTTGAAACCAAAGCTCATTTTCATTCAATTCAATTTCTGCCAAAAGATATACGTTAACATGTCACGATATCATTCAGAATTCACTGTAATGGCCTCTTCATGATCATTTTTGACTAAGAACAACCCAATGATTCCACTAACCTAAAAAGCACACCGAACAGTGATTTTTTTTAGAATGCATCGGTTTTTCGTAAATCACATGAGGCTTTTCCGCACCCCACAGATTCGACTAATTGGTTTACTAACATAGAAGTCAAAATTATAATGAAAAATCGAGTAAGTTTGGATGATTAAAATGCATTGTTCTATTGTTAGTGATTCCATGACTAAAATTGTACGACTTTAGAATTGACAGCTAAAAAAAAAACCATAACATGTGTGTTTTGACAGATATTTTGAAAGAGTTGGAAAATAAACCAACAGATGACCCACCCTGGGTGTAAAATAAATAAATTTGATTTAAGTAAAAAGATTACGGGTTATCATTTTAATTATATCGAAATAAATTGTATAAATTATTGGATTTCAAAGAATTTATGAACATGGAATCGGATATTATGTGAATATAAGAAAATGATGAATTTCTAATTGCATCCACACAAACTTTTAATCGGTCTTTTTTAATCATGCAAAAATTTAACTTATAAAAAGGCTCTTGAAATAATTTGTAAACAATTTTTAATTCTCTTAAAGCAATCGTGGAACAATAAACCGAAGTTTAGGACGAAACACTAATTAAAAGTTTAAAGAAAAAATCAAATTTCAAAACGGCCGAAAATAATTTTCATAAAAATTACAAAAATATATAAAAAGGTCAAATAATAATAAAAAATTTGTACTTAGATATTATATAAAAATGTTCATTGTTTTTTTTTAAATTTTCTTTGCTTTTTATCAATTTGAAAAAATTAATTAATGTTTAAAACATTTTTTATTTGAACGCAAATAAGTTTACTAAATGAAAAATTATAACATCACCGAAAACAGATCAATTAAATTATATTGATTAAATAATTCTAAAAAAATAACAGTAGATAAAATATAGAAGAAACAAAACGAAAGAAAATATTTTATTTAAGAAAGAATACATAACAAATATAATAAAAACAATTTTATGAAAATTTGAAAAGAATTTTATAAATTAAAAAACGAAGCAGACAAAAAATTAATATTAATAAACGAAAAATTAACAATTCAAAATGGAGAAAGTAGAAAATAACAAAACACGCAAATAATTTTTTTAAATAAGTAACAAAAAAAAACAAATTTACTATATTTTTAATAAATAAATTGAATAATAAATAATATATATAATTGAAGGAAAATAATAATTATATTATAATAATAATGAATGATTATGATAAATTCATATAAGAATTTATTTATTGATTAATTATTTACGATTGTAATTAAAAAAATAAACTAATTAACGATTTCGATAATAAGTAAGCATAGATTATGTTGATGATTGATTATATTATAACATTTAAATAAAGAGTGATGATTCTGTATAAAAAAATAAATAAACAAAAAATATTAAGAAAAAAAACAAAAGCTTTGTTTATTAATACAATATTAGAAGGGAAGAAAAGTAAAAAAAAAACAAAGTCTTGCGCGTTAAAAAAATATTTATAAAAATTAAGTCCTTGCAGTAGGGTTTTTGTTGTTGTGACTACACATAGATTATTATCGTTTGTACATTATAACAGTTTGGTTGTGATCTTAGCTAATAATTTATTTCTTCGTTTCTGTTTTGTGATAATTGACGATATTTAAATTTGTCCATTTAAGCTCACATTCCAAAAAATTCTTTTGAATAAATTCTTTAAAGTTTAAATATAGCTGCTTTTCGTAGAGTGTTACTTGTTTTTTTTTATGAAGAATCCTAGGGCTACTAAAATGACAATGAGGGCAGGATTATCGGCATGACACACTGCAGAGAGTATTATTGGGGAGTTTCTGTGGTCGCAATTTACGCTTAAACATCTTAAATGATCGTTGCTTATTTTTATATTTTATAACGCCACAACCATGGGTTATTTTGGCGATTTCGGTTGTGTAAATTTCGATAAATTTTGTGGTGAAAAGTTAAAAAGACCGGTTTGAAATTGGGTTGCGGATACTAGAAACACTCCACTGGAAAGAATCCTACTTTCAAAGTAATTCTCGGTACGATGGTGTTCATTTAATTGTGATTGTGAAAATAGTGGACTGAATAGTACCTCAATGGTTGCCATGTAGGACGATATAGATCACCGAAAAATAAATCGGCTAAGATGTTGGAAAATCAACAAAATATTTTTCTTTATTGGCCCAATTCACGTATCTACAAGTATTTAAAGGCATACATTGCCATTCAATGAGTGAGTAGGCGCATTAGATTAGATAGATCCAATGTGTAATAATTACGACAAATGTTGGCACGAGGGTCATTCAACAAGTACTTAGCCTCACCGCCCGATGGAACTGCTGTCACAAAAGAAATTTATCATCATGCAGTACATTCCTTTAATAGTAGCCTACTATCAAAGTTTCAGTCGATTCCCTTCATTAGTTTTGTTTTGAGAGCCTTTGAAGGCGAGCGTGTCGGTCGGTTGCACAAAAATGGAAAAAGAACAATATCGTTCGGTGATTAGATTCTTGTTTTTGGAAGGGAAAACGCACAGCGAAATCAAAGATCGCTTGGATGCTGTGTATGGTGACTCTTCTCCTTTGATAGCGACCGTCAAGAATTGGTTCAACGAGTTTGTTCGTGGCCGCACGTCGGTTTTTAATGAGCCACGCCCAGGTGCCCCGAAAACGGCTGCTACGGAGGAAAACGTTAAAAAAGTCCACGATCTCGTGTTGGCAGACCGTCGATTGAAGGTTCACGAGATAGCTGAGACTGTGGGCATCGCAGTAGGAACGGTGCATCATATTCTACACGAACAACTGGGCATGATAAACCTGTCGGCGCGATGGGTGCCGCGTTTGCTCACACCGGAAAACAAGCGCAACCGTGAGACCACATCGGCGACGTGTTTGGCGCTGTTTCAGCGCAATCCAGCGGAGTTCTTGCGTCGTTTCGTGACCGTCGACGAAACATGGATTCACTGGTACACACCAGAGACCAAGGAACAGTCGAAACAGTGGACTTCACCCGGGGAACGTGCTCCGAAGAAGGCGAAGACTGTTTGATCGGCTGGAAAGGTGATGGCCACCGTTTTCTGGGATTCACAAGGTGTGATCCACATCGATTACCTCGAGAAGGGTAAAACAATCACGGGGCGCTACTATGCTGACTTATTGGGCCGATTTGACATCGAATTGAAGAAAAAGCGGCCCCGCTTTGCGAAGAAAAAAGTGCTGTTCCACCACGACAACGCACCGGCTCACACCTCCGCCGTCGCCATGGCCAAATTGGTCGAATTGCGCTACGAATTGCTGCCCCATCCACCGTACTCTCCAGATTTGGCCCCCTGTGACTACTTTTTGTTTCCAAACCTGAAAAAATCACTCTCCGGGAATAGATTTGGGTCGAATGAGGAGGTCATCGTCGCCACGGAGGCCTATTTTGGTTCCCTCGAGAAAATGTATTTTTTGGACGGGTTAAAAAAGTTAGAGCATCGCTGGGCCAAGTGTATCGAGCTTGAAGGAGATTATGTGGAAAAATAAATTGCCACCTTTCCAAAATTTTCGTTTTTCTTTTGTAGGCTAAGTACTTGTTGAATGACCCTCGTATTCACAATCGAATTTATATTGAATGCTTTTGTATTCATTAAAAGATAACGCACTGACACCTTATTTAAAAAAATTTTCAATTAAAAATCCCGCAAAATAATTTTTGACATTTTTATTTAATTTTGTTATTTTTATTTACACTTTATTTTATTTGAACTTCTTTTATTTTAAGAACAAATTGAAATAAAACAATGCAAATATTTTTTAATTCAAACTTATTATAATTTACCTACTCGTCTACCACATAAACTACTCGTATCTCACTCATAACTCAGGCAACTCTATTTAGAAAAAAAGCATAAACATAATCATGACTGCTTTTGTTTGAGTCCACTGTATCGATTCCGCACAGTGTAAACCTAAGATTAAAGAATACCCCTGGATAGACCCGTACGTCTAATTTCCGATATGTATACGTAATTTTCTGTCTGAATTATTGAAAAAGCGGCGAGAAATCGTACTGATTGCATACATTTGTGTACATTTTCTATAAAAAAAATATAATTTAAACACGACAGAAGGCAACATTTATTTGTTTTCCAATCTTCTTGTATTAAATGCAATTGTATTTTAGGTTTATTAAATATTTTGTAAATATCAAGAGCCTCAATTTTGTAAACTTTCGGAGAGTTTTCAAACACGCCATTCTCCATGAAAGTGGTAGTATACCGAAATGCTTGCATACTTTTGTTGACATTTAGATACTTATCGCGAAGTGAAAGTTTAAGTACGGTTTTATTAAATTTTAAATAGTTTACGAATAAGTCAATATAAATTAATACATTTGCATAAATAGTTTTATTCTTTACGACACTAAATATGAAGTTTTTATTTTAGAATACGAAGTTTTTTTCGTGAAAGTTTATTTTGCAAATGTGTGCGTTCTTACGAATGTATTCTCGAAAAAATTTGGACAGAATTTTTGTGTAGACGTATATCCAATATTTCCAGTAGACACTGTAGGCATCAATCCGTTACAAACGCTCTTAAGATGAGATCACACGGTCCGTGCAACTGTATGTACAATTTTTAAAAGTACACAGACCGTACGGTTTTTTGTATGCACGAACTTGGGGAAAAACGGTATTTCACGAACCCGTACACGAACCTGTTCGTACACTTATCACACGGCTTGCCGTTTCTGTGCGCAACATTGGAAAATGCCAATTTTGGTCGCTTGTCACTTTGATTAAAGAATACCTGGATAGGCCCTGACCGTATATGTATACGCAATTTTATGTCGGAATTCCTGGTTTTGCTATCCCGTTGTTGCCATTTCTCGCCGCTTGGCATAGCTTTGTTTAGATTTTTTATGTAGACATGACACCCACTGCCATCTAGTTGTCGTAATACAAATTTATTAAATCGCAAAACTATAATTTATATTCATTTTAATTCAGTTATTGGAAACAAAAATACAATTTAAACACAGCAATTGGCAATTCCTTTTTTTTGTACAAACTTTTGATATGAAATGGAATTATATTTTAGGTTTTTATTCATTTCGTAAATATCATTCAAATATAAAGCGCCTCAGTATTGTAGACTTGCGGAGAGTTTGAAAACTTAAATTCTCCATGAAAGGGGAGACTTAAGGGATAGCTTTGTCATTTGTGAAGTTGTTATTGTGTGAGAAAGGAAAGTGAAGTTTAAAGTGTAATTTTAATATATTTTGAAGTATTTACGAAAAAGTAAGTATTTTTATTAATAGTTATATTATTAATAAAACTTAATACGAATTTTTTATTCCAGAAAATGAAGTGTTTCGTTAATAAATGCTTCTCATACGTGAATTTTTTTAATAGTGCAAAAAATACGTGAATTTCTATTAATTCTTAATTGTAAAAGTAAATGTTACGATCGCATATTTATATGTTAACTTTACAGGTTCCCACAAAATAAATGGTTGCGGGAAAAGTGGATTGTGGCAGCAGCATCCGGTATTCCCAAGAATAAATAATATACAGTGAAATAAATAAAATGAAAATACATAATAAATAAATAAATATTTTAAAAAAAATACTGTATTTTATTGCATATTTACAAAACTAATTCCATCAAACAACAAGACCCACAATATTAAAAAATCTGCTTCTTTACGAATAAATGACATCACATATGAAAAATGGTTTTAAACGAACCGCTTCAATCGCATACTGAACTTTTAATTTGGCCCCCAATGATTTACGCCATTTCTGTTGTATTGCATGTGTGTGCGTTCTACGAATGTATTGCAACAAAAATCCGACAGAATTTTTGTGTAGAGGCCTATCCAGTTCTTCTTTAATCTAAGGCTTGTCATTCCATTGGGAAAATTTTGCTACTCACGAGTAGTTGTAGCTGTCATCATCTACACCAGAGGTTCCCAAACTTTTTTGTGTCGTAGACCCCATGCCATGTTTTTCGGTTTTTGGTAGACCCCCTACTTACTTGATATTGATTTTTTGTAAATTTCTAACTGTAGTGAAATTTAGTGTTAAAAACTTAAAGTAAAAACACATGTTAAGTTTTATACATTTATTAATTGAATTTAAATTAAAACTACTCAAAATAAAATTTTGTATCTGTTATATAAATAAACGTAATATAAATAAACGTTAACTAAGCAATAAGTAAATGTTTTTAGTGGGAAGGATGAACCTGATGCTTTGATAATAAATAATTAACATTTGGCGTCAATTTTGTAAGGTTTAATCTAAAATCTCCTCGGCTAATGATGTCCAGTCTGTTTCTTTTTTTCGTTAGGAGATTGGTAACAGCGCTGAACCCCCTTTCCACTAGGTATGACGATGGAAAGGAAATTAAAAATTTCCTCGCTATATTCCATAATACGGATAAGTAGCGGGCATGTTTTTTTGCAGCCAGAAGTGCTGATATCCGTGCTTAAACTGAACCTTAAGTTCTTCGTTTGTACTTATTTCAGTCAGTTCCTCTTGTATTATGACATTCGTTTCTTCGAAACCATTTCCACGGTGGTATTACCATAGTCAAAACATCCTCAAACCTAGTTTCAAAATCAGAATAGAGGGCATTTAAATGCTGAACGTAGGTTGAAACGTCGTCTTGCTGGCAGTTTGTCTGTGACAAATTGGGGAACTGGGAAAATGCGCCCCGTCCAATATTTTACTTCATTAGTTTAACTCTGGCAAGAAACGCTCATAAGATGGACTTTGTTTTAATTAAATTTAGACTGTCGCCTTGTAACTGCAAATTAACCATATTAAATTTTGTAAACAAATCTGTTAAATAGGCGATGTCTGTTTTCCATTTCATTAAATTGTCTTTTAAAATTTTATCTTTAGTATCTAGAAATTCTTAAATAGTCTCAAAAAGTGCAAAAAATCATGTCAAACATAAGCCTTTCGACAGCCAGCGTACTTCAGTGTGAAGGAGTAATTGATGAAAGTGTTCGTCATTTTCTTCACACAACCTCGCAAATAACCGCGTATTCAACGCGTTGCTTCGGATTCGGTTTACTGCATCAATGACTAATTGAAGAGATTCATGCAATCTAACACTCAAATTTTTAGCAACTAAATGTTGTCGATGCATGACGCAATGTATTGCTAACACCCCTGGCACATTTTGTTTTAAATAGCTTATAAATCCACGATAACGTCCAACCCTGGCAGGTGCTCCATCTGTAGCTACTGATATTATATTAGATAAAAGGATTGCTTTTTCAATGATATATTGCATCCTATAATCGCAAAAGCCTGGACACAATGCCACTTCCCGGACAGCTGAAAAGAAGGAGTAATTATTACCATCCCGAAGAAAGGTGACCTTGGCGATTGCAAAAACTGGAATGGAATCACTCTGCTGAACACCATCCAGAAACTAATCGCATCAATCATCCTGACTCGTATCACTCCAACAGTGGAAAGTGCCCTCCGCAACGAGCAGTCTGGCTTTAGACCAAACCGCTCCTGTATTGATCACATCAACAGCCTAAGAATGATCATTGAACAGTCGAACGAATGGAACAGCCCGCTCTATCTTCTCTTCGTTGACTTCGAAAGAGCCTTCGACATGATTTCTCGCGACGCCATCTGGAGTGCTCTGGCTGAACTTGGCATCCCGCAGGCCATCATCGATCTCATCCGAGAACTATACCGCGAGGCCCCGTGTAGAATGCATTTCAAAGGACGAAACAGCGATACATTCAACATCTCGAGAGGAGTCAGGCAGGGTTGCGTAATCTCGCCTATCCTCTTCATAATTGCCCTAGGCCTAGTCCTTCAACGCACTAACAACACAGCCAGCAACGGTATCCAGTGGACACTGCGTGAGAAGCTCCACGACCTGGACTACGCCGACGACATATGCCTCATGTCCCACATCTTCAACGGCATTCAGGAGAAACTGAATGCTCTGGCCTCCAACGCCGAAGAAGTTGGGATGAAAATCAACATCAAGAAGACCAAATTGATGCGTATCGGCGCCACCTGCGAGAGACACTTGATGCTACACGGTACCCAAGTTGAAGATGTCGAAGAGTTCTGTTACCTTGGCAGCATGCTCAGCAAGGATGGTGGAACTGAAAAAGACATCCAAACGCGCATCAACAAGGCGCTACAAGCGTACACCTCACTTGGGAACGTGTGGCGTTCCATTCACCTCTCCATAGCACTCAAACTTCGAATATTCAACTCAAACGTCAAGCCAGTCCTGCTGTACGGCTGCGAAACATGGAAAGTAACAGACAGCACGACTCGTAAGCCTCAAACATTTGTGAACAGATGCTTGAGGCGTATAAGCAAGATCTTCTGACCGAACTGGATAACGAACGATGAGCTGCTTCTTCTCACGAAGCAAATACCCCTGCTAGATAACATCAAACGCAGGAAATGGAGTTAGATTGGCCACACCTTGCGAAAACCACCTACGGACATAGCAAGGATGGCACTAGATTGGAACCCACAGGGCAATCGCAGCAGAGGACGTCCAAGGACCACTTGGAGAAGATCAGTCGAGCGGGAACACCAACAAACTGGCAAATCATGGTCGGAAATAAAAAGGCTAGCTCAAGACAGAAGCAGATGGAGAGAATTCACAGAGTCGAACATATGCCAGTAATAATGCTTCATTACCAGGTAAAGTTGACTCGTCCAGTTATATAGAGAAATGGGTCGTTTGCAAATAATTACACAAGAAGCTTTCAATATCAGAACTTATTTTATCAATACGTCTTTCAACAGTATTGTTGGTTAAGGGAATTCTTTTAATGATATCAGATGCAGGTTTGTGTAAAACGGTTTTTAAAACCTCTTCAACGGCTGGCAAAATTAACTTCTCTCCGATAGTATGCGGTTTTCCGGATTTTGCTATAAGTAGCGAGATATTGTAAGACGCCCGCAAACCATCATCGTTTCTTTGTGACGTCGAAGCTAACATTCTGTCCAGCGTGGATCTCTTCTGAAGTTTATCTTTGAGTGTTTGAAAGTATTTCAAATCTTTATCTGTTTTATCAGGGTGACATCTTCTCAGATTATCCTGCAGCTTAGATGGTTTCATAGCGTCATTGCCCAAAACTTTGTTGCATAAAAGGCACATTGTCCGACAATTATGGAATGAAGCCAAGCTTTAAATAATCAACACTGTACTCTCTACATTTCTTTTTCGATTCGGACATGGCATCAATCATCTGTAAGCAAAATTAATCTATTTAAATAAGACATAAAGTCCAGCAGCTGTTTATTAAAAAATCAAAGTCAAATTTAAATTGTATGGTCTTAGATTTTATGGCAGGCATAGGCGTACAACCATTATAAATGAATGTGAGAAGGGGAATGTTATGAATGTTACCTAAGGTTTTGGTATAATGGAACTTTAAGGAAATTTGAAAGTAACAATACAAAATTTTAATTTTAATATAGAGGAATATTAACAGTGCAATATTCATAATCTGAACTTCAGTAATTCGAACATTCCAGTAATCCGAACTGGCCCACAGTGTAACGACCAATGGACAAAAGTACAATTTTTTTACTTTGTTTTGTGCTTAGATTAAAGAAGTCTCTATGTATTTAGTGGTGCTATATCGCGTCGTAAGACAAAATAACAACCATTGGGATTGAGATATACGTACGATACGCTCAATCAGCGCAACCATAACTGAGAGTACTAACCAATTAACTGAATTGTTTAGCAGTAAGTAATCATTTATAAGCTGATTACCCCAACTGCTTGTGGCGAGGCCTACCTTAAACCTCTGATGTCATAAGCAGTGACATCGCCCGAGATAAGTGCAAAGTATTGCTACTTTTGCCAGTTATCTCCCTTCCGCGATCCGTAGATCGTACCCGCGATATGGGTGTCAACCACAGCCACCACGTGAATGCCTAAGCAACCTCTCCAATAACCGAGCACAGAACTAATTCATTCACTCCACAGAACAACAGGTTCGACTCCACTTGCATTAGCATATAGACAAATATTATGGTTTCAAAATTCAGCTTCAACGCCAAGACCTGAAAGATCTGTTTCATGTTTGAACTTCGTTCTGTCGGGCAACTCGGTTCCCGTGGTACCTACTTTTTTTATTAGAGTACTTCAGGTCTGTACCCCGCTCAGTGAGCAGTGGACAGCAATCTTATAACCTGCTGACCTTTTTACACTCTCTATTTCTTCAGTACTCATCCACCATCTTTCCATCATTTTGTGCATATATAAATATATGCACCCCTTCATTTTGTTCATGCACCACCATTATGTTATGTGATATATATAGTATATTAATACCATAATATATCACTTTCGGTCACATATTTACTATAGCCCCCTTCCAGCATTGCTGTCTTCAGGATGATAAATAAACCTTTATATACCATCCCTCCGCGGGGGCGGACTTAGATTAAAGAATACCTGGATAGGCCCTGACCGTATATGTATACGCAATTTTGTGTCGGAATTCCTGGTTTTGCTATCCTGTTGTTTCCATTTCTCGCCGCTTGGCATAGCTTTGTTTAGATTTTTTTATGTAGACATGACACCCACTGCCATCTAGTTGTCGTAATACAAATTTATTGAATCGCAAAACCATAATTTATATTCATTTTAATTCAGTTATTGGAAACAAAAATACAATTTAAACACAACAATTGGCAATTTTTATTTTTTGTACAATCTTTTGATACGAAATGGAATTCTATTTTAGGTTTATTATACATTTCGTAAATATCAATCAAATATAAACCGCCTCAATTTTGTAGACTTTCGGAGAGTTTGAAAACTTTAATTCTCCATGAAAGTGGAGACTTGGGGGTTAGCTTTGTCATTTGTGAATCCGATGTTGACAATTCAATGTTTACCATAAAATAGTACAGTGCCGGTGTAAATAAAGTGTGTGTAAGAAAGTTTAAGGGACCGAATTTTTCTGTCTATTTTCCATTGCTGTTTTCATTGTGTTAACATAAAATAAATAAAGTTTATTCTTCGGTAAGCTTATTATTTTAATAAATTTGTTTTGATTGCTCTATTAGACCATATTATAATGCATTTCCTACATAATATTGTTTTCTTTTTTTTAGAATATTAGGTATTAATTTTTTAAGTACATTAAATTTTTCATATTGTAATTTAGTTTTAAAGCATTTCCTTTAATGTTGTATACGATTAACATCTTATTATGCACATAATTGCTTTCATATAATCAAATAACTTACAATTCATATTTTTATATACTATTCCCCACTTTAAAAATTCTCTTTTAATAAATAATATACAGTGAAATAAATAAAATGAAAACACATAATAAATAAATAAATATTTAAAAATAAAATACTGTGTTTTATTGCATATTTACAAAATTAATTCCATCAAACAAGACCCGCAATATTAAAAAATCTGCTTCTTTACGCATAAATGACATCACATATGAAAAATGGTTTTAAACGAACCGCTTAAATCGCATACTGAACTTTTAAATTGGCCCCCAATAATTTACGCCGTTTCTGTTGTATTGCATGTGTGTGCGTTCTATGAATGTATTGCCAACAAAATTTGGACAGAATTTTTGTGTAGAGGCCTATCCAGTACTTCTTTAATCTAAGATTTTGAGGTTATATTTTACTTCTGTCAGTAAATTATGCGTTCCATTGGACAAAATTGGCCCAATGGAATACAGCTAATAAAAATAAAAATCACGCACATTTAGGTTCGTGCAAACATGCATGAACCGACAACCATTTATCTAGGTTCGTGCAAAATACTTTCGCGATCATACGATCCGCGCACATTTTTATACCTATTATACGAATTATTCATGTAATCTCAACTATAATGTCCAAAATTGATTCAAAATTTTTATTACATTTTTTTTTTTACAACTATTTCTATTTTTGGTAAAATTTTCCTTTATTTTTTCAAAATTTATAATTTCTTCCACAATTTTGACTTTACATTTTATTTGAGAAAAACTTTCGATTACTGTAAATTGAATTTCTTTTTATTATTAATATTGATATTTTCTAGAAGGCAAAAAAAAAAAAATAATTTTCAAAAAAAGAGTGTTTATGTAAATACATAATTTTAATTATTAGAAGTTCTTTTTTAAGTCAATCAAATTATTTCTAAATATCAATTTTCAGGACATTTAAAAATTACTATTTTTCTTATAAGCAATCAAAAAAAAAATCTTTTTTAAAAAGTTCGTAAATTGCATTTATTAATTTTTATCAAATAAATATAAATCAGAAATAATTTACCAATTTTTCCATTTTTCCTAAAAATTGACTTCTGACAAAAGATTTGTTCAGAATTAGCTTTTCTTTAAATATTAGATATATGTAAAAAAAGATTAGAAATAATTTACTGTAGATGTCACCAAATGCAATAAAAGTATTTCGACTCTAATACGGAAATATCCCAATTGGAAATTGTTCGAATGTACTAAAATGGAGGGAATTTTCTTTGTGCTAAAATGTTTGCTGACAGTCGATTCGTTCATAGAAGACGACATCTTGAAATTGTAAAATCGTTTGTTGAAGCATATTCGGGCGGGACGGTGCTCTTATTTTCTGTTTCGATAACATGAAGCCGTGCTTTTCGATACACCGCTAAATGGATTGATTCACAATCGTTCTGTAAATATCGGTAAATCTTTAGCGAATGATGTAAATTAGCTATAAATTCGATAACAAAATTGCCGAACGCCGAATTTTGTTGTTGTTGCTGTTGCAGTCGCAGAAGCTGCTGCTGCCTTTACTGCAGTTCCAGTTTTTTTAAACAATCGGAAAAGTCCTAATCGCCGTACCGCTACCGCAAAACAACCACAAAAACAGTGCTGTGTGTGTATAATAATCGCTTGCTCTCTTCCTTGTCCTGATAGAATTTCATTAATCCTTTTTGGTTCGTTCCTCTTATAATTAATGGTTGCAATATCGATAGTGGAACAAAAAAATTTTCAGCGGCATTTAAAAAATCAATTTTTCTTCATATTCCATTTTCAATTCGAATTTATTTTAATTTCCCCCGTTTTAATTTGATTTAATTTCGTGTTTTCATAGATTGTGAATTTTTTGTAAAATAATAAGTATTTTGTTCAAAAATCCTTTTTAATTGAGAAAAATTGTAAATATCCATCGTCGCAATTAAAAAGGGAATTTTAGCAAAACCGAAGGAGAAAGCGAGAAAAAAATAGAGCATACACGATAGAAAGAGAGAGAGAGGGAGAAATAATATATTCACGTGAATCTATTGTTATTAGGAGGACGTGCGGTGTGTTGTTTGATGTTCATTTGTCATCGTTCGAGACTCGTCTGTCATTGGCGATTGTTTCGTTTTTTTTTTTGTGTGTCCATCATTGGGCATTCTGAGAAAAGTTCGCCCAGGTAGCAGATATCTATCCAGCTAATAATTATTATTATTCGCAATATTTTTTCAGAATTTCCATTTGAAATATAAAAACTAAAATTAGATATTTCTACGCATTGTTAATGAATAATTGCGATTCAGAAGGAATAAGTTTTGGACATCAGAAAAATATTAAAAATTATTCAAATTTTATTTAAAAAATTGTAAATTTTGAATCTGATTTTAGAGCTACAAAATGAGTGGTGTTTTTGTCTGGCACAACCGAAACCGTATGTTGCTCCCCTTTAAGTGACGTTCTCAAAATATGCTTAGTTCAGTTATATACCGTCAACTTATTCTGATTTTTACCATGGATCCTCTTATTTCCCAGTGTGTACACGAAATGTTGGAGGAATAAACACAAATTGGCAGGAGGCTACCCGCGCGATTGGCATTCAAATTGCGTGAGTCACTTTCAAAGAGTCGGTACTGCCGATTATTGTTTATTTTGTCTCTTCTACACTGAACCCAATCGCTCTACGAGCATTTTTGATATAATGGAAGCAGCTATTTTTAATAATTGTTGGTAATCGAGACAAGAAAATTACAAATACAACAAAAGTGTATACATTTGAGGAAAAAAACGTTCGGAAGACATTGTTACTAAACAAATATTGGCAAGGAAACGAATCGATTGTATTCCATAAACAGCATTGACTATTCATTCTATTTTCATTATTTATTATCAGATATTTTGTATTTTATTCAATTTGGAAGACGTGCGAAGGGAAATTTATCGTATTTATATGAAAAAAACGTTGACTGAATTCCAAATACAATTGTTATATATTCGAAAATTGCTTTTATTTCAACGAAAGCAGAAATCATTCGTACATTGGCACATAAAAATATTCGCTGATACGACAAAGAAAATATGCTGCAATTTAAATTATAAGCATACATTTTTTTTACAATCAATTTTTTATAGTCTCCTCTTATTGATATTTATTTTTTCTTACTTTTATTAGAATAAACGAATTGAATAAATCAAGACTAAGGATTTCCGGTAATTTTTATGAGGGGAATCTTTTAAATTGATTATAAGTAAAAAGGTAACTTAATTTTTTTGCAATTAAATGAGTACATTATATTTTATATTTCAAGTCATCCAGACTGATGGATGTCCTTGACTCGCTGATTATATATGCACTTGTACATAGACAGGAAGATTTACTGGTTGTTTTATAATTTTTTTAAAATAAACGATTCAATTCTACCAGGGGTATAAGCTTAAATTCGCTGTTTGGTCATAGATATCGTGAGTGAGCGTATTAAGCTACCATGGGCACGCCATATTTTTTTTATGAGTTTGACATCTGTCAACATTAATTAGTGCACATTGTCAGCAATTTCGTACAAAAATATACATTTTTCTCTTGGTAATCATGTCTAGTTTTGTGCCACAAAAAGATCATATTGGGGAAGCTCTGCTTTTCTGCTGCAATTTGAAGAAATCGCCTGCTGAATCGCATCGAATGCTTATGGAGGCCTATGGTGACAGTGCTTTCTCGGAAACAACGTGCCGAGGTTGATTTCGTCGGTTCAAAAACGGTAATTTTGACTTGCAGGACAAAAACCGTGAAAATCGGCTTAGGAAGGTTGAGGACCATCAATTGCAGGCTCTTTTGGACGAAGGCGATACTCAATCGCAAAAAATGTTCGCGGAGCAATTGAGTGTTACTCAACCAGTCATTTCCATGCGTCTGCGTGCCGTGGGGAAGATTGAAAATATCGGAAACTGTCAATATCTTCCGCTACCACCAACAACTAATCAAATTGCACCGTGCTCTGCGTGAGAAAAGCACAGATTATCAACAAAGACATGACAACGCACCATCGTCCACGTCAAAATTGGTCCGAAACTACTTGGAGACACTCATCTGGGAGGTGCTACCCCACCCCCGCTTATTCACCAGACCTAGCCCCTTCAGACTACCACCTGTTTTCGTCGATGGGCCACGCGCTCGCTGAGCAGCACTTCGATTCTTACGAAGAGGTCCGAAAACGGCTTGAAGGAATTTTTTTTCCATCTCTTTCGAGGCAAACCTAGACTTATGGTCAGGACGATTTTGCTGTGCATTTGGTTGGACTGGAAAGAAATCATTACTATGAGCTACTTCCATATGGCCAAACACTAAATTAGGACCTCTACTGTTAACAATTGGACCGTTTGAATCTAGCGATTAAACAGAAGCGGCCAAAACTGACCAACAGAAATTGGCATGAAGAGAAGATTTTGAAAATCGCTTAGTCGAGTTTTTCAAGAATAGGAACCTTTAAAAAGTCAACAAATTATAAAACAAGACGGTGCATATTTGAGCCAAATCCGAACCATGTTAAATAAAATCTTTAAATTAACGTAAAAATAATGGATTTCTTTTTCTTCAAACCAATATGTACCGGGTCATTTGCATGAGGCTTCAAAGTGATGAACCGCACATCTGGAATAAATGCGCTAGTTAAATTTTTTTCTCAATTTAGGAAACAAGGAAGGCCAAACCATTTTAGTAAAATTACTATATTGCCACAGTATATAAACCTCAGGACCTATTTAATATAATGATGAGCTGTATGCTTTACATTCCTGATATTCACAGTGAATACTTTACTATGCCAAGTGTAAAGAAAATAATAATCTTAACAAAGTTAATTACTTTTTACATTTATTTATTAATATTTTCTTTTATATTATAACTGAAATTAATTCCTAATAAACTTAATTGTTCGTGTACTTGTTTTCATTTTAATTATTATTTTTTTCCATTTCAGAAAAGCCAACTTCTAATTTAAGCTAACGTCTAATTTAAAATTAATTTCATAATTTGTTATTTTTTTCTATTAAATAAAATTATTTATTTCCTTTAACAAGTTTATTATTATTATTTCATAATATTTATTATAAATTACCTAAATTTATTAACATTTCCCAATACTTTCAAATTATGAACTTATACCACTTTAAAAAACAACGGCCCTACTTATTAAAAAATAAAATAAAATATATTTAAGATAAATAAGATTTTGGTGACCATTTCGAAAATGTTTTAAGTGAAGCCGTTGTTTTTATTACAAAATTGTTTTTACAAAAATTGTACAGCCAAATTGATTTAGTTCCTGGAATGAGTTGTGCTTATTTTAAAATATATCACTTCAAATAAAAATTATAAATACCATTCTTTTGGGGTATTATTTTGTAGATGTGCTTATTAAAAATGTATTTCTTTTTTTCTTTACTAAAAATAGTGTAACATTGTTACTTGTTTAGCCGCTGGTCCATTTTCCTCCCTAAATGAAATCTGAACTGGACTAGAAATTATGTTCTATGGTATTTTGACCTGGAATTAATTTTTCCAGGAATTTATTCTGGGGAAAAATTCAATGATAGTACCTACTTAATTGTGTTTGTCAAAAGAGATTATTATAACTTATCAGCATATTAAATATATATTTTATCAAATGCAAATACAACAAACCAATTGAAATTTTTTTTATCAAGCAACTAAAGCAGATACTGTACAAAAAAATCATATAAAACATTTTTAGTATGAATCATTTAAATAAAAAAAACCAATTTTAATCTATTTTCAGCTCTAGGTTGTTGTGTAAATTATATAATAGAATAAAATAGTATAATAGTGAATAATAATAGTAATAAATAAAAAGTGACATTAAGAAAAAAACAACTCCATTCATCCTAGTAATACCAAAAATTATCGAAAGAATATAGCGAATAGCGAATCGGTTGTGGTCTACATTCCTTGCGAAGTTTTTATGTGTGTAGCTGTAACATAATTTTTGTTTGTTTTTGACAGCAAAAAAAAAACGCAAAAAAAATACTTCTTTATAAATAAAACGGAAGTAAAGCGACCGATCTCGACAAATATAACATTTTGATTGGAAGTGAAAAACTATTTCAAAATTTTTAAATCAACGAAAATGGGATGCACCTCGTCGGCCGAAGAACGTGCTGCCATGGCACGATCAAAACTAATAGAAAAAAATTTAAAAGAAGATGGAATACAAGCGGCTAAGGATATTAAACTTCTTCTGCTTGGTGAGTACAAATTGAAAAAAATTAAATTAACATTATTTTTACCTTAGACTAAAAAAGAACAGTTGACGTAAAAATTTATCCGTACTTGTAGAAAAGCGGTACATTTGCGACACAAATAGTGTAAAAATTGAAAGGATCAAACTAAAAGAGATATAAGTGTTGTTGATATCTTACATGTAAATAGGCATGTCCTTTCGCTTATCCTAAGCAACATTAAATATATATTATTGAAATATATAAAAGAAAATAGTGAAAAAATACGTTAATGCATAAAATATTATTACTTGTGAGCCTACTGTCAAAGTTTCAGTCGATTCCCTTCATTAGTTTTGTTTTGAGAGCCTTTGAAAGCGAGCGTGTTGGTCGGTTGCACAAAAATGGAAAAAGAACAATATCGTTCGGTGATTAGATTCTTGTTTGTGGAAGGGAAAACGCGCAGCGAAATCAAAGATCGCTTGGATGCTGTGTATGGTGACTCTTCTCCTTCGATGGCGACCGTCAAGAATTGGTTCAACGAGTTTGTTCGTGGCCGCACGTCGGTTTTTGATGAGCCACGCCCAGGTGCCCCAAAAACGGCTGCTACGGAGGAAAACGTTAAAAAAGTCCACGATCTCGTGTTGGCAGACCGTCGATTGAAGGTTCACGAGATAGCTGAGCCTGTGGGCATCGCAGTAGGAACGGTGCATTATATTCTACACGAAGAACTGGGCATGAGAAAGCTGTCGGCGCGATGGGTGCCGCGTTTGCTCACACCGGAAAACAAGCGCAACCGTGAGACCACATCGGCGACGTATTTGGCGCTGTTTCAGCGCAATCGAGCGGAGTTCTTGCGTCGTTTCGTAACCGTCGACGAAACATGGACTCACTGGTACACACCAGAGACCAAGGAACAGTCGAAACAGTGGACTTCACCCGGGGAACGTGCTCCGAAGAAGGCGAAGACTGTTCCATCGGCCAGAAAGGTGATGGCCACCGTTTTCTGGGATTCACAAGGTGTGGTCCACATCGATTACCTCGAGAAGGGTAAAACTAACACGGGGCGCTACTATGCTGACTTATTGGGCCGATTTGACGTCGAATTGAAGAAAAAGCGGCCCCGCTTTGCGAAGAAAAAAGTGCTGTTCCACCACGACAACGCGCCGGCTCACACCTCCGCCGTCGCCATGGCCAAATTGGTCGAATTGCGCTACGAATTGCTGCCCCATCCACCGTACTCTCCAGATTTGGCCCCCTGTGACTACTTTTTGTTTCCAAACCTGAAAAAATCACTCGCCAGGAATAGATTTGGGTCGAATGAGGAGGTCATCGTCGCCACGGAGGCCTATTTTGCTTCCCTCGAGAAAATGTATTTTTTGGACGGGTTGAAAAAGTTAGAGCATCGCTGGGCCAAGTGTATCGAGCTTGAAGGAGATTATGTGGAAAAATAAATTGCCACCTTTCCAAAATTTTCGTTTTTATTTTGTAGGCTAAGCACTTGTTGAATGACCCTCGTATGTCTAGAGGAGGTTAATACTGCAGCACATATTTCTTGCCAATGTCCAGCTCTTGCCAGCAGAAGGAGAAAATCAACTGGAGATCCATAGATGAAAATCCAGGAAAATGTCCAGTTAACAATCAAACAAATGCTTGCGATAAAACTGGAAATTGAGATCACAGAGGAATCCTTGCTTAAAATGGCATGTGGTAGAGACACAAAAAGCAACCTATGAAAAAAAGTTGTCTGCTTCAAAATATACACCTTAGATGAAAGAATACCTGTACATCAGATTTTCGTATATGTATACGCAATTTTCTGCCTGAACTATTGCAAAAGCGGCGAGAAATTGTACTGCTTGCATACATTTGTGTAGATTTTTTTATCTGACATCTAGTTTTCGTAATAGAATTTTTTTGAATTCTATAACCATAATTAATATCAATTTTAACTCGCTTATTCCAAACAAAAATAAAATTTAAACACGACAGAAGGCAACATTTTTTTTCCAATCTTCTGTTATTAACAAAAATAATATATTATTTATTTTGTAAATATTAATGAAATATCAATCGCCGAGTAATCGTAATGCTTGCATACTTTTGTGTAGATTTTTTTTAGAAAATTTTTAAAACACGCCATTCTCCATGAAATGGTAGCATACCGAAATGCTTGCATACTTTTGTAGACATTTAGATGCTTATCGCGAAATGGAAGTTTAAGTTCGACTTTATTAAATTTAAAATAGTTTGCGAATAAGTCAGTATTAATTAATACATACATTTGCATTAATAGTCTTATTCTATTTTGAAAGTCTGTGCTTTCTTTCGAATGTATTCTCGAAAAAATTTGGACAGAATTTTTGTGTAGAGTTCTATCCAGTTCTTCTATATTCTAAGTGAAACACTTATTCGTGGTTCGGAAACTTATATTATAACATAGAAGAACTGGATAGGCCAAAAATGCAAAATGAATTAAATGAGAGAATGTGATATTATGTTTATGTTCAAATAAAACCATACCGCAACTTAATAAATATAAATGTGTGTTTATGAATTGAAATGGTGATTTAAATAGGCATGTGCATTTAAATTAAATTAAAAAGTAAAGCATTAATTACATAGAATATTACATCAAGTTCTTAATAATATAGAAGCTAATTGTATGCAACATTATAGCAAATGCTTTAAAACTAAATTACAAGATGATAAATTTAATGTACTTAAATCATTAACAACTAATATTCTAAAAAAATTGAAACAATATTATTTAGTAAATGCATTATGATATGGTCTAATAGAGCAAGCGAAAGCACAAATGCAAACACATTTATTTAAATAATAAACCTATCGAATATAGTTTATTTATTGTTTTCCGTAAATATTTAAGAAGAAAGGAATAAGAAAATTTTCTTACACACAATTTACGTACACCGGTACTGAAGTATTTTCTGTTAAACATTGAACTGTCAACATCACATTTGTTTACATTTATTGAATGACGAACTTTTCCCTTTTTAACCACTTTTTGGACAAAATAAATTACTAAAAGCCAATTTAACACATTGTAAATTTTTGTGAATTTTTCTAGTAAAAATGAAGATGTCAAGTTACCGAAATAAAAAAATTTCCGGCTTCCTCATTCCGTTAAATTACCAGCAACCCTTTATAAAACACTTCATTTTCTGAAATACAATAAAAACTTCCATATTAAATGTTATCAAAAATATAACTATTTATATAAATATTTACTTTTTCGTAAATACTTCAAAAAAAAACATAAAACCTACACTTTCACTTGCAGTTTCCGATAAGTGCCAAAATAACAACATGAAAAACCACAAAAGTATGTAAGCATTTCTGTATGCTACCACTTTCATGGAGAATGGCATATTTTAAAACTCTCCGAAAGTCTACAAAATTGAGGTGTTTGATATTTACAAAATAAATAATAAACCTAAAATACAATTCCATTCCATGTCAAAAGATTGTACAAAAAATAAAAATTGCCTGTCGTTGAGTTTAAATTGTATTTTTGTTTCCAATAAATCAGTTGAAATGGATATAAATTATGTTTTTCCAATTCAATAAATTTCTATTACGAAAACTAGATGTCAGTGGGTGTAATGTCTACATTAAAAAAATCTACACAAAAGTATGCAAGCGTTACGATTTCTCGCCGCTTTTGCAATAATTCGGCCAGAAAATTGCGTATACTCGTACATGTATGAAAATCTGACACGGGCTTATTCAAGTATTCTTTAATCTAAGGTTAATATTTGACAGTATCTACTCTTAGTGCTAAAATGTGCAACCAGCTGCCGCTCTTATATTATTTATATTGTTGCCTTTAATACGAATCAGTAAAATATTTACGAGGGTCGTTCAATAAGTCCTTAGAAAATCCAAGAAATTGCGCTCGTAGTGTCAGTGAAGATTTTTTTTGTAAGTAGCATTATCGACAGGAAAGTTGTCAAAATTTCAGCTCGATCCATAGCTTAGGTCAATTTTAAAGTTAACGACATTTATTTGTGCATAACATTGGAAAAAAGCGATGACAGCATCATACATCTCCATTTGAAAGGCTTAAGCCCGAAAGAAATCAAAGCCGAGTTGGATGCAGTTCATGGCACATCTGCACCTGTGTTTGCGACGGTTTACAATTGGGTGAATGAATTTAAACGTGGCCGTTCATCCACAAAAGATGAACATCGTTCAGGACGCCCAGTTGAGGTGTCTACTCCTGAAATCATTGACAAAATCCACGATCTGATTTTGAACGATCGGCGAATTAAAGTGCGCGAATTAGTTGAGGCCACGGGCATATCACAAGGTACAGTCGCTTCAATTTTGCATGAAAAATTGTCTGTGAAAAAAATTTCGGCAAGATGGGTTTTCTTTCAACGCAATCCTGCCGAATTCCTTCGTCGATATGTCACTGTGGACGAAACCTGGATATACTTCTACACTCCAGAAACGAAGAGACAGTCATCGCAGTGGATTTTCAAGGGTGAACGGGCTCCGAAGAAGGAAAAAACTGTGCCATCGGCCGGCAAGGTGATGGCCACGGTCTTTTGGGATTCGCAGGGCATCATTTTTATCGACTACTTGGAAAAAGGAAAAACAATAACAGGAGCGTATTACGCGTCGTTATTGCAACGGTTGAGCGAGGAAATCAAAGAGAAACGCCCCCATCTGAAGAAGAAAAAAATCCTCTTGCATCAGGACAATGCGCGTGTGCACACCTGCGCTGTTTCCATGGCCAAAATTGTGGAATTGAGAATGGAATTGTTGCAGCATCCCGCTTATTCACCAGATTTGGCCCCGAGTGACTACTTTCTTTTCCCCAATCTGAAGAAATGGCTTGGCGGACGACGGTTCACTTCCAACGAGGACGTCATTGCTCAAACGGATGAGTATTTTGCAGAACTTCCGAAATCCTATTTTTTGGACAGGATAAAATTTTTGGGAAACGGTTGGAAAAGTGTATCTAAAAGCAGATTATGTTGAAAAATAAAAAAAATATTTTTTTAAAATACAGTTTTTTTCCATCTTTTTCTAAGGACTTATTGAACGACCCTCATACTTACTGATCAATATTCTACAAAATATTCTGATTTTCGATGCCCTTATTTAGCTTCAATCGGAATTACCTTTGGTTGTGTGCTTTGGTGTTGTACCCTTTCGTTTTAGGCATTTACACTTCAGTATAAGTGTTACAAGAAATTAATTTAAAAAAATTTTCCTATCTTCCATAAACATTCATTTCGAAATAACTGCCGAACTATAACAACCTCAGAACTCTATTTTAATTTGACAAAAAGGCCACAGTTCAGACTAGCTATAAACAAGTATATTAACTAAATCCTATTGTAATTCCACACTCTAAAAAATGTTGGCCATATTCGATTTTTCTTCTTCGTTTTTATAATATCATATCTATTTGTGAATTAGTGAGTATTTTACGAATTCATCTGATTTTGATTTTATGTAAAGCAGAATAACTCCGTTTATTGAATGGAGGCATTGTTTCGAGTTCGATAAGATCGTGATTTGGTTGAATAACGCTGCTGCATGCCGGCATTATGCCCAAAAAAAATTAATGTGGATTTATCCGAAATACTGACGCGAATCTACTTCATCTCAATTCAAAAAATGTTAATCAAATTGATTGTAAATAAACCCTGGAGCTACTTGTGCAGAATGAAAGTGGTTGTTTCAACAAAAGAATGACACATTGTATTTTGGATTTTGCAAGGAATCACATTTCCCCAGACTCAAGTTCAACTGCTGATCATGAGTGATGTTGAAGTTTTCATTATCTTTTTTACATTTTTTAGTAATTAATTTTCACCTCTTTTTTTATAACTAAATGGAATTTAGTGTTATACAAATTGTTCAAATTGTTTTCTTCTATTTTCGGAATTTTGCTAAAAAATACGAAAAAGTTCATTCTTAAATTCGTTAGGGTATAGCGATGAGGGTATGTGTATTTTTTTTCAAACTGAGTTGAAGATGTTACGAATAATTCTCTTATTGAGTATGTAATAAAGAAAGCCCTCCCAAAAAGGAAACCGGATACACGGAACAGAAATGTTCATGTAACACATGAATATGATTAATGAACAAATTTCTTTATGAAAGTGAAAGCAACCAAAAATGATGGAATTTGATCCACCCACATTGTACGAAGACATCGAACCACCCACAGGCAATGGGTGGTATGGTTTTTTTTACCATTTTCTATTATTGTTTTTTTTTACTATTTTTAACTATGTTAGAAAATTTGGTTTTCTTCTTTGATTGTGAGGATGAAAAATTTTTGCGAAGAATTTGGACTCGTGTGCGGGTTGGTTTCTTATTTTTCTATTTAAAGTAATTTTACAGGTCAAAGAAGTAAAAAATAGTTGTAATTAACTTCTACACTATTAATATCTACAGGAAGCTTGCGTTGTTTTAATTTTTCTACCATCTACGACAAAGAATTCTAAACAAAACTGTTATCATTGGGCAAGCGCGAATTAAGGTACATTTACACGCGATATAGAATTCCCCCGCAAACCGCAATTGTCTTTTTAACATACGAGGTCAGTTCAAAAAGTATCGCGAATTTTGAATTTCCGTTATGTTGGTACTCATGTCTTTCAATTATGCCGAATGTTTAGTTAATTTTTGACAGCTGCTTTGCTTGCACGTGTTTTGGCTCGTCTTCGATTTTTGCTCAATTTCGACCAAAACAGCATCGCATTAACATTGCTAAAGGAGTTGTTAGACTCTGTCCGCGACGACCCAAATTTGCTCCAGAGGGTTATAACTGGTGACGAATCATGGTTTATGGTTATGGCGTGGAAACCAAAGTTTCATCATCCCAATGGAAGCTGCCGCACGAGCCAAGACCGAAAAAAGCGCCAAGTTCGGTCGAATGTGAAGGTTTTGCTTACAGTTTTCTGTGGGGCGTGGTGCATCATAAGTTTTTGCCACAGGGTAGAACGGTCAATAAGGAATATTACCTGCAAGTTATGCGCAAGTTGCGCGAAGCAATCCGCCAGAAAATTGGCTTTTGCCATTTCTGGAAAAAAATAACGCACTAATAATGCCGCAGCCACCGTATTCCCGTTTTTTTTTTAAATTATTTATTTTATTCATGAATATCGGATAAAATAGAATATAGATAAAATATCTATTTTATCCGATATTCATGAATAAAATAAATAATTTAAAAAAAAACGCAAAACACAAAATTTTGCGTTTTTTTTTAAATTATTTATTTATTCATGAATATCGGATAAAATAGATATTCATGAATAAATAAATAATTTTAAAAAAAACGCAAAATTCGCCATATTTTTTGAACAGACCTCGTATTGTCTCGAGTGGCCGCAGCACCCTCGGTCCATCTGAAAGTATGGCGTCAAAATATTTTGCTGGAAATCGAACGCATAACATACCAATGTTACTTTCGTCGAAATTGATGTCTTTGCTGTGGTGACCACTTGATCCATCATTTGATTTGATCTCCTTTTAGGTACAATTCCTCCGCTGCCGCCATAGAGCCCGGGAAACCGCAATATTCCCTTTAACCTATTCGTTTGAACGGCCACAAGAATAGAGAATATCGTTTTTACTTTTGGAATTTTCTATTTTTTATTAGTCAAAGTGGGTATTTTGGTCAATCTTATAGCTGACTCTTGATTTTTTTTTATATAAGGTCCCAAAGACATGTGCCAGAATGCCATTATTTAACCTCTTACGAGCATGCGATAATTTGGCGTCATCATGTTACGTGTGAGTTGTTTTTTCTAGTTTACTAAAAAAACTGGTCGACCGTCAGTTGGAGGGAGTAACTAGAAGTGGTTTAATTTTATAGAGCATTGCACCACGATCGTGGCCACACGGTTTGTGAAGAAAAAAGAAATAATTTTCTGTGCAAGAGGTTACCGGTTCGATACCAATTTGAAAGCTATAAATTGGTGGTGTCTTGTGTGTTCTTGTTCGTTAACATTAAATTTGTTAAAAAAAAAAGTTCTCCCAAGCTGGATTTGTAAAGACTTCATAATTTATAGAACATTATTTTTAAAATTAACAAATTCATTTATTTTGATAAGTGGTCTGTATTATATAGAAAGCGTATTTTTACTCTTTTTTTGCACAAAATATTTTTAATAAATTTTATAGGTTTAATTTTCAAAGGTGGAAAAGATGGAAAACTAGCAAAATCAGTGAATTTTAGTTAATTTTGCCAGTTATGATTATGGAAATTTTTGACGATTTAGTATTGGAATAACGATTTTAATAAGTATTATTTAAAGATAATATAATTTTACTATGAAATATGTCTTCTTTTCTATTTCACTCAATTAATATGCTTCTCAAAGCTTGTTTAGTTATTATATTGGGTTGTTCGGAAAGTAATTTCGTTTATTTATGAAAATACAATAAAGGCATTAATTTATGCAAACCGGCGACTACGAACTCGTGAGATCGCTGAGAGATTAAATTTATCGAATTCGACCGTTCATGATCATTTGAAACGGCTAGGTTTAATCTCAAAGCTCGACATACGTGGGCTACTATATATATTTCTGGCCTAATAATGAAAATGCGAATATTTATCAACGAAAAAGGTTTTATTGTTTTTCAAAATATTCTCCATCAAGATTTATACACTTTTGCATGCGCTCAAACCAATTTTCGAAGCACTTTTTCCACTCCGATTGAGACACCTCCAAAACATGGTTTTTGAATGCTTCAACAGCATCTTCTGGCGACGAAAATCGTTGACCACGCATTTTTTTCTTGATGTGTGGGAATAAAAAGAAGTCATTGGGTGCCAAGTCAGGGCTGTACGGAGGATGACCCATCAATTCGACGTTTTGTCCGGTCAAAAAGGCGCTGGTTTGAGCCGATGTGTGAGAGCTCGCATTGTCATGGTGCACAATGATTCGACTTCTCTTGTTCGTTTTTCGAATTTCTCCGAAGACTTCAGGCAAACAAATGGTGGTGTACCACTCAGAATTGACCGTCCTACGTTGCACAAGCGGAACAGTCGCCACATGACCAGTTTTGCCAAAGAAACAAGCGACCATTTGCTTCGAAGTGCTTCTTCCACGAACAACTTTCGTTGGATTTGACTCGTCTTGGAAGACCCACACGGTCGATTGCTGTTTTGTTTCGGGCTCATACGCATAGATCCATGATTCGTCACCTGTGACGATCTTATAAACGTCTTTTGAAGCACCGCGATCGTATTTTTTCAGCATTTCTTTACACCAATCCACACGAGCCTTTTTTTGAGCGATTGTCAAATTGTGCGGGATCCAACGAGAACAAACCTTTTTTACGGCCAGGTGTTCATGCAATATCGAATGTATGCTGGTGGGAGAAATGCCTAGGCATGCCTCTATCTCACGGTATGTCACATGACGGTCTTGCATTATCAGTTCACGTACGGCATCGATGTTTTCTGGAACAACGGCTGTTTTTGGACGACCTTCACGGAATTCGTCTTTGAGCGAGCGTCGGCCACGATTGAATTCGTTGTACCAGTTTTTCACAGTGCTATAGGATGGTGCTTCATAGCCATACAAAGATTTAAGTTCATCGATGCACTCTTGTCGTGATAATCCACGTCGAAAGTTGTGAAAAATGATCGCACGAAAATGTTCACGAGTTAATTCCATTTTTTTGCCAAATTGATTTTTTCAAGTCACTGTAAACAACACAAATGATAGTCGTACGTCAAAACGTTCTGAGTACGTTTATGCTAAAAAATGTCAAACTTTCCAATGGAAATGTCAGATCGCACCTGGCAACACTTAGTGTTGCCTAGGCCAGAAATATATATAGTAGCCTACGTATGGGTTCCTCATCTTCTTACGGAAAAAAATTTGTGCCGTCGCATTGACGTTTGTGATTTGCTTCTCAAATGCTAAGAAAATAATCCATTTTTGAAGCGTACCATTTCTCGTACTGGAGACAGGAATTGGGGTTGTCTACAACAATGTTAAACGTAAAAGATCCTGAAGTAGAAAAGACGAACCGGCTCAAAGCACTTCGAAAGCCAATATTCAGCAAAAAAAGGTTATGCTATCTGTTTGGTGGGATTTCAAAGGAATCGTTTATTTTCAGCTTCTACCTAGCAACACAATGATCAATTCTGAAGTGTACTGTCATCAGTTGGACAAATTGAATGATTCACTTAAAGGAAAAAGGCCAGAATTGATCAATAGAAGTATAATGTTCCAACCGGATAATGCGAAACCACATACAAGTTTGGATGGGATATATTGCCATACCCACCATATTCTTCAGACCTAACACCTTCCCATTATCATTTGTTCCGGTCTCTAAAAAAATTTTTAGACGGTAAAACGTTTAATTCAAATGAGGAGGTCAAAAATCACTTGCATCAGTTTTTTGCCAGCAAAGAACAAAAATTTTATTCACTATAAAAAAAATCGTCTTTCACTTTTATTAAAGAAAACGAAATTACTTTCTTGACAACCCAATAGAAAATATGAATTTTATTACAATATAAAATGTAATTGTCTTATTTTATAATATCAGCAATTCAATGAACTTTCTTTCAATTGCATATTTATAGCCATGTTAACTTATGAATCTGGTTGGTTATGTCAGCAAATAACAAAAAATGCTACTCTGCAAAATTTTTAATGAGACTTTACTCAAGGACTTGTAAACTATACAAAAGAAAAAATATTCCAATTTGGTTAATTTATTTAAAATCCATAGAAAAAAAATGTTCTCTAAGCAATTAAAAAATACTATTTTTCTATTTGCTAAACTCACTTTATAATTATAAAACGTTCTCTATTTGTAGATAATTTTATTTGAAATTTTCTATAATAAAAATTTTAATTGAAATCAAATTTTTTTTAATCATAATATTGATATTATTTTAAGTATGTAAACATAAAATACATATTTTGTATACTCATTGTACGTAAAGGAAATAATATTATGCAAATAGTATGCAGTCGACTTAACGATACTGTAAAATTATCGTTGTTGTCATTTCATTACTAAAACGGGGGCAGACTATTAAAATGATCCAACACCAATAATAATGGCGTTTGTTTTTCATTTATTTCCTCTTTATTCTGTCATTGCTGGTCGATATGAGGTTTAATTGGAACTCATTGCTGGTTAAGCATTACGAATCGGAACCAAATCAATAGGCTGGATTAGAAATGATTGGCCGGTGGTTATGGATTTTAACGAGCACAATCGAATTTCATAGATAGAAGGTCATTCAGTGTCAATCGCTGCCAGAGTTTTCCACCTCTCGCCCATCAAATAATGATAGTGTATAATCGGCAAGGGTCGTCGACTAAGTGGGGAGATTGGCTTCGGTGCCCAGTTCCATAATTGCGACACCACACAAGTGATTCATTCACTTCCTCGGCACAGATATCAACTGGTTGAAAATGAACGCGGAAAGTGCATAAAAGTTCAACAGATTGAAAACATAACCAACCGAATGTCTAACGATTCAAACGTTCACCGCACGATTGTTACGTACACACGTACGAGTACATACATCCACGTTGGGGGCTGTTATCCAAGTAGGCGGCACTGAGCAATATCTTTCATATCTGAGTATTTACAGTTGACTTGAACTTTAACGACAGAAATGCTATAAATTTAACTGAAAATTGTTATTTCTGACAATTGAGAAATAAAACACAGAAAATATAGTCGAAAGAAAAATTGATAAAAAAAAAATGTTCCGTTGACCAGATAAGCGCTATAAGGGCTGATAATTTCCCTCGCGTTCAGCCAACGCTGATTACAAGCTAAACGAACGATGACACAGCATTGATGACACAAGTTACATTTGCACTTAGTCTCCTGTAAATGTGGTAATGCGTTCGAATCTCTCGAATTCTGATGATGCTTGTTTCTGATTCGAACAATAATTTTATTCATTGTGGCCACAGTATATACACGTAAGTAAGCATAAAATTTTCTATTCAATATAAAACTGGACTGAAAATTGTGTTTGATTTGCGCAAAAGCTAACCTTTCTCGATTTCGATTCAAAAGTTGTAGTCGAAGCCAAAGAAATATGTTATGTACTGTCGGTCAATGGATTACACTATCTGGCAAAATTCCATCACAGTCTCTTCAGTACATTAAACTGGAAGTCGTTGGCTTGTCATCGGAATATTATTTTTTGCTGTTTAAATCATCATTCGTAATTGAGCAATGATAAAAAAAAACATTTATGGATTGAATATATTAAAATGTCATCTAATGAAAACGGAAGCAATAAAAATACTTATAAAACGTATTCTGTAATTATGATATTTGAATAGGTATGCTAAGGTCAGCAGCAACATTCGTTTATTTATAATAACTATTCAATTTTGATTTGACCGTATATGTAAATACCTCAGAATTCATAAATTATTCTCAGTCAAACGTTTAATCCAATTTGTAGGATTTTTTTAAATTCTATAAAATTGCAAATATCATAACCTGCTATTTTTAAACCAGGAATGAGAACAGCCTTAACTATCGAGACTCCAATTAGCTTTTATGATTATGCATTTTTTATTGTACAAAATGATGTAGTATTTCATTAAAGGTAAATTTTTTTATAAATTCTTAAATAAGCGAAAATTATTTAAATTCTCATATTGAGGTAATGTGAAAGTATTTTTTATTTTTTATTTGACAGGTTTTTCATTTCTACGTTACACATAGACATGAGAACACAGTCACTCCTATGGAGCATATAGCGGCACTAGAGACTCTGTGAATTCTCTCCATCTGCTTCTGTCTTGAGCTAGCCTTTTTATTTCCGACCATGATTTGCCAGTTTGTTGGTGTTCGCGCTCGACTGATCTTCTCCAAGTGGTCCTTGGACGTCCTCTGCTGCGATTGCCCTGTGGGTTCCAATCTAGTGCCATCCTTGCTATGTCCGTAGGTGGTTTTCGCAAAGTGTGGCCAATCTAACTCCATTTCCTGCGTTTGATGTTATCTAGCAGGGGTATTTGCTTCGTGAGAAGAAGCAGCTCATCGTTCGTTATCCAGTTCGGCCAGAAGATCTTGCTTATACGCCTCAAGCATCTGTTCACAAATGTTTGAGGCTTACGAGTCGTGCTGTCGGCTACTTTCCATGTTTCGCAGCCGTACAGCAGGACTGGCTTGACGTTTGAGTTGAATATTCGAAGTTTGAGTGCTATGGAGAGGTGATTGGAACGCCACACGTTCCCAAGTGAGGTGTACGCTTGTCGCGCCTTGTTGATGCGCGTTTGAGCATGCTGCCAAGGTAACAGAACTTTTCGACATCTTCAACTTGGGTACCGTGTAGCATCAAGGGTCTCTTGCAGGTGGCGCCGATACGCATCAATTTGGTCTTCTTGATGTTGATTCTCATCCCAACTTCTTCGGCGTTGGAGGCCAGAGCTGAATGCCGTTGAAGGTGTGGGACATGAGGCATATGTCGTCGGCGTAGTCCAGGTCGTGGAGCTTCTCACACAGTGTCCACTGGATACCGTTGCTGGCTGTGTTGTTAGTGCGTTGAAGGACTAGGTCTAGGGCGATTATGAAGAGGATGGGCGGGATTACGCAACCCTGCCTGACTCCTCTCGAGATGTAGAATGGATCACTGTTTCGTCCTTTGAAGCGCATTCTACACGGGGCCTCTCGGTATAGTTCTCGGATGAGATCGGTGATGGCCTGAGGGATGCCTAGTTCCGCCAGAGCACTCCAGATGGCGTCGCGAGAAATCATGTCAAAGGCTCTTTCGAAGTTAACGAAGAGAAGATAGAGCGGGCTGTTCCATTCGCTCGACTGTTCAATGATCATTCTTAGGCTGTTGATGTGATCAATACAGGAGCGGTTTGGTCTAAAGCCAGACTGCTCGTTCCGGAGGGCACTTTCCACTGTTGGAGTGATGCGAGTCAGGATGATTGATGCGATTAGTTTCTGGATGGTGTTTCTTAGGGATGGTGATAATTACTCCTTCTTTCCAGCTGTCCGGGAAGTGGCATTGTGTCCAGGCTTTTGCGATTATAGGATGCAACAGCGAGGCCAGGAGTAGTGGATCAAACTTCAGAACTTCTGGGGCCAGGTTGTCAGGTCCGGGTGCTTTGTTGTACTTAAGCTTGTTGATTGCTGTTGTGATCTCCGTAATCGTGGGCGGTGTTGTTGGGATGGATCTTTGTGGGCTTCTGCGCATCACTGGAGGAGGAGGATGGAATTCTGGACTATTTGAAAGGGATTCTGAGAAAAATTCCTTCCAGCGGTCGAGTTGTTCTTCATCCGTGGAGAGAGTTTGACCGTCTTTGTCCTTAAGTGTCGGCAGTGAGGGTGTTCTTTTTCCGGATAGTTTGCGAATTAAAAACTGCGTATATCGCTCCGGTGTGCAGCGGCTTCTGCTTCGCTGGCTATTCCGTTGAAGTAGTTCCTCTTGTCATCCCTTGCCATGCGTTTGACCATCTTTTGAGCAAGGTTGTACCTCGTCTGTAAATGGTACCTTTCCTCGCGGGTTTGAGCAGTTTGGAGTAGACCTTTCAGCTTTCTTCGTTTTCCTATTTGAGTCCAGGTTGACTCGCGGATCCACTCTTTCCCCTTGTAGTTCCGAAAGCCCGTTGCTTCCTCTGCAGCGGACTTTAGTTTGCGCAGTAGAGAAGGCCATGTGAAAATATTAAATTACGATATTTGTTTCAAACAGGGAAATCTATTTAATTTAATTTATTTAAAAGAAGAACTATTTTGGAAACATTTTATTAGTAATTTTAAAATAGTTAGTTATATATTTTCGTATTATTTCAAAATAGATTTTTTTTTTTTTGCATTTAAATAAATAATATTTTAGCATACGAGGTCTGTTCAAAAAGTATCGCGAATTTTGAATTTCTGCGGGTTTCGATTGAAATCGAGGACGAGCCAAAATACGTGCAAGCAAAGCAGCTGTCAAAAATTAACTGAACATACAAAATGGCCGAACTTGTCGGCATAAGTGAGAGACATGAGTACCAACATAACGCCACAAAAAATCGAAAATAGAATATACGTAAGCCGCGGAAATTCAAAATTCGCAATACTTTTTTAACAGACCTCGTATATCGAATTTGTTTTTTTAAAGATACAAATTTTAAGAAATAAAAAGTAAACACAAATCGAAATGGAAGGAAGCGTAATACTATAAAATTAGTATATTTTTGTTATTAAAAATGCATGCAGGGCTTAAAATATATGCAATTTTAACTGGATTCTATTAATAGTTTGACAAGTAAGTATAAGTAATTGATATGATTAATAGCAGTTACGGATTTCATTTAAAAAAATAACGTAACTATTAATTCATGTAAGTCGAAAACGCGTAAGTCGAGGACTTACTATATAAAAGAGCATTGAATCCAGTTTGAACAGAACCCCTCCCGGCTAATAGAAATGCCTATGTTTATGCACAGATAATTGTACAGATTTCCATTCCTGCACAAAAATTGTGAGTCGAAAGTTTTAAACAGCCGACGACAAATCAAGAAGCTCTGCTCAAAAGTTCCTGATTTACGCTCTGAAATCGCAAAAGCACGGAGCGTAATATAAAAGCGCACAACCAACACAAAGAATAATTCACGTAAAAACATAAATTTACACGTTTGCTTGATTTATAATTCTGATCGCAAGAATTTTCTCGCAGTTTGTAAAATATTTGAGAAAACATTGAGTTTGATCGAATTGTTCAGTCATTTTAGTTGTGTTGCATATCAACCAGCGAGGAAAGATGTGTTCGTGAAAAATGACTGTAAACAAGGCAAGAAACACTCATTATGAATGAAAAATCGGAAATTTGCAATTTTTTTCTCTCAGAAAGTGCAATTACTAGAAATTATTTCATATATGCATACTGGTCAGTTTGTCAGAAAATGGTTTTAGGAATTATCTTAAAAACAATAAATATTTATTATATTGTCGGTAATATTCTCTTGCTACCTACTAATAATATACGATAAATTATATTCAAGTATTTTTTAAGAAATGTGTGGCACAAGATTACGGGGATACACAAAATAATGTTTTTAAAATGTATTTTCAATAATTGAACATTTTTGTGTTACCTGCATCATGACCCATCGGCGTTTCTCCACCTAACGGAAGTTAGATTCCTCTAGAAAATCTCTAGGCCATTGTCTCTTAAGTCTCCGATGAGTGTTTCCGGGGAGGGCAGTACACGACAATTCTCTCACAAGTGGATTATGAGTGAAATTTTTAATAGCGGGAAATGCACAGGTCCTGAAAAAAGGGAACATTTAGATCACGATGTATTACATTGTTTTGAACATAAAAGGGGGCATCAACAATTTTACGGAGGATCTTAAATTGTAAGGTCTGGACGCGATAGGAACTGGAACGTTTCGTTCAACCCCAAAGTTCAATTCCATATATTCAAATAGGTTTTATAATTGTATTGTAGATTAGAAGTTTACTTTTGATTGTTAGTTTCGCGCGTTTGTCAAGTAGTCTAAGAAGTTGTAGATAACGTCTGTTTGCTTCAACTCTTTTTAGTCTAGTATGTGGATTCCATGTTAATCTCTTGTCCAGGTAAAGTCCCAAATAAGGCATTTTATCATATTGTGGAATCATGTTGCTATTAAGGTATAAAGGGGTAGGTTTTCCTTGACAAAATGTGAAAGTAATGTGAGCACTCTTCTATTCATTTACCCTCACTTCCCATCTCTTAAACCAGGATTGAAGGTTGTGTATATGGAATTGTAAATTGTTGGAAGCTATGTCAGGATTTGTATGAGTAGCAAGTATAGCCGTATCATCTGCATAAGTAGTAATGATAGTATTAGGATCAGATGGGATGTCATGGGTATAAATATTATATAAAATGGGAAAAAGGATACTGCCTTGTGGGACTGCCGCTAGAATAGGATATATTTCCAAGGATTCTAAGTTAATTGCAATTGGAAATAACGTTGGGAGATATATGAATTTATGATAAGGTAGTATGTTGAAGGAAGCTAGCTCTTGAGTTTCCAGAGGAGTCCAGGATGCCACACACGATCGAAAGCTTGCCAAATATGTAAAAAATACTCCTGAGCAATACTCTTTCCTCTCCAAAGAGGATGCAATGTGATCAACAATGCGATGGCATTGCTGGATAGTGGAATGTTCAGATCGGAAGCCAAATTGGTGATCAGGAATAATTTTATCATTAACAAGGACTGGGTAGAGTCGTTTTAATAGAAGTTTTCTCACAAATCTTACCAATGATTGGTAAGAGGGTGATAGGTCTATAGGAGGAAGGAGAATTAATGGATTTATTTGGTTTAGAAATCATTTTAATGACAGTAAAGGAATTTATAAAATAGTTAATAGAGTTTATATTTGATGTCCATATTATCCTTTGTTGTTTATATATTCGGACTACTTTCATTGCCTTCTTGCTTTACGATCTCATCGCCTCTTTTGATATAATAAGATGTCTGTATTTTTCAGTATGAAAACGGCAATTATAGGAGAGTATGCAAGTTTTAATTCAAATATAATATAATTGATCCTATTTGTAACAAACTTTGAAAACAAAATAGTAAGTTTTTTATTGTAAAAAATTCCAAACTAAATAATGTCTCAGAACTGAACAAAATGTGTGTTTTGCTATGCTGTCAAGCAATAGTAAATTCGACTTGGGTTAGAAGATTTTTTAAATTTCCTAAAAAGAGCAGTCCGAATTTTTTTTGAAAACGGGTTAAATGTATGGGATTTTCTAGAGAAATAATTAAACGGAAAGCTAAACTTTACATCTGTGAAATTTACTTTGGAAAGCCATTATTTAAGGAATAGATAATTTAAAAAAATTCTATTCCTGCTTTGTGTTTGGGATTTCAAAATAATTTCGAAAAAACCTTCAACAAATTATCAAAGATTATTAATATGCTCTAATATTTTTGTAAAGATTTTCAAAAAAAAATTCAACAAATTCACTCACATTCCAAAAATTAGCAAACAAATTCTTGCACGTACGTTGCATACAAAATTCGGATCTTATTCTTTATATCAAAATTGCAATTGGTTCATTGATCTTAAATTAAAATCTAAACTAAAAATGCACAAATAAACTAAGTGAACACATACTCGTATAACTAAAAAAAGTGAAAATATTTTTTCAAGTATCGTCTATGTAAATATAAATTACTTACATAGCCGTTGAGAAGTAGTTATGTACTTAAACATCCAATTAACATATAATTATTTTTTCCTAATCATTTGATAAGAAACATTTTTTAAAGTTAATGTACAATTTTAAAAGTATTTATAAAAAAATAAAAAATTATTTACCTTTATTTGAAAATAACATGAATGAAATAAAAAATTAGTAAAATATTTTAAATTTTAAATTTACTATTTAAAAAAAAAAACGGTATGTACGGAAAAAGTTCATTTTAAACATTTTATTTCCTCTTGTACATATTCTAATGCACATTAGAACATGCTTACGTACCCTTATTCCCATTTGTGAACAAAGTTCGGCAAAAGTTTAGAAATCTGAAATTATGGTATACCAAAAATACAATTCTTAAAAAAAATCGACACAAAAGTTCACACACATTTTCTATTATTCAGTTGGAAGAAATAGACATACCCTATTAGCAGCGCAAGCATTTGAAATAAAAGACAAATTATGATGCAACAGTACGGGATATGCAAATAAATAAATACTCTGCAAATAATATATCCTCACGAAGTGATCGCTGCATATTCTAACCCATGTCATTTGAACGATCTTCATTACAAAAGCGCTAAGAAGAAAACTGACTGAACGCATTTTTAACAATATTTGCGCTGCAGTGATTTTATTTGGCTAAAATGAGCGAACATTTGATGCAATGTGAAAGAAAAAGATAAAACATTAGCTCCCTTTGCTTGTTTGGTTCTCCAACATACGGCTTAGTATTGTATTATAAATTCGTTCCGCATCGCATATGCGTATGTGTGGTGAGCGGATTTCTGACATATTTTCTCATTTCTTCTTTGAAAATAATTTTGTTTCAAAAAAGTTCCGTCTATGGCGTATTCGTCGGATTTCTCCATAAGGAATGGAATTCTGTATACTTATCCGTTGGTTTGTGCTTAAGCGGGTACGTACGATTGATTTGGTTAAATGAAATGTTAGAGCGAGTAAGCCTACCGTCATTCATTCATGCATTTCTATTCTATTTCGATGAAAATGCCAACCAAATGATTCGATATCCAATTTGAAATAGTATTGCCACAATGCATTGTTACGAAGTGGGTTCGGTAAGTCATCAATAAATTCCTAATTCAACAGACTTTTTCATCTTTTTTTTTTTAAATCTAATTGATTACAACTTTTATTATATTCGAAATTTCATTAGTTAAAAAAATCTTTTCTATCGTACACTATTGATTTTTTTTTCTAGTCGTGTTGACCTTTGAACTTCATATTTGTTATAATATTATAAATAGGGTTTTTTTTCCTTTCCATTCATTTAAATATTTTGTTAGAGATTGTTTTCTTAATAAAAATTCATATTATTGACATTTTCTATTTAACAAACTATATTGATGTCCTTATAAGTATTGTATTTTCTTAAATATATCCTAAGAAAAATCACTATTCTATTTAAATTAAAAAAAAAACGTTGAATTTTAAGTATGAAGCAAAACAATTTACAATATATTTTTTTTCAATTCCGTAAAAATGAAAAAAAACTATTATCGCAATGTCTTTAAAGTTTTGATTGTCCTTAAACTGTTGATTTTTTGAATTTTTTTAATCCTAATCAGTTTGTGGTGGCAGCACTGTGACTCACTTGTGTGAATTTCGTGTACTTGACGACTCATATTGAAATGCAATCGTAAAGGCGACTGTCTGACAAAGAATACGTCGCGTGGACGCAATTGCTTACAAAATTCCATCCGACGTTCTTATTGCGAATTGCCATTTCCAATAATCTGAATTCCAATAGAGATTGGAACATTATCGAAACAGAAGCGCGCAGAATGTTCCGTTCATATATGGTATGCTATTATGGGTTTGTTTGCGCAAGAGTGTCGGGGAGAGAACGGACAGTATTTGTTGATGAGAATTTTCCGAATGCAGTGCGCATCGGAAGTTAACAGCCACCACTAGCTGCCCACCTATCCAGTCACTCGTTCGTGTGACTGTACAGGCAGCCAAAAAGCTAGCTTGCCCATTCATCCAGTCGAGCAGTATGCCCTCAGAGTATTGATATATTAGGAGAGGAATTTATATTGCATGCTACGGAGAGGAATTCGAGTGCGACAATTGTTCATTACCCCCGTTTTAAGCGGTCAATTCGCATGCGTCGAACATATTGCTTATGCTAGTACTACCATCTATTGACATTTGTGAACATAACGAAGTTTACAATTCTTTGTAAATGAATTATTTTCTTTATTTCAAACTAATAATTGATACCAAAAATAGTAATAATTTATTTTGCATTTTCTATTGGAAACAATTATTTGTTTATTAATTTATTAAAACAAAAGCCCTTCTTGAAACTATTCCGCTATAAATCCCTTTTAGATTTTTACAGTAATCAATCAGGCCAAAGATTTACAGGTTTCTCATTCTCATCGTAATTCAGAATGTAAACAAACCTGTAGTGTTGAGAGAAATATCAATTCAGTAAACGGCAGGGGATGTAAACTTTTATTACGTGGAAGTTTTTAAAAAAAAACTCCTTGCAAATTATAAATATTACGAAAAATAATTATTTTGAAAGTTTTAGAATATGTCATATTTTATAATATAATAGATTTGTAAAGAAAATTAAAAATAATAATGAAGAAAATTTAATAAATAATAATATTTATCCGAGTGATAATTTATCACTAATTGTTAAAATTTCTATAATTATTTTAGAATTTTAATATTTTAGTAAGGAACATGAAATATTTTCAATTTCGGTGCCTCCAATCAGCCATATAGAAAACAACGTCTCTGGTCTTTGGTGCATGTGTTAGTTTTCTGTGTGATAGTATGCGCAGAAACATTGTGCTTTTTTGCCAGCTTCTTCATTCCTTATATCTCGATACTCTAACTATCATAGACACGGCGAATCATATTGGAAGTTTTGTCTTGCGTTGACCAAATAGGATTGGTCGTGGAAGAAAGCGGGGTAGACGTGGTACTATTTCTCTTTTATTCTCTATGTTCTCTTTGCGACGACCTAGGGTAGAGTGTATGTTGGCTGTCTAACAGTACCAGTTTCCAGTGTGTTCCCCTTGAAATTGTTCGTTTCGTTTTGTGTGTGGCCGACGTACTGTGCGAAAAGCTTTTAGGGCGGCTCCGTTTTCCTGTAGTGTGTCAATAACGAAAAAACAACCATATTCCCAAATAAGTAATCGTTTTCGCAACCAGAAAACTTACTCTACATCAGTTTTGTGTTTGAATCCTTATTTCGAAATAGTTCAAAATTATTAATTTTTCCGGAAAAATTAAGTTTACACGCGTGTCGACCGGATTCCCCCGAAAGAAAAAAAAAATTTAATGTGTGTACTCACTTACCAATAACCGAATGTTATTTGTTTCCCAGTTAATTATTTTTTACTTTTAGTTTTTTTCAGTAAATCGCATTTGTTTAAGAAATAAAGTGAATAATATTTTTATAATACGTATATATATAAAGTAAATTATTTTTGAAAACAAATGTGGTTTAAATGTTCTTCAGAAGTAATATTTATTTTTAAAAAAACGCCGTCGTTTTAAAAGATATTTAAATAAAAAATGATTAAATAATTAACATTAATATTAATGAATTGGGAAATTTCGAAATGAAATATTGAAAAAAAAAATTATGTGCAAATAAACAACTCGACAAGAAAATTCTGCTTTTTATAATACTAGAAATGTTTTATTTCTTGTATTGATATTTGATCAATTCATAACATTTTGCATTTATTGTTTTCGTTTAAACTTTCGGTGAAAGAAATATTGAAAAAAAAATTAGCCAATATATAAAAGAAGCATAAAATGTAAAAATATTAAAATTAGTAATGAAAATTTGTAAAGGGAAATTTACATAGAATTTCATAAAGTATGAAAAGAAGAAGAACAAGAAAAATCCTCGAGGAAAATTTTAAATGGCGGTTCACTGACGTAAAGGAGGAAACTTTGAGTATAGAGAGCGCTATCCTTTTGGTGTTTTTATTAGTTCCTCCGCCCAAAATTTGTGTACATGTTTGTTTGATGGAAAACTCTCCTCCAATATTATTTAACTAACATATTAAAATGATTATAATTATATGAAATGTATAAAAAAAATTATATTTAATTAATAAGAATTGTTTGCACAAATAAGTTGTTATTTTGTAAAAATATATTCGACCATAGTGAGTGAAAATGGTATGTAAGAAAGAGAAAACTTTAGAAAAGAAAATTAAGTGAGAGAATTCGATTTTTTCCAGTGCGAAAAGTGAATTCAGCAAAAACAAGAGAGAAATCAGACAGTTTTATAAACAGTGAGAGAGATAGAGTAATTGGATGAGATAGATATAGAAAGAAAGAGATGGAAAAATACTATATTGAAAAATTGAAAAGGATTTGTTACAATATTTAAAAAGACAAGAGAATCATAGGAGAGGAGATTATAAAGGCATTTCGAAATATTGTAGATGAAAAATTATCAATAAATTATTTTTCAATTGAAATTTTCAAATAGGAAAAAAAATTTCCCTTTCAACGGACCCTCAACCACCCTACTCTATTCCTTGATGGATATTCTAAAATTTATCCGTGTTTTTATGTGCTGTAATTATTGTAATTTTTTTTTATTTTTATTATTGTAGTAAATGATGTTACTTGCTGCTTTTGGTAAAATTAGCTATGCTCGAAATAGGAAGATTTTATTTTCAGAATATTGTGAATTTGAAGTTTGTGTGCGTATACTGAATAATGTGTAAGTGTCTCTATCTTTGCAAATATAGAGACATGATCCTTGAACGAGTTTTCAGATTCGTATAGAATAAATAATATTCTCTAAAATCAATAAAAAGTAAATTATAATTTATATTACTTTTCGCAACAAAAAAAAGATTTCATTTTTTTTTTGGGCATTTCCATTTGTGCACGTATTTATTACCTGTTGTTGGAAAACAATCAAATTCGTATAATTAGAAGAGAAAAAATCAGCCAAAAAGATGATAACTTTCTCTTTCTATCAAAATGGGTATAAGCACATACACGCATGCACTTTTGTATGTATGCCGTGTTGGGATACTTTTTTGACTTCTGCGTTTTGCATTGTATTGTATTAATAATGAACTAACTCTACAGTTGTTATCAACAAGAGAAGCTTATGCCTAACTGAAATTATTGATTTTTCCTTTATCGATACAAATTTCCATTTAGAATGGTAAATTTTTGGTATATTTATTTTTCTTTTAAATAAAAACTATAAAAAATGAAATTAGATAAAAAATTAATTAACAAAAAAAAAATATTCAAGATGTTGTCGAATTGCGGTAATATTTGGTAAAAAGGTGGTCCTTTTTAATATATTAACTTAATATGTATTATCATTTTCAAGAGGATATATAATTATAAACGGTAAAAATAAAGGATAAATTAATAAAATTGTCGGCATACATATATAACTATGAACACGTAGTATTAAAGAAGAAAAGTACTGATAGAGGGCGATAGAAAATGGATATGACAAAGAGAAAACTATTTTCGAAAAGAGATACAAAAGTTGTATTGTAAAATTTTCTTAAACACTTCACAACTTTATTATTTTTTTGTTTGTTTTTAATTTTATTACAGTTATTTTTTTTTAAATTAATTTCCTTTCATATATTTCTGTTGTCTGAGTAAATAACAATTTCCATACATCTATAAAAATTCGCATATATATATAACTGATGTTTACATTTTATCATATAAAAAAAATCGGAACATTAAAATATTTTCATCTTATCTACAATATATATCTGATACTTTTAAATGTGTACATATCCTTCTTATCTACAGGAATATTATCGCTGTTTATCAATATTTGGTTTAATTTTTCATACTTTCTAAAAAGTACAAAAAAAAAAAAATGTTTACCCTATTTATCTATGTATTATAGATATATGTATTTAGAATTAGCACAATATTATAAAAGAAGATAAAATTCTAATCACAAAAGAGCAAAAAAAACGAACAAACGGAAATAAATATAAAATAGATAGAAAAATCAAAGGAAATAAAATCCAAACGAAAGGTGAGAACGAGTGTATAAGAAGTCACAAATAATAAATAGGATATAATTGATAGTGTTAAAATAGTGATAATATTAATTAATAATACAATAATAATAACGGAAATAGAAAGAAGAAAAAAAAACGCACATAACCACGCACAAAATTAAAAATGTTTGGTTATAAACCACAACAAATATGCTAAAAAATATAGAGACGAACTAATATTAAATTTAATTTATTATAATTTTTTTTTCTCAATAACTAATTAGTTAATTAAAGAAATTGTTAAAAAAAACCAAAAGAAAATATTTATTTACTAAAGGCAATTCGGTAATAGCAAAAAAAAAAGAACAATAGTGAAATTTTTATTAAAAAAAGAATTTGGACATTGTTGTTCTGTGTGCAATTTTTTTTTAAATTAATTAAAAAACATTAAATATTAAAATTTAAATAAATATAAGAAATTAATCAAGATAATCATAGATAAATGAGAATAAAACCTGCATTAAGCTAGTGATTTGAGAAACGAATAAAGGTGAAATTGAAAGGATAGAAGAAAAAAGGGAGTTTGAGTTTAAGGATACCTAAAGGAACGATTTTGAGGAAGTCACGAGATATTAACCGACATTTCGCATGAATTCACAATAGTATCTTCGAAAGTCACAAGCTGATAAATTTCGAGTTTCAAATTTAACCTAAAAAAAAAAAAGCATATATAAAATTTATATTATTGCGCTGAATCAATTACGCGGCGACGAAAAACAAGAGTAAAAAGTACTCCCAAGGAGTTATTTTGTTGGTAAATTTTTGCGGGCTTTTTCTGTTTTCGGCCATTCACGGCCGATTCCAACGACCTTCAAAACGTTTTGTGTTGAAGCAATACGCACAATGGGCTGCGCACAGTCTGCTGAGGAGAGGGCCGCAGCCGCAAGGAGTCGACTTATCGAAAGGAATCTAAAGGAAGATGGCCTTCAAGCGGCTAAAGATATTAAATTGCTGCTGCTTGGTAAGTTTTAGATGAAATAAAATTCGTCTACATTTTATGATAATTCACATTCCGAAGAATTGTTATAAGTGTAAATTAATATTTTGGATTAAATACAATCACCTGTATTTATTTTCTTGGTCAGGTTAAAAAATAATTACAGTACATAATAAAAAAATGGTAACTAAAAAAATATCGACTAATTACGCATACTCATTTGTAAGTAATTCATCTTGGATATAATATTTGATTAGCTCAGAAATAGTTGGAAAACAATGACATGTGTGCACAAATGTGTTAATGTTAATTAAAATTTAATATAAAATATTGAATGTATAGAAAATTTTTACAAAAATCTGCAATAATATTTTTTGAAACTCTTAATAGGTTTGAAAAGTTTTATCTTTTTCGCTACTAATAATATTATCATTAAGTACTTAGAATGGGCTTATTTTTGAACCAAAAAAATGTATTTCAGTTTGATTTAAATCCTTAGTTTTTTCATATTATTAGAAATTTCGAAAGTTTGTTTCATTATTAAATTATAAATTTTTCTCCATCTAAATATTATAGGTTCATATTACAGCAAAAATGATATAAAAAAAAAAAAACCAAAAACTCGCAAAAAATTATATGGCGCCTATAAAATTATAATATGTTTTCATGCTTTTTAATATTTTTAGATCAATTTTCTAATCATATTTTCGAATTTTTTTTTATGTGCACATACATTTTTCTATGAATTGCTTTTAAGCGTGACATTATGCCATTTTGTTGATGACAAAATTTGAGTAAAACAAATTTTATATGCGAAACGTTTTATACTAATTTCCAAATCAATATCAGAAGTTAAGGGGCATAGAGTAAGTATTGGTAATTTTCTTTCATGAATAATGAAATGAACAAAATAATAAATTTTCAAAAAGAACATCTTTACAATAAATAAGTTAAGTTTTTAATAAAAAAAATTGTGATTTGAATTGTTCGCAAAAATCGATATCATAAAAATATTAAATATAATACTTTCTGGTATTGAGAGAAAAGCTTCGATATACACATATGCGTATTAAGCTTTTTGACTTAAATGTGATATAGATCAAATAGTAGAGACTAAAAATTAGATTGTAGGTCCTGTTATTTTAACAACTTTTTATCATAGAGATAGGTTGATACTCACTTTGTATGATTGGAAAATTTATCACTTCACAAACCTTGACAAATTATAATTAATTAAAATTTTCACAAATAATATTTAATTATATGAAAATTATACTGAATGTTTTAGCAAAATTTTGTAAAAAAAACCAAGCTACTTGATTGTAGGTAAATATTATGAAAAAATATATGCGCAGAATTTCCCCTTTATTTAAATGAAAACATTTTTTTCTCTTCTGAGAGTAAATGAAAAACAAATTTTATTTACAAAACTACCACCATATGTTCATGTGTACATAAACGTTTATAGTAAATAATATTGTTACTCCGTAATGTGTTGTCAAATATTAATTTTAGAACAAAAGAGCTTCTTTTATTTGATAGCTTTTTCTTATATACATTTCTATCTAAACTGTTGCTGGTTATATTGTCCTTTGATAGTATCTTAATATATTGTAGTTTGTCACATTCAATGAGTGCAGAACGGAAAAGGTAAAGTTTGTTAATGTTAAATCTTTAAATGAGTTTTAAAAAAAATATTTGGTAGCGGAAATAAATTTTTCTTTTTGTTTTTATTTTTTAATTTAAGATATTTCTTAATTGAGTTGCTGTTATCGAAACTCTAAAATTATGGATATTGCTAAAATTATTAATAATAATTTATGAAACAATGTAGAGGTGTTAATTTCTTTAATTGAAATTTACTATCACATATAATTGTAATAAGCAGATGTCTTTGTGAAGAAGTGCAATAGACAATAGAAGGATAGAAAGGAGAAAACACGCGTTGTTATTTTCCAATTCATAATTCGCGGCCATTGTCGTTTCAAACGTCGATCTGTGTTCATAGGGAGTGTAAGGGAGGAAATTTCGTTGGGAGAGGAATTTGTGATATCTAGAAATTGCCATATTACGATACAAAAGGAAATTTTAGGTTTCGGTGTAATAGAACTAATTATTTTTTACATCAATAATTTTACAAAGGATTTTGAATCACAGGAATTGAATTCGACAAGAACTGGACTCCTTGGCTGAGTCACAAAGTTCTACGCCGTACGTCCATATTGGCTTCGGCACCATGTTATATAACAACAACTTATTGTTGATTATCAGTTTTGACCATTTATGTAAAAGTCTGTAATTATTTGTAACGTTGGTTTGGTTCAGTTTGTTTTGATATTGTCTGCTGATTCCAGGTTAACCATTTGTAAGTATAGAGTCCCAAGTATTATTTGTATGTAAGGTCTCTGAGACAAAAGCCAGAGGCCATTCTGTAGCGCTTCGATTCCAGTACAGGTGTGGTCTAGCTGCGGAGGCTAAATGCCCTTGTGGGGCGGCGGAGAAAAGTGCCAAGCACCTTCTCATTGAGGGTGGCCTCTACGGGGATTTGCATGATTTAGGTGCATGTGGAATCGTGGTGAATGATGAGAGTGTGAATGTGAGTGGAGTGTTAGGTGTGACAGAATGGTATGAATGCCTGAATAGATTTGCGGTCGCACTTTTTGAGAGGAGAGCGAGAATAGTGCGTGAATGAGTGTGTGAATGACACGCAGGGTGGCTACAACCGGTTGAAAGACCAAGATCGATTCCAGTTACAATATAATTTCGGGTCTTGGCGAACCCGCGTACCTGAAGGACGTGGTTGGATAAGTGCGGTATGACCAATCCGGATTTTGAGAAGTTTTCTTGCTCAGAATTTTGGAACCATTGCTTAGTAAACTAGCTTATAAATGTTTTGCCAATGTATAGAGAGAATCTACCACCTCTGTCTACACATGGCTGTCTGTCTACACATGGCTTATGATATTAAGTGCCATTTTGTTAGCAGGCTGGATAAGCTCTAGATGGAGAACCTCTCTCAGCAGACCTTCAGATCACTCATTAACCAGTATGCCAAATTTACCAGGAACCCAATGTAACTCGACATTTCTATTGTTTATAATTACAAATAATTTGTAGTATAGAGTTTTAGAGTGATATGATTTCTAAGTGACGTTTCGGCCATTTGTAATATGTCATGATCTGTCTTTTTTTTCATTGTATTCAGTAATGTTTACAATTTCATCATGGAGAGATATACGCAAAAACAACGTTTACAAATTATTCAATTTTATTATCAAAATAATCGTTCTCCAATAGCAACTCTTCGTCCGCTTTTGCCATTTTATGGTCGTAATAATCGTCCAACTGTGCTCGCTATTCGTCGAATTGTTAAAAATTTCGAGCGTACATTTTCTTTACATAATGTTCAAGTGCCAATAAGACAAAGAATGGCCAATAAGAATAATATGAAAATATTGCTGCCGTTCAGGCAAGTGTTGCTGAAGACAGCAATTTGTCGATTCCAAGACGTTCTCAAGAATTGAGACTGTCTTAAACCACAACCTGGTTGTTCTGGCGGATTTTGAGACAGAATTTGAGCTTCCATCCGTATAACATAAAATTGTTATCACTCAAGAACTGAAGCCATTTAACCACCATAAACGTCGTGAATTTGCTGATTTTGTCTTGGAACAACTTGAAAACAATAACGATTTTTTAAAGAAAATCATCTCCGATGAGGCTCACTTTCATCTGAGTGGTGCGGTAAATAAACAAAACTGTTGATTCTGGTGCGAAGAAAATCCACAAATTATTCATGAACACCCATTACATTTACCTAAATTGACAGTTTGGTGTGGTTTTTGGTCTGGTGGAATCATCAGATTCTTTCGAAATGAAGCTGGTAACACCGTTACTGTCAATGGATAGCGGTATAGATCAATGATAACCAACTTTTTATGCCCGAAATTGGAAGAAGTTGATCTTGACAACATCTGGTTCCAACAAGACGGGGCTACGTACCACACAGCACGTGTAACAACCGAATTATTGCGAGAAAAGTTTGGAGATTCGATTATTTCAAGAAATTATTACATTGAATGGCCTCCAAGAAGTTGTGATTTAACACCATTAGACTATTTCTTGTGTGGTTATTTGAAGTCATTGGTCTTTAGCAATAAACCAGACTCTCTTCAAGCTTTAGAAGTCAATATTGAACATACGACTTGATTTAGTGGAAAAAGTGCTCGAAAGTTGGGTTCATCGAATTCGTTCCTTCAAAAGAAGTCGTGGAGGCCATTTGAATGACGTTTTATTCTGAACTTAATTGTATCGATTGTACTTCACATTAAATAAAAAACATATGAATTTCCTTAACAATAGTGTTTTTTTTTTGTTGAAAATAAATCATATCACTCTTATTCGAAAACCCTTTATAATACTAATGTTAATGTGTAGGATGGTCTATCAATATAATTTTACAAAATATTGGAAACTGATATGGTTGTGTTAATTCACCGATGGTTATTATTGTATTTTCATTGGATGATATATCATACCATATATGTTATAAAATATGAGAGCTAGAAAACTGCCACCCTCAGAAACATCAGCACGGATAGAAGATACGAGGGTCATTCAACAAGTACTTAGCCTACAAAAGAAAAACGAAAATTTTGGAAAGGTGGCAATTTATTTTTCCACATAATCTCCTTCAAGCTCGATACACTTGGCCCTCCGTGACGACGATGACCTCCTCATTCGACCCAAATCTATTCCCGGCGAGTGATTTTTTCAGGTTTGGAAACAAAAAGTAGTCACAGGGAGCCAAATATGGAGAGTACGGTGGATGGGGCAGCAATTCGTAGCGCAATTCGACCAATTTGGCCATGGCGACGGCGGAGGTGTGAGCCGGCGCGTTGTCGTGGTGGAACAGCACTTTTTTCTTCGCAAAGCGGGGCCGCTTTTTCTTCAATTCGACGTCAAATCGGCCCAATAAGTCAGCATAGTAGCGCCCCGTGATTGTTTTACCCTTCTCGAGGTAAACGATGTGGATCACACCTTGTGAATCCCAGAAAACGGTGGCCATCACCTTTCCGGCCGATCGAACCGTCTTCGCCTTCTTCGGTGCACGTTCGCCGGGTGAAGTCCACTGTTTCGACTGTTCCTTGGTCTCTGGTATGTACCAGTGAATCCATGTTTCGTCGACGGTCACGAAACGACGCAAGAACTCCGCTTGATTGCGCTGAAACAGCGCCAAACACGTCGCCGATGTGGTCTAACGGTTGCGCTTGTTTTCCGGTGTGAGCAAACGCGGCACCCATCGCGCCGACAGCTTTCTCATGCCCAGTTCTTCGTGTAGAATATGATGCACCGTTCCTACTGCGATGCCCACAGTCTCAGCTATCTCGTGAACCTTCAATCGACGGTCTGCCAACACGAGATCGTGGACTTTTTTTAACGTTTTCCTCCGTAGCAGCCGTTTTCGGGGTACCTGGGCGTGGCTCATCAAAAACCGAAAAACTCGTTGAACCAATTCTTGACGGTCGCCATCGAAGGAGAAGAGTCACCATACACAGCATCCAAGCGATCTTTGATTTCGCTGCGCGTTTTCCCTTCCAAAAACAAGAATCTAATCACCGAACGATATTGTTCTTTTTCCATTTTTGTGCAACCGACCGACACGCTCGCTTTCAAAGGCTCTCAAAACAAAACTAATGAAGGGAATCGACTGAAACTTTGACAATAGTCTACTTAAAAAAATATACTGCACAATGGTAAATTTCTTTTGTGACAGCAGTTCCATCGGGCGGTGAGGCTAAGTACTTGTTGAATGACCTTCGTATTTCAGAAAATTCTACATTTTCAGTTATCTGTAAAAATCGTTCTAAGAGGGTCCAATTTAGAGTGGAAATTGACTATTCTTAGCTGTTCGAAATTTGTTTGACTTTTAACTTTTTTAAGAAAATTTTGTTCAAAATTAAGACTATTGTAAAATAATCATAAAAAAAGTGGTACATAGAATATACATAAAATAAAAAATGTTCTTTAAGAAAAAGTATACCCACTTTGAATATGGATAGTATAAACGAATATGGTATAAAGTGCGATTGATGCTGTAGTTTGTATCTATACCACTTAAAAGAAACTCTAAAATGGTTGAAGTTGATTAAAAAAAAAAGCTCAACTGAACTACAAAAATCTAAACAAAGAAACACAAGAAAATGTATAATAATTATTTGTATTTATTTTACTCCTCAACTATAATAATGTTTCGATAAAGTTATCTTGTTTTATGGCTCCAAGAAATTATTAAGACAACAAAATACTAACACAATCTTATCTCTGATACTACTCATCATTGCGGAAAATAAATGATTCGATTTTGACTAAAATAGAATTTTATTCTTGAGGATCCAGAATATTGAAACATATAAGCTAAGAGTATGGTGAACATAAACTCGCAGCGTGTGATAAATTTCATTAGAATGAACATATTTCAAAAACCCCATATGGAGGGTTGATTTGTTTCTTTATTTAATAAATTTTTGTACATAAGTGTATTTGTTTTTACACGAGTACATATTCTTCCATGTTTCAATTTGTTGAAAATTTAAGGAAATCTCAATCCGAAGTGGCTACTCATTTTAAAAAGTTTCTAGTTTTTGAGTATCGTACCACCTACGTCACTACATGAAGTTTTTGGAATATTTTGATATGCTTAAGCTCAAAAGGAAATGCATGGCGTATTGAAAACAAACTAAATCAAATTTCTATATAGAAAAGTTATTCATTTGTATAGTCCAAAATCGATTATTATAAATGAACACGCTTCTGTCAGTATTGCGGAATTGATTGTTTTCTCAGTGTCAGAATAAATCTCGAAAATATAAATAATTTGCAAAATCGGATTTACTTAAGCTTTGGATTGAAAAAAAATTATGTAAAAGCACTAAGGATTTGGTATTGTATGTATTTTGGTAGCCTGAAATTTATTGTGATTTTCAAAAATGATCATTGTGGAAATGTACGAGTGGCAGATAAGTAATAAAACTGATTCATTTTTGTAACAATTTTGTACTAAATTGTTGTTATCCTATTTAAAGAAGTTTACTCCTTAGAATTTTATTACTTTCTTCGGTTGCACTCTTTAGGATGTCGACAGTACCAATATGACAACATTTCACACAAACAAATATCAGCTGAATAAGGGGTGGGGGGCGGGTGTGGTTTGTAATTAAATTACTCCCTTTTGCCGACAAAAACTCGTTAATGGAGAGGTTCGTCTGACAGGAGGCATTGTCAGAGTGGAGAATTCAATTACCTGCAAAATCCTATTTCTGAGCCTTTCGAGACTCTTCAATGTTAATGAACAATTTGATGTTAAGGGCTCCCCCCAGTGAGGTTCACCTTCAAGTTATGTGGTACTGTCATATCGCTCTCAATAATGCCAAGCTCACTAATTTCGGCCAAGCTCATCTCGTAGAGCTTTCTCTCTATTTTGTCAAGGAACTATTGGGTTATTCGGAAAGTAATTTCGTTTTTTTAAAAATAAAAATGAAAGACGATTTTCTTATAGTGAATTAATATTTTATTCAATTAAATATTGTTCAGTCTGATCCAATACCCTTTACCATCTTTCTGGAAGTAACATGATTCTACGCTCACAACATTTTTGTTCTTTGCTGGCAAAAAACTGATCCAAGTGTTTCTGACCTCCTTATTTGAATTAAACGTTTAACCGTGTACAAAATTTTGTAGAAACCGGAACAAATGATAATCGGAAGTTGCTAGGTCTGGAGAGTATGGTGGGTGTGGCAGTATATCCCATCCAAGCTCTAAAAGCTTTTGCCGTATGGTCAAACTTCTGTGTGGTTTCGCATTACCTTTTTAGAACACTATACCTTTCCTAATGACCAATTCTGACCTTTTTTCTTTAAGTGAATTATTCAATTTGTCCAACTGATGACAGTACATTTCAGAATTGATCGTTGTGTTGCTCGGTAGAAGCTCAAAATAAACGATTCCTTTGAAATCTCACCAAACAGATAGCATAACATTTTTTTGATGAATATTGGCTTTCGAAGTAGTTTGAGCCCGTTCATCTTTTCTACTCCACGATCTTTTGCGTTTGAAATTGTAGGCAACCCATTTATCGTAGGCAGTGATGATACGCTTCAAAAATGGATCATTTTCTTGGCGTCTGAGAAGCAAATCATAAACGTCAATGCGACGGCACAAATTATTTTCCGTAAGAAAATGGGGAACCCATATGTCGACCTTTGAGATTAATACTAGCCGTTTCAAATGATCATGAACGGTCGAATTCGATAAATTTAATCTCTCATCGATCTCACGAGTTGTTATTCGCGGGTTTGCATCAATTAATGCCTTTATTGTGTCTTCATTAACAAACGAAATTACTTTCCGAACAACCCAATATTTTATAATTTCATTTTTTTTTTTCAAGTAAAATGCTCCAAATATTTCATAATATGATTAATTTATTTAGTTTTGATACATCCAGATAACAATACCTAATTTAAAAAAGAGGATTTTTTTTAAAAAATACAATATATCCTCTCTCGTTTATATTAGATGTATTGTAGAAGAAATATTTTGAAAATTTTAAATTTTATCTCAAAACTAGCAATAAAATTCAAATATAGCTTCGTTCATATTGCGCAACTTTTTCCATCAATTTTTTTTAAGCACTTAAATTTCTGGCAAACTCTTTTTTTAGCACTTCAATAATTTCTTATGTATTTTTTGTAAGTAAATTTTCAGAAAATTTTATTTGCAATGTGATAATGATATGTACACATATTTTGACATTTAAAACCTTTTTTTAAAATAAATATTCTATTTAAGTAGTATGCATATGAATAAAAACATATGGCATTAATGATCAGCTATTAAACTAAAAATTAAATTATTCGATAAAGAAAATAATTTCTTTTTAGTAAAAAAGATGAAGGAATTCTTCTTTATAAAATAAATAATCGAGGTACGTAAGGAGTTTCAAGTGAAAATTGTTATTATTTCTTTGAGGGCATCTTTAAATTCTATACATGCGCTGGTAAATACCTAAAATGTTCTGAGTAAATAAAAAGTAGGACTTTTCAGAATTTTCATTATATTGAAAATGTTCAACTGGACACAACAGAAATGGAGCATATTCAAATTTCTAGTCACGTTATTTTGAAATTTAAATTTGAGTACACCATAGAAAAAAGCTTTTATAAAGAACGAATTTCATAGAAAAATATATTTCACTTTTTTATTGCTACTCCATATTTGAAGAGTCCTTTTAAAAAAATTAAAATTTTCATAGCATAATGTAGATTTTTTTCAACCAATCTCGTCTCTTTAGTTAAACTACCATTTCCAGATATTTTGGTTTTTAAATTCAGAATTTTAAAATAAAAATAAATTGCTGTTTTTTTATTGGAATGTTTTTTTTTTTATATTTTAGAGTAGTCTTGATATTTTTATAAACCAAATGTAATACGTTAAAATTTCAAATTAAATTATTGGAATGGAGGTGGGGTGAGTGATATGCGAAATAATTTAAAAAATTCCTCAAACATTTTGCAATTATAGTAAAATTAATTTAATTTAAACTAAAAAAAAATTCTGTTGGTAGACTATTTCTCTAATACTTTAGGATCTTATATAAGATTCGTCCTTCCTTTTAAAAGGACCATTTTTTTGCTTTCTTTATAGTTTAAAATACAATCTTATAAGGTATATCAACGTTTTAGATAATTTTATTTAAAGAGCTTAAATAATTCGATTCGCTATAATGAAATTTAAACAATTCTATCGCTAAAATAGTGTAAGTTATAATAAATATTCTTAAGCAAAAAAGACTATTTAAAAGCAAAAAACACTGATTATTTTATAGTTTTGTTGAAATATTTTTGAGAAATGCGAAATGATTAAAGCTTTTAAAATAATTCATATTTTATATTGTATTATCACGTATGATTTGTATATAGCAATTAAAAGTAATGAAATATTTTTTGGATCGCATAAAACGATCTAATGTAAATATTTTTTAGGTCTTTCAATTGCGGTCTACAAATTAGTTTTTTTCACTGTTCATTTTAATTAGCAGATATTATCTTTTCGATTAGTTTTCTATTTGAATTAAAATATATGCCCCAGAATTACCAGCAATAGTAAGAAAAGTACAACCTTACATAGTCGGTGTCTAAGAAGAAATGTCTATTCTATCTAAACATTAGACTTTCTGTACAATATTATTGAAAAGTGTAGTTATTTTTGAAAATAATCTATAATAAATACGTGTTTCTGTTAAGAATCATGGCCAATTTATAATAAATCAAATATTATATATTCTAATAAAATAAAAAAAAGTGGCAAACATAGTTTATACAGGATATGTACACGGAAAAAATATGATTAAACAAGTATTCGAAATGATAGAAAAACAATTTTTCTGTAAACAATTGAACAAAGTGTAATGCAAACTTAGCCAAACATATTTGGGTACATATCAGCGTAAACCAATCGTATATTTTTAGATACTTCACATAAACAAATGAAGAGGTTTTTCATGAAAATTACAATTATTTTAAACATTTTACTTAAGTCTTTCTGAGAATTCATACAGAATTTTCTCATCCTCCTCAAAATTTTCCTATTCCAAATCATATCATCGCACTTTCGTATCTGTACGAGTAGCTAAGCAAGTCTGGCATGAATATTTTCATATCAAATTTAATATGGTTCGTTTGTTATTACAAATTTCCGCATTTGGAAAATGTTTTAAATGTAAAATTCTTGACGTTATATATAGTTGAAATTTCTCTACGAATTTTTAAATTTATCAATACACATAAATATGTACTTATACTAAACAAGTATTTTAAGTATTTTTTGAGGTCTGTTCAAAAAGTATCACGAGTTTTGAATTTTCGCGGGTTACGTATATTCTATTTCCGATTTTTTGGTGGCGTTATGTTGGTACTCATGTCTCTCACTTATGCCGCCAAGTTCGGCCATTTTGAATATTCAGTTAATTTTTGACAGCTGCTTTGCTTGCACATGTTTTGGCTCGTCTTCGATTTTTGCTGATTCCAAAAAATATATAAAAGAATCTGTTTCGGGAGCAAGAAAAAGTCACAGGGGGCCAGATCTGGGGAAAACGGTGGCTGCGGCATTATTAGTGTGTTATTTTTGGCCAAAAATGCGCGCACAAGGAACGATGCGTGAGCAGGGGTGTTATCATGGTGCAAAAGCCAATTTTTGTTCTTCAACAAATCCGGGACTTTCTGGCGGATTGCTTCGCGTAACTTGCGCATAACTTGCAGGTAATATTCCTTATTGACCGTTCTATCCTGTGACAAGAACTCATTATGCACCACGCCCCTGCAATCGAAGAAAACTGTAAGCAAAACCTTCACATTCGACCGAACTTGACGCGCTTTTTTCAGCCTTGGCTCGTGCGGCAGCTTCCATTGGGATAATTGCGCTTTGATTTCCACGTCATAACCATACAATTATGATTCGTCACCAGTTATGACCCTCTGGAGCAAATTTGGTTCGTCGCGGACAGAGTCCAACAGCTCCTTAGCAATGTTAATGCGATGCTGTTTTTGTTCGAAAATGAGCAAAAATCGAAGACGAGCCAAAACACGTGCAAATAAAGCACCCTCAAAAACTAACTGAACATTCAAAATTGCCGAACTTGGCGGCATAAGTGAGAGACATGAGTACCAACATAACGCCACAAAAAATCGAAAATCGAATATACGTACAAGAACTTTAACTTATCTCGGAATTTTGGGTCCTTAGCAAGGCATCATGGCAACATTTTTTACGAAGTTCAGATAAAGGATCTTATAGTAAACATGTTTAGTTCTCTGCCTAAAATGGAGATTTTCCTAATCCGATGTTATTGTCCGTAAGTGCGGGATATTTTAATTAAATAGATCTAGAGACCTGAATTCTGAAAAATATCAGCAATTTCTAGTAATATTTTTTTTTTTTTATTATCTGCAACTAAAATTTTATTGTAACAAGCAAATTTACATAGCATTTTAATTTACAATCTTGTACATCATGAAGTGGGAGTAAACACCCATTGGCGTTTCTCCAACTAACGGAAGATAGATTCCTCTAGAAAATCTCTAGGCCATTATCTCTTAACTCTCCGATGAGTGTTTCCGGGGAGGGCAGTATAGGACAATTCTCTCACAAGTGGATTATGATGATAGCGGGAAATGCACAGATCCTGAACAAAGGGAACATTTAGATTACGATGTATTACGTTGTTAGTAACATAAAAGGGAGCATCAATAATGTTACGGTGGATCTTGGATTGTAAGGCCTGCACGCGACAGGAATTGGAACGTTTCGTTGAACCCCAAAGTTCAATTCCATATGTCCAAATAGGTTTTTATTTTTGATTGTTAGTTTCGCGCGTTTGTCAAGTAGTCTAAGAAGTTGTAGGTAACGTCTGTTAGCTTCAACTCTTTTTAGTCTAGTATGTGGATTCCATGTTAATCTCTTGTCCAGGTAAAGTCCCAAATAACGTACTTTATCATATTGTGAAATCATGCTGCTATTAAGGTATGTCATGGGTATAAATATTATATAAAATGGGACCAAGGATACAGCCTTGTGGGACTCCGGCTAGAATAGGATATATTTCCGAGGATTCTGAGTTAAGTGTAACTTACAAATGACGTTGGTAGAGATATGAATTTATGATAAGGTAGTATGTTGAAGGAAGAAAGCTCTTCAGTTTCCAAAGCAGTCCAGGATGCCACACACGATCAAAAGCTTGGGAGATATCTAAAAATACTCCTAAACAATACTATTTCCTCTCAAGAGAGGATGCAATGTGATCAACAATGCGATGGCATTCCTGGATAGTGGAGTGTTCATATCGGAAGCCAAATTGGTGATCAGGAATAATTTTTCCATTAACAAGGGTAGAGTCGTTTTAATAGGAGTTTTTCAAAAATATTACCAAGGAGTGGTAAGAGGTTGATAGGTCTATAGGAGGAAGGAGAATTAATGGGTTTATTTGGTTTAGGAATCATTTTAATGACAGCAAATTTCTAGAGTAACGGAAAATAGGTTTTGCAAAGGATCCCATTAATTAAAACTAAAGCTTTTCGGGAAATTTGCTTCAGAATAGGAGGCTGTTATTAGATCATAACCAGGAGCTTTTTTATTGGGAAGACGCAGAATAGTAGATTTAATTTCCGAAGACTCATATAGGGACTCGAAACCTTAGTTATTTTTGTTAGAATATTGTTATACCATTTCTGAAAATATTTGCTCTTATAAAGTGTCTTTTTTTATTGTGAAATATTGCGCATAGCTTATAAGATAATATGGATTTAAAAGCTTGAAATGTCTTAGACCATTTTCGAAAAGAACGGAATCTCTTCAAAGTGACTTGAAACACAAAACAATAATAAATTTACTAGAAATAAAAAGTATTTTTTTTTTAAATTTTAATATTTTTTTAATAATTCAGAATATTTATGGTAAATTGGCAGAGTTTAAGTGAGTAAATTAACAATATCTTTAAATTTTGATTCTATTATTGATCTAATTACAATATATTCTAATTAAGCTGATATTTCCATATATGCATTTTTGGCCTTTTGCTTTTAGGTAAAAGTTTAAGTAAATCACAGTTTACGATAACTTATCTTTGTGAGGAGAAGGAATATTTCAGTTGATTACTAATATATAGATCGGGAATTGTATATTTTCAACAAACTCTAGTATAGTTGTCTTTTATAAAGGAAAACTTAAAATGTGTTCTTTTATAACCTTTGTGCTATCTTCATTTATTTTTTTGAGATGACCCAGACCAAATCCAACAATTTTTAACTGTCCAGCATACGTTTTTTTCATTCATTTTATTTTTTATTAAATTTAAATGTTATCTACAATTACATACAACTTGTAACAAGCAGATTTTATACGGGAAGATACAGACACATGAAGACATATGAAGGAAAACACCCATCGATATCTCCCCATGAACGGAATGATATATTTTACAAATTTAAAAAATGTCGATGCCATTGCCGTTTCAAATGTCGATGGAAGTGTAAGAGTCAATGATTTTTTTGCTAAAAGATTAGGATGCTAGGATAGATGTGAATGGAATATTTTATAATTCACGACGGATTGGAACATTTGGATCACGCTGAATAACACTTTTTCGGTTTACAGGGTGCAGATTCAAGAATATTTTCGGGTCACCGAAATGATAACGAATTTTGCGAAATATCATTTTTACAGAACGTACTTAAAGTCTGCACCTATAATCACTCATGACTAAAACTACTTTATACTTGATAGTGTTAAAAAAAAATCATTGTGTGTTTTGACATGATTTTTTCATAACGAGCAATGCACATAAAATTTTTTATAACGATTCACGAAAGAGTGGAACATTTGGATGACGATGAATAACACTTTTTCGTATATGAAAGGGAGCATTGACAATTATTCGAAGGATTTAGGATTACAGGATTTGAATTCGATGGGAAATTTTTGATTTTTGGTTCCAGGTCAATTATAGGTTCAAGGTACCGCTCACTCGTTTTTTGTGGAATATTACTGCCATTAAGGGTTACGATAGGAGCCTGTTCGCTTTCAAGTGTAAAAGTAACATGAGCTAATTTTTGCTCATTCCCTCTTACAATCCACCTTTTGGACAAGACTTCTAGGATTTGATGTGGTATCATTATGACAAGGAATATCGTGGGTATAAATGTTATAAAGGATTAGGGATACCAGTAGTGATAGGATGAACATCGGAGTAATCAATATTTTCAGCTACGTGAAAATATCGGTCTGAGAGATAAGCTTTGAGGGTGTGGAAATAACTATAATGTAAAATTCACAGCTTCCAAAGCCGTATTCCTTTGGCTCTAGCGTACATGCTATATGGCCTAATCACACACTCGACTTCAGTAATAGGTTGAATATGTTTTAGAATTAATTTCTTATAGAATGAGAATGATACTTAAAAGTTGGAAGATTTTTGGGTTTGTTGGCTTTGTGATCATTTTAGGGTGATGGAAAACTTCCAACGTGAAGGAAAGAATTATGTGCGGAAAAAAACTAAATATTATAAATATAAGTTATCAGTATGAGCGTTTTTTTTGGATATTTGTTTAAGTATTGCCGAAGTTATCAGATCATATCCTGGTGGTAGGTAAACTTGAATTAAATTATTATAATCTAAAAAACATTTTTCTCAACTACTATACGAATTAATTAATTTTCCCATAACTCACAAATTCACTATAGTTCAAGTGACTTAGTCCAACAACCAACTTGATCGAATAATGCGATTTTTCCAATTTTACAAATATCCCCTCAGATAATGGTAATAAACACCTTTTTTATATTCTTGACTGAGGCCACTTTCGTATTGAGCGACGCAATTATTAAGTAATATTTATAAAAGCTTTTTGTACTTTAATGTCACTTATACGCACACATTTAGTTGATCAAAGTTAAAGTACATTTCAGTTGGTATATTTTTCCAACATTAAATTTGTAAACAGTCGTTACCGTACTGGACTACCATCCAAAGGGTCGTGAGTTTGAATCCCACTGAGACAAAAAAGCAGTTTTCCTTTCCATTTCTACTTTAATTTCCTTATCTCGCGATATCTTTTGTCGTCAAAATGGCCTTTTTAGTATCATGGCGCTTACAATATACGAGGTCTGTTCAAAAAGTATCGCGAATTTTGTGTTTTTTCAAAAATTATTTATTTATTCGTGAATATCTATTTTGTCCCCTTCAAAATAATCCCCACCAGATATTATACACTTGTGCAAACGTTTTTCCAATCCTCGAAGCACTTCAAAAAATCAAATTTTTGTGATCTTGTTCAGCTCCTCCTTTGATGCCGTCTTTATCTCCTCAATCGTAGCGTAGCGTCGTCCTTTTATGGGGCTCTTCAGTTTCGGGAACAAGAAAAAGACACAGGGGGCCAGATTTGGGAAATACGGTGGCTGCGGCATTATTAGTGTGTTGTTTTTGGCCAAAAATTCGCTCACAAGCAACGATGCGTGAGTTTCTACCCTGTGGCAAAAACTCATGATGCACCGCGCCCTTGCAATCGAAGAAAACTGTAAGCAAAACCTTCAAATTCAACCGAACTTGATCCCATTTTCAGTCTTGGCTCGTGCGGCAGCTTCCATTGGGATGTTTGAGCTCTGGTTTCCACGTCATAACCATAAACTCACGATTCGTCACCAGTTATGACCCTCTGGAGCAAATTTGGTTCGTCGCGGACAGAGTCCAACAGCTCCTTAGCAATTATAATGCGATGTTGTTTTTGGTCAAAATTGACCAATTTTGGTACAAATTTCGCGGCGACCCGTCTCACGCCCAAATCATTAGTAAAAATCGAATGGCACGAGCCAATCGATATGTTTAAGTCCTCTAATGGCGATTCAACGATTGGCCAATACTATTTTCTTCACTTCATGAATGTTTTCGTCTGTTGTTGACGTGCTCGGGCGTCCGACACGCTTTTCGTCGTTCACATCTTCTCGGCCCTCTGAGAACATTTTGTACTACCGATAAACGTTGCTTCGGTCCAAGATAGCTTCACCATATGCCACAGTCAACATTCGGAATGCGTCTGCGCAATTAATTTTGTTTTTCACACAAAATTTGGTACAGATTCTTTGATCCATTTTTTTGAATAGGCAAAAATCGAACACGAGCCAAAACACGTGAAGGCAAAGCAGCTGTCAAAAATTAACTGAACATTCAAAATGGCCGAACTTGTCGGCATAAGTGAGAGACATGAGTACCAACATAACGCCACAAAAAATCGAACATCGAATATACATAACCCGCGGAAATTCAAAATTCGCGATACTTTTTGAACAGACCTCTAATGTTACTTGAAATTATAGCAAACAACAACAAATCGTGCCCCCTTTTAAATAACATATAATTTAAAGGTTAAAGCCCCCGAATACAATTCCGTCGAGAACTAGTAACAATAACGAATTTCACAAGATTTAATAAATCAAACAGAATTATAACGTGTAAAGAAACGTCATCTGATCAGTTTTTATTATTTATATTTTGCGTTTTTATATCAACAATGCTGCCACATAATTAAAAACTGAAATGAGTGGCAGTACTACAACGGACAACAAAAAATTCGGAAGCAACCTTAATCGAACGAGTACATCGTCACTATTGTGTATTCGTTGAAATCGTGTTCGGGCCTGAAAGTATTCAACTAAAATGTATATTATCGTAAATGTCGAACGGAAATTGATCTGACTTTATACTTTTTTTTCCTTATTATTATTAGCTAATTTATCGTTGCCCATTCATAGAGTAAAAATTGTGTCTCTTATTGTGGAGCATCTGTACTAAAACTCATCAGATCAGTAGAGGTCATCAACAAATGAATACTGCATTGACCTTAGATTATTTTTTGCTTCAATTTACATATTTAAAAATGTTAAACGATCGTATTTACGATATGAGGAGCCCTCACAGTGTTGCTTTTAACTCATGTTACGAAAATTGTTTAAAAATAAATATGAAATAGAAGTTTTTAGAAGCGATTAAATTTCTTGTAGATAAATTATACTCTTTATAAAAAAAAATATTTAAAAAAAATCATACCTTTACAAATATTCAATAATTTTCCAGAATTTTATCGTCTAATAACACAAATTGCTGGTCCGATAAGATTGATAAGAGCAGCGCTCGAATAATTTACATAAAGACTATGAATTTAAGAATCTTTAATAATATTAATTAATTTTTTTGGTTGAATTTTGTAGTGAAGAGATATACGTATAATTTTTCTCCATTTATATAAATCTTACGTTTCAAAAAATTACATGCATTTTATTTTGACACTATTAATATCTATTGATTGTGAATATAATTTTACTACTCATGGGAAATTTTCTTATATTTAATACCAAGAAAAGGTGTATTAAAATATAAGAAAATTTCCCATGAAGTAGTTAAATCAGTATTACTCTTAATTCCATAAACATATCGTCAGAGTGGTTCAGTGTTTGTTTTTTTTACTATAAAAATTATTAATAATGATTTAACTGAAACATATTTGAATGTGTCATTAGGTTTATTGTATTAGGCAAGAAAAATATATATTGTGGTCTTCGGGAAGGTATACAACGTTGAGAGTTATTTAATTGTTTTGTTGGCTGTATGCGATGTGGTAACGTTCTATTGATACCACATATCCAATAAGGTCGAAATATCAAATTCAGATGTGACTGTATCGTTTTTCCAGTAAAAGTACCAGGAACGCTATTAACCTTTCTGTTTATAAACAATTTTTCCAACATTATTTGCGTCTATAATTTGTTCGAAATAGCATTGCAGTTAAGACTCTTGTCGAAGCGTACTAGTAAGAAGTAAACAGTTCTAGTAAAATATTTGTAAATTTGGAGTAAGATTCTCCTGAAGAAGACGCAGGTTCAAACAATGATTATGAAGAATGGTTTCCTTTACCGAAAAATCGTTTAGAAGCAGCTACTGAAATATCTCAAGAGGATGATATCATGGAAAATCAGGACAGCGAAGTGAATCGCGATGATGACGACGAAGATTTGAGAAAAATTCAAGAATCTAGTGTATTTTCAAAGACCAACTTCTCTCGAGCATCAAACTTGAGTTCGCAACTTCATTCACAATGATCTCCAGCAAGAAGACGCACTTTCATACGTTCTCTTTAACCTTGCGCTCGAAAAAGTTATCCGCGATGATGACGACGAAGATTTGAGAAAAATTCTAGAATCTAGTGTATTTTCAAAACCCATCTTCTCTCGAGCATCAAACTTGAGCTCGCAACTTCATTCCCAATGATCTCCAGCAAGAAGACGCACTTTCATACGTTCTCTTTAACCTGGCACTCGAAAAAGTTATCCGCGATTCAGAGGTAAGGATTGTGTATACCATCCTCATTAGGTCCACTCAGCTTTTAGTATACGCCGACGACATCGACATTATGTGCAGATCAGAATGAGCTCACGAGAGGCTTTCATGAAGATTGACCCGGCGACGGAAAATCTCGGACTATACAAAAATGAAGACAAAACAAGGTACATGGTGGCAGCGTCTGTGTCGAATACAATACCAATTATCACATGCCCCATATAGATAAGAGATTATACCTTTAAAAGAGTTAAATCATTTTCCTATTTCAAGGAAGAAATCCAACCAACAGAGCCTACTTCAGTCAGTTTAAATTATTTCGCTCGAAAATTCTGATTGTAACATCGAAGTTACTGGCATACAAGACACTAGTCTTGTCAATCCTCATATATTCTTCGATAATTTGGGTTCCCAGCGAAAACTATTGCGAACTTTTGCCCGAAGGATTTTTGGCCCCATAGATGAGGATGGACGTTTCTGGAGTCTGTTTAACAAGGGGATGCTAAACCGTTATCGTGATCGTCCGATGGATACCGTGGGCTGGACAGTGACTCCGTTTATGGTCTGAGAAAACGAGGTAGGCCCTGCTTTCGGTGGCCTATTAAAAAAATTATTTATATTGCATTAATTATTGGGATGTCAAGAAAGTAATTTCGCTTTTTCCCAACAGAGGACTTAATTGTATTTTTTCACAACTAACTTCACTTTTAAGCCGCATAATCATATGTATTTTGACAGCTGACATAGCAAGGCTTGCTTGTGAAAAAATTCGATTGACTCTGCACAGTAGTTTTTGGTTGATACACTTTTAAATATGGAAAGTGAGAAACAGAATTTTTGGCATATTTTACTTTACTATAGAAAAGATAAAAATGCTTTTCAAGCAAGAAAAAAATTATCCGATGTATATGGAGAAAATTTGTTAAGTGAGCGTTAGTGACAAAACTGGTTTGCAAAATTTCGATCCGGCAATTTTGATCTCGAAGATGCACCACGTTCTGGAAGGCCAGTTGAAGCTGATGAAGATACAATAAAAACATTAATTGATGCAAACCGACGAATAACAACTCGTGAGATCGCTGAGAGATTAAATTTATCGAATTCGACCATTCATGATCATTTGAAACGGCTGAATTTAATCTCAAAGCTCGACATATGAGTTCTTCATCTTCTTACGGAAGAAAATTTGTGCCGTCGCATTGATGTTTGTGATTTGCTTCTCAAATGTCAAGAAAATGATTCATTTTTGAAGCTTTTCATCACTGGGGACGAGAAATGGATTGTCTACAACAATGTTAAGCGCGAAAGATCCTGGAGCAGAAAAGTTGAACCGGCTCAAAGCACTTCGAAAGCCAATATTAATCAAAAAAAGGTTATGCTATCTGAAGTGTACTGTCATCTTCTACCGAGCAACACAACGATAAATTCTGAAGTGTACTGTCATCAGTTAGACAAATTGAATGATTCACTTAAAGAAAAAAGGCCAAAATTGGTCAATAGGAAAGGTATAGTGTTCCAATAGGGTAATGCGAAACCACACAGAAGTTTGACCATTCGGCAAAAGCTTTTAGAGCTTGGATGGGATATACTGCCACACCCACTACACATATACTCTCCAGACCTAGCACATTCCGATTATCATTTGTTCCGGTCTTTACAAAATTTTTTAGACCGTAAAACGTTTAATTTTTTTAAACGGTAAAACGATGAGCGTGGAATCATTCTACTGCCAGAAAGATGGCAAGACTGGACAATATTTATTTGAATAAAATATTAATTCACTCTAAGAAAATCGTCTTTCATTTTTATTAAAAAAACGAAATTACTTTCTTGACAACCCAATATTTTGTTCCATTCAAATAACATTAGAAATATACAGTGGCGGACTTATACTTAGAAACGAGTCAAAATTCAGTTTAACTTATTTGTTTTTGCTTTGATTACAATGGTATTGTAGACAAATAAGTACCGTTCATTTTTATTTATTCTTGATTTTTGTTCTAAAAATAGAATTCAAACGGTTTTTTATTTGGCATCATGCGTTTAACCATTTGAAATTCGCAGTTGAAATTAATTTTGAAAGAACGTTGACATATAATTAGAAACAGTGCACTAAATTTAATGATAATATAAAATTTTGAAAGTAAGTATAATTTTAAATGATTGCATTTATTAGTAGTGCTTTAAAACAATATTATGTAACAGTACTATGGGGGAAAAAAAGAGCTGTACACCGGAAATTCGACGATTAATTGTTAAGAAATATCGCGAGGATAAATTATCAATGGAAACTATTGCTGCGGATCTAAAGTGTTCCAAAAAGATGATTTTTAATGCAGTTAAAACATACTCTAAAACCGGAAGTTATGAAAACAGGGTGCGTCGAAGCAGACCGAGAAAAACGACACAAAGAGAGGACAGGGTTATTACCAGAATGAGCAAAGAAAACCCTTTTCTAACCGCTAAGGAAATAAATACGGCTGTATCGAACGATTTACAGCAAAAATTGTCAGAAAGGACAATTCGACGTAGGCTGAACGAAGCAGGACTGCGTGGGTGCATTGCTCGCAAAAAACCAAGCGTTTCGAAGAGAAACATAAAGCGCAGATTAGCTTTTGCAAAAGAGCACTTAAATAAACCGCTGCCATTCTGGCGAAAAGTCCTGTGGAGTGACGAGTCAAAATTTAATTTAATCGGGTCCGATGGTAAGGTCTACGTTAGACGTCCGAAAAATTAAGGCAATCAAACACGGTGGTGGTAATATAAACAATCAAACACGGTGGTGGTAATATAATGGTTTGGGGTGCATTTTCCTGGCGTGGGGTTGGTCCGCTATTCAAAATCGACGGACGAATAGACCAACACGGGTACAAGAATATATTGGAAAATATAATGGAACCATATTGTGACGATAATATGCCTGTCTCCTATATTTTTCAACAGGATAATGATCCTAAACACACTTCACGGTTAGTGAAGTGTTGGTTTACGGAGAATAAAATTAATGTATTAGACTAGCCAGCGCAGAGTCCTGACCTCAATCCTATTGAGAACTTATGGGCACATGTTCAAAAAGGATTGAGGAGCAGGACTTCGAAAAATCAAGGACACCTGCTTCAAAATATTGAAGATATTTGGAGCAAAATAAATATTAAGGTTTGCCAGGACTTAGTAGCCAGTATGCCAAAACGTTGTGCGGCGGTCATAAAAAATAAAGGATACCCAACCAGATACTGATCACCAAAAAGGATTTTTTTTATTTTTGATGTGATATTACCAAAGGAAAATGTGATTTATTTTATTGGTTTCTAATTATAAGACCAGCCAATACGAACTTGTTTTACCTATTTTGTTACTTACTATTTTAAATAAAAAACTAATTAAATAAAATTATTTTCTTCCTCAACACAGGATATATTTGTACTAAATTCCCAAATTTTTAGACTTTCCGTACGTTTTTCAGGATATATAACCAATTCTTTAAAAAAAATTATCGTTTCCAAATATATGACCGCCACTGTATATGCTACGATATCTTTAGGACATTTGGGAATAAGAAAATAATCTGTGCCTCTATCAAAAGCTAAAAGTGTAAACAGTAAAAGTGTACTGAAAATTTGAAAAAAAAAACTTAGTAATAATTTGTCATTTATAATATTTTTATAAATACTCTTTCTATGTAATACATATGTTTGGGATATCTCTAACTATGTTATTATACGTGTAGAATATATATCTTATATGGATCTATTTGGAGAATAACAACATTTACATATTTCTGGTCTAAGAGCAATTATTAATTAAGATGAAATTCAATGTTTCTAACATGTCAGGTTATGGTAAACAAATGACAATTTACTATACTCTAAGGGTGTTTGTTATCTTTGATTTCGAAATGATTGCGTTGCAGACAGATAGGGTGTAGTAAAAATAAAAGCTGAATGAATACACACGATGATTAATCGCTTTTCACCACTTTTGTATTAGTGCGAATACTCGTAACAAAGTATTTGTAAACTTTCCTTGTGCTTTCCTTTTGACCTCAAGTTTGAATTTCCGAGTATCTAATATTTTTTCTATTAGTTACAGTAGACGACCGGTTTTGTTTTATATGAAAATTATACAATATATCATAGATAAAATATATTGTTTCATAGTGTATATTGGCAAGTTATTTTATAACATGTCCTTTCAGTCAACGGAAAGGGTGTAATTTTCATAATAAATACCAAACAATGACAGAATTTCGACGCCAAGGATATTTTTTTTTTTTTAGAACTTACTATAAATATGATTAACCATATTGACTGTATAAAAATAACAATATTACAAAACTATATCATATTAATGGCTCTAAAACTAAAAATAAACTTATCCTTTGAACTTGGTATAATATTAAATAGAAATATTTAATAATATTTTTTGTGAAAAATCAATTTTTTTACATAAGTTCTTTTTCAATGTTCATAAATATTCTAAATTTGGAAATATGATGTCAAAAGGTTATAGTGTTTTCGCTATTTGTTATAGAAAGTATTTATTTATCATACAATTTTACTGTGTATTAGCGATGCATGCTTATTTGAATAAATGATTTTTTATGTAAGATAACGTTGAAAAAATGATGGAAATGATTTTTCCTGCTATAAATAATTATGAAAATATCACTCAACTCTCTCTTGATATAGCAAATGTTCATGTTCGATACGAATTTATGATAACATAAATATGTGTATGTGTGCTTATCAATGAAAAATGGACTAGTTTTTTTACGTCAGGAGATAATTAATAAACGCAACAGACGAACTTTAATAGAAACAGTGCCTATTTCAGTTAGTCTACCTACGTTATTTAATTTATAATGAAATTCGTACACATAGCTCTCGTATGTTGTGTGGAAATTTTACGTTTTCTGGAACGCATTCATTCCGCTTTATAAGAAAATTGAGGGCTCCAGTGTGTATTTAATGAAAAAGTTGATAGCTTGTGACATCCTCGACTTCACTAGAAGCGGAGGAGCTTCTTTTCTCCCTACGTACAATCTTATTTTAAAATCATATTTTTTCCAACGTCATTTCCAAGTATCATTTAATGCTGAACATTCTGAAATATGCCCTATTACAGCTGGTGTTCCTCAAGGCAGCATTCTAGTTGCAATCCTGTACAATATTTTTACCTTTGACATCCCAACTAATATTAAAACTATAGCTACACATATGCGAACGATGCCGCTATTTTTATATTCCAATCTAATATCCAAGTAAGTTTCAGACATCCACAATCCCATTCTCCATAACTGGCTTATGAGATGCAAAGTAAAAGTAAATTAGCAGAAGAGTGTCCTTGTCACCTTCGTCCTCTGCAAAAGTCTTCCGATATCTTTTTCCATTTTAATATTCCTTTCGAGACTATTATTAACAAATGTTTTCAAGACCATGTTTTAGTGCGGTATCATGCTTCATCCAGTCTTTGACCAATAGGCGTGTTTATCCACTATTGGACTTCCTTCCGAAAGCTGGTATTGGAATTTCCATGTTTCTGATGGCTAATGGCTTTTTCAGGTGTTTTTTCTACACTATTTCGGCGTTCTACTAAACATTACAATTTCCATCGAATTCAATTCCTTCACTCTAAAATCTTTGGTGCTCCACTCCGTTTTATGTTCGTAACGAAGTTATTTATCATGACCTAAATATGCAATATTACAGCTGGTGTTCCGCAAGGTAGCATCCTTAGTCCAATCCTGTACAATATTTTTACCAAAACTATTAGTACCAAATAAATTTCAGACATCCACAATCTCATATCAAAAATCTCCACAACCGGCTTAAGAGATGCAAAGTAAATGTAAATTAACAGAAGAGTGTCCGTGTCACCTTGGTCCTCCGCAAAAGTTGTTCGATGCTTGTATATTTTAATGACAACATCTGTCTATCTTTTTCCATTTTAACATTCCTTTCAGAACATTGAGACTATTTTTAACAAATGTTTTCAAGACCATGTTTTAGTGTGGTACTATGCTTCGTCCAGTCTTTGACCAATAGGCGTGTTTATCCACGATTGGACTTCCTGCCGAAAGCTGGTATTGGAATTTCCGTGTTTCTGATGGGTGATGGCTTTTTCAAGTGTTTTCCCACACTTTTTTGGCGTTCTACTAAACATTATAATTTTTCTCGAATTCAATTCCTTCAATCCAAAATTCTCCGAAAAATCTTTGCCTCCGTTCGTGATGCCTCCGTGCGTCTCTCGTTATAAACAATTTCATTACTGATTATTCTACCATTTAAATTTTCTTATTAAAAAGCTTTTTTTCTTATTAACAGCACATGTTCCTCTCCTGTCATTATAGTGTCTTTGACATAAAATCTGCTTGTTACAATATTTACGTAGTTTTAGATATTTAATAAAATAATAATAATAATAATAATAGTACAAAAAAGTTGAATAGGCTGCGGAGGGGTAGGATGCTTGAAGACTCCAAACAGGTAAGGAACTTTTTTTCTGCAAAGAATCCTAGAGATTGAAAAAAGAGAAAGGCCATCCATGTCTCCTAACATCAACATTTTATATTAATAATATGCGAGGGCTGTTCAAAAAGTATCACGAATTTTGAATTTCCGCGGGTTACATATATTCGATTTTCGATTTATTGTGGCGTTATGTTGGTACTCATATCTCTCACTTATGCCGACAAGTTCGGCCATTTTGAATGTTCAGTTAATTTTTGACAGCTGCTTTGCTTGCACGTGTTTTGGTTCGTTTTCGATTTTTGCTCAATTTTGACCAAAAACAGCATCGCATTAACATTGCTAAGGAGCTGTTGGACTCTGTTCGCGACAACCCAAATTTACTCCAGGGGGTCATAACTGGTGACGAATCATGAGTTTATGGTTATGACGTGGAAACCAAAGCTCAAACATCCCAATGGAAGCTGCCGCACGAGCCAAGACTGAAAATGGCGTCAAGTTTGGTCGAATGTGAAGGTTTTGCTTACAGTTTTCTTCGATTGCAAGTACGTGGTGCATCATGAGTTTTTGCAACAGGGTAGAACAGTCAATAAGGACTTTTACCTGTAAGTTATGCGCAAATTGCGCAAAGCAATCCGCCAGAAACGCCCGGATTTGTGGAAGAACAAAAATTGCCTTTTGCCATTTTTGGCCAAAAACAACACACTGATAATGCCGCAGCCACCGTATTCCCCAGATCTGGCCCCCAGATCTGGTGGGGATTACTTTGAAGGGAACAAAATAGATATTCATAAATAAATAAATAATTTTTGAAAAAAAAACACAAAATTCGCGATATTTTTTGAATAGACCTCGTTTTGTAATTTAAAAGAAATCGTTCTTATAAGAATGAGATAATATGTTGCAAATTGAATAACGATAGAAAAAGTTTAGTTCGTATCTCTACATTGGAAAATATTTTGAATGACCTTTAATAAGTATACACGTAGCTCATATTATTATGTTTACCATATATTCTGGAGTTGTTGAACCAGAGGGCATTGTTACAAATAGAATGAAATGGGTTTTTTTGCTTTAAAAATGAGCAAGCATAAAAAATTTGTCCAAATAATAATATTTGCAATTCAATATGCAATGGAATGGCATATAAAATTTTTAGCATAAACACAAATGAATGAACAGAAAACATTACTCATATTGAGATTATTGAGTTTTGTTTTGTTTACTTTAAGAAGTTAAGATCAAATAATTTAAGCGGAAATTGTAACTAAATATTATTTAGCTATATAGACTTGATGGAAAAAATTCAAAACAGATCATCTTTCTTAAAATGAGACTAGTTACTTGAAGAAAAATTTACGACCTTAAACTTAAACAATACGTGTATTCGATTCTCTGTATCCGATGATTAATTTTAAGATATAATTAGAAACTTAAAGTATTTTAAATATTCTACAATAATTTTCTCATTTTATTTTGATAAACTATTATCATTTTAGAATTTTGTAATTTAATACATTCATTGATTATGTTGAAGTAGTGAATTTACAGGAAATTCTGCTCAATTTGTTTATTGAAAAATTTGTTTTATTTTATTGTTGTACTTTTATTTTGAAATTAATTAAGAATCCATTTTTAAATGTGCATATTATATCCGTAAAAGATAGTGCACTTGTATTACTATTGTTAAATATATAGAAAAAATGCTATTACTTTTAATAATAATTATTAATTTTTACTATGAATTTTTCTCATTTCAGGTGCTGGAGAATCGGGAAAAAGTACAATCGTTAAGCAAATGAAGTAAGTTATCTTTTAATGTATTTATAATTGCATGTAGTTTAATATATGGTAACATACTCTTCAAAAATAATTTTATTAAAAAAAAAATCAATAATAATTAATGATAATATATTAGATTTGTGTTTGAATTTTAAATCGACAAAGAAAATAATTCACGTTTTAAATTGCGTCTATTTTCGAAATAGTTGAAGGACGCTAAACGGATATTATAATTGTTATAGGGAAATCGATTCTATATAATATTCTAGTAATACTCATACGATATTGTATCGTTATTTACCAGGTCCAGCTCTTGCGTCAGTAGACGGTCAACAAAGTATTGTTACACTAAATTTAGATTAGAATGTGATTATGATAATGTTGACTATTCTTTGCGAAAACTATGCTCAATATATGAATGTATGTAAAAGTGGGAAATGTTTTTATAGCAGTGCGTCTAAAATTTAATATCAAATAAATTTAATCGGAATATGTAAAGTGTTTAAATTTTGCCTACTATTGTATTCTATTCTATAATTAAAGCGACCATTTGTCTTGAATTTATATGCCCACCCTCATATACAATAAATATTCATTTATATTTTTAAATTAACATTTTACATAAATAGTTTATCATTTAATTTCTTTATTGTTCCCATTTCAATATATTAAGAGTATAGAAGAAAATTAATTCAATTGGAAGAAACTAAATACATATGCTTAGTCCTAGCCAACATTCTATAAAGAGTGTTCACTAGAATTTTTATGTTATAACTTTAGTATTTAATATTTTATCTTGATATATTTTTCGACATTAGATTTTCTTAATGGCAAACCTATGCTTACATAAGGATTTAAATGTAATAAGAAAATAAAGAATGTTCCCTTTTGTAGTTCGGGAAGTACAGCATTGTCATTTGACAAGGTACGAGGGTCGTTCAATAAATCCTTAGAAAAAGATGGACAAAAACTGTTTTTTAAAAAAACTTTTTTTATTTTTCAACATAATCTTCTTTTAGCTCTATACACTTTCCCAACCGTTTTTCCAAAATTTTTATCCCGTCCAAGAAATAGGATTTCGGAAGTTCTGCAAAATACTCATCCGTTTGAGCAATGACGTCCTCGTTGGAAGTGAACCGTCGTCCGCCAAGCCATTTCTTCAGATTGGGGAAAAGAAAATAGTCACTCGGGGCCAAATCTGGTGAATAAGCGGGATGCTGCAACAATTCCATTCTCAATTCCACAATTTTGGCCATGGAAACAGCGCAGGTGTGCACACGCGCATTGTCATGATGCAAGAGGATTTTTTTCTTCTTCAGATGGGGGCGTTTCTCTTTGATTTCCTAGCTCAACCGTTGCAATAACGACGCGTAATACGCTCCTGTTATTATTTTTCCTTTTTCCAAGTAGTCGATAAAAATGATGCCCTGCGAATCCCAAAAGACCGTGGCCAGCACCTTGCCGGCCGATGGCACAGTTTTCGCCTTCTTCGGAGCCCGTTCACCCTTGAAAATCCACTGTGATGACTGTCTCTTCGTTTCTGGAGTGTAGTAGTGTATCCAGGTTTCGTCCACAGTGACATATCGACGAAGGAATTCGGCAGGATTGCAATGAATGAGTGCCAACATAGCCTCAGAGTCCACTACACGATTGCGCTTATTCTCCTCTGAGAGCAAACGCGGCACCCATCTTGCCGAAATTTTTTTCACAGACAATTTTTCATGCAAAATTGAAGCGACTGTACCTTGTGATATGCCCGTGGCCTCAACTAATTCGCGCACTTTAATTCGCCGATCGTTCAAAATCAGATCGTGGATTTTGTCGATGATTTCAGGAGTAGACACCTCAACTGGGCGTCCTGAACGATGTTCATCTTTTGTGGATGAACGGCCACGTTTAAATTCATTCACCCAATTGTAAACCGTAACAAACACAGGTGCAGATGTGCCATGAACTGCATCCAACTCGGCTTTGATTTCTTTCGGGCTTAAGCCTTTCAAATGGAGATGTTTGATGACAGTCCTAAACTCGCTTTTTTCCATTGTTATGCACAAATAAATTTCGTTAACTTTAATCGACGATAGAAATTGACCTACGCTATGGATCGAGCTGAAATTTTGACAGCTTTCCTGTCGATAATGCTACTATCTTTACCGACACTACGAGCGCAATTTTTTAAGATTTTCTAAGGACTTATTGAACGACCCTCGTATCATTTGCTTAGCTTAAGATTTGTTAAAGAAATAAAACCCAAAAATAAAACCCAAATGCAACTGAAAAAAGCCATTGTATCCGCGAAAAGTGACTTTTTAGTCTAAAGATCCCATTGACCCGTGACCGTTACCGTCAATTCTAAGCGCTATGGTCGTATGACAACCGATTTTTTTTGGCCTGAACTTGAATATTTTCATCTGGAGCATATTTATTTTAACAAAACCGTACCACAAGCCACACAAAACGACTAATTTTCGCATTATTGTGCGAAAAGTTCCCAGGACGGATAAAAACTTTGGACAAAAGTGGTGATTCTGCCGTAGCAACGTTTCTCTAGCTATGAGGCTGATTTCCGGTTCGGTGGATACTTCAATAAATAAAATTGCCATATATAGGGCAATAAAAACTCAAAAACAACCGAAAAAAGCCATTGTATCCGCGAAAAGTGACTTTTTAGTCTAAAGATCCCATTGGCCCGTGACCGTTACCGTCAATTCTATGCGCTATGGCCGTATGATAAACTATATTTTTTTTTGCCTGAACTTGAATATTTTAATCTGGAGCATATTTATTTCAACAAAAAGGCGTCACAAGCCACATAAAACTACTAATTTTGGCTTCATTGTGCGAAAAGTTCCCAGGACGGATAAAAACTTTCGACAAAAGTGGTGATTCTGCCGTAGCAACGTTTCTCTAGCTATGAGGCTGATTTCCGGCCTAGAAAATTCTCAAACTTTAGCATATTTAAAAACCAATATAATTACAGCTCCAAATATTCGTAAAATTCATCAAAAATTACCTCAGACGAATCTACCCCTGCAAAAAATCTTGTGTTGGTCATTGCTACGTAATGGAAAGGTCCAAGCATTATAATGAAATAAAATTTTAATTGTAATTCCGAATTTGGAGTATGTTATATTTAACTTTAAATAATAATTTTTTTATATATCAGTTTTTTTCATCATTTAGAACTTTTTTTTTAAAATTTTTTTTCTTATTTTAACATATTTAACGTTTTACGTTTGAATGTACCATGTGTATAAGCTTAAATCCGCTGTGTTTTTAGTCAAAAAACACATGTTTTTTTCATAGAAAGCAAAAGCAAATTTATTGAAAGTACTTGTTCTCGCTAGCTACACATTTTTCCCATCTCTCGGGCAATTTGTGGATACCACGCCAAAAAAATTCCTTCTCTTTCGAGGCAAACCACTCATCAAGCCATTTTCGGACGTCTTCATAATAATCGACGTGCTGCTCAGCGAGCGCGTGGCCCATCGACGAAAACAGGTGGTCGAAAGGGGCTAGGTCTGTTGAATAAGCGGGGTGGGAGAGCACCTCCCAGTTGAGTGTCTCCAAGTAGTTTCGGACCATTTTTGACGTGCGCGATGGTGCGTTGTCGTGGAGGAAAATCAGCTTGTCCATCCTTTTTTCACGCAGAGCACGGTGCAATTTGATCATTTGTTGGTGGTAGCGGTGGACATTGACGATACCCGGCTGATCCCATCAAACGCACAGCATCGTCTTCCATCCGAAGCGATTTGGTCTTGGGGAAGATGTTGATGGTTGGCTGGGATCAACCCACGATTTTTTGCGTTTAGGATTCTCTAAATATATCCACTTTTCATCGCCTGTTCGATGCAGGAATGACGTTCTTTCATTTTCCGATCTTATCAATCTTCCCCATGGCCCGCAGACGCATGGAAATGGCTGGTTGAGTAACACCAATTGCTCTGCGAGCATTTTTTGCGATTGGGTATCGTCTTCGTCCAAAGAGCCAGCAATTGATGGTCCTCCACCTTCCTAGGCCGATTTGCACACTTCTTGTCCCACAAGTCAAAATTGCCGTCGTTGAACCAACGAAACCAATCTCGGCACGTTGTTTACCAAAGGAAAAAGTATGTTGTTGTACGAAATTGCTGACAATGTACACTGATTAATGTTGACAGATGTCAAACTCATAAAAAAAAGTAGCTTAATACGCTCACTTACGCCATCTATGACCAAACAGCGGATTTAAGCTTACACACCTGGTAAATTTCTTTGACTATTAATAATAAACTTATTGATTTAGTATAAATAATATAAGATACATATAAAAGCTTTTAAACCATATTCAATATTGTACAGATTTAAATATATTTGAATTATGAGTATGCGAACCCCACCCCCTTCCCCATGAATATGCTTAAAAGAAAAAAAAAGGATCAACTTTCGTAATAAACCGTCACAATAATGATTGATTTTATTTTATATTATAAAATCAAAGAAATTTCAAACTTTATTCGAAAATAAAATAGAGGCCAAAACATTAATCATTTCAATCTAATTAAAAATGAAAAAGGAAAAATTGTTTTTGCCATATGAGAACATAAAAGTTGAAGGATATTTATGCATACACTTGCGTGTGGAAATGGCTTGTTGACGTTGTTTGGTTAATGTATAAATGCTTCCTTCTTTCAATTTGAATAAACCGTAAAAATAAAATCGATTTTTTCCATTTTTACACATTAATATATAGAATCATCTACGAATCCTTTTATAATAATAAGTAAAAATTAAAGGATTTATACGATACGAAAAGGTGTAAACTATTTAAAAATATTATAATATAGATTTTAGAATTCCGATATTTTTGAAATTTTCTTAAATTTCAACAATTATCTGCTAAAATAACAAATTACAATATAATTTAGCTTTAATTCAATAATCCCTTTTTATTCTTATATAAAAAAAATAATTACAATAAATTTTAATAAAAACTAAAATATTCACTCAATTTTAACTAAGATAGAAGTCTGTATGTGAATTTATGGAACCTTAAACTACTATAAGGGGTAACCAAAATTACTTCCTTTTTATACATACATACACGTGCAGTCTTAGGAGATAATATGTCTTTAGAAAAAAAAATATATTATGATTAAAAGTAGAATTATTTTTAAAGTTAAACAGAAATTTTATATGCAAATAGTTAATTGAATTAAATTTTGTTTTACTCGAACACATACAGAGTATGTAATAAAGATTTTTGTAAAATTTTATATTTTCTACTTCGTATCATACCTATGTTCATACTATAATTAATTTCAATATTTTGTATTACACTTTCTCAATGCTGATCTCAGAGGTGTAAGGTTATTAAAAATTGTCACCCCGACAATGTCAAGCTTCTAATTGCTCCCAAATGTTGTTTATTGTTCAGAAAATATATCTACTCGTATAAATTGTAGATAATAAAGAAAAATATGTCTTAAAATTATAAATTCTACTTAAATGGGGTTGCCCCCAGTTGAGAATTAGGATGCTTGAAATTCTACGACTAAATTAAACATTTATTATTTATGGTCGCAAAATGCTCGGCTTCTTATAAATGTCTCTAATTATTTCATTTTGATTAAATTAATAATACGAATCTTCTCTAGTTTTACGAGTAAATACACATTGTCACGAATTCTAGACTGTACAATAATTTATATACTTTATAGTATTAGGTATATAGTTTAAGGTATTTGCAATGAGGAGATTTTAGCAGAGGTATGAGGTGTCGTAGATCTTAGTTAACCACGGAAAGTACAATAGTAAAAGGCATATTCCGTTCGTCCTTCTTTAGAATCTAAAAAAAAAACTTAAAATTTTTATAAACTTTCATTTTTATAAAATGGTAATGTACGTGTATTGGGTTGTTCGGAAAGTAGTTTCGTTTTTAAAAAAATGAAAATGAAACTATTTTTTTATAGTGAATCCACGCTCATAAAATTTTATTAATTGATTTGAATTAAACGTTTTACCGTCTAAACAATTTTGTAGGGACCGGAACAAATGATAATCGGAAGGTGCTAGGTCTGGAAAGTATGGTGGGTATGGCAGTATATCCCATCCAAGCTCTAAAAGCTTTTGCCGAGTGGTCAAACTTGTATGTGGTTTCGCATTATCATGTTGGAACACTATACCTTTCCTATTGACCAATTCTGGCCTTTTTTCTTTAAGTGAATCATTCAATATGTCCAACTGATGACAGTACACTTCAGAATTGATCGTTGTGTTGCTCGGTAAGAGCTCAAAATGAACGATTCCTTTGAAATCCCACCAAACAAATAGCATAACCTTTTTTTGATGAATATTGGCATTTTTATGAATATAATTTTTTTATGAAATCCTTTATATAACCTTTATAAAGTAAATAAATGCTTTAAAAAAGTAAAATATGCCGAAAATGCTGTTTTCCATTTTCCTTATTTAAAAGGGTATCAACCAGAAACTAATGTAGAGAAGCAAGCCTTGCTATGTCAGCTGTCAAAATACATATGATTATGCGGCTTAAGAGTGAAGTTTATTGTGAAAAAATTCAATTAAGTCCTCTTTTGGGAAACAAGTAAAGAAATTACTTTCTGGACAACCCAATATAATAGCTGTCTTCCATTGGGAAAATTTTGTTACTCACAAGTACTTCTAGCTACTCGCAGCTACTCCTGCTCGTACAAATGACTAGTTCGCATGAGTAGTTACGCATACAATTTACGGTAGGGGTAATTTTTAGTTATCAAAATGAAAATACATGGCTTAGCGGGTTCGTTGGTTATGTTGAAGTGTCATATTTTTGTTTTTATTGTTTCTGTGTGAATAAACTCAGTTTTTATTATTTATGTGTGAATAAACTCAGTATTGTTGTTGGCTATTTTGAGGTTATATTTTATTTCTGTCATTAAATTCTGCGTTCCATTGGGTATATCTACTCGCAAGTATATACCTGTGAGTAGCAAAATTGTTCCAATGGAAAACAGCTAATGTAAAGAATTTAGATTTACAATTTTTTTTAAGAATGTGCGAATTGGAAATTATTTTCCGGAATCATAGCTTGATTTTTAAAAGTTTTGGTTATAATTAAATAATTTAATGCATTCTTTTTAATAATTAGAGTCAGTTATTCGAACTATGCTCGTATAAAGAATTTTATGAACAAAAAAACAAAATTAATTATTTTTTACGTAATCACTTTTACTACATTTTGAAATTTTTTTTTAAAACAATAGTTGGTTTTGAGTAAATTATATATTTAAAAATGATTTTGTTAAAAAATACATAAACTTACCATAGAAATTATGATTAAAGAATGTTGAAAATTATTTGGACTAGGTTTGGAGGTTTGGTTTTTATATTATGATTTTTCAATTGAAGGATGGACTTAATTGGGAACTTTTAATTTAACTAAAAGAGCTAAATATAGTTTTTATTAAAATTAATTATTAAAAAAAAACTAAATAATAATTATAATAATTTCTATTAAAATTATCTTTTCAGAATTATTCACGAGAGTGGTTTTACATCCGAAGACTTTAAACAATATCGGCCGGTTGTCTACAGCAACACAATACAATCTTTAGTTGCAATTCTTAGAGCAATGCCAAATCTGAGTATCCAGTATGGTAATAATGAAAGAGAGGTAATAAAATTATTTTTATGTTCACACGAAATTTGTAATGATTCTTAAAGAAGAAATTTTCAAAGACTTTGTACTTTTTAGCACAGTTAAATTGTCTTAGAGAAAAATTTTACAATTCTAGTGCAGTTCTAGTGTGGTATTAATTTAAAAACGCAGATCTAAAATTTCCAATAAATTAATTATCACTAAAACCATTTAGCATACTTAAAAGTCCTTTTCATCACAGATCATGCTAAATACAAGTTCAAGTTCAAGTTTACTATATTGCATATCCTTGACATTTTACATTTTTCTCCTAATACAATCTTAATACTATTTTCTCTTAAGAATATTTAATCCTCGCTCAATCTTTGTCTTTATTGGCTCTTAGCTTTTTGCTATTCTAATACATATATAATATTTTATTTACCTTTATTATGACATTTAAAAAAAAAACATGCTTACACCCTAAACCTAACCTTAACCCTTAAATTTACTCATAAACTAAACATGTGGTTTTTATGCAATTATTCTTAAAACTAATCTTAAAATTAAATTCTTTGTTTGAATCCGGCAACTGGTGCGTTTGTTGTGTTCTCTTGATTCCCTTCGGTGCTCCCGACCTCCAGTGATGTAATTGCTAATCTCGACGTTGTCCCTTTGGCTTCTTTTTGTAGATGTGAATACGTTGTTCCAGAGCTTCTTCTATATCCTCCATAAGAAGTACCGATGACAGGTACTTGGAGTTTCTCAAGATATCCAAAAATATGTTATCCGTTAGCTGCCTTACTTCCCTGTTTTGATGATGTGGTAATGATTTAACCCATTTGTGCATTATTCCCATTTGCCGTACTACAAATGGGGAAACACCTGCCTCCCTGTACAACCTGTCGTTTGATCTGCCGAGCCCTGTGGCTTTTCGTAGGATCTTCCTTTTTATACTGTGCAGTTCGGTTGCTACTTTTGGGGAAAAGGATGACCAGATGGGGTCTGGCCGTAGCATAAATACGCTCTTATATGTAAAATGCTTATAAATAATGAGTTTGACGTTCTTACATAGGATTTCTGAGCGATACATTCTCAGAAGCTTGTTAAGATTTAATAATGAGTTTGACTTACGATTCTCCACGCGTCTCATTACCGAGTCACCCGTATCTCCAAATCCGAAGTCTACAAATTTCTTCTTCCCTGACGGCGTGAGGCACAAGCACTCTAACTTTGGAATGTTTACTTGAATATCCCTTCCCTTATAGTATTCTGTCAGTTTATTGACTGATAACTTCATACCTTCCCAACCGACTCTAGGTCGCGTTGATGTACTGTAAACTAGGGTAACGTCGGCGTATAATACCATATGAGTATTTTCGCTTAATTTAACCTTACATATATCTGAAATGTAAAGTTTATATGGCTTCGGACTAATTAATGAGCTTTGCGGTATGTCTGACAATACCTCGAAGAACCGCAAGTATACGAGGTCTGTTCAAAAAGTATCGCGAATTTTGTGTTTTTTCAAAAATTATTTATTTATTCGTGAATATCTATTTTGTCCCCTTCAAAGTAATCCCCACCAGATATTATACACTTGTGCCAACGTTTTTCCAATCCTCGAAGCACCTCAAAAAATCAAATTTTTGTGATCTTGTTCAGCTCCTCCTTCGATGCCGTCTTTATCTCCTCAATCGTAGCGTAGCGTCGTCCTTTCATGGGACTCTTCAGTTTCGGGAACAAGAAAAAGTCACAGGGGGCCAGATCCGGGAAATACAATGGCTGCGGTATAGTTAGTGTGTTATTTTTGGCCAAAAATTCGCGCACAAGCAACGATGCGTGAGTGGGGGGTCATTATGGTGCAAAAGCCAATTTTTGTTCTTTCACAAATCCCGGCGTTCCTGACGGATTGCTTCACGCAACTTGCGCATAACTTGTCGGTAATATTCCTTATTGACCGTTCTACCCTGTGGCAAGAACTCATGATGCACGACGCCCCTGCAATCGAAGAAAACTGTAAGTTAAACCTTCACATTCGACCGAACTTTGCGCGCTTTTTTCTCGGCCCTCTGAGAATATTTTGTACTACCGATAAACGTTGCTTCTTAAGCAACGTTTATCGTTTATAAATAAACGCAATTAATTTTGCTCCATTTTTTGGAATGGGCAAAAATAGAAGACGAGCCAAAACACGTGCAAGCAAAGCAGCTGGCAAAAATTAACTGAACATTCGCAATGGCCGAACTTGTCGGCATAAGTGAGAGATATGAGTACCAACATAACGCCACACAAAAAAAATCAAAAAAATACGTAACCCGCGGAAATTCAAAATTCGCGATACTTTTTGAACAGATCTCGTACATATCCACATTTCAGTCTGGCTTTTCTAAAAACTAGAAAACTGATTATTAGATTAATCAGATATTTTGGAGATTTCATTTTAATGAGTTTGAATATGATACCCATGTGTGGTACGCTATTGAATGCCTTTTCAATATCTCGCGAACGGTTTTTAATTCGTTCCAGTATAACGTCTGTGTGTCTACCTTTAAAAGTGCGTGCCTTCACAAAGCCCATATCATACTAGATACCTGTCTATACCTTTAATTTAAATCTTAATAAATATAATTTTTTATCACTTGCTCAAACATCCTATTTGAAAAAATTATCTGTAAAATTTCAAATGTAAACAAATTCGTTTGATGACCGTTAATATTTCTTACAACACAAAAAAGGCTCGGCGGCACATTCCTACATCTTCTATTTGATATTAGGTCAGAACGAACTTTTTTTTATCACTTTGTCATATGTGCTATTAGAAAATTATCTGTTCAAAATTTTAAATATAAGCAAACTTTCTTGGTGACAGTGAAAAAAAACGGTTTTACACATTAAAAAAATTGAGGACTAGGTCATACTGGCAAAGCTTTTGAGGTTCAGACCCCGAATTAGAAAATAATTAGTTCAAAAATGCCAATGTAAATAAAAAAAATTTCAATAAATTTATGTTTTCAGAGTGACGCAAAAATGGTATTCGATGTATGTCAACGAATGCACGATACAGAACCATTTTCAGAAGAACTTTTAGCAGCTATGAAAAGATTATGGCAAGATTCCGGTGTACAAGAGTGCTTTTCTCGCAGCAACGAATATCAACTAAATGACTCAGCTAAATAGTGAGTACCAAATAATTAGATTTTTTTTTTATAAAGTTTTTTCCACATTTTTACTAAATTGTTGAAGATTTCCATTTGCCTAAAAAGAGTATTGAATCCAAAATGGGCATCGATGGTTTTTCTATTAAAAAGTACACATTATTTATATATGAAAAATATATTTGAAAAAAAAAATATTAATTATAATTTTAACATTGACGTGGGATCAATTTAAATTTTAATGGTTGAACTGGTATATAAGTTGGATTCACTTTATACGTAAGGGTGCCATAGTTGTATTCCACATGATAATTTCGGAAAATCTGAAAATGAAAAGACGATTATTACAAAGATTTTTATTCAAACAACAATAAATAGTTAATAAATTTATTATCTAAAAAATATTAGTTATTATTTTATTCTAATAAAAAAAGCCGTTTTTTATCAAAATACCAAAATTGCTGTTCTATAAAATTATTTTTGATTAGTTCGTCTGGACACTGATTTAGGTCGATTGGCTTTTAGGAAACTACTTTGGATTCATAACTAAATCATATCGATTCCCAAATTAACATAAAAAAAACCTTTACAGTTCCTTCCTCACAAGTGTTCATAATATCATCAATATTAATTTTTTATTCACCTTCTTTCAATCTAAGTAATTGCTTTATGATATTTATTAAAACAAAAGAAAAAACAAAATTCATTATTAATGCAAATATTAATCTTAACACTCAATAAACTCAAAGGAAAAATTAAATTAATAATAAATTTGATTCTATAAATAGAAAAAGAATAATAATAATTTTTTGTCTGCATCCGAAGACCTAACTAAATCACTGTTCATTCATCTTTCAAAAGATAATCTAAGATCTATCTACCTTTTGATTTTAATATTAAGAAATTATTTGTATCCATATTATAAATTTATTGTGATGCTTGTAAAATTATCTTTGGTCATTGAATATTTATTAGGTAGACTTTTGGAGAAAAAGAAGTTTTTATGACAAACTCTTTTACAATAATTTAATTCAATGACCCAACAAATATTGGTCATCAGTTAAAATTGATCTTTATCGCCAATACAATTTTTCAATTTTAATAGAAAATATTCTCAATTTCATGGGGCTCCTCAATGACACTGAAATATTTTTCTTCAAATTTTTATTTTTGCCTTCTAAAAAATTTTTTTTTTAATATTGATAAATTACATAGTTTATTAAAATAATTTTTATAAAAATTTATCAAATTAATAACTACGATTAAAATAATAAATTTAATGAATTGCTTACTTTGGCAAGAAGCATATTCAATTCGATTTCGGCAAAACGTCTTCCAACACACATACGACGACCAAATCCAAATGGTAGACTTACAAATGGATGGATTTTCTGCCCAGCATGGGGACATTGTCTATTTTCTATTTAAATATTGAAGAGATTTCTTTAAATAATTTTGAACTAATAAAAGAAACACCCGATTAAACGAACCCATTTCATTCTGTTTCATCCAACGCTCTGGAATATATTTAGCTGGTTCGGGAAAATATGCAGGATCATTAGAAACTATTAAATGTGGAAATATAACGTGTGTCTAAAAAACAAATATAGTTTTCAATAAATACGGATTTAATTTGAATTGAAAAACAATTAATAATTTTACTTTACCCCTTTTGGAATATGATAACCAGAAATTATGGCATCGGACTGTAAACTTCTACCATTCGCAACGACAACTGGATACATTCTGAATTTGGTTTTTAAAGAATGGTTAGACAATCGGACTTTTTTCCTACTTAAAGAATTATAAATTGAATGGTTTTCAACCTTAAAGTTTCTTTGATGCAAGCTCTCAGATATGGTATTTTTTCCAATATGTCTTGATTTATAGGCGCATCTCTATCTGGCATTGCAGATCTTAGCTCATCAAATAGTTTCTTCTGTTTATCTGGATTTTTACTCAGCTGATATATGGTCGAAGATGCTGCTACAGATGTCTAACAAATTTACAATTAAAAACTTTTACTAATAAATAATATATTTATATAAAATAATTTCGAACATGATTGCGATCACATTTTATACAGAAGCAAAAACATAGAAGTTAAAATCGAAACGTACTGTATCAACACCAACTAAAAATAAATCCAATGCCAAAACGGCTGCAATCCTTCGATTTCCTGTCTTTTTAACAATTCTTTCAACAATCGATATATCCGCTTCATCTTTGATTTCAGTACATTTTTCAGCTTCTTCCATTGCGATATTGATATGCTTCATAGCCAATCTATGTAAATAGATTTTCAATTTGAGAAAAACAAACAAAAATTCAAGTAAAAAAAAATTACAAATAAAAAAGATAAATTAGAATTGCAAAAGATCGATTGAATATTGGAAAATTAAATATAAATCACACTAACTCAATAAAGCTATCGAGAGCTGATATATAACTTTTGTACGCTCTTGTCTGATAGAATCTCCAGATTGGCATTCTTAGCTCAACTTCGGCAACCGTCCAGAAAAACGTGTTAATTGCATCAATAATTTTTCTTGAATCTTCATTCCCTTCTTTCGATAAACATCCAAGACGTGTATCAAGTGCAACACGGCCAACAGCTACAAAAATATTTATAGATAAAAATAAATTTTTTGATACCATATACATGTATGTGTAAATAAAAATTTACATTGCATTTAGAAAAAAAAAAACTTTATGTGACCATATGTGTATGTACATATGGGAAATAAAAATATATCATGTTTAGTGCAGGCCAACATTAATAATTTACTAAGAAACTTGAAGTTCTATTAGATCTGTTGATAAATGAGACCGTCTCAAGTACACTTGAATATTCTTGAACTTCTTCGTTCCAAATAAGAGTCGGTCTACTATCTACTATCGTTTATACTTTTCGCCACTAATTAGAACATATTAGACATCTATATTTATCCTTAATGTAATTTGGCAAAAGTTTCGCTAATTCTATTTTCATAATATTCTTTTGATATTATTCGTCTAATATTTGATCGGGAAGTGGGTGGGGGGGTTGTGTTGTTTGGAAAGTATTTTTGGTTTGTTTTCAAACTATTCTGTATGAACATACAGAACTAACTATTCTGAGCGCCTAAATAAAACTATTTCTTGTTAACAAAAATATTCCATTGTTAAGAATTACCAAATTATCGAATTGTATCGTTTCTTCTTTGCATTAAAACACCTTGCACTACCCTTTATCTAATATATTGGATTGTTCGGAAAGTAATTTTCACAACCAACTTCACACTTAAGCCGCATAATCATATGTATTTTGACAGCTGACATAGCAAGGCTTGCTTGTGAAAAAATTCGATTGATTCTGCACAGTAGTTTTTGGTTGATACCCTTTTAAATATGTAAAGTGAGAAAAAGCATTTTCGGCATATTTTACATTTTTACTCTAGAAAAGATAAAAATGCTCTTCAAGCAAGAAAAAAATTATCCGATGTGTATGGAGAAGATGTGTTAAGTGAGCGCCAGTGCCAAAACTGGTTTACAAAATTTCGATCCAAAATTTCTGGTTTACAAAATTTCGGTTTACAAAATTTATTTTCTACTCCAAAGATCCTGGAGTAGAAAAGATGAACCGGCTAAAAGCATTTCGAAAGCCAATATTCATTACAAAAAAGGTTATGCTACCTGTTTGGTGAGATTTCAAAGGAATCGTTTATTTTGAGATACTATCGAGGAATACAACGATCAATTCTGAAGTGTACTGTCATTAGTTGGACGAATTGAATGATTCACTTAAAGAAAAAAGAGCCAGAATTGGTCAATAGGAAAGGTATAGTGTTCCAACAGGGTAATGCGGAACCACATACAAGTTTGACCATTCGGCAAAAGTCACTAATTGGACCAGACTGGACAATATTTAATTAAATAAAATATTAATTCACTATAAACAAATCGTCTTTCATTTTTATATAAAAAAAAACGAAAATACTTTCCGAACAACCCAATACTTTTCTTTGACATGTTTATGTTAACATAAATTAAATTCCATTTCGTTGGGAATATAATCGATAGAAGAGTTAAAGTACATCCAACTTTACATGGAAGATACGTTCTTTTTTTTACATGGTACTCGTAGATACGTTCCAACAAAAACCGTGTTTAAGAGAATAGTGCAAAAAAAAAGACACGTTGCCTTTGTAAAATTTGACAATGTGTTCGAAAGATTTTTTTTTTTTTTTATAAAAAACGCATATCATGAAAATAAAAACTAAAAAAATCGTGCAAAAAAGCAATAATGAAAACGCATATTTTATAAATTCTATTATACAAAATACAGAAAAATGTTAGTCCATAACTATAGACTAACATACGAGGGTCATTCAACAAGTACTTAGCCTACAAAAGAAAAACGAAAATTTTTGAAAGGTGGCAATTTATTTTTCCACATAATCTCCTTCAAGCTCGATACACTAGGCCCAGCGATACTCTAACTTTTTTAACCCGCCCAAAAAATACATTTTCTCGAGGGAAGCAAAATAGGCCTCCGTGGCGACGATGACCTCCTCATTCGACCCAGATCTATTTCCGGCGAGTGATTTTTTCAGGTTTGGAAACAAAAAGTCATAGGGCGCCAAATCTGGAGAGTACGGTGGATGGGGCAGCAATTCGTAGCGCAATTCGACCAATTTAGCCATGGCGACGGCGGAGGTGTGAGCCGGCGCGTTGTCGTGGTGAAACAGCACTTTTTTCTTCGCAAAGCGGGGCCGCTTTTTCTTCAATTCGACGTCAAATCGGCCCAATAAGTCAGCATAGTAGCGCCCCGTAGATTGTTTTACCCTTCTCGAGGTAATCGATGTGGATCACACCTTGTGTATCCCAGAAAACGGTGGCCATCACCTTTCCGGCCGATCGAACAGTCTTCGCCTTCTTCGGAGCACGTTCGCCGGGTGAAGTCCACTGTTTCGACTGTTCCTTGGTCTCTGGTGTGTACCAGTGAATCCATGTTTCGTCGACGGTCACGAAACGACACAAGAACTCCGCTGGATTGCGCTGAAACAGCGCCAAACACGTCGCCGATGTGGTCTCACGGTTGCGCTTGTTTTCCGGTGTGAGCAAACGCGGCACCCATCGCGCCGACAGCTTTCTCATGCCCAGTTCTTCGTGTAGAATATGATGCACCGTTCCTACTGCGATGCCCACAGTCTCAGCTATCTCGTGAACCTTCAATCGACGGTCTGCCAACACGAGATCGTGGACTTTTTTAACGTTTTCCTCCGTAGCAGCCGTTTTCGGGGCACCTTGGCGTGGCTCACCAAAAACCGACGTGCGGCCACGAACAAACTCGTTGAACCAATTCTTGACGGTCGCCATCGAAGGAGAAGAGTCACCATACACAGCATCCAAGCGATCTTTGATTTCGCTGCGCGTTTTCCCTTCCAAAAACAAGAATCTAACCAACGAACGATATTGTTCTTTTTCCATTTTTGTGCAACCGACCGACACGCTCGCTTTTAAAGGCTTTCAAAACAAAACTAATGAAGGGAATCGACTGAAACTTTGACAGTAGGCTACTGAAAGAATGTACTGCACGATGGTAAATTTCCTTTGTGACAGCAGTTCCATCGGGCGTCGAGGCTAAGTACTTGTTGAATGACCCTCGTAGATAAAAAAAATTCAAATTTAAATTAAAAATAAAAAGCTTTAATAATAATTAAATAAGAACGAAAAGCGAATATATGTATTGGGTGTAAGGGAAAGTTCTGTCGTTTTTTTTTTCTAAAGAAAAAACTAAATTTTTTTTCCACTTTTTATTCAAAAACTAATGCAAAATATAATTTCCTTTATTAGTTACAACTGTCTGCCAGCGTTCTGGCAGCTTATCCAACCCCCCTAAAAAAGAAGTCCTCGTTTTTGGACGCAAAGTATTCTTCCACTGCCATTTGGACACCTTCATAATTTATATAATCATTTCCATCAAGAAAATTTTGCAGCAACCTGAACAGATGATAGTCAGATGGTGCAATATCAGGTTGAGCTTCCCAACCCAACTCTGCCAATTTTTTGTGCGGTTTTTATTGCCACGTGTGGTCTATCGTTGCCATGGTGAAGAATTACACCCTTTCTGTTGGCCAAATATGGACGTTTACATTGAATTTCTTTATTGAAAACATCAAATTGCGAACGGTAACGATCAGCATCGACCGTATAATTTCTTTCAGCAACTCATAGTGGAGAATACCCCTCCGATCCCACCAACAACACAACATAACTTTCTTTTGATGCACGACTGCTTTGGATGTGGTCGGTGGTGTCGCCCCTTTTTTCTTACCACATGTTTATAAACTATCCACAAAAACGGTTCCCTTTTGTGACGAGCAATATTTGAACATATTGAAATTCGATCCATTAGACTTTTTTCGCTTAATTCGTGTGGCACCCAAACAGAGAGTTTGGACACAAAACCAAACCTTTTAATGTGCTCTAAAGCAGTAGTCTGATGAATTTCAAGCTTGAAGACCACTTCTGTGGAATTTAACATTGGATTTGTCCTGATCATACTGCGCGTAGCGATTCGTCATTTTTTCAAAGAAAAATCGCCCGAACGAAATTTTGCAAATCATCTCTGTTATGTTTGAGCTGTTACTGCGTCTTCTCCAAACACGCCACACAAGTTTTTTTTGCCTCCATTGCGTTGTTCCCTTTTTTAGAACTTATACCAACATACAATGTCTTAAGTGCACTTTTTCTTCACATATCTTGATAGAACTTTCCCTTACACCCAATAGTATCTGATCGAAGCCATATAAAGGTGAGGGAAAATAATGTTTTTGGGGTTGTATATCATTTAAAGGCGTTGGTCCTATCGTTTGAAGAATGAAGCATTAAGATTCCTATAATATGCAATTTACTGTGTATGGTGTGTAATTTAATTTCCGTATGACACCATAAAAACTTTAAATCCTACTTTTCCTATAAAATTAATATGTAATTGGTGGCAGAATAAATAATTTGTGGAAAGAAAATATTCGTTATTTTTTTTGGATTGTGTTATTTCAAAATTGTATAGAAAACACCAGAGTTAGGGTTGTATATAAAAATAAAAATATGGATATTTCGTAAAATTATGTCCAACACCAATCAATCCCCCCCCCCCTTCCCAACTATTCTTGATTTTACGGAAATACTTTTCGAAAGCTATCTTAGATTTCCAATTTACCTACTATTGTATAACCTAAAACTAGAATAGAACATGAGCATTTTATTGTACAATCACAATTTAAAGAGAATCGCAAACGAATTTAAGGGTAGCAGCTTCGTTTAAGGGAAGCCATGTGGAAATATGAATTATTCACTTCAAGAATTTATATATTGGGTGTTTTTTTGAGATCCCAATTGAAATTAATATAAATTTATATATATACAATATATATATTATGAAGGGGGAAGGACGATATTATTTCGCCTACTGTTATTTTAATTATTCATCTCCTCTTAAAACCACTAAGCGGAGATGAATAATTAAAATAACAGTAGGCGAAATACAATAGTAGCAAAATATTAGTAGTATTAGTAGTAGTAGGCTATGATGATTTCTTTTTCATTTGAAATCAAATATTTTCAGTCTAATATCCTTAAAGTGCTCCTCACCCACACAAAAATATTTTACCTCGATTCTGATTCTATAGTCAGGATCAATAAATAGCCCACGCAATTCCCCCAAAACGGGGAAACTTTTGGTAAATCAACGACGACGAGTAAGAATTATATATTGTTTTGTCTTTTTCCAAAATTAAATCGTGACATGAATCACAGTAATTCTACCTATTCGGACGGATAATCATAAAAAAAATGATAGAAAAGAAAGAACAGGAAAACAGCAAAACTAATACGCAAAAGTAAAGGCATCTTAGATGTTTTGGAATTTCCAAAAAAAAGTATACCATCGAAATATTCGAATGTTCACTATATATCGTCGATGTAGTTGAAAGTCGTTGACATTTGATACTTTTCATAATATGGAAGTGAGCTTTTTTTTCTATCCAAATTATGGAAATAATAGACTTATACGTGGATTATTTGTAAAGGGAAGAAAATAGAAAGTACAGGAAAAGTATGACAAATAATAGGAAAAGCGAATTTTATTCAACCAAAGCTAAATAGACCCCCAGAAAGTTTGGTTTTGATCTAGAGAAGAGAACTGAAAAAGGAAGAGACGCGATATTAATACTCGCACATAAGCGGGGGCGGTTAAATAACATTCTTGTATTTTTGGTAAGTGAATGTGCTAATCCATCTCATAAATTATTAATGTTTATTCAGTAGCCCATTTTTGGATAATTCAGTTCAGCCGAATTTTGTATTATGATTCAGAGTATATTATATATTTTGTTCGGAAGGGGTTGGGGTTAGGGGGGTGGTGTGCTTATTGCAATGGCTTAAACTGGTTTTTTTTCTGAGTATGGTTTATTCGTTGATTAGTTAGCAGCCGGTCAGTGCAAATACCGTAAATTTTTGTGGTTGTTTTCTGACTCAAACGATCAATCATTCAAATTCGAAACTAAAATTTATCCAATGTAGGTTCACTGTATCAACCACTTCAATTGCAATTTGTTGATTGCAAATTACATTTTTCAGCTACTGTGAATATCATAAGTCCATAGAGGGTGGAATAATTTGTGCTTGAAAATGCACATGTTCATTATTAGCTATAGTTTATATAAAACACTGATAAATATTTAGGAGTAAGCTATATATTTTCGTATAGGATGTTAGTTGAATTTTTTTAATGTTTTTTTTTTTCGAATCCGGTATAAATGGTTACATTAAAGTAGATTAGCAAATAAATTCGGATAGTAAAGCTGTAGATGCTTTCAATTGAACTTATAATTATTAGTCAAATGAAAATTAAATAAATAAATTTGATGTACCCCTCGAGTTTTTGATTTATTCAAGAAACCATTATTCATAAATTTATGAAATACTATATAGATTAATTATGGGCAGAAAGATAATGTTTTATCATTAACCTCATGAAAATAATTTTAGCAAAAATTTGTAATCCCCAAAACCATATTCTGCGAAGAAATTAATAAAAAAGAAAACAGTGTTTTTATTTATTCAATTTTTTAGTACACTGCTAATACGAGTATCATAATATAAAAAGGGGTATAATTTCTCATTATGCTCGAAATTATAAACATCTATTTAAGGTATTTCGTTTGATCACACACTGATTGCACAAATAAGGATAATATTAAATATTTGTTTTATAATTATTAAAAATGGATTGTACACATTTAATAAAAATAAATTAGAACATCTCTACTTGAGGAAAGTTTTTCAAAAACCGAAGAAAGTCCTTTATAGTATCGTAGATTCTTAAATTTTTATTATATCTACAACCACATACAATATGTAGCAAGCAGATTTCTTATTTTTTTATAACGAGCAATGCATATGAAATTTTTTATATTGAGCAATGCACAATTCATGAAGGAATGGAACATTTGGATCATAATGAATAACACTTTTTCGTATATGAAATTGTGCATAGACAATTATTCGAAGGATTTGGGATTACAGGGTGCATATTTAACAATATTTTCGGGGTCACCGAACTGATCAGGAATTTTGCCAAATGCCATTTTTACAGAACATTGGTTTTTGTAATTAAAGTGTGCACCCTGTAATTACTTATGACTAAAATTACTTAATAATTGATAGTTGTAAAAAAATCATGACATGTGTTTTGACATGATTTTTTTATAACGAGCAATGTACATGAATTTTTTTATAACGAGCAATGCACAATTCATGAAGGAATGGAACATTTGCATCACGATGAATAACACTTTTTCGTATATGAAAGGGATCATTGATAATTATTCGAAGGATTTGGGATTACATGGTGCATATTTAACAATATTTTCGGGTCACTCAAAATGATCACTAATTTTGCGAAATGTCATTTTTACAGAACGTTGGTTTTTGTAGTTAAAGTCTGCACCCTGTAATCAATCATGACTAAAATTACTTAATAATTAATAGTTGTAAAGAAATCATGACATGTGTTTTGACATGATTTTTTTATAATGAGCAATGTACATGAAATTTTTTATAACGAGCAATGCACAATTCATGAAGGAATGGAACATTTGGATCACAATGAATAACACTTTTTCGTATATGAAAAGGATCATAGACAATTATTCGAAGGATTTGGGATTACATGGTGCAGATTTATCAATATTTTCGGGTCACTCAAAATAATCACGAATTTTGCGAAATGTCATTTTTACAGAACGTTGGTTTTTGTAGTTAAAGTCTGCACCCTGTAATCAATCATGACTAAAATTACTTAATAATTAATAGTTGTAAAGAAATCATGACATGTGTTTTGACATGATTTTTTTATAACGAGCAATGCACATGAAATTTTTTATAACGAGCAATGCACAATTCACGAAGGAATGGAACATTTGGATCATAATGAATAACACTTTTTCGTATATAAAAGGCTGCATAGACAATTATTCGAAGGTTTTGGGATTACATGGTGCAGATTTATCAATATTTTCGGGGTCACTCAAAATAATCACGAATTTTGCGAAATGTCATTTTTACAGAACGTTGGTTGTTGTAGTTAAAATCGCCATGTTAAAGTTCAACTTTTTCTATTTTGAGTGAAAATTAATAATTTACTGTATGGAAAACAACTTTAAATAGCTTTGTTTGGTATATTTATTATTAAATTAATTTCATAGCGTTTCATTCTATTCTAAATTTGTGATTCTATATTTATATATAAAACGAAAAACAATAAAAATTAATGTTGAGGAAATTTCATAAACTAATGACATTAATAGAATTTCCTTTCCCTCTCCTATTTTACATTTTTCTATACATCAGGAATTATCTACCGTTCGAAATTTTGTTCTCATGTATTTAATGCAATAGAAAACGCAGATATTTTACATTGAAACAAAAAAAAAAGAAAAAAAGTATAATAACAGATAAAAAAGAGCCTCCATTAAAGCTCATTTACTACAATATTTGGCGCCTTCCCGCCTCCCATTCAGTTCATTTTTTTTTATGATTGGGTTTGTCTGAGGGCGGTTAATTTTCTAGTTTTCGTTAACTTAGCTTTGTTGGTGCATACAAAATTATCCATGGTTCACCCCCATTGTCACTGTGAAATGACTTTTCTGCACGATATTTATTATAATAGTTTTCTTGTATTTTCACATGTTCTATTTACTCCAATAAGTTCCTGTCTTTATGTATGTATGTATGTATGTATACTAGTAGCTTTTATCTGCCCTCTCCCCTTTTGTTTGTACCTAATTACAATATATTCCCTACAATCCTATGTGTTATCCCTTTCTCAATTTTATGGACTATGTTCATTTTTTCTATGTTCGTATTTTGGTCGGTTTCTTTGTATTTTAATTAATCAATTTCTCTTGCACTTTTGTTCAATTTACCATTTTCATTCCAGTTTTTTTCCCTTCTATTTCTCTTACTCTAATACGACATGATAATAATTATGTACACTTAAATAGAAACTTTTGTCTATATAATAATGGTAAATGAATGTAAAAAAATATCAAATAAAAAACTGCAGCTTACATTCTAACGCCCATTTGTACAGTTCGTGTAGAAAGTCTCCAGGCAATTCGTTATTTTCGTCGCGCATTTCATGCATTCTGATTATAAATATAAAAAAAAAACAATTTTAAGAAATTATCTTTAATTATCAAATTATTTACCTAAAAGAATTTTATTTAATTAAATATTATTTACCTTTCAATAAAATCCTGTGCAATGTCATTTAATGGTGCAATGTATTTTCTTGCTGTTTGAGGTTGAAGTAGAACATGTTGCACTTCTGTACGAAATGCATTCCACTTTTCACCGTGACTAAATAAAAAAAAAACGTTGCTTACTCTTTTTTTAATTAAATACAAAAAAAAGCTAAAAATATTTGTTTTTCAGTTTTTAAGGATAAAAATTAAAGGAAAAAACAAATAAACAATCCCTTATTGACATCAATTCAATAAAAAAAAAGATACTTCTTTTTATTAATCATATTTATTTCGAAACAATTTCTACTAATCCACTTAAATTTATCGATAAAATACATATTTTGTTTGTTAATTAATATCACGACATATGATTTTATAGTAAATATATTGGATTTTATTATAGTGTATGTACAAATACTACTAATTATTTTATTGCCCTAAAGAATAGTTATGATGACTGGCGGTTATTATCCTATAAAGTTTAATGACCAACAATTGAATTATTAATAATTAAATGGCGACAAAAATTTATGGGACCATAAATGGTAAATTTAATTACTATATTTAAAAATAGGATTTCTTTAAAAAAATTGGAAATTAAAATTTTTTCAACCATATTTTCATAAAATATAAAACGTTTAGAAAATTATGAAGATTATTTTTCACACATTGGTCAAACATTGGCAAACTCGTTTACTCAACAATCATTCCGAAATTCTGGGCAAGGACTTTTATGATGTTCAACTTACTAGGGTCATATCATATAACTTCGGAGACTTTAAAAACAAACAAACTATTCTTCGTTAATGGTTAAGCTTAGAAAAGCTGGTTTTCTAAATTTTTTGCATTTTGCGTTAATGGTTAAGCTTAGAAAAGCTGTTTTTGCTTTACCAGGTCCAACCGATATTTTCTATAAAAAGGATATGCAGCTTGTAATAGAATCGAAATTTTTTGCACCACATACTTAATTGGTATTCCTCCACAATTTTTAGAAAATTTAATTTGAAAATAAAACTAACCAATATTTTTAAAATATAATTTTTTTGCTATTTTGCATTTTTTTTTTGTTAAAGTAAAAATGATACAAAGAAATTTATACTGATCCTTGTTCTTCCATATAAAGATTATATAAGTGAGATGAAACTTTTAAATTATGAATTTATATTTACTTTGACAAAATATTTCTATAAGCTTTTGTTTTTGGGCTTAAAATTATAATTTCTGATGAATATGCCTTACTAAATTATAATCAGTCTTGAAATTGGAAATAAATTATACAAAAATGTAGTACTTACTAGAAATACCATAAAATGATTTTTTTGCATTAAAATGTGTGTGTATGTATTTTTCGTATTTGCATATAAACTAGAGTTTTTGTTCATCCTAACTCATATTAGGATTACGTATACGAAAATATCGAAATTTGGGTTACTATAAAAAGAATACTTAAAATAACATACAGTGGATTCTGAGTTCTATGCAAAAAAAAATGAAAGAGCCCTTGTATTCATCAGAGACCCTACGATTGAGCCAGAGAACCTGTTTCTATGTGGTGACAAATAAAAAAAAAGACGGATTACAAATGGTTTTTTTTCAAACATGCTTTCTTTGTTTGTTAGCATTTGAAGTAACATCAGTACTGAAATTCATATTCTAAGCGCCACAACACTAAAAGCAATTTGACGACAAAGGATAACGAGATAAGGAAATTAAAGTAGAATAGACAATAAATTGGTTTTTGCGATGGTAGTCCTGCACGCTAAGGACTTTACTATCGAGCCGACATATATTTTTACTACATTATTATAATGATATCAAAGAAATATTATGATATTTTGCTTCATTTCTTAAGCTTTATAATATATCTAACAGCATATTTACACAAAATCTTGAGACAGTCTAATTAAGTTTTAAGATTTTCTACCATTTTCTTGCAGTTATAAGTTGACTAGACTTGCCTATAAATAATTTGAGTAACTTGAAAGTTTGAATATTTCATTCTTATCAGATTAGTTTACATTATTTTGTTGAAATTTTAAAATATTACTCACAATTTAATTTTAAATTGTGAGTAACGTTTTGTTTCTATGACGCAACCTTCAATTTACAATAGCTTCAACTAGAAAAAATTTGAGACCTTTAATTATATTGGAGGTTTGGATTTGACATAGCTTGTAGTGAAAGCTTTATAACAAATGCGTTTTTTCTTCTGTTGTGCAGATTGAAAATCTTCCGTTAACAGTTGTGTTTATGTATTGCACTCGCCTTGTACTTACGAGATGCAGCAGATAAGAAATGAGACTGCTTCTATTTTTTGCTATTTTAGCGTTAATTTCAACCGGAGGAATCTTTTTTGAACGAATTTAAGCCTAAAATGGCATTAAATTGGTTTGGTTATCTTTTAAAAACGATTACTCTTCATATAAGTTTATGGAAAAATATTGATTCTACATTAAATTCGCCGAAGTTAATGTAGAATCAATGTAATCGACGAAATTTGTACTAAAAATGTAGCAAGGACTGGATAACTTATGGTGGATATCAAAAAGTATCGCGAATTTTGTGTTTTTTCAAAATTTATTTATTTACGAGTATTCATGAATATCTATTTTGCCCTCTTCGAAGTAATCCTCACCAGATATTATACATTTGTGCCAACGTTTTTTCCAATCCTCGAAGCACGTCAAAAAATCATTTTTTGTGATCTTGTTCAGCTCCTTCTTCGATGCCGTCTTTATTTCCTCAATCGTAGCGTAGCATCGTCCTTTCATGGGGCTCTGCAGTTTCGGGAACAAGAAAAAGTCACAGGGGGCCAGATCTTGGGAATACGGTGGCTACGGCATTATTAGTGTGTTGTTTTTGGCCAAAAATTCGCGCACAAGCAACGATTCGTGAGCAGGGGCGTTATCATGGTGCAAAAGCCAATTTTTGTTCTTCCACAAATCCGGGTGTTTCTGGTGGATTGCTTCACGCAACTTGCGCATAACTTGCAGGAAATATTCCTTATTGACCGTTCTACCCTCATGATGCATGACGCCCCTGCAATCGACTGTAAGCAAAACCTTCACATTCGACCGAACTTGACGCGATTTTTTCGGTCTTGGCTCGTGCGGCAGCTTCCATTGGGATGATTGAGCTTTGGTTTCTACGTCATAACCATAAACCCATGATTCGTCACCAGTTATGACCCTCTGGAGCAAATTTGGGTCGTCGCGGACAGAGTTTAACAGCTCCTTAGCAATGTTAATGCGAGGCTGTTTTTGGTCGAAAATGAGCAAAAATCGAAGACGAGCCAAAACACGTGCAAGCAAAGCAGCTGTCAAAAATTAACTGAACATTCAAAATGGCCGAACTTGTCGGCATAAGTTAGAGACATGAGTACCAACATAACGCCACGAAAAAAATCGGACATCGAATATTCGTTACCCGCTGAAATTCAAAATTCGTGATACTTTTTGAGCAGACCTCGTATCTTATGGTGGATATCGTTAAAAAAAATCCATCATATCTTTATGAAATACTCTCAACTTACTGCACGAGAAATTATGTATGAAAAAGATGTGTTGGATGGTAATTGGCAATGTTTAATAGTAATTTGTAGATTTTTTTGTTTTTAGGCATATATAACATGGTCCACATTCAGTGGTAAAAGAAGAAGTCCTCGAGAGGTTGGCCAAAAAAAACGGTTCTCCAAATTCCCCATAAACTGTCCTCTTCTTCTGTATTTTCTTGTCAACGGCCCTAAGAACGACCTAAGTTCTCGGTCATTAAGAAGAAAATACAGTACAGAAAACAAACTGAGACACTCTGCTTTTAAATTAAATTGCAATGAATAATTTCATAGATTATTTGCAATGAATAATTTCAACTTGCAGTCACAGTTCACTGCTGGCTAGATTGATTCTCCTGTCAAAGGCAACTAGATTGTTTTCAGTATTTATGTGGTTGGTATCACAATTTATCTGCCCAAGTGAACTAATTTGAAAGAAATAATATTAACGTATAAAAATAATAACAAAAAATATGGAAATAAGTTGTATTTCGTATGGAAAAATGATGTCTACTGTTTTTAGGATACCTAAGAAATCATCTTATTTAAGGAAGGGGAAAATAAAAATAACAGACTTTCATGGAATTTTTTGGACAGTTTGTAAAAAGATAATAAAAAAAACAATAGCGGAGAAGACTGGCGTACAAAATATGCTTTTTCAATACGGCAAAACTCTTTCTAATGAATCGGCCTTCGCAAGGACTGAATGCTGAAAATGAGACTTCGAATTCATTGCATATCAACCTATTATCCACACTTGACCTTAAGCGACTCCTTCTTTCCAAATTACAAAAACTATATTAAAAATACGAGGTGTGACAGAAAAGTAACGTGACTGACAGCACTGAGGGCGATCTGGCGACACAGCTTGTACGGAAGTCCCTTCTTGATAACTATACGACCCTAAAGAGCGTGAGAAGTGAATTTTTTTTAATGCTTAACTAAAAATGGAATAGCGAAATTTTCTGCCATCAAATCTTATGTTTGTAACTCAAAATTTAGAATACATTTAGTTTCTCCTTACAAGGAGGTCTGTTACCAAGGCACAATATTAAGATAGCTTTTTTTAATAGTTCTGATAAATACCTACAACTACATATATTGTTACACGCAATTTTTTTAATAGGGACACACTGACAGGAAAGTATGACGAAGGAGTAAGCACTCATTGACAAATTAAAAAATTAATAGGCTTACTGTAATGGTGACTTAAACGCGAATGAAATGTTGCTGTAACTATTTATGCACAATTTGCGTACAAAAGGAACATTTAGGACACGATGGACAACCCTATTTTACTTAAGATTCTAAGGAATGGTGATTGAATTTGGAAGGAGTTGGAAATTTTCGTCGAACCGTAAAGATCATGTTCGTATGTCTAAGAATCGTCCGCTAAATTCCGTTCTTTTATCTTTTTGTAAGTGAATTCTATGTTGAGTTATTGTCGATATAGAGTCCTAGATAACGTACCTTGTCTTCTAGTGGAGAAATGCTTCTGTTTAAGGATATGGAAGAATATCGTTTTTGGCAAATTTCTGTACCAGTTTTTAAGGATTTTGTAGAATAGTAGATGAGGTTTTTGTGATTGGTCAGGATGGCAGTGTCATCGGCATATATTGCTTTATAGTTTGTATTATTAGTTGGAATGTCATGGGTATAAATGTTATATTTTAGAGGACCAAAGATACTACTACCTTGAAGAATACCTGCTGGAATAGACGATATCTCGCAAGGTTCGACTTTCTTAACTATCTGAAAATATTCCTCCGAGCAGTAGGATTTGATTATAAGGAAATGTGGGTTAGAAATAATAGTCTCAAGCTTCCAGAAAAGCCTAGGTACGACACCCAGCAAAATGCCTGGGCTATATCCAAAAGTATGGTTTAGCAGTATTCCTCCTGCTCAAAAGAGGAAGACTTTTAAAAATCAATTTATCCACTATTTTGGAAAGGGTTGGGATTAATCTTAAGGTTCTATAAGAGAAAGGAAGTTTTGTTGGTTATTGGGCTTTCGGTGAATTTTTATTATGGAAAATTTCCAAAGTTCTGACTTTTACTATAAGAAAGTTATTAGCTTAGAGACAGTGAAGGTAAAATTGTTTTATTTTTATTCACACGGCTGTAACTAGGATGATTTTCTTTCTTTATTCTAACAAATTAGAATATGTAGTTTTTGATTATAAAGAATTATTTATTATATCTTATATGATCGATTTTAATAATTTTTTTTATACGGGAAGTACAAAACATAAACAACTTTATTATTATTATTTATTTTTTTAGTTTCAGTTATGCAAGAGTTATTTTGGTTTCTCTTTAGAGACAGAAGACAGCTCTGTGCTTTTAAAATATTGAATTATATTATGTTTTTTTTTTTGGAATCTTATAGTAACATACTTTCTATGTTGCAATTTAATGAGTTTAAAATACGTTATTATTCCATTTTTACGTCCGAATAGCCAGGACGTCGTAAATCAGGAAACGAATATGAAAAACGTAGAAAAGTTTCATCAATGAAACAGTGGATTAGATTAGAAGGTACAGACAAGGTATCGTTTATGAAAATAACAAAAAGAATAGGAGATAAAACAGAACCCTGGATACCACCAGTATTTATTTGGTGAACTGTAAACTTGTAGCCTTGAAAATGATAGGAAGAAAAGCTTACGCTTGAAGATCTTTAAATATTCTTCGAGTGCGGAACTGAATTTGCCCCATATGGGGGGAATTTACCTACCCTCATTTAATGAGCTCTCGGCTACAGGTGTAGATAAGGCTAAATCTGGAAGAAGAAGATGCAGAGAAGTGATCTGTGAGCAAATTGGTCTTGTCTGATGATGAGCTGACAACTGGAATTTCATTGTGAAAGAGAGTTGGGATTGATGAAGAGGCGGAATTTTTAATAGTTTTAATGAACTACCCAAATTGTTCACTAACTTTGAGGCCTCAGTTTTTGGTCATGAAGAAATTTTGAGCATTGCAATAATTTCTTCGGAAGGATTACCCCTATAAAACCATAAGCTTAACTTAATTTCCTTGATAACCTTCTGCAGTTCCGAGTCAAACCTCGCCTTTTATGTAGTGTCTCATATCAAGTAAAATAATTTCTCCTAAAGAAACTGATTATATATTCTTAGAAAATTAGCATAGAAAGTATCGAGATTAAAAAACTTTTACGACAATTTAAAAACTGATTAGGGTTGAATTTTAGGGGAAATATTTAAAAAAAAATATATATGAGGAGCTCAAAAGAAGCACCCAAAATCGGAGGTATTTTTTTAAATTTAAATATTAAACTTTCTCCTCAAAGTTTTATTTAAAAAAAAATAAAGTTTTATTGTATAATAAAACATTTTGCTTGTATACTAGAAATAAATTTACTTTGAATTTTATTAAATATAATAACAAAAATAACTTACACCCCAATAAGACCGCCATTATCACCAAAGAAGTCCCTCCTCATCACCGCTTTATAATGTTTAAGTGATGGCATCGATGGTCTGTAAGAAAATAATTTTATTAGTCACTGTACTCCTTAAAAATTAATAGAAAAATAATTATTTCAATATAAATTATTAAGTTCTAACTTGTTCTCAAAAGAAAAGAACAAAAAACCACACAGTGTTGCAGGCAGAACTTTATTATTCAAGTACTATTTTTAGCTTTAAAGAATGTAATTTTTCGATTGAAAATTATTTTTGCGCTAGAAACATTGTAAGATTAAGTGCTCTCCCCATTTGGGAATAGTAACATCAACGTATCCACAGTGTGGCCAATAACATTTATTCCAATCCAAGTCCGCCTGTGTTTGTTTGTTGAAAATGTTTTTCATATAAAATTCGTTTCTCTGATGATTAACCTTTTGAGTCTTTCCATATAGAATAATTGGAATGTTCTATTCAAAATGAAATACTCTGCATTAATAATTAGAAAAGAATTGATCTGATACAATTTCGATTGGTGCCAAAAAAAAAATGCTAGTTGTGTAAAAATAAACGGTAATGAAAATAATAAATAAACCCGAAAGATTTCTATATGAGAATTAATTTAGAAGGTATAATAAATACACTTTCATTATTTCGAATTAAATAAATATTGTACTATGATTAGGCAATTATTGTGAGGTTATGTTGCGTCGTCTCAACATTTTGTATTAGATTCTTTCGTGATTTCCATATTAAAATAAAAAAAAATTCGTTTATGTTCACATATATGAGTTCATCGTTTACTTAAAAACTTGCCTTATTTTATTATGAATATTATAATAGTATGTATATAACATAAATATACTTAAAAACTCTACATTGTATCTTGCCTATTTAGAGTTTCATTTTTGGCATCAACAAAAAAAAATATTTTCTTGACAATTTAAAAGTTCCCTTTATTCGTTGATGACGCTTATATAATTTTCTTCAATGCCTATTTGGGCGTTATTCAAAAAATATGATCTTCAAGTTATGTTCTCGTTTATCAAAAAAAAAAACCAGAAGAGTGAAAAGACAGTCAGTCATTTATCTACAACACATTATGCGTTAAACATAAAGAATAAAAAAGCCTTTATTGAGAACCTCATTCCTAGAACCTTTTTCGGATGGCACTCTAAATATTCTGGTCGTAATACTATTGTAGTATATTATCTTTTTACATTTAGCCCCATAAAATTGCAAATAAACTAAGCAGATTATGCACATAAAATGCGTAGATGTCTTGACTGGAATTGATTTGAGTTTGTTTTTATTCTATTATCGTAGAATCAAGTGGATTCCGGAATTATTTATGTTCGCTGGGAATTCTCTGAAGAATAGCAAATAGTCATAATGTGGTATCAAATAGTAGGAATCGTATAACATCCTTTATTCATAACTAAAATATGTATTGCTGATGGTTTTTAATGTATCAAAAATCCTTCGAATTAAATCAAATGCAGAGAAGATGTTTAAGGATATCAGTTAGGTTGAGGGGAATATGTCAAAAATTCAGATTTTAATTCGGTTATAATTCTGTGTTTGAATTCAAATTCAAATTGATAATAGAACTGAGAGAATCTAGTATCGGAAAATGGAAATATCGATAATATCAAATTTTTGACTCATCATTCGATATACGATCCTTTATTATCATCGATGTAAAGGGCTGTGCGATAAGAGTAAATTAATACTTTTGATAACACACTCAAATTTATGTGTCTATTATTATATTTCGACATTCGAATATCTTAAGTGGAATGAACACAAACTAAACTGATATATGCCTACGTACGATGGGAGCAACCTTAATCCTCATTATAATACGAAAATGTAGATAAGCAGTTTTTTTTTTGTTTCATTTATGAAATGTTTTCGATATTATCGATGTGGTGATTTTTTGTGAAACCTTTTAGATAATTTTGTATGAATAACAAAAAAATTTCTCATTAACTAGAAATGAAAATCGATAATTTCCAATTCGGAAAAACAAGCAACCAGCACCGAAATGAGGTGGAAAAATCATATTTTATTTAATGTAGTAAATATTCTTTAATCAATGAAATATACTCAATATATTCATTGGTGTATTAAAATCGTATGTACACATATCTAAAAAGAACAGAATTTTTATTGTTATCAAATATTGCTAATTATTTTAAGAATACTTAAAATTTGTTGAAATAAAAGTCAAAGTTTTATTTGCAATACGATTATTCTAATTCGTGCTTCAGAAAATACACTCCAAATTCAGATTTTTATTAAAATTTTATTTTATTATGGTATCTTGTTGAACCTTGCCATTATTACTTAACGAATTTTTAGTTTTATGGTTATTACTTAACGAATTTTTAGTTTTTAAATGCTGTGAAGTTAGAGCGATTTGCTGCGTAAATACGATCTTTTGCGTAACCGTACAATAAAAAGTCTAACGCCGTTGAATCAGACGATCTTGGAGACTAATGGACATCACAATACTATATCTTGAAATTACATGGCCTGCGGAAATTTTAGCGCAATAAAACTAAAAATTTTCTGTTCTGTAGCTTATTGCACTGTCTAGTTAATTAACTTGATCTTAAGTTCTTGAGTTAACTTGAGATCAAGTTAACTCAAGAACTAAAGCCACTTGACCATATGAAGCGACGCACGTTTTCAGATTGGGCTCTAGAGAAGTTTGCCAAAAATGACGACTCGCAAAATCATCTTCAGTGATGAAGCGCATTTTTGGTTGAATGGCTTCGTCAACAAACAAAACATGTATTATTGGAGTGCTGCAAACTCTCATGTGCTTCATGAAACACCACTTCATCCACAAAAAGTGACTGTATGGTGCGGTTTTCATGCCGGTGGCGTCATTGGGCCATTATTCTTCGTTGATGAAAATGACCGTCACGTTATAGTCAATGGTGAACGCGACAGAGACATGTTGCAGCGTTATTTCTTAGATCAATTGCATGGGCTGGACATGAGTGATATGTTGATTCAACAAGACGGTGCCACATCCCACACAGCGGGAGAAACAATCGACTTATTGAAATTCAAGTTCGGTGAACGTGTTATATCGAGGAAAGGTCCTGTCGATTGGTCGCCGAAATCTTGTGATTTAACACCTCTAGACTTTTTTCTGTGGGGCTACGTTAATTCGATGGTCTATGCCAACAAGCCGTCGACGTTAGAGGACCTAAGAGCCAACATCGAACGAGAAATAGCGGCCATTCCCTTTCGAATTGTGTGGCCGAGTCATCGAAAATTAGCTTCAACGAATCGACCGCTGCAAGCGTGTCCGTGGTGGACATATGACCGAAGTCGAGTTCCATTCATAATTGCATTGATTGTACTTTATGCCAATAATAAAAATTTTGATGTATCTCAAATGGTTTGCGAGATATTTAAAAAAAAGTTATCAAATTCTTATTCAAAAACCCTTTAGTTCAGATAAAATTATTCAAGTTCAGGCCGAAAAAATTCGGTTATCATACAGTTATAGCTCTCAGAATTGACTATAACAAGTCGTTTTTCAAAAATATACAGGTCAATGACACCTTTGGACTAAAATTCATACCATTGGGTTGTTCGGAAAGTAATTTAGTTTTTTCCCAACAGAGGATTTAATTGTATTTTTTCACAACCAACTTCAAACTTAACACGCATAATCGTACGTATTTTGACAGCTGACATAGCAAGGCTTGCTTGTGAAAAAATTCGATTGATTCTGCACAGTAGGTTTTGGTTGATACTCTTTTATATATGGAAAGTGAGAAACAGCATTTTTGGCATATTTTACTTTTTTACTATAGAGGTGCAATAAAAATTGTTTCTTGTTAAATAAACCAGCATCTTACTTTTACGCTACATAAACCTCTCTCTTTAATTGCTTATATTCAACCAAAAATATTTACACCAACCAAAAATTCTGTGTGAATAAAATAATCCAATTATTGATGAATGTCAATTTAAGTATCAGTTTGCGATTATTGACTGACAATTTGTGCAAAACTCCAATTATATTGTATTTTTCTTGAAACAAACATTTTTTTATTAAATATTTGTTGGATCCAGAACGGTAAAAGCGAAGTTGAAACCAACTTCTTACTCTGAACTAAGAAGTACGAGGGTCATTCAACAAGTAATTAGCCTACAAAAGAAAAACGAAAATTTTGGAAAGGTGGCAATTTATTTTTCCACATAATCTTCTTCAAGCTCGATACACTTGGCCCAGCGATGCTCTAACTTTTTTAACCCGTCCAAAAAATACATTTTCTCGAGGGAAGCAAAATAGGCCTCCGTGGCGACGATGACCTCCTCATTCGACCCAAATCTATTCCCGGCGAGTGATTTTTTCAGGTTTGGAAACAAAAAGTAGTCACAGGGGGCCAAATCTGGAGCGTACGGTGGATGGGGCAGCAATTCGTAGCGCAATTCGACCAATTTGGCCATGGCGACGGCGGAGGTGTGAGCCGGCGCGTTGTCGTGGTGGAACAGCACTTTTTTCTTCGCAAAGCGGAGCCGCTTTTTCTTCAATTCGACGTCAAATCGGCCCAATAAGTCAGCATAGTAGCGCCCCGTGATTGTTTTATCCTTCTCGTGGTAATCGATGTGGATCACACCTTGTAAATCCCAGAAAACGGTGGCCATCCTCTTTCCGGCCGATCGAACAGTCTTCGCCTTCTTCGGAGCACGTTCGCCGGGTGAAGTCCACTGTTTCGACTGTTCCTTGGTCTCTGGTGTGTACCAGTGAATCCATGTTTCGTCGACGGTCACGAAACGACGCAAGAACTCCGCTGGATTGCGCTGAAACAGCGCCAAACACGTCGCCGATGTGGTCTCACGGTTGCGCTTGTTTTCCAGTGTGAGCAAACGCGGCACCCATCGCGCCGACAGCTTTCTCATGCCCAGTTCTTCGTGTAGAATATGATGCAGCGTTCCTACTGCGATGCCCACAGTCTCAGCTATCTCGTGAACCTTCAATCAACGGTCTGCCAACACGAGATCGTGGACTTTTTTAACGTTTTCCTCCGTAGCAGCCGTTTTCGGGGCACCTGGGCGTGGCTCATCAAAAACCGACGTGCGGCCACGAACAAACTCGTTGAACCAATTCTTGACGGTCGCCATCGAAGGAGAAGAGTCACCATACACAGCATCCAAGCGATCTTTGATTTCGCTGCGCGTTTTCCCTTCCAAAAACAAGAATCTAATCACCGAACAATATTGTTCTTTTTACATTTTGGTGCAACCGACCGACACGCTCGCTTTCAAAGGCTCTCAAAACAAAACTAATGAAGGGAATCGACTGAAACTTTGACAGTAGGCTACTAAAAGAATGTACTGCACGATGGCAGTGACAGCAGTTCCATCGGGCGGTGAGGCTAAGTACTTGTTGAATGACCCTCGTACACATACGAGTATATGGACAGCTGTCAAATGAAAAAACTACTTTCCGAACCACGAAATGAGTTATCTTATATATTATAGATAAAATTTTTGCTGGAGAAAATATTTAATAAAAAAATTTATTTAAAAACAATTTCCTGTAAGGTATGCTTTTTTCGAACAGATCTGAATCAACTGCATTAAAGAATTCGTTTCTTTCAAAAACCTACTCCTATTACTTAACATCGACAATAAAATAAATAAATAGTCTCAATAAAATGAACTAATTTCAGTTATCGGCATCAGTATTATTGTTGCTAACAGTTAGTACCACTTTCAGAGTCTACTTACTCAGGCAAAGTATTTACAGTATTTATTTATTAGTGCAACTATTAAAAATTTATACCATACCTTTAGGATATCCCTTCTAACTGATTAGACTATTGTAGTGTGAACTATTTCTAACAAAAAAAAATCCCCCATTTTGCTTTATTAAAAAAAATATAGTGAAGGGCAAAATTTTTATTTCTATGTTTGTAAAATGTTCATTTTAAACAGAATTCAACGTAAATTTAAAAAAAAAAAACATATAGGGGTATATATATTTACGACAATATTAGTTAAATAGGATGCACATAAAAACGTAGAATAAAGGCACATAAAAGTAGAAAATAATATCAAATGGTTTTTTATGGTTTGGCAGTCAATTATTTTTGTGTGCGCTTGTAAACTTAATAAATGAACATTACTGACGCCATAAGGCTACCTACCGCCGCCAACCACTGAAAACAGTGGCATACCATTTCGACTGTTGGCTGCCGCCACCTAGGCGGAGTATTACAGCGTTGCTTTGATTTTATACGTTTGCAAAAATTTACCCCTAATTGCTTTTTATAGGGACGCATGAATTACACAAAATTAACCTTGTGGAAAACTTTATTACAATAGCGATAACGATAGCCAGGGGAGCAGAAAATCAAACTAAAAAGCTACACTTGTGTTTGAGGGGAGATGGGGCGTAGGTGAACGATATGCTTTCGAAACTCTGAAAACTGTGCATAAAAACGCAGTCGCGATAATTACGAGTACGAGCAGAGTCAGAGCCCATTTTAATAACGTGTGTTCTTTTCAATTACGTGCGATTTTTTTTCTATTCCAAGTTGAATTTCTCCATAATTTCATTTAATCCGCTGGGCTTTATTTAATTTTTTTCTCAATTTATTTTTACAAGAACACCTTTTCGAACCCATTTCCGTTTAGGACTTTCTTATTTCAGTTAATTTGAGAATGTAGATTAACTGCTATTTGTGATTTTAGTTATGAGAGAGGGATAGGGAGAGGAAGAGGTATACACATAGAATCGACAAACAAAATGTATAAGAATATTTGCATGGATTTTTTTTTCGTCGTCGACCCCAAAGGGAAATCATAGATGGTTTCCTGTTTGAATTTCCATTTATCGTTTCTAGTTGAGTTGGTATGAGTTATGTTAGATTTTCTTGTAGGTTTATATGAGTACCTCTCGATAGGTAAATAGCACCCATTAAATAAGCTTCTTCCAAGAGAAATTCAATAACTGATGAGAATAAGGAGTTATCGAAGTTTTCGGTTTGTATTGCGTTCAAACTAATATGAAAGAATAACATTTTATTGAACACCTTAAAGTGTATACGAGTATAGTATCTTTAAGATAAAATAGAAAAGGGTATAAAAATATTTGCATAAACTGGACCTTTATAGTTTTAATAAAAATAAATTTAATAAATTTCAATTTGTTGTACATACCTTTTCATCTTTATTAGATATTTTTTGTCATATATACTATTATTATTTGATGAAAAGCCTCATTATTATTAATATTTTTAATTAATTTATATAGGATTTATGTTAAAAATAAAAATATCTGAAAGTTTTATGACACATCAAAACATGTTTCCCCTGATTTTTAAAACTTAAATACTATTATTAATCATATTATTATATTATTTTAAACTATTTTTCTAACCAGAATGGTTCTTTTAATGGTGAGCATTTTTAAAGGCTACCCATTGAATTCTAAAGCACTTTTCGTCTACCACGAAAAAAAACTGTTGCTAACATAAACTTTTAAGTTCGGCTGAAAAGTTTATAACGTAACACAGTAGAAATATTTTTTTTTGCAAAATTCATTTTTATTATTCAACATAGTTGCCTTCGAGGGCGATACAGCGATTATAGCGATCTTCCAACTTTTCGATACCATTTTTATAGTACTCTTTCGGTTTTGCCTCAAAATAGGCCTCAGTTTCGGCAATCACTTCATCATCGGTCTTAAATTTCTTGCCAGCGAGCATTCTCTTGAGGTCTGCAAACAGGAAAAAGTCGCTGGGGGCCAGATCTGGAGAATACGGTGGATGGGGAAGTAATTCGTAGCCCAATTCATTGAGTTTGACCATCGTTTTCATCGACTTGTGACACGGTGCATTGTCTTGGTGAAACAACACTTTTTTCTTCTTCAAATGAGGCCGTTTCTTAGCGATTTCTTTCTTCAAACGATCCAATAACGCTATATAATAGTCGCTGTTGATCGTCTATCCCTTCTGGAGATAGTCAATGAATATTATACCATGCGCATCCCAAAATACAGACGCCACCACCTTGCCAGTCGACTGTTGCGTCTTTCCACGCTTTGGATTCGGTTCGTCGCTCGCTCTCCACTCTGCCGACTGGCGATTGGAGTCTGGAGTGTAGTGACGGAGCCTTGTTTCATCCATTGTCACATATCGACGCAAAAATTCGGGCTTATTGCGCTTGAACAGCTCCAAACACTGCTCAGAATCATCAACACGTTGTTGTTTTTGGTCCACAGTGAGCTCACGCGGCACCCACTTTGCACACAGCTTTCGCATTCCCAAATATTCATGCACGATATGTCCAACACGCTCTTTCGATATCTTCAGAGTCTCAGCTATCTCGCTCAACTTTACTTTACGGTCATTTAAAATTATTTTGTGGATTTTTTTGATGTTTTCTGCCGTAACCACCTCTTTTGGGCGTCCATTGCATTCTGCATCAACTGTGCTCGTACGACCAGTTCGAAATTGACGAAACCAATATTCCACAGTTGAAATAGCTGGAGCAGAGTCCGAATAACGTTTGTCAAACCATACTTTGGTTTCCACTGTATGTTTTTTCATCAAAAAGCAATGCTTTATCAATACACGAAATTCGTCTTTATCCATTTTTTTTTTCAATAACAAAAGTTACTCCACTCAAAATGCTATATCTCACGAACCAATCAACCGATTGCTGTCAAATTTTGACAGGAATCATTTGAAGCATGGCGCTTTGTGATAATTAAGATTATCAAATTTTTGCAAGAGGCGCCATCTAGACGTCAACGTTATAAACTTTTCAGCCGAACTGTTGATTAGTTTTTCATATTTTCTTGCAGTTTCGCAGTATTGAAGTCTAATACCATAGATTTTGGTGTAGATTTGGCCAATTTAGTGTATAACAACAATTACGTTGTTAGTTCTGCACCATTCTATGACCCTGATAGCATAACAGCATGTTGCTAAATCAAGTCAAAATATGATGGATTCTTTGTGCCCTTCGTTGGCGTTCTACATTGTTCTTTTTAGTATAAATATTGGAGTTTTTTGTGACTTCAGTAGAAAATTCATGTAAGGTGTAGTAAACAGTAATTCATTATTTTGCCAATAGATGGCTTTAGGAGTGTGTATCTCCCGTTTTAAAAGTGCGATCGGGTTGGCGTTAGAAAGATAAGATTCGTACTAAAAAAGCTTCTCATACAGTTTTGTGATTACTTGACTCAGTATTTTTTTTAGCACGCATCAAAGATGGACAACAACAAAGAGAAAATACGCCATATTTTACAGTGTTTCTTCGATAAAGGCGAAAACGCAAGCCAGGCAGCTGAAAATATGAATAGTGTTTTTGGTCCTGATACTGTAACCGCCAATCACGCGCAATTTTGGTTTCGTCGATTCCGTTCCGGTAATTTTGATGTCAAAGATGCACCACGCTCTGGAAGGCTAATTGTCGAAAATGTCGATAAAATAATGGAAATCGTCGAGTCCGACCGTCACGTAAGCACTGTTTCGATTGCCCAGGAGCTAAACATTGCACAAAAAACCGTTTGGAACCACTTAAATAAGGCTGGATATAAAAAGAAGCTCGATGTATGGGTGCCACACGAGTTATCGCAAAAAAACCTCATGGACCGAATTTCCATCTGCGAATCGCTGCTGAATCGCGACAATATCGATCCATTTCTGAAGCGGATGGTTACTGGTGATGAAAAGTGGGTCACTTACGACAACGTCAAGCAACAACGGTCGTGGTCAAATCGTGGTCACCCGGCGCAAACGGTGGTCAAGCCAGGATTGACAGCCAGGAAGGTTTTGCTGTGTGTTTGGTGGGTCTGGCAGGGAATCATCTACTATGAGCTGCTCCCCTACGGCCGAACTCTTAATTCGGACCAATACTGTCAGCAATTGGACCGTCTGAAAGAAGCAATCGCCCAGAAGCGGCCAGCTTTGGCCAATAGGAGAGGAATTGTGTTCCATCAGGACAACGCCAGGCCGCATACATCGATATTGACTCGCCAGAAGTTCCAGGACCTTGGTTGGGATGTTCTTATGCATCCACCTTATAGTCCGGACCTGTCACCAAGTGATTACCACCTCTTCCTGTCTATGACGAATGATTTTGCAGGTGAAAAATTCGCTTCAAGAGAAGATTGTGAAAATCGACTGTCCCAGTTTTTTGCCAATAGGGACGAGGGTTTCTATGAGAGAGGCATTATGAAATTACCTCCAAAATGGCAACAAGTTATCGAACAAAACGGTGCATATTTGACCTAAATTGTATCATTCTATCTATGCTAAAGAAAATCTTCAATTTAATGCAAAAATAATGGATTTCTTTTTACTAAATTATATTAACTGACAAACCAAATTTAATGTCCTCTGTTTTTTAAATGTAAAATCCAAGAACAAATAACTGATTGAAGTGAACTCTTAAACGCAATTAAATTTGTACAATTACTGATCATATAATATCCTTACATTAATTTTGGTCAATTTATTTTTTAACCAATTTTTTAATTGTTCAAATATTTTCGGTTTTGCAAATATCCAAAAATTAAAATATTTTTTTAAAATTCTGTTGCACTTCCCCGAATACGTTATACCAGCTTTCTTTACTATATCTAGATTTCCTGAAATGGCGGTTACACTTGATTTACTATTTGATCCTACTGCTTTTTCAGTAGACAAGCCTTTTTCACAATGCTTCACATGTATTCCAATAGCACTAACAAATAATTGAGCAACTCAAATACTTGGCATACGATATTTTTAAGTACTTATTTGTAAATAATTTCTTAGCGCATATTTTCTTGTTGAGAAAAAAATTTCTTAAAAAAGGATATTATTTGCTAATGAGCAAATTCATTTATGTTCTTTATATTATATGGAAAAAATTTTGCACCGTTCATCAAATCCAAATTGTTAACAAAAACGAAATATTATTATTTAAAAAAAAAGGTAATTTTTTCTAGAACAGTTTTTATATAGATTAATTTTTTAACACTATTTAAAAAAAAAAACCAACACGTACAATTAAAATACAAAACGTTTAAAAAAACTACAATATTAATAATAATTATGGATGTAGGTAATATTTTTATGAATAATTATTTAAAGAGAAGCTTTTAATTCTATTGTACTGGAATTCTTAATGAAGAAGTCATTAAAGAAATATTTATATATATGTTAGTATAATTTAGAGCTTTCTAATTGGAAATATAAAGAAAAATGTGATTGAATTTAAATTGAAGGTATGTTTATGGTCAAGAAAAAAGAATATACGCAGACAATGAGCTTTAATTTAAATTAATAAAATTAAATCTAATTTTTTTTTGTTTAAAAAAAAATTGGGAAAACATGAAATAAATTTAATAAATATCAAAAACGAAAATCATGAAGGTTAACCTATCCTAAATTTATTTGTTATTTTTGCATGTTCAAGTAAAAGAACACTGATAATAATAACGATATAAGCCATATTTTATATTATTATAATTGTAGTAATTAAATAATTCGACCGAATAAGTGCTCAAGAAATAAATGATATTAAATAGAAAATGTGGTATCATTTCTTAAGGGTTAGTACGCAATGTTACGCCCTAAAATGGGCATGGATATGAAAAGGTTTTTTTTCTTCAATTATGAACTATTAAGTTTTGTTCTACAATATAATTGCTGACATATTTCACAACTTAATTAAAGGATTTTTAAAATGATATTGCAATAAGGGTGTGTATGTACAGCAATTATTTTTATAAGATGTGTAGAGAAAAAAGTTTAAATTTTTTTTTAAAGAATCTTAAGAAGAGATAGTATTATTAAAATAAATTTTATATAATAAAACTTAAAAAATAGAAAACTTTTTATATAATGAAGATATAAAAAACAATAGAATACTTTTAATATACCTAAGTGGTTATCCTATTAAAAATCAATTTCGAAATTAATTTTGCAACTTTGAATAACTCTAAAAGTTTAGAAAATGGTTTTCATTTTTGATTATTTTTTTTTTTTTTTTTAGAATTTTGGTTTTCAGTTTTTATTTATTTTGTATTTTTATATTCTATATAATTACTTAACCTGTGTGTAATTGTTTTAATTAATTTAATTTACTATAATTAATTAATGAAGGTAGTGTCTTAATGGGTTGTGAGCCGAATTATGGCCAATCTGATATTTATTCCCCTTTGGTGGGTATCTACTTACGAATATATTCATAATAAGCTAATATCGTTGAATTAAATGTTAGAATGGACGGTGGTAATATTGAACAAAAATTTGGTGAATAGGGTGGAACAGGAGAAGAAATATTTTTAATCTGGCTAAGTGAAATGTGGGGGGTGTTTGCGTGTATTAGAGCGAAATAGTTCAGGCATAGAGAGAGAGAGAGAGAGAGAGAGAGAGACCATCACGCAGTTCAGTTGACTCGATTACTTTATTGTAGTTAGGTTTTATCGACCACAATTTGTAGTCATCGAGAGGTACTTGTACACATACACGTGTAGATGAGTAGCCAACTGAGAATAGAGCCTACAGCTAAGTCATTTAATAGGCCATTAGCAACACATAATAGGCTGTTGTTATTATTTAGTATTGTATTCGTGATGATTCGAACCGAACACATCATATTGAAAAGACCTAAAACCCTTGCTAGAGGCCTAATTTCTTTGACTCCCTGCATAGATACATTCACCAGTTACATCTATCCTTTTTTTTGTAACCTAGTAGTACATATACGAGTCTATCAATAAATTACCTTAACAATCAGTTTGTTTCAAATGTGTAGGCCACTTTTGACTTTTTGATATTAAAATAAATAAAAACAATCGCCTAAGGAATTATTTTTGATATAAGACGATTATAATTATACAAAGTGGATGGATGGATTAGAAAAAAATTCACAAACCCAATAAGAATTTGTCTTACAATACAATTTGTGTAAAATATTACATCAATTTATTTATTGATTTTAGAAATTTTCCAACAAATTTTCGTTACTTTCTTAGAGGGCAAAAATTTCCTTATTTTCTGTGCAAAATTCTAGGGAAACTTATGAATTTTATGACAACAATCGATATGGTTCCAATTAACATATTGCAATCTAATTTTCAGTAAAACATACAAAAATTCTTTCATTTTTTCAAATAGTTTTTCTGAAAAAAAAACTTTTGTATTTTCATATAATATTTACCTACGACAACTTCTATCATGAACGTTTAAATAAAAAACAAATTATTATTATAACCAAAAAGGGCTTATACTGTTGGAAAACTATTTTTTTTTATCTGCAACTATAATTGTACTGTAACAAGCAAATTTACATAACATTTTAATTAACAATCTTGTGCATCATGAAGTGGGAGTAAACACACATCGAAATTTCTCCAACTAATGGAAGTTCGATTCCTCTAGAAAATCTCTAGGCCATTATCTCTTAAGTCTCCGATGAGTGTTTCCGGGGAGAGCAGTACACGGCAATTGTGGATTATGCTGATAAGATAAACGGTAATGAAATTTTTGATAGCGGGAAATGCACAGGTCCTAAAAAAAGGGAACATTTAGATCACGATGTATTACGTTGTTACGAACATAAAAGGGGGCATCAACAATTTTACGGAGGATTTTGGATTGTATAGGTCTGAACGCGATAGGAATTAGAACGTTTTCTTGAACCCTAAAGTTCAATTCCATATGTTCAAATAGGATTTATAATTGTATTGTAGATTAGAAATTTACTTTTGATTGTTAGTTTCGCTCGTTTGTCCAGTAGTCTAAGAAGTTGTAGGTAACGTCTGCTAGCTTCAACTCTTTTTAGTCTAGTATGTGGGTTCCATGTTAATCTCTTGTCCATGTAAAGTCCCAAATAACGTGCTTTATCATATTGTGGAATCATGTTGCTATTAAGATATAAAGGGGTAGGTTTTCCTTGACAAAGAGTGAAAGTAATGTGAGCACTCTTCTGTTCATTTACCCTCACTCTCCATCTCTTAAACCAGGATTGAAGGTTGTGGATATGGAATTTTAATTTGTTGGAAGCTATGTCATGACTTGTATGGGTAGCAAGTAAAACCGTACTATCTGCATAAGTATCAATGATAGTATTAGGATCAGATGGGATGTCATGGGTATAAACATTGTATAAAATAGGACCAAGGATACTGCCTTGTTGGACTCCGGCTAGAATAGGATATATTTCCGAGGATTCTAAGTTAATTGCAACTTGGAAATGACGTTGGGAGATATATGAATTTATAATAAGGTAGTATGTTGAAGGAAGAAAGTTCTTGAGTTTCCAGAGGAGTCCAGGATGCCACACACGATCGAAAGCTTGCCAGATATCTAAAAATACTCCTGAGCAATACTCTTTCCTCTCCAAAGAGGATGCAATGTGATCAACAATGCGATGGCATTGCTGGATAGTGGAGTGTTCAGATCGGAAGCCAAATTGGTGATCAGGAATAATTTTGTCATTAGCTAGGGGACTGGGTAGAGTCGTTTTAATAGAAGTTCTTTATAAATCTTACCAAGAATTGGTAAGAGGCTGATAGGTCTATAGGAGGAAGGAGAATTAATGGATTTATTTGGTTTAGGAATCATTTTAATGACAGCAAATTTCCAGAGTAAAGGAAGATAGGTTGTGCGCAGGATACTATTAAAAATATCAATATGTAATTAAAACTAAAGCTTTTCGGAAAATTTGCTTCAGAATAGGAGCTGTTATTAGATCATAACCAGGAGCTTTTTTATTGGGAAGGCGCAGAATAGTAGATTTAATTTCTGAGGGCTTAAAATTTTGGGGAAGAAAAATATCTTTTAAGAAATATAATATTTTTTTTTGAAAAATAGTATCTTCCTAAACTGGTAGTTACATACCAAATTATATTGTATATTAATCAAATATTATTTGTCTAAATGGTGTTGAAATAAACATTTTTCAAAGTCAGAGGGGGGGGGGGGGGGGGGGTTGGTACTTGGTAGTTTTAATATAGATTTTTTAATATATATCATATAGATTTTATTAGTTTGAATTTTAAAGGCAAAATTTTGATGAAATAATTTCGTCATATTTTGTTTTGTTCGGAAAACTTTTTCAAATATGTATTTTTTTTATATTCGAGAATTATATTGGATTATATAAAAAAAAAATCCCAATGAACTTTTTATATGTTACTCTGAAAATGGAAGTTGAAAGACAACAATTTTCTTTTCTTCTCCTTAAATGGAGATCTTCGATAGTCAAGGATTAAATTGAAAATTATGATAGAATTGCGTGATATAAGAGAAAGTGAGTTGAAAATTTTGCTACGTATCTTAAATGAGCATAGAAAAAATTGTTTGTTTCTTTTATTCTATCAAAGAGATCGGTCATTATTGTAATTTTATAGAAAATTGTTTACTTTCCAACAACGACAAAAACTAATGAAAATTTTAGAACAGAGGAGAATATAGACTAAACATTTAATATAGAATAATGCTTATGACTGGGATACAATTTCTCATTAACGCCATATTTGGCCGTAATAATCAGTGATATTTTTGTAGAAATTTTTACAGATTCTACACATTGAATCTGTAAAAATTTCTATGAAAATATCACTAATTATTAAATATAAATATATTGTTACGATTCTATGTAGATTCGAGGCATATAGAGAAAAATTCTGGTTAATCAATAGATCTTGTTTTAATTTTGTAGTTGTCGTCCAAGTATTGCCATACATTGCAGTATTTTGATTTGTGGCAGGATTGTGTTGTTCGAATGTTGAAATTAAAATATAAATAGCATATTTCTAGTGTATAGATTATTTGTAGTTATATTAAAAAAATTGAACAAAACATCATTTATAAATAATAAATTTTATTGCAATTTGTATTTAATTGGTTTATTTGGGGCGAAATTCGACAAATTTTGATAGTATTTGCAATTAAGTTTGCAGTTTCGGAATTATGATCCTACCATATCTCAACTGACTATTCTAAACTCTTTGCTTTGTTTCATTTTTAGTTATTATAAAACTGAGTTATATTTTTAACATAGTTTTTGTTTACATACGAGGTCTGTTCAAAAAGTATCGCGAATTTTTTTGTGGCGTTATGTTGGTACTCATGTCTCTCACTTATGCCGACTAGTTCAGCCATTTTGAATGTTCAGTTAATTTTTGACAGCAGCTTTGCTTACACGTTTTTTGACTCGTCTTCGATTTTTGCTCAATTTCGATCAAAAACAGCATCGCATTACCATTTCTCCTTAGCTGTTGGACTCTGTCCGCGACGGCACAAATTTGCTCCAGATGGTCATAACTGGTGACGAGTCATGGGTTTATGGTTATGACGTAGAAACCAAAGCTCAATCATCCCAATAAAAGCTGCCGCACGAGCCAAGACCGAAAAAAGCGCGCCAAGTTCAGTCGAATGTGAAGGTTTTGCTTGCAGTTTTCTTCGATTGCAGGGGCGTGGTGAATCATGAGTTCTTGCCACAGGGTAGAACAGTCAATAAGGAATATGACCTGCAAGTTGCGCGAAGCAATCCGCTAGAAACGCCCGGATTTGTTATGTTTTTATCGGGGTGTTTCTGCAAGTTATGCTTTTGCACCATGATAACGCGCCTGCCACGCATCGTTGCTTGTGCGCGAATTTTTGTTTTTATCCGGGCGTTATGTTTTTATCTGCAAGTTATGCTTTTTCACCATGAAAACGCGCCTGCTCAAGCATCGTTGCTTTTGCCCGAAATTTTGGCCAAAAACAGCACACTAATAATGCCGCAGCCACCGTATTTCGCAGATCTGGCCCCCTGTGACATTTTCTTGTTCCCGAAACAGATTCTTGATCCATTTTTTGGAATGGGCAAAAATCGAAAACGAGCAAAAACACGTGCAGCAAAGTAGCTGCCTTGTCGGCATAAGTGAGAGCCATGAGTACCAACATAGCGTCACAAAAAATCGAAAATCGAATATAGGTAACCCGCGGAAATTCAAAATTCGCGATACTTTTTGAACGGACCTCGTACAGTCAACTGTATGTAAGATGGAAAAAGTCTGTGCAGGAATATTTTCGGAGGACTCTTAGATGGCCCAACTGACTTTGGGGACGATAATACCTAAACGATGATCAATAGTGGGATAGAATATCCAAAGTAATAACAATGGACAATTGGGATGTGATTAGGTGTATGAAACAAAGAGAATTAATATTAAAATAAGTCGAAAAACACAATGAAATTGAGTCAAAATTTATGTTAATAAAAGGATATATTAGAGAAATTAAATGGTAGAAGTACTTTCAAAAGAGGAGTCAACCATTGAATTTTATAGCTGATAAATGGGGTCATTGAGAAATATTGAAAGCGCTGAAAAACAAGATGACCGGACTGAGTCTCATGGATGCAAATTGAGGATATTGCCCAATTATACCATAATTTAAACAAATGCTTGCAATAACACAAACATTGATATGAGACTATAGCTTAAAAAAAAGTCAATGAATTATTTTATTTAAATACAACTTCTAGTTTAGACCATTTTCCTCAAAGCTCTCATAATAAAATCGGTAATATTCTATTCTCAAACTGTTTATATTATTTTTACGAATATATTTAAAATTATTATAAATAAAAATAAATAAAATCCAAAAACCTATTAAAAAACAAATTCAATTAAATCTCTCAAGCTCTACTTACTTATATTAGTATAAGATCTGATTATATAGTGAAGTATTTTATAAAAAAGTAAAAAAAGTACATTGCGTAAATTTTTTGTGATGTAAAACTTGTCATTTGATTAGACCTCTTAGTAAATATTTGTCCAGAAATGAAATGTTTTTAAGTATACGAATTGAAAGTAAAGCAATTATACTCATATTCACACACAACTTGCAAATATCGTGCAAATATTATATTTTTATATATTAAAAATAATTTAAAACATTTAGAAAATACTCAATGGAAAGTTTGTAAGATAATTTCTCACCTATGTGGCATAGCTTCTTCCTTTTTGAATATATTACGTATTTCGTCACCATCAAATATGAACAGTAGATCAGGATGTCCAATAAGACCTTCTACTTTAGTAATTTTTCCATATTTTGCATGTAAATCACGCATTGTCTTATCTAATTCACCAATTTTGTACTGACCTGTAAATAAATAATGATTTTTATTTTCGTAATTCTACAAACTGGTAATTGGGCACGTAGGTACACATATATTTGATTCATAATAAAGAAATTGGGTAATGAGTAAAATTTTATACAAAATAAACTGAAAAACGAGTAATACAGCGACATTGTCAACCGGCGCAGTTGCATGTTTTCGATTACGCAATCGAAACAAGTTTGTCCGTCTGATATCAGTTACCTGCGAAATATTTTAATAGTTGCCCATATATGCGACTGTAGATATCATATTTGGAAGTTGGGATAGTACGTAAATAATTAAAGTCTTTGATGTTAAGCCTATGGCCACAATTTTCCAATACAAAAAAAAAGAGTATCTTAAAGTTTTTGGATGTGGTTCTCATACGATTGAGCAACAAGAGATGTTTCGAACTTTACGATTTTTCTAATAAAGAAACCAATTGATTATGCTTGGATATAACTTGGAATGGATAACTTTTTATCCCAACCAGGTAGTGCGAAATCATGTAAATTGTCGGATACAATCACCTACATAAGCATAAGTGCGTATAGCAGTGCTCACTCCCTTTTTAACTGATTTATCGATTGACTTTTTCACATTCTCCTATTAACACTATGACTTGTTAATCGTCTTCAAATACGGTTCACGATTGTTAAGTTGTTAACACCTCACATTGATTTATTGATGAAAATCTTTTTTTGAAGGCATACCGCTTTCATCCTTCAGGTATGTTATGTGTTATGTGATTGCGTTATCGTACTCCACTATTTTCAATATATGTTATTTGTGTAATTTATTTAGCGTAGATACATGAAAAATAATTTTACTGTCAAAAAAATAAAATTTTCGTAATGTCTTTTTCGAGTTCAGTTCTATAATTACTATAATTTATTATCCGAAAATGTTATAGTAGTCAAAATAAATACTATTACATGATGGAATATTTAAAGAACCCTTTTTTCTGATAATTAAATTTGAAGATTTTGATTTACTTTTTCTACTCTCTCTTATATTCTAATTTTTTTTTTAATCTTCACTGTCCGCCATAGTCTAAATCGGATTACTTTTGGGTGTAAAAATATTTTCATACTATCTGTTTATTATGGAGACTAAATTTTTGAATAATATTCTCACGTTTAATAAATAATTTTTTGTCTAAAAATTTTTTTAATTTCGATTGGTTAAGTTTTGATTTCATTTGAAGGAACATTTCTTTCTAAATATAATTTTTATAATACTTCAGGAGCAACTTATTATGGTTATATAAAAAACATCTAAGAGGCCAATAGAACAATTTGAAATTTACTTTTGTCGATAACATTAAAAAATATTCGAGCTCACAATTCGAAATGTTCTCAAACGTTTAATTAATTAACTTAATTTGAAATAATAAAAAATAATATGTGTATGGTTAAACACAGCTAAAAGTAAACAAAATTTTCTTAAGTACAGAAATTAACAAAAAATTATTAAAGTAATTTTTCGCTGGGCACGAAAAATGGTCCTTTTTGTTTATAATTTTCATGTCTATTTGCAACGTAATTTTTTCTTATAGAATAATTAAAAAGTGACAAAAATATTCTAAAAAGAACCCTCCATAGTTAAGTAGGTATTTTATAATATTTAACTTGAATGAAGTAATTGTAAAAATATTGTAGTTTGCCATAAATTTATATCTACAATAGATTATGTTTAAAGTTGCGTATTTTTTTAATGCGTAGAAACATATTTTTTGGTGAAAATCGAAACAGTCGGGATATATTAACTCAATTTTCTACGGTATAAAATGAAGTTTTTATGCAAAATAATCCCCACAACGGTTTGAAAAAGATTCAATTTTAGAGCGCTATGCCTTATCTAGGTTCTAAGACACTCAGGCGTCGGTCTATCAAACACTGTACCATATTTTTCACCAGATAAAAAATAGTGAAATTTGTAGGAACTATATTCTGAGCCAAATTTCCTTGTCATTTTCTGATCGTCACAGTAATTGATGAATTACACACTATTGAAGGTTATGATGTCACTTTATAACCCTACTTTTTAGGACTGTCAAATATAAACTGACAGAATGATAGGTTAACAAAATGGCATCAAATTAAAGTTATGAGCCCACTCTTAGAACAGTCTGTACTTATTGAAATGTATACAATTCAAGTAATTTTTAACGAAAAAGCTCGTATGAACATTGCACAAAATTCTAATACTCTTCCATCTTTATTACGAGTTTAAAGAAGATGTTCTTTGTAAGAAGCATACACATATTTGCATTATTGTTCTTTATAAATATTTTTGGTTAGAAAGTTTTCGGACTTTCTTGAATAATTTACGAATCAATTCACATATTTAGCGTTTCTCTTTTTGTGTTTTGTAGTTAAATATAAAATTACTTTAAATAGAATTAATAGAATACTTATGTAACAGTATAAAAAAGAATTATCTAAAATAATTTATTTGTTCTATTAAATTGTAGATATTTATTGAAAAATATTTACGTTGTTTTGCTAAAAAATATTAAATCCCAATTAATAGTGGAAGATCTTTAAACAAAGGCTATTAAAAATAGGATGTGTATTTTACTTATATACGAAGTCTGTTCAAAAAGTATCCCGACTTTTGAATTTCCGTTGGTTACGTATATTTGATTTTCGATTTTTTGTGGCGTTATGTTGGTACTCATGTCTCTCACTTATGCCGACAAGTTCGGCCATTTTGAATGTTCAGTTAATTTTTGACAGCTGCTTTGCTTGCACGTGTTTTGGCTCGACTTCGATTGTTGCTCATTCCAAAAAATGGATCAAAGAATCTGTTTCGGGAACAAGAAAAAGTCACAGTGGGCAAGATCTGGGAAATACGGTAGCTGCGGCATTATTAGTTTGTTGTTTTTGGCCAAAAATTCGCGTACAAGCAAAAATGCGTGAGCAGGGGCGTTATCATGGTGCAAAAGCCAATTTTTGTTCTTCCACAAATTTGGGCGTTTCTGGCGGATTGCTTTGCGCAACTTGCGCATAACTTACAGGTAATATTCCTTATTGACCGTTCTACCCTGTGGCAAGAACTCATGATGTACCACGCCCCTGCAATCGAAGAAAACTGTAAGCAAAACCTTTACAATCGACCGAACTTGGCGCGCTTTTTTTTATCGAAGCAACGTTTATCGGTGGTACAAAATATTCTTAGAGGGACGAGAAGATGTGAACGACGAAAAGCGTGCCGGACGCCCGAGCACGTCAACATCAGACGAAAACATTGATGAAGTGAAGAAAATACGAGGGTCATTCAACAAGTACTTAGCCTCACCGCCCGATGGACAGCTGTCACAAAGGAAATTTACCATCGTGCAGTACATTCTTTTAGTAGCCTACTGTCAAAGTTTCAGTCGATTCCCTTCATTAGTTTTGTTTTAAGAGCCTTTGAAAGCGAGCGTGTCGGTCGGATGCACAAAAATGGAAAAAGAACAATATCGTTCGGTGATTAGATTCTTGTTTTTGGAAGGGAAAACGCGCAGCGAAATCAAAGATCGCTTGGATGCTGTGTATGGTGACTCTTCTCCTTCGATGGCGACCGTCAAGAATTGGTTCAATGAGCCCAGGTGCCCCGAGAAGGTTAAAACAATCCCGGGGTGGATCGATGATCCACATCGATTACCTCGAGATATGTAAAACAATCACGGGGCGCTACTATGCTGACTTATTGGGCCGATTTGACGTCGAATTGAAGAAAAAGCGGCCCCGCTTTGCGAAGAAAAAAGTGCTGTTCCACCACGACAACGCGCCGGCTCACACCGCCGCCGTCGCCATGGCCAAATTGGTCGAATTGCGCTACGAATTGCTGCCCCATTCACCGTACTCTCCAGATTTGGCCCCCTGTGACTTCTTTTTGTTTCCAAACCTTAAAAAATCACTCGTTGGGAATAGATTTGGGTCGAATGAGGAGGTCATTGACGCCACGGACGCTTATTTTGCTTCCCTCGAGAAAATGTATTTTTTGGACGGGTTAAAAAAGTTAGAGCATCGCTGGGCCAAGTGTATCGAGCTTGAAGGAGATTATGTGGAAAAATAAATTGCCACTTTTCCAAAATTTTCGCTTTTCTTTTGAAGGCTAAGTACTTGTTGAATGACCCTCGTAGTATTGGCCAATCGTCGAATCACCATTAGAGAAATTGCTGAGGACTTAAACATATCGATTCGGTCGTGCCATTCGATTTTAACAAATGATTTTGGCGTGAGACGGGTCACACGGGTCACCAGAATTGCTCAATTTCGACCAAAAACAGCATCGCATTAACATTGCTAAGGAGCTATCAGCTATGGACTCTATCCGCGATGACCCAAATCTGCTCTAGAGGGTCATAACTGGTGACGAATCATGAGTTTATGGTTATGACGTGGAAACCAAAGCTCAACCATCCCAATGAAAGCTGTCGTACGAGCCAAGACCGAAAAAAGCGCCAAGTTCGGTCGAATGTGAAGGTTTGGCTTACAGTTTTCTTCGATTGCAGGGGCGTGGTGCATCATGAGTTCTTGCCACAGGGTAGAACGATTAATAAGGAATATTACCTGCAAAGCAATCCGTCAGAAACGCCCGAATTTGTGGGAAGAACAAAAATAGGCTTTTGTACCATGATACAACAACACACTAATAATGCCGCAGCCACCGTATTCCCCAGATCTGGCCCCCTGTGACTTTTTCTTATTCCTGAAACTGAAGAGTCCCATGAAAAGACGACGGTACGCTACGATTGAGGGGATAAAGACGGCATCGAAGGAGGAGCTGAACAAGATCACAAAAAATGATTTTTTGAAGTGCTTCGAGGATTGAAAAATACGTTGGCATAAGTGTATAATATCTGGTGGGGATTACTTTGAAGGGTGCAAAATACACATAGAAATTCATAAATAAATAAATAATTTAAAAAAACACACAAAATTCGCGATACTTTTTGAACAAATCTCGTACATTATACAATATTAAATTTTTAATATCGATTTTATTTTATTATAGCTCATTTTTTAATAGTAATAAAATGCATAATTCTATAAAAATATTGTTTATCAAATGATTCTACTATTAGTTTTTTGCCTAAGGTGACAAATGCTGTAGATTGTTTGTAGGTTGGTCCCATTTACATACAATACAAATACTAGCTTAGTGGAAAATTACTTTTACCCGTGGTGCAAACATCTCAACATAAAAAAAAATATTATTTTTAAGTATAAATTTTAGCCAGTAAATAAATAATTTGCTTACGCTTAAAGCGACTGGCACATACCTTTAATAAGTATATGTGGAATAACAGTGGAGACAGTCCAACCCTCTATGTTGACAGAAGAGAAGGGAATGTCCATAATTTTCAGTATTATTTGGAGGTACTTTTGGGCGTATATAAACTTGTTGTGTACATACAAGGCATCACATACGTGTAAGTTAGTTTATTACTGGGGCAAAAAAAAAACGGAATTTTGTGCGTCAACACGATTTTAGGGGATCGTTAAATGCGATAAAACAATTCCCATGTGAGGGGTTGTTTTTATTATAGTTGTTTTCATCGTTACTACTACTACAACAGTTGCTCCTTTTTTTAAAAATAGTATTAAGGACTACTATTATTACCACTACACACTCACAACTAGTACTACTGTTGAATATAATGAAATTGTTGTTTTTTTTTCTCGTATTTTTTTGTTCATTTTTATTTGCCTATATTATATGAATCGGGAGACATAAATTTCTAGCTTGAATAGTGCTATTATTATACTTTTATTATACTTAAATATATTATGCGCGTTCAAAAATATTGTACACGAACTGAAAGAGTATGGAATAAATGACTGTCTTGCTATAAATATATTACTTCGATTATTACAATTAAAAACTACTTTTTGTATATTATAAATACGTACTAGAATATAGGGATGGGATTTATCGTACGCAAATAAGTGCATTCTCAGACTGATAAATTAAAATAGTAAAGCATAATTGTTACATTGGTACCAGTGCACATATTCGAATTTTTATTAGAGATTGTACAATATAATTTCAATTTATACTTTTATATATGATTTTTTATTTGATTAATAATTATTATATTGATTAAATTTTGTCATTATACTAAGATAAAAATCAACTATGAATTTTTATATTTACATTTGTCCGTTTTCATATTAATAGCAAATTTGCCAGCTCTTCATGGAGATCTAGCTTTTGATCAATTTTCATTTATTTCATAAAATTTACCATTACTATTCTAGTATAGATAAATAAATTATATTTAAAAAAAGTATATCTTTACCTATAAATGGTGCAAATCGCCATGAGTTTCCAATGTATGGTAGTCCTTTAGGTCCTGGCACATCAGAATATGGTTTTACATCGTGGGATAATATTTCTTTTTTATGATTGCTGCAAAAGTATTCGAAAGAAACATTATTTTATAACTTAGATTAAAACCAATCTTTTCAAATGGTATTAGTAATGCGTATATACTTACAATTGTTTATCTTTGAAAACTTCCTCAACAACAGTGGCTGCATCGATTTCATTTGGAATTATTGTCGAAGAAAATGAGACACGTTTCAATAGTGATCCACCACTAATTCGGGTACTGTTCGCCATCGTTATTAACAAAATTTACTTTATAAACAAATTAAATAGAGAAACTGTTGAAAATTGTTCATATTCTTCTACCTTGAATACTTAATAGTAAGTAAATATTGGATTACATGCGGTATTTCTTTAAGAAATTTTATTTAGATTTTGTTTTTTTTTTTTATACAATATATAAAAAGGAATAATAACGACAATTATTACACATGACATTTTTGTCAACAAAAAAGAAGAAAAAGAAAAAATCTTGCCTTAATAAATAAGTAGGTACTCATAATCGTATTGAACATAATTAATTTTATACCTTTTTCAAGGTCTTAGGTAAATTTCAGATTTTGTTATGATTTTTGTTTGTTTTTTTTTTCATATACAAAAGGTAGTAACAATTTTCTACGTTTACCTATCCCCGAGAATATTATTTGACATTGACATACATATGTTCGTAAATTTTTCGGTGTATCAATGGTAAAATAAGCGGTAACAATTAGACCCTAACACAAAAACAAAATTTCGTTAATATTTTCCAAAAAAAAAAAAATAATAATAATAATAATAATTGAAATACAATACAAAATACAATAATAAGAAAATGTGAGATGATCTTAATTTTTACTTTTTGTTTTTCTTCTTCTTTATTTGTTTTTTTCCCAATTAGAATTGAAGGACAACACTAAAGGTGTTTATTGAGCAGCTTATCTTCTGGGTGTATTAGTAGAAAAAATTTAAAGATCTCTTATCGCTTATTTGTTTGTACAATTTTTTTTTTAATTTTTTTATTATATTAGTTAAATAAGGAAAAACACTATTTTTAAATACCGGAAAATTTACATATTCGTATTTGCTAATTAAATGATTTCTTTTGGGAAACCTTTTTTTTATTGATTTTAACGCAAAGGTGTGTGCTTTTTATAGTTGTTGACATTAACTTTGTTTTTTTTTTTTTGACAAATTGAAGCTAATTTTTTAAGTATGATTATAACATTTTTTGTGAGTAAATTGTTGGTTACAGATATGTACTTAGATTTTTTTTCCCGACAATCTATAGACTATATTGAAAAGTAAATAATTTAAGCGGAAATATAATTTTCATCTAAGAATTCATATCTTATTTGTGATGGAAATTCAAATAAATACATAAAATCCTATATATATATTTAAATATGTGTTTGTTTAATTCATTTTTTTTGTAGGTTTTTTTTTTTTTTAGTTACAAAAAAGGTGTGTAAATGGGAATTTGTTTTTCTTGTATATTATAAATGACAAATAAGTGAAAATTGCCTAAACATAATTGTAATCGAATACAATTGTAGATTACTATGATGAGTAGTAGTAGTGACCGAATCGGAGAGATCAAGAGTGCAATATTTTATATATTGTTTTATTTTTTGTATTAAAAGTTTCGTAATAAAAAAGCCTATGGCACATATTGTGTAAAATAAAAAACTTATTACACAATTTTACAAATAACATATGTTATTAATAACGACTTAGCTGAGCTTCATTTTTACATTAAATATCGTTAGTAAAATGTATTATTTTTGAATAGATAATAATCATTTGCTAATCATATTGAATATGATTGTTTTAAATTAGTAATTTTCAATGAAAATAATTAATGATGAGAAAATAGTTGTAGACAGTTTTGGAATGAATGGTTAAAATATTATAGTTAATGAAAAGTTTACGAAAAAAATATAAATTTCGTAGGTTATATATGTTACGAGATTGAAGAATATTTATTTTTAACGATGCCATAATTCATTCGCGAACTAAGTGGGCTATTAAATTCTCATTTAATTAAAAGAAAATTGTTTTTCCATTTATCTTAAATATTTATTAACAAAATTATACAAATAAAAAATAGAAATTAACAGTTGACCCTATTAAAGTGAATTTTATCGTAAAAAATTGCTAAGATTACTTTTGTTATTTACAATTAAATTAATTTATATAAACGTATTTTTTCATTTATTATAGCCAATATAAGTAAATTTCCCTTAAATTTCTTTTAAAAATTATTTTCAAAAAATTTCCATTTAATTTATTATGAAGCTTGCCAATGATTTTCTTTTTCAATATTGCAGTAATATAGTTAATGCATTTTTATGCTGGATCCAGTAAAGTATCAGCATAAAAGTTGAATTTATTTTTAGTCAATTTAAATGAGAGAAAAAAACAACACATTTCACAACCGTATTTTAAAATGCAGATCTACATCACCTATATAGGTAAACAAACCGGAATTATGATTATGCAATCAGCCCTTGGCTGGTTTTTGTTGGAAGCAAACATTTTTCATTTATTTTATTTTCTACATTTTATATTGCATTTTTTCTCAATAAGTCGGTCCCAATTTTAAACGGCGTCTTTAAATCAGATATTTATAAAAAAAAATTACACGAATTATAAAACTGGCCTATATTGAAAAAGTTTTTTTTATTATTTCATAATTTTAAAAAAAAATTATATTGTATAATATTTACTAAAATTATATTGAAAATTTAAAATTGAAGATGACTATTTCAAAAAATTGTAAAATAATTTTTTAATTAATTTTCAAAATATTTTTTCATAAACAAATATTGTATTTGAAGAGAAATCGAACCTAAGTATTATTTTAGCTATACTACGAGTATACTATGTTTGTGACAATATAAAATTAATATACTAATTAATATACAGAAATTCTTCAGTCATAATATTCCAAACTGTGACTATAATAAATTTTCCCTTTCGTAAAGTTCACTTTTTTTTACATAATAAATCATGATAACTATTAAGTAGGAAAAATTAGCATACATTATTTTTTAGTAACTTTGGATTCAATAAATTCTATTTATTATGAAAACACTTACAATATAAACAATTATATTCATTAGATTAAGACACTTTTATTTTTATTCTACTGTTATAGTACTAGTCATTTGAAGTTACAGCTTTGATTTGCATATAATAAAATATCAGTAGAAAATTAATTTCACTCGTTCCAATTCACTCACTACGTTAAGATTTCTAAGAAAAGAAATGCGAGAGTTTAGGTACAGATACTTGACCACTGATACAGAACGTGCTATTTTATTAATGGAATGCGGCATTAATAATACTTGTATTATTTGCAAAGATCACGAAGATAATAAAAATGTCAATTCGGTATACAAAATTTTTCCACTGTCGATCGATATTTGTACGATCACTGAATAGACGCTTTTGAAAGTTGCGCGCTCGAAAACTGACTAAACCGTGATGGAAAAAAAATTCGAGAAGATATAGCGTAGCCCACAACCACCGGAATGGCCTTCCACAAGGAGACTTCAATCATACTCGATCGACTAACCGCAAAAATGGACGCATGGCCTCCTCGAGTGGGGCTGACATCTCAAAACTCGCACACGCTATCTTCAATTACATGAATGGTGAATTGCTCACCATGCAGTCTTGTGTCGGCACAGGCACAGGCACTTTGCGTTTTGAATGGCTCCTCATTGAAACCGAATACTAGCTTCTTCCAATTGGGTTCACATCAAATAGAAGAGCATTTATACTTGATCAGTAATGGAAAATTGGCCGAAGACAACTAAAATGAAAGCGAAATGAATTGATATCGTGATAATTTTTTCCAACATTATCATTGTGTGGTGGAGTTTCTGAACACGTTAAAGTCCAATGAAAGTGTTCTTTCTTAACGGATAGTGAAAGTGAAAATACGAGTAAATAAAATATGGTAATACAATAAAAGCTCACTATTTTGTATTGGCTTAAGAGTGGTACTAGTCCCTCTCTTCGATCATTTTAATAAACGTTACAACCCACTCGTATGTTTGCAAATCCATTTTAAAGATCAAATATTTTCTTAATTCATTTATATATATATATATGAAATATTTTTTTATTTTAATATTTTTGCACATAATCGATTACAAAATATTCGATGTCCAGTGGTGGTGGGTGAGATTTAACATTTAGATATAATAAAAAAACGTTTTTTCCTTATTTTGAATGTCCTTTTTTGCTAATTTTTTTTCTTTTAAAAAAATAAAACCAATTTATTAATGTACAATAAGTATTGGATTTTGTAATGGACGGTGATATGATAATTATCTTTCAAAAGAATTTTCTTCATATTTAAACACACGCGGAGAAACTATATAATAACTATTAAGGAGGAGAAAAGCTGTTGTTGTTGTTTCTTTGAATAACATTTTCTATTTTCTCGGATTATAAAATGTGTGAAATATCACAATGACGTACACCAGTGACCCAATTATTTATAATAAATATTACATAGTTGCCGTACAACAATATTATTCAATTTTCTGTGTACATATGATAATTTTTATTGAATACCTTAAATTATTTACCTTAATAATGTGAGGAATGAAATATTATTTATTTATGTGAGAGTACCATACTCGTAAATAAATGTTGAACAACTAAGCAATTTCAGTCTATTTTCCTAAGATTTTCGTATATTTTGAAAGTAACATTCTAAAAATAAATATAATTGAAAGAAATTTTATTGTATTTGTTAGCAAATTAAGTTTTTTTGTTGGTTAAAAATTATAAAATAAAATTTATTGTATTAAAAGAGAAAATACTATTACAATTTAATAATTATGGAAAAATGTCTTACGATCTGTATATGTGAGGTGTAAACTCTCACTACCATCATCTAAAGTGTTATGAATTTTTGACTTCGGAAAATATAGTTAAATAAAACATACTCAAAATGCAGATTTTTATTTCATTACATTACTTGGTCTTAATCTAGTATGTTTGAAATATAAAATTATTGAAATGGGGTTGCAACGAAACTTCTTGCAGGATTCCATATACGAGGGTCGTTCAATTTGTCCTTAGAAAATCCGAGAAATTGCGCTCGTAGTGTCGGTAAAGATTTTTTTTTGTAAGTAGCATTATCGACAGGAAAGCTGTAGGTCAATTTCTATTTCAGCTCCATCCATCGCCGATTAAAGTTAACGATATTTATTTGTGTATAACAATGGAAAAAAGCGAGTTTAGGGCTGTCATCAAACATCTCCATTTGAAAGGCTTAAGCCCGAAAGAAATCAAAGCCGAGTTGGATGCAGTTCATCTTTACCGACACTACGCTCGTAGTGTCGGTAAAGATTTTTTTTTGTAAGTAGCATTATCGACAGGAAAGCTGTAGGTCAATTTCTATTTCAGCTCCATCCATCGCCGATTAAAGTTAACGATATTTATTTGTGTATAACAATGGAAAAAAGCGAGTTTAGGGCTGTCATCAAACATCTCCATTTGAAAGGCTTAAGCCCGAAAGAAATCAAAGCCGAGTTGGATGCAGTTCATGGCACATCTGCACCTGTGTTTGCGACGGTTTACAATTTGGTGAATGAATTTAAACGTGGCCGTTCATCCACAAAAGATGAACATCGTTCAGGACGTCCAGTTGAGGTGTCTACTCCTGAAATCATCGACAAAATCCACGATCTGATTTTGAAAGATCGGCGAATTAAAGTGCGCGAATTAGTTGAGGCCACGGGCATATCACAAGATACAGTTGCTTCAATTTTGCATGAAAATTTGTCTGTGAAAAAAATTTCGGCAAGATGGGTGCCGCGTTTGCTCGCAGAGGAGAATAAGCGCAATCGTGTAGTGGACTCTGAGGTTATGTTGGCACTCTTTCATCGCAATCCTGCCGAATTCCTTCGTCGATATGTCACTGTGGACGAAACCTGGATACACTAATACACTCCAGAAACGAAGAGACAGTCATCACAGTGGATTTTCAGAGGTGAACGGGCTCCGAAGAAGGCAAAAACTGTGCCATCGGCCGGCAAGGTGATGGCCACGGTCTTTTGGGATTCGCAGGGTATCATTTTTATCGACTACTTGGAAAAAGGAAAAACAATAACAGGAGCGTATTACGCGTCGTTATTGCAACGGTTGAGCGAGGAAATGAAAGAGAAACGCCCCATCTGAAGAAGAAGAAATCCTCTTGCATCAGGACAATGCGCGTGTGCACACCTGCGCTGTTTCCAAGGCCAAAATTGTGGAATTGAGAATGGAATTGCTGCAGCATCCCGCTTATTCACCAGATTTGGCTCCGAGTGACTATTTTCTTTTCCCCAATCTGAAGAAATGGCTTGGCGGACGACGGTTGACTTCCAACGAGGACGTCATTGCTCAAAAGGATGAGTATTTTACAGAACTTCCGAAATCCTATTTTTTGGACGGAATAAAAATTTTGGAAAGTGTATAGAGCTAAAAGGAGATTATGTTGATAAATAAAATTTTTATATTTAAAAAACACTTTTTTCCCATCTTTTTCTAAGGACTTATTGAACGACCCTCGGGCTATTTCTAATGATGAATTTCGCACATTTCGGACTTTAAAGCTAAAGAATTGCCAGTGTAAATATGATGTTTTGCGTAACCCTTCAAGAAAAGTCCAACGACGTCAAATCGAACAATTTTAGAGCTTAACTTACGTCATCAAATTTGGAAATTATACGCCTTGGGAACTAAAGCCAAAATTTGTCATTTAAATTCAATCCAAAAAAAGTCAGTTATCGTACGGCTTAGAAGTAATGGCAACGGTATCTCCTTCTTCATTTTCGAACAAATACGGGCCTATGACACGTTGAGACACTAACTTTTCGCGGATATAATGGTTTATCTCCATTCATTTGTGGGTTTTAGGGGCCCCTTAAATTGATAATTTTACTGATTAACGTATCGACCTAGCGGAAACGAGCCTCATCGCTGAAGAACAATTTTCTTCTTAAGAGCTAAACTTAATATATTGTAGAAGGCAAATCCTAAACTAAGGAAAAGCTACCTTAGATGACATACCCATATATATTTGGCAGCTGTCAAATGGCAGGTCTGTAGTTTTCGATACATAAAATGGATAATACTTCACTATGAGTATAGTTGCCTAGGATAATCTAGTTGGTTTGGACGAAAACCAACTATATTACATACACAATAATATCGTATTTTTCTATTAATTCATAAAAATGCATACTCATAAGGAGAAAGGTCAATAAAATTCGGAAATTAAAATTAATACATTATTTTTTTTAAATTTAAATGATATCTACAGCTACATATAATTTGTGACAAGCAGGATTTTTAAGGGAAGATACGAGGACATGATGAAATGAAGGTGAAAATACCCATCGATGTCTCCTCAAGAACAAAAATTCAAGATTTTTTGAACTTATAAAATAAATAAAAATTTATTTTTTAAGTTCAAAAAATCGCGAGGCAATTTTCCTTTCGAAAACTCTTTTTTTTTTTTGAAATTATTTTAATACTGATCTGAAAAATAAAAGAAATAATAAATTAATATATATATATAAGAAAATAATATATTTCTTTTCGTTTCGGTCAGTTCTGGTAGAGCTTATCCTTTAAAATAGGGTCCTAGCATTGAAATTTCTAGAATACCTTCTTGTTTTTTTGTAGTTTGTAAAAAATGTCTACGTTATTTTGTGCTAAGTTTGGACGCATTATTCTGCTTCATAACGAATTCTTGACCAAAAAACCAAAGTCCTAAGGCAAGAACATTGATTAAAATACTGCTCCTTTGTTGTTAAATTAATTCAATGCGCAGCAAGTGTTCTATGCATCCGTAGAGTGACCTTCCGATACCACTTTTCTCCAGCACTACTATGCATGCAGGTTTCTGCTTTTAGACCAAAAAATCAGATACTTTGACTCTCCGATCAGAGTAGATTTTTAAAATTTTTCAGTAGCCCAGTTTTGATAAAATAATTCCCAATTCGATTAAGTAATTTTGAGGGCGTACTCATAGATTCCTAACAGCCACGTATCTAAATAGACCAGCTTAATGGTAGTGCTTTTATTTAATTCGAACCCAATTTACTATCCTCTCTTAATTTAGTAATTTAAGGAACTTAATCTCGTTTAATAAAATTACAATAGTAGACCGAACTTCAACCACTAATATAAGAATTTTTTGCGATGTTTTTAAATTTGTATTTCATTAGAACTTATTAACTTCAATTTTAGATAAATATTGAGAACACGATTTAAATTAATTCTTTTATATAAATTATAGGAAAATGCTTAAGCATAGTAAGAAATTAAATTACTAAGACTTCTCGAATTGGTATTTTTTTATGAAAATTTAACATTTATTCTTAACTGCTACACAAACAGGGGGCGAAAACTTGGCAATTGTATTTGGTTTACTATTATGGCAAAAAAAAAGGGACATGCATGGAATGTACAACTTATTTTTTTAATATATTTGAGGAAATAATAAAATATTTAAATTGTTATTATATAAGTTGTAGTAAAAAGTAATCCATTATTTTGCCAATAGATGGCTTTAGGAGTCTGTATCTCCCATTTTAAAATTGCGATCGGGTTGCACTAGATGGCGTTAGAAAGATAAGATTTCGTACTAAAAATGCTTTTCATACAGTTTTGTGATTACTTGACTCAGTATTTTTTTAGCACGCGTCAAACATGGACACCAACAAAGAGAAAATACGCCATATTTTAAAGTTTTTCTTCGATAAAGGCGAAAACGCAAGCCAGGGAGCTGAAAATGTGAATAGTGTTTATGGTCCTGATACTGTAACCGCCAATCACGCGCAATTTTGGTTTCGTCGATTCCGTTCCGGTAATTTTGATGTCAAAGATGCACCACGCTCTGGAAGGCCAATTGTCGAAAATGTCGATAAAATAATGGAAATCGTCGAGTCCGACCGTCACGTAAGCACTGTTTCGATTGCCCAGGAGCTAAACATTGCACAAAAAACCGTTTGGAACCACTTAAATAAGGCTTGATACAAAAAGAAGGTCGATGTATGGGTGCCACACGAGTTATCGCAAAAAAACCTCATGGACCGAATTTCCATCTGCGAATCGGTGCTGAATCGCAACAATATCGATCCATTTCTGAAGCAGATAATTACTGGTGATAAAAAGTGGGTCACTTACGACAACGTCAAGCGACAACGGTCGTGGTTAAATCGCGGTCACCCGGCGCAAACGGTGGTCAAGCCAGGATTGACAGCCAGATAGGTTTTGCTGTATGTTTGGTGGGACTGGCAGGGAATCATCTACTATGAGCTGCTCCCCTGCGGCCGAACTCTTAATTCGGACCTATACTGTCAACAATTGGACCGTCTGAAAGAAGCAATCGCCCAGAAGCGGCTAGCTTTGGCCAATAGGAGAGGAATTGTGTTCCATCAGGACAACGCCTGGCCGCATACATCGATAGTGACTCGTAAGAAGTTCCGGGACCTTGGCTGGGATGTTCTTATGCATCCACCTTATAGTCCGGACCTGGCACCAAATGATTACCACCTCTTCCTGTCTATGACGAATGATTTTGCAGGTGAAAAATTCGCCTCAAGAGAAGATTGTGAAAATCGACTGTCCCAGTTTTTTGCCAATAGGGACGAGGGTTTCTATGAGAGAGGCATTATGAAATTACCTCCAAAATGGCAACAAGTTATCGAACAAAACGGTGCATATTTGACCTAAATCGTATCATTCTATCTATGCTAAATAAAACCTTCAATTTAATGCAAAAATAATGGATTTCTTTTTACTAAACCTTATACTATGTATCTAAAGAAATTGTATAAGTTTTCGATTTATTAGGTTATTAACTAGAAATTTCTACAGAATATATTACTATTCGCAAACTTTTGGCCTGCAGTGTACGAGTGAATTTATATACAAGCTAAATTCTGAAAAATAAACTTTTAAGATATTCATTCACAAGAACATGAAAGATTGAGTACTGATTTTTTGCGGAGACTTGCACTCTTTTTATAGACAATTAAATGGAAGAATGTTAAATAAAAGACCATCAACGAGATTAAATAAATAAAAAGTCGAATAAAAGATTGAAGAAAGAATTTTTTTTAAGTAAAGAAATTTAACACATGACATTTAGTAAAAGCGTAATCAATCAATTGTCAAGAAGTGAAAATCACCAAAAAAAAAAAGAAAAAAGGTATTAATCGTTAGTTAACATAAATTTTTTTACCCAATTTTCCATTATATTTTTTTTTCATACTTACTAAAATTGTTTATGAGCAAAAAAGGGCCGAAATAAAGTTTCCGTTAATTTTCTCAAAGTTTATTTAAATTGTAAATAGTCTATGTACATAAACTATTGTAATGTTTAAAAAAATAATTACCATGCATAAACATGATCCGAAATTGTAAGAAACACCGAAAAACTTGCAAATGTGACAATCACATCCATTTTATTATATTCTTCTTGAGAGGTTGAATACCACAAAAAATTGGACAATCTCCACTGTTTATTCAAAAAATTTTCTCAGTGAGAGTGATTCAATTTCATTCGCACAAAATTACGTTTTGAGAAAACAATAAAAAAAATTTCACATGAACATTTTCAACTAAAATTGTCCACTTTCTATTTTCAAACATTTTATTACTTTAACAGAAAAATATTTTTGACAACTTTTAACCTTTTGATAACTTCAACTTCGGTAATTTTCTAACATCCGAGAAAAAAAAATTCAAATTGTAAACTTTTATAACATTTTTGATTGCGGGGGATAAATTTTTATTAATATATTTTCGTATTAAAGCAAAAATTTGACCAAAAAAAAAATTGTTTGCACTTTTAAAAACTACAATTAACTCATGGAAAATTTTCTTTATTTTCTTCTATTTACTTTTAGGTGTAGTGAAAATATATTTTTGAGCTATACCAATTAGATAACTATACTAATCCTAGTCTTTATACAGGGTGGTGCAAAATGAACGTTTTAACATTTTTATTTAAGCAATAATTATTATTTATATTTTTTACAAATATACACGTAGTATTATAATGGAGAATATTTTTGATTTAATTAATGGTGGTCATTTTCTTCTTTTCACATTCATGCTTTTTCCAAAACATTTTTCATAACCTTTTACAAAATTTCAGGTGTTTTTTTTACATTTCAGGAAACGCAAAATTTCAGGAACGCGGAGGCCAATTGAAATTGTTTTTGAGCGAAATAATGTGTTAGCCAAAAATACAATTGGTTTTGAGCGAAATAATGTGTTAGCCAAAAAATACCAGAGCCATTAAGTCCCTTGTGCTGTGGCTCCATCTTGTTGGAACCACAGGGTTGGATGGTTTTCCACAGTTAGCCTTAAAAAAAATTCCAACATCGTCCCATATTGGAGCAATATTTGATGGTAATTGCGACACAGTCTTATTTTCCATGTAATATGGGCCAATGATCCTTTTAGACGATACACTGCACCAAACAGTACACTTAAATGGGTGTTATTGTCGCTGATTAATTGGTCTAGGATTATCCATAAATTATATCATGCAGTTTTGCTTGTTTACAAAGCCTTTTAATCGAAAATGGGTTAATTGCTCATTATCAAATTGTGAATAAAATTTGGATTTTTATTATGCTATTTGCCGGAAATAAATAAAGCTGTGAAAATTAAAATTTTTAGTTTCTTGACAAGCTGAATTTTAACTTCATATGGAAAAACATGTGTTATGTATACAAAAATTCTCTGCAGTGACCTTTGTGATAGCCCAAATTGTGTCGTATGTGTACGAGAGAGTATGAACGCATACGGGAGATGAAAATATTCATCATCTTTCGGCGCCAGGAAGGTTTCGTATTGTCCCTTGTTGGCAACTAGACTCTGGGGATCCAATTCGCATATTAAAATATCGACAATATGCACACGGAGTCAAAACAATGGATCGTTGATTTTCAAAATGATTTTGGTTCGTTGTTCGATTGTGTACTGTTCCATTTCAAATTTCCAGAATCCTCTTTACAGCATACAAAAACTAAAAAAAATAGTTTTTTTTATCTGCAACTACAATTTTATTGTAACAAGCAGATTTACATACTAGGTGTATAAGCTTAAATCCGCTGTTTTTTAGTTAAAAAAACACTTGTTTTTTTTTCATAGAAAGCAAAAACAAATTTTTTCAAAGTACTTGCCCTCGTTTTTTTCACAAGTTGTGGAAATTTTTCCCATCTCCCGGGCAATTTGTGGATACCACGCCAAAAAAATTCCTTCTCTTTCGAGGCAAACCACTTATCAAGCCATTTTTGGACGTCATCATAAGAATCGAAGTGCTGCTCAGCAAGCGCGTGGCCCATCAACGAAAACATGTGGTAGTCGGAAGGGGCCAGGTCTGGCGAATAATCGGGGTGGGGTAGCACCTCCCAGTTTAGTGTCTCCAAGTAGTTTCGGACCATTTTTGACGTGTGCGATGGTGCGTTTTCGTGGAGGAAAATAAGTTTGTCATGTCTTTGTTGATAATCCGTCCTTTTTTCACGTAGAGCACGGTGCAATTTGATCAGTTTTTGGTGGTAGCGGTGGGCATTGACAGTTTCACCAGGTTTCAACATCTCATAGTAGACGATACCCTGCTGATCACACCAAACGCACAGTATCGTCTTCCGCCCGAAGCGATTTGGTCTTGGGGAAAATGTTGATGGTTGGCCGGGCTCAACCCACGATTTCTTGCGTTTAGGATTCTCGAAATATATCCACTTTTCGTCGCCTGTTACAATCCGATACAGGAACGACTTTCTTTTTTGTCTGGCGAGCAAGATTTAGCATGTGTTTTGTCGTCGCTCCATCTGCCTATCGTTCAATTCATGCGGCACCCATTTTCCGATCTTTTCAATCTTCCCCATAGCACGCAGACGCATTGAAATGGCTGATTAAGTAACACCCAATTGCTCCGCGAGCATTTGTTGCGATTGCGTATCGTCTTCGTCCAAAAGAGCCTGCAATTGACGGTCCTCAACCTTCCTAGGCCGATTTTCACACTTCTTGCCCCACAAGTCAAAATTGCCGTTTTTTAACCGACGAAACCAATCCCGGCACATTGTTTCCGATAAAGCACTGTTACCATAGGCCTCCATAAGCATTCGATGCGATTCGGCAGCCGATTTCTTCAAATTGAAGCAGAAAAGCAGAGCTTCCCGCATATACTCTTTTTCTGGCACAAAACTAGACATGATTACCAAAGGAAAAATGTATGTTGTTGTACGAAATTGGTAACAATGTACACTGAGTAATGTTGACAGATGTCAAACTCATAAAAAAAAGTATGGCGTGCCCATAATAGCTTAATACGCTCACTCACGTCATCTATGACCAAACAGCGGATTTAAGCTTATAGCCCTGATAACATTTTAATTAACACTCGTGTGCATCATGAAGTGGGAGTAAACACCCATTGGCATTTCTCCAAATAACGTAAGTTAGATTCCTCTAGAAAATCTTTATGCCATTGTCTCTTAAGTCTCCGATGAGTGTTTCCGGGGAGGGCAGTACACGACAATTGTGGATTATGATGATAGGATAAACGGGATTGAAATTTTTGATACTGGTAATCACTCAGGTCTTCAACAAAGGGATCATTTAGATCACACGATGTTTAACGTTGATACAAAAATACAAGGGGTTATCAACAATTTCACGGAGGATTTTGGATTGTAAGGTTTGGATGCGATAGGAATTGGATTTCCAAAGTTCAATTCCATATGTCCAAATAGGTTTTATAATTGTAGATAAGAAGTTTACTTTTTATTGTTAGTTTTGAGCATTTGTCAAGTAGTCGAAGAAGTTGTAGGTAAGGTCTGTTAGCTTCAACTCTTTTTAGTCTAGTATGTGTGTTCCATATTAATCTCTTGTCCAGGTAAAGTCCCAAATAACGTGCTTTATCATATTGTGGAATCATGTTGCTATTAAGATATAAAGGGGTAGGTTTTCCTTGACAAAGAGTGAAAGTAATGTGAGCACTCTTCTGTTTCATTTACCCTCACTCTCCATCTCTTAAACCAGGATTGAAGGTTGTGGATATGGAATTTTAATTTGTTGGAAGCTATGTCAGGACTTGTATGGGTAGCAAGTATGGCCGTATCGCCTGCATTAGTATCAATGATAGTATTAGGATCAGATTGGATGTCATGGGTATAAATATTATCTAAAATGGGACCAAGGATACTACCTTGTGGGACTCCGGCTGGAATAGTATTCTGAGTTAATTGCAATTTAGAAATGACGTTGGGAGATATATGAATTTATGATAAGGTAGTATGGTGTAGGAAGAAAGCTCTTGAGTTTCCAGAGGAATCTAGGATGCTACACACGATCAAAATTTTGGGAGATATCTAAAAATACTCCTGAGCAATACTCTTTCCTCTCAAGAGAGGATGCAATACGATCAACAATACGATGGTATTACTGGATAGTGGAGTGTTCAGATCGGAAGCCAAATTGGTGATCAGGAATAATTTTTTCATTAACTAGGATTGGGTAGAGTCGTTTTAATAGAAGTTTTTCAAATATATTACCAAGAAAACCAAATAAGGGTTAGAAACCAAATAAATCTATTAATTCTACTTCATCCTATAAATCTATCACCCTCTTACCAATTCTTGGTAATATACCAATATATTAATGTGGTAATATACCAAGAATTGGTAAGAGGGTGATAGATTTATAGCCACCCTGTGGAATGAAAATCTTAAGTTTACCTTATGTAAGATACTGAACTTATTTACTACGAAAATATCAGACTTAAATTTGATGATTTATGATGCAGAAATTAAATAGTAACAAAATAATGCTATGACATTTTCCATTTAATTTGACTATAAATTATAAATATTTATATTTGATTATAATTTTTAAGTTTATTATTTTTTTTTTCGCCAAAAGATATTATTTTCGAAAATTTATTCTGCAAAAATATTGTCGATTTCATATCAGTCTTAAATTGTATAATTCTGACAAAAGGGATATTTTCAATTATAAAAAAAAAAAAAATTGTAGTAAATTTTAGTAGAATTATTACAAAAAAAAAAACCAACAACGATCGAATTAATAAAGACGGAAATTCGAGAAAAATTATTGGTTATAAATTAATATTTATGATTCAACAAATTAAATATACACTTTTTAGTCAATTAAATTGAAAATTATGCATTTTCCTGCATTTTTGGAAATTATACGTTCCTAAAGAAATTGTTTAATACCTAAAACAATAAGTATTTGTAATTTTATGTAAACGTTATGGGAAACCTTTGGAAATATTATATAATATTCGCGGAACCCTTTGTAAATCTTAGAGAATTGCGAATGATTATTGCATGTTTTCATGCAATTTGAGTACACATTCCTCATGCTTCAGTGCATGTAATTTTATTTAGTATGGCAGTCATCATGAAAATGAGGAGGTCGTTGTTCAGAATATTTACAACACAATTCCAAAGATGATCGACTTTCAAATAGGCTTTAGCCAGACATTAGTTCATGATAAATTAAAATAAATATAATTCTTTTAAAATAGTTTCATATTCATCAAATCAATCCAAAACTTATTGCTAAATCATGAATAAAATTCAAAAGCTTTAAAGTAAATTTTAATTTATATACGTAATTTTAGCGTGATACATTTTAGTCGGTCGGTTTCTTATAAGAGAAAATATATTATTCTGCCTGCATATTGCGTGTAATATTTTATAACTTCCCTTCTCATTTGGTACTAACTATACGAAGAAGCTACAATATAAAATGCTTGCTACAATTTGTTAAATAAATACAGAGTATAAATTATTTGTAATGCTGACCAAGGAGTTTATTTGGTGCAATTGGAGTTTATAAAAACGAGTATGTCTACATAAATGGGAGAAGTGGTTATACTCGTTATTTGTAGAGTTTCGAATTCTTTTTCTTCGAGCTAGAAAAAAGAATTTTTTGAAATGTTTTGTATTGAAAAGAAAACCATCAAAACGAGAAATCTAATTGGAAAAGCTAATACGGAAAAGCTTTTTCCCCAATATGATGTAATATGAAAAGATAAGTTCTCGTTACTTCTTCAAGCATGGCCACGTTAATATACTCGTTGAATTCATGTTTTCCAATGTTTGATTCCAAGCAGCAACAGAAAAAATTGCTAGTTTCCGTTTCTTTTCATTGAATGGAAATTTTCTCATACTCTTAGATACTTGTTAGAAATATGAGATTTTTTTTTTTGAAAATTGAAGCAAAATATAAAAATACAATTGCTATTTTCAACATTAAACTAGCAAGCAATGCACAAAGGTAGTCTGTCAATTGACTGAATATGATTATAGAGAATGGAATTTTGAATTATAGCAACTACAGGTGCGAGTAGAGATATAAGCTTTGTGATTGTAAGGCTAATGTATGATTTTGTCTTTTGATAGTTTATTTTTCTTTTGTACTTGGAGAAAAATTTCTTAATTTTCTTTAAAATAGAGCAATTTTCCAAGTCGATTTTAGTTTAATTTACTTTCAAAACACAGAGTTCTCTCCTGTCTCTAAAGCGAAACCAAATTGTCTACCCAATATCAAAATGTTGGAGACAGCTAAAAATGTTTAACAGACATTTTTCGTTTCTTCTGATCGAGCCAATATTTGTCCCAAGCTAGAATAAAATTCCCATATTTGAGCTGGACGGCGTTGCAAAATCAAGCGGTAAAATTAATAGGTGACAAAAATATTACGGTGGCATTGGAGTCCTTAGAACACCGTCCCAATGCCTCCTGTCTTTTCCAATTTTATCGTATAATCTATAGGGAGTGTTCCAGTGAAGTTGCTAGTTGCATTTCATCCCTTTAATTATTTCACTGAAATATTCGTTTTGCCAAAAATGCCGCTTGAATCAGTTTACCCTGGATCCTTTTTTCGGACATACTGCAAAAACAGATTCAATCCGAATATGGAATGGGCCAGCCTCTCTCGATTTTTCCGAACCATTGCAATCAACAGCAAAGCTCTTCCATTATCCCTTTTAATATTTTCCACATTGCGCATATAGCAAAATATTATAAGGATATCCAAAATTCCTTTCGTGCAAGTACTGTAAAATAAAAATTAATTTGATATTTTTAATTTTTTTGGTTATTTTTGACTAAATTATTAAGGAATTATTGTATTTTCTAAGCTTAGCCATGAACGAAGAATAGTTTGTAAGACCTTTGAGAACTTCATGTCTCGTCTGGTTTTGCATTGACAGATTCCTGGTCGATAGCTAATTGGAGGGAATGGTCAGAAATTGTAAAAGTTTTTAGAACATATTAAAGTGTTTGAAAAGATGAAAAAGAGCTTTGAAATGGAATGATTGGACCGAGCAGCTCAGCAATGGAAGTAGTCCTGTTCAAAAAAATATTTTGGATTTGTTGGTATTCGTTTAGAAATATACGAGATAGCAAGTTGGACACCACAGAAATAGCATGAAATACCGAAGAGGATGGTTCCTTGCCCGAATTTCGGGATGGCTAAGTAGAATGGTTTGTTTGTCTACACATGCCTAAAAATATTATTTTTTTATGATTCCACGCTCAAAAAATTTTTCTTCTTTGCTGGCAAAAAAACTGATCCAAGTGATTTTTGACCTCCTCATTGTAGAGACCGGAACAAATGATAATCCGAAGGTTCTAGGTCTGGAGAGTATGGTGGGTGTGGCAGTATATCCCATCCAAGCTCTAAAAGCTTTTGCCGAGTAGTCAAACTTGTATGTGGTTTCGCATTATCCTCTTGGAACACTATACCTTTCCTATTGACCAATTCTGGTCTTTTTTCTTCAAGTGAATCATTCAATTTGTCCAATTGATGACAGTACACTTCAGAATTGATCGTTGTGTTGCTTGGTAGAAGATGACAGTACACTTCAGATAGCATAACCTTTTTTTGATGAATATTTGCTTTCAAAGTGCTTTGAGCCGGTTCATCTTTTCTATTCCTGGATATTTTGTGCTTAACATTGTTGTAGACAATCCATTTCTTGTCTCCAGTGATGATACGCTTCAAAAATGGTTCATTTTGCTGTTTGAGAAGCAAATCACAAACGTCAATACGTAAGAAGATGAGGAACCCATATATCGAGCTTTGAGATTAAACATATCCGTTTCAAATGATCATGAATGGTCGAATTCGATAAATTTAACATCTTAGCGATCTCACGAGTTGTTATTCGCCGGTTTCCATCAATTAATGCCTTTATTATGTCTTCATCAGCTTCAACTGATCTTCCAGAACATGGTGCATCTTCGAGATCAAAATTGCCGGATCGAAATTTTGCAAACCAGTTTTGGCACTGGCGCTCACACTTAACACATCTTCTCCATAGACATCGGATAATTTTTTTCTTGCTTGAACAGCATTTTTATCTTTTCTATAGAACAGCATTTTCTATCTTTTCACTTTCCATATTTAAAAGGGTATCAACCAAATCAATCGAGCAAGCCTTACTATGTCAGCTGTCAAAACACATATGATTATGCGGCTTAAGTATGAAGTTGCTTGTGGAAAAATACAATTAAGTCCTCTCTTGGAGGAAAACGAAATTACTTTCCGAACAACCCAATAGATGCCATTTGGTCAGTAGATGTCACAAGTTTGGAATTTCAATGGAAATAGGACGGTGGATAGCCTTCTTTCTCACTGCTGATATATTTCACATACTAGCATAACCTGGAACCTAACGTAATTAAACATTTTGGTTGTCCAGCAACCAATACCAAATACTGTTCAGAACCGAATCAACTTTTGACCCACGAATAGCTTCCGAGGCTGCAACGCTGTTGCTAAAAATTATTATACTGAGACTTTTGACGAAGAATAGTTTTCATAATCCAGAAATGTATTATTGACATGCACGAGTATTTAAATTTTCGTATTTTAAAGCGTTAAACTAATTAAAATACTTCAAAATTATAATAGACAAAAAAAAATATTTCGAAAGAATTTGCATTAAAATAGACTACATCGTAAAATTGGCATAAATCACACCATTGCTGAATCCTTGCTCATCACTAATACATACATACATAATGGCAACTGTGAATTGTACTCCAACTTTTCTTTTCCTTTTTAATTTTAATATATTTTATTATAATGGCAGAAGAAAAAAAATAAATTGGCGCATACAGACTATTTCCATGTTGCATTATTTTATCTAACGTAAAAAAGAACACATAAAATGGTAATTTATCTACATGAAAATATTCTTAAATAAGACGTTCGTCTTGAATTTATCCACAATATATCTTTTTATATGTGTAATTATATGATTTTATCATAAAAATTGAACTATCAAATTGGGCATACACAGTCGATTTATAGTATTATTAAAATGATTGAATCTGAATATTATCATATCAAACATATTGAATACTCTTCTTATTTCCGATTTATTATAGAATATGAAATTTTTTCGAAATTATGACATTGGCAAGAAAATAGTCTATTTGCATTTATTTGAAATAAATTTTTTTTTTTAATATATTATAACATTTGATTTTTTTATATGCAAGTTTATGTTGATTTTATTTGTTCTTACATTATTTATGTTTTTATATAGATTTCTTTAGACGTATTACATAGTTAAGCCGATGTACCCCAAAAGGAAAGTGGATAATTTCATCATTGTCTAAAGTTTCCTTTCATGATCCCCAAGAAGAGAAGAAAATGTGTATCAATTGTTTTATATTATTGCCTTGGCTAGTTTTTATCGGAAAAATTCCAATTGTCCACAATAGTTTGACGCACAGAAATAATTTCACATACAATAAAATTGGTTGGTTATTTTTTGCTTTGTGCTGTCAGATAATATCATCTAGAGAAAACGGAAAAGGACGAAATCCACAATAGACTATTTGGTAAAAGGGATTCTCTTCACATACGAACATGTACACGTAACATATGTACATATCACCAATATATCAATATGCGAAATCTCTTACATAAAGACAACATATTTTCTATAAAACATTATTTTGTAGCTTTTCAAAAATTCTACAAAACTTTACTAAGAATGCTTATAGTTTAGAAAAGTTTTCCTTATCATTTATTTTCTTTTAAAGTAGGTCATTACTATCCTCATGTTCGCGTTGTCGACCTTAGTCTCTTTGTATTTTCTTTATTTTGTTGCACATTTATCCTATACTTAACTGGTAAATATCGTCATCTTAAGAATAGATTGTGTAGCAATCGTATTGAAAGAGCAATAAAAACAAAGTGTGGAATATTATCATGTGTGATAGCCCTTAATGCCCGAAGCGTTTGATTAATAAAATGCTGTGTTCCTCTTGGAAAGTTTTATAAACACTTGAAGAAAATTTAACTCATTTCTATCCTGTTGAACTGTTTTTATTTTGTTTCATCTTATTTTAAATTACCTTACCCCCATTGCATTTGTCTTCATTGCAATTGAATCGGTTTTAAGCTTATACCTTCTAAAATATATACCTTCTATTCTATTTTGAACTATCCCACTAACTCTAAACACAAGTAGATGGATATAATTTAAAGTATTCAAAGTGTGTCACATGGTATTAACTATGAGTATAGTAATTTACCGTGTGTCCTTGTATAACTAGGTCCATCCATGCATTTATGAAACAAAATACTTCTACGATGAAAATAGAATTTCTTATCTTATTGTCTGTCAGTGCAAGAAAAGAAAATACTTTTTGTAATTTTTGAATTTTGTTGTATTGGGTGTAAGGGAAAGTTTTGTCTTTTTTTTTCTAAAGAAAAAACTCAATTTTTTTTCACTTTTAATTCAAAAATTAATCTTATATACCAAGTATAATAGCTTAAATCCGCTGTTTGGTCATAGATGACGTGAGTGAACGTATTAAGCTATCATGGGCACGCCATACTTTTTTTTATGAGTTTGACATCTGTCAACATTAATCAGTGCACATTGTTACCAATTTCGTACAACAACATACATTTTTCCTTTGGTAATTTTGTCTAGTTTTGTGTCAAAAAAAGAGCATTTGCGGGAAGCTCTGCTTTTCTGCTTCAATTTGAAGAAATCGGCTGCTGAATCGTATCGAATGCTTATCGAGGCCTTTGGTGACAGTGCTTTATCGGGAACAACGTGCCGGGGTTGATTTCGTCGGTTCAAAAACGGCAATTTTGACTTGTGGGACAAGAAGCGTGAAAATCGGCCTAGGAAGGTTGAGGACCATCAATTGCAGGATCTTTTGGATGAAGATGATACCCAATCGCAAAAAATGCTCGCGGAGGAATTTTGTGTTACTCAACCAGCCATTTCCATGCGTCTGCGTGCCATGGGGAAGATTGAAAAGATCGGAAAATGGGTGCCGCATGAATTGAAACATAGGCAGATGGAGCGACGCCAAAACACATGCGAAATCTTGCTCCCCAGACAAAAAAGAAAGTCGTTCCTGAATATCTTGCGAAACGCAAGAAATCGTGGGTTGATCCCGGTCAACTATCATCTTCCCCAAGACCAAATCGCTTCGGACGGAAGACGATGCTGTGCGTTTGGTGGGATCAGCAGGGTATCGTCTACTATGAGATGTTGAAACCTGGTGAAACTGTCAAAGCCCACCGCTACCACCAATAACTGATCAAATTGCACCGTGCTGTGAGTGCTAAAAGGACAGACTATCAACAAAGACATGACAAGCTGATTTTCCTCCACGACAACGCACCATCGCACACGCCAATAATGGTCCGAAACTACTTCGAGAAACTCAACTGGGAGTTGCTATCCCACCCCAATTATTCACCAAACCTGATCCCTTCCGACTACCACCTGTTTTCGTCGATGGGCCATGCGCTCGCTCAGCAGCACGTCGATTCTTAGGAAGACGTCCGAGAATGGCTTGTTGAGTGGTTTGTCTCGAAAGAGGAAGAATTTTTTTAGCGTGGTATCCACAAATTACCCGAGAGATGGGAGAAATATGTAGCTAGCGAGGGCAAGTACTTTGAATAAATTTGTTTTTGATTTCTATAAAAAAAAACGTATTTTTTTACTAAAAACAGCGGATTTTAGCTTATACACTTGCTAAAGTACATTCAACTTATTTTATTTACGTGGTAGATACGTTCGAACAAAAACCGTGTATAAGAGAATAGTTCAAAAAAAAACACACATTGCCTTTGTAAAATTAAGGATGTGTTCGAGAGATTTTTTTATATAAAAAACGCATATCATGAAAATAAAGAACTTTATTTTTTCATGCAAAAAAGCAATAATATCATGCAAAAAAGCAATAATAAAAACGCATATTTTATAAATTCTACAAAATACAAAAACATGTTAGTCCATAACTATACATATGTGTATATAAAAAAAATTCAAATTGAAATTAAAAATAAAAAGCTTTAATAATAATTAAGTAAAAAAGAAAAGCGAAGATATGTATTGGGTGTAAGGGAAAGTTCTGTCGTTTTTTTTCTACCATAAAGAAAAAACTAAATTTTTTTTCACTTTTTATTCAAAAATTAAACCAAAATATAATTTCCTTTATTAGTTACAACTGTCTGCCAGTGTTCTGGCAGCTTATCCAACCCCCTGTAAAAGAAGTCCTCGTTTTTTGGACGCAAAGTATTCTTCCACTGCCATTTGGATACCTTCATCATTTATATAATCATTTCCATCAAGGAAATTTTGCAGCAACCTGGACAGATGATAGTCAGATGGTGCAATATCAGGTAGAGCTTCCCAACCCAACTCTGCCAATTTTTTGTACGGTTTTTCTTGCCACGTGCGGTCTAGCGTTGTCATGGTGAATAATTAAACCCTTCTGTTGGCCAAATATAGACGTTTACGTTGAATTTCTTTATTCAAAACATCGAATTGCGAACGGTAACGATCAGCATCGACCGTATAATTTCTTTCAGCAACTCATAGTGGAGAATACCCCTCCGATCCCACCAACAACACAACATAACTTTCTTTTGATGCACGACTGCTTTGGATGTGGTCGGTGGTGTCGCCCCTTTTTTCTTACCACATGTTTATAAACTATCCACCAAGCGGTCCAAAAACGGTTCCCATTTGTGACGAGCAAGATTTGAAGAACATATTGAAATTCGATCCATTAACTTTTTTTCGCTTAATTCGTATGGCACCCAAACAGAGAGTTTGGACACAAAACCAATCCTTTTAATGTGCTCTAAAGCAGTAGTCTGATGAATTTCAAGCTTGAAGACCACATCTGTGGAATTTAACATTGGATTTGTCCTGATCATACTGCGCGTAGCGATTCGTCATTTTTTCAAATAAAAATCACCCGAACGAAATTTCGCAAACCATCTCTGTTATGTTCGAGCTGTTACTGCGTCTTCTCCAACACGCCACACAAGTATTTTTTTTTTTTTTTTAAACAATGTCTTAAGTGCACTTTTTCTTCACACATGTTGACTGTTTTACAAGCTTAAAAAAATTTATAAAAATACGAAATCGATTTCAGTCGAATTACAATTCTCGCTAAGAATCGACATGCATACAAGTACAAGTGTTCAAAAACGACAGAACTTTCCCTCACACCCAATAAAATTATTGCAAAATTATTTTTAGAATCAAGGATAATATAAACTATTAGAAAATTACTATATTCAACCAATTAATTGATTATGGAATATAGATAATTAATATTAACTATTAATAGATCGGTAACAAGAGTAAAAATTCGATTTTTATTTGTAAAGTAAACTATTTGAAATTTCTCAAAAAAAAAAAAAAAAATCTTTTTCTTGTGAATCACAAAAATGGAGAAATTTTCAAGACGAAAATAATTGAACTTCAATTTCTTTATTATACGCACAGACATAATAATTTTATCACATAATTGCGGTATGCTTAAAGATCTGTACTGGATTTAAGGTGTCCCATGCCAGAATGGGCAATATGCAACCGAAAATTCATAAGATTTATTTTATTATTGCTATCTTTACGGTTGAAAATTTTGCCATTGAAAAGAAGAAAATGTAAATTAAATTAGGTAATCGACAAGGTATTTTTTTTTTTTGCTTAACCAGTTTGGCTTCTACAATGCGAAACCAGCTTTCGTAATTCAATTTTTTTGGGCGAATTTTTCCCATTGCACATTGCTTAAAAGTAAAAATTGTAAAAGATAATAACGTGATTTAAATAAATATTCTGCTGTTAATACTGCATTTACTATATAATACTTTAAAGTAAGAAATTTAAGTTCAAAAGGTGAATTGATTAATATTCATAAAAGTAAACAGATTCAATTTTGTAATGGAAACTTTTTGTAATTTCTTTTTTCCCCCCTTTTTTTTGATAAAATTTCCACACAATACTTGAAGTTTCATAATTAAATAAAAATTATAGTAACGATATTGTAGCATGTCTTTTTGATAACAGAAAAACTACATTTAAAAAATATTTCTGCACCTATCATATGTTTGGTAGATTTTTTTATTTTAGTTAATGTTATCTTATGTTATCCCGATTTATCCTAATTAACTATAAACTTTCTCAACTAATACTTATACAATATTACGAGAGGTGAATGATTAATACGTGGCCTTGACTAGAAAAAAACATTTTTGTTTGTAAAATTCATTTTATTTTTTATCATAATCTACTTTTATGTCGATACACGTTTTTCTACCTTTTGTATCCCATTTAAAAAATACGATATCTCCAACCTTTCAAAATAGACGTTTGTTTCTGCAATCACGTCATCATTTGAAGCAAATCTTTTTCCGTCGAGTCATTTTTTCATATTCGGAAATAGGAAATAATTATTGGGGCTAAATTTGGCAAATATGCTAGATACGAACCCTAACTCATGGAATTTCACAATGGCGATGACATAAGTATGCATTGTCTTGATGAAAGAGAACTTTTTTTTTGCAAAATCCGTTTTGATTTTACTATTCAACTGGTCAAATGATGCCAATACCCATATCTCGGGTACGGTCTACAGATCGCTGGTAGGAGATACTGGTAATTATTTGGGCATGGTTTGAGGAGATTAATTGCACTCTCAACTGCCGTCCTAAATGTTTTCCATGGAAAGAGAAGCTCTTATTAGGTAAGATTCCCAACTTTATATCATGATGTTCACCGCCAACAAGCTGGATGACAGCATAGGATCTTGTGTGGTCATTGACCTCCTTAAAGGAAGGTTCCTTTGAGGAGGTCCTGATGTCAGCGGCGGCAATTAAATCGTTCCAAGCTGTAAACTTAGCTTGTCTTGCTGCCTTGTCGACTTTGGCAGTCTTAAGTTTCAATATAAGAAGGTTTGTCGGTCTGGAGAAATGGAAGCATTTCTTCCAGGCACAGTTTCAATATCGTCTTAGTGTGACGATTTCGTGTAAGTGCCATACTGATTCTCACCTGATGGAATTAATTTACCAGGTACTCGTCTTTGAATGTTCGTCACATTATCCGCTTTTTGGTTCGAAGACAGTACCGGACGCTAGTCAAGGAGCGCCTAAATTTTCCCCATTTTGGTCGCTTCCACACAAAGCGAGAAAGTTGTTAAACATTCGAGTAAGCACGTTAACTTCCACTACGATGGGCAATTTGCTCTGCTGAGTTTCTCGTTATTATAAGATTTCAGGACGGTAATTTTGGGGGAAGTTTTGGAGATGATGGTGAAGGGAATTTTTTTTTGATTACTACGAGCACATGTAGAGAGGGTGTTGGTAAGGAAGTCGAGGCGGATGACGATCTTTAGAGAAAAGCTGTGAATCCATCTGTCTCTACTCGTCGGTCTTGTCGAATCCGCGTACCTGAGCTGGCTTAGCGTTGCCTAGGGATTTACAAGATTCCTCACCGTAGCTCAATGAACGGAGTACAAACCGAAGTACTCTTAAAACAAAAATTGTTATCACGGGAATCGGGGTGCCCCATGGTGTTAAAACACACTGTGCCCGACAATGGTGAGGTGCCTTAGGCAGCAATGTGGTGGCTGTGGTTAAAACCCATATCGCGGGTACGATCGCTGGTGACAGATACTGGTAATTATCTCGGGCGCTGTCACAGCTTATGACAGTAGAGGTTTAGATAGGCCTCGCCACTAACAGTTGGAGTAATCAGCTTGTTACTGATTGTAAACTGCCAGTAATGGTGATGCGTAACTCAACCGCTATGCTCGTAGGCGACTCGTGGTTTCATGTTTAATGACATAAGTCACGTTAAATAATATAATATTACTGGTCTAAGGATGCCGTATAATACTGTCCTGTTATCATTCTTGCTTTTGCAACATAGTTGATACCATGTGCGTCCGAGAAAACAGTGGCCATAACCTTACCTGCCGATAGAACCTTTTTTGCGTTCTTTCGTTTTTTGTCTTATTTTTTTGGTGTGTAATGGTGAATCCATGTTTGATCAACAGTTATTAACGCAAAAATGTCTAAACACTCCATTGACGTTGTTACACAAACACGTGTTTGGTCAGTTGTTAGCAAACGCGTCGCCCATTTCTCCGATAGCTTTCTGATATCCAAAATTTAATGTTAAATATTACCTACACGCTCTTTGGCCGATGTTTCTATATCAGCTATTTCAAACACTTTACCTAAACAGGCTTTAACCGATTTCACAGATTTTTATTAATCATTTCGTCGACCTAAATTGTCCGCCCTGGGTGCTCAGCATCACTTGTGCTCGTACGACCAAAATGGAATTCAGTAAACGTCTGAATCGTTACATACGACGATGAAGAGTTCCTTTTATACTGTTCAAGCTTCGTTTTGGTTTTAGATATTATTTTTTGTTAACACATGAAACTCCTTTTTTTTCTCCATATTAATAAAAAAACAAATTGTGTTCTGTCAATGCCTGTCAAAACTAAACTGTAGATGTTAATAAAGTTTTGTATGGTGTCTTTTTAAGAATAGCAGATATAAAAAAAATATAGTGTTTCTGATATCAGCTATATCTTTGCATTAGCCAATGACATATAATATTGCCCTCGTATTTTAAAAACTCATAAAACATTAAAAATTCTTTAATGTTAATATTTATAAAAATTTATTTAAAAAAATTTAAATAAAAAAATGAAGTACGAAAGAATTTGATGTAATAATAGTAGGTCAGTATTAATACGACTCTGAAATTTCTAAAAAACAGTATCGGCTGTTATTGTAATAATTAAGGGTAATTGAACGAGTAGTTAAATGTTCTATAATTACGATATTTTTCGAATTTTTGTCAAAAATGTCCAAAAAAAAAAATAGAACAAAAAATACTTATTATTCATATTATTTCCTGAGGCTAAATCTATTGGCAGTAGGTAAATATTTTTATTAATTGTTCAGCACTTTTTCCTAGCTCTACAAGTTTAAATAATTATCCTAACAATATAACATAATAAGCTAATAATATTGTTTTAATGTTTGAGTTTAGTTTAAGATCAATTTGGTTGAGTTAGTTTTCTGTTTACAATAATTATTGTTTATATTTGATCAAGCATGAATTGCAAATATTATGTTATCATTACCGATAATCAACAATGGTGACTATTACCGAAATATTATTTTTAATAAGGCAAAAACTGAAGGTGAACTTGGAAGAATGTCCACTTGGAGAAATAGAAAAAAAAACTAAATAATAAAAATAATTTTTCCGATTTTAAACATATTTTTGGGTACATTGATTTTTAGTTGTATGGTATTTACGTACATTCAATCAAATATTTCAAACCATAATTTCTAGATTCCCAATAATTAATTAGCAATATAAATTCTATTTATAAACAATAAATATAATATTATCGAATTTCTGATAAATGCTATTGTGGTTTTGAATTTTTTATAATATGCACAAGTTCACATGTCAAATTATTATGGCGTAGTGCATTCCGTAATTCGATGTTATAGTAATACGAGGGTCGCTCAATAGGTCCTTAGAAAATCCGAGAAATTACGCTCGTAGTTTTTTTTGTAAGTAGCATTATCAAAATTTCAGCTCGATCCATAGCGTAGGTCAATTTCTATCGTCGATTAAAGTTAACGACATTTATTTGTACATAACAATGGAAAAAAGCGAGTTTAGGGCTGTCATCAAACATCTCCATTTGAAAGGCTTAAGCTCGAAAGAAATCAAAGCCGAGTTGGATGCAGTTCATGGCACATCTGCACCTGTGTTTGCGACGGTTTATAATTGGGTGAATGAATTTAAACGTGGCCGTTCATCCACAAAAGATGAACATCGTTCAGGACGCCCATTTGAGGTATCTACTCCTGAAATCATTGACAAAATCCACGATCTGATTTTGAACGATCAGCGAATTAAAGTGCGCGAATCAGTTGAGACCACGGGTATATCACAAGGCACAGTCGCTTCAATTTTGCATGAAAAATTGTCTGAGAAAAAAATTTCGGCAAGATGGGTGCCGCGTTTGCTCTCAGAGGAGAATAAGCGCAATCGTGTCTCTTTCATCGCAATCCTGCCGAATTCCTTCGTCGATATGTCACTGTGGACGAAACCTGGATACACTACCACACTCCAGAAACGAAGAGACAGTCATCACAGTGGATTTTCAAGGGTGAACGGGCTCCGAAGAAGGCAAAAACTGTGCCATCGGCCGGCAAGGTGATGGCCACGGTCTTTTGGGACTCGCAGGGCATCATTTTTATCGACTACTTGGAAAAAGGAAAACCAATAACAGGAGCGTATTACGCGTCGTTATTGCAACAGTTGAGCGAGGAAATCAAAGAGAAGAAGAAAAAAATCCTCTTGCATCAAGACAATGCGCGTGTGCCCACCTGCGCTGTTTCCATGGCCAAAATTGTGGAATTGAGAATGGAATTGTTGCAGCATCCCGCTTATTCACCAGATTTGGCCCCGAGTGACTATTTTCTTTTCCCCAATCTGAAGAAATGGCTTGGCGGACGACGGTTCACTTCCAACGAGGACGTCATTGCTCAAACGGATGAGTATTTTACAGAACTTCCGAAATCCTATTTTTTGGACGGGATAAAAATTTTGGAAAAATGGTTGGAAAAGTGTATAGAGCTAAAAGGAGAGAGATTATGTTGAAAAATAATTTTTTTTTTTTTTTTTTAAAAACAGTTTTTTCTCATCTTTTTCTAAGGACTTATTGAACGAGCCCCGTAGTATCGCGACATAATTTCATAAAATTTACGAGCTACCACCTCATAACAATTTGTAGTTTCCGCTTTAGCCCACAATTGAACGACGACAAACATTTTCATTAAAACAGGAGCAATGGTGACAATGTTTTTTAATCAGCCAGCATGCATATGTACCCCACATAATACTTACTTTGATATAACATAAATAGATGTTTTAGTCTATTTACTTTATTTAGTAATTAGTGTGTAAAGGACGAGTAATATTTAAATTAATACGTGTATATACAAGGCATGTACACAAAATTGTTAGAGTAAACAAAATTGTTTTAATTGCATTGCAGAGCCTCAAGTAATGCAATTGCAGCAAAAGTTAGTTACGGTAAATTTAAACAGCAGGCTAGCTATTCTTGCACGAATACCATAATTCTATTTACGTCAATTTTTTTGTTCTTTGATAAAAGATTGGATTGAGTGTTGTGTCCTTTGCACAATTTCACATAATAAAAATAATTCAAATATGATCTCGGCTATGATATTTGAGATAAACATAATTTCTCTGAAAATATTAAAATAAAAGTATTTCCCTTCTATAAAAATTGAATAATTACATTGTCTATTGACAATACTAAATCAAGTTCTTGTACATTATTACGTGTGTGGACATGGGCAACATGGAGTGCTTGTATCTTGTACATATACAGTGTATCATTTTATTGCAACGCAACCATATTGATTTTGTTGAACTACTATAAACATAACTTCAAAATAAAAAACAGCATACTCGTATATATAGATAGAAAAGATACCTCAATGGCTTCAACACACGCACTTCTGGAAAATAATGATGTTTTTATCGAACGTGCTCATTTTCTTTAATATTGTAAAATATACGAGGTCTGTTCAAAAAATATCGCGAAGTTTGAATTTTCGCGAGTTACGTATATTCGATTTTGGTTTTTTTATGGCGTTATGTTGGTGCTCATGTCTCTCACTTATGCCGACAAGTTCGGCCATTTTGAATGTTCAGTTAATTTTTGACAGCTGCTTTGCTTGCACGTGTTTTGGCTCGTCTTCGATTTTTGCCCATTTTCGACCAAAAACAGCATCGCATTAACATTGCTAAGGAGCTATTGTACTCTGTCCGCGACGACTCAAATTTGCTCCAGAGGGCCATAGCTGGTGACGAATCATGGGTTTATGAATATGACGTGGAAACCAAAGCGCAATAATCCCAATGGAAGCTGCCGTACGAGCCAAGACCGAAAGAAGCGCCTATTTCTGTCGAATATGAAGGTTTTGCTTACAGTTTTCTTCGATTGCAGGGGCGTGGTGCATCATGAGTTCTTACCACAGGGTAGAACGGTCAATAAGGAATATTACCTGCAAGTTATGGGCAGGTTGCGCGAAGCAATCGCCAAAAACCACACACTAATAATGCCGCAGCCACCGTATTCCCCAGATCTGGCCCCCTGTGACTTTTTCTTGTTCCCGAAACTGAGGAGCCCCATGAAAGGACGATGCTACGCTACGATTGAGGAGATAAATACGGCATCGAAGGAGGAGCTGGACAAGATCACAAAAAATTATTCTGCGAAGTGCTTCGAAGATTGGAAAAACCGTTGGCACAAGTGTATAATATCTGGTGAGGATTACTTTGAAGGGGAAAAAATAGATATTCATGAATATATGGTTTTAATAACTTGTTGTTAATTAAAACACATTTATTTAGTTGTAATATTTATTTATTTTGTTTCTATTTTAATTTTGATAATCTACACGTGTTGTTAACGAAATGCGGATTTACGCGTGTTGTTGACGGATGCTCTCGTACGACTGACCATGCAACGCACATATGTTGCCATCGTGGTCAGCCGTATACAATCCAATGTATTTGTGTGCATGTGTCAGTTTTAAGAGCACTTTGCCACATGTGTGCATGTTTCAGTTTTAAGTGCACTTTGCCACAAATAAATAAATAATTTTTGAAAAAACTCAAAATTCACGATACTTTTTGAACAGATCTCGTATACGAAAATCTGAGAATCCAGGTATTCTTTAATCTAAGGTAGAGGCCTATTAAGGCTTAGATTATAGAAGCATTTATGTATAAGGAGTTCCATCATTAAAGGTAACCTCAAATAAAAAACGCTTTAAAGTTTCCGATCAGCTGATGGAAAGAATTTTAAAGTTGCAGATGCAACGGTTCTCTAGAAATTTAATTCCCAAATTATCATTATTATGTACAAATAAAATATCAATGGACAAATTATTATTGATCATGCAATTAAAAGTTGATATAATAATAAAAAATTAACCCCTACTATTTAATCTCAATATATTTTATCAATTCAAATCATGTAGAAATTTATGTATGTATGTATTTTGTCAAATTATGGGAATTTAATCAGTAAGTTTTTTTTTAATACGTTCTAAATTTCTCTTATCGGAAATAATTTATGGAAATTTCTGTCTGAAATATGTACGAATATTTTAATTAAGTTTTACGAAAATATTTGAATATTTCGTATAGATTATGTCTGATAATTTGTCCATCCTATTACATGAGGGGATATGTACAGAAATGCCCGTATGCACTACTCAAATGAATACACATAGGTTAAATATATTGTCTCTGGCTTGAAGTGAAATAATGTCACTATTCATAGTTAAATAATTTTAATATATAATTCAATTCTACTAACCCAACAATTACAACAACAAAAATTTATTGGTATAAAATAAGTTATCCAAATCTAATTAAATAACTTTTAAAAAGAATTACAAATATATGATATTTATTTCTAAAAATGTTTTTTTTTTCTTATTTTCATAGCTTCCTTGACGATTTGGATCGATTAGGTGCGAAAGACTATCAACCAACTGAACAAGACATTCTTCGTACCCGAGTTAAAACCACTGGAATTGTCGAAGTTCATTTCTCATTTAAAAATCTTAATTTCAAGTAAGCTAAAATCTAAAATTAAAATTTATATTGTATAGAAATAAAGCTCTCTTTTTTTTGTCTCTAATAAAAAAGTTTTTAAAAATTTCATAAATTGTACTTTATAAAATTGTTTTTATTTATTTCCCATTAATTTTTTAAGATCAATGTAATTTTTTTGAACCTCATAGTAAGTAAATAATAAAAATGTTAAATTAACAATATCTATTCGATATTAGATTATTTGATGTTGGTGGCCAAAGATCTGAACGTAAAAAATGGATTCATTGCTTCGAAGATGTTACGGCAATCATTTTCTGTGTGGCTATGTCAGAATACGATCAAGTATTACATGAGGATGAGACTACGGTAATTGTCTTTGATATTAGTGCTATTTAATAATCGAAAATAATTATTTAATTTAAAACTTATTTATAAATATTAATTATTTCAGAATCGGATGCAAGAATCGCTGAAACTATTTGATTCAATTTGCAATAATAAATGGTTTACTGATACATCTATAATATTATTTTTAAACAAAAAAGATTTATTCGAAGAGAAAATTCGTAAAAGCCCATTGACAATCTGTTTCCCTGAATATGCTGGTAAGTCAAATTAAATAATTCTTTTCCTCTAATAATTTTTTTATTTTACCTTTTATTTTAACTATTTTTTTACTATTATTATTGCAACTATAATTATAGAAATAATGGGTTGTCCAGAAAGTAATTTTGTTGTTTCCCAACAGAGGACTTTATTGTATTTTTTCACAACCAAATTCACACTTAAGCCGCATAATCATATGTATTTTGACAGCTGACATAGAAAGGCTTGCTTGTGAAAAAGCATTCAATTGATTCTGTCACAGTAGTTTCTGGTTGATACCCTTTTAAATATGGAAAGTGAAAAACAGCATTTTCGGCATATTTTACTTTTTTACTATAGAAAAAATTAAAATGCTGTTCAAGTAAGAAAATAATTATCCGATGTGTATGGAGAAGATGTGTTAAGTGAGCGCCAGTGCCAAAACTGGTTTGCAAAATTTCGATCTGGCAATTTTGATCTCGAATTTTGATGAAGACACAATAAAGACATTAATTGATGCAAACCGTTGAATAAAAACTCGTGAGATCGCTGAAAGATTAAATTTACCGAATTCGACAGTCCATGATCATTTGAAACGGCTAGGTTTTATCTCAAAGCTCGATATATGGGTTCGTCATCTTCTTACGGAAAAAGAAGCGTATAATCTTTTTGTCTCAAAGCTCGACAGTGCCGTCGCATTGACGTTTGTGATTTGCTTCTCAAACGCCAAGAAAATGATCTATTTTTGAAGGGTATATGTTAAAATATAGTTGACTCCCGTACAGATTGCTGTAGACCAAAACTCCGTTGTGGAACAAGTGAACAAATAAAAATACCGGTACTTTGATACAAAAAGTTAGATAACAAAAATCAGCGTGTTTTTTTATTGTTCGACTAAAAAACGAGAAGTGAAATGACTCTTACATTTGAGTGCGCTAGCCGAGTCGAGCATAGCACACTCAGACTAATACAAATTATATGCAAAGTGTAAATAAAATAAAAAACTGTAACTAAACTGCAATGAGTGCACTCAACGAATTTCAACACTCCCACTTTTAGTTACCAGTTACCCTAATTCAAAATATTAGTCTTTCTTTGGCACAAAGCCCATCAATTTGCAAAAATATTGATGCCTCTTCCTTGGTAAGGCTTTGGTCATTACATCTGCCGCCTGTTCATCCGTCGCCACGTATTGCAAATTGAAGATCCCGTCTTCGTACTTTTTGCGGATGAAATGATATCTTACGTCGATATGCTTTGTCCTCTTATGGAATTCAGGATTTTTCACGAGTCGAATCGCGCTTTGATTGTCCATAAAGAATGTTGGTTGATCCAAATCTGTTGACAATATTTCGGACAACAATCGACGCAGCCACACCAATTCTTTTATTGCATGCGATGCCGCCAAGTATTCGGACTCCGTTGTTGATAGCGCCACTGACTTTTGACGCTCTGAGCCCCAACTGACAACGCTGTTGCCAAACATGAATACGTATCCCGACGTCGATCGTCTGCTATCGATGTCTCCTGCATAATCTGCGTCGCTGTAACCGCACAAATTCAACCTAATTTTGCCTTCAAAACGGATTCCCATATCCGCTGTTCCTTTGATGTATTTCAAAATGCGTTTAACCGCATTCACGTGTGCTGGCGCCGGTTTCTCCAAGTGTCGACTTACGCTGCCAACGGCAAAACTGATGTCTGGACGCGTAGCCACGGCCAAAAACATTAAACTACCGACTGCCTCATGATACGGAAAATTTACTTCTCTGTCTGCATCAAAATCGCCAAGATTTTGTGCACTGTCCAATGGTGTAGCAACAGCATTACAATCTGCCATGCCAAAACGGTTGAGCACCTTTCGTGCATACGCCTGCTGATTTACGTGAATCGATCCGTCCGATCGCTGCTCGATTTCAAGCCCCAAAAAGCATTTGAGCTCGGACACTTTCACCTCGAATTCCCTGCGCAAATGTTCAATGACTGAAACAATTTTGTTCTCATCTTCTGATGCAATTAAACCGTCGTCGACGTATATCGCAAGTATCATCATTCCATTTTTCCCATTGCACACAAAAACGCATGGATCCGATTCACTGGCCACGAAATTGAATTTGCCAATGAATGACGTAAATTTCTTGTTCCAGCAGCGCGATGCCTGCTTCAACCCATACAAGCTCTTGAGCAACTTGCACACTCGTCCGCTGCCATCGTCATATCCGACCGGTTGGCTCATGTAGACGTTTTCTTCCAAATCGCCATTCAGAAAAGCCGTCTTTACATCAAATTACTGCAGCTTCATTTGTTTTGACGCTACCAGTGCCAATATTGCTCGAATCGATGTAAATTTTACTACGGGACTAAACGTTTCCTTTTAATAGATGCCATATTCCTGCGTGAATCCCCGCACTACCAATCGCGCCTTGTAGCGATCAATGCTTTCATCCGGATTCTGCTTCAATTTAAAAATCCAACGATTATCAATTACCTTTTGGCCTTCTGCCGGATTGATCAAATTCCATGTATGATTCTTGATGAGTGAATCATACTTGTCGTTCATTGCCCGCTCCCACTGTTTGTGATCGTCTGATTCGATTGCCTGCTCGTACGTTTTTGGTTCATCACCGATAGCCAACATAGCAACGTGATCTGCCGATGCAAAATACAAGAGTCGTCGTGCCGCCATAATATTATTTCGATCGCGCAAACCCCGTCCGATAACATTTCTAATATCAAGATCACAAATTGCACCACCATCTATCGGCTGCTCCGACGTTATTTCCGCATCATCTGTCTCCAATATTTCATCTGACACGTCCGCATCCTTGTCGACCTTTTTCTCCGCATCACCAATATCAAGTGCTGCCATTGATTCTTCCAGAAGAAAAATCACGTCGCAACCCACTTCGATTTTGTTCGTCTCCGGATTCCACACTCGATACGATTTCGAATGATTTTCGTATCCGACGAACACGCACTTGACTGCTTTCGGATCCAACTTTTGTCGTTTTTCCTTTGGAATGTGTACGAATACTTCAGAACCGAAAATCCGCAAATGATTGATTTTCGCCTTTTTGTTGTACCACAATTCGTACGGTGATTTTTCCAATACTGTGCTCGTTCCAGTTCGATTCAGCACATGTACTGCCAAATTTACAGCCTCCGCCCAGAATTTGTAGTCCATTTGTTTCGAATGAATCATCGTTCGCGCTGACTCCACAATTGTACGATTGTCACGCTCCACACAACCATTCTGCTCCGGCGTATATGGCACAGTTCGCTGATGTTCAATGCCCATTTAATTGAAAAACTTTTCCAATTCCGCATTGACGAATTCTGTCCCGTTATCAGATCGAAAACTACGCACTTTATGTCCATTTTTTTGCTGCATTCGCATCACCATCATCTTGACTTTTGCTGCTACTTCCAACTTTTGCTTCAGAAAATACACAAAACGAAAATGTGAAAAATCGTCCTTAAGAAGCAAAAAATGTCTCGAACCGCCAATTGAATTTGTTTGCATTGGCCCACAAACGTCCGCATGAATAATTTCGCCGTATTTCCTTGATTTCTTCTCACGACTCTTATGGCTGCCACGATGATGCTTCCCATACACGCACGCTTCGCGCGCTAAATCTTCGTCAACAAAATCAATCTCGTTGCTCCGCAGAAACTTCCTCACATGTGTGACGTTTTGATGTCCCAATCGCTCATGCCATGCTTGAAGCGACATTTTCTTGATCGCCACATTTGCAGTCGCTCCATCGACCTCCGACGATTCCCCAACTTTGAACAACATTTGAAAAAGCCTTTCGCGTCGAACTCCCACTGCAAAAATATTTCCATCTTTCAGCAATTCGCAGCGCTTGCTATTCGATTGCAATTGATAGCCTCAATCCATGGCCCTTCCCGACGAAAATAAATTCAGATGAATTTCCGGCACATACAACACATTCACCATGCGTCTGCGAATCCATTGATGGCCATTAAATGCGAGAATATGGATGTCGCCCTTTCCTCGAGCCATAATCCTTTGGCCATTTCCAACCGTTACGTGTGACGATCCGTCCACAAAGTTCTCGAACCATTCACGTCGATGACACATATGATCACTAGCTCCCGAGTCCAACACCCAAGTGTCTTTGTCTCCAGTCGAAATTGAGCTATGACATATAAATGCATCGCTTGGCGCACTGTCCTGTTTCTTGTTGTCGTTCGAATTGTTCTTCTTCTTTCTTGGACAATCACGCTTCCAATGACCACTTCTGCCGCACAGAAAACAATCACCTTTTGGTCTGGTGTAACCACCCTTGCCCCTGTTTTTATTATTCTGTCCAGACGAGAAACTCTTCTTCGGATCAAATGTTTTTTTCGAAAAATTCTGCTTGGCCATCAACGCTTTCCCATTTTCGACTTGTCCCTGCGCTTTTAATCGAAGCTCTTCTGCCATTAATCGCGCACGCAAATTTGCCATCGTTCGATCTCCCAAAGCCGTCGATTCCCAAGCACTATGAAAATGGTTATATTCCGCTGGCAAAGACATTAGAATCTTTGTCATAACCATTGTTTCAGAAACACCTTCATTTTGGTCCCTTAATTGCTGCACGACCTCCATGAGTTTCGACATACACGTTGCAATATCATCGCCCGGCTCCTTTGTGAAACTGTAATACTGTTGTTGCAAAAACAGTATATTTGCCTTTGATGCTTGCTCATATGTGCTCTTGAGCGTTGTCCACATCGCATTTGCCGTTTCACAATTCATAATTTGCAGCAGTGGCTGCTTTTTGCATGCCATCGAAATTGCCCATCTTGCCCTGGCATCGCTCTTTTTCCACGTTACGATTGCCGTTGCATAATCCCGAGCCTTAAATGTCGGTGCCAAATCCGTACCCTCCACTACGTCGAACAAATCTTTGGCTTCCAGCACTTGACACATTTGAAACTTCCATGTTAGCCAATTGCTTCCACCTTCCAATCTTTCAATATTCATTCGATCGCTCGCCATTTGTTTTTCTTCGAATTATACCGTAAAATAGATTTACTAAATTCGCCCTTCTCGTTGCGCACCACTTTTTCCGAACCGAAATAGATTTCTCGACGCACGGCAACAACAACAAACTTCCGAAAAACAAAAAACGATAACTGGAAATAAAAATTTGATTGAACCAACACAAACCTCTTTTTGTGTACTGCACCGCCCGGCACTCTTACGAATTACCGAAATTCGATTTATTTATTATTTGTTCACTTGCTATGGTCTGGGCCCATAACCTGTTAAAATATAGTTGACTCCCGTACAGATTGCTGTAGACCAAAACTCCGTTGTGGAACAAGTGAACAAATAAAAATACCGGTACTTTGATACAAAAAGTAAGATAACAAAAATCAGCGTGTTTTTTTATTGTTCGACTAAAAAACGAGAAGTGAAATGACTCTTACATTTGAGTGCGCTAGCCGAGTCGAGCATAGCACACTCAGACTAATACAAATTATATGCAAAGTGTAAATAAAAAAAAACTGTAACTAAACTGCAATGAGTGCACTCAACGAATTTCAACAGTATAATCAGTGGGGACGAGAAGTGGGTTGTCTACAACAATGTTAAGCGCAAAAGATCTTGGAGTAGAAAAGATGAAACGGCTCAAAGCACTTCGAAAGCCAATATTCATCAAAAAAAGGTTATGCTATCTGAAGTGTACTGTTATCTTCTACCGAGCAACACAACGATCAATTCTGAAGTGTACTGTCATCAGTTGGACAAATTGAATGATTCACTTAAAGAAAAAAGGGCAGAATTGGTCAATAGGGAAGGTATAGTATTCCAACAGGATAATGCGAAACCACATACAAGTTTGACCATTCGGCAAAAGCTTTTAGAGATTGGATGAGATATACTGCCACACCCACCATACTCTCCAGACCTAGAACCTTCCGAATATCATTTGTTCCGGTCTCTACACAATTTTTTAGACGGTAAAAAATTTAATTCAAATGAGGAGGTCAAAAATCACTTGGATCAGTTTTTTTCCAGCAAAGAATAAAAATTTTATGAGCGTTGAATCATGCTAGTACCAGAAAGATGGCAAAGGGTATTGGATCAGACTGGAGAATATTTAATTGAATAAAGTATTAATTCACTATACGAAAATTGCCCTTCATTTTTATAAAATAAAACGAAATTACTTTCCGAACAATCCAATATTATTATCGAAATGGCTTAAGTTAACCTTCTAATTTTTTATTGTTTAAAAATATTAAAATTTATACATTACCGACTATTTTAAATGTTATATTTTTGATTATAAATTCTATTCCATTGATGTGTAATAAAACAAAACAATACAAATATTTAATTTTTTTCTATATTAGGTGGACAAGAGTATGGCGAAGCCGCTGCATATATTCAAGCTCAATTTGAGGCGAAGAATAAATCAACCTCAAAAGAAATCTACTGCCACATGACGTGTGCTACAGATACCAACAATATTCAATTTGTGTTCGACGCTGTGACTGATGTCATTATTGCTAATAATCTAAGAGGATGTGGTCTTTATTAAATAATTATTATTATTATTACAAAAATAACAAATAAAAAATTTAAAAAAAAAAATTAAAATAAAAATAATATAAAACAAACAGTCTATATAGAAATATAAATAAATAAATAAATAAATAAACAAACTAAATAAAATTTAAAAAAAGAATAAGAAAAATAAATTAAACCAAAATTATAAGTAAATAATAATTAATAATAATAAATAATATAAGAATAAATAAAATTTAAAAATATAACAAACAAAAAAATCATTTAAGATTTTAAAAAAGGAAGAATAAAAATAATATAAAATAAAGAAAAATTTAAACCATTTAATATAAATGAAATTAATTATAAAATAGAGCAACCAAAAATAAAAAGAAACCAACAAAAATCAGACGATGAAAGAGTAAAAAACTAGCAAAAAAAATATATATAATAAATAAGGAAGAATTATTATCTAAAATTTATAAAATAACTAAGAAAACAAAAAGTAAAAGAATAAAAAACATGACTTCAAAAAAAGGAAAAAAAAGGGAAAATATTAAATTTAATAACAATAATTAAAATAATAATTATAGTACTTTTAATTAATTAATTATTAACTATGAATTTGCGATAATAAAAAAAAATAAACAAACGCAACAAAAAAATGCCATATTATAACTGTGTATATGTTTTTTTTTACTATTATATATATATTTACATTTATTTGTATTAATAATAATATTATTTTTTTACTATAATATTTACATATAATTTGTAATAAATTTTTTTATGGAATTTATTTGACAACCGCATAAAATATGTTTTTTCTTAAATATTATTAATTTTTTTTTTGAGAATAAGAAACAAAAACAAATGAGATAATAACAATTTTTTTTAAAATATGAATTATTAGTTCTTTATATTATTTATGAACACATATATATAATATAGCGTACTAAAATTAAAGAGAGTTAAAAAATGAAGAAATAGATAGTCCAGCAGAAACAGATGCATTTTTAAAATTAAGTCAATAGTTAGTTTCTTGTTTTTTTTCTTCTGGTTTCTTTAAAATTAAAATATAATTTTTTTTATTTTTTCTAATAAAAAAAAACGATGTATTTTTTTTGTTGATTATAATAATTTTAACAACCAAAAAAAATTCCTGAATTTTTATAATAAACAAAATATATAAAATGAATTGCATTTTAGTGCAAATGATTAATCTCGTATTGGATATAAAAGTAATTATTAATATTTTTAATTACGATAGAATGTTGTCTTTTCCATGAATGCAAGAGGAAATAGTATGCGCATTTTTAATGCATACAAAATATATACAATTTTTTTTTAAGATTCACTTTATATTACATTAATTTTGTATTATTGTTTTGTTTATATGGTGATATGAAATAGTTAGAATCATAAGAATTTTATTTATAATAATTGTTAATATTTTTTTTTTAGGTTTATATTAAAGGGAACTTTTGCTAAATTTTTATATATTAGAATTAAAATTTTTTTTATATAATTTAGATGTGTTTTTATATAAATATATAATTCTCTCGAATTCACAACAATTTTTTTTTAAGATTTGGCATTTTTTCTTTGTTTTGTTGATTTATTGCTATTTAATTTATTTTTACCAAAGAAACTAATTGAATATTTATAAGATTCTTCTTAAATAGAAAGCATTCCTTAATTTAAAAGGAGAAATGTTTTTTTTTTCTTTTTTTTTAAATTTTTTTTTAATTTTATAAAGAATATTTACATTAATGATACATTAGCGAAATAGTGCTTTAATAAGTTAAACAATATTTATTACTTACTGATTATTTTATAAATTTGAAATTGATGGAAAATCTCATCTAACAAAATTGAAGTAATGAGAAAAATATATTTGTTGCTTATATAGAAAAAGTACACACTTGGTGCACAAATTTTCAAATTTCAAAAACTTCAAATATCCAACTCTCTTAGTAATGATTTTGTCAGTATTATAATCAATAATTTATTCCAAAATTAAATAATCAATATTGCTTTAATATAGTTTTCTTATAAAGTTCAAAATAATATATGATTTTCAGATTAGAAAAATAAATTTATACTTAAAACATTCAACAACAATCATCAGTATTTTTAAAAGCACAATTAATAATTTTTTAAAGAAAACTAAGCCTTTAATGTAAATAGAAAATAACACTAATCAGATCTTTTGTTTCTATTTTCAATAATATGTGCAATTTTTTCTCCCAATACATAATTTTTATTATTTTCTATTAATTATATCTCAAATGTTCAATAAAACTCTTTGATTAAAGAAGTAAAAATACTTTTTTTTATTGTATATGCAATAAAAAATATTTTGTTACTAAACGTTTGTCTGTTTCTCTGTTAATAGAAATTAGAAAATTTCACAAAGAATATCTCATATAAAAAAATAGGAATTATTTGTAATAATAAGAAATCTTTGAAATTTTCTATAGTGACTATAGGTATCATTAATGTAACTTTTTCTTTTATTAAAATGAAATGCAAAGAAAAAATATTTAAAAATATACACAATATATTATAACATTTATATTCGAACATACACAACTAAATCAAATAAATAAATTGCAATTTTACAAAAACAAACAAGAAATAAAAAACCAAAAAATATGAAAAAAATTATAATTATTTATTTTATTATATTCAAATAGAATTTAGAAAATAAAACAAATATATAAGTATTTCGATTAGTTATTTTTAAATTGAACGAAAAAGAAACAACAATTTAACCAATTTTATTAATTAATATGTAATAAAAAATATTTAAAAGTATAAGAACTATACTAAAATACAACCAAAAAAAAAAGTTAAACATGAAATTTTAAATAATTATTTGAATTAATAAAAACTTATTACACAAAATAGTAAAACTAAGTAATCAGCTATTATAATAATAAATGATACATGTTATAATTATTTAATACAATAATAATCGCTTTATGATTTTAATACGACTTGCGAGGAAGAATCAAGAAAAGCTATAAAAAAAAGTGCTTATATACATAAACATGCTTATAAATATTTCTGAATTTTTGTCTCTTTCACACATTTAAATAAGCCATCCATAAAAAAAATATTCCCTAGAAAAAGTACGCAAAATGAAATGTTTAAATGTGAAATAACAACAAATTAAAACCGAATAAAATCACGGAATATAAAGAAAAATTGCAAATTTAATTGTATATAACATATAGGCATTGACCAAGAGATGCAGGATATCTCTTATATACATATGTATGATGCGACCAAATTTAAAATACATTATATTATGCGGCCTACACACGATAATGTAATTTTTTTCAATGTAGTCTAGAAAAATAATAAGCACAAAAAAAGGAATATTTTTTTTAATTCTTATAAATCAAGAATTCATTTTTTTCTTTCTAAATATCTAAATTTCGATACATACATACATATATAGAAAATTTGAATGTACTCGTATATATGCACTTTTAATAATACTAGTCAATAATTAAATAAAAAACCTTATTAGTTCTTAATCAAAGTAAATATGATAATTTTATTTTGTTCAAATTAAATAAATAAAATTATGAAATTTTTATTTTAACAAGAAAATGTCAGCCAAAAGAAAAATGATTTTCTTTTTTTTTTTTGAATAGTAAAATAAATACAAGAAAAAACTCCAGAATAAATTTTTATGACGTGAATAAATTATATTTTAGATTTTTTTTATATATATTCATACATTTATGATATAGAATATGGCATTTGTTTAATTTTTTTAAAAAGTGATTTGTTATTAACAATTGTGCAATTTACTTAAGAAATTATGAAATTAATTATAACTGAATTTTGATTAAAAATATGAAAGGAAAATAAAAAGAACATACACAAACGATGGGAACCAAATTTCAATAAAAATAATAGTAGAATCGTTGACTTTTGATAGAAACTTCAAATAACTATCAAATAATAATCTTCTATTGCACAAAAAATACATGGTTTTTACATAAAAGTTGACAAAACTTTTTACGTTAACAAGTAGCCCAAAAAATGCGCTTCTCTTTTTACTGAGCTCTCTTTTTATTAGTATAAAAATTTCAATTAATATTTTTAAGTTAAATAAATATCATTATGTATAAGAGATTTTTTTTATTAAACATTTTATTTAATCGTTTTTTTTTTTATAATAAATTTTCTATACGCACATTATAAAAATAACGTGCAAAAAGGGCAGTGAGATAATTAGATGTAAAGTAAAATACGATTTCAAAAAAAGCACATGGAAAAGTAACAGAAAAAAAATTTTTTTTTTTTAATTTTATGTAACAGAAATATTTTTTTGAATAATAAAACATTTTTAATACTAGTAAATGAATAAATAAATACAGAAATATTTACATTCTGGCACGTAAAATTATTAATTCTTACTCAACAACATACGAGGGTCGTTCAATAAGTCCTTAGAAAAATATGGAAAAAAACTGTTTTTTAAAAAAAAATTTTTATTTTTCAACATAATATCATTTTAGCAATATACACTTTTCCAACCGTTTTTCCAAAATTTTTATCCCGTCCAAAAAATAGGATTTCGGATCCTCGTTGGAAGTGAACCGTCGTCCGCCAAGCCATTTCTTCAGATTGGGGAAAAGAAAATAGTCACTCGGGGCCAAATCTAGTGAATAAGCGGGATGCTGCAACAATTCCATTCTCAATTCCACAATTTTGGCCATGGAAACAGCGCAGGTGAGCACACGCGCATTTTCCTGATGCAAGAGGATTTTTTTTATTCTTCAGATGGGGGCGTTTCTCTTTGATTTCCTCGCTCAACCGTTGCAATAACGATGCGTAATACGCTCCTGTTATTGTTTTTCCTTTTCCCAAGTAGTCGATAAAAATGATGCCCTGCGAATCCCAAAAGACCGTGGCCATCACCTTGCCGGCCGATGGCACAGTTTTTGCCTTCTTCGGAGCCCGTTCACCCTTGAAAATCCACTGTGATGACTGTCTCTTCGTTTCTGGAGTGTAGTAGTGTATCCAGGTTTCGTCCACATTAACATATCGACGAAGGAATTCGGCAGGATTGCAATGAATGAGTGCCAATATAGCCTCAGAGTCCACTACACGATTGCGCTTATTCTCCTCTAAGAGCAAACGCGGCATCCTTCTTGCCGAAATTTTTTTCACAGACAATTTTTCATGCAAAATTGAAGCGACTGTATCTTGTGATATGCCCGTGGCCTCAACTAATTCGCGCACTTTAATTCGCCGATCGTTCAAAATCAGATCGTGGATTTTGTCGATGATTTCAGGAGTAGACACCTCAACTGGGCGTTCTGATCGATGTTCATCTTTTGTGGATGAACGGCCACGTTTAAATTCATTCGCCCAATTGTAAACCGTCGCAAACACAGGTGCAGATGTGCCATGAACTGCATCCAACTTGCCTTTGATTTCTTTCGGGCTTAAGCCTTTCAAATGGAGATGTTTCATGACAGCCCTAAACTCGCTTTTTCCCATTGTTATGCACAAATAAATGTCGTTAACTTTAATCGACGATAGAAATTAACCTACGCTATGGATCGAGCTGATTCTTGTCGACAATGGTACTTACAAAAAAAAATCTTTACCGACACTACGAGCGTAATTTCTCGGATTTTCAAAGCACTTATTGAACGACCCTTGTATTTATTCAAAACAAATTCATATTGCAATCGAACTAAATACTTTCTTATTAATTTTGTTTGTATTTTTGACATAAAATGTCGATTATTGTACAGTAATAATTTATATGCAATTCGAATAGATTTAGTTTTTTCTCATAGATTATATTCGTAATATTACCCCCCCCCCCCCTCTATTATTTATTACCCTTATTCTTACAATTAGTTCTTTAATTGAAAGATTATATTTTATATCTCAAATTATAAATCAAAATATCAGGGTGAACATGCATTTTTGAAGAACTTTAACTTTTTAACAAGTGAAAATTAAGTGGATTAAATATAGATAGCAAAAGTCGAATCAGAAAAAAAGGTAGGAAATAGTAAATTTTTCCCAAATATCTTTATAGAACAACAAAAAGAAAGCGAATTTATTTAAAATATAAAAGATTTCGAACGAAATTTCTTTTGTCATATTCCTAAATTTACATTTTTTTAACAAAATTTTTTATAGATAAATTTATCAATTTATAATTGTCGGATTTTGTATTAATTTTTATAGAATCCTATTAATAATAATAATAATAATAATAATAATAATAATGGCTTACAGAAATAAGAACATCGGGAAAATGTATAAGCTTATTACGGACGGAAATTTATTAAGGAAACATTTTCAATGAAGATTCCTAATTATTTGTGTATATTAAGTACTATCTACAATAATACAATTTGTGATAATTAAATTAGTATGAAAGTGCTGTCTGTAAGTTTATTAAGGGGAAATTAAAAAAAAAAATCTTACAGTAATTAAAGATAAAATTCAAATGAATACGAACGCAATTATTCCATAGTCCATTGAAAAACTGTGTATAATTACTATAGCTAAATACTGATACGATAAAAAAATTCACTTTCACAGTATATATATCGGTTTAATAAGAAGTACATTTTTCTTTTAAGATTCTTTATTGTTATTTTTTCTTTAAATTTTTTTTTAATGTCAATTGATATTATTTCAAAAACACTATTAGAAAATGTTATTGGAACTGTATTAAAGCTACCGTATTGATAACGGCCTTCAATGTCTGGCAGCGGCATTGTTGGCTGCTATCAATTTCGTTTTAAGACTCAAACAAAATATCATCAATGAGATGCATTCCAATAGACCACTCATAATTAGAAGAATAAGAAAAAATAACATTGAAATTAATTGTAAATAAAGTAACAATTTTTTATAAACATATATTTAAAAAAAAAAACGCTCTTTCTACGTTGTATTTAAAATAATAATAATCATAAAAAATTATAATTAATAATATTGAAAAAATTATAATTTCAATGTGACCATACGACTAAATTATGAGTGCATTTATAGCATCAATAAATCTGAATTTCGTGTGTGTCATAAATGGTATTTTTATATTTGGAAAAAACAAGAAGCAAACTGCAATCTAAAAAAAAAAGAACATTGATTTGATTGCACAACATAATGAAAGTGAATACACGCATTAATACGACTGAAGAAAAGTAATCAATTATTTTTGAAACAATATAATTACTCTTGAACATAATTTAATTAAAAGAATTTTGTCTTCTTTGTAAAATAAAAAAAAAATTTTTTTAAATTAACTGAAATAGAAAATTATGATTAATTAACATTTCTAATGAGTATTTCAGAAAAATATTTGTTTCGGCAATAATTATTTTAGTTACTTGTATTAATGTGTACACATATCAAAGAGAGAAGATCTTATTAATTGGGGCTTATTGAATAAAATAAAAAGAAGAATAATTGTAAATAATCAATCAAGTATAAAAATACTTTTGCAATAATCAGTTCTGATAATATTTTCAATTTTTTTTTTTTTTTGTATTGTCAACTTGTTTTATTATAACTATCGAATAAAGTTACAAAAACGCATAATCTAAAAAAAGTTACAAAACTATCCCTTTAAAAAATAAAATTTTCTAACATCAAATAATAAAATATTAACAAATATTTTTCAATCTATATTTTTACATAAAAATAACATAACATATATATGTTAATATTAATTAAATTTATTACCAGTCAATAAATACAAAGTTCGGGGCACTACTAGATTATAAAACTGCACAAAAACTACACTAAATCAAATGAAAGATCCGAAAATAAATCCGACATCATTTTTTTTAATATACTAGATTAAAAATTAAAAAAAATATATATTACCTAAGCAATTTTTTAATAACAAAAGTATATGTATTAAATAGAGTTTGTTATTGAATTTATTTTTTTTATAATTCTATTCATTTCTTGTTTTATAATTTTTTTATTCTAATATATATTATTTATTTAAAAAGAAAATCAATGAAAATATAAAAGAATAATGAAAGAAATTGAAGAGAAGAAAAAAAACATTTAAACAAATTAACATTTAACAAGAAAAGCAAAAAATATTTATATATATTTACATATATCAAATATTTTTTAAAACTATACATAATTATATACAAAAATATACGTATAAATGCATGTATCTATGTGTGTATATAAATACATATTAGTTATATAAACAAAATACATACATTTATATACGTATATGAAAGGAGAAAAATAAATTGTACAAGCGTTTTTTTTTCTAGTAATTCTAAAACTAACGAAAAATACAAATTAATTAATTTATTTCTATATAAATAAATAAATAAAGAAACAAAAAATATTTAACATTGGACAGTAAAATAATATAAAACTTTATATTTAAAAACAAAAAAATAATTAACTAAAGAAAACTTGAATGTGAAGAAAAATCATAATATTTAATAACAAAATTGACTAAAAATTATGTTATGGCATTACTAAATATAAGATTAGATTGAAAATATATAGACAAGTGTATGTGTAAGAAAATATAATACATTCTAATTGAGAATCAATCTAAATGTATGTATGCTCAGACGTATGCATTAAGGTACCATTCAATAATATAAAGAGTCTGAATAGACATTTTTTATATGGAAATACATCGGCATATGAAATAAATGAAAAATAAAGTTAAAGGTAAAATTATAAAAATGGATAATATTTCTTAAAAAAGAAAGAAATATTTGAATAGAAAAATTTCGCTTATGAAATGCACAAAAAAAGAAGCAAACATGAAAATAGTTAGAATGAAAGAATGTTTAAGGGGAAATACGAAGGAAAAAATTGATCAAGAATTAATAAAAATTATAGAAAACATAATGCCATGGAAAGGATAGAGTTATGTGATTATTTAGAATATAAAGGAATGACATTTATGAGAATTATAATATAAATATGCCAAGGATAAATTTATAATAACGTAACAATTTAGGGCAGTACGATGAAAATAAGTAGGCGATATTTAGATTAGAACAAAGACTCAGTGTTAGGAAATCGAATTAAATAATGAGTGAGAGTGAGCAAAATAATTGGGCATAAACAAATAAACAAATTCTACTAGAAGAACAGCATAGTAATAAACAAATAAAATAATTGTAAAAAATCAAAAAAACGAAATTAAAAAATTTACAAAAATCAATAATAATAATGCACAATACCTGTGTGCATACGAATTATTGTATATTAATCATTATTTATTCTATAATATCAATATTGCTTTTATTTATTATAATCTCTTCATCACAATCCATATTTGCATATATACATACATACATACATACATACATACATATAAACATACATATATTATATTTATATAAACATATGCATACATAACTTATACATAAGCAATTATAAAATACAAAACAAATTAACCTAGTAAGTTATTTCGTTTTTAATCATATTTTCTAATGTACAACCTAAAAAAAAATATGCTTTTTTTCTGTATATGAACATATTGTATTATTATTTTATTAAATTATTTTTATAAATTTTAATAAATAAATAAATAAAAGAAAAAAATACTAATAACAGGTAAAAAAAAAAATTTAATTAAGCGAAAACATACACACAATAAAGAAAATAATTTTTTTCAAAATTGATAACAAAAATTTATTGAAATACGAGGGTCATTCAATAAGTCATTAGAAAAAGATGGAAAAAAAAACTATTTTAAAAAAAAAATTTTTTTATTTTTTAACATAATCTCCTTTTAGCGCTATACACTTTTCCAACCGTTTTTCCAAAATTTTTATCCCGTCCAAAAAATAGGATTTCGGAAGTTCTGCAAAATACTCATCCGTTTGAGCAATGACGTCCTCGTTGGAAGTGAACCGTCGTCCGCCAAGCCATTTCTTCAGATTGGGGAAAAGAAAATAGTCAATCGGGGCCAAATCTGGTGAATAAGCGGGATGCTTCAACAATTCCATTCTCAATTCCACAATTTTGGCCATGGAAACAGCGCAGGTGTGCACACGCGCATTGTCCTGATGCAAGAGGATTTTTTTCTTCTTCAGATGGGGGCGTTTCTCTTTGATTTCGTCGCTCAACCGTCGCAATAACGACGCGTAATACGCTCCTGTTATTGTTTTTCCTTTTTCCAAGTAGTCGATAAAAATGATGCCCTGCGAATCCCATAAGACCGTGGCCATCACCTTGCCGACCGATGGCACAGTTTTTGCCTTCTTCGGAGCCCGTTCACCCTTGAAAATCCACTGTGATGACTGTCTCTCCGTTTCTGGAGTGTGGTAGTGTATCCAGGTTTCGTCCACAGTGACATATCGACGAAGAAATTCGGCAGGATTGTGATGAAAGAGTGCCAACATAGCCTCAGAGTCCACTACACGATTGCGCTTATTCTCCTCTGAGAGCAAACGCGGCACCCATCTTGCCGAAATTTTTTTCACAGACAATTTTTCATGCAAAATTGAAGCGACTGTATCTTGTGATATGCCCGTGGCCTCAACTAATTCGCGCACTTTAATTCGCCGATCGTTCAAAATCAGATCGTGGATTTTGTCGATGATTTCAGGAGTAGACACCTCATCTTTTGTGGATGAACGGCCACGTTTAAATTCATTCACCCAATTGTAAACCGTCGCAAACACAGGTGCAAATGTGCCATGAACTGCATCCAACTCGGCTTTGATTGCTTTCGGGCTTAAGCCTTTCAAATGGAGATGTTTGATGACAGCCCTAAACTCGCTTTTTTCCATTGTTATGCACAAATAAATGTCGTTAACTTTAATCGACGATAGAAATTGACCTACGCTATGGATCGAGCTGAAATTTTGACAGCTTTCCTGTCGATAATGCTAATTACAAACAAAAAAAATCTTTACCGACACTACGAGCGCAATTTCCGGATTTTTTAAGGACTTATTGAACGACCCTCATACATTAAATATTAATTCGTACATACATTTTTAAATATATAAAATAATAAAAACATAAACTAATTAGAAAAAAATCAAAATATCTTTCAAAAAATAAAATTTTTACACGCAAATCTAATTGAAAGAAAGAACAGAAAAAAAAATATATTATAAATTAGAAGAGAATTATAAATTTATAAAATAAATATTATTATTATCATAATTATTATTCAAATCAAACATACATACATACATATTAAAACTATTCGAAAGAAATTCAAATAAATTATAGAATATTCTTAATTTATTAGTAAATTATAACATTTCAATAGAAAAAATAAAAAAAAAAAAAACGAAATAGCAATATGTAAAAGGAAAATGGCATATATTGAAAGAAAATTGTCTAATTAAGAAAAACCAAAGAGAATGAATGAGAAAAAATAGCGAAAAACAAAGAACGCGCACATAAATAATGAGTGAAAAACACATTTAAAAATTCCTATACATATTTTTCGAATTATTTGCTTTAATTGTCTTCTATTATTCCCATAGCGATTTTTGAAATTATTACTTCTCCATTTATATTCTATTATAAACTATTATAAAATAGAAATACTTTTATACAAACATAATTGATTCATATAATAATAAAAAATAATTATTTAAAAAATAAAAAAAAATTGGTTGCTTTATCATGAAATGTATTTGATGCGAAAGATTGACAGCGCAAACGATGTAAAATTATGACCAAGTAAGGGTACGTAATAAACGCATGTACATGAATGAAGTTATTAGAGAAATAAATTCGTATTAAAAGAAGAAAACAAAAATAGATAATTTTCCAAATACATATTTTTTAGTCAAGAAATTATAAAAATTTGATTTTTAAAATTCATTAAGCTCTTGTAGTAATACTATTCATAATAAGTATGAATCCATAAATTTCGATATATGGTATACGCATGAATGTATGTATGTATGTATGTATGTATGTACATATAAGTTTAAGAATTATCTTCAAATAAAATGTATAAATTATTGATAACATTCTTAACATAATTTATTTATTAGTTTCATTCCATTCAACAACCATTTCAAAAATATATATAATAAATACACATGGAAAATTTCATACCTAACTAAGTAATAAAACAAACAAAAATACAAATATTTTTAAATATTACAAATAATAACATGAAAAATAAGAAAATTAATAAGAAGAAGAAAAAAATATGAAAATAAATTTAAAAAAAACTAAAATTTAACGAAAATTTGTGAGAGAACTTTTTTTTTCAATAGTATTTGATAATAATAATAATAATAATAATAATAATAATACTAATTATAATAATATTGATAATTAAAAAAGTGAAAAAGAAATGAAACCAAAATGAAGAGAATAAAATAATTATAATAACAAATAATAATAATAGTAATGAAAACTTGTATTAATAACTTGAAATAGAAATAAATTAATAAAAGAAACATAAGCAAAAAAAAAAAAAATTATTAAGAAGAACAACAAAAAAAAAACAAAAAAAACTAAATGTTGTTTTATTTCAATTAACTATTTTAAAGATTTATTTATTATGTTCTAATTGATTTTGTTCATTTTTTACCTGTATAGTTAGTCCGAAATTTTCTTTTATTACAATATATTTTATTTGCTCAATTTATTGAATCGTATGCTATAAAAAAATATGCCTTTTTTTTTATTCTCTGAAACATTTCAAAACCAACAATTTAAAATTTTGTAACATTACAGAAAAGGACAGGCATATGTACATTCTGACATAACAATATCGCTTTAACATTTATAAGAATACTATTTAATTGTTTGTATAATATCTTTTTAATTATAACTATATCAAAATAAAGGTAATTGAAAATAAAATTTAAAAATAAGATAAATCTTATGTTTGAATTTATTTTAAATTTTCTTTATACGAAAAGGAAAAGAGTATTTAACTATAAGAGACTGGACGAGTTGAAGAGATAAGGAATAAATGAAAGAATGGGGAAAAAATTAACTGATCACATTTTGTTACTACAATATAAGAAATATCAGGACGCATTGGAATTACGCAGGAATAAATACCAAAATAGAAAGTACAGTAAACGCAAGAAGCTAGAATAGGAAATTTTTGGTTCGTTAAAGATTAAAGTAAAAATCTTGTCAGAAAAAAAAAATTGAATAATAAACTTTATCATCAACTATTTTATAAATGAACAAAATATGCTGGGCTTGGTAAAAAGTTTATGATTTAAGTGCAATATTTGGTAGAATTTTTGAAAAACAATCGAAGACTTATAATAAAGGCACAAAGTGATGTGAGCTAAAAAACGAAAATTATGGAAATGACTGCAAATACGCGTTTATTAACACTGCCAAACATTAAAAAAAAAAAAAAACTATTAAATAATAATGCACTAACTGCAACAACAAAAAAGTATATAGCAAATTAAACTATAGACAAATTTAAATATTAATTAAACGAAAAAAACATAATCTAACTAATTATAATAAATTAAATAAATTAATTAATTAATAATAATAATAATAACAATTTAGAAGAGAACAATATAAAAGAAATTATATTAAAATAAGTATTATAATAAATACAGAAAAAAAAAATTTAAATAATAACACATACATATATATAAATTTATACATCCATATATACACACACATTAGCAGCAATATATTTGAATATAAATTATTAACTTTTTTTTGTTGTGTTATTAGTAGAATAAATATCCTCTAAATCATTTTTCCTAATTACTACGAGTAGTACATTTAATACAGATACTAAGAGCTATATAAATATATTAATAATATTTACTAATAACAATTTATAATAGTAATAATGAATGCAAATGGACGGACCGTAATAAAATGTTAATGAAAATATAGAAAAATCAAATGAACATGAACGGGCAAAAAATGAAGAAAACAAAAAAAAAAAAAACAAAGTATATACTCGAATAATTATTCAATATAAACGGGGAACCTACCCTAGTATCTCAATAATGAGAAATTATTTTATTAGATTAAAATAAAATATAAAAAAATTAAAGCAATTAAAAGAAAATGACGAAAAAATTTAATCGATCCAAATAAGAGGTGAGGTGATTAATATTACGAATGATCTACTAACAATAAGCCAAACATATTTTGAATGGGTGATAGTTCAAATGATAAATGCATCCTCCATTAAGAGGTATTTTACTCTATAGTAAAATTTGAGTCTCGTTTAGCCAATATATAAATTAAAATAACTTGCCATAGTATTTTGGACACCGAATGTTACTAACAATCATATTATTATTATTATTATTAATAGTATCCATAATATGGTCTAGTCTCTGATTTTTAATATTTATTTAATTTTTCAGTAATAATAATAATCTAAAAAAAAAAAAAAGAATAATATAATGGACATATATCCTTTCTTTTAATACCAGTATGAGGTAAGAAAGGCTCAATAAATTATATTCAAGTTAATTTTGATTATAATTATTACTTAAAAGAAACTAAAACTATTAACGGCAATTTAAATTTTTGTTTTTTCCATTATTAATGTACAATATAATAAAATAATCGAAAATTTTCATAAATTCTTATATATATATTAATATAAACATAAAACATTAAAAATATTGTATAAATAATTTAAAAAAAATTGTAGAAGAATAACAATAGGAGAAGTCAAAAAGAAAATCTTTTTAATATCAATGATTGACAAAATAATTGGATTTAATTCAACAAGAAACTACGAAAATTATTTAAAAATCTTTTTTATAAAATAAAATCTTTAATTAATTAATGTAAAAATTTTATAAACAGCAAAATTAATTAATGACATTAAAAAATTTTACAACATTTAACATAAAAGCAAATACGATCAACTGCGGAAAAAATTACAAAGTGTTTATAAAAATACACTATAAATTATAAAATTCTAAAAATATTGTACTAATCATAAAAAAAAAAAAGATGAACGGAATAAGAACATTTACAATCGATATTAATTAAATCAAAAGTAAACCACACAAACAGAAAAATATTCAACCATAAATTTTGAACAGATCAAAACAAATATAAACAAAGTTATAAATTCTTTAATAATAATATATGAATAGTAATGATAATGAAATATAAGAGAAATCAAGAATAATAAAAATAAATCGAAACTGTAAAATTAAATATTTTTTATCAACTTTTTTTATATACTTACTTTTGGTCGTTATTCATTGTTTTGTACCTGAGAAATATTTTTGTCAATAAACACGAAAGTTTCAGAGTGAATGTACTAAAAATTCTTTACTATGGAATGGAATGTCGCCTATGCAGTTCAATGTAAATAAGTTGATGATGGCACGCGCTCAAATGTCGAATTTCATCTCCTATCCTTCTAAAGAGCCCATAGGAGCACAAATAGTCTGAGAGTTACGCCATCCGATCATTTACCACAGTCTAGACGCCGACCTTCGATTACGAAAATACTTCGAAAATAATTGCACAAAATCCTATAATTTTATATTATAGATACCACATTTAATGTATCATTTCCATTATCTTTAAAGGGATAGTAAAGAACTGTTTTTAGCCTTTATTATTAATTAAAATTAAACAAATAAAATACAAATTAAAAGTAACAACAAAATTAAAAAAATCGTCCTTTCTAGGACGAAAAACTAAATTCAACGAAGAGTTAAAAAAATGTTTTTTTTTTAATTTTCAGTAAAAATTTCTACAGACGATTTTATCCAAAAAGGACAATTCAAGTTTAATTAGGACAAGACAATTGGCCCTAATTGGACTTAAATTAGAGCGCGCAATTTCACAATTTAAAATCCGCACGAATAACAGCTTGTTAATAGTGTAAAATAAATTTTAAGAAAAATTGGCGAACTTCTGATTTTTTTTTACCTTCTACTGAAACTGAGCGCCTGGTTTTTTTTTATTTTTTATTTGACAGGTTTCATTTCTACATTATACATTATAACACATATATACACATAGTCATGAGACACAGTCGCTCCTATGGAGCATATAGCGGCACAGAGAATACACGTCTCTAATTGGTGGTAGAAGGCTTCTTTATTGGCGTCATTCTCTACTTCAGTTGGGGCATAGCACTGCACGATGGTGCTGTTTCGGAACTTCGAGTGGAGCCTGGCTGTCAGAAGGCGGTCGTAGACCGGTTTGTAGCCCATGAGAGATCTCTTTTTGCGTTGGCCGATAGGATCAATCCGACTCCACAGTGGTGGCCGCTGTCGTTGCCGCTGTAGATGAAGTGTTCACCCGTCTGCGTTGTGAGGGCTCCCTTGATGTTTCCACCTTGTCTCGGAGATTCCCAGGATGTCGAGGTTGTAAGCGTTTTTGGGAGAGAAGCCAGTCGAGAAGTTTTTGGGAGAGAGTCCCGCACGTTCCAGGTACCTATTTGGGCTGTTCGATGAAAACCAGATGAGTTTTTTTGCCTGAGGTACGGTCCGGTTGATTCTTCTTGTGCTGTTTCTTGATAAGGTGGTTTTTATAGCTTGCGGCTTATCAGGCCAGCGAAGTAACCTCCAGTGACGTTGGGGGACCCTACGGAATACATATAAGGCTTGTAGTGGGCCTCTCACCCCGGCACCATGCCGAGATGGCGGCAGCGGGAATCGAACCCGCTACCTACCGAGTGTGAGTCGGTCGACACACACACGGTTAAACCTGCAGCACGCGGTGTTCCCAAGCGGTCATCCATCCAAGTACTAACCACGCCCAGTCCTGCTTAACTTCGGTGATCGGACGAGAACCGGTAGATCCAGGACGGCACAGCCGCAGGAGCGCCCCATTATAAATTTCGATTTTACATGCATTTTTGTTTGATATTTTTAAGAATTTTTAGTTAAAAGTTAGTTGGGTGCGCAAGCAAAATAAACTGGATGTTGTAATCGAAATTGTTAAAATTTGGAATAATTCTAGTCAGCTTCTAACATACCTTAGACTGCCGTAGCATGGTGATAATCACCCTTAAAAACAATTAAAAAGTTGTCCTTGAGGTTGATTCAATTACGATCAGTATTAAAAAAGTTAATTTCTGATATTTTCCTTGTAGTTACGGATGAACAACAAAACCTAAACAATGTACGAGGGTCGTTCAATAAGTCCTTAGAAAAAGATGGAAAATAACTGTTTTTTTTTAAAAAAATTTTAATTTTTCAACATAATCTCCTTTTAGCTCTATACTCTTTTCCAACCGTTTTTCCAAAAATTTTTATACCGTCCAAAAAATAGGATTTCGGAAGTTCTGCAAAATACTCATCCGTTTGAGCAATGACGTCCTCGTTGGAAGTGAACCGTCGTCCGCCAAGCCATTTCTTCAGATTGGGGAAAAGAAAATAGTCGCTCGGGGCCAAATCTGGTGAATAAGCGGGATGCTGCAACAATTCCATTCTCAATTCCACAATTTTGGCCATGGAAACAGCGCAGGTGTGCACACGCGCATTGTCCTGATGCAAGAGGATTTTTTTCTTCTTCAGATGGGGGCGTTTCACTTTGACTTCCTCGCTCAACCGTTGCAATAACGACGCGTAATACGCTCTTGTTATTGTTTTTCCTTTTTCCAAGTAGTCGATAAAAATGATGCCCTGCGAATCCCAATAGACCGTGGCCATCACCTTGCCGGCCGATGGCACAGATTTTGCCTTCTTCGGAGCCCGTTCACCCTTGAAAATCCACTGTGATGACTGGAGTGTAGTAGTGTATCCACTAGAGTGGAGTGTAGTAGTGTATCCAGGTTTCGTCCACAGTGACATATCGACGAAGGAATTCGGCAGGATTGTGATGAAAGAGTGCCAACATAGCCTCGGAGTCCACTACACGATTGCGCTTATTCTCCTCTGAGAGCAAACGCGGCACCCATCTTGCCGAAATTTTTTTCGCAGACAATTTTTCATGCAAAATTGAAGCGACTGTACCTTGTGATATGCCCGTGGCCTTAACTAATTCGCGCACTTTAATTCGCCGATCGTTCAAAATCAGATCGTGGATTTTGTCGATGATTTCAGGAGTAGACACCTCATCTTTTGTGGATGAACGGCCACGTTTAAATTCATTCACCCAATTGTAAACCATCGCAAACACAGGTGCAGATGTGCCATGAACGGCATCCAACTCGTCTTTGATTTCTTTCGGGCTTAAGCCTTTCAAATGGAGATGTTTGATGACAGCCCTAAACTCGCGTTTTTCCATTGTTATGCACAAATAAATGTCGTTAACTTTAATCGACGATAGAAATTGACCTACGCTATGGATCGAGCTGAAATTTTGACAGCTTTCCTGTCGATAATGCTACTTACAAAAAAAAATCTTTACCGACACTACGAGCGCAATTTCCGGATTTTCTAAGGACTTATTGAACGACTTTCACGCTTTGTTCAATAAAGTGCTACGCTTTATTAAGAATGATTTTTATAATGATGCAAGCATACAAGTACCTATAAAGTCTTATATTATATATAAAGGGTGGGACATCTGTTGGTTTTTTTCAACTTTAACTGTCATAACGCATATGGTAGTATTTTTTTTGAAAAGCTGGCAAGTATAATGCAGTAAAATTTTAGACATTAACAACAGAACAACGCATTTAATTATCCAAACTTACTACAAAAACGACCGTTCTGTAAAAATTACATTTTGCAAAATTCGCGATCATTTCAAAACACATCGACTCTACGTTAACGAACAAAATTGTCGAATCTGGGGCATGGAAATTCATCTGTAATTTTCTAAAAACCGTTGCATTCTAAAAAAAAGTCACTTTTTGATGCGGTTTATGGCATTCTTTCGAAAATGATAGTGAAAAGGGGCCATTACAGGGAATTCTGAACGATATCGTAACATGTTTCCGAACTTTTTTGTGGCCGAAATTAAATGAATTAATGTGAATGAATGAGCTTTGGTTTCAAGAAAACCGCGCTATGAGTCCCACAACATATCAAAACATCGATTTGTTGCGTACTAAATTCGATGATCGAATAATCTCACGAAACGCTGATGTGAATTGCTGATCAAGATATTATGATTTGACACCGTTGAACTTTTTTCTTTGAGGCTATTTGAAAAGACAAATGTGGGCCTATCATTCAACAATAATTCAAGATCTAAACAATATCCGACAATAAATTAATTCCGTTGATCCATTATTATTGGGTATAACCGAAAATTTCGACGTTCGGATGTGTAGGCCTGCAAACTTTTTCACGCATAATTGTAATTGATTCAACTAAAAATTTCCGATGTCTGCTTACGATATGTGTTTTTTTTTTCATTTTAAAAAATAACCAACAGTTGGCCTACCATTTATTAAAATATTTAATTTTTCGAAATTTATTGATTTTTATGCTTACACGTATCTGTTCTGAAGAGCAATTTTAAAATTCTAAATACTGAGTGACACAAAACTTTTTTGGGGAAATTTTTATACATTCTTATAATCAATATTTAGATATTATTTAATTATTCTTTATTAGTTATTTATAATTAATTTATGAATAGTTACCAGGATAAAGTAATGAAATCATTTGCAATGGAAAAATTACCAGCATTCACTATAATTTTATGTATAAAAGTTTTTCGAGATCCAAATATGTGTAAAATATGGAAAAATTAGTTTCGAGTATATATTTAATTATATACGAAAGTAAAATGTTAAGTAAATACAAGTAAATTATTAGTCAAAAATACAAAATATTTGTTTGGTCCCCAATTTTAATGTCAATACAAGAAATAAAAATAATCCATAAAAGTTGAAAATGTCAAAATAAATCATATAATGACATCGTTATAGCCGATTTCAAGTTCAGTTAATGAATGTTTGAATAAGAAAAATATGAAATGAGGCCAAAAGAAAGATTGGTGGGTGACACACTTAGAGCATCGTTTGAATGATAACAGAGACCCGCTGTTCTAGCATATACCCGATAAACAGTGCACACAGTCGCAAAGAAATGCGCTAAATTCCGCAAATAAAATGTTTAATATGGGCACGTTCTTACAAAATACTTAATGTTGACTTGTTAGAAACTATCAAATGTTATAGAACAAAACGGCCTTTGTCCAGTTCATTTACTTTAGGATATACTCGTTTGTATAAACATACATATGTGCATTTAGAAATCCAGAGTCAAAGCGGATGGTAAAATTTTAAGATCCAACTTGTAAACTGTGAAATTATAATGTAGCACAAAACATCTCTACTGAGCTGTTCCCCTTTAATGGGTTATCACTGTGAAATTTCCAAAACAGATTACAGTCAAAGTTTAGCGGAAGTATCGCTGCTGATTTGAAAATTAGCAATTTACAAATTCAAAATAAGGAATTCGTATAACAGTTCCATTCCATAAAGTGTACATGACTCGTCGTTAAGTGCCTGTATAAAAACATGGAAATAAAAGTATTACTAATTTGTTTGTTACTAACATTTGGATGCTCGTCAGCTTTCTTTTTTGGTATGTATTTCACTGTTCTAATATTTGTAAAGCTTAAAGTTATTCAATAAACATATTAACAATAATTTCAAAATGTAGTTGATTTGTCTTCGATTAGTTAAATTGAATGGAATTTTTTTAAACTTAAAATTAAAATAATGTTGTCTTGTTCATTTTATTTGAATTTAATTTGTATTTGCTTTTTCGTAAAATTATTTTAATAATGAAAAATAATATTCTCGAAAACAGTATTTCAGCCCTTTCGTATTGCACAAATAATAATAAAAATAACATTCAGCAAATATCGGAAATTCACTATAATCAATTCAAAAGTTTTGTTTTTTTTTCAAATTCCGCTAAAAATTATTTTTCACAATCTTTCTCAATCAAACTAGAATATATTCTGTTTTAAATATTTAAAAAAAAAAAACATATTATAAAAAATTATTGATGCATTTTCAAAATTTAAGATATGTGATCGGAAATCTGAATAGAGCTTGTTTTTGAGTTTTCAAACTAAAATGACATCTTTGAAATGAAAACAAGAAATGAAATTCTATCATAATTTCCGTATTTGCTAATATTTATTCTAATCGTTTATTATTCTTATTCTGATCACAGTACCGGATATCAGTCCAGACAATTTTATCATAAATGGCAATTAGTTGAAAATGTTTTAAAAAAGTTATTCTTCATTTTTGTTCTCTTATTTTAAATTTAAACAATCAGGAAAATATGACAATCCTTCGGACTCAGAGGCAACTAGTACTTCAAAGCCAGAGGATGATTCAGTTTTGCGAAGTTTCTTCAAAAGACTTGCAAGCAACTTAAGTTCTGTATGTTAACGATATTCTTTTAATAATAAATCACATAGATAATCATTAATTTTTTATAATGGAATCTTTTTTAGCCAAATAAAAAATATCAACCATGCACAACGCCAGACGGTTCTCCTGGTCATTGTAAGCATATACGACATTGTCATATCAAGGATTTAGGAAAAGACATTTTGAAAGTGTTCGATCATTTGTGCATCATAGAAAATATGTAGGGAATATGATTTAATATATACTATATCATTATTTTGGGTTCGTTTGATTTAAAGGGCTGTAGGTGTATGCTGTGAAGATGAAGTTAGACTACCATCTCATATACCAGTTATAGGTGACCAGTTAAACGACAGATATGATGAAGTTGATCCATCTGGAAGAATTGTCAATCGACCAGAAAACCGCGGTTGTGGTTTAGCTACGAAACAATTTCCAAAAATTACTGGCGGCAGACCAGCTGATCCGGAAGAGTGGCCATGGATGGCAGCTGTTATCCGCCCCGGCTATCCGAATGCACACTGCGGCGGAGTTCTTATTACCGATAGGCATGTTTTGACTGCAGCACATTGTACGTATAAATTTACAGCCGATAAGCTTTATGCACGGCTCGGCGAATACGATTTTAAAGCATTCAATGATACGCGGTCCAGAGACTTTCGTGTTATGGAAATACGCCAACATATCGACTTTGATCCGAGTACATATACAAATGACATAGCAATTCTTAAACTAGATCGGCCAACTATTTTTAACACTTACATATGGCCAGTATGTCTACCACCTTTGGGGGAGACATGGGATGGATGGACCGGAGTTGTCACTGGTTGGGGTACTCAGTCTTATGGTGGTCCATACTCAAATGTTCTAATGGAAGTATCTATTCCTATTCTATCGCATGAGAATTGTCAGAGTTCTTTTATTGAGCGTATTAATGAAAAATTATTGTGTGCTGGACACGAAGATGGTGGACGCGACTCGTGTCAGGGAGATAGTGGTGGACCTTTACTCGTGCAAATACCGAACAAACATTGGGTGGTTGTTGGAATTGTTTCGTGGGGACTTCGTTGCGGTGAACCCAACCATCCTGGTGTCTACACCAGAGTCAATCAATATATGACATGGATTATAGAAAATACAGTTTTTTAGGTGACACATTAAAACAAATTCAAGTAATTTTTTCATTGGTATTATTATCAAACATAAATAATGGTATAATTCGAAATCAACATAATGATTTATCAAATTTTATAAAGTAATGTTATGCAAATATACAATAAAAGATATTTTTATAGGCGTAATTGAAAAAAAAACCGTTATTTTATTTAAAATTTTTGTTTATCTATTTCGTTTCTGCGTAGGAAATATTTTAACAAAAAAAATTTATTTCAATCTTTCGTATGCAATTGTTTTGCGAGAAAAATAACATAACAAATTGCAATTTAACACAAAACTGTTGTGTAAAATAACGGAATAAATCAAATCAAATAAAATAGAAATAACAAAAGCTAAGTTCATCTTAAATATGAAAGGCTAACATTGAGCATTGTAAAATTATGAATAAAAACTATATTTGAAAAATAATGAACGTTAATTTTTAACCGGTCTTGCAACATGAGGCCGAGCGTTGTCATGATGACAAAATTATGGCTTCGTGTCTGGTCGCATATTCCGGGCGTTTTTCGGCCAATGCTCGCTTCAAACGGATTAATTGTGTTCGGTAGAGGTCGCCTGTGATCGTCTGGCCCGATTTCAATAGCTCATAATAGATCACACCCTTCTGATCCCACCAAATACAGAGCATTACCTTGGCGCCATGGATATTTGGCTTTGGCGTTGATTTGGCTGGTTGACCGGGCTTCACATACGATTTTTTGCGCTTTGTGTTGTCGTAATGAATCCATTTTTCGTCGCCAGTAATGATTCGATTCAAAAACGACTTCTTTTTCTGCCGTTCAAACAACATTTCGGACATGCAAAATCGCCTTTCAACGTCTCTCGGCTTCAATTCATATGGGACCCAATTTCCTTGCTTTTGGATGAATCCTGCTGCTTTCAAACGTTTTTTGGCTACTTGAGTAACTCCCAATGATTTTGCAACGTCTCTCGGCTTCAATTCATATGGGACCCAATATCCTTGCTTTTGGATGAATCCTGCTGCTTTCAAAATGCCTACTTGAGTAATTCCCAATGATTTTGCAATTTCTTCTTGAGTTCGACAACAGTCTTCGTCGAGTAATGCCTCCAAATCTTCATCTTCAAACTTTTTTGGCTGACCTGGTCGTTCTTTGTCTTCCGTGTCAAAATCACCACTTCTGAACCGCACAAACCATATCTCGCACGTTGAAATCGATGGAACATATTCAGGATAAGCTTCGGTGAGCAATCGATGTGCTTCAGCTGTACTTTTTTTCAAATTGAATAAGTAAATAAACACTTTCCGCAAATGGGACTTTTTTGGTACGAAATTCGACATTTTTGAAGCAAAAAAAAGCTTTGTTGTTTACACTTTTTCGTTCAATGACTAATCGAGAATGAATGACAGATGTTTAACCTCTAAAATGCCATATGAGTTATTATTAACACAAACCATGTGTAAAAGTTATGCCATCTGTTGTCAATCCCGCATTTTTAAGTTATACAAAATATAACAGATACAAACAAGCCGATTTCGTCACTATTAATCAAAGCCTTTAAATACTATTGGTTAACAATCCGAAAATTCTTAAAGTTAAAAAAAATTAGGTCGCTCGATCAAACTTTTTCTATATAAGAATAAGTTAGAGTGCTTGAAATAAACCGTCCTCTATAACCAATATTAGTCTGAAACGTGACCATAGATAATATTTTATTATTAAAAAAATGTCGCTCGCGATTGTTTCAAACATTTATTTATAAAAGTTTTTCAAAAACAATTTTAAAAATGTTATTAAAATAATTATGAAAAATTTAATTTCACTTTATTTAATAAGATAAGCATACAAATATAAAAACTATATATTAATTAAATATACTCTTATTTTTCACCATTACGTTTTTCTTTTTCTAATATGTATGTCTGTTGGCTGTTGAATTGTGTTATTTTTATGAATTTTATTATTTGTTCTAAATTTTTTGACTCTATTTACAAAGCAAAAATATTTATATATATATATAATATTTATTTTGATTAAGAATTAATGGTTATTAGAAATAAATTCTTTTAAAAAGAATATTATAAAGAAATTGCATTAAAATTAATATAAAATATTATTAACTCATACGTTTTTATTACCAGATAAGATTCTTATTTTCTTATGACAGTTTTATATGTAGTTTTTAGAATAATTTACTTTTCGATACATGCATAGAACTGAATGCTTTTTTGAATATTCTAATCTAAAGTTATAATTTGATATCATTTACTGTGTATCGCATTTGATTTTTTTACTGATTTTTATAAAATATCGGATAATATGTATGCACAATATTTCGGATAAAAAATTTCATTCTGATATATTGATTGAATACTATAAAAAAGATTTCATATTTTATCGAACAAGCTCTTTAGCACATATTTCTGTTATCTTCTTTTTAAATACTATTCACACAAATGTTCATGGTTCAGGTTGTCTAGCCAATGGATCGTCACGATCTATCGGCGGAGGCGATGTAAGTACTTCCACATTATGAGATGGTGTTTGAGTTAAATAACCAGCGGTTGGATTAATACCTAGGAGTTAGAAACAAATTTTCGTAAATATTTTAAACAAATAACCAATCTAACATGATTACTAGACCATATAGAATTAAGACACAAGTACGAGAATTTGTCAAAAGTTAGGGCTAAAAATGTCTAAATGTACCTGTCAAATAGCCTCTTGTGGTTGAGTCGGTTATGAAAAGATCATGCCGTTGATCTTTAAATTCTGCCCAAACTGGATGCTTAAGGAGAATTTGCGATACACGGTCACCATAATTGAGGTTATGTGTCATAATTTTAAGAGCAGCCACCACTTGTGCTTTTACAGTTGAGGGATTGTCAACAAAATCCATTCGGCTCTCAAGCAATCTCAACAGGAATGGTACTAGATTCACTTCCAAAGATTGACATATTAAAGAATCCTGAAACGAAGCAACACGAAATTTGTTCATTCAAAACAATACAATCTGATATATTTTTTTTTATAAAAATTAAATAATATTCACTCACATGCTGATATTTGTATAATCGAGATAATGTTTCACAGACTTTTTCTATTAAATTATTATGATGTTCCATACATTTTTTTAGCGGCAAGATACATTCAGTTTGTGACACAGCTGTTACGCAAAACTGCAAAATTGATATTAAATTCCATTTCATAATTGTTAGATGTGACTCATTCTGAACTTAACTTACCTCTGATGTTGATATTTGATGTAATACTGACAGTGTACATTTTGGTTGTACGGATAAAAGATTAAACAATTTAGGTATATGACCAAGAACGGGTATTTCATCAGTTAAATTTGGCTGCATGCGTAGTAGTTCTACTAAAGCAGTTGTAGAAAGATCCAAAACGTCCACCTAAAAATTCCATCCAGACGAGCAAATATAATTTAAATTTAATTTAAGGTTAAAATAAACACCTATAAAAGAAGTTGATAATGAGAAACGATAAAATACGTGTATTTAAGGTAAATTATGTGAAATTTTATTAAAAGGGTACGCCAGTCTGATAAACTAACCTCTACACTTTTACTAATACCATCAACAACAAAATCCAATAAATCTGAAAGAAATTGCTTTGGTTTACGCAGTGTCCACCCAGGATTACTAACGAAAAGTCTTAAATATACACCGGATACCATTACTTCGTTTGTTAGGATATCTTTTAGCGCTTCAGGATCTTTCCAAAGAATCTTTGGATTACTTTTTTGAGACTTGTAAAAGCTGCAAAAATTTAAATAATTTTACATATTATTTAATACAAAGCAATCAACAAGTTGCAAATATCTTTTAAAACTCACCCATCACACACGTCACTAACAGAATCGCATACTTTCGCTCTAATTTTATCATTCCAAATCAGTTCAGGATGTTCATAATTGGTTTCGAACATTTGGACGGATGTTTGTTGGGAATTTATCATTGCATCAATAAATATCGGCGGTAAAAATTTACAAACTGTAATTCGCACCTAATATATGAGCAAACGATAAAGAAAAATATGAAATTTTTAGTATTTATCTTCAGAATTTTCTAAACAATTTTTCTTTGAAATATACCTTTGGTCCACTAAGTCGATCAGATGTCATTTTAGCTAAAATTTCTGGACATATTTGGCGTATTTGAGGATTTCTTGAATTGCAGAACAAATCTAGCAAATAGATTGCGGCTCCTGTCGTAAAAAAATGTATTTGTTATAGTATAATCAAAATTATTAATCAAATCATATAATTACCTTTGTTCTGGGCTTCCTTCACCATTTCCTGAACATTTATAAGTCCTGATAGTGTTTCGAGAACTTTCAGTTGATGATCTTTCAAATCGGGATCTCTTAAAGTAACTAGAAAATTACCGAGAATTTCACAGGCAGCAATTTCACTAACGCATTCCTTATTGCGTGACACCAAAGAAACTATTTCCAATGCTAACGATTTTATTACTGCATTCTGCAAAGAACAATTTTAATATCAAAAAACTATCCCAAGAACATACTAAGTAATCCTCAGCAATTATTTTTCTATATCGGATTAGTAGAGATATTATCACTTCTGGTTAAAAAAAACGTTTTTAGTATCTTTAAGGCAATAAATTTTCTAACATTTTTATTAATTTTGTGAAAGTATTAATTGTTATTGTATATAAGAAATTTATTCACTTTAATGTTAGTTTGCATTATTAATAATTTTTCATTTGCGACCTTACCTGGCCACATAAGTTATTTGATAAAAATCCAAATATCATTTCAAAATGCCCAATACATTGGATTTCAACTTCAGCGTTTGATTTTATCACAGATATAACAGCTCGCAACACCATAATTATGTGTTCATTAGTATGTACATTATTTACAAAATCATAAACATCTTTGGGCCCTTCGGTAACACTTTTTTCAATTTGATTTTTTAACTTTGATCGATTATAAGCATTTAGAACATCATCGATCGTTTTACTGTTGGAATTGTCTTTTAATTGGGGATGGTTTGGTCCCAAGGTCGGTACCAAAATTCCACTATCATTGTATGGATTTAAACTCTCACGGCTTTTATTATCACTTAACAAGAAATTGTAGGCTTGTTTTAAATATTCCAACAAATCTAATATGAATGATTTTGGCGCATCAATTGGAAATGTTGGCATTTCATTGTAAATCTTTATGAATACACTGCCAATTTTTAGTTCATCTCTGCAATATACGCAAAAACAAAAAGTTTATCGAACAAATTTAATAATCTTATAACATTAAAATTAAGTTTTGTTGTTTTTTTTAAACTGGTTTATAGCTTACTTATGAGAATCATATTCAAAGGTAGAAACAATGTCATATACTTTGGTTACGTCATCAAATGACCCTCTGGTTGATTGACCGCGTTGAAAGTCTAGAAAATCTAATAATTGTGCCCGAGTACCATTATCCCAAATTAAATACGGATTTCGAGTGTTAGAAGTAAGAATTTTTAAAACCTTGAATAAGACATAAAAATTTATTGAAATACAGAGAAGGCAATATATAAATTATACAATAAAAAAATTTACCTCATTTACATTTTCACTGGCTAACTTATTAGAAATGTATGTTGTAAGAAGCTTGTCTACGGTTTTTTTAATAACACCGTTTGTTGCACTGCCACTGATAAAGTATTTCTCTTTATTGACAACATTTTCTTTTTCAACAATTTTATTTGATTCTTTGTTGGTAGCTGCCTGTGCATTATTCTCGTTTGGGTCAAGATATGATTTGAAACTGGGTGAATTTTCAGTGCTTGAACTCTGAACCAATTGCTTGGAATTTTGGATTAAATTCTGTGCATTTTGCATATATGACGGTGCCGCTGCATTTCCGCTACCATTTGCATTTCCATTCGAAGGAACTGATACAATTGCTGGACTTTTCTGTTCTGGTTGCCCCTCAACTGGTTGTGCTTTTTCATCTTTAATTTTATTAGATTTCATTAAATGGAATCCACACAGTGCAACACATGCTAGAATTGACATTTTTGCTAAGTTATTTGAAACTTTCTGAGTGTTCGACTTTTCATCAGCGGACACTCCGCTTTCGTCCAGTGTAAAGTCATATTCAAACACAAACATAAGTAGTGACCACAGAACACCGTTCATAACTAATTTACACTGTAAATCATAATTATTTGCTGCCAAACTTGTTACTAAACTAACAGATAATGAATGCTATAAAAAAGATTGCCGAAAATTAGTTACCGCAAATTAAATATGTGTTCAATCAACTATCATTAAATAAATATTAAATAAAATGTTCCTCTTACTTTAAAATAGACAACTCGGCAGACATCCGATAACAATTGCGGCAGTTGAATAATTTTTTGTTTACAATTTTCAAAATTACATGCCACCTCAAAGCATTTCGTTATATTTGATATGACTTGATAATGTAATGACTCCGGTTTAGCATCAGCGCTCATTATCGAAACACATCTTGTATACGCCTCTAATAGAGCTTCGATACCCTCCTCACGTCTCAATTCTTCAGCGTTCAAAGCCGAACAATGTACTGTATGATAGCAAAGTTCCGAAGCTGCTATTAATAATGGAACCTCTTTGGCAAACAATTGATCATCCTTAGTCTCTAGTCGAATCGTTTTGATTAGTTGTGGATATCCAGCGTATTTGTATGGCTTCAATTCTATTACAGTGAAGATTTTTATTAAATTGAATATTTATATTACTAACCAGATAATTTACCATCTGAATATCTTTCAAAAAGGATACTTTGAGTTCTCAATATTAAAACAATATTGCTTGGACTTGGACCACCACTATTCCATACTGAACGTGAACACAAAAATTCATACGCTTGATTAACTTTCTCAAACACTTCCTTAAATGATAGGAATTCAAAAAAAATTATGATTATGTAAATCATTATAACAGACAAATTATACGCACTCGTCCTTTTGGATTTTTGTCAGGATGATACATTTGTGCCAGACGGTAATAGCTCTTACGTATCGTTGACTCATCTGGTTTCGGATACTTATTCAAGTCAATTTGTAAATCCTCATAGGCTTGCTGAACTGTCATTTGCGGTGGCTTCTTCTCAACTTCCTTACGCCAAGCGTCCAATGTGTGTTTAAGTAGTTGAATAGGATCAGAAATCGGCCAATTAGGAAACTTATTTGTGTCGCATAAGTGACGAAGATAATATATGTGACAAAACAGTTCATTTTCTAATTGTGGATAGCTTATAACTGGTATTGCTAAATATGGATACCTATTGTTCAATGAGATTATTGAATCAAGATAATGAAGTAAATTACAAAATTTTCTACAACTTACCTGGCCATTGTATGGCCTTTTAATCTTGGAGTAAAGTCGGCGATATGAGCAGAAATTTTCTCGATTAATAATCTACGCATTTCTGAACTCCATATAACCTCGGGTGTATCAAATTCACCAAGGAAAGTTTCGGCAAATTTTTCGGCACTGTGATTTTCTAAAAAGCACACCATTGCTTCTGGTAACATTTGTCCAAGTATGCTACGATGCATTATTCCTGATTGTGACAACTAAAAATTATATGGTTAGATATTATGAAATCAAATAGAAATAAATAAATGTAAATGGTAACCTCTTCACTACGAAATGCTTGCTTCATATGTGTCATTTTTAAAAATTTAGCAATTGGTAGAATATTGCTTCCAGTGTACATAAGCATAAAATAAAACACTCCAGTTAAGTAGACTTTCGGCATTTCACAATTATCCTGCATAACATAAATATATTTATTTATTTGCTCATTCCTATGGTAATTGTCATTAATCTAGTTACCTCCATTATTTGGCATAAAAGCGTTGCAACTCGCTCCAGTAAACCTGGATCATGGGTTAAACAAACTTGCACAATATGGGGTAAACAAATAAATTCTGATAATTTCCGTGATAGTTTCGGTCCAGGAATTAAAACGGCTTCACCATTACGGACGCGACTCGGAAAGAAGCTTGTACATTTGATAAGTATATCTAAAACGAGTGAAGCTAATTCTGTCTCATTGTAAAGCACCGGACCTTTTGCCATTAAACACCTGAAAATTATCATATTTTCCGTGATAAGAAAATAGTCTCTAAACACCATTTACCATTTCAATTGAGGAATCTGTTGCAGCGATCTCCAACCATCCATTCCAATTGCCCAGCAACGAGTTCTTGGTGTTAAGACCCCTTTCGCCCATAATTCTTTCAACTAGTTAAGCAAATGGAAAGGATTTTTTTCTTCATATATTTTGTTTTTTTTTTTCTTAATGCAATTTTAGCCTAACAACAAAACAGATAAGAATAATTACCTCAGAATAAGTAATAGGTCCATAGCGTTCTGGTTTTTCATTTTCCTTTTCAATATTATAATACCAATCTTTCTCTTCATACATTTGCATATTTGGACCTGCTTCAATTAGGTTTGTTTTTGTATTGGGAAGTGCTCGCCCTTTGTGAAGATGCGCAAGGGAGATAAGATCAACTAAACAGCTTACATGATCTACTATTGGCCGACAATTTGATTTATCAAATACTAGAGATCTTATGAGGCCGAGTAGAGCATCTCGCAATGATGGCGAAAGGCACTATTAAATAATGTTTATGTGAAAATTTCAACGAAAATAGAACTTATTTCATTAAAAATTACTCTATCTAATAATTGAAGAATATACGACATATCTGTAAACGTCCCAATTTGTTCATGATATCGTTTGTAAACTTTAGCGAGTGCTTGTAAGGAGGTGACGGTTAATTGATCATCGTTCAAACGATTTCTACATAGAACACGTCGGTACAATGCATTGAATAGCTCAACTCTATAATAATGTTAATTACTGTAAATTATATTTTTTATGGGTATAATAGGAATGAATCTACTCACGGATCTTTAACTAAATTTTGAGGCCAATCGTCTTTTTCTAGAATAAGTCGTACGTAATAGTCACCAATTTTTATTTCGTCGGCTAAACACTAAAATCAAACAGTGAGATTAAATTGAAATTTAAAAAAAAATTGTTTTACCTGATATTGAACTTCGAATTCTTCATAATTCCATGCAACTATAGTATTTCCGGCTAATTCTTTATCGGACATGAATTGCCTTAGTTCATTATCCAGGCATATTCTTAATTCTTCGCGTGTCTATAATTTTTTTTTAAAACTTCTATTTTTAATTTATTCAAATTGTAATCAGATAAAATACAGTAAATTTAATATAAAAGCATTCACAATTATCACTCCAAATATGCGAATCAACCTTAAATTATGAGTAGCTAATTCGAAATCCATACAAGACCGGGATTTTCTTTGAAATTTAAATATTTACAATTTACTCGAACTTAATTAGCAGTTGTTTAATAATGTCTACGGTAATACTTTTCACATGTCATATTTTATTAATCCAACTAAATTTCTATTATTTGAATGTAAATAAATTACCTTATGATTCCAAATTAGATTAGGCAAATTATGATCTTTTGCAAAATTATAAAAGAAAAATGGTAAATTCACAATAGAATCATTTGTTTTCTTCTTCTGCCTACGATTTCTTAAAACAATTGGTCTATTTTTTAATGCATGATTCATTTTTTCTTGATGATCAATTAAACTCAAACCCCAATGCTTGATACCCTTTCAAAAATACAAATTAGTTAATAAAAGAATGAAGAAATTACATTTAATTTCAAATTGGATACCTCTAAGTGTTTTCCGATAATATTTTTCTTATTTTTATTTGAATGTTGAATGGCTAATTTTAAATTATCTCGAAAATTTAATTTATCTTCTTCAACGTCCGTTTGTGGTACGCTCTCTTCTGATTCTAAAAACATTAATAGGCCAGCAGGCTACAGAAAAAACGCAAAATTTATCAATTTACAAAAATATGTCCTGGTAATTTTTTCGGAATAAACTTTTTAACTTACGAAAATTCGTTTTAACAAATCCATTGCTTCTTTGTGTTCTGTGATCCAAAGTCCAATTAAATGACGTGATAGCTGACGATGTGTAGCCATTGTTGGATCATTGGATGGTGTATAAAGTGCAACTAATAAATGCCTACAGAGAGCCGCTTCATCCAATGCTAGCGACTGCATTTGTTTGGCGACCTCAGCTTCGCCTTCTTCAATAATGGCACGTAAAACTAAACCCGCGCCTTTAACGATAGCTAGCGAAGGATGCTGAAATAATTTATAAAGAAATCGACCACGTTCAGCCACCATCTCCAACAGCATATCAAATTGCTTTCCATCTGTTGTTTCGCTGTACGGCACACAGAGACCAAATGTTAGAAAATCCAACATGGCCGATAGGACAAGTGCACCACTTCCGTGTGACTAAACGATTAATTTACACAAAAAATTATATCGTTATTTTTATATTTAATTGAAATTATATAATTACTGCATGTTTGGTCCACATATTCAAAAGAGTTTCTAAAAATGACTTTGATGAAAGAATTGACGATTTATTTAATTGTTCCTGTTTCAAATCGTGGTCACTATTCATCGAATGCATCAACGAGTTTATCATATCGATTGCTGCATAAGTAACGGCAAGGTCATTACGTCGAAGTGATGCAACCACTTTCATACCAATAACTTCTCTAAAACTGTTTTTAATTGCAATGATTAAAACATTCATTAATAAAAACTTCAAATATTAAAGTAATTATATTGAAAGAAGAAATTTATTATTTAATTTTAGAAGAAAAAAAACCAATGTTTTCTTCAGCTATTATCAAGCACTACGGTAATGACTTTAAACATCCAAATACGAACGCATAAATAAGACTATACGTTTTTATACTCAAAATAAAACGATATAATTACATAGTAATAAAAAATATATAATTTCGTAAAATCATTTTTTAAAAAAATAATCTCGAGAATTACTCATAATTACCCTGGTAAATTTGTAAAAGCCGCATATCCTACTTTACTTGCCAAAAGTCGTCTTAAAGCATGAAAACTAGCTTCAAGTTCTAAATTAGATAGCTGTGCTGTTGGATTATCAGCTTCTTTTTGAGCAAGTGCCTGTAATGCACCCAATATAAGTTTCTCTTTATTTTCAGCAAATAAACTCTGCAATTAAGATGAATCACAATTTTAGTTAATTTTAAGAAAAACATATATTCTTCCAATATTACAAAAAATACTCACATCTTGAGTAACACTGTAGTTAAGACCGCTATGTGGAATGTTAGCATTGAATTTCTCCAAAATTTCGTATCTCCTATTTGGGAATTGGTAATTGTGCATAACTAGACGTAAGAGATTCGCTTCCGTTTCCTCGTCAACCGAATAATTAAGTGGCACCATTCGTTTTCCACGAGGTGTATTTGTGATTCGTACATGAACATCTTGATTACCACTTGATCGCACTGCATCAAGTATTGTTGCTAATAAAGAATCCCTAAAATTAACACCAAATATAAATAATCAACATTTCATTCATTGGATTTATATAGAATAAAGGTGCCACCTAACCTTTCATTGGTATGATACGTTCGTATTAAACCATTCTTGTATTCAACGCAAAATCGCTGGATATTTTCTATGTCACGTACTAAGGCATATACATCTATTAATGGTCGAAGAGTACAAACCTAAATAATGAATTTTACATAAATAATAATTAATAGATTATTGTTGAGTATAAAACATACATTATAGCTTTGAGGATCTCGTTCCAATATTGTTGTTTCGGTAAGGCAAAGTATTCGTTTTACAGGCTCCGGATGGCGATGCGTTACTTTCTGCACAGTAAATTCGCTCATAGAAGTTTGATATTGATCACCACTAATCATATAAATATATTTGAGAAATAGTTATATGTAAATTATGTTCGGTATTTACCAGCGCGTTTTCAATACGATTATTTGAGAATCTGGCAAAACCAATTCACAATTATTTATTTATACTTACCAATACTGTCCAAATCGCTGACGTTCAAATTGTTCACGGGTTATCTGACTTTTCAATACTTTTATATCGAAAGCTAAATGTTGGGAGGCATTTTTAACAATGTTTTGAACAATATCATAGTGATTGCGAGCTTTGAACAAATGCAGTCTACTGAACCCACCGTAGGCGATGACAATTCCCCCTTCGTAGTCTTCTATTCCTGCTTATTTTTTAATATATTTTTCAAGTTTTTTTCAGTTTAATCTAAGTTTAAATTGTAAATACCAATTAATCCTTCGATATCTTTATACATATAACTAGCGAGAATTTCATTTGTTGTTGGATCCAGTTGATCTAAAGAGCATGGCGTTACCTCTAGCACAGTTGGAAAACTGATGCCAGACCAATGGTATTTATATGCTTGATGTTGCTATAAACAAAATTGAAAAATAAAACAAATAAATAGTCAATATTTTGTAATGATTTAATTTTATTTTAATTTTATTTATGGTATAATGACGAGGCGATTAGAGCTGTAGCAAAAAATAGCTACCGAAATTCTCCTGTATAGAAAGAATATTTAAACAAAAAAACGCAGATTTCTTGGAAAGGTAAACCTATAACTATTAAGGATGATATAACAATTTGGACCATTCCGGAGAATATTGGACAATAAACGAAAGCATTTATTCAAAAAATAAACATACGTTCATCAATCAAAAATTCAGTGTATGTCATCAAAAAATTTCGTTTACAGGAGGAAAATTTTTTATTAATGAAATGAAAATATATCGTCATATATATTGTTGATGTCGGATAGATGCTTCCAAAGTTTCGCGTGTAGAAAGATGACTTTAACCAGTTTTCATGATGGTTTTGGTTGATTATATATTTTAAGAATGCAATTTACGCAAGTTTATGTAAAAAAGGAGTCAAAATTAGCGCAAAAAATAATAGAGTCCATAATTTGGACGAAAAAATGGTCACATAATGCTGAAACCATTCAAAGATGACTGTAGCTCACAAATAACTGAATTGAATTCTGCTCAAGACTATAAAATTTATGACATCTTATTATTCTGCTCAAGACTATAAAAAATATGACATCTTATTATAAAATTTATTTTATCAGTATTGCTATTACTTTTATTCGAAGATATTTTTAATTTTAAAACTAATTTAATTATGAAAATCAATATAAATAAGATTGTTTGTTATATTAAACATAATACTTTTTTCCAATTCTTCCTACTGACGAAACGTCAGATCAAGATCAAATTTTTGTAAAGTAAGCTGTTTAGACATGATTCATTATATATAATTTCATTTTAAAAATTCATATACAAATTCATGTGCAAATATACATGCACATGTTTGGATATGAATCAAAAAACAATTTCCTTTCTAAATGATAAAATTTTCTATAAAACTTGTTAAGTTTGCTTAACGGGAGAATTGTGTAGTTATAAAATTTACTTATTTTATCATTAATTATAAATTTTTAACAATTCATAAATAAAAATTAATTAATTAGTTCTCAACAATTAAAATATAAATACCATTAAAAAATAAGTAATGTGTAGAATTGCCAAAATATTAGTATGTAAAACTATATTGAAAAAGAATTAAATTGAAAAATGTTTATCATTGCATCCAAAGGTCTAAGAAATTATATTACGACTTCCTTAGAAAACATAATCTTAACTCCTGCTCTTTAATTCTTGATTGTAATACGCTTACCACGATAAAAATCTATTTAAAGATTTGGTTTTGTTTTCAGTTCTAACCTCCCAAGATCTGGAGTTATTTTATAAATAAATACATTGTATAAGTTTTTATGACGAAGCAGAATTCGAAACGATCTTGAAGTGTTGTTGTTCGCTCTTTTTGATAAAATTTCTTCTAACACTTTGTAGTCTGTGGAAATATCAAGTCGACCAAATAGAAACTATAAACAAAAAAATGCAATCGTCGATGATTTAATTTTCATTTTGAAAATAAATTCATTAACCAAGTGTAAAAAATCGAAACTTATTTCGGTAATATACACTTACCAAATCTAGCATAATATAAATACTGCCCAAAAATGAGTATTTTAATTGAGAATTTTCAGTGGAAATGTTTATTTATTCATTTACTCAACTAATAAAATGTTGAAGTGACCCTAATCAATAATTATAGTGTTCAGATAGATACGATTGTACAGCTTTGATCGTACATATATTATTGTCAACGAAATGTAGCATTAGGTGGCATTACAAATAAGAATATAACGATATAATATGATCTTGAGGAGTCTTTCAAACGTCATATGCACTATAAAAATATGTATTCGAAACAAATAGGGGGTTCACAGAACTATTTCTAAATAAAATGACAAATAATTTACAGTATTTTTATCAAATCGATTTATATGGTATATCACACTAGTTCTTTTAAACATAATAAAAGATATATTAAAATTAAGAAAAGTAATATTTACATGTATAGTTTTTGGCTTTTCCGCAAATTTTTTATAATACTTTAATATAGAGCTAAGTATTTCGTTCCGAAACTCTGATGATAATTTTATCGTCTCTAATTTGCGGTCCTTTTTCACAGTAAGATGGAATTCATTTGGAACCTGTCAATATTTTGTGAAGGTAAATATTTTATTCCGAAATCCAATCGATAAAATATATAATTCTGAGATTGGATATATGTGAGAAGGGTTTTATTATTTGTGTATCTCTTACACTTGATGTCTTATTTGGAACCGCTCCAATAACATCCGAATACAACCACCTGTTTGTTAGATCAAATTTATCAGGATTATAAGTTGATATGCCGGCCGATCCAATAGATAATATTCTCTTGTATTTTCCCTTCCATGAATGTTTCGTAACGAGAAAGCATTCTATATCGACGTTATCTTTCAATGGAACCATTTTTTTTAATGTCTATTTTTTGTTCATCACCACCTAGAATAAAATTGCTTTTCAAAAAGCGATGTAAATCAAATCGAAGCAATCTCAGGCGGCCAGCGTCCCAATTACGTAGCTGATTCTCTTAGTTGATTCTTTGTTTGGAACCGATGCCCGGAACATTATTTCTTGCGATTGCTAATGACCAACACAGAACCGATTGTCCAATTATAAATTGCTTGTATGTTTTGTGGTACCGATCGTATTCCACACACGTCGAAATATCACTAATGGAAAGATATCTTCCATTCACCACTTACAGCCCCGCGATACACCTTTCACTACACCGCCCTTACCTATTAGCCCTATGCGAAAAAAGGGGAGGAAACGTCACATTAAAACGAAAACAAATATCCGATTTCACACATTTGGTTTACAGAAAAGTAAAAAAAAAACGATTGTTACATTTTCACAGCAATAGTTTTTCCACTCACAATTGTTTGAAATTATAGCTATTATCGTATTTTGCAAATGGCTACCTAAAATATGCAATTTTTTCCTGTTTACCCGAAAATTTTCTAAAAATTAAAAACTGTGCGTGAGAGAATAACTAACAACAAAGGCCCCATTGACAGATATCCTCCAATACGTCGAATTGCACTGTTGCCGGCATTGGATATCTAATTGGCAATGCCATGTTGCGCATTCGGACAATTTTAATGATTGTCACATGTTAACTGTTATACATGGGAACTGGTATTAAGTTTATTTGGTTTTAATTTGACCAAATAAACTTAACTAATTTCTTAATTTTACCCCTCAAATTGGGACCCCCCCGCCACCTCTTCGATGGAAAACTATAAAACTATTTCTCCTACACCTTTTGTATTTTTTTTTTAAACACCCCTTAATTACGGATTTTGAAAAAACCGGCGGTGCATTTTTCTGCATTATTTTGCTGCACCCGTTCGTCGTTTGTCTGTCTGTCGTCTGTCTGACAGTCAAAGTCTGTCTGTCCGATGACGTTTCCATTTCATTTGTAATTGATCAGTTTCTTTCTGTTTCGATTATAAATCTTAATTAAATAAGAGTTATTAATCGATTTTATTGTCATTACGTATCGTGAAATGCAAATAAGAGTTATTAATTGTTTTTTATTAGGAAATATTGTGGAAAAAGAAGATGTAATAGTGCAAAAGTGAAAATGAAATTGAATGTAAAACATTTCGTTATAGCAGAGAATTAATTGGAGTAACTCCGACGAAATTCAAATAAATGGAAATCCTTTTATGGAGAACACCATACCTTTAAAATTTGTATGTCTCAGATAGTCTTATTATTAAAAAAGGAGAAAATTATCAGTAGCAGTATTTTAAATCGAATATTTAAATGATGTTTAAATTGTATTAGTTACGTTTTTAGTTTGATTATTATTAATAGAGTTACAAATAATTATGTAAACAATATAAATCGCAAATAATATAGATGATTTGTACTGGCGCCGGCGCACTTCCGGACTGTGATGACATTAGCTGAAGATTCCATATGTATTCACGTATTTTATAAATTCAGAATAAGTTTTTTAATTTTTTGTGGTTTTCGATATTTGTTTTAATGGTATTTTCAAAAATTATTTAATTGGTAACATTTCTGTTTGCCTTGTAAACAAATTTAAAAAAAATGCAAAAATATGAGAAATTGGAAAAAATTGGAGAGGGCACCTATGGTACCGTATTCAAAGGACGCAATCGAGACACAATGGAGATAGTAGCTCTAAAAAGAGTACGTTTAGATGAGGATGATGAGGGTGTACCGAGTTCGGCATTACGAGAAATATGTTTATTGAAAGTATGCTTCAATTAAATAATAATAATGTAGACGCATTCAAAATAATAATAAATTTATATTCGTTTTTAGGAGCTTAAACACAGGAATATTGTCCGTCTGTACGACGTTCTACATTCGGACAAAAAATTAACATTGGTGTTTGAGCATTGCGATCAAGATTTAAAGAAATATTTTGATAGTTTGAATGGTGAAATTGACATGGATGTAGCAAAGAGCTTTATGTATCAACTTCTTCGTGGACTTGCTTTTTGTCACAGTCATAACGTACTCCATAGAGACTTGAAACCACAAAATTTGCTAATAAACAAAAATGGTGAACTGAAATTAGCCGATTTCGGTAATTATATTCATAAAAAAACAAAGTACATAATGAATTTTTGACTCAGCATCGATCTTTTGCATTTTTATAGGTTTAGCGAGAGCTTTTGGCATTCCGGTGAAATGTTATTCGGCCGAAGTTGTTACACTTTGGTATCGACCACCAGACGTTCTTTTTGGTGCTAAACTTTATACAACTAGCATTGATATGTGGTCGGCAGGTTGTATATTTGCTGAACTAGCGGATACGGGACGACCACTGTTTCCTGGTTCGGATGTTCTTGACCAGCTCATGCGTATATTTCGAGTTTTAGGAACACCAACTGAAGAGACATGGCCTGGAGTTACACATTTTTCAGATTATGTATCATTGCCTTGTACGTATTATTAGAATGAGCAAATGTATGTTTCATTAATTACAATAAAAACGATATTTTCACGCATTACAGCATTTCCTCCAATCTCATCATGGAGTCAAATAGTGCCACGTTTAAATTCGAAGGGTAGAGATTTACTGCAGAAATTACTGGTGTGTCGACCGAATTTACGGATAAGTGCTGAACAGGCAATGCAACATCCTTATTTCACAGAAAATTAAAAACGAAACTAAATAGTGGATCAATTTAAAGACTGCGGCCATACTAATATTAAGGATCGAATTGGAGTTGGCTCACTGCAAACGCTGTACAGTTTACCTATATTATTTTTAAAGTAATAAATATATTATGTTGTGGCCAATATAAGATCATGTTGTGGCGCACATAAGACCAATTATTTATCTAAAATTATTTATAAAATTAATGAACAGAATAAGTGACAGCCAACACAATAATGGAACAAACAAATTCAAATGGCCTCTGTACAAAGGAGGGAGTTGCATCAATTTGAATATCAGTTAAGACAAGCGAAAGGGAATCGTATTGTTTCCAGGAAACAGGTTCAACACATTCATCTTTTAGAATTAATACAGAATCAAATAAATTTAGTGGAAATATATTTTAATTCTTGTAGTTGTTATTTAACTTTATATCGAATATACTTATAAGCCAAAAATTAAAACATTGTCAAATTTCACTTAAGGTTTTGTTTTCCGTTCGTTTTTTTTTATTTTCTACTTTTATTTTTCCACTTATTTCATATTTATGTAAGAATTGGGCTAAATGCCTGTTAGATTGTTACAGAATGTATTCATACATATTCAATTTCAAGAAAAATAAAAAGCAAAAAATTAAAAAGAAACTATTGTTATAGATAGTTTTTATATAAAATGCATAATTTCAATTTATTTATATACGATTCAAAAAACATGTGCATATTAATCCGATAACTAATAAAAAATTCTAAAAAAAAAACAAGAATATATTGGTCCTAATAACAGTTACAAATCAAATCCTTTGCATCGAAAAAAAAAATTACTTAAATTCATCCAGCTATTAACCCCTTGATAATCTTTGAAAAACATTACTACTCCCAAAACCTCTCACCCTCAGACAGACCCCCAAAACAAAACCAAGCAACAGATAAATGTATTTATGAGCAAAAGAATTAATTCGTCATTGAATGGCAAGAAAGCACCCAAATCTCCCAGCTATGCGTTAAGGAGAGAAAGTAATTTGCTCTTGAACAGAGGGAGAGAAAAATCAAATCTCTTTTCTAAGTCCACAGGAATAAAACCATTATATAATCTGGTCACTCGGACCATAAACGATTTTCCCCAAGCAGAGGATAATATTCTGGGAAAGGATAATCCTCCACGTTCGTGTGTTTCCTTTGAAAACAAATTAAGTTTGTAAGTAGCTGGCACATTGGTTTCTGATTATGTTGTAAAAAAAGAGCAGTGTTGAAATTCGTTGAGCGCACTCATTGCGGTTTAGTTCCAGTTTTACACTTTGCGTGTCATTGGCGTTAGTATGTGTGCGCTACGGTCGACTCGGCCAGCGTGCTCAAATGTAAGAGTTCTCTTTCACTTTCAGCAGCCGAACAATAAACACGTTGATCTCATTGTTATTAACTTTTGTATCAAAGTATCGGGGCATTATTTATTTCACTTATTCCACAGCGGAATTGGTCTACAACAATCTATACGGCAGTCGATTATACTCAACAAGCAGCAACCGCAGTTAAATAAACAATCTAAAAAGCACACCAATAATCCCAACAACAAACGCTGAAATATGATCTCTACTACGCAAACCATATAATATATTATATAGCGAACTGCAAAGTTAAAACATTTTTGCAACCACAGTATTAAGACAAAATCTAAACTCCATAATTATTAATACGATGTTCCTTATAATTTCTTTAGTCATTTGCTGTATCGGCATCACTTAATTTCTGTAAACACTCTTAGAAATTCGAATTTCTTCGAAATATACGAATACCAGCTATCTAACGATGTTCAACAGCATTATTTAAGAAAAAATTTGTCCAAATTCATTTTTATAACTTATAGTATTTTATACAGGAAATTACAACATACACATACATTCAAAAATCAAGTCATATAAAACGAATATTTCATTTCATTGTTTTATTCAAATTTTATTATTTATATGTCTACTGGAATTTGTATCGTCCAAAACATTATAAACTAGTTCTATTAATTATCTAGTTGATAAAAGTTTTTAAAAAAATATCATTTTTTTTCAAAATTTTTATCAACATATATTTTCTATATATTTTATTTAAAAAATATTGTCATATGCTAGAAAATTGATTGATCTTTTCAGTTGTTACAATATAACGTGTATGTACATAAACAAATAATATATTATAAAATCAATACAAAAACGTATATTAAAATTACTCATAATTAGTTTTTTAATGTATTAAATTGGTTTCAAATAGGAATCACTCGACGACGATTTTATTCTGAAATATCACGAATGTTTGTTATTTAAATATTTATGTATATCCGAATTTTATTTACCTTTTATTATTTTCAGTCAATTTTATATTAATAATTTCATCATTATCTATATTCATTAATAGTATATTTAAATTTTGGCGAATATCGGAGAAATTTGGTCGATTACTTGGCACTGCATCCCAACATGAATACATTAAATTGTATCTTAAAATATTTAAATAATTTTAATTACTTTGAGGCAAATAAAAAAAGGTATTTTTTTATCTTACAGTAATTGACTGCAATTTTTTGGCTTTTCCATTCGATAACCAGTCTTTAGGCGATCTAATAAACGACTAGTCGATATTGATGGATATGGTGTACCGCCCAAAGTTACTATTTCATAGAGTAAAATGCCAAATGACCACCTATTTAAAAAAAAATTTTACTTATTTCATATTTAGAAGAAAATTAATATTTGATGAAGATAATTTACAAATGAACATGTAAGTATGGAAATCTAATATTTATTTAGAAAACTTACACATCACTTTGGCTTGTATAGATTTGGTGTGTCATTGATTCTAATGCTAGCCATTTAATTGGAAGCTTTCCGTTACCAGTTTTTTTGTAAATATTATCCTGATAAATATCTCGACTTAAACTGTATATATTCCATTAAAAAATTATGTATATATGAAAGTAAAAAAAAAAAAAAAATGTCAAATAAAATACAATCAATTACGAATGGTTTAAACTTACCCAAAATCGGCTATTTTAACAGTTCTATCTTCACAAATTAAGACATTTCTTGCAGCTAAATCTCTATGTACTACCTTATTTATTGAAAGAAATTCCTGTAATTAGTAAAATGTATAAATAAACATTAAAATACAAATCCAATACGTTTAAAAGCAAACATAGTTATAAAAGAATTAATTTCCAAACTTCTTACCATTCCTGTAGCAATTTGTTTAGCTATTTGTAAAAGATCTTTGCCGGTTAACATTTCTCGTTTCGGTTCGTTCTGAAAAACTTCATCAATAATGGTTGAATTTGATTTGAAGTCATTATTCGATGAAAATTCATAATAGCATTTGTTTTCGATTCCGTTGATATTTTTATTAGCGTCTGTTGGTCGACAATCGCAATAATCAATTTTAAGCTTTTGCTTATAACAATCGTCAACACTTTCTTCTTTATCAATAACATTTTCAAACAATTCAGAATTAACATCAACAGATAATATATTAACTTTACATTTACATGAACTAGTGCAAGTAGAATTTATATCATAGCCATTGTTAACAACTAAAGAACTTTTCTGCAGACTTTCAGTATAATTTCCACTCTCCGATCTGATTTCAGTGAACTTCGTACTGATGATATTTTTATATTTTATCGGAATCTTTTCGACCAACGATGAATTAAAATTAAATACATCCTCTGGCTGTTTTTGGGCTGCCAAAACAGGAGTTAATGACTCGATATTTACATGATTACTAATTGGTGAATATTGAAGTTCTACTTTATTTATAAAATTCCATTCAGATCTGTATACAAAATATAATTCAATAAGAAAATTAATTTTAATATTTAATTATTTACCTTAAAAAATCTAACAAATTCCCCATATTGCAATATTCAATTAGAAGTAGCATCTCATTAATATTTTTAGTACAATGGCCAACAATACTAACGATATTTGTATGTTTTCCCACAGATTTCATAACATCTATTTCTCGACGGAACTCCTTAATGTCATTGGCTGATGGATTATCTTATCCATTTAAAATTATAATTTTGTTAAAGTGAATAACAATATTTATGTGATGTGATGAATACCTTTTAGCATTTTTACAGCAACTTTGCGATCATCTGTATGAAGAGTTTTAAGAATTCCCTTACGTACCAACCCGAAAGCACCTTCTCCAATCACTTCCAATAATACCACACTTTTACGATCGAGTTCCATTTCGTCATTAATACAAAGAATATTTTCAAGATCTTTTTGCAAATTATTTATATTTTTTATCGATGGCAAATCAACAAGTCCTTTTGTTGAAAATTCGAAGCCCGATTTAGGATCAATTGGCGCCTGACTCTCCAATTCCTAATAACAAAAGTAGGTTTTTGTGTACTACTCGTATTATGAAAGCAAAACACTTTTTTAAACTTACCTCAAAATATTTGCAACGCTTCTCATATCGCTTTAATTTTTCACGTCGATGACAGACAAATATAATAAACAGTGAAGATACAGATATGATTAAAATTATCACCACTATTATTATTAGAATTTTAAAAGCGTATTGATTATCTAAATATAGAATAAAATTAAAAACTTTTAAATTAAACGTATGCCTTTTTTTTAAGTATAACAACATTAACAAAACATAAAATCTATTGAGTTAACTTACCATACTTTTCTACGATAGGTGATATGGGATATAATATGCTTGTGGATAAATTATAGCCGGCCGAGTATGCAGTCAGTTCAACATCAAATTGCGTGCCATTTATAATGATATTAGGAAGATAAATCCAGGTTTGATCCTTTCGAAATATAAGAAAAAAAAATCGATTTCATATTTATCACGATTGAAGGGATCATATCATTTGCCTACAACTTACCTTGGCTACAAAATAGACTAAACTGTCGGGAACAGAATTTAATAACGGATCAATATCCACAATTTTGACGCGATAAAAATTAGGCAAATACTCTGGACTGTCCCACGATATATTAATAGAAAATTTATTCATTTCGATTCGATTTTCAACAATATTTAAACCATTGGGTCTAACGGGTGCTGTAAAATTTTTTATTCGAATATAAATCTTAAATTGAAAAATAGTTTTATTTCTTACGACATATGCTGTGATTTTGATTCCATTCATGGCAAGTAGGTGTTGTCATATTATACCAATATAGGTAACTTTCCTTCTCCGTATTCTTTAAATTTTTGCTTCGGATACTTATCTGATATTCTATACCGAAAAAAAGGTTCTCAATGGTAGCTGTATAAAAACTATCAAACTGAGTAAAAAAAATTCAAATACATATATTACAAAACTATTATAATTATCTATTGATGAAATTGGTAATTCACTTACAGCTTGAGCTTCTTTTTGTAATAAATCAAGATCAGTTGATTCGGGTGAATAGCACAAAATATCATAGTAGCATGTCATGTCTATCAATTATGGGATGTATTAAATTAAACAATTTTGCATACTAATAATTCTCAACAATATTAACTCACCAGTTCCAGGTTTCCAAGTTATGATAGCATTCAACAAATTAGGATCATAATCACTCGCTTCATACTTTACCAATGATATTTCCGTAATATTTTGTGGCATAAAATGTTCATTTAAAGTAGAAAATTTTAGATTAGAAGCAATCTGTGAATATTCATTATTTCCGTATACAATAGCAGCCGATATATTATACGATGTATTTTGGTACAGTTGATTAATTTCAATTAACGAAGAATTTGTCTATAAATGATTGAGAACATAACAAACATTAATAAACATTTATTTCAAATACAAATAAGCACCCATTTATAAATAATATAAATTAAAAATCCTGTTTTAATTTATTATACAATTAAATAAAATGACGAACATATAATTCACTACAAATAAATTTAATTTGAGCATAGATACGAGCGTCATTCAATAAGTACTTAGCCTCACCGCCCGATGGAACTGCTGTCACAAAATAAATTTACCATCGTGCAGTACATTCTTTTAGTAGCCTACTGTCAAAGTTTCAGTCGATTCCCATTATTAGTTTTGTTTTGAGAGCCTTTGAAAGCGAGCGTGTCAGTCGGTTGCACAAAAATGGAAAAAGAACAATATCGTTCGGTGATTAGAATCTTGTTTTTGGAAGGGAAAATGCGCAGCGAAATCAAAGATCGCTTGGATGCTGTGTATGGTGACTCTTCTCCTTCGATAGCGACCGTCAAGAATTGGTTCAACGAGTTTGTTTGTGGCCGCACGTCGGTTTTTGATGAGCCACGCCCAGGTGCCCCGAAAACGGTTGCTACGGAGGAAAACGTTAAAAAACGTCCACGATCTCGTGTTGGCAGACCGTCGATTCAAGGTTCACGAGATAGCTGAGACTGTGGGCCTCGCAGTAGGAACGGTGCATCATGTTCTACACGAAGAACTGGGCATGAGAAAGCTGTCGGCGCGATGGGTGCCGCGTTTGCTCACACCGGAAAACAAGCGCAACCGTGAGACCACATCGGCGACGTGTTTGGCGCTGTTTCAGTGCAATCCAGCGGAGTTCTTGCGTCGTTTCGTGACCGTCGACGAAACATGGATTCACTGGTACACACCAGAGACCAAGGAACAGTCGAAACAGTGGACTTCACCCGGCGAACGTGCTCCGAAGAAGGCGAAGACTGTTCGATCGGCCGGAAAGGTGATGGCCACCGTTTTCTGGGATTCACAAGGTGTGATCCACATCGATTACCTCGAGAAGGGTAAAACAATCACGGGGCGATACTATGCTGACTTATTGGCCCGCTTTGCGAAGAAAAAAGTGCTGTTCCACCACGACAACGCGCCGGCTCACACCTCCGCCGTCGCCATGGCCAAATTGGTCGAATTGCGCTACGAATTGCTGCCCCATCCACCGTACTCTCCAGATTTGGCCCCCTGTGATTACTTTTTGTTTCCAAACCTGAAAAAATCACTCGCCGGGAATAGATTTGGGTCGAATGAGGAGGTCATCGTCGCTACGGAGGCCTATTTTGCTTCCCTCGAGAAAATGTATTTTTTGGACGGGTTAAAAAGTTAGAGCATCGCTGGGCCAAGTGTATCGAGCTTGAAGGAGATTATGTGGAAAAATAAATTGCCACCTTTCCAAAATTTTCGTTTTTCTTTTGTAGGCTAAGTACTTGTTGAATGACACTCGTAGAAGTTTTACTGGCATTTTGTATGAGATTTTAATCACAATCAACTAGTCAATATTTTTGCAATTTTAAGAATTTTCTTGAAAATTTTTTCAACAAATTTGGATAGAGTTTGAAAAAAAAATGTATAAAAATCCTAAACACAGAATGTCAATCTAGACAAAAACTGAACATTTCAAGTCAATCTTTCCTACACGAGTTTGTGCCTTAAATGATTCTAAGCTCCACCATATAATATTCAAATAAAACTCTCTTTCTATAATCGTATATTTTACCGCCTTACCCCTTTTGTTTTAGTACAAACCCTATTCTGTTTATTTGAAAACATATCGAATTTCCTTCGTGTCAGTCAGTTTATTATCGGTTTTATTGGCAGGTCCTTAAAATATTATTTGTGAACTGTTTTGTTGTATTGTCTACGGTTTAACGTTTAACAAACAAAATCCAATAGCGAAATCTTTTTGAAAAAGTATTGAAAATATTGTATTGAATGATGCGATACGACAGTCAAACGTATAATATGAAAAATAAATTGCCACCTTTCCAAAATTTTCGTTTTTCTTTTCTAGGCTAATTACTTGTTGAATGACCTCGTATTGTATATGAATATACGGAGTGTAATTTCTATAGAAAAGTTTTTTACGTTTGTTTATTTATATATGCACAGTGATAGTCATTAAAATAAAGCCACCTCATATAACGTTTAATGGGTAGAATAAAACGTTTCATGGGCGCCAATCAATATATTCATTACTGAAAACCATTATTAGAAAATAAATATGAATATAGTTCGAATTAAAAAAGCGTAGTAATATAATACATATCAAGGAAAATAAAAAAAAAATTACTCCAACAAAAGCAAAATTGCTTTGACATTAAAATAGAGCCAATATAGATGTAAAGTTTTATTTTATATATAATACAAAATATTTTTATTTTAAAACTAATAAATAGGTTTTTATGAATATCTTATTGCCTAAGCCTTATTTTGTAGAGTTGCCGGATAACACCTTGGGAATGAATCAATTAGTTGTTGGTATTGTTAGACAGAAATAGAAACCCATTCTCGTTGAATCAGTTCCTATAATTCGGCTTTATTTTGTATTTTGTGCTTCCTAACTGCATTCTTTGATTGCTTCCATAAATTCTCCTATAGTATTTAAGTCTATATAATCGATAATTTATTTTCTGGGAAAAGTTGGAGCAATATATTTTTTAAATTATTTACATACTCGTGCTGGTCCATATTATCATTTATACCGTAAAGACGATAAACTCCATACTTAAAAAAATTATATTAATTCCTGTAAATTTCCATCCGCATATTTAAGTTTTTTAACGGTATTTGGCTATCTAACGATAATAAATTAATTCTCATCGCATCAAATATACACTTTTTGGTTTACTCCACGATCTTTCAAATTTTTTCTGTTTCAATGCATTTTTTTAATTTTTTGAACCGATGATTTTAGCTACACTGAGATTACCCTTTGTTTATTTTTCTATAGAACAGCATATTCATTTTTCCACCAATTTATTAATATTTTCTAATAATAAAATAGAAAATAGTCTAAGTATACATTTTTACGAACTATTAAACACTTGCACTATATAATATTCAGACTAAATTGATAGCTTTATAATAATGGGGATTCCCTGGGGCCTGAAAACATTAATTTAGTTAAGTAGACATTCCACCTCTAGTTCTGTATTTATATCAGCCTGTTTCATATGCCGAATGACCGGTGCTATACGAATTTTTTGATTCAGTAATGGAGCCTCAATAAGATGATTTAATGCATACAAGTCAGAAATTCAGCTTAACATAAGTTATTGACGTATTTGTCTTCTAACTTAGATAAGATGCCAGAATTAGGTATTTCCAAAATATATCTTTCCTGTATTCATTTGTAAGAATGTTAAACAAGATTTCCAGCATCCTATCCGGAAGAGATGTACAGGTAATTTTTACTCAACATATGTGTAGGCGTATTCAGATTGTTGACCAAATTATTAAATCGGAAATTTAATAAAGAAAATGGAATAGCATCATATAAAAAAATTAAAAAAGGCCGATCGAAAAGATCAGTGTATTCCGATATTTTCGACAGTCTGCTATTGAAAAAGGGGGTGTAAAAATTATGCTTTTGTATAAAATTAGTCAAATTAAACCATTTTGATGACAATGTTTATTACTAGTTTTACTACTTTCAGAACAATTTAAAAAAAAAATGACTAACGCAAACTTGGGTTTTATTGTAAAATTATCCATATATTATAAATAATAATATCACAAATATTCAATAGTTAAATGAATTAAATGAATTTTTCAAATAAAATAATTCAATTCGTAACGATTTAAAATGATATAACCCAAGTAACGCACTCGGAACTCATTCAATAAGTTCCGTCAATGAGTTCCGTTTTTGTTACATCTGACGGCTCTTAGTTCAGGATTATGTCGTATTACGAATGAGTGTCGTCTATGGACTTGAATGACGGAACTAACTGAACTCGAAATGAATTTAGTGTGAATGTATTGTAAATTTACATTTCTATTAGTTGTCAAAATAACCAATTGCTAATTGAATGTTGCGGCGATCACAAGTTTTCCTCGTGCGTAAAATAAAGAAACGTAATAGTACATTATATTATAATTAAATTATATTATTAGAATTGTAAATTTTCATTTCTATTAGTTGTGAAATAACCAATTGCGAATTGAATGTTGCGGCGACAACAAGTTTTTCTCGTGCGTAAAAAAAAGAAACGTAATAGTACATTATATTAATTAAACTATATTATTAGAATTAAAATATATAATAAATAATAATATTATTAAAAGGAAAATGTCCAAAAGAGCGTACGAAAGGGAAGTCGCGAACGAAATAAAAAGAAAATTAGTATGTGCAGTAAAAAAAAAAAACATAGAATTCACACTTGTTGATTTGCGTATACCGGTGCAAGGTAATATAATTGAAACCGACAATTCCATTGAATATCTTGAAAGTTTGGATAAAACAGAAGAAAGCTCCAGCACTCCACAAATACAACATTATTCCACTGAATATCTTCAAAGTTCGGATGAAACAGAAGGAAGGTGCAGCACTTCAGAAATACCCCAATTGAGAATTGCAGTGGACACGACCATTTGTGGACGTACTATGAGTAAAATACTTGCAGTATTACATCAGTATTTCCCGTGGCTCCCATCAGATGTTAGATCATTGAAGAAATTCAAACTATTTGATGAATCGCTTTTAGAAGCAAGTGAAGACGTGAAAATAGAATTGGTAAGATCATATTTGTGATATTATTACAAATTATCATTTTAATGTATGTACTATATTGATCAACAGATAGATATTTTTATGAAGCAGTCGGGAACAGAATTGAAAAAGTTTTTATATACAACGTGCAAAATATTGTTTACCGAAGAATTGGCCTCCAAATTTACATTTGATGGGAGGCAGGGAAATATTGGCTTCAAGGACCTGAATGTGTCAAAAATAATGAAGAGTAAGCATAATCTAAATTATTTTTAAATCTATGATAACATAACTAATAACTATTTTTTAATATAGATTGTGCATTGGATAAATTTCCCTTCGTTAGGGAAGATGATATAAATAAAATTTTGAGGAGGTTTTTTTATACCGCAAAAGACAATATATCCAAAAAAACCAAAAAAAAAGAACAACATTGTGCAACTACTTCGGACACCGAATTGTTCGATGACATCGAGTTCCTAGAAATTGAATAGGTTTTAAGTTTTTTATATGGTTATATAGCTAGAAGAGGCTATTTTATTTAATTTTTTGTTATTAATTTTTTAATGTTATGAAAATATATTTGATTACAAAAAAAATTAAAAATATTTAACTATAATGAAGACCCAAGTAACGCAAGCTACGAAAATAAAGCTATTTAACGGCACTCTGACGGAACTCTGTTCCGTCATATAATTACGAATTTGTTCAAGATGGGTTCAGAAACGGTTCAGAAACTGTTCGTGCTTTGTCGCTACAAGCCGGAACTCGAAAATTTTTTGCTTTCATGTATGGGTGCACCCATACATGCAATTTCATGTATGAATGCACCCATACATGAAAGCAAACTAATTGTTTGAGCATCGGTTTGCAGCGACAAAGAACGAACAGTTTCTGAACCGTTTCTGAACCCATCTTGAACAAATTCGTAATCATATGACGGAACACAGTTTCGCCAGAGTGCCGTTAAATACCATAATTTCCGTAACTGGTGTTACTTGGGAAAAACGATAACGAATCCAATCAGAATGCTTTTACGCATATGTAAGTCCACAGATGCCGCTACAGTGAGTGAAAGCAGAATTTCGCAACTTCACATTATTGTGACAGTCGCTGTTGAAACGTCAATTTGGTTAAACGGTTTTGCGCCATTTCGAATAAATTGTCTAAAATTGTGTTAAATTTTCAGAATATCTATTACTATTTTCAAAATATTCTACTATGGTTTCAAGTGATAAAAAAGCCATATTTGGAGAAATTGATTTTTTAGTTTTAGATAGTGGTGAAAAGGTTATTATAAGTTTTATATTTGTTTTACAAATCTTGTGTCACTAATTTCATTTGTCATAGGTTTGCATTAATGAGTTATCGGGGAAATTCGATTTAAGTTCAAAAGAAAGCTCGGAAATATTGTCCGCTTGGTGTGAAACACAGCCCAATGCAAATTTAGAGAAACAATATCTGGTTCGTGGCGTTGACAACTCTGGAAACGCTAGAATAACAGTTAAATAATACAGTTCCATTTCGAATGTACAATTTTTAAAACAAGTTAATTTATTTTACAGATAGTTACTGAGGATCGACTAACACAATTTAAGAGTGATTTGTCTAACTTCACCAGTTATCTGTTTTCTCTTGAAATAAAAGCGGAAACAAGACAACTGAGGTCACATCAACTGACAGATGGTCAGAGGTAATTAAAGATGTTTTTAATAATAAATTTATCATAAAAATATCGTTTATATTTGTATTAATTATTCAATTTAGAATTGCGCTGATTCTGAAAAGTGGTACAAGACAAGATGACAGTTTTGATAATCATTATCCTGAAGACCCGTCAACTGAAGTAGAGAGTGCGCATAACGACGAAAATTTACAGAAAAAATTAGTTACCCCTAAAAAAGAGCCTACAACACCCAAAAAAGGATCTCATCAATCTAATAGATCACCGACAAGTAAAACAAAAAATGCTATCCAGTCGATGTTTGGTAAAATAAAACCAAAAGTTGAACCTGGAAAAGCTATAGAACATTCTTCGAAAAAGAAATCACCAAACGGTCATCTTTCACCTAAAAAGGAAGAAGTCAAAGACAGCAAACGGGGAAATATTTCAAAAATAAATAACTCATCAATATCGAACTTTTTCTCCGCGAATGCAGCACAGAAAACATTGCAAAAAGAATCTAATAATTCTAGTACTGATAAAATATTAGAAATCAAAAGCGAACCTAAAGAAGAAAATCATGAATCAGAAATCACTGATGCAATTGAGTCTAAAATTCATGAAACAACAGAAATCACTGAGGCAATTGAGCATAAAAACACCCGAAAACGTTCAATATCACAAAGTGGTAAGTATAGAATATATTGTTATAGATGTAATATGATGTTGAATTATTGTCTTTAGATTCTGATGATGTTATTAATTCATCATTGACCGTGACTGTTAATCCGTCAAAAAAGGCAAAGCTGCGATGTAATAAAAAGGTGCGATCAAAGAATAGTCGAATTATACAAATGTCAGACAGCAGTGACGATGAAGGAGAAGGTATATATACAAAATACTTTTTCATAGAAGATTTTTGTTTATTTAAATGAAAATTTCAAATACAATAGAAAAAGAAAATAATCAGAAGGACGTATCCGAAATTAAAAAGGAAATTGAAACACAAGTTTTGCCTAATAAGGAGTCGAATTTAAATGGAAATATCCAAAATAATCGTGCAAGAGCCAAACGCACCGTTACGAAAACCTACGAAGAAAATGGATTTCTTGGTAATTGTTATTTTCGATTATGCATTGTTAAAACTATTATACGATTTTTTTCTTCCTTTTTTTAGTATCCAAGAGAGTTGTAGAAGAGTATAGTTGTTCAGAGGACGATGAAAAGCCATCTAATGAAACAAGAAGTCAACCAGCACCGAAATCGCCTGCTAAAACACCAACGAAGAAGAAAGTTGCAAAAAAATTACCCACCAAACAGGGTTCTATAACAAGCTTTTTTACAAAGAAGTAAAATAATAATTGTATCTTTTGCAGTTTGTTCAAAGTATTTAAATAATTAGAGCTTATATAATATAAAATTTTTAATTTGTTTTTTATTTCATTGCACCCATGTTATCTAATAATATATAATAAATGAGAATTTATCTAATAAAATAGTATATTTTTAAAATATATTTATCCTACATATACGAATATGTATAAAATTGATAATATGTATGCATATATGTATACTTACGAAATATATTTGCTGCTTTATTGGTGTTGATTTTGGATTAGATTCATGAACCTTAACAATGTAAATTGGATTTTTAGCACTGTCATGTGGTTGACTATGTCCAGATTCCGAATATATATCAATAATTTGGAGAACTATTTTGGTATCATCACGGCAAATTAAGTTAATGTCGAGATTCTCATAAATCTTTTTTAAGCCTTTAGCATTTGAACGGCCAGCACACTGTGTATAACACTGTGATAATGACTGCAAACAATAAATTCAAATTCAGATATATCAAAATATAGTCAATATAATAAAAATATGAACATTTTAGAAAATTTAGCAATTTGGACCAATATTAACCAATTAGGTTTGTGAAATAATAATGATTGTGATTGTTAATATTTTTTCGGTTAAGCGAATATTTCCTTTTTTTTTAAAACGAATATCGACTTCATACGAGTACAAACACCTCTTGTATTTAAATTTTAAAAAGAGAAGAAAAGGAAAGCAGAAAGGCAAAAATCGGCCATGTAGTTAAAATAATTACTATTCCATCGGATATATTTTCTTTACAAAATTTTTTTAAAAATAAAGAACGGATGTAACTATTAGTTCTTCACAAATTTTCCATATTTACTTGTGTTTTATATTTTCCGGTATATATAAAGCCGACAAGTATTTAAATTCATTAAAAAACAGAAACAAGAATATATTAAAATAAATATATTCGATCGTAAATGTAAAACGACACCAAGAAAATGTAAAGGCGATCGAATAGTAATTTTGTATAATAAAATGATTTTTAAATAAATCAATGATTGGTTGAATTTATAGATTTTTCACATTTTATTGTAAACTTTTTACTGCTTATACAATTCTATTTATCCAAGAAAATAAAATACGAAACGCGTGAACCCATTTTATAAAAATATTGTCTCGTTTTAAGCTTCGGAAGTTTTATTAGGTATTTTCTTGTGGATTATTTTTTTGTTTTCAAGAATTCTAAGAACATTAACTTTTACATATTTAAATGTACAACAAAGAAGACAGACATACATTATATAGAATTTTTTAATAAATACTCCAAATAGACGGTATATTTAATAGAAGTGTAAGTGAATCAAATGGAAAAAAATAGTAAAAATATTTAAATGAAATTAGGAAACATTTACTCGAAAATATTTCGATTATTTCTTTAATTCGAAGTGGTCAAATATTCTATCCAATGGATATATTAAGAAAGTTCTAAATTTATCAGATTAAAAAATCAGTCATCAAACAATTTATAAAATTCCACGTTAAATGTTTAACTGCATAAATACTTATCTACCTTTTATTTTCTTCGTTTTAGGACAAAAAACCAAAATTCTCATTAATGAATATTATATTTAAATGTTTTCAAATATTAAAATACTAAATCAGTAAATACTAAATCAGAAACAAATATTAAGTTTTTTTTTGTTAATACTAATAAATGATAATAAAATTGATTTCAATATCTGTACGATAGGATGTTTATTAGAATAATCTATGTATGTAGAAAAAATTCTTTATGATCTTCTATGGACCAGAAAATGTGCATTCACTTACTACTGTTCGATTTGCTACAATACATCGTCCCAAACATGCACCATTTTCATACAATTGTTGATTATCGTTGTTGGCCTTTTGCATCAACAGTTGATCACAGTTGACATTATTCGAAATAAATAATGTCATACAAAACACTTGAACATATTTCAATAAAACGAGCTGCATTTTATATTTAAAAAGCAACAATTATAACTACACGAATTCACTTTAATTTTTTAAGCAAATTTTATATATTTTGTGTTTTTATAAGTAATAAGTTAATACCATTAATTAATATAATTAACACGTGATTAGTTATGTGTTTAATTGGAATATTTTTGAATACTTATCACATTTATTAAAACTCTATTTACACCGAACAGGTTATTTATTAAATACAATAAAACACGAGTAAACTTACACTTTATTTACTATCGAGTTGTGTTTTTAAAAAAAGAATATTATTTATCCAGATGTCGGCAGTTAAATCCTCGTACATATTGTATATCAATCAAAAATAATCTCTTCAAATATTTATAAATTTAAAAAATTAATAAAAATATTTAATTTTTGAAAATTTGGTATTATTGGAAGAGAGAGTACTTCTTTCAATCACGACGGTTTATTTATAACTAAAGAAGCAACGAGAATTTATATCGTTTACAACTTGGGATTCAGAGGTCGTAGCGCACTAGTAGTAGTCCTTTTCGTATGCGTTCGTAATTAAATGGACGAAAAATCCGGTTGGTTAAAAGTGAAATTTTTCAAGTTTACAGTTTAATTACTAACAAAAATTCCATTACGAATACCTTTTGAAGAATTCAATTTTCATATTACATGAGTGCTTAGACTGACTGATAATCAATAAACATTTTGGTTTACAACTATGCTAGTATTTTTAATAATTATAGATAAATTTATGAATACATTCTGGTTCAGGATTTGTCATTTTAATTTGGATTTTTTTGTTGTTCTTGTATAAATATTGTATATTAATAATTGCTTTTTTTATAAATACTATTTTTTTTTAAAAATATTTTTTATTTACAGTATTCATTAGTTATTAATATTCAATGTGTACCTATGGTATGGAAAAAATAACTTAATTATTGTACTACTTTTGATAATTGAATATGGTTTTTAATATTTGAAAATTACAATTATTTTGTTTATAATATATTGTACATATAGTAATTTGGCTTTAGCTAGATTCGTAATGCCTGCGTGAGTAGTCGTGGGGCGCTTGAGCATTTTTATGATCCAAATATATATATTTCTTATAATTAAATAAATTTGATATAAATATTCTTAAAAAAATCAAAATCTGAAATATTATATATAATGCCATATAAAAAACGGTTTTTCAGTTAACAAAAAATGGTAAAATTAGCAAAAATTTTAACTTGCATATCTTCAGCTAAACTGTATTTTTATGATAATATAAATATTTTTAGCATTTATTTTTTCTATCATAGAGTAATAATAATGACATGTGCTTTTGATAAGCAGATTTGATAATTGCAAAAATCAAAATAAAACTTAAATATATCTAAAGATTTAGTAGTTTTTTAAATGGTATAAATATTAATAAACTCGTAGGTGTTTAAGTAGTTGTATATATAAGCAAAGTGCAAGTAATATAAAAAGAGATTTGTACTAGAAATATAAAAAATTCCATTTCAAATACCATAAATTTCGTATCATTGAAAAACAATTTTTAATAAAAATTGAAAGAATTTGGTTATACTGCACTTTCCCATAATGTTCTCAGATACCCGTTCATAAAGCCAATTGGCGACATCATGTGTGTGTTGGCATTGCCAACTTACCTAATGAAACTAGGTGAATGTAACTTGGATGGAGGTATAAAAACATATAAGATTCTTTCATAAGTTGTTGGATGGTGGACTTAAAAAAATTATAACATATTACGAGGGTCGTTCAATAAGTCCTTAGAAAATCCAAGAAATTGCACTCGTAGTGTCGGTAAAGATTTGTTTTTTGTAAGTAAAGCTGTCAAAATTTCAGCTCGATCCATAGCGTAGGTCAATTTCTATCGTCGATTAAAGTTAACACCATTTATTTGTGCATAACAATGGAAAAAAGCGAGTTTAGGGCTGTCATCAAACATCTCCATTTGAAAGGCTTAAGATCGAAAGAAGTCAAAGCCGAGTTGGATGCAGTTCATGGCACATCTGCACCTGTGTTTGCGACGGTTTACAATTTGGTGAATGAATTTAAACGTGGCCGTTCATCCACAAAAGATGAACATCGTTCAGGACGTCCAGTTGAGGTGTCTACTCCTGAAATCATCGACAAAATCCACGATCTGATTTTAAAGTGCGTGAATTAGTTGAGGCCACGGGCATATCACAAGGTACAGTCGCTTCAATTTTGCATGAAAAATTGTCTGTGAAAAAAATTTCGGCAAGATGGGTGCCGCGTTTGCTCTCAGAGGAGAATAAGCGCAATCGTGTAGTGGACTCTGAGGCTATGTTCGCACTCTTTCATCGCAATCCTGCCGAATTCCTTCGTCGATATGTCACTGTGGACGAAACCTGGATACACTACTACACTCCAGAAACGAAGAGACAGTCATCACAGTGGATTTTCAAGGGTGAACGGGCTCCGAAGAAGGCAAAAACTGTGCCATCGGCCGGCAAGGTGATGGCCACGGTCTTTTGGGATTCGCAGGGTATCATTTTTATCGACTACTTGGAAAAAGGAAAAACAATAACAGGAGCGTATTACGTATATTCTTCTTTTAGAAGAAAAAAATCCTCTTGCATCAGGACAATGCGCGTGCGCACACCTGCGCTGTTTCCATGGCCAAAATTGTGGAATTGAGAATGGAATTGTTGCAGCATCCCGCTTATTCACCAGATTTGGCCCCGAGTGACTATTTTCTTTTCCCCAATCTGAAGAAATGGCTTGGCGGACGACGGTTCACTTCCAACGAGGATGTCATTGCTCAAACGGATGAGTATTTTGCAGAACTTCCGAAATCCTATTTTTTGGACGGGATAAAAATTTTGGAAAAACGGTTGGAGCTAAAAGGAGATTATGTTGAAAATTAAATTTTTTTTTAAAAAACAGTTTTTTTTCCATCTTGTTCTAAGGACTTATTGAACGATCCTCGTATAACACTGAAAAAAATCTTAGTCAGTTGGTATGAAAGTGGCTGATTAATGCGAAATGCAAGGATCTGGCATTATATTAATAAACAATTTCTACAAAAAATACAATATTTTGAAATATGTAAATATTTATACTTTGCATTTCATAAATTAGCCATTAATCTATATGATAATTCACATAACAAAATAATAAAAAGTTAACATCTCAAAATAATCTCATTTAAATAAAGCTAATATTCTAAAAAAAAAATTATTATGGTAATTAAAATATATTATCAAATTTTCTATGCACATAATTTTTATCTAATTAATTGAATTTGTAAAAGATTCAGTAATAGTTTCATCAGACTGTATAACGACACGTTCTTTCGAATGCATGGCAGAATTAATGAAATGCAACCAATTTAATAAGCAATATTTGGTTAGACATTCTAAAACTAATTCCAGAAGTTCTTCATTTACTATTGAAACAATTTGATAATTCGAGCCAGTCATGTATGCCGTTAAAGGAAACAAAAAGTTGTTTAAAATAGCATACATATTTTTTTATCTATTGTATTTTATTGGAGTTTTGAAGAAATTGAAATAAAATTGTATGATAGTAAGTTTTGCCCTTAAAATTATTTACTAGTGAATTACTAGTATGAAATTAAAAAATGGGAATTATTACCAATAATTCTTCATGAAATCCAGACGGAACTACTACCATTCTATATAAGTGCATATGTACATATATATTTACAAATATTTCTTATCAATATTTATATTTTATTTGGTTTTTCTTTAAATTTTTAAAATAGGAAATTTTTTTTCCTTTAATAAACTAGTTTTCCATAATAAAACACGATAAGAACCAGCAACATATTTTGGGAAAAACCGAACATTTGTTATAATTTCATTCAGGTAGTCGTGTCCTACACACAACCATACATAAAAAATAAGAGGCGAAATATTTTTATAAATAGGATTCGAAAATGGGAATAAGAGTTTATCAATGGGAATTTTCTAATATATGTGTAGTCTATAATAAAAGAATGAAAAACGCCTCTTAAATATTAAAAATTTCCCTCCCATAAAAAATATATTCTGTTCAGTCCCGTTTCGCCTTCTATCTTTTGTAGATATATTTCAGGGTTACTGGACATGTTCATTACTATACGAATGAATGATTCATTTTAAAAAAATATCCTTTCTAATCAATTCTGAAACTAAGACCAAATATAGTACACCGATGTTGTAGTATCTTTTATATACGAGGTCTGTTCAAAAAATATCTCGAATTTTGTGTTTTTTCAAAAATTATTTATTTATTCATGAATATCTATTTTGTCCCCTTCACAGTAATCCCCACCAGATATTATACACTTGTGGCAACGTTTTTTTCCAATTCTCGAAGCACTTCAAAAAATCATTTTTTGTGATCTTTATCTCCTCAATCGTAGCGTAGCATCTTTTTTTCATGGGGCTCTTCAGTTTCGGGAACAAGAAAAAGTCACAGATGGGCAGATCTGGGGAATACGGTGGCTGCGGCATTATTAGTATGTTGTTTTTGGCGAAAAATTCGCGTACAAGCAACGATGCGTGAGCAGGGCAGTTATCATGGTGCAAAAACCAATTTTTGTTCTTTCACAAATCCGGTCGTTTCTGGCGGATCGCTTCGCGCAACTGGTGCATAACTTGCTGGTAATATTCCGTATTGACCGTTCTACCCTGTGGCAAGAACTCATGATGCACCACGCCCCTGCAATAGAAGAAAACTTTAAGCAAAACCTTCACATTCGACTGAACTTGACGCGCTTTTTTCTTGGCCCTCTGAGAACATTTTGTACTACCGATAAACGTTGCTTCGGTCCAAGGTAGCTTCACCATATGCCACAGTCAACATTTGGTATGCGTCCGCGCAATTAATTTTGTTTTTTTTTTCACACAAAATTTGATACAAATTCTTTGATCCATTTTTTGGAATGGGCAAAAATCGAAGACGAGCCAATACACGTGCAAGCAAAGCAGCGCCAAAAATTAACTGAACATTCAAAATGGCTGAACTTATCGGCATAAGTGAGAGACATGAGTATAAACATAACGCCACAAAAAATCGAAAATCAAATATACGTAATTCGCGGAAATTCAAAATTCGCCATACTTTTTGAACAGACCTCGTATACTATAAAATGCTTGATTTCACAACTGTCATAGATTTAAGTATATTTGAAGAGTATTATCTATAATTATTCAATATAATTACAATATTATCTATTATTCATACTTATTTTTAGTCAAGTCGGAAGTTTTGATATTTATTGACCATCTTATGATACCGTAAAAACACATTTTTCTACCAAAAAAAAGTTCTTTCCATTCGGTCCTCGCACAAACCCAATGTTTTTGGGCTCAGAAAAATTAATATGTTTGTGTATGAGTCATTCTTATTTCAAATGCGACCTTGCAAATTTCTCCGGTACTGACTGTTTCTCTTTTTAGTATATTTTCCTTTATATCAATATATGTGTTTTTATCTCGATTAACGTTTCTTCACTAACTTATGCAGGAGAATCAGTCGGAGGCATGATACCGGTATCATATGGAATCGTGTGAAGACGGCCATTGGGTTGATATAATCGATGGAAAATTGTTCGTATTCAACTTCAGAAAGATCAATGAAGGATGTATTTTCTGAAATATTGTGATTCCCAGAATATGTAAAGCTGTTTTTTTGGAAAAATCTATTCAGAATTTAATTTTTGTCGTTCTTTAGAACAATACTAAAAATATTAGTAATGGAAGATGAAAACTGGATTCTGTATAATAATATTGAGAAGAAAATATCGTGGGAAAGTGTGTGGAGCTTTTGTGTTTGGTAAGACTAGAAGACATGATTCACCATGACCTCCTTCTACAAAATCGAACGGTAAATTCAGAAGTTTACTATTTACAACAGGAAAACTTGATGGTAGTGATCGATACAAAGCATCTAAAATATTCATAATGATACTGTAAGACCGTCTACAATTTTGGAGAGCCGTTGAATATTACTAAAGCTTATGTGGAATGTTTTGTTCATTCCATGTTATTTGCCGGATCTGACACTGTCAGATTTCCTTTGATTCCGGTTATTATAGAGCTCACTAAATAGAAAAATTCCAAATCTTTCAAAGAATTTAAAATTGCCTTGACAAATACGAGTATTTAAATGGTTAAAAAAATGTTTATTATAATAGAAAAAAAATATTCATACATTATTTAACAAAACTGTTTCATGGTATCAAAAATCTGTTTTGATTTACCAAAAATTTAGAAGTTAATTTTTATTTATAAGCCATTTATGTAATTTTCCATGATGTATTTTATATTCATTTTACGTATTTAACTTTTTATTTCTGTCAATTCTGACAGAAATTTGTAAGCATTAAGATTTTAACAATATTATTTTTTAAAGATGCTCTATTACTATTATGTCTAGTAGTTTTATCCATGGCCTAATTGTTTTAGTATTTGTATAAAATAAGCTATGAGTATCCTTATAATTTTGTAGTACGTAGGAGGAGTGGAAAGTTTTAAAATAGATTATGGAAAGTTACCCTTGATATTAAATAGTCCCCAAGGACCTCGAAGAGTAAACTGATGAGTATTGTCTGCGGGACGAGCGTAACAATGAAACCCGCGGAAGGTTGGATTGTAAAATTCGATAAAACAGAGGAAGGTAGACGACATTACAACAGTATCCTAATGAATCTATTAGCTCCGGAATGTTTTTGTCAGCCAATAAGTGTACGTGCCACCTAGTAGGCTCAATCAGATTAGGTGTGCCTATCCAGATATGAGAGTTACATTCATGTATATAACCAGCTTGGTTGTTTCTGATCCATTGAAAAATTAAGTCATCGACACCATATGCATGCATTAATGACAAAAGATCCTCAACCTAAATTCTGTTAATTACCAAAAAAAAGTGGAGAGTGTGGTTCTATTTGACAGTGATTTCTGAAAAGGTTGCCGAGGAGTAGAGCAAATGGAAAAAGTTACTTAACGTGGAAGAACACATATGCTATACCATCAGTGGATTTATCAATAGATGACTTTATCCCATGGTATGTTCGACAGGATATAAATTCAGGCGGGCACAAGGCATTGTCTGGGAGCAACAAAGTTTCAGTGAACTGGGATTTATTATAATAAATTGTTGAATGGAAAAAGAGACAGAATTATTGGTTTTTTTTAATGAACTAACAAGAGTTTCCATCTTATTTGAAATTTTTTTTTTTTTGATTTGCAATCTATTCAAGATTTAGGTGAATTCTATTATTATTAAAATGACGAACATACGAGGGTCGTTCAATAAGTCCTTAGAAAATCCAAGAAAGTGTCGGTAAAGATTTTTTTTTTGTAAGTAGCATTATCGATAGCAAAGCTGTCAAAATTTCAGCTCGATCCATAGCGTAGGTCAATTTCTATCGTCGATTAAAGTTAACGCCATTTATTTGTGCATAATAATGGCAAATAGCTAGTTTAGGGCTGTCATCAAACATCTCCATTTGAAAGGCTTAAGCCCGAAAGAAATCAAAGCCGAGTTGGATGCAGTTCGTGGCACATCTGCACCTGTGTTTGGGTGACTGAATTTAAACGTGGCCGTTCATCCACAAAAGATGAACATCGTTCAGGACGCCCAGTTGAGGTATCTACTCCTGAAATCATCGACAAAATCCACGATCTGATTTTAAAGTGCGTGTATTAGTTGAGGCCACGGGCATATCACAAGGTACAGTCGCTTCAATTTTGCATGAACAATTGTCTGTGAAAAAAAATTCGGCAAGATGGGTGCCGCGTTTGCTCTCAGAGGAGAATAAGCGCAATCGTGTAGTGGACTCTGAGGCTATGTTGGCACTCTTTCATCGCAATCCTGCCGAATTCCTTCGTCGATATGTCACTGTGGACGAAACCTGGATACACTACTAAACTCCAGAAACGAAGAGACAGTCATCACAGTGGATTTTCAAGGATGAACGGGCTCCGAAGAAGGCAAAAACTGTGCCATCGGCCGGCAATGTGATGGCCACGGTCTTTTGGGATTCGCAGGGCATTATTTTTATCGACTACTTGGAAAAAGGAAAAACAATAACAGGAGCGTATTACGCGTCGTTATTGCAACGGTTGAGCGAGGAAATCAAAGAGAAACGCCCCCATCTGAAGAAGAAAAAAATCCTCTTGCATCAGGACAATGCGCGTGTGCACACCTGCGCTGTTTCCATGGCCAAAATTGTGGAATTGGGAATGGAATTGTTGTAGCATCCCGCTTATTTACCAGATTTGGCCCCGAGTGACTATTTTCTTTTCCCCAAGCTGAAGAAATGGCTTGGCGGACGACGGTTCACTTCCAACGAGGACGTCATTGCTCAAACGGATGAGTATTTTGCAGAACTTCCGAAATCCTATTTTTTGGACGGGATAAAAATTTTGGAAAAACGGTTGGGAAAGTGTATAGAGCTAAAAGGAGATTATGTTGAAAAATAAAAAAAATTTATTTATAAAATAAAAATAATAAAATCGAATAAGTAATAAGGTAATTGGTCCTATTTGATAGTCAGTTCATATTGAAAATTATTCAGAAAAGAAATGAGATAAAATAGATATTATACGTATACTGTTTTTTTTTCAGTACAAATAATAAAATTAGCTTTTATAATAATAAATAAAATATTACTTATAGTGTCGCCTTTTAAGAAAAATTTAAATTCAAATTTTCTGCAATATGGTTTATTTTAAATTGTTGTAAATACTTCTTCATAGTCTATACAATATCTATACTCGTATTTATATATACTAGTCCGGACCTAATAATAATAAATTAAGTAAATAATTCGTGATTTTATATCATGAAAAAGTCGTGTGGTCTAATCTTCACCTTCATAGGTTGTTGTTTTTGGATATCGTCCGCCATTTCGCAGGCATGCATGAATTAATTTATGGCTTCTAAAATTAAAATTAAGAGGTGAATATAGCTTTAGCACATTTGAAACCATTTTTCGGAGTCATATGTAAAAACTTTCATGTTTGTATGTATGGTAGGTCTTCGCCACTAAAGGGAGAGTTCACTATGTGGTGCCACTATCATGAGGTCATCTGGAGACTTGATTTTTTGTATGGGTTCGCATTGCCAGCTTCCTTAAATAAATTGCTCAATAATAAATTGGCGTTAAAAGTCAGATATTGTATATCATATTTAAATGCTTCAGAAGATTAAAAAAAGAGCTTCACGATGAAACAAGTCCTATTCAAAAAAAATTCCGGGTTAAGTGGCATTAATTTTAAATTTAAAAATGTTAAATAATGAGTTGAACGAAAAAGTAATGGCATGAAGGACGAGGTTGATTACTGAAAAGAATGAATCAAGGGTAAGTGCGGTATTTTTTTTTATTTTTTTTTATTTTTTTTATTTAGATTATTGAGGTACAGGGGGAAACCTTCAAAAGGTACTCGACTGGGAGGCCTTCTGCCTGTCAGACGAGTTATGCGGGATTTTTACCTCGCTAAAACCTAACCTGTACCTTTACCCTTGCTCCCGGAACGATGGTTCCCCGGCGGCACTCTTTTTAAATAATACTTCGCCAGGGCGTTCTTATAATATTTTACTATTTATTATATTTTACTGCTGTCCCGATGTTATGACGCCTCGCGGCCTATTCTTCGTACGTGGTGTGAAGATCTTTGATGATACATTCCGCGTACTCTGCAACTTTGTTCCAAGCCGATTGGTTCTTCAGCATGCACTCCACTATGTTTTCTGGACTGATGGAACGGTCCAGATTTTTCTCCAGTTCTGCCCGTGTCCCCTCGTAAAAGGGGCATTGGAAGAACACGTGTTCGGCATCTTCCAGCACATCGTAGCAACGATGACAGTTTGGGGAGTCTGTTCTCTTGAATCTGTGCAAGTATGCCCGAAAGCATCCATGTCCAGCCAAGAGTTGGGTGATGTAATACCCGACTTACCCGTGCAGGCGAGTGACCCATTTGGTGACATCTGGGATCAGTCGATGGGTCCACCGACCCTTCGTCGAGCTGTCCCATCTTTCTTGCCAGAGGCGAAGACTCTCGGGTCTCTCCTCTTTACAGAGGACCTTTCGCCTTCTTCCTACGATATTGGCGTTCTCGCTCTCCTGCCAGGATGTCGATGGGTGGGCATAATGCCACAACGATACCGTTCGGTATGCTGATGCGACTCTAATCGCTGAGAGCCGCTGGACTGATGACATTGTTTTGCGGTATGTTGTTAGCTCTAGCGATTTCTCCCACACTGGTGCTCCGTATAGCAGGACGGAGGTAACTAAAGTTGCCAGTAGTCGTCTTCGAATTTGCCTGGGGCTTCCGATATTGGGCATTATCCGCGAAAGTGCGCCCTGTACTGCTGATGCCTTCGTGCTGGCGCTGGAGATGTGCTTCTTGTAGTTGAGTCTGGCATCCAAAACCACTCCTAGATACCTTATGTAGGGAAGCGACTGGTTGTCGTGGTCGCCTACTCTTATGGTAATGGTCTCCATTTTCTTCCGGCTACTCACAAGGAGTGCTTCGGTCTTATGTTCCGCCAATGACAGGTCTGCCGATGTCATCCACTGTCTTATCCTCCGGATGGTGGTAGAGAATGCGGCTTCCAGATCTTCCAGGTGTTTGGCTACAAGGACAACCGCTACGTCGTCCGCGAAGGCCACGAGCGTTGTGTTCTTCGGTAATTCTAGATGGAGTAGGCCGTCGTACATGACGTTCCACTAGACTCCGCTGGTCCATCCTCCGTTTCGTAATGTAGAAGTCGATCACTGAAGTATGATCTGACAATCCTCCGTAGGTAGTAGGGCACCCCCATGTTCTTAAGAGCCTCCAGGACTCGATCCCAACGGGCCGAGTTAAAAGCATTTTTGATGTCCAGGGTGACAATGAGACAATACTTATTGGAACCGCCTTTCCATCTCTTTCCTGAGATGGCTTCCTTTGCGATGTTTGTGACGAGTTCCAACGCATCGATGGTCGATCTCCCCTTCCTGAATCCGAATTGGAATTCGGAAAGTTGAGAATCGATGTATTGCTCCAATCTGTCGGCCACTATCCGCTCCAAGTTCTTCCCGTCCGAATCTAGCATGCAAAGTGGACGATAGGATGTTGGTTCGTCCGGTGGTTTCTTCCCTTTTGGGATAAGAACCAATCTTTGTTGCTTCCATCGAGTCGGAAATACACCTTGCCGCAGGCAGGCGTCATACATGCTTATAAACATGTCTAGTCTGGCAGCAATTGCACTCTTCAGTGCAATGTTTGGTATGCCGCTTGGTCCTGGTGCCTTGCCATTCTGCAGTCTATTGCAGGCCCTCATGAGCTCTTCCATGGTCACTCCAGTAATTTCCACTTCTTTATCCTCCGGGTGGTAGTCGGAGAGTTCTGGTTTCTCCGGGAACAGATGTTCTACTATTCGATGCAGCATTTCAGGACAGGTTGGTGTTGTTGCGGATAGGCTTTTAATCCTATGCATGACCGTCTTATACGGTCTGCCCCACGGGTCCCGGTCCACTTCCGCACAGAGTTCCTTCCAGCATTCTCGTTTACTCGAGTTGATGGCGTTTCTGAGAAGGCGCCTTTTCTCTTCGTAGGTCCGTCTGAGTTCCTCTGTCGAGGCCCTGTCTCGCTTACGGGCACGTTGGTGTTGGGCGATGGTCTGGTTCCACCAGTAGACTGCTGCTCGACCGTTGACCGGGCGACTCCTTGGCATCGACGCATCGCTGGCTGCCACCAGGGTCGCTGCTTCCTCTTCTGTGATGCCATCGACAGTTGTTGACCGGGGCGCTGGTGATCCGCTCATCATCAACCTGAAGGTCTCCTCATCAAAGTATTTGTTGTTCCAGCCCATTGGCTGCCTCCATGTGGGTCTCTGGCGCCACCCGCTTCTGGGACTGTTGTTGATTTCTCAGATTATAGCTTGATGGTCGCTATTTGTGAACTCTTCACAAATAGCGATCATCAAGCCATAAGTTAGGACACTGCAAATGAACTTCAGGTCAAGGGTAAGTGCGGTATGACCAATCCAAATTGTGAGAAGTTGTCTTGCCCATAAGATTTTTGTTATAATAAGTTTTTAGGTAGACTACTCGTTGAGGACATGTTCTATTAAATAATTTGCAAACATATTTTGATATAAAAAGCATTGCGTTGATAGGCGGAGTGGGAGGGGTGGGTGTGTTCTCACAACCATATAACAAAACAATGCATGCCGATTACACAAAAGTTCTCATAAAATCAAAAAATTTAAGTTTCAAGAAGGGACTAATATAAATATCTATTTATGGAATATATTATTTATTTAACATTTTAGAAGTTATGACTTAAGATCATAATTTTTTAAAATTCTTTCAAATCATTCTGTTCTTTTGTATTTCTCAGACAATTTCTATGCAAATAGAATCTTCTATCTATTTAGATTAGTTGATGTGTGTGAGAAGAGGCATACGGCTTGTAGAAGATATTATGTTGCTCAGAATGGGTGAAGAACAGTATTCGCCACCCATGCTCTAGATCACCTTGCATTTTACCTAACCTTAAATCTATGGCTTTTAATGACCTTTTATTATTTTCAGATCTTTTTATATTTTACCAGAATAAATTTACGTTATAGTAATCCAATAATTAGGATATAAAAAAAAATAATAATTATAAAAGTTAGAAAATATTAGAAAAGAAAGATGAATTACGGAAAACGTTTGAAATAACACAATACGAGTATATACAATACTACACTTTCACAGTAAGTTGAAAATCAGAAGTACGTGTATAATTTTTTAACGCCAGTATGTGTATGTATGCATTTGCTTCGAACTCTAGGAGTATTTTGCCATAAATGAATAAAATTCAATCTTTCGACAAAAATTTCGTCTTTATTTAAGGAATATAAGGTTTCAATTCGAAAAAATATCTGATGCTGTGTTATCGGTGAAAAGAATTTATTGAATAGAATTTATTAAATTATTTTTAAATGTATTATTTATAGATTTCAAGGACAAAGATCGTTACCTATTGTCCTTGGTACAAATTTAAAAAATAAAAAAAAATAAAAGAAAAACAGTAAAAATTTAAAAAAATTCTTTTTTATTGAAAATAATTCAAATTACTTTAAACGAAATAATACACAACTTTTTAAACAAATCAATTAAGACAACAAAATTATTTGGTATATTTTAATTGTATTTTAGGCTGACCCATTTCTGCTGAAAATTTAATCGGATTTTAGACTTAATTGGATTAATTTTCATATGAATTTATTTGTTTTATTTTGTTTTCTATTTCTTAATTTAAAAAAAAAACTGTTTTTTTTATCTCCTTACATACATAATTCCATAAAAAAATACCTTCAACTAATCTAAATAGATAGAAGATTCTATTTGCACAGAAATTGTCTGACAAATACAAAAGAACAGACTGATTTGAAAGAATTTTAAATTTTCTTTCAAATCAGTATGTACGAAATATGTAATTGAGAAATCATAATCGATTTTAGATTCCATATTCTAACCTGAATGTCTGAATATAATAGAAAGTTAAACTACCACTAATTTAATGTACTTCCAACTATAATCGACAAACATCGATTTCCGTTGCAACGATTGGAATTCACTAAATTGACTATTTTTAGTAGTGGATGTCAGTGTTATAATTCGCACACTGATTTATAGGTCAAAGTACTCGTATAAATTACAAAACCATAACAACGCAAGTGTCATTAAATCATAGTAAAATCAAAAAAATTTCAGTATTTTTTTAAAATTACTTGACTTTTTATGAAATAATAATATAATAAATATAAGATAATCATAAATTTATTTACATACATACGAGGGTCATTCAACAAGTACTTAGCCTACAAAAGAAAAACGAAAATTTTGGAAAGGTGGCAATTTATTTTTCCAAATAATCTCCTTCAAGCTCGAAACACTTGGCCAGCGATGCTCTAACTTTTTTAACCCGTCCAAAAAATACATTTTCTCGAGGGAAGCAAAATAGGCCTCCGTGGTGACGATGACCTCCTCATTCGACCCAAATCTATTCCCGGCGAGTGATTTTTTCAGGTTTGGAAACAAAAAGTAGTCACAGATCTAGCGCAATTTCGACCAATTTGGCCATGGCGACGGCGGAGGTGTGAGCCGGCGCGTTGTCGTGGTGGAACAGCACTTTTTTCTTCGCAAAGCGGGGCCGCTTTTTCTTTAATTCGACGTCAAATCAGCCCAATAAGTCAGCATAGTAGCACCCCGTTATTGTTTTACCCTTCTCGAGGTAATCGATGGGGATCACACCTTGTGAATCCCAGAAAACGGTGGCCATCACCTTTCCGGCCGATCGAACAGTCTTCGCCTTCTTCGGAGCACGTTCGCCGGGTGAAGTCCACTGTTTCGACTGTTCCTTGGTCTCTGGTGTGTACCAGTGAATCCATGTTTCGTCGATGGTCACAAAACGACGCAAGAACTCCGCTGGATTGCGCTGAAACAGCGCCAAACACGTCGCCGATGTGGTCTCACGGTTGCGCTTGTTTTCCGGTCTGAGCAAACGCGGCACCCACCACGCCGACAGCTTTCTCATGCCCAGTTCTTCGTGTAGAATATGATGCACCGTTCCTACTGCGATGCCCACAGTCTCAGCTATCTCGTGAACCTTCAATCGACGGTCTGCCAATACGAGATCGTGAACTTTTTTAACGTTTTCCTCCGTAGCAGCCGTTTTCGGGGCACCTGGGCGTGGCTCATCAAAAACCGACGTGCGGCCACGAACAAACTCGTTGAACCAATTCTTGACGGTCACCATCGAAGGAGAAGAGTCACCATACACAGCATCCAAGCGATCTTTGATTTCGCTGCGCGTTTTCCCTTCCAAAAATAAGAATCTAATCACCGAACGATATTGTTCTTTTTCCATTTTTGTGCAACCGACCGACACGCTCGCTTTCAAAGGCTCTCAAAAGAATGTACTGCGCGATGGTAAATTTCTTTTGTGACAACAGTTCCATCGGGCGGTGAGGCTAAGTACTTATTGAATGACCCTCGTATGTATGTAATTATTTCAAATTAGATGGAAAAAAATATTGTTATATATTGTTATGTTCGTACATATGCGATCTAAGATTTATTTTTATTCTTCTCTTAATTAAAAATCTAATATTTAAAATGAAAACTTTCGATTAAATTGAGCTATTACGAGTATATATTGTCTCCAATCATCGTTTCCTTAAAAAAAGAAAAATTGTATTAAATCTCATAGGGAGTTTTGCGAAAATGGATGACTCTACACCCTCCTATCTCCGGAACTATTGGTAGTAAAAAAATTAAGAACGATATAGTTTTGATGGCGAATCAGGTTTTCCATTCATTATACTAAAAAAAGACTGCAATATTGACAAGAATTCTTGAAGGTTAAAAAGATATCAACTTTTTCATTGCTTGACCTCATTTTTAATTACTTCTTCACCTCAATATGACATTGATCTGTTCTTTTTTTTAATTAGAGTAACACTTCACGTTGGAATGATTGGATTTCACAATTTTTTGTGCAATCACTTGATTATGGGTTACTTTAAAGGGACAATTTTATTCCATGACAATCCTGGAAGTGACAATATAATTAAATAAAAAAAAACGTTTTCTAGTTCGACTGCATTTATACGAGATCTGTTCAAAGAGTATCGCGAATTTTGAATTTCCGTGGATTACGTAGATTCGATTTTCGATTTTTTTTGTGGCGTTATGTCTCTCTTTTATGCCGATAAGTTCGGCCATTTTGAATATTCAGTTAATTTTTGACAGCTGCTTTGCTTGCACGTGTTTTGGCTCGTCTTCGATTTTTGCTCAATTTCGACCAAAAACAGCATCGCAAATTTGCTCCAGAGGGTCATAACTGGTGACGAATCATGGGTTTATGGTTATGACGTGGAAATCAAAGGGCAATCATCCCAATGGAAGCTGCCGCACAAGCCAAGACCGAAAAAAGCGCGTCAAGTTCGGTCGAATGTGAAGGTTTTGCTTACAGTTTTCTTCGATTGCAGGGGCGTGGTGCATCATGAGTTCTTGCCACAGAGTACAACGGTCAATAAGAAATATTACCTGCAAGTTATGCAAAAGTTGCGCGAAGCAATCCGCCAGAAACGCTCGGATTTGTGGAAGAACAAAAATCGACTTTTGTACCATGATAACGCCCCTGCTCACGCATCGTTGCTTGTGCGCGAATTTTTGGCCAAAAACAATACACTAAGAATGCCGCAGCTACCATATTCCCCAGATCTGGCCCCCTGTGACTTTTTCTTGTTCCAGAAACAGATTCTTTGATCCATTTTTTGGAATGGGCAAAAATCGAAGGCGAGCCAAAACAAGTGCAAGGAAAGCAGCTGTCAAAAATTAACTGAATATTCGAAATGGCCGAACTTGTCGGCATAAGTGAGAGACATGAGTACAAACATAACGCCACAAAAAATCAAAAATTGAATATACGTAACCCGCGGAAATTCAAAATTCGCGATACTTTTTGAACAGACCTCGTATGTATTAGAAGAAAACATGATAAATGCTTTTAGATTGACTAAAATAGATTCTGTTAGCTGCTATCGGCTCTACGCCAATTTCTTCCTACATGTTATTGCCACCTGCAAATCTTAACTAGATATTAAAATTATTTATTATATTAACCTGAATTTTGGAAATACAAGGCGATAAGGATATTGGCCTGTAATTGTTGAAGGTCGGAAAGTTTGTTGTTTTGATATAGGAACCGCAACAACTTTCCAAATGTTTGAAAGAGTGACTATTCTACAGTGAAATATCGAAGGGTTTTTTAAAATCATTTTGAAAGATACCTTGTCACTGCCAGGCGTAGTACTCTTGAAAGAGTTTAAAAAGAATATTGACTGGTTCAAGGTACATGTGGAAGAATACGTAATTGGTGAGAGGTTTTCCGTGAAGAAATCCTCACCTCCGCAACCTTCAACAATGAGTTGAGGAAAACAATGTTCAGGCTGTTAAGAGTTTCTCAACGATGGAAGTAGAGTCGATTATAATACCATTTTCAGTCTTATTAATCTATGGGATAATAATTCGTTTGACGACCGAGAATCCGATTAATTTCTCTCCATGCTTCCTTTGAGCAGTACCAGATGTCAATAGTGGCAGTAAAATCAGTCCAAGCTGTAAGCTTCACCTGTCGTACTGTTTTCTTGACTTTGACTGTCTTAAGTCTCAACACGAGCTTCATCGCACTGGAGAAACGAGAGTTTGGACGTGTCAGTAGATGATGGAATTAACTTAACAGGTACTTATCTTTGAATGTTAGCCACATTTTCCGCTTTCTGGTTCGAAGTCAGTACCTGAGGCTAATTAAAACACACCTAATTTTGCCCGTTTTCCCACGAAGCGAGGAAGTTGTTAAACATTAGAATATGGACGTTGACTTCCACTACGATGACCAGGTGGTTACTTCCTTCTAGGAATGTGAAAATAAACCATACATCCGTGGACGAATAAAAGTTAGGTTACGAGTAGAATATGTACCCCTGAAGTGTATCATCATTTAGAACTGTGTAGCTCGAATCAGTTGAGTTGAGCCATTCTGTGAATTTTGTAAAAAAAGGCTGTGGTGTTTAAATATTAAGAATGTTGACCTTATGAAAGGAAGTGACCGAAATGAGTAGAGCTGTAAAATTTGTAGAAATGAGGATTTTTTTAATTTTTTTTTTATTTGACAGGTTTTTATTTCTATGTTACACATAGTCATGAGAACACAGTCGCTCTCCATCTGCTTCTGTCTTGAGCTAGCCTTTTTATTTCCGACCATGATTTGCCAGTTTGTTGGTGTTCGCGCTCGACTGATCTTCTCCAAGTGGTCCTTGGACGTCCTCTGCTGCGATTGCCCTGTGGGTTCCAATAGCTAGTGCCATCCTTGCTATGTCCGTAGGTGGTTTTCGCAAGGTGTGGCCAATCCAACTCCATTTCCTGCGTTTGATGTTATCTAGCAGGGGTATTTGCTTCGTGAGAAGAAGCAGCTCATCTTTCGTTATCCAGTTCGGCCAGAAGATCTTGCTTATACGCCTCAAGCATCTGTTCACAAATGTTTGAGGCTTACGAGTCGTGCTGTCTGTTACTTTCTATGTTTCGCAGCCGTACAGCAGGACTGGCTTGACGTTTGAGTTGAATATTCGAAGTTTGAGTGCTATGGAGAGGTGATTGGAACGCCACACGTTCCCAAGTGAGGTGTACGCTTGTCGCGCCTTGTTGATGCGCGTTTGGATGTCTATTTCAACGCCTTGTTGATGCGCGTTTGGATGTCTATTTCAGTTCCACCATCCTTGCTGAGCATGCTGCCAAGGTAACAGAACTTTTCGACATCTTCAACTTGGGTACCGTGTAGCATCAAGAGTCTCTCGCAGGTTGCGCCGATACGCATCAATTTGGTCTTCTTGATGTTGATTCTTATCCCAACTTCTTCGGCGTTGGAGGCCAGAGCATCAGTTTCTCCTGAATGCCGTTGAAGGTGTGGGACATGAGGCATATGTCGTCGGCGTAGTCCAGGTCGTGGAGTTTCTCACACAGTGTCCACTGGATACCGTTGCTGGCTGTGTTGTTAGTGCGTTGAAGGACTAGATCTAGGGCGATTATGAAGAGGATAGGCGAGATTACGCAACCCTGCTTGACTCCTCTCGAGATGTTGAATGTATCGCTGTTTCGTCCTTTGAAACGCACTCTACACGGGGCCTCGCGGTATAGTTCTCGGATGAGATCGATGATGGCCTGCGGGATGCCTAGTTCAGCCAGAGCAATCCAGATGGCGTCGCGAGAAATGAGGATTTGGTTGTAGGATAAATATGATTCAATAAGAAACACACACCACCTCTTTCATCGTTATATGTTTTATTATAAAGTAAACAATTATATTTACTATAATTTTTTTTACAGGAATGGTTTTGTTTTTGACAGGTTAACTATTTTGGGAGTGTGTTAACTATGCAACAAACTCAAACCGTCTAGGTCATTCTAAAAAACGTAGATATTCTATTGCAAAATGGAACAGCTGCTTACGTTTCTGACACAATTATTATGGTTGTGCACCACAGTAGAGAGAAATCAGGTAGTAATCCAGCACAGATAGCTTTTTCAACATAGTTTTACAAAACTGGATGGAGAAACATAGATATTTGTAATTTAAAATGTCGTATACAAAATATTCTAATGGTTTCAACTATAACATTTTTCTGTAAGTGCATTGTTACCAGGGAAGGACTTGTGATCAAAATTTCGATAGCAACGGTTCTACCGCTGTCACTAAATGGTTCATTGAGCATTTATTCACTTCAATAGTTTAATATCGGTCCCATTTATTTTTTCTCATTTTTTATATCAGACCAAAATTTTTCTGGTTAATTCTTCATATACAGGGTGAACTCTACATCTACCTTTGTTTGGAAAAGCTGCTCATCAACTATGATATTTACGACTGACTTACAACAATTTTGATTTTTCGATGAATATGTTCCATACTCTTGATGCTAAGGCGTATTTATCCTTACCCAAATAATGGGTTCGCTCGCTTTTCTTTATTAAAACTGTTATGGTTTTGGGTATTGGACAAGATGGGAAAGTATTTAAATTTTCATGAAGGTGAAGTTCCACAGGATAGCATATGTTTATGCTAGGCATACTTGTCGCTAGCTCTATTAGATGTTTGCGGGAGGGTTCGAAGTTTTTAACAGAGATGGGCACCCACACCCACCACAAATAAAAAAAATCATGCCGGAACATATAGGGGATAATTGAGACACCCGAACGTGTTAAGTTTTTCATGGTAGGGGAAGAAAAACAAAAAAATGGTGAAAACTAAAGAAAAATTACAAAAAAAAACTAAAGCAAAGTTAGCAAGACTAAAAGGGAAAGGAATAGGATTTAAGAGGGAAGGTATAAAAATTCAGAAGAATAAAATGGATCGAAAAACCCAAAAACTAAAGAAAAGAGTAAAACAGTTGAAGTCGACCGTCGACGTTGGTGGTCCTAGCTGGCACTCCGCGGCCAAAATATAGTTGGAGTGCTCCTTCGTGCTTCAGTACTTTCAGGTTGTTTCGAGAGGGGTTCTGTTATTGTTGCAGGATAGCAAAAAATCCAGCTTTTTTTCTTCTATAATACATGTATATGGTGTATCGACAATATTTTTGAATTTTTTTTAAAATTATTTTTATTTGCGTACTTTTTTTTGTTTTTTCTTTTATATTAGGAATGATGGTTTGATGTTGGACAAAATACACGTAAGTCAATTTGTTCGATTTTGAGCGGCAACATTAGTATTTCTTTTTTCAAATTTTTTTATTATTTTTTTATGAAGAGGACATTTATTATTTTACTTTATTTATTTTGTTGAAAATTTGTAGTTATTATTCATTTGTCCTATATTGGCTCAAAATTTTTCAATTTCAATTTGTTCCTTTCCACTTTGGATGTTTTTTTTGTCTTTTTGGTTCAATATGTTTTATGTTGTTTTCTTGGTTTAATTTTTTTTGGGCTCAAAAACAAACTTCTATTCAATTATTTTTTACTATTGACATTAACCATTTGAAAAAATTCTCTTTGAATATTATAATTAAAAAAGGATTATAGGATTTTCATAATTGTTTTTTTTTTCTTTTATAATAAACCGTACCGTAAAGCCGATCAACCAACCACAAAACTTAACTAGAGAAAGTTATTCACACAGAATCACTGTCGCCTGATAGCATCGTATGGCATGATACGATCGTATCGGTTTTGCTAGTAATTCAAGGAAGCGTTATTGGATCGTGGCATCTTCTGGCAGTAGTCCTATCTAAGGCTTAGATTAAAGAATACCTGAATAGGCCCGTACGTCGGATTTTGGTATATGTATACACAATTTGCTGTCTAAATTATTGTAACAGCGGTGAGAATTCGTAATGCTTGCGTACTTTTGTGTAGATTTTTTTATGTACGAGGTCTGTTCAAAAAATATCACGAATTTTGAATTTCCGCGGGTTACGTGTATTCGATTTTTTGTGGCGTTATGTTGGTACTCATGTCTCTCACTTATGCCGACAAGTTCGCTCATTTTGAATGTTTAGTTAATTTTTGACAGCTGCTTTGCTTGCACGTGTTATAGCTCGTCTTAGATTCCAAAAAATGGATCAAAAGATCTGTATCAAATTTTGTGTGAAAAACAATATTAATTGCGCGGACGCATTCCGGATGTTGACTGTGGCATATGGTGAAGCTACCTTGGACCGATACCTTGGATCGGCGGTACAAAATGTTCTTATTTATGCGCAAGTTGCGCGAAGAAATTCGCCAGAAACGACCGGATTTGTGGAAGAACAAAAATTGACTTTTGCACCATGATAACTCCCCTGCTCACGCAACGTTGCTTGTGCGCGAATTTTTGGCCAAACAACATACTAATAATACCGCAGCCACTGTATTTCCCAGATCTGGCCCCCTGTGACTTTTTCTTGTTCCCGAAACTGAAGAGCCACATGAAAGGACGACGCTACGCTGCGATTGAGGAGATAAAAACGGCATCGAAGGAGGAGCTGAACAATATCACAAAAAATGTTTTTGAAGTGATTCGAGGATTGGAAAAAACGTTGGCACAAGAGTATAATATCTAGTGGAGATTACTTTGAAGGAGACAAAATAGATATTCATGTATAATTTTTGGAAAAAAAACACAAAATTTGCGATAATTTTTGAACAGACCTCGTAGACATGACACCCACTGACATCTAGTTTCCGTAATAGAAATTTATTGAATTCCAAATGCATAATTTATATTAATTTTAATTCACTTATTGGAAACAAAAATACAATTTAAATGCGACAGAAGGCAATATTTATATGTTTCCAATCTTATGATATTAAATTCAATTGTATTTTAGGTTTATTTATTTTGTAAATATCAAGCGCCTAACACTTTTGTAGACTTTCGGAGAGTTTTAAAACTCGCCATTCTCCATGAAATGGTAGCATACCGAAATGCTAACATACTTTTGTTTACATTTAGATACTTATTGCGAAGTGAAAGTTTTCAGTGCGGTTTTATTAGAATATAAATTGATACATTTGCATAAATAGTTTTATTCTTTACAACAGCAAATAGGTAGTTTCTATTTTAGAATACTTAGTGTTTCATAAAAGGTTACTTTGAAAGTGTGTGCGTTCTTAAGAAGGCATTCTCGAAAAAATTTGGAAACAATTTTTGTATAAAGGCCTATCGAGTTCTTCTATAATCTGAAATCAGTCTTAACAATCTCCATATATATAAGTTCCATACCACCTCTTTGGTAACGAACAAATCATCAATGCCATCGATAAGGCTACCATAAAAAAATGCAAAAAGCTTCGTATTTTCATGAAGCAATATCAGTTCATGACATTCAACGGATACCATTTTAGTTTTTATTTTTAAAAGTAAGTTTCGAGTAAAATTATTTCAGTGAATGTGCGTACAATTTCTAAACATATCGATTCTATTATAAAACTTATTTGGAACACAAAATAATTAAATTATAATATCAATTTCCACTATTCTTTCTTATTATTTTTATATTCAAAAGTCTAATTGCAAAATATTGTCAAATTTTATGGTAATGTCTAATATATTCACTCCAATCTTTTAGATAAACCGCTGCAAATTCACACCAAAATCCATTTCATATAAGGAAGATTGTCTGTTTGCTTTCATATTATTTTATTGATAAATTATCATAAAAATTTATAAATAAACCGATTTGGCAAATATTTTAAAATAAATAATAAATAGAATGAAAATATATTTAAGATTTATTCATTAAGATCATGTTTTTATTATTTGTGTCATTTTATTATGTATACATATATATTAATTTACATTTAGACTTAAAAACCAAACGAATTATTTCTGCTTCAAAGATGTTGCTGGCCTGAAAATAAAAAAAAAACATTTGTTCTTTATTACATATTCATCGAAAACGAATAGAAAACCTGCTTGAGTACTGAATATACAGTCATGGGAAAAAGTATAACCCAGACGGTTTTTTTTTCAGAATTAATTTATATTAGAAATAAATATGTTTTCTTTTACATGTATTAAAAGAAATTTTTTTTAACTCTATAACGGAAATTTGTTCTATTTGTAGGGTAGTTTATATTTAATTATTCGCTAATAAACCAAAGTGCAATTATTTTGCATGATTACTCTGATAGGGTAAATAAGTTAAAATTACGATAAAAATTAATAGTTGTTTTTAGCACGTGTAATATATATTATAATAAATGGATATGAATTCATATATATATAATAATTATCATTGCAGAATCATTTATAGTCAAAAGTAATACAGCAAATAAATGTAAAGTCAAGGAGCAAAACAAATAAAATTTACCCTGAAATGTTGAGAAACTTTCGATTTAGAATGAAGAAAATGTTATAAGAAGTCAAACATAGTAATTTGTATATTTTAATTCATATCTAGTTTAAAAATATATTATTTTGTTGGTTACTAAAGCCTCATTTAATTTGAAACTCTTTTTTCTCTTTTCCATGACTGTATTTAGCATGTTGTTTTTTTTTAAAAAAAGTTGGTTAACGCTTTTTTAAATGCTAGATCTAAAAAAAAAAAACGGATTGATTTGATGATTAATGAAAGAAAATCCATAAATATACAAATAAAATTTTTTATTGATTAAAAATAAATTCGCTTGTTTACGTTATTTTCAATTCGTTTATTAACCAGGTCAATTTAGTTATAATAGGAATTTTATTTTGCTAATTTTAAATAGGTAACATGAGTTTATATAGATAAGCTTAAATTCAGATTATTCGCAGCACTTAAATGTCCTAATCCATTATATTCCTTCAAGAAAAGTATCATTCATTATTTTAATTAAGCAAATTATTAGTTGTTTAACAAGCTCCGCTAATGAAATGAGTTGTTTTGTTGTACTCGTATTACAAATATACAAAATTTTATTAAAAAAAAAAGATTTTGAATTTATTGGAAAAGGGATTTTTTTTGTTATAAAAAAGAGAAACAACAAAGATAAAATATATAAATTTTATCTTCTCAGTAAAAGAATAAAGTCTATAATTTTTTGTATAAGCAGAACAGAAATTTATTGATGATTGCTTTTACCTTCCCATATTTGCACAAATGTAGTGGTATGCGACCACTAACAAAAACAGTAGTACACCTAAAGCGTTGGAGAAAACTGCCAATTGTACGTCGGAAATCATGCTGTAAATAAAAATAAATTTACTTGGATTAATTAATATTAATATTCATTTAATTGCATATACACAAATTAATTCAGAGTTTAAATACGGTAAATAAAAAATTATTGGAACCAAAGTGGTGTAAATACAATGCTTGAAATTAAGTCACTCAATTTCTTACTTTTGTGAATCGCGAAACCGGATTGAATGGATTTGTCAAGATTGCGGGAAAACTTCCTTTAAGTTAATTAAAATATTAATACAACTTAAGGTAAAAGCACTAATAAAACGGAAACAAAGTTGTAACACGAAACAGTTTTGTATTTAGCAAATAGGTGGGAAGTGATGCCGAAACTGTCGACGAAACAACAGCGATTTGACAGATAATGTTAGTAGAGACACGTCGTCATCAGATTGTAACAACATATCCTACTCAATTAAAAATATCAAATGAAAAATAATTTAATCAAGCATAAATGCAAAAGTTATTTTACCTGCCCGTAGATGTTCTATTATTTGTTAAAAAAAACTTGTACTTTATTGAAATATCTTAAAAATGTCTATAATAATATTAAACCCGGCACAAACTGATTGAAAGCACTTCACATTGACAAACAACTACTAGACTATACATTTTCCATGTGGTACATGGTGAAAGCATAGAAAGTTCAGTGGAAGCGACTTTCGAGACTCGAAGTGACATTTCGAATAAGTTTATACACACTAACAATTTTAATTAGGAAAAATTGTTTTTTTAAGATTTAAAAAAAAAATTTTATTTTTAAAATTGTTACAAGAATACACTATTTTCAAATAAAATAAATAATGGAAATTTATTGATGGTAAATATTTATAGTACGATGATATAAAATGCTTTCAATAAGTATAGTTGGTTCAACTTAAATGCATAAAACAAAAATAGAAAGAAAATTTTCTAAAAAAAAAAAATCGTAATAAAATGGTAAACATAAATTCGTATTAAAGTTATATATCACAACATTTATATTCTATAAATTTTCGTGCATATTTGGCTTTATGTGCGCAACAAAATTTCAGTCCAATAGCCAATAGAATGGCACTGAAAATATATGCGATAGAAATGCTGATTTGCCTACGGAATCTCCAGCGTTCATAGTCACTTATGGTTTTATACCGATTACGATAATGATCCGGTAATTCAAAATTACTGTGACGTGGAAAAAACGAAAGATAAAAATCTTCCAGAAGATACTTGGCCAGTTGAGTCTCCTCTGGATATCCTATTTCCAGATTATCGTTAATACAGTTGAATTTTCTTATAAAACAATTGAAATTATAAAGAGAAAATTACTTAGTGAAAATAAAAAATGAAAAACAATTAATAATTTACTTCGGATTGCGGCGGAGTTCATCAAGAGCATCGACCACCTCGCTAACGTTTGAAGTTAACATTTTAAAATTACTGTACATGCCAGTCTTTTGATTAATATGGAATCTGTATTTGGAACGTTTTGAAAAATTTTCTAATAAAACCTCTGTTAACGGTGAACATTTCTCCACAAGATCTTTCGTAACAGTTGGCTAAAATTAAATAATTTTAAAAATCAACAAGCTATAAGTATAAATGCATATAAACAATGAAAATACGCACTATGTTTGAATCCTCATAACGCTCATACACTAAAGTTGTATATTGCGGCATATCGTGTTGATCTAGTCCAGATTCCCGTGAACAGTTGATAATTACATCCTCAAAATAACGAACAACAGCCCAGTCCAATGGCAAAGGGTAAATCCTTGCAAGTAGCGTACGGATTTCCCTGTCTGACCATGTGCTTGATTCATCCGTATCAAGTTCATCGAATATTTCCGACACTGACAAATTCATAGTTTCATCCATTAGAAAATGATAATAGGCAAACGCAAATTGCAAATCATTGACATGACGAAATCGGTGTCCCAGAGTGTGCCCTGATTCGTTCTTAAATTTATTTAACATATTCTCAATAATATCGCGATCTAAAAGGAATCCCACATGAGCCAAAACCTTCCTAGATTTGAAGCCATATAATATGTTAAACAATTTGTTTGTATAAACAAGACTTTGAGCGTAGATGTCTCTGGAAAATGTTATGGTAGATTTTTCCTCTATTTTAGAACGTCGATGAACCTTGTGACGTTTTTTCTGCTCCCGGTTGTAATTGTCTACGATTGCACGCAATTCGGTATCACTGCTCACATTTTTTCCACTTCGGATTAGTTCTTTGAATGAGTGTTTAGCTGTCTTCTGAAAGAATCGTTTTGAAGCACGAGGATGAGTTGGTGGCACTTCGTCAATTGTACTATTCTGTTTCGGATTATCGCTTATCTTAGGAATATCGTAAAATAAATTCTCTACAGTATAAGGATGAGTTTCCGATAGTTTTGTTGCTTCAGTTCTTGGAGAATCGAATGCGCAATCACCGCCGTCGTATTGGCATGCTTCAATATTGCAGTTTTGATCACATGACCCATCGCCTACGTATACCCAGGGACAATCTTCAGCGCAATCTGGCACTATCCAAGCCGTATACACTTTGACACCCTCACTAGTTGTGTACAAATCCTCGGGGAAAAGTGGTGCCCCAAGAAATATATCATCGTTCAGGTACAGGAAGCGTTTTGATAAATTCGGTATTCTATGTATAAATAATTCTATTGCAGCACTGGAAAATGTCGGCAGAATATTTTCGTCTGGAACTAACAATTCATGAGAAACAATGGAGATTTTCCCACATTCCAAATTAAGCCAATGGGGAATTTGTCCATTAGTCACAATATAGACGTGTCGAACCCAAGGTGCATATTTTTCTAGTGATCTCAGCGAATACCGCAATTCATTTTTATCATCGAATCTTGACGGATCATATCCCGGATCGAATGATTGTACCGCTGCCAAAAAGTCCGGATCAGATCCATTTACCCAAGTGTATACGACATCGAATTTTTCGCATTCATTTTGTGGAGGATTACAGAATCTTATAACGAAAATACTTTCCTAAAATATGTAAATACTTTTTAAGTTATCTTATAAAAAATTATAATTAAGAAAAACGTGACCAAATGTTTGCATGCACTCACTTTCTTCCAGATGAGCAGTAAAAAAACGAGCACATAAACAAACTTGCGTTTGCACAGCTTCTGGATTTTATCACAAAAGAATCTCGATAGAAATTTCACTCGCATTATTGGCAGTCAATTGAATTATTAACATTTTTACAATTTGAGATAAACTATTGAACAATTCAGGAAACTATCGAAATATTACTCAATCTGTGCAAAAATTACTAAGCTGGGACAACAAGCCATCCTTTCTCGTTCCTTTAAAATGTATGACGTTTACTATGACAGCTGGAAATCCTCCAACAGCTGACATATAGTTATATGAACAATTTCGGTAGACGTTAAGGAAGCTCTTTCTGTTCATTTTTAATTTTACTTTTTATCGCTGACCAATATGATTAAAGATTTTTGTACTGAAAGTTTCGAATTATTGTACAACTGTCTATCTATAAGAATTATTTAACTTGCATTTCACTTAAACAACTGAAATTATTTAAAAAATCCAAGAGAATTTTTATTAAATTATAGGTGTTATTGGTCCTCATCGAATAGTGAAATTATAAATGTCATAATTTTGAAAGGAAATTAAGATCTATAAATATCAATATTTAAATATTTTCTTATGTTTCTTAAAACAAGAGCATTCGAAATTATGATTAAACTCCCAAAGCTCTGCCAAAACGAAATTTGGAAATAAGGCAATTTCATATAAAAATGAATTAATTTTGACATTAGAAGCAGTTTTAAAACAATGTCATTTCGATACGCTAATATGTTTATTAATTTTATTTATTAACTTATCTGAGTTCCAGTTGTATTTTTCAATGAAACAGTTGTTAAGTTTAACAAATGTTTCATTGAAAAATACAACTGGAACTAAGATAAGTTAATAAGTTCTTGTGTTTAATTTTTTAAATAAAATATTTTCGGAATGAGATTATAAGTAATATATCATTGGCAAGAAACGTTTTTATTTGTATATATTTTTCCTTTAGAAAAATTAATTAATTCCTCTGACATTTGATTGTGCGACAGATAAAATCTTACATTGGAGAGTAGTTTTTTTTTAAATAGAATAAAAGCAGAAAATATTATTTTTGCCTATAATCGAGGCGGCAATAAAAATTCTATTTCGAACAAGAAATGCGAGTCTCGGAAAATCTCGAAAACTGTCATCGACGAATGACTGTCATGGTCGCTGTCACGAGACCAGTCATATGAGCTTATCGATTTTTCGACAGAAAGTAAAACTTGTTGCTTCTGCAGGTTGATTTCGTGATTGATTTTAGTTAATTTATTTTGTTTTGTTTAGTTCGATTTTGGTTTTGTTCAATTAGCATTTATAATATTTTTCATATCCAGAATTTTTCTCATTGTAAAATGTGTGCGAATTACTGTTGTTTTGCAATAGTTTTGAGCCTACTTTGTGCCGTCAACGGAGCAGCTTCGCCCGCTCTAATTTGGGGCACTTCTAAGTAAAATTAGTATTTTGATTACTTCCAATGATTATTTTTGATTGATATAATAATTTGTTAATAACAATATATGTATGTGTATTATTGTTAAATAGTGCACCAGCTCGAAATGAATTGGAGCAATCGGAATTTCGCGATCTGTTGTCAACAGCACTCAAAGACTCCATGGTGATGGTTTTTATTGAAAATGAGGTAAAATAAATTAAAATTTTATTTAAAAAAATGGTGAAGAATAAAATTGATTTTATTTGTAGTTGTTGCCTGAAGATTTAACGCTTTGTAAAAAAGATTCGGGTGTCACATGCTTTGAGAATTTATCGAAAAATCGACCACGGTTTTTCTACTCGAGAGCGGAAAAAGTATTGAAAACTGCACGAGATAGTTCGGAAAATGTACAGTTCACACAATTAGGTAGGAATGGGGAAACAGAAGAGCCAATAGACTATGAAGTTGGAAAGGTGGTCTTCCTTGATCTACAAAATCACGAATCAGTTGAGGAATTAACACAGCAGTTTATCGAACATGGTGCGTATTTTTTTTTTATTTATGTTTTGGCGCCTTTCATTATTTTTTTTAACTTATTTCAATTGATTTATTTAAGATTCTTCTATCGCAAAGATTTTTGAGAAATTATCTACAAGTGGAAATATCTTGGCTGTATACACAAGCGCCGAATCCGAACATGTGCGCAATGTCCGCGAAGTCGAGAAGAAGGTCACACCAAAGGAGGAATCAAAAGATAAAAATAAGAATTCGTTGAATTTTAATGTCGATGGGAAATTTTTCATTTACTACAACGAATTGCTTGAGTACGAAGTGAAAGGGGAGAAAATTACCTACAATCAAATACAGCTCACGGAAGACAGTTTAAAAAGTAAAGAACAAGATTCGTATGAAATTGTGTTGACTACCAAGGATTCGAAGAGTACACTTTCGTTTATCGTCGAAACATCGGTTCGTGGTTATTGGAAAGTTCACAATTTCATCTATAATGATAAGCCTCTTACTGTCAAAACCGGCGAAATCTATATTCCCCGACACTTCTCATATTATTGCAGTAACACAACGTTGGCCATTAGTGGTGAGAAAGGTTTACATTGGAACGGACTGCAGATTCAGCCGAATTTCGAAAAAGCGGAATCCAGTGCTGTTCGATTCGAAGATGCCTGGCATTGTGTTGGATTTACAAGCGCACCCATCTGGAGTGGTCTTTTTGTCGTTTTCATGTTGTTGGCTATTATTGCTGTTGCAATTTGTTGGATGCTCGATATTAACACCATGGATCGATTTGATGATCCAAAGGGTAAAACAATCACCATAAACGTGACCGAATAAATAAATAAAAAAAATCTAAAAATTTAACTCAAAAATGAAAATCTTCATGAGATATGAAAAAAAAATACATTTTCATTGAAATGAAAAAAAAAGAAAAGGGCAGGGAAAACTACAATTTAGAACCAATAATTTGTCACCAAAATGCGATTCAAAATATAGAAAATTAAATGCTAACAACTAGAAAATGTTATTAATTCACTTTGACATGCCCTATTTTTGAATTAAATTTAAATTTCAAACGTGTAAAAATATTCATTCCTTTTATCATATATAATATTTTATGTTATTTGGTTTACTTTCCCTATAATATTTATCTATCCATAATTGTAATTATTTTACGTTCAGAAAATTAATTATTTCTTCTTTTAGTCATTATTTTATTTTTATAGTAAAGCTTTTGTTGTGTTATTTAGAATTTAAAAAATAGAGCAAACAAATGTAAACGAAAATCTGAATAATATTCCACGGGACCGCATTATCATAAGAGAGTCCGTCAATATCGTTACATAGAGATAGTACTGAATTTTAAAATGTACCCAATTATTGCAAATTTAATTATTTAATCAAAGATGTAAATTTACTTGAACAAAGATTATAATAATAAATAAATGTTAAAAATACAAGAACAAAACAAAAAAATAAGTATGTATTTATGTAAAAATATTAGTTAAAAATTTAATAAATTTAAAAGTGAAAATATTGTTTATATTTCAATTCCAAACTCTGTTAGTAATTATATTTTTTAAGGGTATTACAAAACGATGAGATTATGTTAATTTATTTTGGTAACTGTCCTTATTTTTAATATTTATTTCTTATAAAAACAAAACAGTTATTATGGTGTGGTTTCAAGGTGTGCACACCTAAAAGAATGTATTGGGTTGGTGCAAAAGTTATGACGGTTTTTTATGATCCCAGGTAAAAAAAATTTTTTCTGCAGAAATGATGAATAGCATCTTCTTTTAAATTATTGCATTACATAAAGGATGCTTTCCCTCAACTTTCTATTCAGTTTTGGCCTGGCCAGAGTACAGTGAAGAGCTCTTGTATTGTTTCAAAATGTCGGTCGATAACGTGCATTTACGTCATTGTTTACTTTATGAATTCCGTAAAGACAATACCGCGAGTGTGGGAACCAAAAACATTTGCGAAGTGTATGGAACAGATGTCATCAAAGTTCGGCAGGCACAAAGATGGTTTACAAAATTCCGGTCTGGGGATTTTTCACTAATTGATAAACCACGTACCGGGCGGCCATTGAAGTCTGATGAGGACAAGTTAAAAGTCATAATTGACATTAATCCACGTCTTACCACCAGGGAGATCGCGTCGATGATGGGAGTCAACCATACAACCGTATTAAGGCATTTGAAGCGTATGGGGATGGTTTCGCGGTACGACGTTTGGATACCTCATCAATTGTCGGCTGCCAATTTATTGGATCGTGTTTCAACGTGCGTTGCTTTGAGTGCGAGACAAAAACATGAACCTTTTTTGCATCGTTTGGTAACGGGAGATGTGAAATGGGTCGTGTACAACAACGTCACAAGAAAAAGACATTGGGCTTTACCTGGACAAGCCCCATTAACAACTTCGAAAGCCGAAATCCATCAAAAAAAAGTTATGGTTTGTGTTTGGTGGGATTGCAAGGGTATTGTGTATTTTGAACTCTTGGAACGCAATCAGACAATTACAGCAGAACGATATTGTCAGCAATTATCCAAATTGAACATCGCCCTTCAAAAGGATAGACCAGAATTTGTAAACAGAAAAGGGGTAGTGTTTCATCACGACAACGCGTGACCACATGTGGCTATGATGACCCAACACAAGCTGAATGAGTTGAATTGGGATGTTATCAAGCATCCACCGTATTCTCCAGATCTTGCTCCTTCCGATTTTCATTTATTCCGATCACTGCAAAATTTTTTAAATGACAAAAAATTTGATACAATAGAGCAGGTAAAAACATCCCTTACTACATTTATCGCATCAAAATCCAAGGAATTTTACACTAATGGTATTAATAAGTTGATACAAAGATGGGAGGCGGTTATAAAAACGGATGCAAATTATATAATTGATTAAATAAATAATACAAATTAAAAAAAAAATGTTTAATTGTATGTGTAAAAAAACGTCATTACTTTTGCACCAACCCAATATATAATACAATATCAACTGTAGTAATAGGGTAGAGTGGCTGTCCGGTGTTTGAGTCGACCCAGACCAAATTTAAAAAGTATTTGAAAAAATTAGAACTAGGTAAACTCATGGTTATACGAGGGTCGTTCAATAAGTCCTTGGAAAATCCGAGAAATTGCGCTCGTAGTGTCGTAAAAGATTTTTTTTGTAAGTAGCATTATCGATAGGAAAGCTGTCAAAATTACAGCTCGATCCATAGCGTAGGTCAATTTCTATCGTCGATTAAATTTAACGACATTTATTTGTGCATAACAATGGAAAAAAGCGAGTTTAGGGCTGTCATCAAACATCTCCATTTGAAAGGCTTAAGCCCGAAAGAAATCAAAGCCGAGTTGGATGCAGTTCATGGCACATTTGCACCTGTGTTTGCGACGGTTTACAATTGGGTGAATGAATTTAAACACATCCACAAAAGATGAACATCGTTCAGGACGCCCAGTTGAGGTGTCTACTCCTGAAATCATCGACAAAATCCACGATCTGATTTTGAACGATCGGCGAATTAAAGTGCGCGAATTAGTTGAGATCACGGGTATATCACAAGGTACAGTCGCTTCAATTTTGCATGAAAAATTGTCTGTGAAAAAAATTTCGGCAAGATGGGTGCCGCGTTTGCTCTCAGAGGAGAATAAGCGCAATCGTGTAGTGGACTCTGAGGCTATGTTGGCACTCTTTCATCGCAATCCTGCCGAATTCCTTCGTCGATATGTCACTGTGGACGAAACCTGGATACACTACTACACTCCAGAAACGAAGAGACAGTCATCACAGTGGATTTTCAAGGGTGAACGGGCTCCGAAGAAGGCAAAAACTGTGACATCGGCCGGCAAGGTGATGGCCACGGTCTTTTGGGATTCGCAGGGCATCATTTTTATCGACTACTTGGAAAAAGGGAAAACAATAAAAGGAGCGTATTACGCGTCGTTGTTGCAACAGTTGAGCGAGGAAATCAAAGAGAAACGCCCCCATCTGAAGAAGAAAAAAATCCTCTTGCATCAGGACAATGCGCGTGTGCACACCTGCGCTGTTTCCATGGCCAAAATTGTGGAAATGAGAATGGAATTGTTGCAGCATCCTGCTTATTCAGCAGATTTGGCCCCGAGTGACTATTTTCTTTTCCCCAATCTGAAGAAATGGCTTGGCGGACGACGGTTCACTTCCAACGAGGACGTCATTGCTCAAACGGATGAGTATTTTGCAGAACTTCCGAAATCCTATTTTTTGGACGGGATAACAATTTAGGAAAAACGGTTGGAAAAGTGTATGTGCTAAAAGGAGATTATGTTGAAAAATAAAATATTTTTTTTTAAAAAACAGTTTTTTTCCATCTCCCAAAAAAAATATTCTGGGGCTTTTTTCTGTAAAAAATCTTTGTGGACTGAAAATTATGGGGAAAAACTTATTAACTGAGCTATTTGTGGTTTATGGTTGCAGATTAAACGAAATTGATTAATTGTCAGTGAGAGTAAGGAGTTAAGATTGCGTGAAGCACCATAGGTTTTTTTGAGAAAATTATTGTAAAAGGAAAATTTTTAGAAGCGGAATATCACGTGAAAAGTTTTTTTTTGCATAAGGTGACTGACTATCAATGAGGAATAGTTAGTTGAACTACAAACAGAATTCATAGAAAAATTGTGGGCAGTATATTCGATTCTGAGTAGTTTTCGTACCCAGAATTTTATAAAAGTTTCTTTTTCGCTTTTGGTCTTAGAGGGAAACAGGGCCCGATCTAGGCAATAGGCGGAGTAGGCTGCAGCCTAGGGCCCTCCACCACACCTTGAAATTAAAAAAAAAACTAATAAGTGACCTAACCCACCCAACCCTGGGGAATGCGATTTAATTCTTTTAATTTGTAATAAACAATGAAAATCCAAACTAGCAAGTGCCTAAACCCACACAACCCCGGGGAAAGCGAGATTTTATAATGTCATGTCGTCACATGTCGTCGCATATCGTCAGTTCAGTCGCTCTGTTTTATCCAGCCAAGGTATACTGCTATGCAGCAGTCGATAATTCGTTGAACTAACCTAAAGCCTATTTATTTAGAATACGAATTTCGGTAGTGTTCATGTACGTTACTTAACCGACTCTAAATATCTTTTTTATCTATCTGAACCCAAAGGTGGAAAATAATAAGTTGTCTGAACTAACTGAAATTCTTCCGTCAAAGAAAATTGTATTACAGACTTTCAGAAAGAAGCATCTAAAGCTGGGTCTTCTGATAGTGTAGAAACTGAAAAATCAGTAACAGATAATGTATATCTAATAAAAATATTGTTGCTAATGTAAAAGTATTTTAAAAAATCGCTAATTGAATCAAAAAGTATTTATGAGCAAGAAGAAGAAATGAGCATCGAATTTTTCATGCATAAGCTACTAATTAAAAAAAAAGTAAAAGCTAGTTTTCCAAATGACGAAATTCTTTTTAGAATTTATTTTTGTATTACTCGTTTACTACAAACTGCAGCGGAGAACGTTCTTTCTCAAAAATGAAGCTCATAAAGGATAGACCAAGCTCATCAATGTCGGAAGAAAGTTTAATCGACCGTACAATTTTAAGTATGGAACACGATGTATTGAAAAAAATAAATATATCAGCCATAATTGACAAATTTGCTGATGAAAAAGCTAGAACAAAATATTTTTAATTTATTTATTAATGTTTAACTAAATGTAAGCAAATAAAAATGTGTATTATTTTAATATTTTTTATAATCAAAGGTTTTGTTTATTGGGTTTTTTTTTAGTTTATTCTTCAGAGTTTTAACATTTCGCTCCTCTTAACGAGGGCCTCCACCACATTTCAGCTTACAGGCCCCACACGCCTGTCTGCCGATGTCATCCACTGTCTTATGCTCCGGATGGTGGTGGAGAATGCGGATTCCAGTTCCTCTAGGTATTTGGCTACCAGGACAACCGCTACGTCGTCCGCGAAAGCCACGAGTGTTGTGTTCGTCGGTAATTGCAGATGGAGTAGGCCGTCGTACATGACGTTCCACAAGAGTGGCCTCAGCACAGAGCCCTGAGGTACCCCTCCCGTGACCCCATACTCTGCTGGTCCATCCTCGGTCTCGTATTGCAGTAGTCGATCACTGAAGTATGATCTGACCATCCTCCGTAGGTAGTAGGGCACCCCCATGTTCTCAAGAGCCTCCAAGATTCGATCCCAGCGGGCCGAGTTAAACGCGTTCTTGATGTCCAGGGTGACAATGATGCAATACTTTTTAGAACCGCCTTTCCGTCTCTTTCCTGAGATGGCTTCCTTTGCAATGTTCGTGACGAGTTCCAACGCGTCGATGGTCGATCTCCCCTTCCTGAATCCGAATTGAAATTCGGAAAGTTGAGGATCGATGTATTGCTCCAATCTGTCGGCCACTATCCGCTCCAAGTTCTTCCCGCCCGAAGGCATCAGCAGTACAGGGCGCACTTTCGCGGATAATGCCCAATATCGGAGGCCCTGGGCAAATCCGAAGGCGACTACTGGCAACTGTGGTTACCTCCGTCCTGCTATACGGAGCACCAGTGTGGGCTAAATCGCAAGAGCTTACAACATACCGCAAGACAATGACATCAGTCCAGCGGCTCTCAGCGATCAGAGTGGCGTCAGCATACCGAACGGTATCGCACGATGCGGTCAACATCGTGGCATCATGCCCACCCATCGACATTCTGGCAGGAAAGCGGGAACGCCAACATCGTAGGAAGAAGGAAGAGCGGCGAAAGGTCCTCTGTGAAGAGGAGAGACCCGAGAGTCTTCGCCTCTGGCAAGAGAGATGGGACAACTCGACGAAGGGTCGGTGGACTCATCGGCTGATCCCACATGTTACCAAATGGGTCACTCGGCTGCACGGGGAAGTCGGGTATTACATCACCCAACTCTTGACTGGGCATGGATGCTTTCGGGCATACTTACACAGATTCAAGAGAACTGACTCCCCAAACTGTCATCATTGCCGCGATGTGATCGAAGACGCAGAACACATGTTCTTCCAGTGCCCCCTCTATGAGGAGACGCGGGTGGAGCTGGAGAGAAATCTGGAGCGTTCTATCAGTCCAGAAAATATAGTGGAGTGCATGCTGAAGAGTCAATCGGCTTGGAACAGTATTGCGGAGTACGCGGAATCCATTATCAAGAATCTCCACACAACGTACGAAGAATAGGCCGCGAGGCGTCATAACATCGGGACAGCAGTAGCATCAAACAAGAACGCCCCGGCAAAGTAGTATTTACAAAGAGTGCCGCCGGGAAACCATCGTTCCGGGAGCAAGATCAGAGGTGCAGGTTAGGTTTTAGCAAGGTAAAAATCCCGCATAACTCACCTGGCAGGAAAAACTTCCAGGCGAGTACCTTTTGAAGGTTTCCCCCTGTACCTCATTAATCTAAACAGAAAAAAAGGCCCCACACGCCTTAATCGGGCCCTGGAGGGAAATGTAAAGCCTTATATCACAAATGATAACTAAATGTTTCAAAGTCTTAATTTTTATATACTAATGAATAATCTGACCTTCTCAATCCTTAATGCACCCCCGACCTACTCAAATGGTAATTATGACCTTTACTTATTTAATTGTGTAAACTTTTTCTTTCTAAAATATTATATTCCGTTCGTTCAGTCAGCATATGCAATACAACATCTGAATTTTAAGATTTACAAATTGTATTAAATATGTTCGAGAAGAGCGCCATCCTGAATGCTTTAGATGCCATTAAATCTAATTAAGAGTTTGCATAAAAAATGACGAATGCGGTTACCAAAAAAATTTTTTTTTTTAATTGTCGAATTTTTTTTGCCAAATTTTTAATTTATTTCTGAGGATTTTTTTTATTTTATAAAAAATTTACTACTGTTTAAGTTTTTTTACTGTAAATTTCAACTCATATTTTTTTCCAATTTTTCTATTTAGATTATCTGTTATATTATACAATTTTTATGGTCTTCATTTTGTTCACTTACATTTACGAATAAGGGTGATTACCACAATCGATATTGATTCATTTTAAGTGACAATAAAAATGAAAATATATTAAAAAAATATGAAAGAGAAAAAAAGAACCTTGAATCACATCAGTTGTTCCCACTTTTATGGCATCCGTTGGCACATATATTGTACACTCGTAAGTGTAGCATCAAGAGCCCGTAAAAAAGTTTATGTACTCTACATGGAATGGTTGATTCTGGATGGACAAACATGCCTCTATATACTAATGTATATTACTGCATCTCAAATCAACTCTGAATATATTCGATAAGAACAAGTGACATAGTGCGTAGTTGGTAGTAAAATAAATAAACGAAAAATAAAACTATAAAATGCTATAACCCCCCTAATTCTTTAAAAAAAAAAAATACCAGTTGTGAGCATTGTCGAAGCTATTACAGAACATAGTCATTGCCATTACATTATGTTTAATGTCCAAATAGCTTCTTGTCACTGTTTAATTGAATTCAATCTTGAACTTTTTACGATCGTTTCAACACATTTGGAAATACGGCAACAAAAACCAAATAAATAAAAACCGAATCCGTACGCTTGTCCAAAAATTTATCACATATAATTAATACGCTCCTAATTCTATTCCATTTAATTTCATTTATTTTGATTTTCATTTTAGTCGGTGTATAAAAACTTTTCCAAAATAAAAATCAAAAATATTGGAAATATTTCTATTTGAGCAGATACGAGGGTCGTTCAATAAGTCCTTAGAAAAAAAAGGAAAAAAACTGTTTTTTTAAAAACAATTTTTTTATTTTTCAACATAATCTCCTTTTAGCTCTACACATTTTTCCAAAATTTTTATACCGTCCAAAAAATATGATTTCGGAAGTTCTGCAAAATACTCATGCGTTTGAGCAATGACGTCCTCGTTGGAAGTGAACGGTTGTCCGCCAAGCCATTTCTTCAGATTGTGGAAAAGAAAATAGTCACTCGGTGCCAAATCTGGTGAATAAGCGGGATGCTGCAACAATTCCATTCTCAATTCCACAATTTTGGCCATGGAAACCGCGCAGGTATGCACACGCGCATTGTCCTGATGCAAGAGGCATTTTTTTTTCTTCAGATGGGGGCGTTTCTCTTTGATTTCCTCGCTCAACCGTTGCAATAACGACGCGTAATACGCTCCTGTTATTGTTTTCCCTTTTTCCAAGTAGTCGATAAAAATGATGCCCTGCGAATCCCAAAAAACCGTGGCCATCACCTTGCCGACCGATGGCACAGTTTTTGCCTTCTTCGGAGCCCGTTCACCCTTGAAAATCTACTGTGATGACTGTCTCTTCGTTTCTGGAGTGTAGTAGTGTATCCAGGTTTCGTCCACAGTGACATATCGACGAAGGAATTCGGCAGGATTGCGATGAAAGAGTGCCAACATAGCCTCAGAGTCCACTACACGATTGCGCTTATTCTCCTCTGAGAGCAAACGCGACACCCATCTTGCCGAAATTTTTTTCACAGACAATTTTTCATGCAAAATTGAAGCGACTGTACCTTGTCATATGCCCGTGGCCTCAACTAATTCGCGCACTTTAATTCGCCGATCGTTCAAAATCAGATCGGGGATTTTGTCGATGATTTCAGGAGTAGACACCTCAACTGGGCGTCCTGAACGATGTTCATCTTTTGTGGATGAACGGCCACGTTTAAATTCATTCACCCAATTGTAAACCGTCGCAAACACAGGTGCAGATGTGCCATGAACTGCATCCAACTCGGCTTTGATTTCTTTCGGGCTTAAGCCTTTCAAATGGAGATGTTTGATGACAGCCCTAAACTCGCTTTTTTCCATTGTTATGCACAAATAAATGTCGTTAACTTTAATCGACGATAGAAATTAACCTACGCTATGGATCGAGCTGAAATTTTGACAGCTTTCCTGTTGACAATGGTACTTACAAAAAAAGTATCTTTACCGATATTACGAGTATCTTTACCGACACTACGAGCGCAATTTCTTGGATTTTCTAAGGACTTATTGAACGACTCTCGTAAAATGTTAAAGTTATTATGATCATTATAAAAATAATAAAATAAATGGAAATTTGGATTGAGAAAAGTTTAGAACACATTCTCTCTGAAAACGGTCTCTTTAAAAAGAAGATTTCTAAGATCTTTATAAGATATAATTGCTTTCTTTAGTATTTTTTGCTAGTATAGATGCGTGAGAGCATTTTCAAGTACAATAGTTTTTGGTTAAGAAGCTGAATTTGTTAACCTCAGTAACTCGTCAAATTGATATAAAAATAAAAGTAGAAAAGGATTTTAAGGAACTAGGCAAATAACTAATATTTGGTTTAAAAATACTGAAAGTAAGCATAAGTAAGAAAAAATTAAAGACAAAAAGGTTTAATAAAGAAATTTTTTTTAACGATATTCAATATTTATTAACACTTATAATAAAACCTACAATGCAAAAAAGTTTATTGAGAAATCTTCAATATTAATTAAATATTTTTAACCTTCATTTATAATTTGTATAAATTATAATTCATGACAAAGATACAGTCTAACATCGACTTCGAAAATGTTATGGAAAAAATTTCACACCTTACACATATAATAGGGACCATTTTTGTAAATTCAAAATTATGATAAGATCAATTTAAGATCTATCAACTCGCTGGGTGGTCTTCATTTTTAATAAGTATTCATCAAAAGTCTTTGATTATTACCATTTCAGGAATCTTGAATACTTTTCGAATATAATTGATTACACAGGCAATATTTCAATGACAATTGATTCCAAAAAGTTAATACTTATAGTTCGGGTTTTATTAATAGTAAAAATGATAATCACAAATCCATAAATACAATTGCTTTTAAGAAAAATCTTGTCATAAATAAGAAAGAACAAAATTACGACTTTTATACAAGAAGGACTTATTTAAAGTTTCAATGAAATAAATATACGAATATAACCAAATATGAAGATTTTAACTAAAATTAATCAACAGTGAGGACATACCTCATTAAATACAATTAATTCTGTAAAAATAGAATTTTTATCTTAAAACCAGATATTATGATAGGAATAAACTTTCTATGCGATTAGCAATAATGATAATAAATCGATTGTTAATAAATAAAAAAATAGGCTGAGTTTTTAGGAGAAACTGCACAATATCTTAGGAATTAAATAATAAATAATATAAAATAATTGGTTGATTTTTTGTCCAGAAACTTTTAACAAAACTAAAGCAACTTTTTAACATGGATCTACTTAATTGAAAACAATCTTTACTACATTTTAGTCGAGTTTTTAAGGATCTTGCTTTATTTGTTTTGATTCAAAAATATTTTTTGGCGATAGATAATATAAATTCGTATTAGAAAAGATCTCACATACAAGCACGTCTATTATGTAAAATTTGAAAATCTTGATCGATGGACAGCTTCTTATAATAAAAAAAATATTATTTAATAATTTAAAAAATATTGATCAATGGCGAGTCAGTTCTGTGACAAAATACAAAAAATAAAATAAACAAAATATAATAAATCTAAGTGAGACGTTTGACTTTGTTTATTAGAACTAAGTTGTTTATTAGAACTAAGTTCATCAATGTTGATATTGACTGATGTTGTTGCTAAACGCAAACAGTTTTCTAAATGCTCATCAGTGATTCGTGATCTTGTTTGACATTAAATATGTTTCATTCTGCTAAAAAGCTTTTCATTCATTAGAGCATGTTTATAAAATCCAGGATATTTCTCCTTGTCTAAATAACACTTATAAAATTCTTCCAAGGTAACCTGATTGAATTTGTCTTTTAATTGTGTATCACAACACATTTCACAGTGTTCCATTTGTAAAATTCCTGGCAATAAATTTACGTCTACGGAAAATGGCGTTGCAAATGCAGCAAATAGCACACGATGCTTTTTGAAATCCTGAAAACGATTTTCAAATTCCAGCTTCAAGTCGGATATCAAAGAAGCATATTTATTCGCCTCCATTTGTGTGATGTCTGGCTGCAATAATAATGTAGGAAAGTGGGTGAATATTTTATTTCTCATCTGTTGTTCCCAAAGTCCAAGTTTCATTTTAAATGCGGAAATAAGATCATACATGTTGTTAACTAATTGATCTTTTCCTTGTAGGCAAGTGTTAACAGCATTTAAGTGACTGACGATGTCGAAATCTAATCATTCTGTACAAGCAAGTCAATAAGTATCAAATTCTGGGATACTTATTGACTTGCTTGTACAGAATGATTGGATTTCTTGCTTCAAGTCAAACACTCTTTTTAACATTTTGGCACGAGTCAGCCATCTTACTTCTGCATAAAATATAACGTCATTATACTCTGAATCCAAAGACTTGAGAAACTCTTGGAACTGACGGTGATTCAACCCGTTCCACTTAATAAAGTTCACTGTTTTGATGACCACCTTCATGACATGATCCATTTTAAGGGATTTGGAACATAAATTCTCCTGATGAATAATGCAATGAAAATTTAGCATCGAAGTATTACCAAATTTGCAGGCCTCATTTTCAATCAATTTTACTAAACCTTCGTGTTTCCCAACCATTACTGGAGCACCGTCTGTTATTAAGCCCGATAGGTTATTGAGTTGTAACGAAAAGCGATTCAATGTCGATGTAACATCTCCTAACAAATCTCGTGAGCATGTAGTGTCCTTAAGTGGATACAGTGCCGCTAATTCTTCTGTTTTGTTAAAATTAACATCAACGCCCCTGATAAAAATCGCCACTTGGGCGGTATCTGTTAGATCTGTGCTTTCATCCAATGCAAGAGAATAAAATATAAACTTGGATGCTCGATTATTCAAATTATCTTCAATATATTTTCCAATGTCGTCCACACGCCTAGTAATAGTTTAACGAGACCGGCTTATTTTTGAGAAATCCTTTTTAGTTTTTGGGCACAGAATTTTATAGACACTCTCCAAACACTCCTTACCCATTTCACCGTCTGAATATGGCTTCGATTTTTTTGCTAGTATCATGGCTACTGCATAACTAGCTTTTACATAGCATAGTGACTCTTGAGACACTCTAGTAAATATCTGACGTTATGCAGAAAGTTTTTTTTTAATTCATTTACTTGGTCTTGTCGAAATTGCCCTTTGTAATTATCAAACTTACTTGCATGTTATTAATGCCGCCTAATGTTATACTCTTTTAAGACAGAAACAAAATTATTGCATATCAAGCATATCGGCTTTCTTTTAAAATTCCACGAAAAAATAGTTTATAGTCCATTTGTCTTGAAAACTTCTCGTCGATGATCCAAATTCTTTACTACTTGACGCCATTGTGGGTCTTCGTTTTTCACTAAAAAAATAAATAAATAAAAGGCCTTTTCCTTTGGACCAACCGCGGTAGCACACATAAACAATAAAAACAAAAATATGACGCTTCAATATAACCAACGAACCCGCTAAGCCATCTATTTCCAGGTAGGAAACTAAAATCCCCCTACCGTAAGGTAGATGCGTAACTCCCACTTCAATGTACTCATTTGTTCGAGGTAGAGTAGATGATGACAGCTGCAACTCTACCTCGGTAGCAAAATTGGTACAAAGGAAAAGGCTTAAAAATGACATCAGTATTAAGAGCTCAGTGGGCCACAAATAGACGCTCCGCGTTAGCCACACGTGGTCTAGATTAATCTGCTTTATTGAAAAAAAAAGATTATATTCTTAGCATATGTCATTCTTAAAATTGAAAAGCCCCAATTCATCCCGCTCTACTTTGATAATTGTAAACAAAACTTATTTTCGAGTTGGGTGCTTCCCACTGTGGAGCTCCTCGATGCAACACTTTCATTTCCGTCCGCTTATTAATCTGATCAAATATTCTAACATGCTTTTCAAAATTTTAAAAAACTTCGTTTAGGAAACTGATAACGCCCAACCATATATGTGTAAAACTTAAAAACATGGTTGTAACACTGTAAATTGTCTCCTAAGAGCCCTTACATAAAAAAAAACAAACGAATAATTTTAACTAAATTTTTAATTTCGTTTTGGAACTATTGGTTTGTTCGGAACGTAATTTTGTTTTTTCACAACAGAGGACTTAATTGTATTTTTTCACAACCAACTTCATACTTAAGCCGCATAATCATATGTATTTTGACAGCTTGCTTGTGATTGATTCTGCGCAGTAGTTTTTGGTTGATACCCTTTTAAATATGGAAAGTGAAAAACAGCATATTCGTTATATTTTAATTATTTACTATAGAAAAGATAAAAATGCTGTTCAAGCCAGAAAAAAAATATCCGATTTATTAAGTGAGCGCCAGTGCCAAAACTGGTTTGCAAAAGTTAGATCCAGTACTTTTGATCTCGAAGATGCACCACGTTCTGAAAGGCCAGTTGAAGCTGACGAAGACACAATAAAGGCATTAGCTGTTATCCATTGGGTCTATTTTGCTACTCGCAAATACTTGAGAGAACTTGCCCAATGGAACGCAGAGCTTTCTGACAAAAGTAAAGTATAACCTCAAAATACTGAGTTTATTCAGCTTGTCAACGTGAAGTGGAGTGGATGTGTTTCGGAGAATCTCTGAATTTGATAAATATTACATAATGTCTAAAAATTGGACCTATAACGAGGGTAAAGCATTAATAAATGTTGTACGAAAACATTTATGAATGCTTTAATCTCGTTATAGGTTCAATTATCATCAAGAAAATAATAGGGCTGAAACTCGTTCTACACTTTTAAATATATTAAATACCATAAGTTAAATTAAGATATTTTATATATGTGATAAATTGATTATTTTTATTTTTGTTAGCTAAGGAGGCATTTATTTACAATTGAGAGTATTATAATAAATATGAAGTTACAAAAAATATTCATATTTTCAAACATTTGCTGCCTCGCACTGGCACCATTCCTTCAAATTCTATATAATTCTGTATGTTGTTGACTTTATTATCTAAATATTCTATGTCACAGAAATTATTTTCAGTTAAGTTTACAAAACCCTTAAAAGGTGGAACTAAATATCTGCTTACACCGTAGGCTGAGTCTCCAAGTAGCACTCCTCCTGGTATAATTATGGAATTATACCATCCTCAGTAATACGCCTGTAAAACGCCGATTTTCGTTGAAGCTGTGCATCGTGCATTGCGTCAGGTTCACCACAGTGCACATCTATAAACTTTTTCTCGGCGTTTACAATTCCCTGTAAAAGCAGACGATAATATTTTTTCCTATTGCAGTATGCTTATTTGTCAGGTTTAGGAGAATATGACAACCATCAATAGCCCCAACAACACCGGGTACACCTTTCATAGTTGCAAATTGCATCTGGTTATGTTGCATTTCGGATGCTCTTCGCTATTTTATATAATTGGCACTCACTTCAACAAACCATTTTACGACGCGGTATAAAATTCGATGGGCACTGCTTTCTGTGACATCAAATCTGTCTGCAATTTGTCGGTACACTTTCAGTATTTGCTAGAAACCACAACGTGATGTATATTTCAACATCAAAACCAGCTGCAGTACGTTCTCCATGACTTGGACGGTGTAAAAACACAGTCCAGTAATATTTGATTCCATTTCTTTTCGCTTTTGCTGCATGAATAAAATAAACATAACAAAAATATGACACTTCAACATAACCAACGAACCCGCTAAGCTATCTATTTTCATTTTGGGAATTAAAATCCTCCTACTGGAAATTGTATGCGCAAATACACAAGCGAAGTACTCATCTGTATGAGCAAGAGTAGTTGAAGCTTTTTGGATGACAGCTATTAATTGATGCAAACCGGCGAATAACAATTCGTGAGATTACTGAGAGATTAAATTTATCGAATTCGGCCGTTAATGATCATTTGAAACGGCTTGGTTTTATCTCAAAGCTCGACATATGGGTTTCTCATCTTCTTACGAGGGTCATTCAACAAGTACTTAGCATACAAAAGAAAACCGAAAATTTTGGAAAGGTGGCAATTTATTTTTCTACATAATCTCCTTCAAGCTCTATACACTTGGCCCAGCGATGCTCTAACTTTTTTAACCCGTCCAAAAAATACATTTTCTCGAGGGAAGCAAAATAGGCCTCCGTGGCGACGATGACCTCCTCATTCGACCCAAATCTATTCCCGGCGAGTGATTTTTCCAGGTTTGGAAACAAAAAGTAGTCACAGGGGGCCAAATCTGGAGAGTACGGTGGATGGGGCAGCAATTCGTAGCGCAATTCGACCAATTTGGCCATGGCGACGACGGAGGTGTGAACCGGCGCGTTGTAGTGGTGGAACAGCACTTTTTTCTTCGCAAAGCGGAGCCGCTTTTTCTTCAATTCGACGTCAAATCGGCCCAATAAGTCAGCATAGTAGCGCCCCGTGATTGTTTTACCCTTCTCGAGGTAATCGATGTGGATCACACCTTGTGAATCCTAGAAAACGCTGTCCATCACCTTTCCGGCCGATCAAACAGTCTTCGCCTTCTTCGGAGCACGTTCGCCGGGTGAAGTCCACTGTTTCGACTGTTCCTTGGTCTCTGGTGTGTACCAGTAAATCCATGTTTCGTCGACGGTCACGAAACGACGCAAGAACTCCGCTGGATTGCGCTGAAACAGCGCCAAACACGTCGCCGATGTGGTCTCACTTTGCGCTTGTTTTCCGGTGTGAGCCAACGCGGCACCCATCGCACCGACAGCTTTCTCATGCCCAGTTCTTCGTGTAGAATATGATGCACCATTCCTACTGCGATGCCCACAGTCTCAGCTATCTCGTGAACCTTCAATCGACGGTCTGCCAACACGAGATCGTGGACTTTTTTTGAACGTTTTCCTCCGTAGCAGCCGTTTTCGGGGCACCTGGGCGTGGCTCATCAAAAACCGACGTGCGGCCACGAACAAACTCGTTGAACCAATTCTTGACGGACGCCATCGAAGGAGAAGAGTCACCATACACAGCATCCAAGCGATCTTTGATTTCGCTGCGCGTTTTCCCTTCCAAAAACAAGAATCTAGTCACCGAACGATATTGTTCTTTTTCCATTTTTGTGCAACCAACCGACACGCTCGCTTTCAGAGGCTCTCAAAACAAAACTAATGAAGGGAATCGACTGAAACTTTGACAGTAGGCTACTAAAAGAATGTACTGCATGATGGTAAATTTCTTTTGTGACAGCAGTTCCATCGGGCGGTGAGGCTAAGTACTTGTTGAATAACACTCGTATGGAAAAAAATTGTACCATCGCATTGACGTTTGTGATTTGCTTCTCAAACACCAAGAAAATGATCCATTTTTGAAGCGTATCATCACTGGGGACGAGAAATGGGTTGTCTACAACAATGTTAAACTCAAAAGATCCTGGAGTAGAAAAGATGAACCGGATAGAAGCACTTCGAAAGCCAATATTCATCAAAAAAAGGTTATGCTAACTGTTTGGTGGGATTGCAAAGGAATCGTTTATTTTGAGCTTCTACCGAGCAACAAAACGATCAATTCTGAAGTGTACTGTTATCCGATGGACAAATTGAATGACTCACTTAAAGAAAAAAGGCCAGAATTAATCAATAGGAAAGGTATAGTGTTCCAACAGGATAATGAAACGAAATCACTTTCCGATAGTTAATGATATTGTTATATACGCTGATACTGTTAACAAGTATACCTTCCACATCCTATTGTAAGTGCATTGTCCTTAAAAAAAGTAATCTTTTCGATATTATAATGAACAATCAATATACCAGTAGCTGAATTAACAAGTTATACTTCGTTGGTAGAACCAATGCCTCATTAAACCAGAAAAACTATAGCCCATCATTTCCGTATAAACAAATAAATTTTCTCCTAATCATGTAAACAAAACCTTTCTGTTTTCCAAAAGATGTTCCGAAAAAACCATAAAAATCCGGACTATATTATCTTTTAGTATAAGTAAAAATTTTTCTTAACTAACACGATTGTTTTTCTTGTAAAAAAAAAATACGAAAATCTTTTGCTAATTAAACTGCATACTCGTATTATTGCACATAAAATACCCGAAAATACTTGCAAATCACGCAAATAAATTGTACGTTCGTTTCGTTTCAGTGAGTAACTTTAAAGAATAAAAATGGTTTTTGGAAAATGCTTGTTTTTATGGAATTTTTATTGGAATTTTGGAATAATTTGTTTCATACGAAGGCAGCTCGCTTGACTCCACCGTTTCGATGAGTTTAATTTTACCAATCCAATGGATGGATGGGTGGATGGATGAATGTTGATGCAGTTGGACAGTTAGAAGGTTCATACTCCGTAATTCCTTAAATAAAACTTGACTCAGACATGATTTAAGTTAAATGCACAAATTACTTAAATTGTGCATATTTCATTCGAAAACGCTTATCAAACACGAATCCGTTCGTTTTAATTCCATTTTGAATTAATCGCGACAATAAGGAAGGCGGAAATTACCATTAAACACTATACGATGGGTGTTTGGTATTATTTTTTACAATAATTTTTTTTTGTTTTTTTGTAATTTAATCGAAATTTTTGGATTTTATACATTTTAACAGTAATTATTTCTTAAGTAGGGAAAAAATTGTAAGATATAACATTATTTTCTTCATTAAGAATTTTCCTTTTTTGAGAATTTTTTTATATGGCCACTGACTACAAATCGTATTACATCAAAACAACAATCAACTGGGGCAGTCAACAGCCAAATTTATTCACAGAAAGAACTGGACACAAAATACTTAAAAATTTTTTAGTCAAATTAATTTATAATCATTCGTTTCTGTTCTTTAAATCTGTTTCTAGCACTTCTTTTCAGATTGAAAATTTCACATTTCCGTGATTTTCTTGTTAAAATTTTTTTTCTTATACTCTTAAAAGTGTTGAATTTATTTAAATTTTTTTTCTTAGCTCGGTTATGTTGAAGTCTTATGAGAATATGCATTTTTTGAGCCATTTTCGTTTTAGTCTTTCATGGACATTGTTTTATGATCTCTGGTTTACATCTGGTTGACGACGTCTTCTGCAATATTTGTGCATAATCATGGGGACTATTCCTTCTTGAGTCATGGCTTACAAAATATAAATCCGCGTACGATTTTAACAATTTCGTTGCATTCGTTGCGCTATATAGAAGACGAATAGCATCCTCAGACAGTTTTATGCGTATTACCATATAAGCACGAGGTTACCCCCTCATCTCATAATAAGAATAACAACAAAAAGAATGCAACAAAAAAAAAACTTATAATAATAAAATTGCCAACAAAAATATAAATTAAATAAGTAGTGAAAATAAAAAAAAAACTAAACAAAATGAAGTTAAAAGTTGGGAATAAATTGCACTCGAAGACGTGCAGGCGGTTTTCGCATATCGTCCATCATGCTTGAGTGCTGCATTCGTCCCATAGTAGGGGAAGCACCCAGCGTGCAATTGAAAGAGCCGAAAAAGTTCAACGACTTTTGCAAATTTAAATATTTTATTTTCCCTTGATGCCCATTTGTATAAAAGTGCTTCTGTTTAGGTGTTTTTTATGTGGGGTTGCTCACATGGATTTTTGCCATTTTTATTGATTCGGTGGAGCTCTAAGCTCCTTGCATATTTAGCATGTCTGAACTGATTTTTATGCATATTCGGCAGATTGTTTTTTTTTTTTATTCAACATGCACTCATATTTGCCCTTTATTGTATAATATTTCGAATATTTATTGAAGTCTTCTTGATTCTTTACGGTGAGGATTCTTTAGATGCTATTAAACTGTGATTATCAAATGTGCCATAGTCAAATATCATCGTAGTCTGACAATCAACGTTTCTCATCAAAGCAAAGGGGAATAACAGCACCAAAAGAAATTATTGGCAAAAGGTGAAATGGGAAGGTAGAAAGGTCATCATCACCATTCTTCAGCTGCATCCGGATTGTGTTCATGTGCAGTTAATGTTTTCCAGTAGTTTATCGATGATCGGGCTACATCAGCGAGCCAAGACAGACTACTTAAACTTACACACTAGCTTACCTCCAAACGTGCTTTATGATTGGAATTGCGATATCAGAGAACGTGCGATATTTCGATATAAAAAAGTGTGAAAAGCCATAAAATCAAATGGAAATTTTGCATACATAAAAATTTATGTACGTACATGTGTTCTCGTACAGACGATAGCCATCAACTACGAAAATTGTTAACATCTACTTTTTGATGAATTATTTCGTGGCTTTGCTCGTACATCAATAATTTACACTAGCCTTTAAACGTTTTACGAAAGGTTATTTAAGGATATTTTACAAATATTGAAGAAGTTTGGCTTTAAAGTGCTTACTACACAGAATAAGGGGGAGTTTATTTTTTAAGAATAATTGGCACTCGTATTTCAAGGGAGATAGTACTAAGCATGCCAAGAGTATATGGAACATAGTTAATTATGAAGCTACTTTATATAATTTTCAACAAACATTCAATAATATTCACCGATCAATAATATTTGGCTCAGATGGGAACGGAAATAAAACTACCACTTTCTGTAAGTCTTTTCAATGAGTTATAAGTAGGCAATTTAGGCCGTGCCATCCTGGATCCACCGGTTCTCGTTAGATCACCGAAGTTAAGCAGGACTGGGCGTGGTTAGTACTCGGATGGGTGACCACTTGGAAAACCGCGTGTCGCAGGTAGGTAGCGGGTTCAATTCCCGCTGCCGCCATCTCGGCATTGGTGTCGGGGTGAGAGGCCGACTACAAGCCTTACATATGTAGTCCGTAGGGTCCCCCAACGTCACTGGGGGTTGCTTCGCTGGCCTGATAAGCCGCAAGCCATAAAAAACATCTTATCATGAAACAGCACAAGAGTAATCATCCGGACAATACCTCAGGCAAAACGACATTTGGCTTTCACCGAACAACTCGAATGGGTACCTGGAACGTGCGGACTCTCTCCCAAAACTTCTCGTCTGGCGCAAGCTACTTCCGAAATGCGACGCTACAATCTCGACATACTGGGAATCTCCGAAACAAGGTGGAAACATCAAGGAATCCTCGCAACGCAGACGGGTGAACACTTAATCTACAGCGGCAACGACAGTGGACACCACTGTGGAGTCGGATTAATCCTATCAGCCAACGCAAAGAGATCTCTCATGGGCTACAAACCGGTCTCCGACCGCCTTCTGACAGCCAGGTTCCACTCGAAGTTCCGAAACATCACCATCGTGCAATGCTATGCCCCAACTGAAGTAGAGAATGACGCCAATAAAGAAGCCTTCTACCACCAATTAGAGACGTGTATTCTCTGTGCCGCTATATGCTCCATAGGAGCGACTGTGTCTCATGACTATGTGTATAATGTATAATGTAGAAATGAAACCTGTCAAATAAAAAAAAAAAAAAAAAAAAAATTTAGGCAAATTAATCTGATCCAGCCAATGAAAATCTTTCAATGCAAAGGTTATGAAGTTTTGGTTGCGCCGATTCAATTCGCTTAATATGCGTGCCATATTACAGCAATGTATATTATAAAATTAGTCTAACTAAGGAGCCATAAACATAAGTGTACTTAATTTATACTTGATATTTCCTATGACCGCTGCTTGATAAAACTTTAAACTGCACTAATTTTAGAAACAAAAGAAATTTTGGGTCCCCCCTTAGGGAAAAATTGGCTAGGTATGGAAAAAAATTAAATTTTTTTAATTGAAGATTTTGGCCCCAGTCGAAGTAGAACTAGTCAAAATACGAAAATTATTAAAAACCGCATCAATTTGGATGAAAATTTATGGAAAAGAAATCTTTTTAAAAAACACGGATGAAAATATAAAATTCAAAGGGAAAAATTTACAACTTGTAGCCCAAAATTAAATTTTTACAATCGACGATTTTTACCCGAGCCGAAGCAAAACTATTTAAAATACAAAAATTATAGAAAACCGTATTAATTTGGATGAAACTTTGTGGAAAATTATTTTTTTTTAAAGAAAATGGCGGGAAACAAATAAAATTCAAAGGGTTCTTCTGTCATTTTTTGGCATACCTACCCAATTTTTCTCTAAGAGGGGACCCAAAATATGAAATTTCAATTTACACATCGCGAATAAATTTAAATTTCTTATCTATTGTAGTTTTATTCACAATTCGGTAGCAGATTGTATACGTCTAATATTAGTCCCTGAAAAATTGTACGTAAAATTGCAAGGTTTAAGGGCTGTAGAAAATTGCATAACTTCACACTTTTCCACGCCATTCGAAATACACCAATTACAATATACCTACGGAAAAAATGAGCCCATCAAGATATTAAAATACCTCAGGCAAAAACACATTTGGCTTTCACCGAACAACCGGAATAGGAACCTGGAACGTGCGGACTCTCTCCCAAACTTCTCGTCTGGCGCAAGCTGCTTCCGAAATGCGACACTACAATCTCGACATCCTGGGAATCTCCGAGACAAGGTGGAAACATCAAGGAAACCTCACAACGCAGGCGAGTGAACACTTCATCTACAGCGGCAACGACAGCGGCCACCACTGTGGAGTCGGATTAATCCTATCAGCCAACGCAAAGAGATCTGTCATGGGCTACAAACCGGTCTCCGACCGCCTTCTGACAACCAGGTTCCACTCGAAGTTCCGAAACATCACCATCGTGCAGTGCTATGCCCCAACTGAAGTAGATGATGACGCCAATAAAGAAGCCTTCTACCACCAATTAGAGACGTGCATTCAATCTGCCCCGAAGAGCGACATCAAAATTGTAATTGGCGACTTTAACGCTAAAATAGGCCGGGACAACACTGATCTTCGCTCGATCATTGGAACACACAGCCTTCATGCAGAGGGAAACGACAACGGGAACCGTCTCACTGATCAACTATTCATCTGCTCAACTCATCAACTATTCATCGGTGGCACCAAGTTTCCTCACAAGAACATCCACAAATACACCTGGCAGTCTCCGGATCGTGTGACCCGCAACCAGATAGACCACATCCTGATAAGCAAAAAATTCCTCGGATCGCTCCTGGACGTCAAGACAATCCGAGGAGCTGACATATACAGCGACCATCAGCTGTTACTTGGGGTGGTCAGACTAAGGCCTGCGGCAACTAAGGAACAACAAGATCGCGCAGAACGCAGGCACGCCATCCAACGCCTGCAGAATCCAGAGACAGCCGAGATATTTGCGAACAAGCTGGAGGAAGTTAGCCACAATGCCGAAACGCTGACATGGCCTTCTCTACTGCGCAAACTAAAGTCCGCTGCAGAGGAAGCAACGGGCTTTCGGAACTACAAGAGGAAAAAGTGGATCCGCGAGTCAACCTGGACTCAAATAGGAAAACGAAGAAAGCTGAAAGGTCTACTCCAAACTGCTCAAACTCGCGAGGAAAGGCACAATCTACAAACGAGGTACGACCTTGCTCAAAAGATGGTCAAACGCATGGCAAGGGATGACAAGAGGAACAACTTCAACAAAATAGCGAGCGAAGCAGAAACCGGAGCGATATCCGCAGTGTCTATGCATCAACTCTCTCCACGGATGAAGAACAACGCGACCGCTGGAAGGAATTCTTCCCAGAATCCCTTCCAATAGGTCCAGAATTCCATCCTCCTCCTACAGTGATGCGCAGAAACCCACGAAGATCAATCCCAACAATACCGCCTACGATTACGGAGATCACAACAGCAATCAACAAGCTTAAGTACAGCAAAGCACCCGGACCTGACAACCTGGCCCCAGAAGTTCTGAACTTTGATCCACCACTCCTGGCCTCGCTGTTGCATCCTATAATCGCAAAAGCCTGGACACAATGCCACTTCCCGGACAGCTTGAAAGAAGGAGTAATTATCACCATCCCAGAGAAAGGTGACCTTGGCGATTGCAAAAACTGGAGGGGAATCACTCTGCTGAACACCATCCAGAAACTAATCGCATCAATCATCCTGACTCGCATCACTCCAACAGTGGAAAGTGCCCTCCGCAACGAGCAGTCTGGCTTTAGACCAAACCGCTCCTGTATTGATCACATCAACAGCCTAAGAATGATCATTGAACAGTCGAACGAATGGAACAGCCCGCTCTATCTTCTCTTCGTTGACTTCGAAAGAGCCTTTGACATGATTTCTCGCGACGCCATCTGGAGTGCTCTAGATGAACTGGGCATCCCGCAGGCCATCATCGATCTCATCCGTATGGAGTGCGTTTCAAGGGACGAAACAGCGATACATTCAACATCTCGAGAGGAGTCAGGCAGGGTTGCATAATCTCGCCTATCCTCTTCATAATCGCCCTAGACCTAGTCCTTCAACGCACTAACAACACAGCCAGCAACGGTATCCAGTGGACACTGTGTGAGAAGCTCCACGACCTGGATTACGCCGACGACATATGCCTCATGTCCCACACCTTCAACGGCATTCAGGAGAAACTGATTGCTTTGGCCTCCAACGCCGAAGAAGTAGGGATGTGGTCGGAAGTAAAAGGGCTAGCTCAGGACAGAAGCAGATGGAGAGAGTTCACAGAGTCTCTAGTGCCGCTATATGCTCCATAGGAGCGAATGTGTTCTCATGTCTATGTGTAACATAGAAATGAAAACCTGTCAAATAAAAAAAAATAAAAAAGATATTAAAATAGTATCATTAGAAAAACTAGCACTTTTTGACCATATAATGTATACAAAAAGATTCACAATTTTCAGTTATTTATTTATTCACCTTTAGTCTATTGCTTATAGATGAGAGAATATTGGGTAAAAAAACTTAATTATTAATTTCTATTTTTCATTAAGACTGTAGGATTATTAAGAAAAAGATCTGTACGAGGAGTTTAGAGCTCCAATGAAACAATCATAATTCAAAGGATTTTAATTAAAATAAATCCTCGCATAGCTCCTTTAAATTTTTGGGAGTTAAAATTTTTTTTGGGAATAAAAATCAGACCACTTTATAGGAAATTTTAAATAGTAATTAATATCAACAACTACATATAGTTTGTAATAACGCATCGATGTCCCTTTTAGAGACCATCGCCGTTTTAAATGTCGGTGCTAATGGGAGTGAAGAGTTTTCTTCCCAAAAGATTACGATGGTAGGATAGACGCGAAAGGATTTTTTTATAACAAAAATGCACAGTTCACAATTTTTCGAGAATAGACAATATTTCGAAGGATTCAGAATTGTAGGGCTTAGATTCGATGGGAATTGGAGTTCGTATGTCCATATCAGTTTCAGTACTATTTTGTGTAGTAATAATTTATAATACTTTTTATTTTCAATTGTATTAATTGTTTATACTATCAATTTTAAGGTAACGCACACTCGTTTTTTGTGGAATATTACTGCCATTTAGGGTTATATCTGGAACCGGTTTTCGGCAAAATCTAAAAGTAATTATTTAAAAATATGAAAAATTCAATATTAAAATAAAAACAAAATTAATGGTTTGATAACTCTTTCTATTCTATCAATAGAATCACAAACTAATTGGAAGTAATTTCTAAAGCTTCCCAGGTATTATAAGAATGTGATCTAGGCATCAACTCTCATTCAAATTATTATAGAAATATTTTTCTCCCTTCACTTTATTTATGTATAATAAATAAACTACCTCACCAAAAATTGTAATATGATAATTAAAGAAAAAATTAGATGGGGAGTTCTACTGGAGGAGAAATTATAGGTGAAGCAGCTAACGGCCGATAAGGGTAATCAGATATGGAACTTCACATTTTTGGTAGGTGAGAGACCGTTAGTTTTTATAACTGGAAATCTAGCAGCTAACGGCCGAAAAGGGTTATCAGACCGTTAGTTTTTTTTTTTTTTTTTTTTTTTTTTTTTTTTTTTTTTTTAAATGCAGATTTTGTCCTAGAGTAAATCTGGTCAGACTGGTATTGACGCACGCGGCTGCTTGGGCCATATGGCGCTTAGAGGAAGGGATAAAGGGGATAAGGATATGAAAGAAGATTTAGAAAGTAAAGCGGTGAGGTAAATTAGCGTAGGACCATGCTGCTACAGTGGCACAGTCAATAGCGTCCCAGTACGCTATTGACTGTGCTACCGGGGCCGTCACCGTTAGTTTTTATAACTAATGAGCCCATACTTATTTTGAAAAATTTACCCGCTAAGGACTTCGAGATTAATTCTCGAATACAAAGTTAAAAATTGTACCTTCAATGCGGTGGGCGTAAGATATTGTTGGATGACTTTGAGTTAGGGTCTGCTTACTTTCCATTCTTGGGCTTACCACATGCTGAGCGGTTTAGGAATATTGGGTACGATCATTTACGGTTAAACTAATTGTTAGTTAGTAATAATTTTTTTTTATTATTTGTAAACAAAATATGAATAAAATATTAACAAAATATGGAAAAAATTCAAGGCATTATATAATTATAATTATTAAAAGTAAATAGAAAATAATTAAAAATTAGTAAAAAAAAATGTTAAATGAAATGATTTTGAAGTTTTGGTATGGAAAGGGGTTTTTATGATGTGTAAGAGAACACAATATTTTTTATTAGGAATGCTTTAATGGTTGCTAGGTACGGATAGACTGCCAGAAATATTTTTTCTTTATTTTACACAACTTGTTTTAATTTTAAATAACATACACATCGCCCCCTCCCCCCCAATCGTAATTTTTCATATATACTATTTGATAATGAGATACTGCGAGTTTTTACAACTAGAAGAGTTTAGCTTTTTATAGTTTTAATTTTATGATAATGTAGCATTTAATGACTCTCTATGGAATGGATAAAATTTTAATATGTTTGTATAGTGGAAAAGGTAGAAAAAAAATCAATTTCGTGTATCAATTTTTTGAAAATTTTCCACAAAAAAAGTGAAAATTTTAAAAAGGTAAATGTTTTGTTAAATTTAAATAAAGGAGAAGAACCTCAAATTCGGACTAATTAATACGAATCTCATCAAACCACGTTGCAAATTCTATTTTTTATTAATTTAAAAATAAGTGTAAATTATTTCGATAGTTAAACATTTTTTTTATGGTATTTAAAATTTTTTGTAGATAAATCGTGGTTTACAAAATACAGAATGAAGGTAAATGGACAAAACAGTAATCACATCTTTTTCACTCTTTGCTAAGGACAACTAATCCATTTACACGTTAATGGCAATATGGTTCCATAATGTGTTAAAATGCTTTACTTAGAACTCCACCTGGATAAGAGATTAGCCTAGAACGCACATACCAGGCTAAAAACACTTGAAACTAACAGACGTTATTTACAACTACTTTAAGACTAACTAATAAATAGTAAACTTTTAGTATATAATGCAATAACAAAGCCAATTTGGACTTATATAATTAAATTTAGAAAACGTTTTAATTCCGTTCGCATCCAGCTCTTACAATCTGAGATGCTCCGTAAAATTGATCGTCATAATCGTGATCCTAATACTCCCTTTTTTAAGAATCTATATATTTCCCATTATAAAAAATTTCACTCACGTTTAACTTATTACTATAATTCGCTCGATGCTGGTGGTGACTTTAATGCCAAGCACTCACAATGGGGCTGTCGAGTCTCCAATCCCCGTGGGATTATTCTTAATCAAGTGCTTTCATCGTCTTCCTACCAAGTTATCTCTCCTCCGACTCCCACATACTGGCCAACTTTCCGATCTAAGCTTCCTGACATTCTAGATTACTTTATAACTAGTCCCATGAATTCCTCCAATATGAATGTTGATTCACTTCTAGATCTTAATTCCGATCATAGCCCTGTTCTACTAGTTCTCGATTCCCAATCCACTTCAAAAGTCAATGCGCCGAGACTTATTAATGGACCAATTGACTGGGAATTATTCAAACAATATATTGACGAGCATTTAGACTTACGATAAAGCTTAAAAACAGTACAAGAACTAGATGACACGGTACACAAGTTTACATGTTTACTACAAAACGCTACAGACTTTTCGCAAAAAAGTAAAAACTCGAAACCTACACAAAACCTGACAATTCAACCATTAACAATTAGGCGTCTAATATTGCAGAAAAACGAAAAGCAAAAAACACACAAGAATGCCCAGCGACAAAACCAAACTGAACAAACTGCAAAAAGAACTACATGACGAAATCACTAAATACAATACAGAACGTTTTAGAAACTATACTTCAACCCTAACGAAAAACAGAACTTTGTGGCCAAAACGGACAAACATAAAGCAGACGCTTTTGCTGAACACCTTGCACAAACATTTACTCCACATGAGGACATATTAGACAGGACTCATTGCACTACAATCGAGACGGAACTATCCATTCCTTTACCCATGAGTCTTCCCCCTAAGGCAATCACTCCTTCCGAAGTTGCCAATTTAATCAAGCTCCTTCCCAAAAACAAAGCTCCTGGCTATGATCTGATTACCTCCAATATAATCCAACAACTCCCTAAAAGAGCAATAGTGTTCCTTGCCACAACATATAACTCCATCCTTAGAACAAAACATTTCCCAATCCTCTGGAAATTTGCCATAATTAAAATGATCCCTAAGCCCTATAAACCAATAAACCGCCACACTTCCTACAGGCCAATAAGTCTCCTCCCAGTACTCTCAAAAATCTTTGAAAAAATTCTCCTTCGCCACTTACATCCTCTACTCGAATCTTCAAATTTAATTCCTAATCACCAGTTTGGTTTCCGCGCCGAACACTCCACTACCCAGCAGTGTCATCGAGTTGTCGATTTCATTGCATCCTCTTTAGAAAGATAAGAGTACTGTCCCGGTGTGTTTCTTGATATAAGTCAAGCTTTTGATAGAGTTTGGCACCCGGGTCTACTCTGGAAACTCAAGAGGTTCCTTCATTCCACCTATTTCCTAGTCCTAAGATCATTTCTTTCTAACCGACACTTCCAAGTAAATGAATCCAACGAACTGTCCAATATCTCTCCGATATTGGCTGGGGTTCCTCAGGGTAGCATACTTAGACCCATCCTCTACAACATTTACACATCCGATATCCCAACCTGCCCTAATACCTTCTTTGCTACATACGCCGATGATACGGCCTGCCTTGCATCTAGCGAAAATCCCCAAAATGCTTCCGAAACTCTCCAAATCCAAATCCAAACCCTCCAGAACTGGTTTACTAAGTGGAGAATAAAAGTCAATGAACGTAAATCTATCCAGGTAACTTTTACTCTCCGTCGTGAGACATGCCCTCCCATATACCTAAATGGCAGTGCCATACCTCAACACACCGAAGCTCGGTATCTAGGACAAACGCTTGATATGGAACCCACATACAAGACTTAAAAGACAAGAACTTAAAAGACGATACCTAAAACTACTTCGACTTCTAGACAAACGTTCCAAACTTACTATAGACAGCAAAGTTCTGTTATACAATACCTTACTGAAACCCATATGGACATACGGACTAGAACTCTGGGGATCTACTAAGCCTTCTAATTCCCGTCGAATCCAATCCCTTCAATCAAAAATACTCCGTACAATTGTCGATGCCCCCTTTTATGTTCGCAATACTGTTATTCATCGTGATCTTAAAGTCCCATTTGTTTTTGACGTGGCTGTATCTCGTTATAAAAAGTTCCGTTTCCGTGTCCTCAATCATAATAATCCTCTTGTTCAAGAACTATCCTCCATTTCCTTCCCTAGAAATACCCAGCGAAGACTTAAGCGTCATTGGTCGCGTGATTTACTTAAATACTGAGGCCTAACAGAAACACACGCTAGCAGGAGGAACTTCATTGGATGTTTACTATCAAGTAAATTAATACTATTGCAAAAATTTCCTTATTACTATGTTGTAGTTGTAAATATCTAAATAAATAAAACAAAAAAAAAAACAAAAAATTCACTCGTAAGAAAACTTTCTTCTATTACCGTTCCTGGAAACACTCATTGGCGACTACAGAGACAGTGGCCTCAAAATCTAGTAGAATCTTTTAACTCCCGTTTGTGTTTGTTCCCACTTCATTGGTCTGCAATATTGAATTGTAAATTAATTTATATAAATTTACTTATTATCATATATTAACAATAAAATTAAAAGAAAGGATAAATCAGTCTGGATTTTTTTTGCATTTTTCCAAAAATTGTCTTTAGTACAAAAAAATGTAAATCTATTTTTAAAAACTCACTAAATTTTATTTCGCATATGTTATGTCCTTATTAAGATTAGACTGAAATGAATTCAAAACGCTTCTGGGATTTAAATGTTTTCTTAATTTTTTATTTTTAATTTCTAGTACATAATTTCTTTAAAAAACCTTATATAACATTCTCGTAAAATTTGATATTTGAGAAAAAATTTCAATTTTTAATATAGAATTAAATATTGTATATAAAGAGTAGGGTGAATTTTGAATTGCAAAAAAAAAAAATTCTTTAACCACAGTTAAAAGAGAAAATAAATAAATACGAAAAAAATTTATGAAATATTGAATACTTCAATGCAGAAGAGTATTTTGAGACTGATTTCTAGGTATTATCGATGCTGGCAGACTGGGTGGAATAATAAGAAATCCGAATCTGAGAACACCACCGATACTCTAGAATATGGCGTTTTTTTAGGAATATATTCAGTTACCGAAAAATGAACGACATGAAGACCTGCCATGAAAAATGCATGCCACTCCGTTCATCTTGAAGGGCTATTACACCAGCAACGAGTGAATTATGTACTTCGGTTCAAGGATTTTGGCGAAACGAATTTTTAGCATGTTCGAGCATTTTCATCGTTTGCATTTTACTTAAATATCCCGGATCAACATCAACATCTGTAGAAGGGTACATGCCATTAAGAATCAAACTTTTTTTTTTCCCAAATACGACTATACTCTCTGCCGCTTATATACTTAGATACACATATATATGAATTTTTTTCTTCATTTTCTCTTCGAACGGTACGAGTTATACTACTCTTGATGTACTCCGTACAAGTAGCTACTTCTTATTTGGGCTTCTGATGCTACTCGTACTTGTCCTGTTGTTTGAATGGCTGGTGCCGATTATGTGTGGGACTTTTTTTTTACTGATAACTTTCCTTTTTTTTCCATACTATTTTTTTGTATAAATTTTTAATAAAAAAAATTGTTTCTTACCACTTTAAATTTTATGCATCCAAAGATGGAATTGGCGTACGTAATCAACAAGTTCAATGTGCTTCAAAAGATGTCACAACCACGAGCCAAGTATACATATTTTAAGATTTATTCACTTCTGACTAATCTGTATTTGGTTATACAGAAATGGTGGCCGGGGTGACCGGTGTACTTGGTTGGGTACAAGGGAGATTGCATTAAATCAGATATCCTAATAACATGCTTCGTTATGTCGTTTCCTGACCAATGAATCTGAATCGAACATTTCACCGTATTAAGGTAATATAATGAATGTGTCGAGATTGATGCATTTAACATGTTTCCGATTTGTTAAGCTGACTGGAATTATAAGATTGCCATTATTGAATTTTTTCTTTCGTAAACAAAGTGACAATACTGCAATAATAATTATGGATTATGTTAAATCTTTAAGAATTCGGAAAAAAATATTTACCTACGACCGTAAAGCTTTTAAAGGATTTCTGTTTATACGAGTATACATACTCGAGAAAGTTCTTCAGTAATTTTGAAGATGTGCAAATACAATAAAATTACACTCAAGTTTTTTGTTCCATCTTTTTCAAAATACTTCTCGTAATAGCGGTTCTCTATTATGATGAAATTGTATTTTCATTTTTAATCAGAGAGGTTTGTTTCACGGAATATTCATCTATAAGAGCAGCACTTAATTGAGCTTATTAGTTAATATTTTTGAATATTTTTACATAGTATGACATTCAGTACCATCAACGGAATCTCATTAGCAAAGATAATTTAGAGAAAATTGAGGCTATATCAGGTGTATAAGCTTAAATCCGCTGTTTGGTCATAGATGGCGTGAGTGAGCGTATTAAGCTATAATGGACACGCCATACTTTTTTATTGTGAGTTTGACATCTGTCAACATTAATCATTACAACAACATACATTTTTCCTTTGGTAATCATGTCTAGTTTTGTGCCAGAAAAATAGCATATGCGGGAAGCTCTGCTTTTCTACTTCAATTAGAAGAAATCGGCTTCCGAATCGCATCGAATGCTTATGGAAGCCTATGGTGACAGTGCTTTATCGGAAACAAAGTGCCGAGATTGGTTTCGTTGGTTCAAAGACGGCAAATTTGACTTGTGGGACAAGAAACGTGAAAATCAGCCTAGGAAGGTTGAGGACCATCAATTGCAGGCTCTTTTGGACAAAGACGATACCGAATCGCAAAACATGTTCGCGCAGCAATTGGGTGTTGCTCAACCAGCCATTTCCATGCGTCTGTGTGCCATGGGAAAAATTGAAAAGATCGGAAAATGTGTGCCGCATGAATTGAACGATAGGCAGATGGAGCGACGTCAAAACACGTTCGAAATCTTGCTTGCCAGACAAAAAGAAAGTCTTTCATGAATCGGATTGTAACAGGTGATGAAAAGTGGATATATTTTGAGAATCCTAAAGGCAAAAAATCGTGGCTTGATCCGGGCCAACCATCAATATCTTCCCCAAGACCAAATCGCTTCGGACGCAAGATGATGCTGTGCATTTAGTGGGATCAGCAGGGTATCGTCACTATGAAATCTTGAAACCTGGTAAAACTGTCAATTCCCACCGCTACCACCAACAACTGATCAAATTGCACCGTGCTCTGCGTGAAAAAAGGACGGATTATCAACAACGACATGACAAACTGATTTTCCTCCACGACAACGCACCATCGCACACATCAAAAATAGTCCGAAACTGCTTGGAAATACTCAACTGGGAGGTGCTACCCCACCCCGCTTATTCACCAGACCTGGCCCCTTCCGACTACCACCTGTTTTCGTCGATGGGCCACGCGCTCGCTGAGCAGCACTTCGATTCTTACGAAGACGTCCGAAAATGGCTTGATGAGTGGTTTGCCTTAAAAGAGAAGGAATTTTTTTGACGGGGTGTCCACAAATTGCCCGAGAAATGGGAGAAATGTGTAGCTAGCGAGGGCAAGTACTTTGAATAAATTTTTTTTGCTTTTTATGAAAAAAAAAACATGTGTTTTTTTGACTAAAAAACAGCGGATTTTAGCTTATACAACTGGTAAATTACTGATTTCGGTGACTTGATTAATTTTTCCACAAGGCTTCTGGAGTAGATTATATCTGGTGTTTTTTTTTGTGTAATAGAACTTTCGATAGCCTTAACTATCAAACCTGTTGTCATCCATCATATCAGTATATTTTTTTTACACATACGATGTCTGTTCAAGTATCGCGAATTTTGTATTTTTTCAAAAATTATTTATTTATTCATGAATATTTATGTTGTCCCCTTCAAAGTAATCCCCACCAGATATTATATACTTGTGCCAACAGTTTTTCCAATCCTCGAAGCACTTCAAAAAATCATTTTTTCTGATCTTGTTCAGCTCCTCCTTCTATGCCGTCTTTATCTCCTCAATCGTAGCGTAGCGTCGTCATTTAATAAGGCTCTTCAGTTTCGGGAACAAGAAAAAGTCAGAGGGGGCACGGGGGTGTGATGCATCATGAGTTCTTGCCAGATCTGTGGCAAGAACTCATGATGCATCACACCCCCGTAATCGAAGAAAACTGTAGGCAAAACCTTCATATTCGAACGAACTTGGTGCGCTTTTTGCGGTCTTGGCTCGTGCAGCAGCTTTCATTGGGATGATTGAGCTTTGGTTTTCACGTCATAACCATAAACCTATGATTCGTCACCAGTTATGACCCTCTGGAATAAATGTGTGTCGTCGCAATGGTAATGCGACCTTAGCAATGGTAATGCGATGCTGTTTTTGGTCGAAATTGAGCAAAAATCGAAGACGAGCATAAATACGTGCAAGCAAAGCAGCTGTCAACACGAACTTTTTCGAAATGCCCGAACTTGTTGGCATAAGGGAGAGGTATGAGTACCAACATAATGCTACAAAAAATCGAAAATCGAATATACGTAACAGACCTCGTATATATTTTAGGCAGTCGAAAAAGTGCGTGTTATTTTCCGACAGATACAGTTAAAAACAAATAACTCAGTAACCACCAGTCGCATTGTAACACCTCTAGATGCAAGTTTAAAGCGGTTATTTCTGGTGTTTATGGTGGAAGGTGCTGTATTAAAATTAGCAGCATGCAAATGGCCAAAAAATTTAGATGCCAAAGATATGGTCAGTCAACTACCGATAAATATGTGATAAAAGTCATGAAATAGCTTATGAATGAAACATTCATCATAAAACCGTTTTAAACATTTGAGAAAAGTTGGATTCAACAAAAAAACTCGATGTTTGGCTGATTCATGAAAAACAAGGTAGACCGACTTAACATCGACGATACGCTGCTGAAGCGCAATAAATTCGAGCCATTTGTGAAGCAAATCATAACTGGCGATGAAAAATAGTTAAAATATGAGAATATCGTTCGAAAGATATCATGGAAAAAGATAAATGAACAAAACAATTCCAAAGCAACTGCGAAAAAACAGCCAGAATTGATTACTAAGAAGCATGCCATCTTACACCACAGTAACGCTCAACTACACACATCTTTGATGACTCACCAAAAATTAAGAGAGCTTGCCAGAGAAGTTTTGATGCATCCACCGCATAGCCCAGATATAGCTTCCTCAGGCTTCTACTTGTTTCTATCTCTGCATGATTTTCTTAATGGAATCAAGCTGGCTTCAAGAGAGACGTGTAAAAACTACTTGATTCAGTTTTTTAACAAGAAAGCACAGAAGTTCTAAACTGATAAAATCATGGCTCTGCCCGAAAAATAGCAAAATATTGTCGAAAATAATAGAAAATATTTCGTTTGAATAAATTGATTTTAACATTCGGATCAAACGTCTCTATTTTAGTCAAAAAACACCACGAACTTTTTCGACTAACCAACATTGAACAGTATATTTATTACATTATAAATATACTCACTCACATTTGAACAGTGTTTTCAAATTATCTTAAAAAAAACTTAAGATTTCGGTTAATCACAAAATTATGTTTAGTGATGAGGCACAGATTTAGTGTAATGCTCTTGTGAACTATATATGTTATAGAGGGAGATAAATCCACAAGAGATATTGGAGACATTATTCCAACCACAAAAATACACTAACATATTTGCCGGAGCTCGCGTTACCGAAATTAAGCCATAGCTTGCGTTACGGTGAAATGTAAACGTTTCCAGACCATGATCAGAAATTATTTGTTTGTAAACATGGAAAATATAGATTCGAGGAATACGTGCTTTCAGCAGGATGATGGTACTTCATGTATATTATATAGTAATGTATAAAGTTCTTAACCGTAACAAATATTAGAACCACGAGGTCGGTGCCTTTTACTAAAACACAAAAATTAGAACCTTGATTAGGTGCCTTTTGCTAAAATATGATGGCTGTCGTTACTACCCACACCGTGTTTCCGTGCTTTTGAGCTTTGGTAGGGTATATTAGATCTTATCCAGCGTAGTATCTCTTCTAATGATAGGCCTCACTACTAATAGTTGGGGTACGAGGGTCATTCAACAAGTACTTAGCCTACAAAAGAAAAACGAAAGTTTTGGAAAGGTGGCAATTTATTTTTCCACATAATCTCCTTCAAGCTCGATACACTTGGCCCAGCAATGCTCTAACTTTTTTAACCCGTCCAAAAAATATATTTTCTCGAGGGAAGCAAAATAGGCCTCCGTGGCGACGATGACCTCCTCATTCGACCCAAATCTATTCCCGGCGAGTGATTTTTTCAGGTTTGGAAACAAAAAGTAGTCACAGGGGGCTAAATCTGGAGAGTACGGTGATGGGGCAGCAATTCGTAGCGGAATTCGACCAATTTGGCCATGGCGACGGCGGACGTGTGAGCCGGCGCGTTTTCTTGGTGGAACAGCATTTTTCTTCGCAAATCGGGGCCGCTTTTTCTTCAATTCGACGATTGTTTTACCCTTCTCGAGGTAATCGATGTGGATCACACCTTGTGAATCCCAGAAAACGGTGGCCATCACCTTTCCGGCCGATCGAACAGTCTTCGCCTTCTTCGGAGCACGTTCGCCGGGTGAAGTGCACTGTTGCGACTGTTCCTTGGTCTCTGGTGTGTACCAGTGAATCCATGTTTCGTCGACGGTCATGAAACGATGCAAGAACTCCGCTGGATTGCGCTGAAACAGCGCCAAACACGTCGCCGATGTGGTCTCACGGTTGCGCTTGTTTTCCGGTGTGAGCAAACGCGGCACCCATCGCGCCGACAGCTTTCTCATGCCCAGTTCTTCGCGTAGAATATGATGCACCGTTCCTACTGCGATGCCCACAGTCTCAGCTATCTCGTGAACCTTCAATCGACGGTCTGCCAACACGAGATCGTGGACTTTTTTTAAACGTTTTCCTCCGTAGCAGCCGTTTTCGGGGCACCTGGGCGTGGCTCATCAAAAACCGACCTGCGGCCACGAACAAACTCGTTGAACCAATCTTTGACGGTCGTCATGGAAGGAGAAGAGTCACCATACACAGCATCCAAGCAATCTTTGATTTCGCTTGCGCGTTTTCCCTTTCAAAAACAAGAATCTAATCACCGAACGATATTGTTCTTTTTCTATTTTTGTGCAACCGACCGACACGCTCGCTTTCAAAGGCTTTCAAAACAAAACTAATGAAGTTTGACAGTAGGCTACTAAAAGAATGCACTGTACGATGGTAAATTTATTTTATGACAGCAGTTCCATCGGGCGGTGAGGCTAAGTACTTGTTGAATAACCCTCGTATGATGGCTGTCGTTAATACCCACACCGTGTTTCCGTGCTTTTGAGCTTTGGTAGGGTATATTAGATCTTATCCAGGGCAGTATCTCTTCTAATGATAGGCCTCACTACTAATAGTTGGGGTAAGTAGCTTGTAACTACTCTCTGTTTGCTAATTGTCAGTTTAAGCTAGCAGTGCACTAACTGAGCGTATCCCAATTCTTAAGGCTGTAGGCAATTTGTGGTAGTTTGCTTACATATTTGAAAATACCGCCTATACATCTCGCGAAATCATTGATTTATTAAAGATACAATTTGGCCTGTAAATTGGCCTTCAAGATCATATTTCTAGTAGAGATTTGTTGATGTATACTGAAAAAACATCAATAATAAACGTCTTGGAAGTCAACATTGAACCAGTAATAGCTAAGATGGAGACAGGTTATCTCGAAAAAGTGGTCAAAAAATGGGCTCATCGTACAAGTTTTTTAAAAAACAGCCCCGAAATTTTGTCAAGAACAGCAAGAAATTATCATTTTGTAAAAATATAATTTTTTTTTTTTTTTTAAAAGTCGAATACCTTTCAAAAACACCCGGCACTTTTAGTCACATTAAAAACCAAATAATATAGACAACAACTTTGAAGAAGTAATTTAGTACACAATAGATGGATACCAGCACCTCCGTTCTGTCTATGAATAATAAAATGCAATTGGAATAGAATTTTGGAAAAATTAACATGTAAATCGAACGATTTTGTAGGATAAGAAGTACTGGAGTGGAAGAAAATAATTACAAAATCTAGCTTAACCTTAATAGATTGGAAAAAGGAGTCTGCTAACGCGAATGTCTCAAGTGCATACCCTCAGTATTGCCGAAGAGTTTTGTATGCACTCCAGTTCATCTTATGCTGGGACGTTGGAAGTATCCTTCTTTAATTTTCATGATAGTAAAATGAGAATGGCTGCATAATTCGATTTCCTTTGATTATTATACTCATCAGCTCCGGTACTCTCTAAGCGATGTTGGCGTATTTTAATGAGTTCCTGACCAATTCGCGCTGGTAACTTTATGGATTATAACACTTCGTTTAATCACAAGAGTTGATGTTTTGTCTAAATATTCAGACGGTTTTCGTTTTATTTTTATAGTGTTGATAAGATACGAAAACAAAACAGCTCATAGATATGCATTACGGTATTTATGAAAATTGCCAACGAAGCAATTTCGTAGATTTTAACTATACCGCAAGTCTATTTATTATTCGGATGATTTGCCTTCAATTGTCAAGCTGGGACGCATTATTATCTAACAGTTCAACTTAAAAGAAACTCTCGATGGTGATTAGATTCAATCACTATTGTTTCCACTGCTCCTCTTTTTATGGCCAAAGATTCCTTTCATCAGTTTAACCGTTTTCGTTTTATAAGAAAAATAAAAATTATTAGACTTCTTTAGCTAGACTATCGAATAAAGCTGGCTTCTAAACTGGTCGAAAATCCCATTCAAAAACTTCCAGTTAGTACAGAATCCAATCACCACTATTAACTTCTCAACACACAAAGTCACATTTTTAAAATACGTCCATTCTTTAGCTTTTGTTCGGAAAACTTTTTCGTTTCGAATATCTTCTTTACGTCTTATTAATGGATGGGCAGTCGCCAAAGAAAAACTCCAAACAACTTGTTCAACTTAGAATTTATAACATTTTCAACCTTAAAAAAACTTCTATGCACTAGATTTTCAACGGAAAACTTTTAGAAATTTTATGTTTCTTTCATGTTTAATTTAAAAAAAAAAGAAAAAAAAAAGAATAATAAATACCTTTTGAAATTATTTAAAAAATACGTTTAGTAATAATTCAGAAAATATTCATATAACGAATCTGGGAGGGTTGGGGGTAGGGAGGTATTATTATAGTATGGAAAGTATAGAAAAACGGTAAAAGCATAGTATTTTGGAATAGAAAAGTGGAGTTAAAATTTTGAAGGGAATTTAAGTTTCTTAAGAAAATCAATTGAATTAATTGAAGTACAATTTTAATGCTATTATTATGTAATATTTTTTCTTTGTTTTTTTTTCGGGATGGGGGAGGAAGGGAACTAAAATTTACTTTGAAACATTATATAAAGTAAAGTTCAAGAATTTTTATTAATCGAAGTGATAAAATTTTCATACTTTTCAAATTTACTTAAACAGAAAAACTGAAATTATAAAATATAATTAAAGTTTGGAAAATAGTTAAAAGTTAAATATTTATTGGTGGTGAGGATAATCCAGGTTTTTGCATTAAATTTCGTATATTCAGTGACAGGATCAAATCTAAATGAATTTTATTAATAAGTATTGCCGCACATAAAGTTTGACCATATTGCCGCTTCATTGAATTCTTCAAGATCAAACAGTGTTTTCTTGATTATTTTTGTAAGAAAATTGATTACGTTTTGAAACGTAATCAATAATCAATTCTTAAAATACAATAAATTTTTTACTATATAGATTTTAATGTTTGTTTTAGTAGTAATCGTATTGAAAGGAAAAATCCTATGCGCCATGACAACTAAGGTAATTTGGCGACAAAACGAGTATCTATGGTATTTCAATATCTGAATTCGAACTCATTACCGCACAGAACTATAGTAGATCCAAATATTCCAGTGTTACTAAGGCAGGGTACAGTCAATTTTCAAATACATTTTTTCTCGGATGTATTCTCATAAGAATTTTTTGTAATTACTTCCTAATTTCTTGTCAATAAGGCTACATCTACATAATATCTTATTTTCTTCCTTGAATATCGGATTATAGTCTTAAATTATGCCTAAAATATATTGGATATGCCAAAAAAGCCAATTTTTTTTTTAAATAATTTAATCCGATCCAATAAATGAACGGAGAATGATTTTGAAACTTGTTAGGACCTCAAAAAACTAGTTAATTTTAAGCTACGAGGGTCGTTCAGTAAGTCCTTAGAAAATCCGGAAAATTGCGCTCGTAGTGTCGGTAATGATTTTTTCAGCTCGATCCATAAATTTCAAAATTTTTTTCAGCTCGATCCATAGCGTAGGTCAATTTCTATCGTTGATTAAAGTTAACGACATTTATTTGTGCATAACAATGGAAAAAAGCGAGTTTAGGGCTGTCATCAAACATCTCCATTTGAAAGGCTTAAGCCCGAAAGAAATCAAAGCCGAGTTGGATGCAGTTCATGGCACATCTGCACCTCTGTTTGCGACGGTTTACAATTGGGTGAATGAATTTAAACGTGGCCATTCATCCACAAAAGATGAACATCGTTCAGGACGCCCAGTTGAGGTGTCTACTCCTGAAATCATCGACAAAATCCACGATCTGATTTTGAACGATCGGCGAATTAAAGTGCGCCAATTAGTTGAGGTCACGGGCATATCACAAGGTACAGTCGCTTCAATTTTGCATGAAAAATTGTCTGTGAAAAAAATTTCGGCAAGATGGGTGCCGCGTTTGCTCTCAGAGGAGAATAAGCGCAATCGTGTAGTGGACTCTGAGGCTATGTTGGCACTCTTTCATCGCAATCCTGCCGAAGTCCTTCATCGATATGTCACTGTGGACGAAACCTGGATATACTACTACACTCCTGAAACGAAGAGACAGTCATCACAGTGGATTTTCAAGGGTGAACGGGCTCCGAAGAAGGCAAAAACTGTGCCATCGGCCGGCAAGGTGATGGCCACGGTCTTTTGGGATTCGCAGGGCATCATTTTTATCGACTACTTGGAAAAAGGAAAAACAATAACAGGAGCGTATTACGCGTCGTTATTGCGATGGTTGAGCGAGGAAATCAAAGAGAAACGCCCCCATCTGAGGAAGAAAAAAATCCTCTTGCATCAGGACAATGCGCGTGTGCACACCTGCGCTGTTTCCATGGCCAAAATTGTGGAATTGAGAATGGAATTGTTGCAGCATCCCGCTTATTCACCAGATTTGGCCCCAAGAGACTATTTTCTTTTCCCCAATCTGAAGAAATGGCTTGGCGGACGACGGTTCACTTCCAACAAGGACGTCATTGCTCAAACGGATGAGTATTTTGCAGAACTTCCGAAATCCTATTTTTTGGACGTGATAAAAATTTTGGAAAAACGGTTTGAAAAGTATATAGAGCTAAAAGGAGATTATGTTGAAAAATAAAAAAATTTTTTTTTTAAAAAACTGTTTTTTTTTCATCTTTTTCTAAGGACTTATTGAACGACCCTCGTAACAAGGTCTGTTTTATTAAAAATATTATAGTCTCAGGCGTTTGTAAGAGTACACAAAATGTCTACTCAAAATTTGCGCAAAGTCCTGATTATAATTTGTGCATACATATATTGAATTGCGATAATGAGCGGGCTGATAAACACAGGTGCAGATGTGCCATGAACTGCATCCAACTCGGCTTTGATTTCTTTCGGGCTTAAGCCTTTCAAATGAAGATGTTTGATGACAGCCCTAAACTCGCTTTTTTCCATTGTTATGCACAAATAAATGTCGTTAACTTTAATCAACGATAGAAATTGACCTACGCTATGGATCGAGCTGAAATTTTGACAGCTTTCCTGTCGATAATGCTACTTTACCGACACTACGAGCGCAATTTCTCAGATTTTCTAAGGACTTATTGAACGATCATCGTACCTTAGCAATAAACCCAAAAACTTTAATATATCCGATTTCATTTTCGAGACTTTTTATAAAATATCCATCGGATAAGACCACATAAGCTAAAGGAACAATATATGTATTTGTAGTTTTATTTTCAATCAATCTCATTTTTTAGATGAAATGATCGTAATTTTATCTATTGTACATTTTTTTTATTTGTTTTTTTTTTTTTAACAATCTTTGGAGAATGCAATATGTTTTAAACTTTACATCTATTCAAATTTGGTTTGAAGTTGCCTCATTTTCTATTTTCAATTGGAAAAAAATTACAAGAAGAGAAATTCTATTGGCACTTTACATAAAAACCCAATAATCGGATAAAAATATTTTCATTTTCAATTCGTCGAGTGATTGTCATTCAAACAATATCCTTTTGCACACTTGGCTGAGATTTCATTTTGTTTGGACGAGCAATCGAGACAAAATAATATGCGCTTTTGAGAAGACAACTGAAGAGTCTTGTAAAGAAAACGATTCCCACTCCAACATGGCCATTGTATGGTGATTCTGCAGGTCTGTAACGATGCAATTTACATGTAAAGGGTCTCCTTCTCTCCATATAACATTATATTGCAATTCTATGCATTTCATTGAAGGGAAAACTGAGAAGATTCTCAAATATAAACATTGGAGAACCAAAACTTAAAAAAATAAATAGATAATAAAATAAAAAAAATACCACAGAACATAGAATCTAGCTAAAGATAAACGTACACATTATAGTATAATACACAATGAAATACAATACAAAAGATATGTGGATATTCTGTTTTAAGGGAACGCAGGATAGCATATAGCATTCAAGGTAAGAGAATAACATCCAACAATTCTTTTCTATTTTATTGATGGTTTATCCCCACTTTTTCAATGCAGATTTGCAATGCAGAATCAATTTTGCGAACAAGATGGACTGATTTATCTGAATCTTGTTTTCAATATCTTATCAGAATTTATCTTTTGTATTTGAATTTATTATTAGTTCTTCGTTACAAACATTTTTTTTTTACTTTGCTTTTATTTTTTTTTATTACACTAAAATACCTTAAACTCTTGGGAATATGAAACGACGAATTTGTTACAAAGTCTCAACTAGCTTTTATTAAAATGAATTTTCAATTTGATACGAAATCTGAACAAGCCATTTAATGTTTGTATAATCAATTTAAATGGAAATTTTTCTAAACTGAAGTTTTTCAATTGCTTTGATACTATTTTGATTGGTAGTGATTCTTTTTTTTTAAATGCAATTACGGGTATTTTTTCCTTTTGATTATTTTTTTCCTTTTGATTAGTACTGGACTTACTATTATAATAAAATCTTCAAATAAAAAAAAAATGCGCAAATTTTCTACAAGGATTGGTTTTTATTTTAATTATAGGAAAACGTTATAAAATATTTAAGAGAATACATTTTATATACGAGGTTTGTTCAAAAAGTATCGTAAATTTTGTGTTTTTTCAAAAATTATTTATTTATTCATGAATATCTATTTTGTTCCCTTCAAAGTAATCCCCACCAGATATTATATACTTGTGCCAACGTTTTTTCCAATCCTCGAAGCACTTCAAAAAATCATTTTTTCTAATCTTATTCAGATCCTCCTTTGATGCCGTCTTTATCTCCTTAATCGTAGCGTAGCGTCGTCCTTTCATGAGGCTCTTCAGTTTCGGGAACAAGAAAAAGTCACAGATGGCCAGATTTGGGGAATACGATGGCTGCCCCATTATAAATGTGTTGTTTTTGGCCAAAAATGGCAAAAGCCAATTTTTGTTCTTCTACAAAACCGGGCGTTTCTGGCGGATTGCTTCCCGCAACTTGCGCATAACTTGCAGGTAATATTTTTTATTGACCGTTCTCCCCTGTAGCAAGAACTTATGATGCACCACGCCCCTGCAATCGAAGAAAAGTTTAAGCAAAACCTTCACATTCGACCGAACTTGGCGCGGTTTTTTCGGTCTTGGCTCGTGCGGCAGCCTCCATTGGGATTATTGAGCTTTGGTTTCCATATCATAACCATAAACCCATAATTCGTCACCAGTTATGACGCTCTGGAACAAATTTGGGTCATCGCGGACAGAGTCCAACAGCTTCTTAGCAATGGTAATGCGATGCTGTTTTTGGTCGAAATTGAGCAAAAATCGAAGACGAGCCAAAACACGTGCAAGCAAAGCAGCTGCCACAAATTAACTGAACATGAGTACCAACATAACGTCACAGAAAAAAAATCGAAAATCGAATATACATACGTAACCCGCGGAAATTCAAAATTCACGATACTTTTTGAACAGACCTCGTATAACGTGTTCTTATATTTTAAGCAAGAAAACTGCTTAGAATAAAACTTTATAAAATAGCTCTAATACACAATTTTAATTTTAAAAATCTCAAGCCGTCCAAACTGACAAATCTGCGGAGTTCCACTTACGGTAGGTAACAAGGGATATTCCGAAGAGAAGTTAACCAATTTTTTTAAAATTAATATTAGATTGAAATAAAAAATAGTCATTCGGTTGACCAAAATTGTATAGAATATGGAATTATGTATGGATATAATATCAGATAAATCTCTGCTTCCAGCCTTGTAATAAATGTTTGCTCTTTGGTTGATATTTTCTATAAATGTCCTAGTTAACTTTATTGATTTGCAATTGCCTCTGGACGGTTAGAGTAGTTGTTCCTCTTTATGTATCCGCACTGAAAGAAATCGGAAACGATTGAATCTGGGGAGCGAGGGATCCACTCGATATCACTAAATTTTAACATAATTCGATTAGGCAACATTGGTTGCGGTGCTCTGTACCCTAAAGGGTCCTACTCAAGGATCATAATGTTCTGTAGCCGTTCTAAAAGAAATACTGACTAATGACAACTCTGGTCTGGCTCAAACACCACATCAAACAACCACTCCATGGGGATGTAAAGGTCATTCGTAAATTGTCTTTTGATTTTCATGTACCCAAAGTCGTCTATTATGTTTATTATCGGAGTAACGGGCTCAAACCAAAAATGAATGCTTCTCCAAAATCATTTGTCAGACTTTATTACAGTTTGATTTTCAGAGTTTACTACTGTTTTGCTAATCGACGTATCCACCGAATGAGACATGAGGCTTATTGCTTAAGAAAACAGGCAAAGTTATCCCAATTGGCGTACCTTTTACCATGTGTATAAGCTTAAATCCGCTGTTTTTAAGTCAAAAAAACACATGTTTTTTCCATAGAAGCAAAAATAAATTTATTCAAAGTACTTGCCCTTGCTAGCTACACATTTTTTCCATCTCTCGGGCACTTTACGGATACCACGCCAAAAAAATTCCTTCTCTTTCGAGGCAAACCACTCATCAAGCCATTTTCGGACGTCTTCGTAAGAATCGAAGTGCTGCTCAGCGAGCGCGTGACCCATCGACGAAAACAGGTGGTAGTCAAAAGGGACCAGGTCTGTTTAATAAGCGGGATGGGGTATCACCTCCCAGTTGAGTGTTTCCAAGTAGTTTCGGACCATTTTTGACGTGTGCGATGGTGCATTGTCGTGGAGGAAAATCAGCTTGTCATGTCTTTGTTGATAGTCTGTCCTTTTATCACGCAGAGCACGGTGCAATTTGATCAGTTGTTGATGGTAACGGTGGGCTTTGACAGTTTTACCAGGTTTCAACATCTCATAGTAGACGATACCCTGCCGATCCCACCAAACGCACAGCATCGTCTTCCATCCGAAGCAATTTGGTCTTGGGGAAGATGACAGTTGACCGGGATCAACCCACGATTTCTTGCATTTCGGATTCTGGAAATATATCCACTTTTCATCGCCTGTCACAATTCGATGCAGGAACGACTTTCTTTTTTGTCTGGGGAGCAAGATTTCGCATGTTTTTTGGCGTCGCTCCATCTGCCTATCGTTCAATTCATGCGGCACACATTTTCCGATCTTTTCAATTTTTCCCATGGCACACAGACGCATGGAAATGGCTGGTTGAGTAACACCCAATTGCTCCGCGGGCATTTTTTGCAATTGGGTATCGTCTTCGTCCAAAAGAGTCTGCAATTGATGGTCCTCAACCTTCCTAGGCCGATTTTCACGCTTCTTGTCCCACAAGTCAAAATTGCCGTCTTTGAACCGACGAAACCAATCTCGGGACGTCGCTTCCGATAAAGCACTGTCACCATAGGCCTCCATAAGCATTCGATGGCACAAAACTAGACATGATTACAATAGTCTGCACTGTCACTGTAGGCCTCTTTTTATGGCACAAAACTAGACATGATACAAAAGGAAAAATGTATGTTGTTGTTCGAAAATGTGCACTGATTAATGTTGACAGATGTCAAACTCATAAAAAAAGTATTGCGTGCCCATTGTAGCTTAATACGCTCACTCACGCCATCTATGAACAAACAGCGAATTAAGGCTTATACCCCTGGTACATATTTCATGGTCTTCAAAAGTCAATAATCTAAATAATCAATGTTCTCTTGAATGTTATATACATTTAAAAATTATCCTTTTCGATTTTCAAAATGGATAATCCTGTATTAACTTTCAAATTGAATAAGTTTAATTAGATGTGTGGAGTTTGCGGCCACACAAATATAGAGAACGGATAGTTTTTTTTATTCTGAAAACCCAATCCACTAGGGTAAGGAGCTATGTTTCATTAAAGGGAATCTATTGTATATTCTTGAAGATCTATTTTAACCAATAATATTTCTGATAAAATTCTTTTGGGAGATCACCACATATATTGATAGTGAATTAAGATATTTGAAAAATATCCTTGACATAAAGATTAGCATTTAAATAATATCAAAACTTTTATTTACCAAAGAGAAAATACATATTGTGAAAAAATTAATTTAAAAACAAATATTTTTATAAGAAAATATTTTGAGCACTTTCGGAGAATCAGTTTTCATGATAAGCTTTGAATAAAAAATACAATAGTAATGAAAATTACTATGAAAAAGTTATTTATCGAAATGTTGGTGAAAATAAATAAAATAAAATAAATTTTCATTAAAATAACGAATTCTACGAATTTTAATATAATTCCATCTTCAAAAGGGATCCTCCTATCCTATCATGTCATTATTTCTGACATTTTATGAAATGTATACTCTTACATTCCACAATGCCCGAAAATATTTTCATTTCAAAAATTTCCAAGCTTTTTGATGTAAAATTTGAACAAGAGTTTATACTATTTTTTTTTTAATACCTTTTTTTATTATTTTGTATTTTAGTGCCGGAGTTAGAGTACTGATATACAGATATGAATATAATCATATTGGCAAAAAAAATACGGGAGAGGAAAATAATAAATAATAAAAAGTAAAAAGTCGGAGCAGTTATAATAAAATAATAAAGATTCTCAGCAGAGTTATGAGTAAGTGAGTGGGTGTAAAATTTCATTTTAAATAAATATTGCAACCTTGAAAGCGGTATCCTCCCATTGAGTCGGGTTGATGGGCTGCTAGCCAGACTGGAGAGACATGCGAACGGCCTTCGCTTCCTAGACTGCAACAACAAAGTCGGGGAATGGATTTTATTTCGTTTATTGTGACTGGATGCAATTTCATTACATTTTAGCGAAGTGAATAAAAATCGAAAATGTCGCACACCATTCAGTCAACATCACTTCATCTGATGGCGGAAATACGAAAAGAAATCATAAAATCTTGCGATGATGAGCTTCACTGTTGGCTGGGCCATCGCATCTTTCTTAGATGAAAACAGAACATCACAGCCAAATAGGGATGAATAAAGTAAATTCGCAATCGTGTTCATTTTAATATATTTTTGGCGCTTTTTTTTTTTTGGTTTTCCATCTAAAAATAGACAAAGAGCTAGTCGATTTAATGATATTTAATGGAAAATGGAATAAGCAAGGAGGTCAAAATGGGGATGAATCAGAATAAAAATATTACTGAATGTTGTATCCAAAACATTGTGACCAAGGAGGACGCGTTAACGTAGAAAGATAGAAAACAAAAAGGACAATAAAATAATATTTTAATAGAGAAGATAAAAGCAACGGGGTTGGTACGAATTTATCCAAAAGCCGTGTGTGGTTTGGGGACAATTACTGATATTGATATTGTCTCCTCTTTTTGAGCTTTGAAGTATTTTTGCTCCCTAGTTGCCTATTATATATTTTCATACTCATGCTCCTATCTTCTGCTGAATTCTTTTTGGCATTTTTAAATAGACAACTTTTCTGAGTACGTTTTCCTTGTCATTGGTAGTGACATTGTTGGAAAATTTCACTTTTTCTACAATAGTATTTTTTTCCTCTTGTATGAATTCTTCCTCTTTTTTCTAATATACTATCTTTTTTTTCAATTTGTTCTGTAGCCTTTCACAATTCAGCTGTAAAGGATATTGTTGTATGCGGGCTTGTGTGTCTGCTACAATATCGTGCATCTAGTCTCACCCTTAATAAATGGTATTCACTTTGTTGGTATAACGAAGGGAATATTGCTGCTTACGGTTATGGTAGTATTGTCGGTCTATGACACCTGATCATGCTACATCGCATTTTGAAATGCATTCAAATGTGACTGATACGATTCGATCGGTTTCCTTCATTATTAAGCTTTTTTCCTTTCATAATATTTTTTTTTTACAGTTTTGGACTTTAACAAATATTTCCACAACTTTTGTATAAAATTGTTAATGACAATGTGGGAAGGTATTGGGATTTATGAATATTGATTTTGCTGTACTGGAACCTTATGGTCAATTGTGGTTATTCTGCAACATAGAATAAAATGAATGCAAATGTAAAAATTCATTGAAAATCTTACAATACGGGTACAAAATTTTAAAATGAATTGTTTGCAGATGAATTTAAATTAATTGAACAATTTTAATGCAATATTCTGTGAATTGTAAAAACAAATATTTTATTGTAAAAAAATAATAAATTATACAATACAATTATTGTTATTTTGATTAATGTCCTAATTCCGCATGTTAAGTTGTTATGTATTTTGAAAAATTTTATAAAATTTATGCCATAGCATTTTTATGGCTAAATAAAATTTTTTCAGTTCGGACATCTTACTGGACGGAATCGATGACGGAACACTCAATTCAAAAAAAAATCAGTCAAAATTTCATCCGTTCGTGCTGAATATTTTTTCTAAGAATAAAATTCCACTGTCTAAGTAATTGAGTTTTCCGAAATTGATAATGACTAAAGAAGAACATTTTAATAGGAAAATTCATATTTTCAACTTTGCGTGTAAATTACACTAATTGATGTGCTTAAAATTGTAAAAAAAAAAAATCATTTTGAACCTTATCACATTTCTCACTTTTTTTTTTAGTATAATTTAAACGAATGACGAATATTATCTTTGTGAGAATATCATTTCAAAGGAAAGGACGATATCGTGATCAAATATAATTTATTCTAATGCAGCAAAAACCTTTGAAAAAATAACTAAATAATCAAACAAGAAATTTTTTTCTATAGAAAAAATTAGTTCAGTCTGACTGACAACTGCAATTTTCCGTGTGGACAACAGCTCAATTTTATGTGTCCTCGTCTATAAAGGGAACTATTCTAATCTGTATGTCCAAACAGGGATTTTATTCACAAAATTGAATACACGAAATGACACAATTAATGGATTAGCGTTGGAATAATATTCCATTTTGAATAAATAACTGCAAAAGCAGTAATTTTTTGATTAATTTTTACTGATAAATAACTGCGAAATTGCTTAGATGAGACTTTAAAAAAAAAAACATTAACTACCATTAAGGTTAAATAATTTCTAGTTAAATTTTTTATTATCATTAAATGAGAGTTTTGACTGCACATGAATTTCAGTTCGTGCAATAAAAGTTTGTAATTTGGTCAAAGGTGAATTTAACCTTAATATTGTAGTAAAATTTAATAATTGAACATATTTGAAAACCGACATTCAATAATTCATTATTTTGTCTACAAAATGGTATCTTTTAACGTTTTGATTTCATGATATACTTTATAAAATGGTAGTAAAAAAAGTTGGAAAGAAATGACAGAATGTTGTATATCTGCCTTTCTGTTAATGTAGATTAATGGCATTTCGTTTTAGTCTTCATTTTTAAAGAGCACTCAATTAATAATAGACGTTTTTGAAGACAACAATAATATAAAATAAATAATCTTTTAGACATAAAGAATATTTTAATGATAAATGCTCATTTCCAATTAGATTTGTTTAAAAATATATTGTAATAAACTGTATAAAAAATTACTTAAATCCTTAAAATTATTATATAATTAATAATTGTTAGTTTTTTTCTGAGACAATCCTTTTTAATCAAAACCAATCTTAATTTACATATTCTCACTATATAATTAGGGCAGCACTTTTACTAAAAATCTCTGGGAGGCTTTAATAGCCTTGGAGTAAGTAACTTATTTAAAGGGTCTAAGTATAAACCCTTCTTTCAAGGCACGCCTATATATGCTCAGACAAAATCTTACAATAGAAAAATATAACTTTAAGGATGTGAATGAGTTTATTTATTTAGCGTCTAATATTATATCAGTTTCTTAAAGATAGCAAGGTTATATACAAGTTATTTGTATAGATGCGCTTGTAAAAAAAATCTTTTCCGGAAACCCAGTTGACAAAAATAAAAAGAATATTCTCTTAGATGAGATATGAGTCCACACCGAACCAAACCTAAATATACTCAGTATCAGAAACTTGAGGGAGAAAGTCATGAACAGTGAAATTTTAGTGAACTTTTCTCAATAATTTCAATGTTTATTTGTTTGTATGTGAGGTCTCTGAAACAAGACATGAGGCCGAAGAATGCATTTTGTAGTACTACGACCATGGAGCCATTTGTAAATTCCATGTTCATGTAGGTTTTCATTGCCTAGTATCTTTAAAAAAAACTTTCCCACAGTTAATTAGTGGGAAAAGTCAGGGATTATTAAATTTTTGTGGAGCGTAGTTAAATGTTAAAGAGGGTTTAAAATAGGGCCTGAAAACAAAAAGTTTGGGTCTAAGAGCTCAACAACAACAGGAGTCCTATTCACAAAGAAATTCTGGTTAAAGGAACAATAATTTTAAATATGGGGAATAATTAGTTGAAAGCCACAGAAATGATATAAAGGACAAGATTGGTTACCGAAGAGCAAATCAAGGAATACCCAATCCGAATTCTAAAAGGTTTCCTTGCCCTGAATTTTGGACAGTGTGGAAAGAAATCCTCCACCGTTGGTCTAGTCCGCTTGTTTACGCATGGCTAAAGATTTTAATGTAATCGGTCAGTAGATGCAGCAAGTCCGGAATTTCAGGAGAAATAGGATAGTGGAAAGTCTCCCCCACAAGTTAATCCGCCCCCTCATTGCCGAGGATACCATCATGTTGTGGAACCCTATGCAATTCAATATTTTGATTATTTAACAATTAATATAAAATGCAGTTAAGAACAGAGTCAGCTGATGGTCCACAAATGGTCTACAAAGCTCCGAGACTGTCTATGAAAAATTAACAGGCTGCGATGTTGAGAGAGGTTAATTGAAGTCCCCACAGTTCGCCAAGGAAAGAGAACTTCTGTTAGGTTGGATTTCACTCTTATTAAAGAGTATAATTTGGGCAACAAGGTTAATTGCGATTTATATGGTAAAAACAGTGTTTTTTATCCGGTGTGTACTTCTGGCTACTCAAATGCAGCGGTTAATCGCAACAAGTACTTAGCCTCACCGCCCGATGGAACTGCTGTCACAAAAAAAATTTACAATCGTGCAGTACATTCTTTTAGTAGCCTACTGTCAAAGTTTCAATCGATTCCCTTCATTAGTTTTGTTTTGAGAGCCTTTGAAAGCGAGCGTGTCGGTCGGTTGCACAAAAATGGAAAAAGAACAATATCGTTCGGTGATTAGATTCTTGTTTTTGGAAGGGAAAACGCGCAGCGAAATCAAAGATCGCTTGGATGCTGTGTATGGTGACTCTTCTCCTTCGATGGCGACCGTCAAGAATTGGTTCAACGAGTTTGTTCGTGGCCGCACATCGGTTTTTGATGAGCCACGCTCAGGTGCCCCACAAACGGCTGCTACAGAGGAAAACGTTAAAAAAGTCCACGATCTCGTGTTGGTAGACCGTCGATTGAAGGTTCACGAGATAGTTGAGACTGTGGGCATCGCAGTAGGAACGGTGCATCATATTCATCGCAGTAGGAACGGTGCTTCATATACACGAAGAACTGGGCAGGAGAAAGCTGTCGGCGCGATGGGTGCCGCGTTTGCTCACACCGGAAAACAAGCGCAACTGTGAGACCACTTCGGCGACGTGTTTGGCGCTGTTTCAGCATAATCCAGCGGAGTTCTTGCGTCGTTTCGTGACCGTCGACGAAACATGGATTCACTGGTACATACCAGAGACCAAGGAACAGTCGAAACAGTGCTCCGAAGAAGGCGAAGACTGTTCGATCGGCCGGAAAGGTGATGGCAACCGTTTTCTGGGATTCACAAGGTGTGACTTATTGGGCAGATTTGACGTCGAATTGAAAAAAAAGCTGCCCCGCTTTGCGAAGAAAAAAGTGCTGTTCCACCACGACAACGCGCCTGCTCACACCTCCGCCGTCGCCATGGCCAAATTGGTCGAATTTCACTACGAATTGCTGCCCCATCAACCGTACTCTCCAGATTTGGCCCCCTGTGACTACTTTTTGTTTCATAACCTGAAAAAATCACTCGCCGGGAGTAGATTTGGGTCGAATGAGGATGTCATCGTCGCCACGGAGGCCTATTTTGCTTCCCTCGAGAAAATGTATTTTTTGGACGGGTTAAAAAAGTTAGAGCATCGCTGGGCCAAGTGTATCGAGCTTGAAGGAGATTATGTGGAAAAATAAATTGCCACCTTTCCAAAATTTTCGTTTTTCTTTTGTAGGCTAAGTACTTGTTGAATGACCCTCGTACATGGTGACACATAAAGTGAATGAATAGAGCAACGTTCCGTCTACTGGGGTGTTGGATACTCCGCCTTCTTCAATTTGTATAATCTTACATTTACTACTAACAAAAATTTGGTCATTAATCTCGGATAATGGTAATACTTTCGACTTCCTGCAAACATAAAGACATGAAAGTTCGACTTCCTGCAAATATGAAGACATGATGAGTTAGAAACAGCGCTAATGGAACCTTTATTATTTCCTCAGGTGTTGACAATCAAGATAACCCCGTTGATGGTAGTAAGTGCTCCCTGAGTAGTTCTGATACCAGGTCGAAGAAATTGTCCGCAAAAATGAAATATATTTTGGAGAAATGAGCTAAAAATATTAGTGGATAGAAGGGTACCTTGTGGAATACCATTTTCTGTTATGCGTTTCGCGGAAAATAATCGTTCGCCTTAATCGTAATATGTTCTTTCCTCTATGATACATTCTGCCAGTAATTTATAATATGATCGCAACAGGTTTAAGGTGGGTAAGTCAACTAAGAAAACGTATACCTTCCCTGGAATAAGAAAAGGCATACATTTTACTGGACTTAAAAACGGCATACAATGGCATCTGCCCGTAAAGGGGGAATAACCCTTTATGTGCAGATCAAATTGTATGCCTTTTCTAAGTCCAGGAAAATAAGCAGCCCACAGTAGCAATCGAGTATGGCATACTGTAGATCCAAGAGCATAGCCAGGATCCTCCTTATCGAACTATGGGAATGTCGGCCAGGGGTGTGCTTCTATAAGCTCGTACCTTTTCCAGAATCAGAGATATATATGCAAGGCAAATTGGAAAAAAACCGGTTTCAGAGAGTATGAATACGACTGCTTCTCGCGAGAAAGAGAGTTTTCGTTGAGGCTAAACAGTTAGAGTAAGCGGTTCTATTATAAGCGGTGTTGCGTAGCCGCTGCATAATTGTAAATAAATAATGTATTGCGTAGACGGTGCGCAATTTGAAGATAATTGAATTGTGATTAAATAAAGTATTGTCGTCACATAATTTGCATTTCGTTTTATTTTTGTCTTTTATCCTGTCAATCGAATCTAAGGTAGATCGTAATAATATTATTAGCCCAATGTCGGCTTATTTATGAATTTTCTGTTGAATAAAATTTTAATCACACAAAATAAATATTAACTTATCTATTATATAAGAAAATCAAATTTATCTGTTCTTCAGTAGTTGCCAGTATTTCATTATTTTAATTCCGGAAAATGAAAATGGGGTGCTTATAACGTAGATGGCTGTGGCTAACAAATGTCCAGACAAACAACAATGGCTAGACGACAGGTTGACAGCCACCCTAAAACGGTTTAACCATTGACACGAATCGTATTTTGTTTCATTCCCTTCGTTCCATCGAATTTACTTTTTTCAATATTATCTTCCGTTTTCTTTTCTTTTTTTTTAAATTTTCTTACACTATTACGTTCGCTAACTAAAATTTAAATCGGTTTTATGCAAAATTACAATGTAATCCACAGATTAGGGCACTACTTAAGGGATTATATCGAAAATAGAGACTAACTAAAAAATTTTTAGTTTCGTATTTCAATACAAACTATTCCTTCCTTTTTTCTGGAGTCAATGGATTAACAAATATTCACAGATACTAGACAGGCAATAATAGTACACGAAATTAATTCAACTTTGCACACTAACCACACCACATCTAATCTAAAATGAATTTTCATGAATTTTACCAAAAAACTAATTACATTTGCTCTTGCGTGCACTGCTCCATTCTTTGCGATAAACTTTACTAAATAATACCACATGCATTTTATCCAAAAAAGCCAAAAAAAAAAAATCAAAGATAATAGAATTACATAGATACGAGTTCTATCCACGAATTGTTTTTAAATAATTTACCATTAAAACCATATCTGATCAGATTTAAAGCAAATATGTATGTACATTTGCATGTTTTTATTGTCCATGCATTTGTTAGGATTATCCTTCTTTTTGTTATTTACCCGTCATTTAATATTTACAAAAATCCATTTTATTCTTGTATATTTTACTTTTTATAAAGAATGTGAAAATTCATATTATTTGGCAGATAAAGCTAAACAATTTTGTTATAGATTTATATATGTAATCCAGGTTTAATTGGTAAAAAATCTGTTTTTGAAAAAATAAATTTGAAAAATCGTACAAAAATTATTGAAAATTCATCTTAGCTCAATTCTTATCTCGAAAATTTCCTGAATACAGAATTTTCTTCTTAACAAACCTTCCCAAGAATTTTAGTTAAAATATTTTTGATATATTTTAATTGTAAATAATTTCTTCCATATGTCATAATTTATATTACATTATAAAATAAAATAAGAGAATTTAAATGTTACCATGTAAAAGGTAGAATGATCATTATAAGAAAATTAAGCTGGATTTAAGTACCAATTTAGTGTTTATTTTTCAAATTAATATAAAGGGTAATCCAATTTGTAAAGTAAAGTTAAATCAAATAGAATAAAATTTCGCTTTTTTTTATTTTATTATATTACTATGTGTAACATATATTCCAGAATAAATTTTCAGGCCAAAAAAGTCGGTTGTAATATTCAAAATTGACGGTAACGGTTTCTGCTTCTTCATTTTCAAAAAGAAATACGAGTGAATGGCACCTTTAGACTAAAATAAAGACCATTCAGTCACTTTTTGTAAATACAGTGGCTTCTTCACATTCACTTGTGCCTTTTCAGGGCAATTTTGCTTATTTACGTATCCACCAAGCGAAATATTGTTAAAGAAATTTCACGGAGTGCCCATAACCTGCAATGGACGGTATTAATAAATACAATTACTATTGAACAGTAATAGCAAATTATCCAAATTTACTTCCAAAATAAATCGTCCAGGTAAATTGTTTTATTATCAAGCAAAATTTTGGAGTGAAACAAATTTTCAAAAAATATTAAAGTCACCATTAAACGACAAAATGCAGTGTTTGTCACGCTGGTATCATCGGCAATGACCGGGCTACCATATTTCCACCTCAAAGTCCAAGCTTGCCGTATTTACTTACCAAATGGCATTTAACATCTTCAGCCATACGGAGGATGGTTTTTTTGGCCTTTCATCGCAACACCAGTCTTTTTAACAAACATTCCAAAATTCTGGGCAAGGAAACTTCCCAGAATTCGAATTGGGGATACCGCACTAACCTATGACTTCCTCTTTGGTAACCCATAATGGCTATAATTGCAGAGAGCGAAGCATTATAAATATAAATTTTTTTATACGTTTTTCTGAGATGGCCCAAATATTGACATATTAGGATGTGTGGCTAATGATGAACGACAGAAGTGAAAGCGATTATGTGGGTGAGTGCTCGGTAGGAAAGTGCGTCATTTTGAACAGGAATTGTATAGTACGTGTATAGTATTCACCGATTAGTCTAGGATTATTTCTATATCCTTTTGCTACTGATCTCGCCGTTAATCACCAAACAAGAATTGAAAAACTAGAAAAACAATTATTTCTTGCTTCGCAATAAACATAAATAAAATCTCAAAATTCTGGCAACTCGCCATGTTTTATTCCTCTCGAACAAATGTTGGAGCATATATTAAACTGATGGAGTCGAAAAATTCGAGCCTTTCTTAAATGCTGTAATCGTTCAATAAGTCCTTAGAAAAAAATGGAAAAAAACTGTTTTTTAAAAAAAAAATTTTATTTTTTAACATAATCTCCTTTTAGCTCTATACACTTTTCAAACCGTTTTTCCAAAATTTTTATCCCGTCCAAAAAATAGGATTTCGGATGTTCTGCAAAATACTCATCCGTTTGAGCAATGACGTCCTCGTTGAAAGTGAACCGTCGTCCGCCAAGCCATTTCTTCAGATTGGGGAAAAGAAAATAGTCACTTGGGGCCAAATCTGGTGAATAAGCGGGATGCTGCAACAATTCCATTATCAATTCCACAATTTTGGCCATAGAAACAGCGCAGGTGTGCACACGCGCATTGTCCTGATGCAAGAGGATTTTTTTCTTTTTCAGATGGGGGCGGTTCTCTTTGATTTCCTAGCTCAACCGTTGCAATAACGACGCGTAATACGCTCCTGTTATTGTTTTTCCTTTTTCCAAGTAGTCGATAAAAATGATGCCCTGCGAATCCCAAAAGACCGTGGCCATCACCTTGTCGGCCGATGGCACAGTTTTTGCCTTCTTCGGAGCCCGTTCACCCTTGAAAATCTACTGTGATGACTGTCTCTTCGTTTCTGGAGTGTAGTAGTGTATCCAGATTTCGTCCACAGTGACATATCGACGAAGGAATTCGGCAGGATTGCGATGAAAGAGTGCCAACATAGCCTCAGAGTCCACTACACGATTGCGCTTATTCTCCTCTGACAGCAAACGCGGCACCCATCTTGCCGAAATTTTTTTCACAGTCAATTTTTTATGCAAAATTGAAGCGACTGTACCTTGTGATATGCCCGTGCCCTCAACTAATTCGCGCACTTTAATTCGCCGATCGTTCAAAATCAGATCGTGGATTTTGTCGATGATTTCAGGAGTAGACACCTCAACTGGGCGTCCTGAACGATGTTCATTTTTTGTGGATGAACGGCCACGTTTAAATTCATTCACCAAATTGTAAACCGTCGCGAACACAGGTGAAAATGTGCCATGAACTGCATCCAACTCGGCTTTGATTTCTTTCGGGCTTAAGCCTTTCAAATGGAGATGTTTGATGACAGCCCTAAACTCGCTTTTTTCCATTGTTATGCACAAATAAATGTCGTTAACTTTAATCGACGATAGAAATTGACCTACGCTATGGATCAAGCTGAAATTTTGGCAGCTTTCCTGTTGATATTGCTACTTACGTATACAAAAAAAAATCTACGAGCGCAATTTCTTGGATTTTCTAAGGACTTATTGAACGACCCTCGTAGCTTGATTATACGTTTTTCGCCGAAAATTCATTATTATTTTTAATTTACGTATTTATTCCATTTATATATGGTTGTCTAAAATAAACCTGAATGTGCCTGTACACATATCCACAGGTCTGGTTATTGGACCATTTTTCTCTTTGTCATTTCTTATTGTAGAACTAAAAATATTGTGATATCTCGAAATAAATTAAAGAACAACACTCTTCAAATAGGTACTCGTATTATGAAGTTCTTCCTTATTTTATGTTCACTTTTATATACTTTTCAACCAAAAAAAAAAAACCTGAAAAGCTCAACAACACTTACGTGTAAGAATCAATTTTCTCTTAAACTGTATTAATAATGTCTTTGAGACATTCTTCATCAATTAACAAATGGACTCTATTTATCAATATTTTTATAAATTAGTTTTTTTTTCATAATAAAATGCAAGAGCAAAAATAAAAGATTGTCTCTGGAAAACCTAAAGAATAGAACAATTTATAAGAAAAACCCACCCCATTCTGTTTTTTTTTTATTATAACCGACAATAATGTGAACTGGAAAATCAAAAGGAAAAACTGGATATAAAACCTTTTTATGGAATTGATGTAAACATTTTCTATAAAACAGCATGAAGGATCATAAAAGGATACTTTAAATAAAAGTAAAGAAAAAGTTGTATGAAATTTTCCAGTTTTAATACGTGTCGTAGTATTTTCCGAACCTAAGAGAGCAGAAAGAGAGACTACCACATTCGGGATTGCATTGTACGCGGTATCATGTGCACACGTTCGCGTTAACGTTAACGTTAACCTGAACGTGGAGAATTCTTTCTTCCAAATATCCTTCGAGACAGCACATAATATTATGACAATGAAAAACGCGAACTGTTGCTTGCAGAAATACGAAAATTTATGGTATTTTTATACAATTCGACAAGAGCATTTTTGTCTATGCTGCCCTCGATAATATCGTTGCAGTCGTTATTGTCGATAGTCATTGCCATTGTCTTCGTCAGGGGGATGAACGACTGACTACTCTTCCATATACGTGTGTCCGCTTATTCAACGATATGATAATTGCGCTTTCCTAATGCATTCTCAAGGTGATTGAAAAAAGGAAGGGGAATACAATAAATAAACTCGTCTATAAAAAAAAGTATAATAAAAAAAACAGCAAATATAATATGTATAATAATAATAATAATAATAACAGCACCCCAAAAACTGAACATTTTGTGAATATCGAAAAGAATCGTATAAATTCCAAATAGAATGAAGAAGAAATTCTTAGAAAAATGGTGATAAAAATAAAAATATTCGTCCATGAAATCGAAAAGTGCTTTTTATAAAGAGTTCCTTCATTTCAGTTCAATAAAATTTACGATAAAACGGAAGGTTCAGGCAGAAGTATGAGTAAAAATGTAACAGGGGGAGCCACCATTGAAAATCCCCGAATGTGCATTGGCAAATGGACCAACTAGCATATACGTTTCTAACGATTTTATTTGTGCATATAGGTGCGAACTTGTATCTGTATGGATAAGTAAAATCTACATGAGTGCATCCACACTCATATATCAATAATATCCTTGTAACGATATAAATACATAATTTTTTTTTTTTATTTCATCGGATTTTATTTTGTCTGCTTGGCTGGCTTTCCTCCTTTAACGAACGACTATTACCCAAAGTATTCAGCTATACTATGAACTGTAGTCAAGGAAAATAGCATAAATGAAAAAGGATAATAAAAATCAGTGTAAAATATATCAAAGTTATAAAACGGGAATTTTTTTTTGTGTGTGCTCGTTTTGTTTAAGTTTTTTTTCTTCTTATTTTACGCGGTGCATTATGGGTTTTATGCAGGATGTAAAGAAGCACTTATGCATCCTTATGAGGTTCAGCAATGTTGTATTGTGTTGTACAACAACAACTCAAAGCGACATTTTCTATTAACTTGAGCAGAATTTACTCAAGAAGAAATATAACATTCGGCGTGAATATTTAACATCAAAGTGAAGAGTACTTCTTCAAAAGGATTTTTTTAACGCTCAAGAGAATAAATACAAAAAAAAATGAATAGTAAAAAAAATAAATCAGAGTAGGCAAAATGCTTAAACAAAAACTCATAGAAGATGCATTTTTCAACCTACACAATGAGGTGTAATTTTTGAAAATTGGAAAAATTCCGATTGGTACTCGTATAATGCACTTTTATAAAATGAAATGATAAAAGGAAAAAATACGAATCACAAGAAGGGGAGCAAATTCCATTGATACCTTACGAAAATGTAAATTAAAAGTTTTTTCTTTATATATTTTTTATGGTTGAGAAAATAATGTCTAACCATATCAAAAAGTTAAATTGATTTTGGGCGTTCTCTAATTTTATAAAAGTAATCAATAAGAAAATCTTTTATTTTTACTATTTAGAATATTGTCAAAAAAATATACAATAGTAAAATTTTCATTAATATTTGAGGATTTCTAGTTCTATAAGTGTACGAATGCTATTCACAAATGCATACAAATTTATGCAGTTTTTGTAGTGCCTTTAGATGAAGAGTTAAATTTTGTTTTACGTTTTTTATTTTTTTTAAATTTCCGGAATGAAAATTCTTGTCAAGTACAAAATTGAATAAGATAAGAAAAGGATTTAACTTGTATGAGTGTATGGACGAGTAGTATGTGGTTTATCTGTACATAAGAAATCCTTGGAATTTTCTCCAAATGAATAATATTATATTGTACTTCCAGCTAAAGTTTTTCCACCATCCCCGAACCCTTCTAATATTTTTAGTTTCCATACAGTACGTTGTATTTTATGTTTGCATTTACAATTGTTAATATTTTAATTTAAGTTTAGTTGAATTATTTCATTTATATTCAGGAGAGTAATACTTAAAAGTAAAAAAACGAAGCATAATGAAATGGAAATACGCTTATTTTTATGTGTTTTATCATTAAAAAAAATATGTTGAAATTTAGTAAAGAAAAGACAACACTGTCTCTCAAATCTGTTTAGTATATGATTGTTTTCACAAAATTCTGCAGATTTGCCATAATCATGACTACTCTTTGAATAGAGTGTACATCTTTTACCAGAATCCAAATACGAATACTTGCATCGAACTGAAAACGAATTAATTTCGTAAAGTTTAGGAAAAGAAGTCTCAACAAGACAAGGAATAGACGTAGACTTTTCTCTGTATGCACACAAAATATTACATACAGTTCTATAAGTTGAACTCTCTTAATTCTAGGATGTATTCCTCATACAATTAATTCCAAGTACGAGCTATAATTATGTTCTAATTAAAAGACTCTTCCTTATCATTGAGTTGAAATGTTGAAAAGTCTGCATTCAAGTGGATCCCTGCTCTTTATCACTGCTAATGTACAATTTTCTATTTACAATGAATAGCCTTAAAGACGATTCTTCTATGAATAACTGAAATGCGAATTTCCACAATATCCACATACTCATCTGACTCGCAGTAAAATGAAGTCTGAATTTGAAAATTAAAACCCCCTAAAGCGTTAATTTTTCTACCAGCTTCTCTCTTCCATTTTTTTTAGTTCTGAACAAAATGTTTAATTAGATGTACTCGTTAAATACTTAGAATGTAATTTACAGTTCAGCTATTTGAATTCACTAATCAATTAATTTAATTTTTTGCAAATAAGATTCAATATTCGCTTATACTACATACTCGTATTAAGCTAAAACAAACGCCCTCTCCAAAAAAAAGATATTTTTTCGTCTAAAAAATATTTTTAATTCAGTGAATCCGAAAAAAAGAGTGCTAGTCGTAAGTTTTATCAAATTTTTTTATTTAAAAAAAATATTACTAAGAACTGAAATAAGAACATTTTTACATCAACCAATAAGTATAAGTTTTCTTTAAAAAAAAAAAGGTAGTTAAAACTGGACAAAATAAATTTGTTACCTACTTACGAGGGTTATTCAACAAGTACTTAGCCTCACCGCCCGATGGAACTGCTATCACAAAGGAAATTTACCATCGTACAGTACATTCTTTTAGTAGTCTACTGTCAAAGTTTCAGTCGATTCCCTTCATTAGTTTTGTTTTGAGAGCCTTTGAAAGCGAGCGTGTCGGTCGGTTGCACAAAAATGGAAAAAGAACAAGGGAAAACGCGCAGCGAAATCAAAGATCGCTTGGATGATGTGTATGGTGACTCTTCTCCTTCGATGGCGACCGTCAAGAATTGGTTCAACGAGTTTGTTCGTGGCCGCACGTCGGTTTTTGATGAGCCACGCCCAGATGCCCCGAAAACGGCTGCTACGGAGGAAAACGTTAAAAAAGTCCACGATCTCGTGTTGGCAGACCGTCGATTGAAAGTTCACGAGATAGCTGAGACTGTGGGCATCGCAGAAGGAATGGTGCATCATATTCTACACGAAGAACTGGGCATGAGAAAGCTGTCGGCGCGATGGGTGCCGCGTTTCCTCACACCGGAAAACAAGCGCAACCGTGAGACCACATCGACGAGGGTCATTCAACAAGCACTTAGCCTCACCGCCCGATGGAACTGCTGTCACAAAAGAAATTTACCATCGTGCAGTACATTCTTTTAGAAGCCTACTGTCAATTCAGTTTCAGTCGATTCCCTTCATTGATTTTGTTTTGAGAGCCTTTGAAAGCGAGCGTGTCGGTCGGTTGCACGAAAATGGAAAAAGAACAATATCGTTCGGTGATTAGATTCTTGTTTTTGGAAGGGAAAACGTGCAGCAAAATCAAAGATCGCTTGGATGCTGTGTATGGTGACTCTTCTCCTTCGATGGTGACCGTCAAGGATTGGTTCAACGAGTTTGTTCGTGGCCGCACGTCGGTTTTTGATGAGCCACGCCCAGGTGCCCCGAAAACGGCTGCTACGGAGGAAAACGTTAAAAAAGTCCACGATCTCGTGTTGGCAGACCGTCGATTGAAAGTTCACGAGATAGCTGAGACTGTGGGCATCGCAGAAGGAACGGTGCATCATATTCTACACGAAGAACTGGGCATGAGAAAGCTGTCGGCGCGATGGGTGCCGCGTTTCCTCACACCGGAAAACAAGCGCAACCGTGAGACCACATCGACGAGGGTCATTCAACAAGCACTTAGCCTCACCGCCCGATGGAACTGCTGTCACAAAAGAAATTTACCATCGTGCAGTACATTCTTTTAGAAGCCTACTGTCAATTCAGTTTCAGTCGATTCCCTTCATTGATTTTGTTTTGAGAGCCTTTGAAAGCGAGCGTGTCGGTCGGTTGCACGAAAATGGAAAAAGAACAATATCGTTCGGTGATTAGATTCTTGTTTTTGGAAGGGAAAACGTGCAGCGAAATCAAAGATCGCTTGGATGCTGTGTATGGTGACTCTTCTCCTTCGATGGTGACCGTCAAGGATTGGTTCAACGAGTTTGTTCGTGGCCGCACGTCGGTTTTTGATGAGCCACGCCCAGGTGCCCCGAAAACGGCTGCTACGGAGGAAAACGTTAAAAAAGTCCACGATCTCGTGTTGGCAGACCGTCGATTGAAAGTTCACGAGATAGCTGAGACTGTGGGCATCGCAGAAGGAATGGTGCATCATATTCTACACGAAGAACTGGGCATGAGAAAGCTGTCGGCACGATGGGTGCCGCGTTTCCTCACACCGGAAAACAAGCGCAACCGTGAGACCACATCGACGAGGGTCATTCAACAAGCACTTAGCCTCACCGCCCGATGGAACTGCTGTCACAAAAGAAATTTACCATCGTGCAGTACATTCTTTTAGAAGCCTACTGTCAATTCAGTTTCAGTCGATTCCCTTCATTGATTTTGTTTTGAGAGCCTTTGAAAGCGAGCGTGTCGGTCGGTTGCACGAAAATGGAAAAAGAACAATATCGTTCGGTGATTAGATTCTTGTTTTTGGAAGGGAAAGCGTGCAGCAAAATTAAAGATCGCTTGGATGCTGTGTATGGTGACTCTTCTCCCTTGATGGCGACCGTCAAGAATTGGTTCAACGAGTTTGTTCGTGGCCGCACGTCGGTTTTTGATGAGCCACGCCCAGGTGCCCCAAAAACGGCTGCTACGGAGGAAAACGTTAAAAAAGTCAACGATCTCGTGTTGGCAGACTGTCGATTGAAGGTTCACGAGATAGCTGAGACTGTGGGCATCGCAGTAGGAACGGTGCATCATATTTTACACAAAGAACTGGGCATGAGAAAGCTGTCGGCGCGATGGGTGCCGCGTTTGCTCACACCGGAAAACAAGCGCAACCGTGAGACCACATCGGCGACGTGTTTGGCGCTGTTTCAGCGAAATCCAGCGGAGTTCTTGCGTCGTTTCGTGACCGTCGACGAAACATGGATTCACTGGTACACAGCAGAGACCAAGGAACAGTCGAAACAGTGGACTTCACCCGGCGAACGTGCTCCGAAGAAGGCGAAGACTGTTCGATCGGCCGGAAAGGTGATGGCCACCGTTTTCTGGGATTCACAAGGTGTGATGCACATCGATTACCTCGAGAAGGGTAAAACAATCACGGGGCGCTACTATGCTGACTTATTGGGCTGATTTGACGTCGAATTGAAGAAAAAGCGGCCCCGCTTTGCGAAGAAAAAAGTGCTGTTCCACCACGACAACGCGCCGGCTCACACCTCCGCCGTCGCCATGGCCAAATTGGTCGAATTGCGCTACGAATTGCTGCCCCATCCACCGTACTCTCCAGATTTGGCCCCCTGTGACTACTTTTTGTTTCCAAACCTGAAAAAATCACTCGCCGGGAATAGATTTGGGTCGAATGAGGAGGTCATCGTCGCCACGGAGGCCTATTTTGCTTCCCTCGAGAAAATGTATTTTTTGGACGGGTTAAAAAGTTAGAGCATCGCTGGGCCAAGTGTATCGAGCTTGAAGGAGATTATGTGGAAAAATAAATTGCCACCTTTCCAAAATTTTCGTTTTTCTTTTGTAGGCTAAGTACTTGTTGAATGACACTCGTAGAAGTTTTACTGGCATTTTGTATGAGATTTTAACCACAATCAACTAGTCAATATTTTTGCAATTTTAAGAATTTTCTTGAAAATTTTTTCAACAAATTTGGATAGAGTTTGAAAAAAAAATGTATAAAAATCCTAAACACAGAATGTCAATCTAGACAAAAACTGAACATTTCAAGTCAATCTTTCCTACACGAGTTTGTGCCTTAAATGATTCTAAGCTCCACCATATAATATTCAAATAAAACTCTCTTTCTATAATCGTATATTTTACCGCCTTACCCCTTTTGTTTTAGTACAAACCCTATTCTGTTTATTTGAAAACATATCGAATTTCCTTCGTGTCAGTCAGTTTATTATCGGTTTTATTGGCAGGTCCTTAAAATATTATTTGTGAACTGTTTTGTTGTATTGTCTACGGTTTAACGTTTAACAAACAAAATCCAATAGCGAAATCTTTTTGAAAAAGTATTGAAAATATTGTATTGAAGATGCGATACGACAGTCAAACGTATAATATGAAAATATAACAGAAATGAACAGAAAAAATAAGGACTTGACAATCTCTTCTATCATAAATTGACAATGCACCGAACAAACTAACTCTATATTTCGTGAGAGCTTTTCATTTTAACATTTTCCAATTTTAAATGTGTAACGGCAATAGAAATCGGGTGTCAAACATATAATATTTTACAATATTATACTCGTATCTCTATGAATATTAAAATAAGAAACAGTCTAGGATCAGATTCAGAAAAGGCACTTTCGATTCAACGAATTTTCTGCATTCTAACATAGTCGTACCCATCTAACGATGACGGTTGAAAGAAATCAAATATCCTGCTAGGCGGAACAATATTTCAGGATATACAAAGAGGAAATAGACTATTATATACAATTCACTCCCATGCTACACCTCAGCCGTCAAAATAGACTATATTTATGGGAATTTACGAGTATTGGTATATGTTTATGGCAGATACTATGTGAAATAAAAAGATAGAAACGTCTCAATTCAAGCTGGATAAGCTTTTCAGCAAAATATCGAAGCATATAGGAAATATTGAAGTACTCGTACACATATAGTAGAGATAACAGAGTTCATATACAAAGCAGCAGTATAGGATGTTGTGCTGAATTTTCAATGATTCTATAAGAATTCTTGTGGGAGTCTAGAACGAAAAATACATTTTATATTTATGCAATATTAGGGAATATGTTATATTTTGCTGAGTGAGATCGTGTACATTTTCAAACATGTTGATTGTGCTTTTGCTGATAGATGAGAAAAAGCAGCTAAATCAACGCGGGGACAAATGCTACGCATCCCGAATATCACTGACTCCACACGACTTCGCTATCATATTACCTATATTTGGTTATGAAATCCATCAAGCAAAAGAATTATAGACAGAAGAAAATTGCATTCTAATATTTGATCATAGTAGATTCATTATCCTCACTCATGTAAACTTAATATATTCGGTAGTAATTAATAAATACGGTTTTTAAGGCATTTAACTATATCATATTAATTCTATCATATTTTTAAAAGAATTAGATACCTAAATAACATTACATCAATTTACATTTTTTACAAACATTTTAGTAAAGCGAATGCAACTTCTACTATTTTTATATTATCTGCTATGATTGCACTATTAACAATCAATATTTTTTTAAGGTTCAGACTTTTGATTTTCATAATTTAGTATGAAAACTGCATGGTGTACATCTTATCAGCGTTAAAAAAGCTTATATTTTGTTTCAAATATGAGTGGCTATTAAAAAACTGAATGTATTAAAATCGAATGTCGTGCTGAAGGCGCTCCTAACTACTGCCAAACTAGTCTTGTCGACAACCTAACCAAAATTTTGGGCACGAAAACTGCAGACATTGGATAGTACATTCTGCTCTCATACATAATTTCATTTTCGAAAACCTCCCTCTTGCCATCTAAAAATCTTGTAACGTTTAATTCACTATCACCCATCTTTCAACGGAATGTCACAAGAAACAAAAACAGATTTTCGTAGTTTTTTTATTTTTAATAATACGAGGGTCGTTCAATAAGTCCTTAGAAAAAGATGGAAAAAAACTGTTTTTTAAAAAAAAAAATTTTTATTTTTCAACATCATCTCTTTTCAGCTTTGTACACTTTTCCAACCGTTTTTCCAAAATTTTTATCCCGTCCAAAAAATAGGATTTCGGAAGTTCTGCAAAATACTCATCCGTTTGAGCAATGAAGTCCTCGTTGGAAGAACCGTCGTCCGCCAAGCCATTTCTTCAGATTGGGGAAAAGAAAATAGTCACTCGGGGCCAAATCTGGTGAATAAGCGGGATGCTGCAACAATTCCATTCTCAATTCCACAATTTTGGCCATGGAAACAGCGCAGGTGTGCACACGCGCATTGTCCTGATGCAAGAGGATTTTTTTCTTTTTCAGATGGGGGCGTTTCTCTTTGATTTTCTCGCTCAACCGTTGCAATAACGATGCGTAATACGCTCCTGTTATTGTTTTTCCTTTTTCCAAGTAGTCGATAAAAATGATGCCCTGCGAATCCCAAAAGACCGTGGCCATCACCTTGTCGGCCGATGGCACAGTTTTTGCCTTCTTCGGAGCGCGTTCACCCTTAAACATCCACTGTGATGACTGTCTCTTCGTTTCTGGAGTGTAGTAGTGTATCCAGGTTTCGTCCACAGTGACATATCGACGAAGGAATTTGGCAGGATTGCGATGAAAGAGTGCCAACATAGCCTCAGAGTCCACTACACGATTGCGCTTATTCTCCTCTGAGAGCAAACGCGGCACCCATCTTGCCGAAATTTTTTTCACAGACAATTTTTCATGCAAAATTGAAGCGACTGTACCTTGTGATATGCCCGTTGCCTCAACTAATTCGCGCACTTTAATTCGCCGATCGTTCAAAATCAGATCGTGGATTTTGTCGATGATTTCAGGAGTAGACACCTCAAGTGGGCGTCCTGAACGATGTTCATCTTTTGTGGATGAACGGCCACGTTTAAATTCATTCATGGATCGAGCTGAAATTTTTACAGCTTTCCTGTCGATAGTGGTACTTACAAAGAAAAATCTTTACCGACACTACGAGCGCAATTTCTCGGATTTTCTAAGTACGTAAACTTAAAGTACGCTGTCAATTTCAATTGAACTGAGTAAATTGAAATTGACAGCGTACTTTAAGTTTTTTCCTAGTACTTTTAGTGTAATCTTAAAATTTCACAATCAATTTTTTATATTGATAGATTAAACTTATTTTTATTTTAATACATTTAAAAAATATTACAATAGTTTTTGCAAATACACGTAAATAATAATTGAGCAAAAGGTATTATTTCTGCTTAACTCACGCTTGAACTTTTCGTTAAGTTTGGATGCGCTCCACTTTGGATGCAATATAAAGGAATGGAAACTTACTGATAAAAATTTGAATACTAATTATAGTTAAAAAATACTTGACTTTAGTTGAGTTTGCAAAATATTTTTTTTTGCATACCTTAATTATAGCTCCTTCCATTCCTGATACTTAATGGGTAAAAAATAAATACTACACATAATAAGCATTAGTTGCTAATTAAATTTAAAATTGTTATTTCTCATTTGTTTTCCTTTTAAAATTTTTGTGTTTAGTCTCTGCTCACTGGTCATAAAGGAAGTGTTCAGCTGCAAAATAAAGCAATTTTTTTGAAACTTTAAGGGACGCTTTTTCAATAATTTTAAAGCTACTATGTTTGCTAAGTTCGAACCGTATAAGTGAGTAGTTGTTATTATTATTTGCACATTAATTATATTTAGATATTGTTTTACATAGATAGAAAAAATATTTTGGATTGATTTTCACTTATTTTTATAATTTTTTAGAATTATGGAATACACTGTTCGTTGTTTTCTATTGAAGAAAAATTAATTTGTTAAGAATAAACATTAATAAATTAATATTTACTAATTCATATATCATAATTTATCAACAACAAAAAATATATAAAATAGTCGTTTTTCACTGAGCACAACTCAAAAAGTGGAATTTGTTGGAAAAAATGCAAAAATTTTGATATTTTTGGTGGTGTTCTAAAGTTGTCTTTTGTTATTGGATCCAATAGAAAGTTTAGAGCGTTGTAATATGTACCAATAAACAATATTTGAAATGCAATTTTGAGTTGAATTGCTTCATTCCTTACAGAGTTTAAACCCTATTATTTGCAATAGTTTGTTATTAGACTCAAAGCAGTCCTCTTAAAATGTCATAATATTTTTTGAGTTCTTATAAGACTCGAAATTTGTCCCTGGTTCAATGCGAAGTTGTGTCCGACTTGAATTATACTACTTCTTAGTTCAGAGTAAGAAGTTGGTTTCAACTTCACTTTTACCGTTCTGGATCCAACAAATATTTAATAAAAAAATGTTTTTTTCAAGAAAAATACAATATTAAATTGGAATTTTACACAAATTGTCAGTCAATAATCGCAAACTGATACTTAAATTGACATTCATCAATAATTGGATTATTTAATTCACACAGAATTTTTGGTTGGTGTAAATATTTTTGGTTGAAAATAAGCAATTAAACAGAGAGTAAAAGTAAGATGCTTGTTTTTATTTTTTATTTTTTATTTGACAGGTTTTTATTTCTATGTTACACATAGACATGAGAACACAATCACTCCTATGGAGCATATAGCGGCACTAGAGACTCTGTGAATTCTCTCCTTCTGCCTCTGTCTTGAGCTAGCCTTTTTATTTCCGACCATGATTTGCCAGTTTGTTGGTGTTCGCGCTCGACTGATCTTCTCCAAGTGGTTCTTAGACGTCCTCTGCTGCGATTGTCCTGTAGGTCCCAATCTAGTGCCATCCTTGCTATGTCCGTAGGTGGTTTTCGCAAGGTGTGGCCAATCCAACTTCATTTCCTGCGTTTGATGTTATCTAGCAGGGGTATTTGCTTCGTGAGAAGAAGCAGCTCATCGTTCGTTATCCAGTTCGGCCAGAAGATCTTGCTTATACGCCTCAAGCATCTGTTCACAAATGCCTGAGGCTTACGAGTCGTGCTGTCTGTTACTTTCCATGTTTCGCAGCCGTACAGCAGGACTGGCTTGACTTTTGAGTTGAATATTCGAAGTTTGAGTGCTATGGAGAGGTGATTGGAAAGCCACACGTTCCCAAGTGAGGTGTACGCTTGTCGCGCCTTGTTGATGCGCGTTTGGAAGTCTATTTCAGTTCCACCATCCTTGCTGAGCATGCTGCCAAGGTAACAGAACTTTTCGACATCTTCAACTTGGGTACAGTGTAGCATCAAGGGTCTCTCGCAGGTGGCGCCGATACGCATCAATTTGGTCTTCTTGATGTTGATTCTCATCCCAACTTCTTCAGCGTTGGAGGCCAGAGCATTCAGTTTCTCCTGAATGCCGTTGAAGGTGTGGGACATGAGGCATATGTCGTCGGCGTAGTCCAGGTCGTGGAGCTTCTCACACAGTGTCCACTGGATACCGTTGCTGGCTGTGTTGTTAGTGCGTTGAAGGACTAGGTCTAGGGCGATTATGAAGAGGATAGGCGAGATTATGCAACCCTGCCTAACTCCTCTCGAGATGTTGAATGTATCGCTGTTTCGTCCCTTGAAACGCACTCCATACGGATGAGATCGATGATGGCCTGCGGGATGCCCAGTTCATCCAGAGCACTCCAGATGGTGTCGCGAGAAATCATGTCAAAGGCTCTTTCGAAGTCAACGAAGAGAAGATAGAGCGGGCTGTTCCATTCGTTCGACTGTTCAATGATCATTCTTAGGCTGTTGATGTGATCAATACAGGAGCGGTTTGGTCTAAAGCCAGACTGCTCGTTGCGGAGGGCACTTTCCACTGTTGGAGTGATGCAAGTCAGGATGATTGATGCGATTAGTTTCTGGATGGTGTTCAGCAGAGTGATTCCCCTCCAGTTTTTTCAATCGCCAAGGTCACCTTTCTTCGGGATGTTGATAATTACTCCTTCTTTCCAGCTGACCGGGAAGTGGCATTGTGTCCAGGCCTTTGCGATTATAGGATGCAACAGCGAGGCCAGGAGTGGTGGATCAAACTTCAGAACTTCTGGGGCCAGGTTGTCAAGTCCGGGTGCTTTGCTGTACTTAAGCTTCTTGATTGCTGTTGTGATCTCCGTAATCGTAGGCGGTGTTGTTGGGATGGATCTTCGTGGGTTTCTGCGCATCAATGTAGGAGGAGGATGGAATTCTGGAGCTATTGAAAGGGATTCTGAGAAGAATTCCTTCCAGCGGTCGAGTTCTTCTTCATCCGTGGAGAGAGTTTGACCGTCTTTGTCCTTAAGTGGTGGCAGTGAGGGTGTTATTTTTCCGGATAGTTTGCGAATTGATGCAAAGACACTGCGGATATCGTTCCGGTGTGCAGCGTCTTCTGCTTCACTCGCTATTTCGTTGAAGTAGTTTCTCTTGTCATCCCTTGCCATGCGTTTGACCATATTTTGAGCAAGGTCGTACCTCGTCTGCTATGGTGCCTTTCCTCGCGAGTTTGAGCAGTTTGGAGTAGACCTTTCAGCTTTCTTGACTCGCGGATCCACTCTTTCCTCTTGTAGTTCCGAAAGCCCGTTGCTTCCTCTGCAGCGGACTTTAGTTTGCGCAGTAGACAAGGCCATGTCAGCCCTTCGGCATTGTGGCTAACTTCCTCCAGCTTGTTCGCAAATATCTCGGCTGTCTCTGGATTCTGCAGGCGTTGGATGTCGTGCCTGCGTTCTGCGCGACCTTGTTGTGTTTTAGTTGCCGCAGGCCTTAGTCTGACCACCCCAAGTAACAGCTGATGGTCGCTGTATATGTCAGCTCCTCGGATTGTCTTGACGTCCAGGAGCAATCCGAGGAATTTTTTGCTTATCAGGATGTGGTCTATCTGGTTGCGGGTCACACGATCCGGAGACTGCCAGGTGTATTTGTGGATGTTGAGGAAACTTGGTGCCACCGATGAATAGTTGATGAGTTGAGCAGAGGTCAGTGAGACGGTTCCCGTTGTCGTTTCCCTCTGCATGAAGGCTGTGTGTTCCAATGATCGAGCGAAGATCAGTGGTGTCCCGGCTTATTTTAGCGTTAAAGTCGCCCATTACAATTTTGATGTCGCTCTTCGGGGCAGATTGAATGCACGTCTCTAATTGGTGGTAGAAGGCTTCTTTATTAGCGTCATCATCTACTTCAGTTGGGGCATAGCACTGCACGATGGTGATGTTTCGGAACTTCGAGTGGAACCTGGCTGTCAGAAGGCGGTCGGAGACCGGTTTGTAGCACATGAGAGATCTCTTTGCGTCGGCTGATAGGATTAATCCGACTCCACAGTGGTGGCCGCTGTCGTTGCCGCTGTAGATGAAGTGTTCACCCGTCTGCGTTGTGAGGTTTCCTTGATGTTTCCACCTTATCTCGGAGATTCCCAGGATGTCGAGATTGTAGCGTCGCATTTCAGAAGCAGCTTGCGCCAGCCGAGAAGTTTGGGAGAGAGTCCGCACGTTCCAGGTACCTATTCGGGTTGTTCGGTGAAAGCCAAATGTGTTTTTACCTGAGGTATTGTCCGGATGTTTACTCTTGTGCTGTTTCAAGATAAGATGTTTTTTATGGCTTGCGGCTTATCAGGCCAGCGAAGCAACCCCCAGTGACTTTGGGGGACCCTACGGACTACATATGTAAGGCTTGTAGTCGGCCTCTCACCCCGGCACCAATACCGAGATGGCGGCAGCGGGAATCGAACCCGCTACCTACCTGCGACACGCGGTTTTCCCAAGCGGTCATCCATCCGAGTACTAACCACGCCCAGTCCTGCTTAACTTCGGTGATCTGACGAGAACCGGTGGATCCAGGATGGCACGGTCGCAGATAAGATGCTGGTTTAATTAACATGAAACAATTTTTATTGCACCGATTCTAAGGAAATAAAATTAATAATTAGAAAAATATGGTATATGAGAAAGAAGTGCAAAAATGACTGGATTGACAATACCGACAATAAAGTTCTCATTAATGTGATCACGTTGATCCGAGATAATTAATAACATTTTTATTTGTTGGATAATTTTCGCTGTCGATTGGTAAAAGCTTACCCTTATAAGATCTTTATGTTATTGTAAGTAATAATAATTTTGTAAAGTTATAATTTTATTTAAATTTTGTAAGAATTTTTCGATATAAAATCCGCTATTTTAGTTAGATCGTGTAATATTAGTAAAAGTTTTCTGAGCGTTATCGGGAATATCTTGTAAAACAAAATTTAAAATAGAAATGGACTTTAAAATTTTGTGTTCACCAATGAAAGTTTATTTATTCGAAGCTACATTTGTCTATAATGTTATTAAACATTTTTATAATGAAAAGTTTTTGGAAACTTTAAAAAGTCACAAATAATAAATAATAAATTTGCAGAGCAACTTCATGTTGGGTTTATGAATATGATCAAACATTGCTTTTAGAATTGTAATAAAATTAAATACCGAAGATAAAATTAACTCGCATACAACCTTAAAGGTGTTTTAAACTTTAGATAGATGATCTTATTATAAGCTAATTGATTTTTTCTTATAAAGGTTTATACTCAACAAATTTCTATGAACAATTTAAATTAAATTGATTCAGAATATTAACCGACCACCAATCTAAATTTTCCCCTGCTATTACTACTGTTTGCAATTACGTTCTTTTCGAACACGTTATTAAGTTACAAAAAATTTTTTTTTTCCAAATTTTATGGTACCCTTGGTATTTTGAAGATTAATTCACGTACTAATCATAGAACCAATTTAATCACATTTATTACATTAAATATTCCGTTAAATAATCGATCGTAATACAAATTTTTTTTTTTCAATTTAAACTCTTTTCAATTTATCATTTCACTTTTGCTAAAACTGTTCATTTAATCGTTGATTTTGATGTTCCGGAAATGCCCATTAAATCACCCTTTTTATGAATTCGAACACGATTTCTATGTAGCTGCCTTTAAGAAATTACTTTCTAAACATAGTACGAGTACGAATTTATCAAAATGGCTGGAAAACCCCACTAATCCTTAAATTCGTTTAGTAAATTTTCCTAAGTAGTTGCGAGCAAATATTCTGGACTTTTGCATTAATGGACTGTAGAAAGTATGCCGTCTTTAAGGGATGTCAAGCAAGTAAAGGCTGTACGTTTTCTGTATTCGTTTATTGTATCAATTTAATTATTTTAACGCATTTTTGTTTTATTGCCCATCTAAACGTTGAGTTCTGGTATTTGGAATCGTACGCCAAATGTCCCTAGTCTAGCAGTATTCCTTTTTAAATTTATTGACTCTTTTGAATAAGTGCACGTTTGTGTGAATTTATGCAAACAACCGGTGAACCGTGCTCAATTCAGAATTAGAAATGAAATATTTGAACGGGAAAAGCGTCTATCGTTTCAGTTGCGATATTATTATCTTCATTGTTATCCTTTATTTCTTCACCTCGTAGTTGGTTGTCAGCCATATGAATGCGTCTGTATTTCAGTTGGAATTTTATTTCTAGTACTCTAGCTACCATCCATAAAACTAAAATCCATCCGTTATCCATAAAATTTTCCTAACCCCTCGTACAGTCAATTCACGCTTCATTCTACTCCCCATGTCGATGTCTAACATATTCATTCATTGCCATATCGTACATTGGTGGCGTATGTCGTGTAGTTGGTATAGTCATTGCTGTGGTGCACTGTCATGGTTGGTATCTCTGGAATCCTTGTAGTCCTTGCAAGCATGCATACCATGTGCAACGATAAGTTATTTCTCGATTGGATTTTTCTCGTTTTGTTGTCATTGCTTTCCAGCACCCATTGGCTCACAGTATATCACTTAAGCTTTATTCGTTGCACGATGTGCATTCACAATAAAAACCAATACGAATACAGTTATAAAAAGGACGAACACAGACATCAATACTTGTCCGTACATACATACAAATATTCTCCTACTATTCATATGGAAGTATTCATATTTATCACACAAAAAAACCGAATCTAAATACTTATACTCTTGAAACAACAACAAAATTAAATAATAATAATAAAAATATACAAAAATTAAAATAAAACAAGGAAAATTCCAAAATACTCGTAGAAATACAAAAAAAAAATTAAAAAATAATAAACACATAGTGTAGGGTGTACCTTCAACGATCTGGGTACGTGTTTCGTGCTCAGGAAAACCTTGGCCCAATTGAGGAAGGAATTTTCACGGACGACAACAAGGAAATCATAAGCAATAGTGGTGTGCAAGGTGGTTGTTTAGCAATGGGTTGAAATAGCTTAGAGCATGTAGTCCATTTGGCTGAGGATTGTCTGGCATTGAAACTTAGAAAATACGAACATCAGTAGAAACTTTAAAGTATTGCGGAAGAAAAGATAGGAGAAAGCTTAGCGTAGACAAAGTGGGTAGAAATATTGCTGATAGGGGTGGATGTATTTAAGGGAAAAGCACAGATGGTGTACTCTAAGTTACTTGTTACTTTTGGTTTTCATTTTATATCACATCTACAGTGTGGGAAATTTGTATTTTGCTAACTTTACTGATTTGAATCGCACAGCACCCGCGACTGTAACTCAGTAAGACCGGTAAGTGGCTATCGTAAGTCCACCAAAGCTTTGAGAAGGATAAACTGAAGCTTATTGAATGAATGTGAGATAACAATGGCAATGGCAATGGCAATGTTGATGCCAACGAAATTAACAAAATACAATGGCTGGTAAGAATGAGAATGTCTAATGAAATATATAAAACAAAAAAAAGGATTTCTATCAATGAAGGAAAATCTGTCTGGGGAGTTGGAGACCAAATGAATGCTCCCCTATTTCCGTTTCAGTGTTTCCACCTATTTGGTTTGGTTGGTTTAGGTAGGTGTGTTCACCCTGAAGGCAAAATAGAGTTGCTTTGGTAACTTCTGTAATCAGTAGTCGAATTCAGCTGCAATAAGTCTAGGTTGTGCTTTGTCGAATGGAATGGCTGTTAGTGTGCTCAAGGGCGATCGAACTGTGTTTATAGGAAGCTATGAGTATCTTGTCCTTGCTCTTCACGGAAAATACTATTGTCTGGTGGTGACTTTGGCTTTTTCCTTGGCATTGCTCATATCGCACATGCAAGGATAGAATAAAATATCATTTGTAAAATCTGGTCTGCTTTTAATACAAACTGAATCAGCTAATGTAGCCAAATGCAGTTTGGATTTTATTATAAAATGATGGGTGGGTGCTTGGATGATAGCACCATTGCACCAATGTGAAATGTAATCAAATTAAATGAGCATAGTATGCGGAATTTAGTAAACTTGGTGAATAAGCGAGAGGGTTTAAAAGTGACCTTCCACTATCCGACAGTCTCGTTTATTTCCTTACATTTCAACTTACAGCTCTGGTTTTTCCTTACAAATATAGTCAAATATTCTTCTGTATATTTGCAAATTGTACAATACATTATGTATGATAATGTGGGTAAATTTGAAGGTAAAAATGTGTATTTCTGGCACGAAAGCGTAATAAAATTTAAACGAAATATTATTTTCAATGAAGTTTTCTGTTTCGTCCTTGGCTGCATCTCCGGTGGGAACTTTTTTAATTGGAAACTTTTCTATCTGTGTGAATTTTGTAGTTTTCTTCTGCAATCGAAAAGCTCAAGTAGAAATTTTTCGTGAACACCTGTATTTTGAAGTATGTAAGTTATTCGAAACGAATAGTTGGACGTTTGAAAATAAATTGTAAAAAAAAAACGATAAACTTACCTTATCGTATTCACATACGAAGGTCATTTAACAAGTACTTAGCCTCACCGACCGATGGAACTGCTGTCACAAAAGAAATTTACCATCGTGCAGTACATTCTTTTAATAGCCTACTGTCAAAGTTTCATTCGATTCCCTTCATTAGTTTCTTGTTTTTAGAAGGGAAAACGCGCAGCGAAATCAAAGATCGCTTGGATGCTGTGTATGGTGACTCTTCTCCTTCGATGGCGACCGTCAAGAATTGGTTCAACGAGTTTGTTCGTGGCCGCACGTCGGTTTTTGATGAGCCACGCCCAGGTGCCCCGAAAACGGCTGCTACGGAGGAAAACGTTAAAAAAGTCCACGATCTCGTGTTGGCAGTCCGTCGATTGAAGGTTCACGAGATAGCTGAGACTGTGGGCATCGCAGTAGGAACGGTGCATCATATTCTACACGAAGAACTGGGCATGAGAAAGCTGTCGGCGCGATGGGTGCCGCGTTTGCTCACACCGGAAAACAAGCGCAACCATGAGACCATATCGGCGACGTGTTTGGCGCTGTTTCAGTACAATCCAGCGGAGTTCTTGCGTCGTTTCGTGACCATCGACGAAACATGGATTCACTGGTATACACCAGAGACCAAGGAACAGTCGAAACAGTGGACTTCACCCGGCGAACGTGCTCCGAAGAAGGCGAAGACTGTTCGATCGGCCGGAAAGGTGATGGCCACCGTTTTCTGGGATTCACAACGTGTGATCCACATCGATTACCTCAAGAAGGGTAAAACAATCACGGGGCGCTACTATGCTGACTTATTGGGCCGATTTGACGTCGAATTGAGGGAAAAGTGGCCCCGCTTTGCGAAGAAAAAAGTGCTGTTCCACCACGAGAACGCGCCTGCTCACACCTCCGCCGTCGCCATGGCCAAATTGGTCGAATTGCGCTACGAATTGCTGCCCCATCCACCGTACTCTCCAGATTTGGCCCCCTGTGACTACTTTTTGTTTCCAAACCTGAAAAAATTACTCGCCGGGAATAGATGTATTTTTTTGGACGGGTTAAAAAAGTTAGAGCATCGCTGGGCCAAGTGTATCGAGCTTGAAGTAGATTATGTGGAAAAATAAATTGCCACGTTTCCAAAATTTTCGTTTTTTTTGTAGGCTAAGTACTTGTTGAATGACCCTCGTACATACTTGTAGTTGCATTGTAAATTACGATTATATGTAGTTATTAGGGGGTAAATTAATTAAGTTTACTGGTGGTAATATTGAACGGAATTTCAATCGTCCTCAATAAAGTTTCCGTATTAATTTCCACTATAAAAATGTTGGGTAAGGGTGTATCGAATGAGTATATTAAAATATTCGCTTAATTGATATTATTCTTATGCTTTTTGACTGTTTATATAAATTAAGACTATTCACATTTCTTAGTCATCAAATAGAATTAAGTTCGCGGTTATTTGTAATGAGTATGACTTCTGTCACATGCCATTGGGATCTAAATGATTTCAAACATTTTTATTGAAAATCAAATGCGCCTAAAAAAAATATTAAAAATCTCTCAGAAACCTTCGAAAACATATCCTTTACAGTTTACATACTTAACTCGGATATTCAAATATAATTACCAACTAAAAATGGATTTTCGCTTCAAGCTCTTCATTACCCAGCAGTGCGATAAAGTTATCAAATTCATTGCATCTTTTTTAGAAAGAAGAGTATTTTCTTATGTACTTTTAGATATTTCATCTCTTACATCTATTACCACATACCAAAATCATTCCGTTTAAACTGGCCATACTAAGTAAACGAGGGTAACGAAATGTCAAATATCTCTTCGGTATCCGGCACTTATCTACAAGACAGCATACCCAATCTTAGTAGAATTTATACATTAGTTTAAAATTTTTTGTTAAAGCTTAAATAACTAGGATGTCCTCTATTGGTCTTACTTGAGTCACAGGACTTACCAGTTATCTGTTTCGTAATTCAATTTCTGGGAGTATTTAAAATTCGTCCAGCGTTCCACAAGATCGCCATCTCAATCCGTTTAAGTTCATTGTTAACATTGATGAAATTTTTTAACTAATTAAGCACTTTTATTTAGGAAAACTTGAATACCTTACATATTGGTGTGTTTGTAAAGGCCTATAATTCAACTTTCAGCAGTGTGAGATCATATAATTTTGCAGAAGACGCAGTTTACTTTTATTGTTTATGCTTCTGCTGGGATTAGTTTAAAACGTGTACAGTTGATAACCGGTTTGGGAATTTAACTACACAAGAAATTGGAGCTAATATTACACTTAAAATACATTATCTCCAAGATAGCCTAATTTTATTCTAATAAACTCTTAGTCAAAGAAGTTCTGTAGCTTACAAAACTGAACGCATTTGTAGCTTACAAAACTTCCAATTTCGGCCATAAAAAGTTGGTTATCATCGATCTATACCGCTCTCCATTGACAGTAACGGTGTTACCAGCTTCATTTCGATTAAGTACGGACCAGACCAAAAATCACACCAAACTGTCAATTTAGGTGAATGTAATGGGTGTTCATGAATAATTTGTGGATTTTTTTCGCACCAGAATCGACAGTTTTATTTATTTATCGCACCACTCAGATGAAAGTAAGCCTCATCGGAGAAGATGATTTTCTTTAAAAAAATTGTTATCGTTTTCAAGTTGTTCCAAGACAAAATCAGCAAATTCACGACGTTTACGGTAGTCCAATGGCTTTAGTTCTTGAGTGATAACAATTTTATTCGGAATCAAGCTCAAATCCTTTCTCAAAATCGCCAGGTTGTGGTTTGAGACAGTCCCAATTCTTGAGAACGGTTTGGAATCGACAAATTGCGGTCTTCAGCAACATTTGCCTGAACGGCAGCAATATTTTCATTACTTCGAGCGGTTCTTTGTCTTAATGAATGGCAAAAGCGCACGAAAAGTTGCAATTGAAGAACGATTATTTTGATAATAAAATTGAATAATTTGTAAACGTTGTTCTTACGTATATCTCTCCATGATAAAATTGTAAACATTACTGAATACAATGAAAAAAAAATACAGATCATGACATTTTACAAATGGCCGAAACGTCACTTAGAAATCATATTACTCTTATTGGAAAACCCTATACTAGTCTGTTGTTATGCCATAATAAGAATATGAGTCATCGGATTATGGGCATAGTAGACGAATTGAATCGATGCAACATAATTTTGTTACGTTCATATTAAGATATTTTTCAGGGAAAAATCCTTTAGACTCTTAAATAATAAACATCGAAAAATGACTGATTTAACACCATTGAACAATTAAAACGCGGTTGAGCATATTCAATACAATCTTAGAAGATTTCTCTTATTGCATGTTAGACCTGCCAGGTCTTACTATAGTATGCATAAGCTTATTAACTGCATCAAGGCCATAAGAAGTTATCATGAATTTTACTTTATCTTAACGAAGAACAGACGAAAATATTTTTAGTTTTGTACTTAAATTATTTCTTCTGCCTGCTTAATAGTGCTGCCGAATTTCTTCTAATCCAAATCCACCAAAATTGATTTACCAAGTTTAGAATAAAACCATGCCCTCTAGTGTATTCTAATGGCAGTGCCATTCGAGAACTGTACTGAGACAAACGACCGCCAAAGAATACACAAATTAGACCTAAACTATAATTGAACAGCCAATATTGACAATTACTGTGACTTCTAGATAAGCGTTCTATCTAGAACAGAGAGACAGAGAAATGTTCTTTCGTTTCATGCCTTATTAAAACCAATATGGACTTTGGACAAGAACCTTGGGTCTTTATTAAACCTTCCAATACCCGTCAAATTCAATGTCTTCAAAAAAAAATACTTCACAAAATTGTTGATGCTCCATTTTATGTTCGTTTATATATTATATATATATTCGGGATATCCAGTTAGACTAACCCCCCTTCTTCAACAGCTTTCCTCTACTTCCTTACTTACGAACATCCATCGACGATTTAATCTTCACTGGTCTCGTGATCTATTGAAGTATAAATTTTATACGCGAATAGTTGATCTATCGATGGAAATTTACTCCCCACAATCATTCAAGTTAATAAATATTCTTCTAAAGTTTTCATACGTTATATTATTTTTGTTTTAATATCAAGAAAATAGAAGTACTTCAATCACCTTTAATTAAATCAATGAAAAACTATCAATAAACAATGGTGATGTGCCGTTTACTAAAAAAAAACCACAATAATATGAGGCTTTCCTATTTACAATAGTCGAGGAGACGTTGTTCCAAATGTACACGTCCTTTTGTGTTCTTTTTACGAACTTAAGGGTGTCTAATTTATGCCTCGGAAAGTATAGTTGAACAAAACACACCCAAAACTGTTCTGATTTCCCGAAAACTTATATTTCATCAAATTGAATAAACCTTGCCATTGTGTATTGTAACATATATAATATTATTCAAATCACAATCACAAGACTGCTTGCAGGACTCTTTTTCGCTCATTTCGGGCTGTAATTCGGTAAAATCAATATAACTTGATAAATATTGGTTTACGTAAATACGATTTTTAGCGAAGCTTTACGATAAAGAATCCAATTTACATGACGAAATTTTGAAAATACGCGTCGTGAGAACTTTTCGGGCAATAGATCCTAAATTTTTTATGTTGTCTAGCACAGTGGTTTTTCTAACAGCACATATGGTTCAGATGAAAGTCTTCAAATTCAAGTGAGCATAGCGCTCAGAATTGACTGTAATGATCTCTCCTTCTTTAATTTCATGAAAATACGAGCCGGTGACACCTTCAGACCTAAATGTACGACTATACCAGACTATAACTTTTCGGAGAAATACAATGGCTTCTAATCAATTACTTGAGAAATTTTTGAAGAAAATTTTGTTAAAAAAGTAAACATTGAAAATCTGTTGTTCGAGAACCCAATCTTCTGTATAAATTTACTCATAGTTAAATAGTTCAAAATATGAAATGGCTAATTTTAAGCAAAACAATCTTTATATTAGTTACGAGGGTCGTTCAATAAGTCCTTAAAAAAAGATGGAAAAAACTGTTTTTAAAAAAATTTTTTTTTATTTCTCAACATAATCTTCTTTTAGCTCTATACACTTTTCCAACCGTTTTTCCAAAATTTTTTTACCGTCCAAAAAATAGGATTTCGGAAGTTCTGCAAAATACTCATCCGTTTGAGCAATGACGTCCTCGTTGGAAGTGAACCGTCGTCCGCCAAGCCATTTCTTCAGATTGGGGAAAAGAAAATAGTCACTCGGGGCCAAATCTGGTGAATAAGCGGGATGCTGCAACAATTCCATTCTCAATTCCACAATTTTGGCCATGGAAACAGCGCAGGTGTGCACACGCGCATTGTCCTGATGCAAGAGGATTTTTTTCTTCTTCAGATGGGGGCGTTTCTCTTTGATTTCCTCGAATATGCTCCTGTTATTGTTTTTCCTTTTTCCAAGTAGTCGATAAAAATGATGCCCTGCGAATCCCAAAAGACCGTGGCCATCACCTTGCCGGCCGATGGCACAGTTTTTGCCTTCTTCTGAGCCCGTTCACCCTTGAAAATCCACTGTGACGACTGTCTCTTCGTTTCTGGAGTGTAGTAGTGTATCCAGGTTTCGTCCACAGTGACATATTGGCGAAGGAATTTGGTAGGATTGCGATGAAAGAGTGCCAACATAGCCTCAGAGTCCACTACACGATTGCGCTTATTCTCCTCTGATAGCAAACGCGGCACCCATCTTGCCGAAATTTTTTTCACAGACAATTTTTCATGCAAAATTGAAGCGACTGTATCTTGTGATATGCCCGTGGCCTCAACTAATTCGCGCACTTTATGATTCCTTTCGGGCTTAAGCCTTTCAAATGGAGATGTTTGATGACAGCCCTAAACTCGCTTTTTTCCATTGTTATGCACAAATAAATGTCGTTAACTTTAATCGACGATAGAAATTGACCTACGCTATGGATCGAGCTGAAATTTTGGCAGCTTTCCTGTCAATAATGCTACTTACAAAAAAAAAATCTTCACCGACAATTTCTCGTATTTTCTAAGGACTTATTGAACGACCCTCGTACTTTGCAAACAAATGACCTTTTAAATACAATATTTTATATTACTTTGAAAGAAAAAGTCTAACGGCGTCAAATGGCACGATCTTGGCCACCAATTGATATTACCAAATCGTTCTGGGAACTTTTCACACTAGTGCAAAATTGTTAAGAAAATCTTTGGAACCATTCGAAATTATCGACAGAATATGAGCAATTTTGTGTCACAAATTATAATGTAATGAAAAATTAATGCAAATCATAATTTCATTCTAGTTTGATGAAAAATCTATGAAATATAATAAATATTTTAAAATATAATAAGTGAAAATTAAAACATTTGTGAAATGATAAAGTTGACATCAACATTGTATATTTATTTTTATGAAATTAATATTGAAATGTTTATGAATGCATGCACACCACTCATATTTGAGTACAAAATGAGAACACGTACGAGGTCATTCAACAAGTTCTTAGCCTCACCGCCCGATGGAACTGCTGTCATAAAACAAATTCACCATCGTGCAGTACATTATTTGAGTAGCCTACTGTCAAAGTTTCAGTCGATTCCCTCAATTAGTTTTGTTTTTTGCGAGCGTGTCGGTCGGTTGCACAAAAATGGAAAAAGAACAATATCGTTCGGTGATTAGATTCTTGTTTTTGGAAGGGAAAACGCGCAGCGAAATCAAAGATCGCTTGGATGCTGTGTATGGTGACTCTTCTCCTTCGATGGCGACCGTCAAGAATTGGTTCAACGAGTTTGTTCGTGGCCGCACGTCGGTTTTTGATGAGACACGCCCAGGTGACCCAAAAACGGCTGCTACGGAGGAAAACGTTAAAAAAGTCCACGATCTCGTGTTGGCAGACCGTCGATTGAAGGTTCACGAGATAGCTGAGACTGTGGGCATCGCAGTAGGAACGGTGCATCATATTCTATACAAAGAACTGGGCATGAGAAAGCTGTTGGCGCGATGGGTGCCGCATTTGCTCACACCGAAAAACAAGCGCAACCGTGAGACCACATCGGCGACGTGTTTGGCGCGGTTTTAGCGCAATCCAGCGGAGTTCTTGCGTCGTTTCGTGATCGTCGACGAAACATGGATTCACTGGTACACACCAGAGACCAAGGAACAGTCGAAACAGTGGACTTCACCCGGCGAACGTGCTCCGAAGAAGGCGAAGACGGTTCGATCGGCCGGAAAGGTGATGGCCACCGTTTTCTGGGATTCACAAGGTGTGATCCACATTGATTACCTCGAGAAGGGTAAAACAATCACGGGGCGCTACTATGCTGACTTATTGGGCCGATTTGACGTCGAATTGAAGAAATAGCGGCCCCGCTTTGCGAAGAAAAAAGTGCTGTTCCACTACGACAACGCGCCGGCTCACACCTCCGCCGTCGCCATGGCCAAATTGGTCGAATTGCGCTACGAATTGCTGCCCCATCCACCGTACTCTCCAGATTTGGCCCCCTGTGACTACTTTTTGTTTCCAAACCTGAAAAAAATCACTCGCCGGGAATAGATTTGTGTCGAATGAGGAGGTCATCGTCGCCACGGAGGCCTATTTTGCTTCCCTCGAGAAAATGTATTTTTTGGACGGGTTAAAAAAGTTATAGCATCGCTGGGCCAAGTGTATCAAGCTTGAAGGAGATTATGTGGGAAAATAAATTGCCACCTTTCCAAAATTTCCGTTTTTCTTTTGTAGGCTAAGTACTTGTTGAATGACCCTCGTACAAGTTGCACGATTTATATGCTCGCATTTATAAATAAACACTATCCAAAGGAGACCCATGCTTAATTATTAATGAAGGAACGAGCAAGCTTCAAGTGTATGAATATTTATTTATTATATATGGACAAGTGGTGCGTTTTTCTAAACTCTCTTGAACACTTGAAATTTCATATTTTCTATGAATAAATATTGGCACAATTCGGATCGATTCATTCTGAATTCTGAAAAAGTAAACGTGCCACTTTGAAACAAAAGAACAAAATCCAGAAACCGTATCTACACCTTCTTCAGAATAAAGATCTTATAAGAACGGAATAATTTTACTCAACAATAGAGGACCAGCATTGTTTTAATTCGACAAAGAAAATAAGGTGAAAAATTTATCCAAATTCACAATGTGAAAAGGTGAAAATTCTAAAATTTTTAAGATGATAAAAATAAATAAAAGCAAATAAGAAGAAAAATAATCACAATTTGTCACCCACTAACATCGACATACACATATACTCGTGTATACGTAGGTACGCTAGGGAATCGAATAAAAATGAATAAAAATCACCTAAAAGCTATTTCAAAATTTTTATTTACCTCACAGACACTATAGCGCATTGGATTTTATTATCAGTAAAAATAGTAGATTGTTTGTTATTCGTTATCGTCGGGTATTTTTTGAAGAGGGTGGAATGGTGGTGTAAGGCTCTATCTAGTCCGACATTGACGCACCCTATTTTACTTATTAATCACACCCAACATTTTATCAAAGTCTGGCTGGTTAACGTATCGTGAAAAAGGTGGGCAATATTCTTATTAATAAATCACTACCTTTAGTATCCTTTCGATTACATAATTATTATAAGTATTTTTCTTGTTGACTTCATTTGTGAACACAGAATATCTTTTGAATAAACAAACAAATAAGCCGACCAACAGAGTGTTATCCTCGTTTTTTTTTTTTTTTTTTGCATTTTTTTGGTCAATTTTTACTTTGTGCTGTAGAAAAGTTTAAATAAATAAAAAATAAATAAATTAAAAGGATCTAAATGGAAGAATATGCATATGCATACATATATGGGAAAAGGACGAATAAAAAATGGTTAAAAACACCAAAAAACGAATTCAAATGTTGGTTGGTTTTATTGTGTTTAGTTTTTTTTTTTTTTGGATTATTTTGATTTACTTATTCTGTTGTGGGAGGAAGGAAAGTAAAAGAGGAAGGACGATTGTTGCTGTGTATTGATGATGGTGATGGTGAATAAAATTAAATAATAATAAATATGCTAATATGGTATGCTGTTCGGTCGTTTTGATTTGGCATTTTACTGTCTGAGCTCGAAATGTATTCGTTGTGTTCTCTGATATTCTCTTATGTTTTGTGGATGGCCTTTTCTGTCTGACACATAAATTTCAGGACATACCCGTGTAAGTACTATACATTTATCTGTCTGCCCGTTATTCTGACTAGGGTTTCCTTATCTGGTTGTGAATCTGTAACTCTGAAGGTCTGTACAAATCTGACTATTGTTTGGTCTAAATGTTAAGTACTATTCAAGTTTGAATGGTTGAGTGTTCTTATAAGTTTGTCGTTTTTGTTTTGATTTTTGTTATTGATTGACATAAAATTTCGTATACTGATGTCTTATATTTGTGGCCAACCTAAAGCTATTTACCTATGAACAGGTAAATACCGTTGGTCAGATAGAAATTGTTCGTCTTTATTCATATCAAAAAATAAATGGGAAAAATTTTTATTCGTGATTAATTTGCACATTTTAGAGTTGAACAATTAGTCAACATTGTTTTTATTCAGAATTATGGAAAAGTTTCAAACTTTAACATTTTGTATGATAATCAATCACTTTTAGTTAAATGGTTTTTTCATGATTTCATGGCCGATTACGTTCAAGACTATGAATTGTTAAGCATTTTAAATGGAGTGTTTTTTTTTCTTTTTTGAATATAGAAATATTAAAAGTAAAATTGTAAGTGCCATTAAAGCTATAGTTACTTCAGAGCACCTAAATGTGGATTGTGAGTTTTCTAGAAGCTGGTTTTGAACTCGTGACCATTTTTCGTATTTGACTAATACGTGTACGTCGAGACGTCGAGAAAATTATCTGTTTGGGTGGTTTCTTTTGTATTCAAAATAAATTATTTCTAGAGTATGAACTCCTGATACAAAGAGATTTTTTTCAAATTAAAAAAAATTATTGAATAAAGATAGATTTTGTGAGTGTTTATTTGAGTTGTTGTGCTCCAAATTAGTTATTGGAAAGTAGATGGCTCTATCCTTACCGCAGAAATAACTGTTTCTTGATTGGCAGAAGAAAATTATTGTCAAAAAAATCATTATCCTTAAAAATTCTCTTGTTTACTATTAGCTTTTTTCGAGGTATGATTAAAAGTTTGTTCTGTAAGGTATCTGAGACAAGAGTCAGAGTCCATTCTGTAGCACCATGACCATGAGGACATTTGGCGTACTTCTTATGATTCTCTTATTAAAACTTTCTGTATTCAAATTTTGCCATTTGGATAGTGTTTACAATTTAAGTAGTAATTTTTCTCCCCTTTTCCTTCCCTTAAAATATACAGTTCGGAAAAAATCATTTCGTTAAAAAAAATTTATTAACTCCTACAACTTTTCAGTGTTATTTGTAGTTTTCTGAGTTTTTTTTTATGGTACAACTTGTTTTTTTTTTTTAGAAATTTTAGTTATAATTTTCAAGTTGAAAAAATATTTTTCTTCTGGGGACTTGGAGCACGATTAACTGTCAGGAATAGGAGACTGTCGGGGAAAAGTTTGCACGAAAAAAAATATATTAAGCCGTCGTTAAATTAAGTTTACTGTTTTTTGTAAAGATAATTCAACCATTAATTTTACTGAACATGTTTAAAGAATTGATCAAATGTGATAATATTGATATTAATACTTGCGAAAATATTTGATAAGAAATCAGAGATCAGAAATATGTTATTTATTGAAAATGAATTATAAAATTAGCCTTCCCCTTTTTAATACCTTCTATCAGATATTATCTAAAGAAGTACATCCTCTAAAACTAAACTAATTTTTAAAAGAAGGTATATTTGGTTAAGTAAAATAATACAGTTTAATTTTTTAGACTTAATCATCTACTGCACCTAAACTAACGTGTCAAAATCATTGAAATTTCGTCCAGTATTTTTCATGCCGAAAATACTCGTAAAGGTACGAGGGTCGGTCAATAAGTCCTTAGAAAAAGATAGAAAAAAAATGTTTTTTAAAAAAAAATTTTTATTTTTCAACATAATCTCTTTTAGCTCTATACACTTTTCTAACCGTTTTTCTAAAATTTTTATCGCGTCCAAAAAATAGAATTTCGGAAGTTCTGCAAAAAACTCATCCGTTTGAGCAATGAAGTCCTCGTTAAAAGTGAACCGTCGTCCGCCAAGCCATTTCTTCAGATTGGGGAAAAGAAAATACTCACTCGGTGCCAAATCTGGTGAATAAGCGGGATGCTGCAACAATTCCATTCTCAATTCCACAATTTTGGCCATGGAAACAGCGCAGGTGTGCACACGCGCACTGTCCTGATGCAAGAGGATTTTTTTCTTGTTCAGATGGGGGCGTTTCTCTTTGATTTCCTCGCTCAACCGTTGCAATAACGACGCGTAATACGCTCCTGTTATTGTTTTTCCTTTTTCCAAGTAGTCGATAAAAATGATGCCCTGCGAATCCCAAAAGACCGTGGCCATCACCTTGCCGGCCGATGGCACAGTTTTTGCCTTCTTCGGAGCTCGTTCACCCTTGAAAATCCACTGTGATGACTGTCTCTTCGTTTCTGGAGTGTAGTAGTGTATCCAGGTTTCGTCCACAGTGACATATCGACGAAGGAATTCGGCAGGATTGCGATGAAAGAGTGCCAACATAGCCTCAGAGTCCACTACACGATTTAGCTTATTCTCCTCTGAGAGCAAACGCGGCACCCATCTTGCCGAAATTTTTTTCACAGACAATTTTTCATGCAAAATTGAAGCGACTGTACCATGTGATATGCCCGTGGCCTCAACTAATTCGCGCACTTTAATTCGCCGATCGTTCAAAATCAGATCGGGGATTTTGTCGATGATTTCAGGAGTAGACACCTCAACTGGGCGTCCTGAACGATGGTCGTCTTTTGTGGACGAACGGCCACGTTTAAATTCATTCACCCAATTGTTAACCATCGCAAACACAGGTGCAGATGTGCCATGAACTACATCCAACTCGGCTTTCATTTCTTTCGGGCTTAAGCCTTTCAAATGGAGATGTTTGATGACAGCCCTAAACTCGCTTTTTTCCATTGTTATGCACAAATAAATTTCGTTAACTTTAATCGACGATAGAAATTGACCTACGCTATGGATCGAGCTGAAATGACAGCTTTCCTATCGATAATGCTACTTACAAAAAAAATCTTTACCGACACTACGAGCGCAACTTATTTGGATTTTCTAAGGACTTATTGAACGACCCTCGTATTTGCAATTGAAAGAAATTATTATTTATCAATTTTTAATATTTTTACATATTAAAAATTTAAAAAAAAAGTTGTATTGATAATTAAGTCACAATGATTTAAATATATTTGCTCGACTGCTCATCCGGAGGAAATTCCAAAGTGAATTCCAGAGAAAATTCGCACTATTAATCGAAAATGGGTTAATACAGTCGTAAATATTGAATTTTATATGCTCACATTAGTACGTGTTACAAAAATTCTTTGACAAAAAATTTTTTTATTACATTTAAGAATAGTCCTTTGAATTCGATCAACATTTCTTTAAGTACCAATTTGGAAAGTTTAAGCATTTGAAAACTAAGAGTAGCTAAAAGGGGCTTGAAAGAATATATTTGTGAAAATATTCTCTTCAGTATATTTACTTGAAAAAGTTTGGTTTCTTTTAAGAAAAAAGTCCTTTTTTTCTTATAATACAAACACTAATTACTTACTTGAACAAAGTCTATGCTTGCAAATGAAATCAAATTTGAAAACTAAATATTGTGTACTAAACTAATTAGCCTTATAATCAGACATTGGTTGTACTTTCATTTTATTTTTATTAAAAAAGTCCTTTTAGTATCCTGTTTAACAAATTAATTGCGTAAACATGTTTATACACTGTGAAATGATGATGATGGAAGAAGAAATTTAATTAAATTACCAAACAGATTGGGATGAGGGAAAATATTCTGTTTTTTTTTTCTTTTCTGTTTATACTCGTAATGTTACCTTCCTGTAAAGTGCAGTTTTTTCTTTACGAGATTTCAAATAATTTACCTTTTGTAGAATGTTCATTTTCATGTTTTCTTTGAGGTTTTTTTTCTCTTCATATTTTTGTGGTAAATAATTTTTATCTTCAGTGAGTGCACTTTAGTGTACAGAAATTTTAGGAGCATTTTCCGTGATCTGCATCAAATGTTGATTTTTTTAGAATATCGTAGAGTTAACGATGGACTGACACTGTGCTGTTAGAGAGGGTAGTGTACTTGGTAAATAACCAATGAAATAAAGTTTTAATCTTTTAATTAAGCACATAAATTAAGCAATAAAAATTTATATTTCGATGTCCTTCAACCGAAGCACCACTACAAATTCTACAACAGCATTTCTACAATACCCACCCCTATTTCAGAAAAAAAAGCTTTACTTTGAACATATCCACCCTCAATTTTCTTTTGATTCTTTTCGTTTTGTTTATTTGATTTTTTTTTTTTCTAAATATCTTTTTATATTACACTCAGTCCATCCGATATTCATTTTCATCTAACTCCTCTTTTAATATAAACACATTTCCTTAATTTAACGATACTAAAAAGTTCTTATATACGTATAAACGAATCACTTTTAAATGTGCGTCTAATGTTCGGTTGTTTACTCTTGATTGCTTTATTTTTATTACAATTTTTATTTATGACATTTCGGCTTTTACTTTTGTGCTTGTATATTTATTTATTATTTATTTGCTTTCTATTCTAATTTTATATGAATTATGTTATTTAGAAAAAGGGACAACAAACAGTATTGGGAGACTATTATAAACTTTTTTTTAAAAGATCATTCTTCAACTACTTATTTAGAATGTGGCCAAGAAAAAAAGGAGAAAAAACAGGAAAAATATTTTTCTTGTATTTTACTTTAACACATTAATTTTTGAACTGAATTTAATGGTTTTCTAAAGTTCTTCCTATATTTTAGATCCACTCAAGAATAGTAAACCAAACATTATTTTCTCTATTCAGTCTATTCCCTTTGACTATGATCCCCTTATGTATAGATACTTATTTTGTTGGACACGATCGTCGTGAATAAAATATCCCTTCTTCATAGTGACAATGGGGAAAATGATACCATCCCTTTTTTAAACGAGAATTCGTTGTACTTTTTTAATGCAAATTTAAATAGAAATTCTCTGAAATGGAAATTGTGAGAAATGTGAAATGTGAAATGAAAATGCTAGAGTATTTTTAATTTGAATATAAATGAATTTTATAACTTGAGGCAATGTACTTGTGTGCGTTTTAGTCATTGTATAGAAAGTATTTTTTCTGTGTTTTTATTGTTCAATAAGAAAGTGTCACATTCTCGATTATGCCATCCTCTGCATTTATGAGCATTTCTTGTACTGAGACTTGGCACAGACTGTACTCTGTGGATTGTTGTTAACTAAAGTAGAAATTTTATTAATGCTAATTTTAATAAATCATTTGCCAGAAATACGGGTATGCATACTATCGTATAGTAATTTTATGACTTCACACTTTATAGTATTTTGATTGCGTTCAATGCGAACACCTACTTCCATAGACCATCAATACACAATACATTATCTTTTGTACTTAAAGGATTTTTTTGTATGTATAAGTATTTGCACTACTCTTACTGATATATATCCTGTTTACTATTATTACTGTGAAATTATCATAGTACTCATGAGACACTCTATTCCGTCTACTAGTACTACTCATACTGTGGAATTTGGTTATCTTAATATTATATGGGGTGAAAATCTATCCATTTTTTTTTTAAATTTTATCTATTATTTATTATTTTTATTTTTTGCTTAGTAAAAACATTATCGAACATGAGCTATACATTTTAAACAACTTATGTACCAGGATATTTTTACGTATAATCATTTTATTATTTCGATTATACAAAAATTATAGCCCAATTTTCCATCCAAATAGAATCGATATAATTGGATTTTTACGAATAGCCATAAAGAAATTTTAATCGAATAGTGTTGTTATCAGTAAATCATGTGGTTTTTTTTATTTGTTTTTATTATGGAGTTACCCATAATAAAATATGTGTTGTATCTACATATATAAAAAGAAAATTTTAATTCAATAAATTATATAAAAAAAGAAATTTTATAGTACAATTAATCTTTTTTTCTAACATCATAAAAAAGATGATATAAAATTTTTTTTGCATGTTTGTTTGCATAGAAAAACAATTTTGCCATTTAATATCATTTTGTTCAGATTTTATTATTAATTATTATACAATTTAAGAGTATTTGCCCTCTAAAAAATTATTCAAATTCGATTTCATATCTATTACGAACATCACTTATTTAGTAATTGGTAGTGCAGATAAAGATATTTATATTAAATATAGCATTCCTAATTTTATATCCAGTGATTTTTTCTTCTTCAAATAAATGTTAAATGTCAAAGTTTCTTTTTAAATGACCAAAATTTATTTTATATATTTTCATTGAACTATAATAACTTTAAGCCATTAGAATTGTAGTCTATGATTTTATAGTTAACTCCAAATATATCCAATGCTTATTTTTTTTTTACTATTTTTGATATTATTTTTTTGATAACATTTTATTCGAATCTATTTAACTATTATTACTAATCAAAAAATTTGCATATGAATCGAAAATTATATAAATTTTTTTTTCTTGTTTGTGATTTTTTTAAGATAATATATTTTGTTGTTTTTCTTTTCAAATATTAAAATTTTTATGAGAAAAATTTAATTGTTGCTATCGTTACAATTAAGTGAAATTTCAAATTAATTAATAAATATTTTAAAACGATATTTTCATATTAAATTTATATAGTATCATGTTATGGCATAAAAATAAAATGATACAAAAACTCACCTTGAAATTTAATGTATTTCTTTTTAATTAAATTTGAAGAACTTTTTAGTCTTATTTCTTTGAATATTGTCTGCGTAAACACTAGTTTTTACATAACTTTTGAAGAAATAGACCAACGACGTCAAATCGGACGATCATGGAGGACAAATTGATATTTTGAATTCTCAAAATCACGGGTCGTATTTTGTGGTTTGTGGCGCCATCTTGTTTAAACCACACATGGTCCGGATTAAAATCTTTAGATTTAGGCAAAAAAATCGGTATTTTGTGGCCATAACACTCAGAACTGATGATAATTATCTCTCCTTTATTCATCTGACCAAAATGCGCAGTCACTTTTCGAGAATACAATGGCTACTCCACAGTCACTTATAAGTTTTCAAAGAACTTTATACAGCAATTTTGCTTATGAACGTAACCATCGTGAGGGAAAATGAGCCTCATCGCTGAAAAAAACAGATTTCTTCTCTTAAAGCGCAGAACTTGACTAAGACAGACTCACCACTTTTAGCAAAAAATTTTTACAATTTTAACGCATTTCACAATATAAAATAACTCATTTTAAAATAAATAAATAATATTGTACATAAGAAAAGCTTGTAAAGATAAGAAAAGCTGATAGAAAATATTTCTACAATAAAAGTTTTTTCTGGGAACATTTATATTAAAAATAGCGTTTTTGATTTATTTTCTATTGCAGTGACCATAATCTTTATTAGATATACGAGGTCTGTTCAAAAAGTATCGCGAATTTTTAATTTCCGCGGGTTACGTATATTAAATTTTCGATTTTTTTGTGGCGTTATATTGGTACTCATGTTTCCCACTTATTGCCGACAAAATCGGCCATTTTCAATGTTCAGTTAATTTTTGACAGCTGCTTTGCTTGCACGTGTTTTGGCTATTCTTCGATTTTTGCCCATTCTAAAAAATGGATTAAAGAATATGTATGAAATTTTGTAAGAAAAACAAAACTAATTGCGTGGATGCATTCCGAATGTTGACTGTGGCATATGGTGAAGCTACCTTGTATCGAATCAACGGTTATCGGTGGTACAAAATGTTCTCAGAGGGCCGAGAAGATGTGAACGACGAAAAGCGTGCCGGACGCCCGAGCACGTTAACAACAGAATTTGTTATTTTTTTATCTTTTGACAGTTTTATAATCTTCTGGCCATAAGAATTATTTCTGTTAATGGCATAATTTTTGCAGTCTATTTTTTGTGCTGTTCCGTATGGTTATAAATATAGTTAAGGTCGTGGGCGTCTTCCTCATTCTCATCCTCTCTCTTTCTCTTTCCCCTTTTATTTTTTTTTCTCCTTATCATTTCTCATCCTTATTTTTATTCTAATTTCCATCCACACTTTTTTTCATTTCCATTGGCGTTATTGTCTTCATCACGTTCATGGCCCCGTCATCACTAGTTGTCGATTCTATCTACTCCATAACGCTTGCAATTGAATTGAAAAAACCAGCACGAGACTAGAGGAGATGTTTTTGTACTTTCGATAATGAACTGTGCACGGCGGATATCACCTGCGAAATACAATAACAGCGTGGACATCAGCATCCACAGGAGGAGGTTGATGTTAGGTTAGTTCTAATGGTGAGGCAATCATCGCAGGGCGCTCAGTTTGAGGCCATTAGTCACTAGACTGCAAACATTTCCCTTTTGTGGGTATTCGGAAAGTTTTTAGCGGGAGTTAGGAACATCTCTTGTAGATGTAAAAAGTTGAGTCTCTATTCAGTTTTTGCCCACTTCTTCTACACTCATACAATGTGTTCACCTTTCGTTTAGTTTAGTTTTCTTTTATTATTGCCTCAAGTTTTTTCGTTTTCAGTTTATTTTTGTTTATTTTATTTTATTATTTTTTCACCTTTTTTATTTAGTTGTATTTTTTGTTGTTGCCTACTGGGCAACAGTGAATCCATTATGGTATATCGGACAGGTTACAGCATTCGGAGTGGTGCACATTATACGCGCTCGATTGAGCGTTACCTATAATGATGAGAGAGCACCTTAAATTGCAGACACAATTATAATGACAGCCAAGTGGTTTCATGTGATAAGCACGGAAATCGTGTTTTTATTTTTGTACGCTTTCATTACCTTGTATACAAGAGTTCATTTCGCATATTCATGTTGGGGCTCTTAACATCGTTTTAGGTTATGGACAATTTTTCCCATTTGAATTTGTTTTGGTTTTTTTTTTTGTTATTTTGTTTGTATTTTTTTTTTGCTTTTTGCTTTTTATTATTATTATAATCGTTTTGTACGTCTACGAATTTATGGAATCAATATTGTTGTTGCTCGTTTTAATTTTGATCATACCTATGTACCTATGAGCATAGATAATTTCGTTCATTTGTGCACTAATGTGTATAGAAAATTAAGTCTTGAAAGAAATAATAGGATAACAAGTCTAGATGTGCTTATAATGATACCCAGACATTGTTATCGGTGATAATTTTTATACTATATTCATAAAAGAAAAACCTCATTGCTATTAGCTAAATTGAATATTAAAAGTTCATCTCAAATTAATTGAAATGGTTGTGATAAAAATAATGTTAATGTAAATTTGAAATTTCGAATTTAATATTTTCTAAAAGCTTTACTGTATAATTTGGAAATTTCTTTATTATATAATATTGCTAGTAATATTAAATATAAAACTATTTTTTTTTTGTATTTTTTCAAGTAATAGTTCAGTATAATTGTATGCTACTACAGTTTGACAGATCTCAGAAAGCGACAGATCCTCATTTTTTAATATTTCACAACTTAGTTTTAAGCTATTTTTATAAAGTTCTTAATTAAAAAAGTTAATTGAAAATTCTGACTATTGACAGTACGAGGTCTGTTCAAAAAGTATCGCGAATTTTGAATTTCCGCGGGTTACTTATATTCGATTTTCGTTTTTTTGTGACGTTATGTTGGTACACATGTCTCTCACTTATGCCGACAAGTTCGTCAATTTTGAATGTTCAGTTAATTTTTGACGGCTTCTTTTTTTTGTACGTGTTTTGGCTCGTCTTCGATTTTTGCCCATTTTCCACCAAAAACAGCATCGCATTAACATTGCTAAGAAAATAATTCTTAAAATTATCGTAATTCTATGAAATTTTAAATGACGCCCATCTATATAAATATTTATTGGCGTACTATTTAAGGATTCTTGGTGTATAGTTAGTCGATTTTATATTGCATTGTATATGGAATATAAAATGAACTAACTCAAAGATAGTTTTTTTTTTAAATTTCAAATAAATTTAAACAAAAAATTTACAAAAAAAAGATTTACAAAAAATGTTTAGTAAACTAGATCCTAGAATGAATGAAATTTAAAATACGAGGGTCGTTCAATAAGTCCTTAGAAAATCCGAGAAATTGCGCTCGTAGTGTCGGTAAAGATTATTTTTTTATAAGTTTTTTTTTTGTAAACAGGAAAGCTGTCAAAATTTCAGCTCGATCCATGGCGTAGGTCATTTTCTATCGTCGATTAAAGTTAACGACATTTATTTGTGCATAACAATGGAAAAAAGCGAGTTTACGGCTGTCATCAAACATCTCCATTTGAAAAGCTTAAGCCCGAAAGAAATCAAAGCCGAGTTGGATGCAGTTCATGGCACATCTGCACCTGTGTTTGCGACGGTTTACAATTGGGTGAATGAATTTAAACGTGGCCGTTCATCCACAAAAGATGAACATCGTTCAGGACGCCCAGTTGAGGTGTCTACTTCTAGTATCATTGGCAAAATCCACGATCTGATTTTGAACGATCGACGAATTAGAGTGCGCCAATTAGTTGAGGCCACGGGCATATCACAAGGTACAGTCGCTTCAATTTTGCATGAAAAATTGTCTGTGAAAAAAATTCGGCAAGATGGGTGCCGCGTTTGCTCTCAGAGGAGAATAAGCGCAATCGTGTAGTGGACTCTGAGGCTATGTTGGCACTCTTTCATCGCAATCCTACCGAATTCCTTCGTCGATATGTCATTGTGGACGAAACTTGGATACACTACTACACTCCAGAAACGAAGAGACAGTCATCACAGTGGATTTTCAAGGGTGAACGGGCTCCGAAGAAGGCAAAAACTGTGCCACGGTCTTTTGGGATTCGCAGGGCATCATTTTTATCGACTACTTGGAAAAAGGGAAAACAATAACAGGAGCGTATTACGCGTCGTTATTGCAACGGTTGAGCGAGGAAATCAAAGAGAAACGCCCCCATCTGAAGAAGAAAAAAATCCTCTTGCATCAGGACAATGCGCGTGTGCACACCTGCGTTGTTTCCATGGCCAAAATTGTGGAATTGAGAATGGAATTGTTGCAGCATCCCGCTTATTCACCAGATTTGGCCCCGAGTAACTATTTTCTTTTCCCCAATCTGAAGAAATGGCTTGGCGGACGACGGTTCACTTCCAACGAGGACGTCATTGCTCAAACGGATGAGTATTTTGCAGAACTTCCGAAATCCTATTTTTTTGACGGGATAAAATTTTTGGAAAAACGGATCGAAAAGTGTATAGAGCTAAAAGGAAATTATGTTAAAAAATTTAAAAAAAAATTTTTAAAAAGTTTTTTCCATCTTTTTCTAAGGACTTATTGAACGACCCTCGTATTTATTTTTTACAGATACATCTAATATCTCTAAATTGGAGAGATATTAGATGTATCTATATAAATATAATTGGAAAAATCTGGATGAAAACAAAAGAATTTTGTTGTCGTGGCCATGAAAAATTTGTATTTTAGAACGAATTTTACTAGAAAAAAATTGTTTTTTGTCCTTATTAAGCGACATTAGAGCGTCTGTGATTAGTACGCAGGGACTCCCGAATGTTGAGAGATTTTGAATGTGTTACATTTAAGTACAAATTTGACAAGAAATAACCATGAAAACAATTACTGGTGCCTTTATTTAGTGATATTAAAGTAACTGCGTGGATTATGAATCCAGCCAGTATAATAGCCAGAATGTTCTTAAGTTTTCGCCAAATCGACCTGAGTTGCCGTGGCGCTAAAGAATTTACATTTTAGCATGAATTTTTCAAGAAATATTTATCAATAAATGTTTAATGACTAACACTAAAAGAAATTTAATTTTACAAATAGCCACTAGTAAAAAATATAGAAATTTTATCTTTTATCAGTTTGCTCGAAAAAAAAAGAATTAAATAAAATTTCCAGTATGTACGATATATTGTATCATATTTTATAAATTGAGATTCGTTATTTAATATTTTCAGAGCCTCTTCCACATGGTTTAATAAATGAATTTATCAAAAATAACGTTAATATTATTGTTTAATCAACTAAAAATTAAAACAACTACTGGATTACTTTAATATTTATTATAGTTTTGAAAATAAGGTAAAGCAGTTTGTAGTTGTATGTGTGGGAATATAATATTTTGAAGAAAAAAAAATTGAGAAGATTATGTAGAAGAAATATTAACCGAAAATCTATCTTAAGACAGTATTTTGTATATAACATAAAATATTAAAAAGACATCCAACTGTGCAAAAATAAAGTCAGTTGTCTTGTCCATCATGTTCTTGATTTGGTTCTGCGATGGTGGAAATAAAAACAGCTGATCTTCATCTTGAGGTAGTCGAAAGATGAGATCAGCTCGGTTAAGGTACGTATGTGTATCATAAGAGTGCGGCTAATTTTTTTTTTAAATTTTATATTCGAATGGAAAGACACGTCGCCAGATTCGATCGGGTTTAATTGTTGTATGATATAGAATAGGGCCAGTAAGAGTAGAGAGGGATTTATATATAAAAGAGCACGCCTTAAAAGAGCAAAAGAGCCTAAATAACCGTCCAGTACAACAGCTGTTTTTTTCGAACCGGTTTTTTCCTCTACAAATGCGAATACTAACTATTCTTAACCTACACATGCGCCATCTAGAAAAATCTTCAGCTCTTAACCTATATAATCAATCCTGTTGATGTGATTAGACTTTGCAGAAAAGCATCGGGAAGGGACAATTGAATGGCGTTGTCTTATGTGTGGGTATATTATTTTTAGATGCGAGTATATACGATTTTTAACCTGTACTATGAATGTATGCGTATATGTCTTTTATTCCAACTGGAATCTATTCTTTCCTTTTCAATACAACATTAATTTTTTAGTTCTATGTTATGTTTTGATGTATTTTTTATTTTATTTTATTAAAAACCAAATACTTTAATGAATCTGAAATTACATATTTTAAAAAAATTAAAAAAAAAAATACCAAATAAACTAAATAGGCATTTTTAAAAAATTGAAAGTTTGAGGTTCTTTTTACGAATATTCGATACAGAATTGTCATCGACGACGATTCTTTTCGATTTTGTTACTTGATCGATTTTTTCTTCTGTAAATCTTAGCTACAAAAATGGTTTCTCCTCCCTCTACCATACGATTTTTTATTCTGAAATTAATTTTTAATCTCAATTTGTCTTTCTCTCTCTCACACATATTAAAAAACATGAGAAGATGCACAAAATACAAGGTGCAATGACTAAGCATTACGTGATAATACTCGTATTATGGAGTTTTTCTGTCATCAAATTATCCGACTTAAAATGACCACTTGGTAGCTTAGGCAAGTTATAATTTTTATCCTATATGTATATATAGGTATGTTTTTGCTCATAACTTTACAAATAGACATAATACTATTCTCAAGTGTTTCGTTGTGTCTTTATACGACTAAGTCGTATAAGATAGCATAGTCACCCTACCCTTAAAAGTTTTATAATTTTCTAAGTGATATATAGTCGTATTTGTCTGGCTATTTGTCAAATTGCTATGAAATCATTTTAAAAATATTGTAGTTTAATTATCTTCAGATGAACTTTTGATGTCTTCAGATAAGAATTGCTTCTTACTAGTAAAACATTTATAAAGAAAATTTAAAAATAAGAAGAACAATTGAGGTTGACGTGTATTTCGAAACAATTCCTTGGAATCATAGCCGTCTATCTTAAGCATTTATTATGAAACTATTTTATAAATAGTTTGATAATCTTTTTCTGATATATTCTATTCTAGGTAAATACTTTACGTAAATTATGATTACTTAAATGTTATTTTTTTAATATTTACTATGTGTACATGCTTACTTAAAAGTTTAGTTAATAGGATGTAATAATCTTGTGTTATTTTTAAAGGGTCTATATATGTGTATGTATGCTTGGTCTTAATATTGAACAATCAACCATTTACGAGAATCTCTTCTACTTCACGAAAGGTAAACAATAAAAAATTTTATCTTTAATAATATTTTTCATTATATTCCATTTCTTACAAATTAGTATCAGCATTTAAAGAATTAACAAAACTATTCCAACAAAAATGTGCTCATATTCGAATAAGTCAATGTACATACAAGTGTATAGATATGTACACATTAAGGTACATTTATAGTTGTAGAAAATATTTGACCTTTTACAAGGTTTTTCCCATATTGCAACGTTTCATTATTATATGTAGTATATTTTTATATATCATTAAAATCTTATTAATATAAAAGCAGTGAGAATTGTAGAATTTATAAAGCCAGAAGAGAAGCACTTTTGTCAGAAATATTTCTAAGAATCTTTATAAATACAATAATTTTCGCTTTTATGGATATGCCAGTTAAAAGCTAAAAGTGTATATAAGTTTATGTTCGTAGATGATTTAAAAGTATTAAAAAAAACTGAGAAAAAAACAAAATGTATATTTTACTACATATTTTTTTTTTTTGGAGCGAACGAAACTTTCTGAAATTGTAATAAAATAGTCTGAAAATTATTATAAAGTAAATGGACTGAGCTATATTATTCATAAAAAGTTAATAAATATTAAAAGTTGTTATTAATTTTGATATTCATTCTCAGAAAATACTACTGCAAACTTTCGTGGATTTTATTAATTATTTTGAAAACAATTTTACTATTTATTATTTATCCTATTAACATTGTAGTTACTCCGTATGATATTATGTTTTTCGGTATTAAAAATTTTTAGCTAATTTTTTAAGGTATTTAATGTTGATACCATTTTTAAAAAAATATATAAGTTCCCACAACACATACACTAATATTTTCATTTACCATTTGAAATAATTTTTTTTATTGCTTATATTTAATGAGCGTAAATAACATATCTTTGTGTATTTTAAAGTGAATAAATAAAAATATTTATTAAAAATACTATTTAGAAAATAAAAAATACATTCCTTATAAATATTTGATTGTTTCTGCATTTTTCATATATAAATTCTGACCATATTAAAAAATTGATTTGATACTATTTAGAAGAATTTAGTTAATTAATTTAATATTTGTTAAAAAATCTACTTTATTTAAAAGTTTCTTCAAAATCGATGTAGTGGGTAAAATATGTTTTCTGTCAGATATTCTATTAACTCTTTATGAGATTTAAATTTAATTGAAATTTTTAGAGGAGTTACAGATGGTAGAAAGAAAAACTAATGGAGAGATGGGGTTGTTTAGGTGAAAAATGAAATATTTAAATTATCTTTTATTTTTTAATTTTAAATGTTATCTACAACTACTTATGCTAGTAACAAGCAGATTTTTTACGGGAATATACATGGACATGAAGACATGTGGAGGAAAACACCCATCGATGTTACCTCTAGAACAGGGTAATTTTATTTTATAATTTTAGAGAATCTCTCGGCCATCGCCGTTTTAAACGTCGATGGGTGTATACTGGAGAGGTGGGAGTGAAAAGTTCCCTTCCTTAAGGATTAGGGTGGAAGGATAGATGCGAATGGAATTTTTTATATCGGGAGATGCAAAGTTCACGAACAAATGGAACATTTAGGTCACGGTGGATAACAGTGTTTCGCACATAAAAGGGGGCATTGACAATTTTACGAAGGATTCGGGATTGTAGGGATTGGATTGGAAGGGAGTTGGAATGCTTAGTCGAACCCCAAAGTTCTCGACCATATGTCCATATTGGTTTCAGAACCGTATTTTATAGTAATAGTATACTTGTTGTTGTAAGTTTTGATTTACTGTAGGAGGCGTAATAAAAAACTCTTTCATTCAAAAATCTGTTTTCGTTTTTTAACAATTCATAATTTGAAAATAAAAAAAAACTAATATTTTTTACAGACAGTCTCGTATTTGTAGCTAATCAATTGACCCAACCGGGTTGGAGGTCATACTGGTATCCTCGGTAATGAGCGAGCGGATCAACTGCCGCAAAAGGCTCTCCACCACCTCATTACCACTCACATTCTGAATTTGACACATTTAGTTACCAAAGGGATCAACGGTAGTAAAATTTCTTTCGAAAATTTAGCCAAACATTATAAAACGAGTTGTTGGTTCAACAACTATTCTGAAATTCTGGGCAAGGAAACTTCTCAGAATTGCGATTCAGCATACCGAATTTACGCGTGATTTCATCTTCGGTAGCCAAACACTCCCTTCATGGCAATCCTGTAGCGCCCAACCCAAATGAATGACAATTTACCCATAATCTTTTTTTTGCATAGGGCTCATTTTATTGTGGAGCAGTTTGACCCACTAATACCATTCCCAAGTGTTCTCTTTATGTTTACAAAATAATAATAATTTAACTACTGCTTATTGTTTCCTCATCAGATATTATACACTTGTGCCAACGTTTTTTCCAATTCTCGAAGCATTTCAAAAAATGATCCTGTTCAGCTCCTCCTTCGATGCTGTCTTTATCTCCTCAATCGTAGCGTAGCTTCGTTCTTTAATGGGGCTCTTCAGTTTCGGGAACAAGAAAAACTCACAGGGGGCCGGATTTGGGTAATACGGTGGCTGCGGCACTATTAGTGTGTTGTTTTTGGTCAAAAATGGCAAAATCCAATTTTTGTTCTTCCACAAATCCAGGCGTTTCTGGGGGATTGCTTCCCGCAACTTGCGTATAACTTGCAGGTAATATTACTTATTAACCATTCTACCCTGTGGCAAGAACTCATGATGCACCATGCCCCTGCAATCGAAGAAAACTGTAAGCAAAACCTTCACATTCGACCGAACTTGGCGCATTTTTCGGTCTTGGATCGTGCGGCAGCTTCCATTGGGATGATTGAGCTTTGGTTTCCACGTCAAACTATGGTTTTCACGTCATAACTATGTGATTCGTCACCAGTTATGACCCTCTGGAGCAAATTTGGGTCGTCGCGAAAAGAGTCCAACAGCTCCTTCGCAATGTTAATGCGATGCTGTTTTTGGTTGAAATTGAGCAAAAATCAAAGACGAGCCAGCACACGTGCAAGCAAAGCAGCTGTCAAAAATTAACTGAACATTCAAAATGGCCGAACTTGTCGGCATAATTTAGAGACATGAGTACAAACATAACACCACGAAAAAAAAATCGAAAATCAAATATACGTACCCGCGGAAATTCAAAATTCGATACTTTTTGAACAGACCTCGTATTAATTTCTAACAAATTGATCATATAAAATAAGAAATATTTTTTTAAATGTGTTATAATTTTTAACTATATTTAAACAAACAAATTTCCAGCAGTCTGAAATCCTAATTAACGGAAAATTATGATGTTGAGTGACAGCCATGAAGCACTAGAAGCCATTCGAGGCCTATCGAATGATTCTAACCCACATAACAACAGGTTTGTATAATTCTGTTGGATTCCATATCATCAGTGTTTAGGACAATTCCTTAGTTTTCTTACCTGCTGACCACCTGGAAAATAACCCCTGCAGCCATTTGTTGACAAGTAACAAATTTGGGCAACCATTGCCCAGCCAGTCGTCTACTTGACAATGTTACTAAAATTCTGGGCACGAAAATATACGCCATAATTCTACTTTCGCATATTTGAATACCGCACGCAATTTTCTTTTCGTAACCACCCTCGGCCTATCTGCTATTCCTTTGACGTTTAACTTACCGCCACTCGCCTTCTAATAAAATGTCATATTACCCAATAGTTTTTAAGAAGAGAGACATTCACTCCAATATGGAGCTTTAAGATTCCTCAATACCTTCAAGTTCTCTATTTAATTAATGTTAAGTAAATTAGTATGCTACACACAAAAAAATCATTTCATACAGGTCTATTCAAATAATAAATGACGAATTGCATCTAACTTACATATTGCAAAATAGCCTCATGGTCGTGGCTGTGCAGCATGGTCGTAGGGCCGCATTTATTTGAAATTATCATTTAGAATTTGACATTAAAATCCTGCCAAAAGAGATAACGTAAAAGTTGTCCGATCAAAGTTGTGTTCTGCAAAAAAGTGATAGTTTCTAAATATCATGGTTAGTTCCGAATCTATTGTACGAGGGTCACTCAAAAAGTCCTTAGAAAATCCAAGAAATTGCGCTTGTAGTGTCGGTGAAGATTTTTTTTTGTAAGTAGCATTATCCACAGGAAAGCTGTCAAAATTTCAGCTCGATCCATAGCGTAGGTCAATTTCTATCGTCGATTAAAGTTAACGACATTTATTTGTGCATAGCAATGGAAAAAAGCGAGTTTAGGGCTGTCATCAAACATCTCCATTTGAAAGGCTTAAGCCCGAAAGAAATCAAAGCCGAGTTGGATGCAGTTCATGGCACATCTGCACCTGTGTTTGTGACGGTTTGCAATTGGGTGAATGAATTCAAACGTGGCCGTTCATCAACAAAAGATGAACATCGTTCAGGACGCCCTGTTGAGGTGTCTACTCCTGAAATCATCGACAAAATCCACGATCTGATTTTGAACGATCGGCGAATTAAAGTGCGCGAATTAGTTGAGGCCACGGGCATATCACAAGGTACAGTCGCTTCAATTTTGCATGAAAAATTGTCTGTGAAAAAATGTTCGGCAAGATGGGTGCCGCGTTTGCTCTCAGAGGAGAATAAGCGCAATCGTGCAGTGGACTCTGAGGCTATGTTGCCACTCTTTCATCGCAATCCTGCCGAATTCCTTCGTCGATATGTCTTTGTGGACGAAACCTGGATACACTACTACACTCCAGAAACGAAGAGACAGTCATCACAGGGGATTTTCAAGGGTGAACGAGCTCCGAAGAAGGCAAAAACTGTGCCATCGGCCGGCAAGGTGATGGCCATGGTCTTTTGAGATTCGCAGGGCATCATTTTTATCGACTACTTGGAAAAAGGAAAAACAATAACAGGAGCGTATTACGCGTCGTTATTGCAACGGTTGAGCGAGGAAATCAAAGAGAAACGCCTTCATCTGAAGAAGAAAAAATCCTCTTGCATCAGGACAATGCGCGTTTGCACACCTGCGCTGTTTCCATGGCCAAAATTGTGGAATTGAGAATGGAATTGTTGCAGCCAGATTTGGCCCCGAGTGACTATTTTCTTTTCCCCAATCTGAAGAAATGGCTTGGAGGACGACGGTTCACTTCCAACGAGGACGTCATTGCTCAAACGGATGAGTATTTTGCAGAACTACCGAAATCCTATTTTTTTAACGGGATAAAAATTTTGGAAAAACGGTTGGGAAAGTGCATAGAGCTAAAAAGTTTTTTTTTAAAATAGTTTTTTTTCATCTTTTTCTGAGGACTTACTGAACGACCCTCGTATTTAGGATCCACTTGAGTTACTCTTGCCATGATAAATGAAGATAAGGCTAAGTTAATACAGAGATTTTTGGATCCAATCTCTTTGGAGAATTTAGTTGTTTAGTTATTGCGATGATAATTTTGTATTATATAATGTATGAGCAATTAAAAGAAAATATCTTCGTCCGATAAGTATAGTGGTCTTAATACATAATTTTCTCCAAGATAGTTAAAATAAATGGAAGATGTTTAATAGTTACGCCTAAAGATATCAATAAATACATGAATAAATAGTTGAAATTATTTTCTCATAAACAATTTTTATTATAAAATTTTTAATTTATTTACGTACAGTCACCTCTTCAAAAAGATAACTTAATTCAGAATATGTATATGGCATAGAAAATAAATGAAAAAAAAATTAATAGTCGTAAAAATTCGAAATATTTTTATTAGTTAACATAAAAATGCTCGCCAACACACTAGTTTATGTTTTCATTTGTAATTGACTTAAATAAGTTACTTTAAATGTCATCGTAACATTATTCACACCTTTAGTTTTTATAGAGGAGTTTGGTTTTTTTTTTCTTCTTTCTTCTCCTTCTAGTCAATCTTTAATTATATCTTAAATTTCATATTTTTTTCAAAGCCTTAATAAAAATATTTAACAAAAGGCAAAATAGTATAAGAAAATGTAGAAAAGCTAGATACGTGTAGATAGGATCCTGAGCTCTAGATCTCATAAATTTATAATCTTAGGATCATGGAAATAAAATTGGAATGAGTTTTATATGCGAAGTTTATGATTGCAATTAATGAATTCTGAAATTAAATAGTATTCGTTGTATAACTCATGAACATATTCTACTTACGAATGAACGAATAGATGTGATTTCAGTTGATAAAGGAAAATGAGGGATGACTACAAAATAGATATTTTGCTCTAAATCGTCTGCTATTTTGTATTGTAGTAATTCATCCATTTCCGCAGTTTATGTCGCCCGTTAAAAGTTTTCATTGGAACAACGGTCACTGATCAGGGAAACGATAGGTCGACACCGAGGAATCATCATCAATTCGGATTGAATTTAAAAATCTGATAACTGCTTTGGCGATGGAACATTCAGTGGCAATGTTGATTGCAATCAATCTAGCGATGGATCCCCGGAGTCAGTCATATATCAGTGAATAGTCTCACAGACTTAATCTTATATACTGTAAACTACGCTTTATACGAAATATGTTTTTTTTTCTTCGTAGAATACTCATATGGTAGTAGTAATTTTATGACCCTGACGATAGTACAGCCATCATGTCATTTTCCGGATCTATGCCTTTAGAAATCCTAAATATGTTTAAATGCTATTCTTTATCGACATAGTCATACACATACATTTATGCCATGATGTCCATGTCCATTAACCGCTACCTAATATACATGCACGGATTATTAGAATTTATTTACCCCCTCAAGAAAGAAAGAAAAAAGAAATAAAATAATATTCTTCGAATAAAAGCGGTCAAATCTATGCTGAACGTATAGAATTTATTCAACTAGTGTTAAGTATTTCTACAATAGTAATAAAAATTACATAAAAATTATTTATGGATCGTAAAAATAAATAAAATCGTAAAAAGAATAAATGAATTACGCGTGTATGCAGAATGAAGAAGTAACAACGCATTTTTGGCATAAAGCATAAATGGTATAGAAAATGTCGACCGGGTCAACAGCACATACGGAGTATAATACTCGTATTCGTACTTGGAACATTCATTGTACAAGAAGCAACACAATAGAATCTGTTCTAAGCCATTGAACAGAAAAACTGTTGTCGATCGCTTCTAAATCTTCCAATTTTCGTTTGAACGGTTGATGTGCGTAAATTTAAAGAGCCAGAGAGCCTACAAATACGTCGCTGATAATCAGGCTATTCAACTTGGTTGACCCCATTTGTTCACGTATCCTTTTCTGCCCGTGCCTATACTCTGAAATTTATTATATTCTACCCTAGTTCGACACTCTGCACAATATGAACTCAATGCATACATTCTACTTATACGAGTATAATCTTCCATATTTAACGACCTGCGTGTCTAGATCAATATAGAGTAATATTAAGAGTCTTAAGGATTTAAGATATTTACCTATGTACCTTTATACTCTCAGGTAGTAGGAAAAGAAAGGACATTGACACATTTAGAAAAATGTCGACAGTACTTTAAGACTATAAAGAAAATATAGATTATTTCGAAAAATCACATATTTTCTAAGCGTATCTGCTATTGTATTCCTAATTTTTGTGTACGTGTTTTTTGTAAATATTTTTATTGCTAAAAACCAGAAATGCATTAATTTTTAGATTTAAAAAAAAAAAAAAAAAAAAATCATAATGCAATGTTGGAAAGATTTAGTAGACAATTCTTTAATATAAGTTGTAGTAAAAAGAAATCCATTATTTTTGCATTAAATTGAAGGTTTTATTTAGCATAGATAGAATGATACGATTTAGGTCAAATATGCACCGTTTTGTTCGATAACTTGTCGCCATTTTGGAGGTTATTTCATAATGCCTCTCTCATAGAAACCCTCGTCTCTATTGGCAAAAAACTGGGACAGTCGACTTTCACAATCTTCTCTTGAGGCGAATTTTTCACCTGCTAAATCATTCGTCATAGACAGGAAGAGGTGGTAATCACTTGGTGCCAGGTCCGGACTATAAAGTGGATGCATAAGAACATCCCAACCAAGGTCCCAAATCTTCTGGCGAGTCACCATCGATGTATGCGGCCGCTTCTGGGCGATTGCTTCTTTCAGACGGTCCAATTGTTGACAGTATAGGTCCGAATTAAGAGTTCGGCCGTAGGGGAGCAGCTCATAGTAGAAGATTCCCTGCCAGTCCCACCAAACACACAGCAAAACCTTCCTGGCTGTCAATAACCCACCGTTTGCGCCGGGTGACCGCGATTTGACCACGACCGTTGTCGCTTGACGGTATCGTAAGTGACCCACTTTTCATCACCAGTAACCATCCGCTTCAGAAATGGATCGATATTGTTGCGATTCAGCAGCGATTCGCAGATGGAAATTCGGTCCATGAGGTTTTTTTGCAATAACTCGTGTGGCGCCCATACATCGAGCTTCTTCTTGTATCCAGCCTTATTTAAGTGGTTCCAAACGGTTTTTTGTGCAATGTTTAGCTCCTGGACAATCGAAACAGTGCTTACGTGACGGTCGGACTCGACGATTTCCATTATTTTATCGACATTTTCGACAATTGGCTTTCAAGAGCGTGGTGCATCTTTGACATCAAAATAACCGGAACGGAATCGACGAAACCAAAATTGCGCGTGATTGACTGTTACAGTATCAGGACCATAAACACTATTCACATTTTCAGCTGCCTGGCTTGCGTTTTCGCCTTTATCGAAGATAAATTTTTTCTCTTTGTTGGTGTCCATCTTTGACGCGTGCTAAAAAAATACTGAGTCAAGTAATCACAAAACTAGTACGAAATCTTATCTTTCTAACGCCATTTAGTGCAATCCGATCGCACTTTTAAACGGGAGATACAGACTCCTAAAGTCATCTATTGGCAAAATAATGGATTACTTTTTACTACACCTTATAATATCTACCAAAGCGTAATATTTAATAAAAATTTTGGGAACAATTTAGTTTTAAGTTTTTCTTATCTAATTTTAAAGCAATTATGCATGAATATTTTTTGATTTATATTTGTAACAATTGCATAGATTCTGATCTAGTGACGTAGTCTGGATGTTTTTTAGTTGTTGCCAAATAGCCTGAATTGTCGTTGCGCTAACAATTTACAATTCGTTACAAAAACAAGAACTGGTTCCTTCTTAAAAGGATATTATCCTCATATAAGATTACTCTAAAGATTGAAAATTAATAAAAATTAAATTTTCTCTCACACATCAATTACTTTAATTATTTATTGTAGTTCTTTTCATGTGTTTTCTAAAAGAACCTGATTTACAGAATTTTTATTTTACAGAATTTATACTGAGCTCAATTTACCAACCTGACTAAGCTGGTTTATTTTTAAAAACTTCATTATTTATATAATATAACGTCATATTCTCCTATATTTCCTATATGTACTAGAGAGCATAAAGCAGCGTAGTTTCTATTAAAAGGGTGGCGCGATATGAATCTCATGAATATTAATGAAGTGAACAAAAATAGGTAATAAAGGTCCTTACGGATCTGGTCATAAATAAAATTTAAACAAATGTAAAAACTAGAATAGGTGCTTTTAAAAATACTCTATTTAAAAAAAAAATTAATAGCGTGGGAATGATTAAATATAATTTTTTACATAGGAGAAATAAGAAAATTATTTCCGCTTTTTATTTGCTGCACATGAAATTTCTGTAAAAAAAAATACCAACTACGTAAAAGCTCATAATCATGTTATGTTGTAAAAGGATATAGAATAAAGGATAAATTAAGGGAGTCAGCTTATATTTTTATATTCTAATAAGTAGTTACATTGAACTAATCATAGTCGTATCCTTAGAAACTGAAACAAATATCTCATATTGAAAAGTCGTATTAGGGTTAAAATTTGTAATAGTAATAATGGTAATAATAATAATAAAAGTTAACGCATAATTAATACAGAAAAGTAAACTATGAACGCAAACCTGAGCAGTCAAGTTCAGCTATAAAATATGCAAATATTCATAAATTATCACCTTAACATTTACAATAAGGATACTATAGATTTAGATATTTTTTCACGGCTGGCCAATAGTCCGTATAATTTGTAGTCCTTCAGAATAAAAATTCAACCCTTTCATTCAATTTGTTACCATCTCGAATGGGGTTTGTCGTACACTTTAGATTGCATGATTTTTTTTTTTGAAAAATTTTCCACTTTTTCTTCAACAATTTCATATATGTATGTTCCAACAATGCTCATAATAAAGTTACAAAAATTCAAATGAAAGGATTAATTTCAGTCAGAATTTTTTAGTAAATAAAAGTACTTTTCCTTGCATGACGTTGTAGGGGGAAATCCGAATTCAAATGAATTTTTCTGATTATTCTTTTCGCACACGACTAAAACACGCAAAGCAAATATGGAAATTTTCTTATTCAATATTTTATCCTGTATAAATTTTATATAAATATTTTTTTGCAATTTTTCAAAATCCAATTTTAGACAGTGGTTAGTTAATCATTTAAATGGTGGATTATTATATACGTGCAAGTACAGAGTATGCCTTCAAATAGATGTTTTCTTTAGATTACCAAAAACTATTACATTTTCGAAAGGGCAATATGTCCTTAAAATACTCTCCAAAAGTTTTTTTTAGTATGCTATAAGTTCTCAATAAGTTCTATTTGGAAGATAATAAATTGGTCATGTTATACTTTGTAAATCTAGATTCGAATATGAATAGTATCTTCGGAATAGTAGGAGGTTTTTTTCAATAACTATTCGCTTCTTACCTGTTAATTGACCACATGTTACGAGGATCGTTCAATAAATCCTTAGAAGAAGATGGAAAAAAACTGTTTTTAAAAAAATTTTATTTTTATTTTTAAACATAATCTCCTTTTAGCTCTATACACTTTTCCAACCGTTTTTCCAAAATTTTTATACCGTCCAAAAAATAGGATTTCGGAAGTTCTGCAAAATACTCATCCGTTTGAGCAATGACGTCCTCGTTGGAAGTGAACCGTCGTCCGCCAAGCCATTTCTTCAGATTGGGGAAAAGAAAATAGTCACTCGGGGCCAAATCTGGTGAATAAGCGGGATGCTGCAACAATTCCATTCTCAATTCCACAATTTTGGCCATGGAAACAGCGCAGGTGTGCATACGCGTATTGTCCTGATGCAAGAGGATTTTTTTCTTCTTCTCTTTGATTTCCTCGCTCAACCGTTGCAATAACGACGCGTAATACGCTCCTGTTATTGGTTTTCCTTTTTCCAAGTAGTCGATAAAAATGATGCCCTGCGAATCCCAAAAGACCGTGGCCATCACCTTGCCGGCCGATGGCAGAGTTTTTGCCTTCTTCGGAGCCCGTTCACCCTTGAAAATCCACTGTAATGACTGCCTCTTCGTTTCTGAAGTGTAGTAGTGTATCCAGGTTTCGTCCACAGTGACATATCGACGAAGGAATTCGGCAGGATTGCGTTAAAAGAGTGCCAACATAGCCTCAGAGTCCACTACACGATTGCGCTTATTCTCCTCTTAGAGCAAACGCGGCACCCATCTTGCCGAAATTTTTTTCACAGACAACTGTTCATGCAAAATTGAAGCGACTGTACCTTGTGATATGCCCGTGGCCTCAACTAATTCGCGCACTTTAATTCGCCGATCGTTTAAAATCAGATCGTGGATTTTGTCGATGATTTCAGGAGTAGACACCTCAACTGGGCGTCCTGAACGATGTTCATCTTTTTTGGATGAACGGCCACGTTTAAATTCATTCACCCAATTGTAAACCATCGCAAACACAGGTGCAGATGTGCCATGAACTGCATCCAACTCGGCTTTGATTTCTTTCGGGCTTAAGCCTTTCAAATGGAGATGTTTGATGACAGCCCTAAACTCGCTTTTTTCCATTGTTATGCACAAATAAATGTCGTTAACTTTAATCGACGATAGAAATTGACCTACGCTATGAATTGAGCTGAAATTTTGACAGCTCTCCTTTCGTTAATGCTACTTACAAAAAAAACTTTACCGACACTACGAGCGCAATTTCTTGGATTTTCTAAGGACTTATTGAACGACCCTCGTATTAAGTGGATATGCTAAGTTTTTGGCAGATCAGTAATTATTTTAAAATGTTATTCTTTCACTATAAGATATTCGATGTAATGGCTTCATACGAGTATATGAACTTAAATATTTTTGCTGTATATTCATGAATATATTTGGTTTTTCATAATTCCAAAGGAACCTTAAATTTTCGGATAGTATCAACTAAAGTTTTTATCTGGTGCATTGGGTTTTTATACAATAGATACAGGCATTTTTTTGTTTTTGACGGCTACTGATGAGTTTCGCATTATTTGTTTATTTAGCAGAAATTTTTTTTCAATTGAATTAGAACCAAAAAAGTAAGCTTGAATCTTTAACAGCAAAGCTTAAATAAATTAAATTTAGTTGATGAATTTCTGAATTGGAGTTCTGAACTCGTGAAAAAAAATCGTCACTAAATATAATTTTCGTTCTCACCAATGCGTTTGATTATGGCAAATGGCAAAAAATCATGTCTCGCCGATCTTAGTTTCAAATTAAAAGTATAGACATACGAGGTCTGTTCAAAAAATATCGCGACGAGGTGTAGTTAATTTTTGACAGCCGCTATGCTTGCACATGTTTTGGCTCATCTTCTTCTGTCTTCTTCATGGACTCTGTCCGCAACGACCCAAATTTGCTCCAGAGGGTCATAACTGGTGACGAATCATGGGTTTATGGTTATGGCGTGGAAATCAAAGCTCAATCATCCCAATAGGAGCTGTGGCACGAGCCAAGACCGAAAAAAGTGCCAAGTTCGGTCGAATGTGAAGGTTTTGCTAGCAGTTTTCTTCGATTGCAGGGGCGTGGTGCATCATGAGTTCTTGGCACAGGATAGAACGGTTAATAAGGAATATTACCTGCAATCTATACGCAAGTTGCGCCAAGCAATCCGCCAGAAACGCCCGGATTTGTGGAAGAACAAAAATTGGCTTTTGCACCATGATAACGCCCCTGCTCATGCATCGCTGTTTGTGCGCGAATTTTTGGCCAAGAACAACACACTAATAAAGCCGCAGCCACCGTATTCCCCAGATCTGGCCCCCTATGACTTTTTCTTGTTCCCGAAACAGATTCTTTGATTCATTTTTTGGAATGGGCAAAAATTGAAGACGAGCCAAAACACGTGCAAGCAAAGCAGCTGTCAAAAATTAACTGAACATTCAAAATGGACGAACTTATCGGCATAATTGAGAGACATGAGTACCAACATAACACCACAAAAATTGAAAATCGAATATACGTAACCCGCAGAAATTCAACATTCCCGATACTTGAACAGACCTCGTATGTCAAGCCGGTTTTGCGTTAAAAAAAATGTGCTCAGATTGTCTTATATTGACAAATATTTCTAGGCTACCAAAAGGTGCGGGTTCTCATTTTATGACATTTTTTTAAAGAAGTCATTTTATGGCAAAAATTGTTGTCGCGAATTATGCCTTACTTTTGTGTACTCTCTAAACCCACAATTTTCTATGATAATCAAATGTTTTCTAATACAATTTAAGATTTATGTACTTCTCATATAATTTTTATATCATAAATCCTTATAAATAGTCCATATTAGAATCGGACATCTACAATAAAATACATAGTTTTACGATTCCATGTTTTTACTCTTAATTAAATAAATTAATATATTTTTTTACTCTGCAAAAAGCACCATCACAAGAGGCGCCATCTAGACGTCAACCTTATAAATTTTTCAGCCGAAATCACAAAGCACCATCCTTCAAATGATTCCTGTCAAAATTTGACAGCAATCGGTCGATTGGTTCGTGAGATATAGCATTTTGAGTGAAGTAACTTTTGTTATTGAAAAAAAATGGATAAAGACGAATTTCGTGTATTGATTTGTTTAAGGGACCTTTGTTTGTTTGTAAGGTACCTTAGACATGTGCCAGGGGCCACTTCATAGCGCCACGACCGTGAGGCCATTTGGCGACTTCGTAGTACGTGTAGGAATTTGTCTGAGAGAAACTGGTCTCTGGTTAGTAGTATAGAAAGTTGAGAATTTTGTTATATTTTGTGGAGCAGATTTGAATGTTGTAGAAGATTAAATAGGGGACTAGGGAATGGAGTTGTTGGATCGAGGAGCTCCATAATGGGAGGAATCCTGCTCGCAAAGTAGTTCTTGGATTGGTGTTGCCAAAAAGGAAGTTATGGGTAAGAGCAGTATGTCCAATCCGGATTCTGAGGAGCTTTCGCGCCCAGAATTTCGGTATGGATGTTGAATATACTGGTTCTCCAATAAGTCGACAAAAAAGTGTCGCTATTGGTCCAGTTATCGTGGCTGCGGATGGCTAAAGGTGTTAGTTGCCATTCTGTTAGTAGGCGAGGCAGATAGGGAATGACTGCGATCACTGGCCGACGGAGTGTTTCTCCAGCCAACTTCCACAAAATAATTTTAAATGACCGTAAAGTGAAGTTGAGCGAGATAGCTGAGACTCTGAAGATATCGAAAGAGCGTGTTGGACATATCGTGCATGAATATTTGGGCATGCGAAAGCTGTGTGCAAAGTGGGTGCCATGTTAGCTCACTGTGGACCAAAAACAACAACGTGTTGATGATTCTGAGCAGTGTTGGGAGCTGTTCAAGCGCAATTAACCCGAATTTTTGCGTCGATATGTGACAATGGATGAAACATGGCTCCATCACTACACTCCAGAGTCCAATCGACAGTCGGCAGAGTGGAGAGCGAGCGACGAACCGAATCCAAAGCGTGGAAAGACGCAACAGTCGGCTGGCAAGGTGATGGCGTCTGTATTTTGGGATGCGCATGGTATAATATTCATTGACTATCTCCAGAAGGGACAGACGATCAACAGCGACTATTATATAGCGTTATTGGATCGTTTGAAGAAAGAAATCGCTAAGAAACGGCCTCATTTGAAGAAGAAAAAAGTGTTGTTTCACCAAGACAATGCACCGTGTCACAAGTCGATGAAAACGATGGTCAAACTCAATGAATTGGGCTACGAATTGCTTCCCCATCCACCGTATTCTCCAGATCTGGCCCCCAGCGACTTTTTCCTGTTTGTAGACCTCCAGAGAATGCTCGCTGGCAAGAAATTTAAGACCGATGATGAAGTGATTGCCGAAATTGAGGCCTATTTTGAGGCAAAACGGAAAGAGTACTATAAAAATGGTATCGAAAAGTTGGAAGATCACTTTAATCGCTGTATCGCCCTCGAAGGCAACTATGTTGAATAATAAAAATGAATTTTGCACAAAAAAAATATTTTTACTGTGTTACCTTATAAACTTTTCAGCCGAACTGAAAGATTATAAGGTAACACAGTTACCTTATAACGTCAACAAAACACAGTTACCTTATAAACTCAACAAATAATTAGAAAAAGGTAGAACCTTTTTAATTATATTATCAAATAATGCTTATAATTTTCTGGTGTTTTGTAATGAAGTGGGAATACAGCTAAGGATATCCTGTCGTCAAATGGCATTTAGTATCGTAGCGCTAAGAAAGTGAAAATTCAGTAATAAATGATAACAAATTAAAAAAAATACCATATAAATTATATGTAAACTTTGCTTCCATGAACCAAGGAAAACGATTACAATTTTGTGATTTTCTGATTACAAGATGAAAAAACTAAATAGTAAAAGTAAACAGTAGCAGCATGAAAACTATTGTTGTACGAGTATCTAAACAAAATGATCTTAATAATTGGTATAAATAGTAGCACGTATATCGAAGGCGCCATTTATTTTGCAATATATTATAAAGCCAGTCTTTGATCAAATCAAATTGATTCGAATCAAATTGAATCGATTCGTATCGTATCGTATCGAATTGAAACAAAATTTCGCTAAATTATTAGCAGGCCCTTAATTAGAAAAGCATCAACGGTTTTTATGCTAGAAATTTAAGAGCTGCTTTTGATTGTTATTTTGTCTGAATTGAATCTCGAGCCATTCGAATGGACTAATCCAAATGTTAACTTTCTAATCCGATGGAGAAAATTATTGTGTTTACTGATTAAAGGTAGACATCTCGCTAAGTAGTTTGAGATAGGCTGGTAAAAAATTATTTACAATGTTTGTTTTTCGATGAAGAAAATTGTAAACATTTTACGAGTACTCGTATATGGGCTCAATAGAATGGCGAATGCCCTTTTTCGATTGGGATTTTTTCGTTTTAACTTTAATTTCGCCGTAACTTTCCGAAAAAATTTTCATATACATTAATTGTAACAGTAAGTAACTTTACCTTATGTGTAAGAAATAACGTCGAGTAGCATAATTAAATTAAGGGTTTTTATAAATAATCGATTGAAAAAAGGCATAAAAACGATAATTTTTTACTATAAACTTTTGTTCAATTGAGAAGATATAATAAGGAAGAGAAAGTAACATAAATTTCTTGAGGGTACTCATTTTGTATTTTGTTTTAATGAATTTTCTATAACGTACTTTTAATTGAATAGTAAAAATTTTTATTTTAAAGTCAACGTAATTTCTCTCTTTGAGTTAGTATGATTATCTACAAGTATTTATTGGTATATAGATCAGTATTTTCTTTTTAGATTTTTAACATGTTCAAGAAATTGCCTTGAAAGTCAAGAAATCAAACATGAGAATTTTTAAATTTCTTTTACTAAGAAAAATACATAATTTTGCTTTCCGAATTAATTTGAAATTTCCTCTTCAAGAGCAGTAATTTGACTTTTTGAATAATTAACAAAAACACAATAATTGTTCCCAAATCTGTTAATACGAGAGTCATTCAACAAGTACTTAGCCTACAAAAGAAAAACGAAAATTTTGCAAAGGTGGCAATTTATTTTTCCACATAATCTCCTTCAAGCTCGATACACTTGGCCCAGCGATGCTCTAACTTTTTTAACCCGTCCAAAAAATACATTTTCTCGAGGGAAGCAAAATAGGCCTCCGTGGCGACGATGACCTCCTCATTCGACCCAAATCTATTCCCGGCGAGTGATTTTTTCAGGTTTGGAAAAAAAAAGTTGTCACAGGGGGCCAAATCTGGAGAGTACGGTGGATGGGGCAGCAATTCGTAGCGCAATTCGACCAATTTGGCCATGGCGACGGCGGAGGTGTGAGCCGGTGCGTTGTCGTGGTGGAACAGCACTTTTTTCTTCGCAAAGCGGGGCCGCTTTTTCTTCAATTCGACGTCAAATCGGCCCAATAAGTCAGCATAATAGCGCCCCGTGATTGTTTTACCCTTCTCGAAGTAATCGATGTGGATCACACCTTGTGAATCCTAGAAAACGGTGGCCATCACCTTTCCGGCCGATCGAACAGTCTTCGCCTTCTTCGGAGCACGTTCGCCGGGTGAAGTCCACTGTTTCGACTGTTCCTTGGTCTCTGGTGTGTACCAGTGAATCCATGTTTCGTCGACGGTCACGAAACGACGTAAGAACTCCGCTGGATTGCGCTGAAACAGCGACAAACACGTCGCCGATGTGGTCTCACGGTTGCGCTTGTTTTCCGGTGTGAGCAAACGCGGCACCCATCGCGCCGACAGCTTTCTCATGCCCAGTTCTTCGTGTAGAATATGATGCACCGTTCCTACTGCGATGCCCACAGTCTCAGCTATCTCGTGAACCTTCAATCGACGGTCTGCCAACACGAGATCGTGGACTTTTTTAAGTCTCACCATACACATCATCCAAGCGATCTTTGATTTCGCTGCGCGATGATGGAGAAGAGTCACCATACACATCATCCAAGCGATCTTTGATTTCGCTGCGCGTTTTCCCTTCCAAAAACAAGAATCTAATCACCGAACGATATTGTTCTTTTTCCATTTTTGTGCAACCGACCGACACGCTCGCTTTCAAAGGCTCTCAAAACAAAACTAATGAAGGGAATCGACTGAAAGTAGGCTACTAAAAGAATGTACTGCACGATGGTAAATTTCTTTTGTAACAGCAGTTTCATCGGGTGGTGAGGCTAAGTACTTGTTGAATGACCCTCGTAGCCAATAATTTATAATGTCTGACTTTCTGGATAATAGAATAATATAAAAATAAATTACGCCAAATGAATGAATTAAGACTTTGCTTGTTGTTCTCAGTTCAGAATTTCATCAGCAAGTTTTGTTGTTCTCATCTGTTAAATGGCAACAAATTTTATTGCTCAACTACATACTTACAACTTTTGTTGCACAACTACAGTCCGGATGATAGGCTCATATTGAGTATTTTCCCAGATAAAAACCTATTTGCATAAAAGAATTAAGATTTAATATATTATAAAAAAAAAATTATTGAATAGTAATCATTTTCGTTACTTGAATTTTAAATAATTTAATAAAATACCAATTTCAGTTTAAATCCACCAACTGCTGAGTAGTATACTCACAATTGAGTATTCTCATTCCACTTTCTGTTACAAAAATATTTTAATTCAAAATTTCATTTTTGGAGAGTTTCTATCTCTAATTCTACGATTAGACAATTCGAGAAATCCTCGAATTATTTGATTCAAGTGTTCGTCTAATATACGGCCAATAAAACGACCTTTTCTGTGCCGATTACATCATTCCAGTAATGGACGAATTTTGCTTTAGCTCGAACAATTTTTAAGCAGTCATTATACGTGAGCTCGATCAAAGTTCGACCAGTCAGAATTTGATCGAGGTAGGATTTTTTTCTTTATTCATTTGACGTTTGACATTCTTTCCCATTTTCATAAAAGAAATCGTTTTTTTTTTCATTTTTCATTTGGCAATCAAGGAAATGGTAAAATGATATTGTAACAACATAAAATATAATAATAAGTGTATTGAAAAATGGGAAATAGGATAATTGAAAATAATGAAGCAATGAAAAGGAAGTGTAGCAAGATAAGCACAGTCGCAGAGATGTCAACGAAGAACTGCACTGGAAACAGCAACTGGGTGGGAGAAGCCCGGTAAGGACAGTGTATACTGAAAGTTATTGTCGGAACTTCACGGCAGTGATCACTTTGAGCAGAAATTGTACAACAATGTTCACAGTCTTGACAAGGATGATTTCGATCTCCTTTTGGAACTGGTCGCTTCGTTAATCTCCTTTTTGAACTGAGCGTGTCAACGTCGTTGCCATCGATGAACAATACATTTTGCATCATTTTTTTTGTATAAACAACCGACAAATCAAAAACACTAAACAAACAAATTTTGTTTTTTCCAACCGGCAAATCAACGACAAGTTTTAATAAATAAACATTCTTCCCACAAATCACACTGCCAAATTATAAAATTTCAATAATGTTCGAGCTCGTTGCCTAAAATTATCAACCCTCTACAATTTGAAACGAACCAATCGAGCAAATCTCCATATTTTGTTCATTTTGAACATGCTCGAGCGTGGGAAAGGTGTTCGTCCAATATGTTCGAACATATAAATGGACGATTTTTGCTAAAATTCGAGCATTTCTTGAATGGTGTAATTGTAGCTTAAGTGTTTTTTAGTATATCTAAAACTTTGTCATAAAAACTTGGCTCCTTATCAAAAGGATATTATGCTTCTGAAACTTCACAGTAATATACTCGCAAATTGAGTGTGTTTCCACTTCCTATTATAAAAAATTTTTAATTAAAAAATTTATTTTATACAAAAAAAGGCCTTTTTTATTAATACGAGTTTATGTTGTTTGATAGCTTTTTTCTATAATTAACGTAAAGTGGCTTTGGCGTGTTCAAAACAGTGCTGAAGAGTGGTTCCAGACTGTTCCATAGTATTTTAAATAGTTCGATTCCGGAGTGTTCTAGAAGCACGCCGGAGCAACATAAATACGTGCGCTGCTCGCTAGCGAGTGATTTTAGTCAACGCTAGTTAAGTGTTCGATGGATAAATTTAGATCGTAGAAATACAGTGTGATGTGGATATACAACGAAAAAATTCAATTAATTTGTGAAACATAACTAAGTTAAATAGAGAACATCCAAAATAAAAAAAAAAACAGTCTTTTACTCTATCCATTGAATCTACATAAGAACGTAACATATGATAAATTTCTTAGGATTTTATAATTTCTTAATGCTTTTTTTTTTGTTTTACTTAAAAAAAAAACGATTAAAATTTTTCACAGCAATAAAGATAATAAAATTTCCTCTAATAGATGCAAGGATCATTTTAGAAAAAGGATAATTTTTTTCATTCTTTTTAGAAAATAAAGTTAAAAATATCATTTATGAAAATTAAGGTGGAGATGTGAGAATTCTGCTGATAAAAACGTATTCCTTTGTGAATACCGTGGAAGCGAGTGATATTTGTTAGTTTTGTTTTTTCTTTATATTAATTTAAAACTATTCATTATTTATGCGAAAATAATTAAATAGTTTTTTATTCTATCGAACGATGGTGGCAAACATTATCTTGGTATAATTCCTCAGCTGTATTTGTGTAAATAAGCACAAGAAGGTATAGATTTTTTTATTGGATTTAGTCAAAAGCCTATCAACAATATTCTAAAATGGATAATTTTTATGAAAATAATAAAACTAATTTTTATATACCAGTGTAAATTGATATCATAACAGATTCGTTTATAATACGAGGGTCGTTCAATAAGTCCTTAGAAAATCCGAGAAATTGCGTGTCGGTAAAGATTTTTTTTTTGTAAGTAGCATTATCGACAGGAAAGCTGTCAAAATTTCTGCTCGATCCATAGCGTAGGTCAATTTCTATCGTCGATTAAAATTAACGACATTTATTTGTGCATAACAATGGAAAAAAGCGAGTTTAGGGCTGTCATCAAACATCTCCATTTGAAGGGCTTAAGCCCGAAAGAAATCAAAGCCGAGTTGGATGCAGTTCATGGCACATCTGCACCTGTGTTTGCGACGGTTTGCAATTGGGTGAATGAATTTAAACGTGGCCGTTCATCCACAAAAGATGAACATCGTTCAGGACGCCCAGTTGAGGTGTCTACTCCTGAAATCATCGACAAAATCCACGATCTGATTTTAAACGACCGGCGAATTAAAGTACCCGAATTAGTTGAGGCAACGGGCATATCACAAGGTACAGTCGCTTCAATTTTGCATGAAAAATTGTCTGTGAAAAAAATTTCGGCAAGATGGGTGCCGCGTTTGCTGTCAGAGGAGAATAAGCGCAATCGTGTAGTGGACTCTGAGGCTATGTTGGCACTCTTTCATCGCAATCCTGCCGAATTCCTTCGTCGATATGTCACTGTGGACGAAACCTGGATACACTACTACACTCCAGAAACGAAGAGACAGTCATCACAGTGGATTTTCAAGGGTGAACGGGCTCCGAAGAAGGCAAAAACTGTGCCATCGGCCGACAAGGTGATGGCCACGGTCTTTTGGGATTCGCAGGGCATCATTTTTATCGACTACTTGGAAAAAGGAAAAACAATAACAGGAGCGTATTACGCGTCGTTATTGCAACGGTTGAGTGAGGAAATCAAAGAGAAGAAGAAAAAAATCCTCTTGCATCAGGACAATGCGCGTGTGCACACCTGCGCTGTTTCCATGGCCAAAATTGTGGAATTGGGAATGGAATTGTTGCAGCATCCCGCTTATTCACCAGATTTGGCCCCGAGTGACTATTTTCTTTTCCCCAATCTGAAGAAATGGCTTGGCGGACGACGGTTCACTTCCAACGAGGACGTCATTGCTCAAACGGATGAGTATTTTGCAGAACTTCCGAAATCCTATTTTTTGGACGGGATAAAAATTTTGGAAAAATGGTTAGAAAAGTGTATAGAGCTAAAAGGAGAATATGTTGAAAAAGAATTTTTTTTTTTTTATTTTTAAAAACAGTTTTTTTCCATCTTTTCATAAGGACTTATTGAACGACCCTCGTAACTCCCTTGCATGACTCATCGTGGTTGGAAAAATTTCAATTTGGATGGTTTTAAATAACATAAAATCGCTTAAATATTTTGTTTGTAACATTTCATCAACAATTATGTATTCCGCCTAGTCTAACTCCACATCGCCTCTAGATTGGTTGGAGTTTTGGTAAAATCCATTTAGTTTGTACTCTTAAATATTCGACTAAATCGCTTAACCTATGACCATAATTGTATGGAATTTAGTTACGTGCATACTCAGTCTTTTGATCGCTATAGGAAGAGATTAAAAAAATCTGATTAATTTCTTTGAGTCCTTAAAAAAACCATTCAAACATCTTAAATTTAATCTATGCTTAAGGAAAATAAATGTTCGTGTGCATACATACACGTATACTCGTATAAAAGCCGTGTCACTGTTCACTTTGTTCTCTTTCTTTTCTCCAACAGGCCGTAATTTTTTTCCCCACAAATAAAATGCATCGTAATGATTACCTGATAATAAGTAGTTGTTATTATGTACATACGTAAATTTTACTCGTTACTGTGAGTACAGACATAGATAGTCGCCAGTTCCATTTAACGATTTACTAATGGTCTCATAAAGGGCATCATCCATCCACCATAGAAGTGGAAGACGTGCGATTTGAACCTTTATTTGTATTTGATAGTTGTCGGATACGATTGATGCAAAAAAAAAAAAAATGATAATAAGTAAATAACAAACATCAATAGTATTGGGCTTATCTGTGAGGTAGGTGAAAGGGGAAATGAGATGAATACTAGCTCATCTAATTTTTTTCACAATAGAGACAAGCAAGGAAAGTACCTGTAACATAGTCTTACCTGTGCCTATTGAATTATACGAGCAGGTATGAGTATGATTGGGACTAGATAAAAAGACGGCCACTAGAAGGCTCATGATGGCATATTTTTTTCTGACTGCATTTTCTTGAGAACTCTAAATTGTTTAAGCTGGATGGACGTAAATGTATATGGAGATGTGTACTTACCTGGCCCTATTGTTATACCAACTATTCCATACACATATTTACTGGTGTTTACATACCCTGGACCTATTGAATATGTTCAGAAAGGGTCCAAGTAACAAAGTACGATCTCATTTTACATGCTGGCGATGAGAAAGAGGACAAAACTGGTAGGCTAGCTATGCCTGAACATATGGAAGTGGTGGTGATATGTTAGTTTACTCGCAGATAGCAGTGATTGTACTGATGTTATTATGAGGATGGTACTGATGGTAGTCATCTCTTTTTGGATCGCTGCTTGGCTTATCGGTGCTGTAAAATCATTAGACTGGAAACTCTTCAGTTTTGGCCTGAACCGATCTGATCAACCGACCACCGACTTATTTTCCTTATTGTTTATTTGTTTGTTGTCAGTCTCTGTTATTATGATCATCGGTTTGGTTTTTATTTAATTTTATTTATTATATTTCTTAAAGACAAATATCTCCTATGGTTTGTGTTTATATTATGATGGTTGCTTTAACGAAAATTTCTGAGTTCATTTTTAGGGATATTTTTTTTTATGGCCTGGCACCAATTGATCTACTTTAGATTTTTGGTTCGCTCTTTAAACAAGCAATCGTTTGTGTTTTACATGGTTTTCTAATATCAAATTACAAGACAAATTTTAATAGTTTGCTTATATACCATATACCAAATTACAGTGTAGAGACTTTAAAATTTCACCTTTTACTATACTCGTAAATCTCTGGATATCGTTAATTTTATGTAAGTAAAAAAATGTGCTTATTTTTGTTTAGTTATTTATTTATATAGTCGAATATTTTAGGGATTTTTTAAAATAATTTTACGGGAAGGACTGTAAATTTGAATTTTATTTAATTTATGCAGGATAAACACTGTAGCCCAAAAGTATGCGACCACATTGAGAACTTATAAATTTTTTGTTAAAATCTTAATGAATCGGCAAAACTTATGTTATTTCTTTGCATATAGAATAAATAATAGTTTAGAAATTTAATTATTTTCTAAAATATAAGTGGTAATTTCCATTCATATCCTTTTTTTTTGCCATCATAGGCCAAGTACAATTATTAATTTTATGCCCATGTTTGTGACAGATGAAGGCTAAATATTAAATTTTTATGATGGATGTTGTTTCAGGAAGTACTCTAAGGTATTTTTTTTCCATGGTTAAATATTATTCGGAATGGATATTGAAAGATTTATTTATTTATCTAAAATTGCAACTCAAATTCTCTTCGGCTTAAAAAAAACATGGAAAAAATTGAAGAAATGAGTGTAAAAGTTTGGTATGCTATAATTACTTTATTTAACGACGGTAAATCTATACTTTTATGCATGAGTTAAAGGTAAAATTTCCCTTTTTTTAGCACGTTTGACAGTTTGATATTTGCGCGATTACGTACTCATTTGGTAGTTAAAAGAGCTTGTGCATATTCGTCGCAAACAAAGATTGTGTATTACACGATCAGTTTAATCATAGTGCAATCACTTGCTTGAACATCTACAAGAATACAAGAATAATTAAATGTTTTTATTGGTGAATTTTTTAGTTGGTCGCTGCTGGTTTTATTTTATTTATTTTGTATAAATAATGTTTTCACATTCATTTATTTATTTTGATTATTTCAATTCGTTAATTTATTTTAGTAAGCATATTATATTATTTATTTGAACACTTTATTTATTATTAATTTCAAAATTAATATTTCATGTTTTACTGCCACTGTCAATTTATTAAACTTATTTTTTAAATTTTTTGCTATACACCTCATTACAATAGTTTTTGGTACTTTTTTGTAAATTTTAATCAGGAAATCTGATTTTTAAATTTTAATCAGGCAGGTATTTTTTTTTTTTAAATTTTTATCACGCATTAAGAAATTTGCATTTATTAAAAAGTCATAAATTTAATAAAATTTATCATATATAAAATAAATACGAATGAATGAATATGCAGATACAGAGTAAATATAGGAACTGTCAAATGTCAAAATAAACGACGAGTTCGCAACCTTAGATTAAAGAATACCTGGATAGGCCCCTACCGTATATGTATACGCATTTTAGTGTAAGAATTTTTACGAAGGGGATATGACTGTCAAAAATTTTTTATGTAGACATGACACCCACTGCCATCTATGTGTCGTAATCGAAATTTATTTATTTCACTTATTGGAAACAAAAATACAATTTAAATACAACGATAGGTCGTTTTAATTTTTTGCATAATCTTTTGATACAAAATGGAATTCTATTTTAGGTTTTATTATACATTTCGTAAATATCAATCAAATATTGTATAAACCGCCTCAATTTTGTAGACTTTCGGAGAGTTTTAAAACTTTAATTCTCCATGAAAGTGGAGACTTAGGGGATAGCTTTGTCATTTCTGAAATTGTTATTTGGTCACATAAAAAAGTGATATTTAAAGTGTAGTTTGTATCTATTTTCAAGTATTTACGAAAAAGTAAGTATTTTTATAAATAGTTATATTGTTGTTAGAACTAAATACGAATTTTTTATTTCAGAAAATGAAGTGTTTCGCCGTATCTGTTGTATTGCATGTGTGTGCGTTCTACGAATGTATTACCACAAAATTCGGTCAGAATTCTGACCCAGTTCTTCTTTAATCTAAGTTCGCAACGATTAACATAAACGACATACGAGCACACACACGATTAAATCGTTTATAGGTTCGCTCAATTTCCCCTTCTCCTTGCTTGCCAAGGGCAAAAATTGCTTGCTAATGCGCAAACATCGTGCACATGCACGATCAGTGTAATATATCGGCAAGCTGTTCGTTGGTAGAATTAAACAATTTGACAGCGAATCATTTACAGGGAAAAAAATCGTGCGTTATACACAGATATAAAATTTCAAAGAGTTATGTTCATAGAAATCGGTTCGAATTAAATAAATTCGGTCCGAATTAAATAAATGCCATGCAAAAACAATTTCTATAATAACTATTTGAGAGCTCTGCTAGTCTTTTATGCGCGTGTCGTTTATGCTACCATTACTTTTAAAATAAAAGAATAGATTGGTTGTGTATTATTTTATTAAAACAAGAATGCTGAAAATATAAAAATGTACTCAAGGCGAATGAGTTAAAGTTCCAGATATTTAGGTTTAAAAAGAAATTGTATTTTCTCCAAGGAGGACTTGTGGAACATCCTTTAGCAATTCTGGAATAGCATTTGGAAGGAAACGATAAAAAAACAGCACGAACGAATGCTTTAAATCTCATAAGCTACGAGAGTCGTTCAATAAGTCCTTAGAAAAAGATGGAAGAAAACTGTTTTTAAAAAAAAAATTTTTATTTTTCCAACTGTTTTTCCAAAATTTTTATCCCGTCCAAAAAATAGGATTTCGGAAGTTCTGCAAAATACTCATCCGTTTGAGCAATGACGTCCTCGTTGGAAGTGAACCGTCGTCCGCCAAGCCATTTCTTCAGATTGGGGAAAAGAAAATAGTCACTCGGGGCCAAATCTGGTGAATAAGCGGGATGCTGCAACAATTCCATTCTCAATTCCACAATTTTGGCCATGGAAACAGCGTAGGTGTGCACACGCGCATTGTCCTGATGCAAGAGGATTTTTTTCTTCTTCAGATGGGGGCGTTTCTCTTTGATTACCTCGCTCAACCGTTGCAATAACGACGCGTAATACGCTCCTGTTATAGTTTTTCCTTTTTTCAAGTAGTCGATAAAAATGATGTCCTGCGAATCCCAAAAGACCGTGGCCATCACCTTGCCGGCCGATGGCACAGTTTTTGCCTTCTTCGGAGCCCGTTCACCCTTGAAAATCCACTGCGATGACTGTCTCTTCGTTTCTGGAGTGTAGTAGTATATCCAGGTTTCGTCCACAGTGACATATCGACGAAGGAATTCGGCAGGATTGCGATGAAAGAGTGCCAACATAGCCTCAGAGTCCACTACGCGATTGCGCTTATTCTCCTCTAAGAGTAAACGCGGCACCCATCTTGCCGAAATTTTTTTCACAGACAATTTTTCATGCAAAATTGAAGCGACTGTACGTTGTGATATGCCAGTGGCCTCAACTAATTCGCGCACTTTAATTCGCCGATCGTTCAAAATCAGATCGTAAATTTTGTCGATGATTTCAGGAGTAGACACCTCAACTGGGCGTTCTGAACGATGTTCATCTTTTGTGGATGAACGGCCACGTTTAAATTCATTCGCCCAATTGTAAACCGTCGCAAACACAGGTGCAGATGTGCCATGAACTGCATCCAACTCGGCTTTGATTTCTTTCGGACTTAAGCCTTTCAAATGGAGATGTTTGATGACAGCCCTAAACTCGCTTTTTTCCATTGTTATGCACAGATAAATGTCGTTAACTTTAATCGACGATAGAAATTGACCTACGCTATGGATCGAGCTGAAATTTTGACAGCTTTCCTGTCGATAATGCTACTTACAAAAAATACTACGTGTGCAATTTCTCGGATTTTCTAAGGACTTATTGAACGATAAGTTCCTTATCTCGTATGATCAAATAATTTTTTTTTTCATCTTTAAATTCAAAATTGATGTAGTGTATAAAAAATAATGTATTTTTCGCTTGTTTTATTTAATTTTCCTCTTAAAACCAAAGTGTTCGCATACTTATGGCCTTCACTGTATTTAGCACTTCGCCGTTTTTCATATGAAAATTGGATAAAATCAGTTCAGAGAAATTTTCGATTCAAATCAATTCAACTGAATCATATTCTATGAATTTTACGGAATGTTACGTCCTATATCGGAATTATACAACAATATAGGAGTTATTTAATAATTCTGTTGTTACAATTTTTAGTTTATTAGATAAAGCATATCAATTTGAATCTTAATCTGTAAGAATTTTATCAGGATTTGCAAATGGAAAAAAAAATTCGGAACTCAAAACTTTATTCATCATCATAAATCCATTATGCAATTATTTTAACGTTCTATATATCTTCGATCGGTATGCATGAATTTATTGGTTCTCTATTCTTTTCAAGTTATAATAATAATAAGTTAATTCTAAACTTGACTTCATCAAAATTCAATCATTTTCAAAATCTGTTGAGCGAATATATTTTGTTTTTTAAAATAAAAATTGTATTTTTATGTCAATAACCATTACGTAATATTCTCAAGGAGTACATAATATTTTCAATAAACAATTTTACACTAAACACATTGACTACGAATTTCTATCGTCAGTTAAATTTAAGATTTTTTGTATGCAGTTATTAGTAATAATTTTAATATTGAAAATCTCCAATTAAATATTAATAATAATAATAATTACTTTTACTTTATAATCCTGTGGCCTTACTAGACTGATTGTTTTGAAATATTCATATTTACAAAATATTCATATTTCGCCGAAATAATTGACTTATTTTGAATATTTTCAGATAATAACGTTTTGCGAACATTATCAATTAATGAACTTTGAGAAATTCGAAATAATTTTCTATCTGTTAGAAGAGTACTTAATGGAACATTGATTTTATATTTCATTAATTTTCTAGTTCAATACGATTTATTCTCAACCCTATTGGAATATTTAGTTATTTCACAGTCTATAAAATATTCCATATATTTTGAATATCCCTTTTTTCATATTCAAGCTTTAATAATAAAGCTTTTTCAATATATATATGATTTACCCTGAAAAATTTAGATAGAGAAAATAACATTTACTCTTAATAATCGTTTCGATTATATTCTTTCTTTTATCGAAGTTATTTTCAAATAGCCTGGATTAATTTCCGAATCAAATCTAAAGTATATACTAATATTATAACATTTTCAACTGTTTTATTATTTAATCCTTTAGTTTTAACTAGCATATCCTCCATTTGATATCATCCAATAATAGCAATCCGATCAAATATCTTCCAGCAATTATTATATTTTCCTCTATTTGAATGAATATCTATAATCAAAAGAAATATCAAAATGAAATGAACAGGAAATAAGGGTATTTGGAATTATATTTACATTACAGAATATTTAAAATCCAAAAAGTTCATTTTAATATTATAGTTTACCGATTGGAAAGTTAATTGTTTTTGTTGAAATTGTATGGTTAAGTAAGTCCATAAATATTTAATACTGTAAATAAATCGAGTTCGGATAATTTTGATGCTATAGCAGAAAGGATTATTTTGTAGTAGTTTAACCGACTAATTTTTCATATGCTATTTATTTTCTGACTTAGTGAAGTTTAAAATGTTTAATAAAGAAAACAAAAATAAAAAAATATTCAATCGAATAAATACTAAAATGAGAAATATTTTTCATAAATTTTACATCCATCCTGTCTAACCTGTTACACTGATAAACTCCTTTTTTTATACTGTTTCAATTCTGTTGTACTCCAAAATAAATTCCGACATTTTCATAGATTTTATAAGACTATGAAATTAAACTAAAAGCAACTTTATATATAATATTTTACAAAAACAAAACAAAAAACAAAAAATGTATAAAACAACTTATTAATTATAATAATTTTATTCACACAAATTTATCTTCTTTACTGGTATTCTCATAGAAATCAATATTATTATCCTGTTAAATTAGCTATAAACAAGTCTTCTCTATGTACTCTCAATAAACTATAAAAGCTTTTAAAGATGATGTGCACACAACTCAATTCCTTTGAATAAATTTTATCTTAGCAGCATGCCATTTTATAGTAATTAAAAGAAGGTCCTTTGGTGAATGAGTAATATGGTGAACTCACTCACATATATAAGATTAGTGGGTGATCTGTATGAATCTTAACATCGCTCAAATAAGTCTTGTTTATTCTAGAAAATCGACAAAGAATATAACATAGTATAGACTTGTGCATTACAACAAAAGGACATTCATCTTTTTGGTCTTTAATTTAATTAGTTGTCATGATTTTGTTCCGAGGATATTCTTCACGTATTGTCCAAAAAAATTACTTTTTCCGTTCGACTGTGTAGTCAATAATTATGTTAACGTTGTTGCTATTGACAATAGCATGTAAAGTGATATTATTGGTTGACAACGAAAGACCTGTGATCTATTCACGTTTTTGCTGGATTCCTACATCAACCCTGCTTGAAGGATTCAATATCCATTTGGAAATACATTAGGAAGAAAGGAAATTTAGGAATTGTTCTTGCTAAAAGTTTGTCAAAAAGTTTTTGAAATGTCATTCGTACGAAGATGACTATAGTAAATTGCAAGGACTTCTACTTAGGAACTGATTAAATTTATTATTTTGCCAAGAAACTTTCCATGTCATATCAGTGTCATAAATGTCAAGGATTTCTTTTCTGTGAGGTCATTATCTCATCATATATATTTGTGTATGAAAATAAGGAAGTTGACGGTATTTTACGTATACCAAAGTAGAAAAAGACTATTCTAAGACTATAGTAAGCTAAATTACAAGTAATCCTAAAAGTGAATAGATTCGAAATAGAATAAAAAAAAATATTTACCTTAAAGAAAACAAATTTAGTATAAGGAAGTAAATTTACTAGAATAGAATAGAAAATTGATTTTCATCGTTTCTTTAACGGATAAAAATATTTTTTTTTGCAAATAAAGAAAAATTTGCTTAAGAAAGTTTGTTTAGAACCTAAAAAATATCTGAATTTACCACCAATAGCCCATTACTAATAATAAATCTAATTTAACGGAAATGATCACTCCATTTTTTGGATGGTATTAATTTTTTTTTTATAGTAATTACCTAAGCTGGTCAACTATTTGGGTCCATAAAGTGATTATTTAAAACGGTCTTATGGCGATTTTAGATTTAACAGCTGCATAAGGGCTGCTCATCGTATGGTACTCGTATTTAGTGGTTAAGATAATCGTTAGTATTTTAGGTAAAGAGTCGAACAGTAGCAAGGGAGGATATAGGAATCAGGTCCAGAAAAAATGAAAGAAAATCCAGGAAAAGGAAATAAGAGCGCTTGTATCAGAAACATATGGTCGATGTCTATAGACACCGCCCCCGTTTTGGTGTTCGTACTCAATAATAAAAAGGAATCACCGCCTCGGGAACATTGTCTGTAAACGGAAAAGAATATGCTGGAGTGCAACATGGCATCTCGAATTCCCTGGGATCGTTCTTTGGTAATTTCGATACCGTAAATAACCGTTAATTTTGAACGGTCCTGTTTACTGTTGTTGTCTTTTATTTACCACCATTATCCGGCTTATAGGTGCTCTGTTAGTGCATTTTATAGGGCGACTTTAAATATAAACTATTTTCGTCCCTATTTATATCTGGTCGGATGTTTAGTTCAGTATAGTAGTTTTGTATATTAAGATGTACCGTCCATGAATGAATTTTGGGTAGTCGACTTAATTGGTTCTAGTTAGCGATTTATTTGTTTTGCGATACTTTGTGATTTCCTTGTTCGTTTTCATCATTGGCTAAACACTATTGACTGTTATCGAAATTGGTAAAATTGATTCCCATCATTTACAAAGATTATCTAGTTTTGCTTGCAAAACATGGACTCGGGAGAATTTCGAGAAATTAAGAAATACCATGTTTACAAGAACACCAACTTTCGATAACGAAAATGAGCGGAGGAATGTGGAGTCGAATGTTTATTCGGAAAGCCCGAAATTCTCTGTAAAAACAGCTGTACGGAAATCGATGAATTTTTGTATGCAAGAATGAAGTTTCGATGAAGGTTTGAAGAATGAATGCAGGCAGACGAGTCATATCAGGACGGTTGGGGTAGGGTGAGGTGATAGCTGAACACGCTATAATGATAATAGTTCTATTATAATATTCAAAAGGGACTAGATTGCTTTGCGTTTCCTCTCGATTTATGATTTTGTAATTAAATGTAAACAAGACAAGATGTAAACAAATACAGTTCCTGATATTGTACCTTTTTTCAAGATTGTTAAGTCCTCACCAATAGGAAAATAATTTTTGGGCATTTGGTATTTTTTCAGTTTTTCTCTTCTACAACGACAAGATGTGTAATCGAATCCTGTTGGTTAGTTGCTGTCCGAGCTTTGTGGACAAACGATAGCAAACAATCACATAAATCATAATGGAGTTTTTGTGACAGGAAATTTTTTTGGGGGAATTTTTTTCTGAATTATTTTTCTCTCTTATTGGACACAGTTATCAAATTACCGATCTGCCCTTATATTGTGACACATTATTGTCATATAGTATACTGCCCGTCCACTATCTCTGCAAATATTGTTCATATAATAGAAAAGAGATGAGCCCTCATTGAATAAATGTACGAGAACGCAATAGAGTACGTTTTGTAAATTCAATAATCGTTTACATGAAAAAAAAACGACTGATAAATATTTTTTTTTTATTTATTTTAAATGATATCTACAACTACTTATGCTAGTAACAAGCAGATTTTTTCCGGGAATATACAAGGACATGAAGATTTTTTACGGGAATATACAAGGACATGAAGATTTTAAAGAATCTCTCGGCCATCGCCGTTTTAAACGTCGATGGTTGTATACTGGAAGGGTGGGAGTGAAAAGTTCCCTTCCTAAAGGATTAGGGTGGAAGAATAGGTGGGAATGGAATTTTTTATATCGGGAGATGCAAAGTTCAAGAACAAATGGAACATTAAGGTCACGGTGGATAACAGTGTTTCGCACATAAAAGGGGGCATTGACAATTTTACGAAGGATTTGGGATTGTAGGGATTGGATTGGAAGGGAGTTGGAATGCTTAGTCGCATATATATATATATATATATGTCCATATTGGTTTCAGAACCGTATTGTATAATAATAGTTTACTTGTTGTTGTAAGTTTTGATTTACTGTCTAGGAGACGTAATAATTGTTTGTATCGTCCGTTAAGTTCACGTCTTTTAGTTTTCGTATGAAGGTTCCAGGTTAACCGTTTGTCGAATATAAGTCCAAGGTAACGTACGCTATTTTTTTGTGGAATAATACTGCCGTTTAGGGTTATATCGGGAATTTGTTCTCGGCAGAGTGTGAAAGTTACATGAGCAGATTTTTGCTCATTTACCTTCACTCTCCACCTTTTGAACCAAGTTTCTTAGGAGTGGATATGGTTCTGTAGGATACTAATGGCTGTGGAAGGATCTTTGTGATGTGTCAGGATGGCTGTATCGTCAGCATATGTTGCGGTTAGGATGTTGTTGTGGCAAGGAATGTCATGGGTATAAATGTTATATAGGATAGGACCTAGGATACTTCCTTGAGGGACACCGGCGGAAATTGGATAAATGTCAGAGTACTCAATATTTTCAGCTACCTGAAAATATCGGTCTGAGAGATAAAATTTAAGGATGTGAAAATAACTCGAGGGTAGGACTCGCTGCAACTTCCAAAGCAATCCAGGGTGCCATACACGGTCGAAAGCATGCGAAATGTCAAGAAACACTCCTGGGCAGTATTCCTTTCGCTCTAGCGAACACGCTATGTAGTCGACTACGCGATGACACTGCTGGATAGCAGGGTCGGTGGACTCATGCGAAATGTCAAGAAACACTCCTGGGCAGTATTCCTTTCGCTCTAGCGAACAACCTATGTAGTCGACTACGCGATGACACTGAACTCGACGAAGGGTCGGTGGACTCATCGGCTGATCCCACATGTTACCAAATGGGTCACTCGCCTGCACGGGGAAGTCGGGTATTACATCACCCAACTCTTGACTGGGCATGGATGCTTTCGGGCATACTTGCACAGATTCAAGAGAACTGACTCCCCAAACTGTCATCATTGCCGCGATGTGGTCGAAGAAGCAGAACACGTGTTCTTCCAGTGCCCCCTCTATGAGGAGACGCGGGTGGAGCTGGAGAGAAATCCGGAGCGTTCTATCAGTCCAGAAAATATAGTGGAGTGCATGCTGAAGAGGCAATCGGCTTGGAACAGAATTGCAGAGTACGCGGAATCCATTATCAAGGATCTCCACACAACGTACGAAGAATAGGCCGCGAGGCATCATAACATCGAGACAGCATCAAACAAGAACGCCCCGGCGAAGTAGTATTTACAAAGAGTGCCGCCGGGGAACCATCGTTCCGGGAGCAAGATCAGAGGTGCAGGTTAGGTTTTAGCGAGGTAAAAATCCCGCATAACTCACCTGGCAGGAAAAACTTCCAGGCGAGTACCTTTTGAAGGTTTCCCCCTGTACCTCATTAATCTAAACAGAAAAAAAAAAGTGGAATGCTCACGTCGAAATCCAAACTGATGCTGAGGAATGACACCCTTGGTTTCAAAAATGGGATAAAGGCGTTTTAGGATTAATTTTTCTAGGATTTTTGATAACATGGGAAGGAGGCTTATAGGTCTATATGAGGTAGAAAGATTTTTGGGCTTATTGGGTTTTGGGATCTTCTTAATTATGGAAAACTTTCACAGGGAAGGAAAAAATGATGTGCGGAGGATACTATTATAAATATAGGTTATAAGGACGAGGGTTTTTTTGGAAATTTGTTTCAGGATTTCTGAAGTTATTAGGTCATATCCTGGGGCTTTTTTATTGGAAAGGTGTTCTATTGTGAATTTAACTTCGGAAGGAGTGAAAAACTTAGGAGGTGGACTTATGGGCAACTGAGTTGATATTTGTCGGAATATTTGTTCTGCATGCAGAATGTCTTGGACATCTTCGTGAGGTTTAAAGATGTTTTCTAAGTGTTTGCCGAAGATGTCGGCTTTCTGTTTATCTGTTTTTGCCCAGGTTCCGTCGGTATTCCGGAGCGGGTGTGTAGCTGTTTTGTATTTGAGAATTTAGGATAAATATTTAAAAAAAAAATATTTATCCGTCATTTTTTCCCTTATAAATGTCATATTAATAAATATTGATTTGATTGGACAGGAGTAGAAATTTGTTCTTTTGATGCATTTATTTAAGGAATATTTTTTTTTTTATAAAATTCCTTATTTATATTACTCATGTTCCTGATATATTAAACCTTTAATTTAAGAGATGAGATTGTGCATATTTTCTTTTTTTTGCTAAATTATATATTTATTTCTTAGTGAAGTAGAGTAATCAAAAATATTCCTTATACTACATTTTGCATATGAAAATATTTGTCTTACAAATTTGCCTCCTGCTGTGTTTAGGATTTTTCTGAGTTCATAATTACAGAGGTTGTGGATTACTTTTCGATTTTTATCGCAAATAAATATGTTATGCCCTAGTGTGTTAGTGGCTTTGACTCTTTGGATTGTCAACAAATTTGACAAATACGTAAGTTGTATGTTATGTGCAACTTCTGGCCGAAACTTATTCTACACTTTGATTCAGTCTACATAGGATGAAGTTTTTTTTTAATAACTTTCAAATCAAATACAATTTTATAAATTATAATGTATGAAATATGATGTCGGTAAAATGCCCACCTCTGGTCGCGGTGCAAAGGCGAGCGCTTTTAAGCAAATTTTTCATAATTCGAATATTGTCCTTAAGTATCGAAATTGTGGTTGGTTTGCTAATATACTCCTTTTACCTTAAGTACCCCATACGACAAAATCAGGAGGGTTCTAATCAGGGGATGGTGGGAGCCAGTCGATATCACCTCTTTTTGACATTATTCGGCCGGGAAAAATTTCTCTCAAAATTTGTATCGTAGCAGGTCTGTGTACCGTCTTGTTGGAACCACATGTCCTGGAACCCTAATTAATTAAATTCGCGATTACCAGTAACTGTTACGCCATTGGCTCCAGCATCATCAATGATACCGCCAGCTCAAATGCCGCACCATACAGTTACTCTACGAGGGTATAGTGATGTTTAGTGTATTAATTGAAGCGTTTTCAGTACCACAATAGTGGCTATTCTCTTTATTAACAAAGTCAGCCAAGGCGAAGTGTGCTTCGTCACTCATAATGATTTTTTGCCAAAAATGGTGGTCGTCTATACCGAGCTGCAAAAATCGAGCACTCCAGTCCGCCGCCGTTCATGGTCGTTTGCCTGCAGTTGTTGTGTCAAATTGAATTTTATTCGAGTAAAAAAGCAAATCTTTTTTGAGAATTTTTAACAAACATAATGGAGATGTTCCCAATTCTGGTACGCGGCGCCGATGAGAGGTATTCGGACATTCAGCAACTCTCTGCCTCACTGCATCAATCTTTTCAGGTGTACAGACGTCCTGGATTTGCGCTGTGGTCTTTCAACTAGCATTCCTAATTTGTTCTTAGCTGCTTAGCTTACGCCATCCTTTTATCGAAGGCAGGGCCGAGCCCGTCGTTTGGAACCATAAATAACACCACTACCAGGTGTATAAGCTTAAATCCGCTGTTTTTAGTCAAAAAAAAACAAATGTTTTTTTTTCATAGAAAGCAAAAACAAATTTATTTAAAGTACTTGCCCTCGCTAGCTACACATTTTTCCCATCTCTCGGGTAATTTGTGGATACCATGCCAAAAAAATTCCTTCTCTTTCGAGGCAAACCACTCATTAAGCCATTTTCGGACGTCTTCGTAAGAATCGAAGTGCTGCTCAGCGAGCGCGTGGCCCATCGACGAAAACAGGTGGTAGTTGGAAGGGGCCAGGTCTGATGAATAAGCGGGATGGGGTAGCACCTCCCAGTTGATTGTCTCCAAGTAGTTTCGGACTATTTTTGACGTGTGCGATGGCACGTTGTCGTAGAGGAAAATTAGCTTGTTATGTCTTTGTTGATAATCCATCCTTTTTTCACACAGAGCACGGTACAATTTGATCAGTGGTTGGTGGTATCATAGTAGACGATACCCTACTGATCCCACCAATCGCATAGCATCGTCTTCCGTCCGAAGAGATTTGGCCTTGGGGAAGATGTTGATGGTTGGCCGGGATGAACCCACGATTTCTTGAGTTTAGAATTCTCGAAATATATCCAGTTTTCATCGCCTGTCACCATCCGATTCAGGAACGACTTTCTTTTTTTCAGGAACAAAACCAATCTCGGCACGTTGTTTTCTCGGCACGTTGAATTTCAATCAACTAATTGTGCTGTGTATGTGTTCCGAACCCAAAAAATTCTATATGCTCATTTATTGATGTTAGTGGATGAGAACCGATTTGAAAGTAAATTTTTTTAATGAAAAGTTGAAAATTCTCGCTTTAAAATAAGTTCTTACGCGAGCGCGTTTAGCAAAAGTGTCTAGTTGGGAAGTTTAAGGGTATGATATGGAATCGTATAAACTCGCCCTTGCACATTGAAAGTCCAGTCCATCGCAGCCTATTTAGGTAACAATCCTTCGTACCATCGTTAATAGGTTGCAGAATTTTAGAGGGCCAAAAATTTGTTGGAAGATAATTTTCTTGAAATGCAGCTGAGAGTTCACAATGGTAAAACTTACGTTTCGCCTAGTGAAAGTTTCGATGTCAAGGTCAACTTATTCTAGCGACATAATTTAGATAAACTCTGCTGAAGTATACTCTGCCGATTTCTTCTTCCATGTTGTAAAAGCTAGTATACTTGATACCAAGTAGGAAAACGATTTTAATCTTTCGCAGCTGTATCTTCGACATCGACACTACCTACGGCCTCCATTGTTTTTCCTTCCATGACTTGGCAAATGCCTCCCGTATTCATTAGCTTTGTGCTAAACCTGAAATTTTTGCCCATTATCCCCCGCACTATTTTATTATCTGTGTTATTATTGGGGCTTGTAAAAGTACACTTCTACAGGCTTTTAATAATAATACAATTTCTATTATGTAAATTAAAGGTTTCTATTGATCTCTTTAGTTGAGATATTGTTCATTTTTTAACAAATCCTTCAAACGTTTTTGATTGGAATTTGTATTCGTTTATTTGAATTTTACTGTTTTGCAATCAATTTGCATTCAATTAGAGAAATCTCATTAAAAAGGAGGAAGCAAAAATCGATTTTTTTTCCAAAGAAGATTCTCATTTTAAAAGCATTTTGAAAGTTTTATCAAAGAAAAAAGTAATTTAAAACAAACAGAGGAAATTTATTAATGTATAAGTATTTTCTAAGATTCAAAATGACTACGAGGGTCATTCAACAAGTACTTAGCCTACAAAAGAAAAACGAAAATTTTGCAAAGGTGGCAATTTATTTTTCCACATAATCTCCTTCAAGCTCGATACACTTGGCCCAGCGATGCTCAAACTTTTTTAACCCGTCCAAAAAATACATTTTCTCGAGGGAAGCAAAATAGGCCTCCGTGGCGACAATGACCTCCTCATTCGACCCAAATCTATTCCCGGCGAGTGATTTTTTCAGGTTTGGAAACAAAAAGTAGTCACAGGGGGCCAAATCTGGAGAGTACGGTGGATGGGGCAGCAATTCGTAGCGCAATTCGACCAATTTGGCCATGGCGACGGCGGAGGTGTAAGCCGGCGCGTTGTCGTGGTGGAACAGCACTTTTTTCTTCGCAAAGCGGGGCCGATTTTTCTTCAATTCGACGTCAAATCGGCTCAATAAGTCAGCATAGTAGCGCCCCGTGATTGTTTTACCCTTCTCGAGGTAATCGATGTGGATCACACCTTGTGAATCCCAGAAAACGGTGGCCATCACCTTTCCGGCCGATTGAACAGTCTTCGCCTTCTTCGGAGCACGTTTGCCGGGTGAAGTCCACTGTTTCGACTGTTCCTTGGTCTCTGGTGTGTACCAGTGAATCCATGTTTCGTCGACGGTCACGAAATTACGCAAAAACTCCGCTGGATTGCGCTGAAACAGCGCCAAACACGTCGCCGATGTGGTCTCACGGTTGCGCTTGTTTTCCGGTGTGAGCAAACGCGGCACCCATCGCGCCGACAGCTTTCTCATGCCCAGTTCTGAGACTCCCACAGTCTCAGCTATATCGTGAACCTTCAATCGACGGTCTGCCAACACGAGATCGTGGACTTTTTTAACGTTTTCCTCCGTAGCAGCCGTTTTCGGGGCACCTGGGCGTGGCTCATCAAAAACCGACATGCGGCCACGAACAAACTCGTTGAACCAATTCTTGACGGTCGCCATCGAAGGAGAAGAGTCACCATACACAGCATCCAAGCGATCTTTGATTTCGCTGCGCGTTTTCTCTTCCAAAAACAAGAATCTAATCACCGAACGATATAGTTCTTTTTCCATTTTTGTGCAACTGACCGACACGCTCGCTTTCAAAGACTCTCAAAACAAAACTAATAAAGGAAATCGACTGAAACTTTGACAGTAGGCTACTAAAAAAATGTACTGCACGATGGTAAATTTCTTTTGTGACAGCAGTTCCATCTGGCGGTGAGGCTAAGTACTTGTTGAGTGACCCTCGTATGTTCACAAAACTGACATAACCTCCATAGATAGATATTCAACTATAATCCTTCCACAACTATGACGTTCAGAATATATTAACTGGAACACGTTCCCCTATAGTTGTATGAGTTTCGAATGAGATTTTAACTCCGACTGATTTCCGAAAACTTTCAATATTAATATTTAACATTTAATCAAATTAATTTTATATTGACAGAAATAAGCATCGCATAACTTCAAGAACCCAATGAGGGAAATTGAGAAAATTTTTAATTAATGGCGATAATATTTATCCACAAATATTACCATAATCCTTTGATCTATCTTTTAGTTTCCTTATAAATTATATTGTAATATTAAATAAAAAATGAAATATGTAAAAAGAAAAATAATAAATATTATTTTCTACGCAGTCTACCAACTGAAATTGAGCTTGTAAAGTTTTAATTAAATTTGATATCCTTTAGAGTGAGTTGTCTCTTGCTAAAGTTTTTGAATTTATCAGAACATGTTCTCTCCTTTGTGAATATTCTCCTAATATACATACGAGTACAATGAGTTTAGATGAATTAGCAGACCGTAGCGGTTTAATAAGGACGCATTCGTATTGGACTACGAATATTAATGCTCGTTGTAACGTACTTGTGGAAGCTATTACCTTTTATAATACGAGTATACAGAGCAGTTGGAGGAGAATATAGCTACAGGTAAATGCCTGCATAAATAAAATATATCGCTCGAAGGATAAAGGTACCAGTAGAGACGAGGGTTTTTGTAGTTAGTCGCATTAACTTACTTTTTTCATGGGCAATGTTGCCTCTAGCATCACCATTATCCTTGCAGCTATTACAGACATTATTTGTGCTGCCCCTATCATTATCATCATCAAATTGACTGGCACAATTTCACTGCAATTAGTACGAATTTTCATTGATACGTATAAGTTTTGTCGATTATGGCGCAATCGCCCTATTCTCTTACATTAGAATTATTATCAGTGTCCTATTTATGTCGTGGTTGTCCTGGCTGGTCCGTCTGTCCTGACTGTCTTCGTTGTCGTCAATTTCAATGATAACGACACAGATAATAGCTAAGTCGATTGCTTCCCAGTAATAGTGATAATACTGTCATTCGATAAATTCATTTATTCCGAATAAATTAATTGTCGCGGGAATGTGAACTTCAAATACACCCGCAGTAATTAAGTTTATTATTTTCAGAGGAGGGTAGTGGCACTTATACACGTACGTGATATCGACTATTGAGTATACGTGACAATTGTTCGAAAGTGTGTAGACGTTTTCTTTTTGGTAAGAAATTGGATCGTAAAATATATTTTATGCATTTCGTTAGAATAGTTTAGTAGAAATAATTAATTTCAGGACTTTTCTTTTTAGTTATCACTAATGGACTATAGAAGAAGAAAAAAATTTATAAAACTCAGATTATCATAAACAAAAAGGAAAACAAAATTAATATATACTAACCCTTCGATTTAGATAGTTGACAATAATCAATTTTATTGTCCTTGATGGTACGTTTATCAATGAAATAAAATAATAACAGGAAGTTGATATTTTCAAGTTATTAACTATGGTGGTTTGAGTTTGATATCCGCTTGACTAATGAGAAAATTCGTGTTTGCGTTATCATCTTTTTTTTTACTTTTTTTTTAAAACGTTTTAAAGAATATTAGCTGGAATCCAGTTAGCGCTATGGTCGGAATGCTCTTTAGTAGTCGCCAAATGCCCAGCGTTGTCGGGACGCTAAAAATTTACATTTCTGTATAAATATTAAAATAATTAACATTAAAAAAAAAGAATATTCAAAAATTTCACTTATTATTGATGCAGAAAAATTCGCATAAATCAATCTCAAGGAGTTTTGCTTGATTAATTAATTCATTAAAAAATATACAGCGTGGCCACTGAAAAACTGAAGGCTTTGGAAGAGTCATAACTTTTTCATTATCAATCTTTTTATTTTATTTTTTAATAACTTATAGAGTATCCCCTGTTTGTAACGGTGGCTACGTATGATGCCCAACAATGATCAGTTTTTCTATTCGAGTGAAAGTGTAATTATTCAAACTTAGAAAAATGCCGGAACACATTTTATAGTCATAGTACCAGGTTTATAAGCTTAAATCCGCTGTTTGGTCATACGAGGGTCGTTCAAAAAATCCTTAGAAAAAGATGGAAAAATTTAATATATAAGCAAAAGATGTACAGAACATGTCCCAGCTCTATGTTTTAAATACTACGTAAATATGTACAAGTAATATGGAAATAATACATTATCTACTGAAATGGAAAAAAATGAAAATTCGTAAAAAGTCAGGTAACTCATATTATATTCGACAAGATTCAACACTATAACATTCTCTAATTTGAACTATTTTTAATTGCTTGCTTTTAGAAGAATATTCAAGTTAGTCAAATCAATCGAAATTTTTTAGATTAACGTTAAATTTTATGAAAACAATATCAATAGTTACGTACGAGGGTCGTTCAATAAGTCCTTGAAAAAAGATGGAAAAAAACTGTTTTTTAAAAAAAAAAAATTATTTTTCAACAAACTCTTCTTTTAGCTCTATACACTTTTCCAACCGTTTTTCCAAAATTTTTATCCCGTCCAAAAAATAGGATTTCGGAAGTTCTGGAAAATACTCATCCGTTTGAGCAATGACGTCCTTGTTGGAAGTGTACCGTCGTCCGCCAAGCCATTTCTTCAGATTGGGGAAAAGAAAATAGTCACTCGGGGCCAAATCTGGTGAATAAGCGGGATGCTGCAACATTTCCATTCTCAATTCCATAATTTTGGCCATGGAAACAGCGCAGGTGTGCACACGCGCATTGTCCTGATGCAAGAGGATTTTTTTCTTCTTCAGATGGGGGCGTTTCTCTTTGATTTCCTTGCTCAACCATTGCAATAACGACGCGTAATACGCTCCGGTTATTGTTTTTCCTTTTTCCAAGTAGTCGATAAAAATGATGCCCTGCGAATCCCAAAAGACCGTGGCCATCACCTTGCCGCCCGATGGCACAGTTTTTGCCTTCTTCGGAGCCCGTTCACCCTTGAAAATCCACTGTGATGACTGTCTCTTCGTTTCTGGAGTGTAGTAGTATATCCAGGTTTCGTCCACAGTGACATATCGACGAAGGAATTCGGCAGGATTTCGATGAAAGAGTGCCAACATAGCCTCAGAGTCCACTACGCGATTGCGCTTATTCTCCTCTGAGAGCAAACACCGCACCCATCTTGCCGAAATTTTTTTCACAGACAATTTTTCATGCAAAATTGAAGCGACTGTACCTTGTGATATGCCCGTAGCCTCAACTAATTCGCGCACTTTAATTCGCCGATCGTTCAAAATCAGATCGTGGATTTTGTCGATGATTTCAGGAGTAGACACCTCAACTGAGCGTCCTGAACGATGTTCATCTTTTGTGGATGAACGGCCACGTTTAAATTCGTGTGCCATGAACTGCATCCAACTCGGCTTTGATTTCTTTCGGGCTTTAGCCTTTCAAATGGAGATGTTTGATGACAGCCCTAAACTCGCTTTTTTCAATTGTTATGCACAAATTAATGTCGTTAACTTTAATCGACGATAGAAATTGACCTACGATATAGATTGAGCTGAAATTTTGACAACTTTCCTTACAAACAAAATCTTTACAAAAAAAATCTTTACCGACACTACGAGCGCAATTTCTCGGATTTTCTAAGGACTTATTGTCCTTAATAATAACGAGCGCAATTATGGTTGAGGACCATCAAATACCCAATCGTAAAAAATGCTCGCGGAGCAATTGGGTGTTACTCAACCAGCGGATTGTGGCAGGCGATAAAAAGTGGATATATTTCGAGAATTCTAAACTCAAGAAATTGTGGGTTGATCCCGGCCAACCATCAACATTTTCCCCAAGACCAAATCGCTTCGGAAGGAAGACGATGCTGGCGTTTGGTGGGATCAGTAGGGCATTGTCTACTATGAGATGTTGAAACCTGGTGAAACTGTCAATGCCCACCGCTAGCACTAACAACTGATCAAACTGCACCGTGCTCTGTGTGAAAAAAGGACGGATTATCAACAAAGACATGACAAGCTGATTTTCCTCCACGACAACGCACCGTCGCACACGTCAAAAATAGTCCGAAACTACTTGGAGACACTCAACTGGGAGGTACTACCCCACCCCGCTTATTCATCAGACCTGGCCCCTTCCGACTACCACCTGTTTTCGTCGATGGGTCACCCGCTCGCTGAGCAGCTCGATTCTTACGAAGACGTCCGAAAATGACTTAATGAGTGGTTTGCCTTGAAAGAGAAGGAATTTTTTTGGCATGGTATCCACAAATTACCCGAGAGATGTACTTTGAATAAATTTGTTTTTGCTTTCTATAAAAAAACATGTTTTTTTTTGACTAAAAACAGCGGATTTAAGCTAGCGATAACATAATTCACAACCTAATCGTCCGTTTTGAAAGAACGGTGTCAGTCGACGATCTTACCCATTGTGCCTACTCACGGAGTTTTGGAAACTGTATTGTAGAGTGTTCTTGAGGACACATCTGCATTCATCCGTTATAGGTTTACTTAACAAAACATTACCAGAACATCTCGTCAGAGGATTCTGAAACTGGATCTGAAAATATTTCCATACAAAATCGAAATGATAAAAGCTTTACTACCCCAAGATACTCAGCAGCGCCTACAGTACACCATTTTGTTTTATATCATTCAGTCTTTCAGTAGCCACCCTGTTTAATAAAAATTTTACTAAAACGTTTTTAATATTCAAGTTACAATCGAAATTTTCAAGATTTTTTTAGAGGACTTAAATTTACTAGAATTTTTGCCCGAATACTTATATTACTCATGAAATACTTTATTGTAATTGTTTTTGAATATTTATTATAGATCATTTACAAAATGCTTAGTTATTTATTTAGAAAATAACATTAGGGCTTTTGGTGGTTACTCAATTGGATTAAAATTATTTCTCAATCCTTGTTAATATATGATTTTACATTTTCATAAGCATAAAACTTATTACCAATACTATTGAATTTAAAGTATTGTATAATTTAAAAAGTTGTAGATAATAAAAACTTTGTTTAGGTAAATGCAAAGAGAAAATATATTTAAGCATAATTTTTTACGTATAGTCTAGTTCAAAATGCGAATAATAGTAAAATTGTTAGAGTTGAGAAATAAAAATGAAAGTAAATTAAAATTTTGTAGTGATTGTATTTTACCAGGTTTTTTTTTTTTTAAAAACGTTTCCTAAACTCTTGTTCAGCACAGAAAACTAAAACTTTTAAGAAAATTGAAGACGAAAAAAATCTTATAAAAACGCCAAAATAAAAGTTTTGAAAAGTTTCAAATAATTCAATACAAACTATTTTAGAGAAAGGATTTTCTCTTCTCTGTTTTTTTTTCTCTCCATATTATTCTATTATTAAAAAGTTAAAATTTTTTTTTTTTTATAAATTTTATACGTTTTATAATTGACTACTAAAAATGGTAATGGTTGCATTTATTTGATAAAAAAAAAAACAACTACTATTAGTGGGCGTCACTATTTTAATTATTAAGTCTTTGCATGACTAAGAATTTTTCTTTTTCAAATTAATCCACCTTCCGCGGAAAATATGATGAGGTAGTACACTAATAATAATGGCTATAATAGTCGATTAGGTCTTAATTAAACTGTCCAAATATCGGTAAATAATTTTCGATGCATAAATGAATCAATTTAAACTTGGCCAAATTAATCGCCAAAGAGTAATTATTAGCGAGCAAATAAATAGAAGATGTACAAACTTTATACTTTTGTAAGGTGTCCTTTGAAAGAAAATAGTCGAATAATGGTCTAGTCAAATTTATGGTTTCTAAATACACCGTGAAGTGCTGCGGCAAATCAGCTTTCCAAAGCTGCTTTAATTAGACTTGATTTTTTTAAATAATATTTTTCAGTTCACTACAAAAGCCCCACTACGACTTAACTACGACTATATGTTGCTCGATTGTAACTCCTTTTTTTGCTATGCATCAAATCGTTTTTACTACATTAGTTATTTACTACAAAAGCTCCAGTTAATTAAGTTATTTTCCGTAAAGACTTAGTTTCGAATGGGCTTTTTGTTTCAAAATTGAAGCCTTAAAGCAGCTTAACAAAATTCAAATAGAACCATATCCAGTCGGTTAGTAATACAGCCAACCGTGCCGATTTAAGTTTAATTGTGCAAAAACTTACAACATAAAAGTGTAAATTAATTGAGTAAGCGTTAAATGAACATAAAATGCGAAAATCGAGTGCAAAATTTTTAGTAAGAAATTGAAAGTTGCTAATTCATGTTGGGCTATCCAGAAAAGAAACCAAAAGCAAAAAAAAAAAGTTGAAGTGGAAGAAAGCTTTTTTTGAGGCTAGTCAGTTCATAATACTTACTTTCATATTTGCATGACAGCTAAAAGGGCCGAAATAGGCGATCTTGACCTGATGTTATTATTTCCGCTATTTGCAAATATTGGTATAAATTGAAAGTTGATAAAAAATATCAAGTGATTGATTTTGCAGAAATTATTTCTGCATAGAGTGGTTCTACTATTTGCAGGAAAAAATAAAAATGTCTAGCTTTGATGGCCTGCGTAAAGTCTAAATTTGATGGTTTGTGTCACTGTCGATCTAATTTTATGTGTAATCAAATTCGGATATCGCCTCTGGAGTAAATTTGGGTCGTCGCGGACAGAGTTCAACAGCTTCCTTAGCAAATGTTAATGCGATGCTGTTTTTGGTATGAATTTCGCGGCGACCCGTCTCACGACAAATCATTGGTAAAAATCGAATGGCACGGGCCTCAGCAACTTCTCTAACGGTGATTCGACGATTGGTCAATACTATTTTTTTCACTTCATCAATGTTTTCGTCTGTTGTTAACGTGCTCGGGCGTCCGGCACACTTTTCGTCGTTCACATCTTCTCGGCCATCTTAGAACATTTTGTACCACCGATAAACGTTGCTTCGGTCCAAGGTAGCTTCACCATATGCCACAGTCAACATTCGGAATGCGTCTGTGCAATTAATTTTGTTTTTCATACAAAATTTGATACAGAGTCTTTGATCCATTTTTTAGAAAGGGCAAAAATTGAAGACGAGCCAAAACACGTGCAAACAACTGTCAAAAATTAACTGAACATTCAAAATGGCCGAACTTGTCGGTATAAGTGAGAGACTTAGATTAAAGAATACCTGGATAGGCCCCTACCGTATATGTATACGCAATTTTGTGTTAGAATTTTTACGTGGGGGATATGACTGTCAAAAATTTTTTATGTAGACATGGCAGCCACTGCCATCTATGTGTCGTAATGGAAATTTATTTAATTGCAAAAGCATAATTTATATTTATTTTAATTCACTTATTGGAAACAAAAATACAATTTAAATACAACGATAGGTCATTTTTATTTTTTGTACAATCTTTTGATACGAAATGGAATTCTATTTTAGGTTTATTATACATTTCGTTAATATCAAGCAAATATAAACCGCCTCAATTTTGTAGACTTTCGGAGAGTTTGAAAACTTTAATTCTCCATGAAAGTGGAGACTTGGGGGGTTAGCTTTGTCATTTGTGAATCCGATGTTGACAGTTCAATTTTTACCATAAAATAGTACAGTGCCGGTGTATATAAAGTGTGTGTAAGAAAGTTTAAGGGACCGAATTTTTCTGTCTATTTTCAATTGCTGTTTTCATTGTGTTATAATAATTAAAGTTTATTCTTCGGTAGGCTTATTATTTAAATTAATTTGTTTTGCTTGCTCTATTATACCACATTATAATGCATTTACTAAATAATATTTTTTTTTATTTTTTAAAAATATTAGTTATTAAGTTTTTAAGTACATTAAATTTTTCATTTTGTAATTTAGTTTTAAAACATTTTCTTTAATATTGTATACGATTAATATCTTAATGTGCACATAATTGCTTTCATATAATCAAATAACTTACAATTCATATTTTTATATACTATTACCCACTTTAAAAATTTTGTTTTAATAAATAATATACAGTGAAATAAATAAAATGAAAATACATAATAATTAAATAAATATTTAAAAAAAAAAAATACTACTGTGTTTTATTGCATATTTACAAAACTAATTCCATCAAACAACAAAACACGCAATATTAAAAAATCTGCTTCTTTACGCATAAATGATATCACATATGAAAAATGGTTTTAAACGAACCGCTTCAATCGCATACTGAACTTTTAAATTGGCCCCCAATGATTTACGCCGTTTCTGTTGTATTGCATGTGTGTGCGTTCTATGAATGTATTGCCACAAAATTCGGTCAGAATTTTTGTGTAGAGGCCTATCCAGTTCTTCTTTAATCTAAGGTGAGAGATATGAGTACCAACATAACGCCACAAAAAATCACAAAATCGAATATACGTAACCCGCAGAAATTCAAAATTCGCGATACATTTTGAACATGGAAACGGAAATTCAAAGAAAATTCGGTCCATAAGTTTTCTTTTAAATTATTGTATAAATTTTGATAGATTTCACTAAACAATATTTAAGAGATAAACGAACTTGTGAGGTACTAAAACCATTTCGAAATGCATTTGTTGGATTTTTTTTACATATTAGCTCTACCATCTATAAAACAATATAGAATTGAAGCTGTAAACGGTGCAGAGAGCCCGATTTTTTCGTTTGTTCACAGAGGAAGTGCCATCAAAAATATTCCATAACGATTCGATTGGGAATATTGCGGTAGATGTTTTCTTACTTGGCAATCAAATTATCTGCGCATATATGGGATTAGATCAGAGATCGAAAAGAAAAACGACGACATTTCAAATTTTATTGAAAGTTGATCAAAAACCGCAAGGATACGTTACGTGATCGGAATTCAAACGTCGCCGAACGAGAGTGCAAATTACTAGTTTTCATACGTTTCCAATTTTTCTGATTTCATTTAACGAAGTGCCCAATTCTGACTAAATCAAGCCCCCAGGCAAAAATGACTAATAACAATCGATATTTGTTGTGTGGCAAGCGAATCCCCGCACAATATTTTCTAAGTTGAGTGTCATAAGTTGATTCGCTGGCATAATTTGCATAATATTTTTGAATAATTACTCAAATTGGTAATGAGAGAAGACTAGCTCGGTGTAGGAAGCGGCGCACAAATTAATCTGAATGGCAGTAATTGACAACCGCTGAATTATATTTTATGCCTCCCGCGGACGTATCCATACCGGTACCGATTGTCGTTGTTTATTTTTAGGTTGTCTTTTTATGCCAAAATTAACCAACAGTTATAATGGCTGTATTGGATTGTATTTGGATGCTAGGTAAATGTGCTTACAATGGCGATGGCGATGGCCCCAGGCGGTTTCTCTATGCAAAAAAAGATCAAAAATGCCGCCTTAATCAGTTCGCAAAAACATTCGGCTGACTTGAAGTTTATCGGAGACCTTGATCAATGTCAATAGACTGTAAATTGTTTTCGTTTCATTTCATTTTCATGTCATATCGTGTTTGTCGTTTCCATGGGCTTGGATCTCTATCAGCCGCCAAAATACGAGTATCACAGTGCGGATTTATTATTTCAGCTAACATAACTTCAGCTTTAGGCCAGCAAAAACATTGATGGCGGGCGGGAATGAATCGAATTCAATGTGATGATAGTTTCTTGTTACAATCCAATCGCATCAAATGTTATTTCTTGTTTGAATATGTTATAACTTATCAAAGTCAATATTTATTAATAAGCAGTATTTAAAAAAAAAGGAAAAACAAAAACCAAAGTGGTGTTTGTGACTTAGTGCCCTGATTATCTGTTTGTCCTTTTAAATACATTTAAGTAAAAACCATTTTTAGTCCATTGCGGGCTACTATCATTTAGCAACGTTAGATTTCTAGTCCACAATTTTCGTATGTTACAATCAAACCGATGATTAAATATTTAAATAAGAATGTCTCTTCGAGATTTTTTTTTGATGATATTCTTCAAGTCAATAATAAATAGCAAATCTATAAAAATAGGTTAATTTTTGGAATTTATTATACTTTAATTGTTGGAATGCTGTCGTCAGTCGGAATTAGTTTTTATTTCAATTTGGGGTAAGAGGGGAAATTTTTATTGATGAACTGCTCAAAGATTTTCAGTTGTTTTCAGTAAATCAAATTTTCGATTGCTTTTTTCAAGGGTCACCGTACAACAATGCAATGGTCATATGGGGATAGGTAGGTAAAGGCACCCAGCGATTTTACTAACTAACCAACTTACTATTTTTACTGATTTAATTGTTAATGATTGGAAAGTTTTAGTTACTGAGAGAGCATGGAGAAGTTTTTAATACAATTGAAAACATTTTGCCTAGAAAGGTTTAGGTTTGATATAAATATACATCAAGCCTAGAAAGGAATTCATTATTTTTATTTTTTATATTTTTTGTTTTATTATCTGCGACTAAAATTGTATTGTAACAAGGAGATTTACATAACATTTTACGAGGGTCGTTCAATAAGTCCTTAGAAAAAGATGGAAAAAACTGTTTTCTAAAAAAAATTTTTTTATTTTTCAACATAATCTCCTTTAAGCTCTATACACTTTTCCAAGCGTTTTTCTAAAAAAAATTTATCCCGTCCAAAAAATAGGATTTCGGAAGTTCTGCAAAATACTCATCTGTTTAAGCAAACACGTCCTCGTTGGAAGTGAACCGTCGTCCGCCAAGCCATTTCTTCAGATTGGGGAAAAGAAAATAGTCACTCGGGGCCAAATCTGGTGAATAAGCGGGATGCTGCAACAATTCCATTCTCAATTCCACAATTTTGGCCATGGCTACAGCGCAGGTGTGCACACGTGCAATGTCCTGATGCAAGAGGATTTTTTTCTACTTCAGATGGGGGCGTTTCTCTTTGATTTCCTCGCTCAACCGTTGCAATAACGACGCGTAATACGCACCTGTTATTGTTTTTCCTTTTTCCAAGTAGTCGATAAAAATGATGCCCTGCGAATCCCAAAAGACCGTGGCCATCACCTTGCCGGCCGATGGCACAGTTTTTGCCTTCTTCGGAGCCCGTTCACCCTTGAAAATCCACTGTGATGACTGTCTCTTCGTTTCTGGAGTGTAGTAGTGTATCCAGGTTTCGTCCACAGTGAAGGAATTCGGCAGGATTGCGATGAAAGAGTGCCAACATAGCCTCAGAGTCCACTACACGATTGCGCTTATTCTCCTCTGAGAGCAAACGCGGCACCCATCTTGCCGAAATTTTTTTCACAGACAATTTTTCATGCAAAATTGAAGCGACTGTACCTTGTGATATGCCCGTGGCCTCAACTAATTCGCGCACTTTAATTCGCCGATCGTTCAAAATCAGATCGTGGATTTTGTCGATGATTTCAGGAGTAGACACCTCAACTGGGCGTCCCGAACGGTGTTCATCTTTTGTGGATGAACGACCACGTTTAAATTCATTCACCAAATTGTAAACCATCGCAAACACAGGTGCAGATATGCCATGAACTGCATCCAACTCAGCTTTGATTTCTTGCGGGCTTAACCCTTTCAAATGGAGATGTTTGATGACAGCCCTAAACTCGCTTTTTTCCATTGTTATGCACAAATAAATGTCGTTAAGTTTAATCGATGATAGAAATTGGCCTACGCTATGGATCGAGCTGAAATTTTTACAGCTTTCCTGTCGATAATGCTACTTACAAAAAAAAAATCTTTACCGACACGCAATTTCTCGGATTTTTTGGGGACTTATTGAACGACCCTCGTAATTTACAATCTTGTGCATGGAAGTTAGATTCCTCTAGAAAATCTCTAGGCCATTGTCTCTTAAGTCTCTGATGAGTGTTTCCGGGGAGGGCAGTACAGGACAATTTTCCCACAAGTGGATTATGATGATAGGATAAACGAGAGTGAAATTTTTGATAGCGGGAAATGTACAGGTCCTGAATAAAAGGGAACATTTAGATCACGATGTACTACGTTATTACGAACATAAAAGGGGGCACAACAAATTTTACGGAGAATCTTGGATTGTAAGGTCCGGACGCGATAGGAATTGGAACCTTTCGTTGAACCCCAAAGTTCAATTCCATATGTCCAAATAGGTTTTATAATTGTATTGTAGATTAGAAGTTTACTTTTGATTGTTAGTTTCGCGAGTTTGTCCAGTAGTCTAAGAAGTTGTAGGTAAGGTCTGTTAGCTTCAACTCTTTTTAGTCTAGTATGTGGGTTCCATGTTTATCTCTTGTCCAGGTAAAGTCCCAAAAAACGCAATTTATCATACTGTGGACTCATATTGCTTTTAAGGTATAAAGGGGTAAGTTTACCTTAACAAAGTGTGAAAGTAATGTGAGCACTCTTCTGTTCATTCACCCTCACTCTCCATCTGTTAAGCCAGGCTTGAAGGTTGTGTATATGGAAGTGTAAATTGTTGGAAGCTATATCAGAATTTGTATGGGTAGCAAGTATGATATGCATAAGTAGCAATGTTAGTATTAGGATCAGATGGGATATCATGGGTATAAGTATTATATAAAATGCGACGGAGAGTACTGCCTTGTGGGACTCCGGCTAGAATAGGATATATTTCCGAGGATTCTGAGTTAATTGCAACTTGAAAATAACGTTGAGAGAGATATGAATTATTGAGTTTCCAGAGGAGTCCAGGATGCCACATACGATCAGCAGCTTGGGAGACTCTTTCATCTCAAGAGAGGATACAATGTGATCAGCATTACTGGATAGTGGAGTGTTCAGATCGGAAGCCAAATTGGTGATCAGGAATAATTTTTTCATTAACTAGGGGACTGGGTAGAGTCGTTTTAATAGGAGTTTTTCAAAAAATTTAATGACAGTAAAAAAATATGTTGTGCACGGGATACTATTAAAAATGTATGTAATTAAAACTAAAGCTTTTCGGGAAATTTTCTTCAGAATAGGAGATGTTATTAGATTATAACCAGGAGTTTCTATTGTATAAAACTACTTAGTTCTCTATTGTTAGTATATAAGGTTATCTTAAAGAGAAAACAGTTAGCAGGATTATTTGTTTAGTTCTAGTATTTAAAGTCTTGCTTGTGTATGGAGACATGGGAGGCATGGCTTATGGCGGAGAGTAACATTTATAAGGATTGATTGACGTTTGTTTACTTTTTTTATTATCAACTTGATAAACGAATTTTAGAAGTTTTGAATTGGGATTTACAAAATTTCATGAGCATGTTGGTAGTTTTCGCAAGATGCGTGTGGTATGTCATATTGTCTGCATAACAGTTCGGCTGAAAAGTTTATAAGGTAACGCAGTAAAAATATTTTTTTTGTGCAAAATTCATTTTTATTATTCAACATAGTTGCCTTCGAGGGCGATACAGCGATTATAGAGATCTTCCAACTTTTCGATACCATTTTTATAGTACTCTTTCGGTTTTGCCTCAAAAAAGGCCTCAGTTTCGGCAATCACTTCATCATCGGTCTTAATTTTCTTGCCAGCGAGCATTCTCTTGAGGTCTGCAAACAGGAAAAAGTCGCTGGGGGCCGGATCTGGAGAATACAGTAAATGGGAAAGCAATTCGTAGCCCAATTCATTGAGTTTGACCATCGTTTTCATCGACTTGTGACACGGTGCATTGTCTTGGTGAAACAACACTTTTTTCTTCTTCAAATGAGGCCGTTTCTTAGCGATTTCTTTCTTCAAACGATCTAATAACGCTATATAATAGTCGCTGTTGATCGTCTGTCCCTTCTGGAGATAGTCAATGAATATTATACCATGCGCATCCCAAAATACAGACGCCATCACCTTGCCAGCCGACTGTTGCGTCTTTCCACGCTTTGGATTCGGTTCGTCGCTCGCTCTCCACTCTGCCGACTGCCGATTGGACTCTGGAGTGTGGTGACGGAGCCATGTTTCATCCATTGTCACATATCGACGCAAAAATTCGGGTTTATTGCGCTTGAACAGCTCCAAACACTGCTCAGAATCATCAACACGTTGTTGTTTTTGGTCCACAGTGAGCTCACGCGGCACAGCTTTCGCATGCCCAAATATTCATGCACGATATGTCCAACACGCTCTTTCGCTATCTTGAGAGTCTCAGCTATCTCGCTCAACTTCACTTTACGGTCATTTAAAATTATTTTGTGGATTTTTTTGATGTTTTCTGCCGTAACAACCTCTTTTGGGTGTCCACTGCGTTCTGCATCAACTGTGCTCGTACGACCATTTCGAAATTGACGAAACCAATATTCCACAGTTGAAATAGCTGGAGCAGAGTCCAGATAACGTTTGTCAAACCATGCTTTGGTTTCCACTGTATTTTTTTTCATCAAAAAGCAATGCTTTATCAATACACGAAATTCGTCTTTATCCATCTTTTTTCAATAACAAATGTTGCTTCACTCAAAATGCTATATCTCACGAACCAATCGACCGATTGCTGTCAAATTTTGTGATAATTAAGTAGATTTTTGCAAGAGGCGCCATCTAGACGTCAACCTTATAAACTTTTCAGCCGAACTATTATGTAGAGAAAAATGTGTTACGACAGAATATTCGAAGAATATACATTGTAGAAGATGGGACCGGGTACACTATCTTGTGGGACACCAGTGAATATCGGAGAGATAATTGAGAGTTTTTTTTGGATTCATGTACTTAGAAATACCAGTCTGAGAGAGATAATTTTATTACCAGGTAATAGATAGACGCGGAGCTCTTCTTGAGTTTTCAAAGTAAGCCTGGATGCTAACATCGATCAACAGCTTAACTCCTATTTTGAAAAACTCCGGAACAATGCTGTTTTCTTATTATTGCAAAATATCTTAAGCAAAGTAAAAGAAATTTCCTTATTGCCTTAAATTTAAATTTATTTAATATAATTTTATCAAAAACTCTCCAATATTAGTATTTTGATCCAAAATATTTAGGGATAATTTTTCGCTTATTATCGATAAGAATTTTTGATAAACAACTGATAAAAATAGTATGGACCATAAAATTGATAAAATTTTCGATCGATGAATTACACTCAAACATTCAATTTCTTATTGATAAAATTTTTTTAAAGATGATTCAAGAAATTGAGAAAAAAAATTTATGATAGTCAATTTTTGTAAAGAAAATCAAAACCAGTAACTATCCAATCAAAAGGTAGGCCGTTATTTAATTTTCGCAATGAATGTGTATAAATTTGCATTAAATTCCAGTGATTGAAGCAAGAGGTGTACGTAATGGCCATTGATTTATTTTCGTACAAGAAAATACCTAAAACGTGAGGTACATACAAGCTGCTATTCAGAAAATCTGTTCGCTGATATTTAGGGGTGGCTATTATTATAAATTTTGCCCAAAGAAATATGACCAGCCCAACAGAAGAGGGAAAGTATGAAGTAAAGTGTGGGCAAATATTTGATAGCATTGAAAAATGTTGTGGCTGATTTTATTAAAATGAAAATGACGGCGAGACAGTGTTACCCATCATCAATCTAAGTATTCGAATGGTTACGGCTACTAGTGGAATTTAAAATTGTCAATAAAAGTTTTCCATTTTCTTTTGCCATTCTAAAAGAACATTTAAGTATCTGGCGCGATTTGTTTGGGGTTGAACTGTCGAAGCCATTATCGAAATCTTAGCCAATATTGCAATGACAAGGCAACATTAGCCAAAAATCGCATACAAGAAGAGAAATCTTGTACGATCACTAAGAGGGGAGGATGGGGATGAAAGGTTGTTGCCAGATGATGGATGGCACAATATTTAGTCAGCCACGTCTGATAGCATATTGGATTCAATTCGCAAAACTCGAATACATCGATTGTGTAGAGAATTATATGAAAACGATGGACGAACCGAACGGGCAGTAAAGAATTGAATTCTTTCGTTTTTCGTCTGGCATTTCGTTTCTGTGCAAATTTTATTGAATCATCGTCTTTAGAAAATCAATTCAATAGTGGGTGTACGTACTCTGTTATCTAAGGGTAAATTTTTAAAAGGATGCAACATTTAAGATTTTTTCAAAATATTTTATCTAGAATTATAATATCAATTTCAAAAGAAGAATGTCTTTTTAGTAAAATGTGTTTAAATTCTAGTCGTTATACGACGGATGATGAGATACTTTTATGGTCGATGGTATTTTAAAGGCATTTACTTTTTTCGTTTGGTTGCAATTACAGTTGAACATAAATTTGTGAATTAATTTTCGACTCTAATATTAAATGTTTGTGGAATTCGTTGAAATTGCTAAGAAAACACGAATAGAATTTTCAGATTTCATATAAAAAACTATGAAATATTTGAATGGATATCTTCCATTTAGGTTTATTTCTCTGTTTATTGGTGAGGTTTCGGTCGAATTTGGTATAGAGAATAGTTCAATGTTAAAACCTATAGTAAGCCGTAAGAAATTTTTTTAATTGACCGAAGTTAATTTATTAGATATTTAAGATATGGTATAGTTGGGCCGAGAAATAATATTGAAATTCCGCTCCAATAACTGTCAATTTACTGACAATCCTTTAGCGTATGATTAATTCAAGGCTTGTTTACAAAGCCTGTAAGCCTAATCTGGTTTTGTAATAGCAATAAACCCTTTTTTTCACATCTATCTATCGTAAAAATTTCAGAAAAACCCTCAAATATGTAAAACAAATATCAAGCTACGAGGTCTGTTCAAAAAGTATAGCGAATTTTGAATTTTCGCGGGTTACGTATTGTTCGATTATCGTTTTTTTGTGGCGTTACATTGGTACTCATGTCTCTCACTTATGCCGACAAGTTCGGCCATTTTGAATGTTCAGTTAATTTTTGACAGCTGCTTTGCTTGTCTTCGATTTTTGCCCATTCCAAAAAATGGATCAAAGAATCTGTATCAAATTTTGTGTGAAAAACAAAATTAATTGGGCGGACGCATTCCGAATGTTGATTGTGGCATATGGTGAAGCTACCTTGGACCGAAGCAACGTTTGTAGGTGATATAAAATGTTCTCAGAGGGCCGAGGTGATGTGAACGACGAAAAGCGTGCCGGACGCCCAAGCACGTCAACAGACGAAAACATTGATGAAGTGAAGAAAATAGTATTGGCCAATCGTCGAATCACCGTTAGAGAAGTTGCTGAGGAATTCGATTTTTACCAATGATTTGGTCGTGAGACGGGTCGCCGCGAGTTTGGTCGAATCTGAAGGTTTTGCTTACAGTTTTCTTTGATTGCAGGGGCGTGATACATCATGTGTTCTTGCCACAGGGTAGAAGGAATATTGCCTGCAAGTTATGCGCAAGTTGCGCCAAGCAATCCACCAGAAACGCCCGGTTTTGTGGAAGAACAAAAATTGGCTTTTGCACTATGATAACGCCCCTGCTCACGCATCGTTGCTTGTGCCCGAAATTTTGGCCAGAAAAAACAATCTAATAATGCCGCAGCCACTGTATTCCCCAGAGCTAGCCCCAAACTGAAGAGACCCAAGAAAACGCGACGCTACGCTACGATTGAGGAGATAAAAACGGCATCGAAGGAGGAGCTGAACAGGATCACAAAAAATGATTTTTTGAAGTGCTTCGAGATTTGGAAAAAACGTTGGCACAAGTGTATAACATTTGGAGGGGATTACTTTGAAGGGGACAAAATAGAAATTTATTTAGTCGTAATGTGTAATTAAGACTAAATAAATTTATTCATGAATATCTATTTTGTCCCCTTCAAAGTAATCTCCTCCAGATATTATACACTTGTGCCAACGTTTTTTCCAAACCTATTTAGGCTACTTGCTTTGTAAATATTTCATTATTTTCTAGTCTAAATTGACAATGTGTCTATTTGTGGATAAATTATTGATATTAAATAATTTTGTAAATAATATTAAATCTGTTAAGTCGCTTACAATCATTTCGAATAATCTTATTTACCTAAAAAAAATTCAAACTTTCACGTTTCCGATGAGTTTTTTTTTCAAAAGTATTTTACAAATTCCAAATAAATTTTAAAATTAATATGTATGATCATCATAAACGACGTACTCGTAGTAACAGGGAGTCCGGTCTAGGTTTGCTGAATCAAAAAACTCCAGACGTCAGGACTTTGCACTTTGGTCTTTTAGGCTAATACGATTGCTGCACTACCTCGCCTTGCGGGACCATTGTAAACTTTGCCGGCAGTATCTTTCCTATTCATACAGATTAAGTGTCATATTGAGTTCCGAAAATTCCAGTTCATCCTCACGTAGAGGTTAAGCTCGAGGATCGTATCGTTAAATAGGCTCCGAAATGATTTTTCCTCACATAGACCAAAAATTCTTCGAACCGGCCTCCTCTCAAGCGAGGACGAGAGTTCGCAATGGTTTTTGCTGCAGGACTTTCCTATGTTCTGGGTGCGATGGCTGAGTTCCCAGTGAAGAAAGTGCTGTAGGACTTTCCTATGTTCCCAGTGCGATGGCTGAGTCTTTCCAGTCCACTCTGATTTTTATTCAAGCCGTTGAGGCTCTCTTCAATGAGCCACTCGCGCAGTTCCTCTGCCGTAATTTCCCTCGAAACGCCACTTAGAATAAGCCTGGGGTTATTTCCACGGCTTTTATATGCGTGCAGTCCTACCTTTGTGAGTTGCTCGCGTACAGCTATTTTTTGGGCATCGATAGCCGTAGCTGTCTCGATTACCAGCCCATTCTCTCCCGTTCTCCTTAGCGCCATTACTTTGATGCCACATTTGGCTGATGGAAAGACCCTGACCAAGAATATCTAGGTTACAGGCTTTACTACCTTTACAGGCCTGCTAGTTACCTGTTGTTCAGGTGCTTTCCTCGCTACATCGGCGAAACTCAACCTAGAGTTTATATTCGATGTTAAATATTTGTCGGTGGGCTTGGCAAACTTGCAGAACCCCCTTCAAAACCCTTTTCCAGGGGGGGGTTTCTCCTTTTATAACTCTCGTGTGAGTCCTGAGAACGATATTTTCCGTCACTAGCTCTGCCACTGCCTCATCCAGGCACATGAGGAGTTCTAAGATCTGCCTTCTTTAGCCTCCTGCTAGCATCTTTTGCCGTCTTCGCCATTGTTTTCTTTCCCGCTGGTATCGGTCTGTCCACGAGGTCGCTTTTTTCCTCTAGCATTGTGGCCTGCTTAACCTGTTTAACCCTGCCGTTTTTATACAGGACCTCTTCTGCCTCTGTATCTGTATCAGTGGTGGTTTTCGCCTCATTACTATATCTACCGAGTCCAGCATACCTACCATGTTCCTCCTGTACAATAGCACTAGTGCTTGCCTGCAGGGTTCTCTTCCTCTGTAGAACGAAACTGTTCATTGAGCCAGAATCGCTGGTGCCATTGAGTAAGTGATTTCTCTGTCAAGAATCAAGTAGTTTTTTTTTTAAATTATCATCAACTATAGTTAATAAAATAAAATTAAATTGTGACTCTATGCGATGGCTGACGTTATAATTGGTGATTGATATTATACTATATGTAATTTTTTCAAACAATTTGACTTTTGCCGTATTTTAAACTATTTTAAAATTTAATTTTTTCTTACAACACAAAGTTAACCTGTCCGTACAGAAGATTTTCTATTATTACTATTGAACCATTTTTCCCTTGTATTTGTACAGTTTTTTTTTACAATATTTTTAAAATAAATATCAATAAACATAAGATATTTATTTTAATTCTAGCTTAATATCTAAATCATTCCAACTATTATCTTTAAAATATTTGTTAATTAAATATTCAGTCATTCAAAAAACTCATCGATCAACAAGTAAGCTTATCGTGTAAAAAACACTTTCATTCAATTGTGTGAAAAAGCTATTCATCTTACCTTGAAATTAATTCATATACACTTTCTATGTTGGGTTTACTATTAAAAAAAAACCCAAAAAAAAATCAATATTGACCAAAATGTCTAAATTCTAGAAAGGAACATATAAGTTAAAGGTTATCTGATATATTCCAGAGTTAAGTAACGTTCTATGTCTGGATGCCATATAATGTTAAATTGTTATATCAATTTTAGTCGAAAATAAGGTACTAAATCTCCTACAGAATTTCTATACCCGATTTCATATATGGAATCCCATTTTACGTATTATTGGGGATACATGGCGTATGCACTTGGTTCATACGAATAACAGCCAAATTTTGCCTTGTATAGTAAGTCTAGAATTCTGAAAATGTTTGGCAGCACAATTTAGTTTCAGTTTCAGATATTCGCAACCCTTCGTACCTTTCAATTTTATACAATAAAACATTTTGGCTTTACTGATACTAATACTGATACTGATTCTAAAGCGAGCTTCTGATGAATTTTAATTTTTTTCATCCCTTATCCTGTGTATTATTTGAACAATCACTACTGACAACCACAACAACCTGATAGCCTCACTCTTACTACCACCTCGGGCAATGGCTCATTTTAGTCAATATCTAAGTCTAAGCCAAAAAGCGATATTCATGACGGGGTGTTTTATGGGTACAATGTGGCAGTTCGCTAAGTAAAAAGGCGTAGATCTTGTATGTACCTTCATAAATCTTTAGACATTGAACATTTTCGTTCGCTAAAATTTATTTCCATGTACAACATATACGAGGAGTGCTAGCTTATCGTTGATACAATATGGGGACCCATTTATTCTGGAGGCAATGGATTTACGCTAATGGCGCTATGCATGTATGCGTACAGAATTGATATAGATTCGGGAAACTTGCAGTAGTATCCAGTATTCAATACTAGATATTAGGTATTTCTAAAGACCTACAACTAGTTACACTATCGACGATTTGTGTTCCGCAAATGTGTGGCAGACATCGATGAATAGTAGGTAGCTAAAGTCTATTTGTTTTTCACAAATTTGACTACTGTTGTCTCTGACAAATGAATAAATTGTGAAAACAAATGCAGTACAAACAAATTGTACCCATAATAATTCCATAAAGTTGCAGCCATTAATTTGTTATAAAAGCATTCGTGTACGCCCGCTTCACTTTTCGTTAATTCCCATTTCTAATGTTAGCATCGTATCTTTTTGATAATTTCTAGGATTTTGCAAATCTATTTTAAGCATCCGAATATCTTTAGGATATTTCTCTTAATTTCAAATTTCAAAAACATCTGCAAAATTTTATATGGTTTAGTAAAATTATGCATATCTTATTTTGGCAAATTTGTTTTTTGTTCCCCTCTTCTTTGCTATGAAAATACCATAAACCCTTTAAATTATTGGTGCGCCGGTTGTGTCGGCAAATAATATAACAACAAAAGTGGAATTCGCCAATTCGTAGAATTAATAAGTAGCAATACTGAATTGGGAATGATTGACTTGACAATCTACCATAAACTTTTAAGTTGTACTGAAAAAGAGAAAAAGGGATGCGTACAAAGTGACACATGGATTCGTACAGAATTTTTATTATCAACTCTCTCTCCCCCCAGGGGCTTACCGTTAAATCTGTTCGAATGCTTACAGTTTTAAATATGGAAGGAAGCAGAGCAGAAAATTTGGGTCCAAAAATAAAAAAAAAACATATCAAAGAAAAAATTAGAGAAAGTGTTAATGACACAGAACCCAACGCGCAAGGACACGAATTGGCACGCGGATCCCAGAGACGCACACACATATCTAAAAATAATCTTCAATGTGGATTGTAATGCATTTTCATTATAAATAACTAGATGTCAGAATGGAAGAAGAAAAATTAAACAAAACAATAAAAAAATCCAAGAAAAAATAATGTAAAATTTCTGCATGAATGCAGTCTCAGCACTGCACTTTAAAATGACATGCCAAATGATGCCGCGAATGTACCGTTGTACACCCTTGACACTGAACGAAATTTGAACCTTTCTTTTTTAGCACAAATTATTTGAGATTTGGCAGTGCTGCCTTTCCTGTTGCCGTTTGTATATCCATCCCCATTCGTTGTTGCCCTGTATCCCCCGCCTGAACCAGAACCAAATTCATCAGTTCGGTTAATACTGTATACCCGATTAGTCATGCTGATTTTTGACTTTGAAACATGCAGTTTCAAAGTCGACAGTCTAAATTAAAACCAGATTCTTTGACGAGGATTTATTTTCATTTTCCCTATGCTGCCATATCAAGATCATCATATTAAAATGAGGCATTTTCTTATTTTCAATGAGAATATTGGTGGTGGTAAGTTTTTAGTATCTGCAGCAGTATAATTTTAATGATTTTGTTATGGTTCTTTAGTGAAAATTATTTGGAAAATCAAGAAATTCTTAAAAACTAATTTTGCAAAAGTTTCTTTCATATCTATCTTCATGAAAATAAGTTATCCTAGTTATTGCAGATATTATGCATAGTGCTATTTTATGTGTGGTGGTTAGTGGAGACCTTTAATATGACAATTTTTTTTTTTTCTTTAAACATAGAAAAAAATTGACTAAAAATATTTTTGAATGTCTGTCCTTTTGTTATATAAATTTTTTTAACTCAAGAACAAAACATCATATAACATAGTCAGATACAAATTATGTGTCGTTTTGCTATCAAACATATGAGGGTCATTCAATAAGTCCTTAGAAAATCCGAGAAATTGTGCTCGTAGTGTCGGTAAAGTTTTTTTGGTAAGTAGCATTATCGACAGGAAAGCTGCTCGATCCATAGCGTATTTCAGCTCGATCCATAGCGTAGGTCAATTTAACGACATTTATTTGTGCATAACAATGGAAAAAAGCGAGTTTAGGACTGTCATCAAACATCTCCATTTGAAAGGCTTAAGCCCGAAAGAAATTAAAGCCGAGTTGGATGCAGCTCATGGCACATCTGCACCTGTGTTTGCGACGGTTTACAATTGGGTAAATGAATTTAAACGTGGCCGTTCATCCACAAAAGATGAACATCGTTCAGGACGCCCAGTTGAGGTGTCTACTCCTGAAATCATCGACAAAATCCACGATCTGATTTTGAACGATCGGCGAATTAAAGTGCGCAAATTAGTTGAGGCCACGGGCATTCACAAGGTATAGTCGCTTCAATTTTGCATGAAAAATTGTCTGTGAAAAAAATTTCGGCAAGATGGGTGCCGCGTTTGCTCTCAGAGGAGAATAAGCGCAATCGTGTAGTGGACTCTGAGGCTATGTTGGCACTCTTTCATCGCAATCCTGCCGAATTCCTTCGTCGATATGTCACTGTTGACGAAACCTGGATACACTACTACACTCCAGAAACGAAGAGACAGTCATCACAGTAGATTTTCAAGGGTGAACGGGCTCCGAAGAAGGCAAAAACTGTGCCATCGGCCGGCAAGGTGATGGCCACGGTCTTTTGGGATTCGCAGGGCATCATTTTTATCGACTACTTGGGAAAAGGAAAAACAATAACAGGAGCGAATTACGCGTCGTTATTGCAACGGTTGAGCGAGGAAATCAAAGAGAAACGCCCCTATCTAAAGAAGAAAAAAATCCTCTTGCATCAGGACATTGCGCGTGTGCACACCTGCGCTGTTTCCGTGGCAAAAATTGTGGAATTGAGAATGGAATTGTTGCAGCATCCCGCTTATTCACCAGATTTGGCCCCGAGTGACTATTTTCTTTTCCCCAATCTGAAGAAATGGCTTGGCCGACGACGGTTCACTTCCAACGAGAACGTCATTGCTCAAACGGATGAGTATTTTGCAGAACTTCCGAAATTCTATTTTTTGGACGGGATAAAAATTTTGGAAAAACGGTTGGAAAAATGTATAGAGCTAAAAGGAGATTATGTTGAAAAATAAAATTTTTTTTTTTTAAAAAACAGTTTTTTTCCATCTTTTTCTAAGGACTTATTGAACGACCCTCGTAGTAAAATTTTAAGAAAAAGAGAACCAAAACTTAAAAGTCCTTACATAAAAGTCGTTATGGTTAAAAAGTGATTTTACCATCTGATTTCCAGCTGATTTTTAAAGAACTTAAAAATATTTTCCTAATATTGTTTTTTAATTGCTTTGGTTTTTTTCCTCATATTTGGTACAAGAAGTCTCTTGGGAATTGTTTAACCACAAAAAAATTGCATGCAAGTAATTTATGATAAAAACTGTAGTCATATGGTGGTTTGGTTGTTCTGCCTTAAAGGTGGGTAATGAAATCCGAATAGGACTACACTGCACCCTTTGGAAATGCAAAAGTAATAAATACAATTCGAGCATAAAAAAAAATTTAATGCATTCTACAAAAGGGCTATGAGAACAGTGGATATTCGCTACATTAAGTACCACAAAACAGAAACTGGGAAGTTGTTTCGGTCTACCATTTGTACATACGAGTATGTTATTGGGAAGGTAAAATTCATATTGTTGGCCAGACAAGGTATTTACTTGATAATTTGGCAATTGCGTGAATATAGGTGCATGTATACACCTAATATATATAGAATACCGTACTAGGTGTGAGCGGCAATAGGTAAATCTGCAATTTCAGAAGTGAATTGTGGTAAAAAACAGCAGCAGCAATAATAACAATGAACCCAAAGGAATTCACCACCACAACTCAATAATAATTGAAGACTGCAAAGTTAAATTTGAACTTTGTTCCCAATCGACTTGCCCCACCGTATTATAAATTGTTGCAGTCGAAAAGTACCCGCTCACTGTTTAATTCATTTTGTGGTTTTCCGCAAAAATTCTGCAAAACAATTTCAATTTAAGAATGCATAGTTTTTGGGGGCTCATTCACTTTTGTATAACGTTTTACAGTCTGTTGCGTTACACATATGTGTACACATCATATCTGATCATCAAATTTGATTTGAATATCTGTTGCATCATGTTTTGCCATTTAAATTCATTTTACAGATATAACATATATAAAAAGTGCAGAAGTAGTGATGTTTTTGCTTTTATCATCATGTCCGCAATTATTCTTTTAGAAACTTAAATTTTTGCTTTTATTATGTCTGCAGTTAATTATTTTAGGACTTTTAGCAGATAAAATTGTTAATTAAATCATTAAATTTCCTTTTTTTCTTATGTAATATTAATTTTATGTTTGCTTTCTCAATGTTTTAAGAATATTATCAACAAGGGACTAATTGTTTCGTTTCAGTTAAATATAATTTTTGACAAATAATAAAAACTAAAATTTTAATGTGAATGACTTTCTTTTTTTTAATAAGTACGAGATATGTTCAAAAAGTATCGCGAATTTTGTGTTTTTTCAAAAATTATTACATAATTGTTTCTTTGTATGAGGGCTTTTGAAGGAAAAGGTGTACAATCTGTACTAACAATCCAAACCTCGATACTTAAGAACAACATACGAAATGAAATTGCTGAAATAACATCAGAAGTCTTCAAAAATGTTATGGAAAATGTGCTTAAAAAAACTCTCCGTTGCGCCGATATCTATATACCATAAATAATGCTAAAGATCATGTAATCAATCAATGAAATACAAATTTTAAAATTGTATTTTGTTCAAAATTATGAAAAAAAAACTCCGAGCTAGAACATGAAACGCACCCTGTATTTCTATTCGCGGCAAATTCTATATGAAAATAATTCGTATATCCTTGCTCCGATAATTCCTCATTAATACCGATTTTATTTGAATTAAAAACTATATGAGGTCTGTTCAAAAAGTATCGCGAATTTTGTGTTTTTTCAAAATTTATTTATTTATTCATGAATATGTATTTTGTCCCCTTTAAAGTAATCCCCACCAAAAATTATACACTTGCGGCAACGTTTTTTACAATCCTCGAAGCACTTCAAAAAATCATATTTTGTGATCTTGTTCAGCTTCTCCTTCGATGCCGTCTTTATCTCCTCAATCGTAGCGTAGCGTCGTCCTTTCATGGGGCTCTTCAGTTTCGGGAACAAGAAAAATTCACAGGGGACCAGATCTGGGGATTACGGTGACTGCGGCATTATTAATGTATTGTTTTTGGCCAAAAACGGCAAAAGCCAATTTTTTTCTTCCATCAATCCGGGCGTTTCTGGCGGATTGCTTCACGATATATTCCTTATTGACCGTTCTACCCTGTAGCAAGAACTTATGATGCACCACGCCCCTACAATCGAAGAAAACTGTAAGCAAAACCTTCACATTCCACCGAACTTGGTCTTGGATCGTGCGGCAGCTTCCATTGGGATGATTGAGCTTTGGTTTTCACGTCATAACCATAAAGCCATGATTCGTCAACAGTTATGACCCTCCTCTTTATCAAACAATTCAGAGTCCAACAGCTCCTTAGCAATGTTAATGCGATGCTGTTTTTGGTCGAAATTGAGTAAAATTCGAAGACGAGCCAAAACACGTGCAAGCAAAGCAGCTGTCAAAAATTAATTGATCATTCAAAATGGCCGAACTTGTCGGCATAAGTGAGAGACATGAGTACCAACATAACGCCACAAAAACAATCGAAAATCGAATATACGTAATATATGTAACCCGCGGATACTTTTTGAACAGACCTCGTATCTCTTCTTCCCTGTTTGGGAAAAATATTAGAAAAATTCGTTCAATAAGTCCTTAATAAATTTGGATTATTATTTATTAAGGACTTATTGAACGAATTTTTCCCTGTTTGGGAAAAATATTAGAAAAATTCGTTCAATAAGCGAATTGCGCTCGTAGTGTCGGTAAAGATTACTTTTTTGTAAGAAGCATTATCGACAGGAAAGCTGTCAAAATTTCAGCTCGATCCATAGCGTAGGTAAATTTCTATCGTCGATTAAAGTTAACGGCATTTATTTGTGCATAACAATGGAAAAAAGCGAGTTTAGGGCTGTCATCAAACATCTCCATTTGAAAGGCTTAAGCCCGAAAGAAATCAAAGCCGAGTTGGATGCAGTTCATGGCACATCTGCACCTGTGTTTGCGACGGTTTAAAATTGGGTGAATGAATTTAAACGTGGCCGTTCATCCACAAAAGATGAACATCGTTCAGGACGCCCAGTTGAGGTGTCTACTCCTGAAATCATTGACAAAATCCACGATCTGATTTTGAACGATCGGCGAATTAAAGTGCGCAAATTAGTTGAGGCCACGGGCATATCACAAGGTACAGTCGCTTCAATTTTGCATGAAAAATTGTCTGTGAAAAAAATTTCGCCAAGATGGGTGCCGCGTTTGCTCTCAGAGGAGAATAAGCGCAATCGTGTAGTGGACTCTGAGGCTATGTTGGCACTCTTTCATCGCAATCCTGCCGAATTCCTTCGTCGATATGTCACTGTGGACGAAACCTGGATACACTACTACACTCCAGAAACGAAGAGACAAAACTGTGCCATCGGCCGGCAAGGTGATGGCCACGGTCTTTTGGGATTCGCAGGGCATCATTTTTATCGATTACTTGGAAAAAGGAAAAACAATAACAGGAGCGTATTACGCGTCGTTATTGCAATGGTTGAGCGAGGAAATCAAAGAGAAACGCCCCCATCTGAAGAAGAAAAAAATCCTCTTGCATCAGGACAATGCGCGTCTCCACACCTGCGATGTTTCCATGGCCAAAATTGTGGAATTGAGAATGGAATTGTTGCAGCATCCCGCTTATTCACCAGATTTGGCCCCGAGTGACTATTTTCTTTTCCCCAATCTGAAGAAATGGCTTGGCGGACGACGGTACACTTCCAATGAGGACGGCATTGCTCAAACGGATGAGTATTTTGCAGAACTTCCGAAATCCTATTTTTTGGACGGGATAAAATTTTTGGAAAAACGGTTGGAAAAGTGTATAGAGCTAAAAGCAGATTATGTTGAAATATAAAATTTTTTTTTTTAAAAAACAGTTTTTTTCCATCTTTTTTCAAGGACTTATTGAACGACCCTCATACGTAACTATTGATATTGTTTTCATAAAATTAAACGTTAATCTACAAAATTTCGATTGATTTGACTAACTTGAATATTCTTCTAAAAGCAAGCAATTCAAAATAGTTTAAATTAGAGAATGTTATAGTGTTGAATCTTGTCGAATATAATATGAGTTACCTGACTTTTTACGAATTTTCATTTTTTCCATTTCAGTATATCATTTATTATTTCCATATTACTTTACATAGTATTTAAAACATAGAGCTGAGACATGTTCTGTACATCGTTTGCTTATATAGTAAATTAGTTTTTAATGACTAAGTACATGAATTGCTTACAACTATGTCTTAATAATTATATATGCTTTCTCAAACACAATAATCTATCGTATATATTTAATTGCTTACAAACTAAACTTAATTTTAGACTTAAAAAATTAGGGAAAAGAATATCCAGGAGGAGCGGATTAGGAGTTTAGGACTTTTGGGAATTTTGTGTTGTTTCCGCTAACCACGATGGAAATGGGGAGTTAAGGAATTATAAAACTGAACGTTCATAATATCCACTATCTTTAGCAAAATCAGATAAGATAACTGGTGAGGCATACCATAGAGGTAATCATAGTATAAGTATATGTGTTAAGTGGCTTGGGTATTAATCCTTTCTAGTGACTCTTGAATAAGTGGATTGGTATGCTCTATTAAATGCTGAAGGAAGTTTTTTGTTAGACCAACCATGTATGAAATGAAAGAAGTAAGATTACTTTTCTGATAAATATAGGAGTTAGAGTAATGCTTACCGTCTATCTTACGATATTTTAAGAGGCATTTCCTAAGGATTGACCTTTCGAAGACATGGATTTTATTGCCATACGTTTTCGAGAAACTAAAATAGATCGGCCGAATGAGTTGTTTGTAAAATATTGTAGTAAATTTGGATTTATACTAAGACCATTCTGACGTCTAAGTAGAAATATTGTAGAAAGGTATAAATAGCCCTTTTGGTATTTTAAAAATTAACTCAACATGTGGGTTAAATTTAAACATTGAGTTAAAGTTGATGCCTCTTTATATTTTAGTTGATTTGATGCTGTGTTTTTATACGCAGAATACGCAGCTTTTTGCCCTTTGTAGCAATTTTCCTCGGTCCGCGAGTGCTGTGATTACGGAAACAGATTAAATTGGACTTTCTAAGATTGACTGACAAGTTCCAGTCATCATAATAATTTATAATTTTAAAAGGTAGCTCTTATGTTCTCTTTAGAGCCAATTTTGGTGATTTGCTTTTGGCATAAACAAGAGTGTCGTCTGCATATAATATAATTTGTGCTTTTGCGTCTGTTAGTATATCTGCAGTGTATATTGAATACAGCAAGGGACCCAATACCGATCCTTGTGGAACTCCTTTACCTATTGAAATGAGTGCAGCAGCAGCGTAATATGTGCAGGGAAATCAAGTTTACATATTCCCTTATGCCAAACTGAGTCAAAGGCCTTGATATACTCGTATCTAGGGAGCAAGCAGCTGTTGACTATGTACCGTGTAACCTAGTTGTGATCTAACTATGTAGTAGAAAAAGCGCATCCAAAGTTGAGTGCCATTTCCGAAATCCGAATTGAAAGTTGAAAATAATTTTATTTTCATCACAAAATTTATTTATATTTTCGTAAAAGAATTTTTATAATATTTTTCCCAAACAGGGAAGAAGAGATACGAGGTCTGTTCAAAAAGTATCCGCGGGTTACGTATATTACGTATATTCGATTTTCGATTTTTTTTGTGGCGTTATGTTGGTACACATGTCTCTCACTTATGCCGACAAGTTCGGCCATTTTGAATGTTCAATTAATTTTTGACAGCTGCTTTGCTTGCACGTGTTTTGGCTGGCCTTCGATATTTCCTCAATTTCGACCAAAAACAGCATCGCATTATCATTGCTAAGGAGCTGTTGGACTCTGTTTGCGATGACCCATATTTGCTCCAGAGGGTCATAACTGGTGATGAATCATGGGTTAATGGTTATTCCGTGGAAACCAAAACTAAATCATCCCAATGGAAGCTGCCGCACGAGCCAAGACCGAAAAAAGCGCGCCAAGTTCGATCGAATGTGAAGGTTTTGCTTACAGTTTTCTTCAATTGCAGGGGCGTGATGCATAATGAGTTCTTGCCACAGGATAGAAAGGTCAATAAGCAATATTACCTGCAAGTTATGCGCAAGTTGCGAACAGACCTCGTATATATAGGTCGATGTTGTTGGATGGCTGCTCTACCTAGAGTTTAAGGAATATTAAAGATTATGCCTATTTTCCAGGTTTTAGGGAAGTAGAAATTGTTGATGCAGTAATTAAATATTGCAACTAAGGGACGCAAACTCTTTTTCTGAAACTTTCTCAGCATAAAGTTCGAAATATTATTGATGCTGACAGACTTTTTATTATTTGAAGTTTTTATTATATTGTAGAATAGAGTGTGTTTTCGGATATAAACATATCTAGAGATATGAGCTACTTTTATTTCGCGGTATTTATTATTATCGTTGACTGTTACTTTATTGAGTGACTTTCGATCAGTTATTACGTTAAGCTGCTTGAAAGCATCAGGACCTGGACGTACTTTCGAAAGTCGTTCAGAAAATTGTTCATTAAAATTTTTGTCAACTTTATTACGTATCATAGTTGATATGCAATTAACCTGTGTCTCTAAGAGACGATAATCTGAAGATGTAGTGTTCGGTTCTCTTCCAAAAATGTGTTTCCAATAACTTTTTAACCAAACATTTTCTTAATGTCCTCAGCGAGGGAATCTAATCGATGGCTACTATTAGACAGTTGCCTTGAATGTCTATGAAATATCTCCGAGACGATTTGACTAAAGGGTTCTATATGGAAATCAATTTCTTGTACTCCAGTCAATTCTAGCCCTTAGGTAAATAAATTTTTATGAAAATTTTATATTGTTTTGTATGTTTGTTAAGAATTGATTATAATACTTTCTAATTAAAAAAAAATGTTTAGGTCCAAATTCTATACCTTTAAAAAATATTGAACGTCAGAAATTTTAATTGCGCGGCTTTTTAAAAATCGATCGCAGCTAATGAAATACGAGGGTCGTTCAATAAGTCCTTAGAAAATCGAAGAAATTGCGCTCGTAGTGTCGGTAAAGATTTTTTTTGTAAGTAACATTATCGACAGGAAAGCTGGCAAAATTTCATTCCGATCCATAGCGTAGGTCAATTTCTATCGTCGATTAAAGTTAACGACATTTATTTGTGCATAACAATGGAAAAAAGCGAGTTTAGGGCTGTCATCAAACATCTCCATTTGAAAGGCTTAAGCCCGAAAGAAATCAAAGCCGAGTTGGATGTAGTTCATGGCACATCTGCACCTGTGTTTGCGATGGTTTACAATTGGGTAAATGAATTTAAACGTGGTCGTTCATCCACAAAAGATGAACATCGTTCAGGACGCCCAGTTGAGGTGTCTACTCCTGAAATTATCGACAAAATCCACGATCTGATTTTGAACGATCGGCGAATTAAAGTGCGCAAATTAGTTGAGGCCACGGGCATATCACAAGGTACAGTCGCTTCAATTTTGCATGAAAAATTGTCTGTGAAAAAAATTTCGCCAAGATGGGTGCCGCGTTTGCTCTCAGAGGAGAATAAGCCCAATCGTGTAGTGGACTCTGAGGCTATGTTGGCACTCTTTCATCGCAATCCTGCCGAATTTCTTCGTCAATATGTCACTGTGGACGAAACCTGGATACACTAATACACTCCAGAAACGAAGAGACAGTCATCACAGTGGATTTTCAAGGGTGAACGGGCTCCGAAGAAGGCAAAAACTGTGCCATCGGCCGGCAAGGTGATGGCCACGGTCTTTTGGGATTCGCAGGGTATCATTTTTATCGACTACTTGGAAAAAGGAAAAACAATAACAGGAGCGTATTACGCGTCGTTATTGCAACGGTTGAGCGAGGAAATCAAAGAGAAACGCCCCCATCTGAAGAAGAAAAAAATCCTCTTGCATCAGGACAAAATTGTGGAATTGAGAATGGAATTGTTGCAGCATCCCGCTTATTCACCAGATTTGGCCCCGAGTGACTATTTTCTTTTCCCCAATCTGAAGAAATGGCTTGGCGGACGACGGTTCACTTCCAACGAGGATGTCATTGCTCAAACGGATGAGTATTTTGCAGAACTTCCGAAATCCTATTTTTTGGACGGGATAAAAATTTTGGAAAAAGAGTTGGAAAAGTGAGCTAAAAGGAGATTATGTTGAAAAATAAAAAAAAAAATTTTTAAAAACAGTTTTTTTCCATATTTTTTTAAGGACTTATTGAACGACCCTCGTGCATAAAAATTTTAACGAGTTGCGCTGAGCATTTTAAAAATATTTCATGTTTTCTGGCGATTTCGAATGATGTATTAAAATTAGATCGTTTCCACTTAAAAATATTTAAAGTTATCACTTCATCAACAAATCTAACACAGCTTCTAATAGATACGTTTAAGCTGAATATTATTCTATCCGATCTGGTTGGAAATTTCTCTTAAGTTATTAATTGTCATTATTATTTTTATGTCTTAATAATAAGCAAATTTTTGTTTTTTAAATTCTACTTTTGATCAATTATTTTCCATTTTAGTTACAATTTCAAACTTTCAAGTATTATTTAACATTCATATGCCTCTGGTTCACAACATCGTATTGGTATTATTTTATCAATTCATCGGCACGTAAATATAATTTGTAGAAGAATATGCTCAACTTGAAAATAATTCTTCATTTTTTTCCTTTCATTTAGGTACGTATGTATGCATATAACTGTAGTTGTATTTACTTATGATTCTTACGAATATGTACCTTCGGACATCCATCCACCTGGTCCAGGTGGTTACACTCTCCATTCACAAACTGGATACAAAACTGTATGTAGTTGGCTCTGGCTAATCAATTTTTTTCCTCCTCATTGAAAATAATAACCAACTAAATACATAGTTGATGGGAAGTAACTTATATGATCGTGCATATATTTTTGCATTCTCCCACATATATTAATAGGCGCAATGTACTCTAATCGAACATGTTTATCGAAAGGCTGTATCACTGCGTATCTAAGCATAAGATTTCCACTATTTTGTTCACTGAATTCAAGTTATTTTACGAGTCCATAAATAGTATTCCTCCAAAAATTTTGATGAATGGGGCCTCATAGTTAACTCAATTCAATGCTCATCCATTTTTGAATTTTACGATAATGGGCCAAAAAAAGATTCAAGGTCTGATATAAATGTCATACCAAAAGAATATACTAAAATTATATGTTTTTTCTAAGATGACTCTAAGGGGATAATAGTATTAATAATATTGTGAAAATTGTAAGGATTTGAAGAGTCATAAGAGTAACAGAATTATACTGTGAAAGCTCTTCTGCTGAAACTCAAAGCAGAGGGAGGAATAAAGGATAGTTGAACTTATTTGAGGGTAGTTGTGAGGAAGAATGGTTGATCAAATCTTTTTTAATAAATCCATTTTATTTACTGAGGACCCGAAACAACCTAGAATTTTCTTCTTGTTCTCACTTTTCCTGATACACTATACTATGCTCATTAGTGAACTTAAACGGCTACTTAACAGTTTGGCTGAAAAGTTTATAAGGTTGACGTCTAGATGGCGCCTCTTGCAAAAATTATCACAAAGCACCATCCTTCAAATGATTTCTGTCAAAATTTGACAGCAATCGGTCGATTAATTCGTGAGTGAAGCAACTTTTGTTATTGAAAAAAAATGGATAAAGACGAATTTCGTGTATTGATAAAGCATTGCTTTTTGATGAAAAAAAATACAGTGGAAACTAAAGCATGGTTTGACAAACGTTATCCGGACTCTGCTCCAGCTATTTCAACTGTGGAATATTGGTTTCGTCAATTTCGAACTGGTCGTACGAGCACAGTTGATGCAGAACGCAGTGGACGCCCAAAAGAGGTGGTTACGGCAGAAAACATCAAAAAAATCCACAAAATAATTTTAAATGACCGTAAAGTGAAGTTGAGCGAGATAGCTGAGACTCTCAAGATATTGAAAGAGTGTGTTGGACATATGGTGCATGAATATTTGAGCATTCGAAAGCTGTGTGCAAAGTGGGTGCCGCGTGAGCTCACTGTGGACCAAAAACAACAACGATGATTCTGAGCAGTGTTTGGAGCTGTTCAAGCGCAATAAACCCGAATTTTTGCGTCGATATGTGACAATGGATGAAACATGGCTCCGTCACCACACTCCAGAGTCCAATCGGCAGTCGGCAGAGTGGAGAGCGAGCGACGAACCGAATCCAAAGCGTGGAAAGACGCAACAGTCGGCTGGCAAGGTGATGGCGTCTGTATTTTGGGATGCGCATTGTATAATATTCATTGACTATCTCCAGAAGGGACAGACGATCAACAGCGACTATTATATAGCGTTATTGGATCGTTTGAAGAAAGAAATCGCTAAGAAACGGCCTCATTTGAAGAAGAAAAAAGTGTTGTTTCACCAAGACAATGCACCGTGTCACAAGTCGATGAAAACGATGGTCAAACTCAATGAATTGGGCTACAAATTGCTTCCCCATCCACCGTATTCTCCAGATCTGGCCCCCAGCGACTTTTTCCTGTTTGCAGACCTCAAGAGAATGCTCGCTGTCAAGAAATTTAAGACCGATGATGAAGTGATTGCCAAAACTGAGGCCTATTTTGAGGCAAAATCGAAAGAGTACTATAAAAATGGTATCAAAAAGTTGGAAGATCGCTATAATCGCTGTATCGCCCTCGAAGGCAACTATGTTGAATAATAAAAATGAATTTTGCAAAAAAAAAATTTTTACTGTGTTACCTTATAAACTTTTCAGCCAAACTGTTACCTATATTTGTTTCGCTTTATTTTCTCTTTCATTTCTGAATTATTATTTTTGTTATTGTTTTGTTGTTATTATTATTTTATTCAATACATTTTTTTTTTTTTTGGTAAATAAGTAACAAAAAAAAAAAACTACTCCACCAGCAGCTGTAAATTTTCTTGGAGACTTTTTCTTTCTAGTTTCCGTTTTAAGCACTCGTAGTTAGTAGTATCGTTTGTTACCTGTTACCTGACGATGAGACCAGAATAAATATAGCCCGTATAGTCGAGTAATACAAATAATAATTTTTAACTTCAAATCCCCACTATCAGACGATGGATTATACATAACTAAATGGTGATGCTGCTAGTATAACATCTGCCTTTCGTTGCATATAGTATGTCTATATTAATACGCGCATACTTGTATGGGACTTGGGTAAAAAGCCACCACACTACGTTAACTGTGGGCATCGTCAAGGTCTAGGCTTGCTTATTTTGTTGTCTCTTGAAGTTTCTTGTTTTCTTATTTTCGCGTAAATCTTTCCATTATTTTTATATTTTATTTTACGTTTTTTTGAACTGTCGGCGTTTATTTTTGCAAATTTTATATTCCAAAGAAACGTGACTCATAATTTTCGATATTGGCTGCAGATAACAAACCACGACTTGGAATATACTATTCGACGGGCTTTCTTCAGGCACAGACGATTGGTCCGATGCGGTAGCGGTAACCGCAATGATACAATATTGGTTTGGCATCATAGTTGGACAATTGGCTCTCGATTGTACTAATTAACTATTGCTCGAATATCAATGTTGGCCACGGGCAATAATAGCTTGTACAATCAACAATATTCGAGTATGTCTCGATAAATAAAACTTGGAATTATAGTTTTTCTAAAAGGTAGAGTCTATATTCTCTATAAATTGAGATACAATTGGAATTATAAAACTTTGTTACAACTAGTATTATTGCTTTCAATTGACTTGTATCTGATACTGAGTAAATTGGTTATTCTTTTGCTAAAATTGTTCGTTATCAAGGAAATTCGTTACTACTACCGATACCTTTAGTTAAATTAACATATTTACCCGTAAAATAGTTGAAATTTAACCAATTAATAAACATTTATAATTTTTGAGTTGAAGAGAAACATTTTCTTAAGACAAACTAGGTGTATAAGCTTAGATCCGCTGTTTTTTAGCGAGCATTTTTTGCGAATGGGTATCGTCTTCATCCGATTCCTTCAAATTGCAGCAGAAATGCAGAGCTTCCCGCATATGCTCTTTTTCTGGCAGAAAACTAGACATGATTACAAAAAGAAAAATGCTTAGATTAAAGAATACCTGGATAGGCCCTGACCGTATATGGTATGTATACGCAATTTTGTGTCGGAATTCCTGGTTTTGCTATCCCGTTGTTGCCATTTCTCGCCGCTTGGCATAGCTTTGTTTAGATTTTTTTATGTAGACATGACACCCACTGCCATCTAGTTGTCGTAATACAAATTTATTGTATTTTAATTCAGTTATTGGAAACAAAAATACAATTTAAACACAACAATTGGCAATTTTTATTTTTTGTACAAACTTTTGATATGAAATGGAATTCTATTTTAGGTTTTTATTCATTTCGTAAATATCATTCAAATATAAAGCGCCTCAGTATTGTAGACTTGCGGAGAGTTTGAAAACTTTAAATGTCCATGAAAGGGAGACTTAAGGAATAGCTTTGTCATTTGTGAAGTTGTTATTGTGTGAAAAAGGAAAGTGAAGTTTAAAGTGTAATTTTAATATATTTTGAAGTATTTACGAAAAAGTAAGTATTTTTATAAATAGTTATATTATTAATAAAACTTAATACGAATTTTTTATTCCAGAAAATTAAGTGTTTCGTTAATAAATGCTTCTCATACGAAGAAATGAGGAAACCGGGAATTTCTTTCTTTCGGTAAGTTGACATCTTTATTTTTGCTAAATAAAATAAGAAATACTTTATTTGTGATGTGCCTAAATGCCTTTTAGTGATTTATTTTATTGAAAAAGTAGTCAAAAAGTGAAAAGTTCGGCATTGAATAAATGTAAACAAATCCGATGTTGACAGTTCAATGTTTACCATAAAATAGTACAGTGCGGGTGTATATAAAGTGTGTGTAAGAAAGTTTAAGGGACCGAATTTTTTTAATAGTGGAAAAAAATACGTGAATTTCTATTATGTCTTAAGTATTATAATAAATACTATACAGTGAAATAAATAAAATGAAAATACATAATAAATAAATAAATATTTAAAAAAAAATACTGTGTTTTATTGCATATTTACAAAACTAATTCCATCGAACAACAAGACCCGCAATATTAAAAAATCTGCTTCTTTACGAATAAATGCTATCACATATGAAAAATGGTTTTAAACGAACCGCTTCAATCGCATACTGAACTTTTAAATTGGCCCCCAATGATTTACGCCGTTTCTGTTGTATTGCATGTGTGTGCGTTCTACGAATGCATTGCCAACAAAATTTGGACAGAATTTTTGTGTAGAGGCCTATCCAGTTCTTCTTTAATCTAAGGAAAAATGTATGTTGCTGTCAATGTGCACTGATTAATGTTGACAGATGTCAAACTCATAAATAAAAAGTATGGCATGCCCATGGTAGCTTAATACGCTCACTCACGCCATCTATGGCCAAAGATATATACCTGGTATTCTTTCTAATTCATGAATTTAGGAGAAAAGATCTATTTTTTATTTAAATATAAAATGTGCTCCAAACTTTTCACGAATGAAGTAATTGTTTTTCGGGCTGTATGGCATATGTTACCGTCTTGTTGAAACCGCATGTCGTCCACATCCATTTCTTGCCATTTAGGCACACAAAACTGAATTATCATATTGCGAGAGCGAGCACTATTAACTATTATTGCTTTCTTCTTCAAAATCCCCACCAAACAGTAACGCGCTGTGGATGCATTTATTTCTGAACAACACACTTGAGTCAATTGAACTTTGTAAGCATGAGGAGATGTAAATCTTTCCTGACAATATCGCTGTAGAGAGCTTCTCGAAATGTTTAATTCATAAAAACCGTGTCGTTGCTGGACTCTCAGCAACACTCTCACGAACTGTTTCGATGTTTTGTGTTGAACGACTTGTTCGAGGACGTCTAGATTGTTTAAGATCACTAATTAATCCAGTCTCCTTTAATTTTTTAATTGATATCTTCACAGTTGATGAAATTAAATTACTACTCCGACTATATTTCGTGCGAAAATTGTGATCTAAAGCTGCCAAATCTTAATTATTTTGAAAAAAAAACGTTGTTCTTTTCTGTAGCCCTCCATTTTTAAAAACCCTAAGCTGTCAGCTGTCATGCCAATTTTGGCCGCACAAATGGCGTAAAATTCAAATCTTGCGTTTAGTTTGGAACACCAAAATTATATTCATTTCCTTATTTTATTATTTCGGTTATCTTTCTTGGCTTTCGGCATAGACCTTATGAAATTGGGTAGTTATGATCCAGTTTCATTCTCAAGTTCGAGAGTTTTATGACAAAGGTTTGTTTGTTTGTCTGTTTGATTGTATGCAAGGTCCTTTTACATATGTTTCAGGGGCCATTTTATAGCGCCACGATCGTGAGACCATTTGGCAACTTCATTGTTAATGTGCAAAGCTATCTAAACGGGCTTGGTTTGTGGTTGGTAGGGTAGAATATTGAGATCTTTGTACGATTTTATAAAACAAATGAGTATGTTATAAAAGATTTAAGAAAGAATTTGGGAATAGAGTTGCTAGTCTAGTGATCCACCGTAAGAAGAATTCTGCTCGCAAAATAGTTCTTGGTTAGATGGCATTCATGTAGTATCACATCAGTGATAATGTACTGAGTATAACAGGATTGGGCTTAGGTATCTATTAGTGGTTAACCAAATGAGTCGATCGAAATGTATCGGTTTTGGTCATGTCAATGTGTTTACAGATGGCTAATGGTATTAGTTGACATTCTGTTACTACAAGTATGTAAGCCATTATATGTAAATCAAATTTTAAAGATCTGTTGGTACATGTTTTTTAAAGATTTTTTCTTAATATGCAAAAATTTAATATAAAAAGTTGACAAAAAGTGATTATTCACAAGAACCGCCAACTTTATAATTGGACCTTCTAGTTCTTATTTTTGTGCGCTTTTAACACAAATAATTTAAAGGATCTTTAATGGTACAAAAATCTAAGAAAATACTTCAAGAAAATCTTATGCTATTTAATTCGATATCTTTAGAATCAAATACGAGGGTCAGTCAACAAGTACTTAGCCTCACCGCCCGATGGAACTACTGTCACAAAAGAAATTTACCATCGTGCAGTACATTCTTTTAGTAGCCAACTGTCAAAGTTGATTCCCTTCATTAGTTTTGTTTTGAGAGCCTTTGAAAGCGAGCGTGTCGGTCGGTTGCACAAAAATGGAAAAAGAACAATATCGTTCGGTGATTAGATTCTTGTTTTTGGAAGGGAAAACGCGCAGCGAAATCAAAGATCGCTTGGATGCTGTGTATGGTGACTCTTCTCCTTCGATGGCGACCGTCAAGAATTGGTTCAACGAGTTTGTTCGTGGCCGCACGTCGGTTTTTGATGAGCCACGCCCAGATGCCCCGAAAATGGCTGCTACGGAGGAAAACGTTAAAAAAGTCCACGATCTCGTGTTGGCAGACCGTCGATTGAAGGTTCACGAGATAGCTGAGACTGTGGGCATCGCAGAAGGAACGGTGCATCATATTCTACGCGAAGAACTGGGCATGAGAAAGCTGTCGGCGCGATGGGTGCTGCGTTTGCTCACACCGGAAAACAAGCGCAACCGTGAGACCACATCGGCGACGTATTTGGGCTGTTTCAGCGCAATCCGGCGGAGTTCTTGCGTCGTTTCGTGACCGTCGACGAAACATGGATTCACTGGTACACACCAAAGACCAAGGAACAGTCGAAACAGTGGACTTCACCCGGCGAACGTGCTCCGAAGAAGGCGAAGACTATTCGATCAGCCGGAAAGGTGATGGGCACCGTTTTCTGGGATTCACAAGGTGTGATACACATCGATTAACTCGAGAAGGGTAAAACAATCACGGGGCGCTACTATGCTGACTTATTGGGCCGACTTGACGTCGAATTGAAGAAAAGACGCCCCGCTTTGCGAAGAAAAAAGTGCTGTTCCACCACGACAACGCGCCTGCTCACACCTTTGCCGTCGCCATGTCCAAATTGGTCGAATTGCGCTACGAATTGCTGCCCCATCCACCGTACTCTCCAGGTTTGGCCCCCTGTGACTACTTTTTGTTTCCAAACCTGAAAAAATCACTCGCCGGGAATAGATTTGGGTCGAATGAGGAGGTCATCGTCGCCACGGAGGCCTATTTTGCTTCCCTCGAGAAAATGTATTTTTTGGACGGGTTAAACAAGTTAGAGCATCGCTGGGTCAAGTGTATCGATCTTGAAGGAGATTATGTGGAAAAATAAATTGCCACCTTTCCAAAATTTTCGTTTTTCTTTTGTAGGCTAAGTACTTGTTGAATGACTTTCGTAAACACAGCTTTTTTTTTAAATAATTAAATACGAAAATGACTGCTTGTTTTACTCATACATGACCGGGTACAGAATGATTCATTCTAATTTGTTTATTTTTTATTTTTTTATTGTATATTAGCCCACTGCCACTTTGGTAGCCAAAGTACTGATCTTCGAAGATTCCTCAACTTAAATTAAATTAGTTTAAATAGGTTTACATGTATAGCATGTGGTCAGGTTTGCGAATCGGTTCCTTTTATTTGCAAAAAAAATAATAATTTACATTCGACTTGATCGTTTATTCTGTTTCCACGAGATTATATCGGCTCGTCAGGCTATTCACAGAGGGCCCTTGAAAAAATTGCTAATAGCCTACCTGCAACAGTACCAGACACAATCACCAACTTAGCTCATGTTTAGAGTTTATATGGTATACTTTAAAATGGGTTGATTGTCATTCAATGCAATTGTCCCAATATGAACCTATGCATGACGATACCATGCTCAATGTTACATTTTACAAAAAAGGAAAAATCATAAAGGAAAATCTCTGAAAATAGAGAGAGAGACAAATGAACATATTGTGAAATTTAGTCTCTAGCTGAGTTTAAGGTCAGTCCATACGAGAATACTTCATTAGCAGGTGCGCACGTAACTCCAGTCGTACCCGTATTTTTACTTATCGATTTTTTTTTGATGAATTTGGATTCATAATTTGCCATTTAATTGTCATGATTCAGATTCAGCTTCAGATTTATTTTTGCCTGATCAATTTTTTTTCTTTTTTTGTTGTTGTTGGTGAACTGTTGTCGTATTTCGAGTAATAAAGTTAATTTTGATTGTCGCGTCGCTATCAGAATACAATTGGAACAAAGGGTGTTTTGTTGTGGGTGCATTTACACTGCAGGTGCTCGAAGGCCAAAACATTTACAACGTTGTTTTCCCTATTAGACTTTCTTTGTGACAATGTGACTCATCTTTAGTCTTCTTAGTTGTTTAGATATCATAGTCAACTTATTACTTGTACTATATTCACTAATTCTTGATAGCATTTACAAATGGTTTTGAAATTTTTATTAAATCTATGGTAATCAAAATATGCAATGAAAATTTTCAAATGGATTTTTAGTCTTTCTAATAAATTTTTTTTTGTTTTACTATTACGATCAGAAGAATGAAAATTGATTTTTTGTTATAATTTGACGCAAGATTGACAGTGAAAATTTCAATTAACTTCCTTGTACGGGGGTCGTTCAATAAGTCCTTAAAAAAATATGGAAAAAAACTGTTTTTAAAAATTTTTTTTTTATTTTTCAACATAATCTCCTTTTAGCTCACTTTTCCAACTCTTTTTCCAAAATGTTTATCCCGTCCAAAAAATAGGATTTCGGAAGTTCTGCAAAATACTCATCCGTTTGAGCAATGACGTCCTCGTTGGAAGTGAACCGTCGTCCGCCAAGGCATTTCTTCAGATTGGGGAAAAGAAAATAGTCACTCGGGGCCAAATCTGGTGAATAAGCGGGATGCTGCAACAATTCCATTCTCAATTTCACAATTTTGGCCATGGAAACAGCGCAGATGTGCACACGCGCATTGTCCTGATGCAAGAGGATTTTTTTCTTCTTCAGATGGGGGCGTTTCTTTTTGATTTCCTCGCTCAATCGTTGCAATAACGACGCGTAATACGCTCCTGTTATTGTTTTTCCTTTTTCCAAGTAGTCGATAAAAATGATGCCCTGCGAATCCCAAAAGACCGTGGCCATCACCGTGCCGGCCGATGGCACAGTTTTTGCCTTCTTCGGAGCCCGTTCACCCTGGAAAATCCACTGTAATGACTGTCTCTTCGTTTCTGGAGTGTAGTAGTGTATCCAGGTTTTGTCCACAGTGACATATCGACGAAGGAATTCGGCAGGATTGCGATGAAAGAGTGCCAACATAGCCTCAGAGTCCACTACACGATTGCGGTTATTCTCCTCTGAGAGCAAACGCGGCACCCATCTTGGCGAAATTTTTTTCACAGACAATTTTTCATGCAAAATTGAAGCGACTGTACCTTGTGATATGCCCGTGGCCTCAACTAATTCGCGCACTTTAATTCGCCGATCGTTCAAAATCAGATCGTGGATTTTGTCGATGATTTCATCTTTTGTGGATGAACAGCCACGTTTAAATTCATTCACCCAATTGTAAACCATCGCAAACACAGGTGCAGATGTGCCATGAACTGCATCCAATTTGGCTTTGATTTCTTTCGGGCTTAAGCCTTTCAAATGGAGATGTTTGATGACAGCCTTAAACTCGCTTTTTTCCATTGTTATGCACAAATAACTGTCGTTAACTTTAATCGACGATAGAAATTGACCTACGCTATGGATCGAGCTGAAATTTTGACAGCTTTCCTGTCGATAATGCTACACACAAAAAATCTTTACCGACACTACGAGCGCAATTTCTCATATTTCCTAAGGACTTATTGAACGAACCTCGTAAGACTAGGAAGTATATTTACTCAGATCGATCCGTACATTATTTAAGGGTAAAGATATGATATTTACCCCTAAATAATGGGGTAAAAAAACTTGATTTTAAACATGTAACTGGACTTTTGCAGCTTTATCATAAACTGATTAATAGCCAGGCGTGCAGTTTAGACATTTCGTATCGAGATCTTTTTATTCTATTTGGTTGTTCGGAAAATAATTTCGTTTGCTGATGAAGACACAATAAATTCATTAATTGATACAAACCGGCGGATAACAACTCGTGAGATCGCTGAGAGATTAAATTTATCAAATTCGACCGTTCATGATAATTTGAAGCAGCTCGGTTTAATCTCAAAGCTCGACATATGGGCTCCTCATCTTCTTACGGAAAAAAATGTGTGCCGTCGCATTGATGTTTGTGATTTGCTTCTCAAACGCCAAGAAAATGATCCATTTTTGAAGCGTGTCATCACTGGGGACAAGAAATGGGTTGTCTACAACAATGTTAAGCACAAAAGATCATGAAATAGAAAAGATGAACAGGCTCAAAGCACTTCGAAAACCAATATTCATCAAAAAGAGGTTATGCTGCCTGTCTGGTGGGATTTCAAAGGAATCGTTTCTTTCTACCGAGCAACACAACGATCAATTCTGAAGTGTACTATCATCAGTTGAACAAATTGAATGATTCACTTAAAGTAAAAAGGCCACAATTGGTCAATAGGAAAGGGATTGTGTTCCAACAGGATAATGTGAAACGTACAAGTTTGACCACTCGGCAAAAGCTTTTACGGTTTGGATGGGATATACTGCCACACCCACCATACTCTCCAAACCTAGCACTCTCCGATATCATTTGTTCCGGTCCCTACAAAATTTTTTAGTCGGTAAAACGTTTAATTTAAATGAGGAGGTCAAAAATCACTTGGATCAGTTTTTTGTCAGCAAAGAACAAAAATTTTATGAGCCTGGATCAGATTGGACAATATTTAATTGAATAAAATATTAATTTACTATAGGAAAATCGTCTTTCATTTTTATAAAAAACAAACCGGAATTAATTTTCGAACAACCCAATACAATTGAAGAAGAAAGAAAGGAACTCCAAAAAATCGTCGATCAAAGCCTGTGTTTAGACGGTATCATTGCAAACCCCAGAAAAATCTGGAGCATGACGAAATAGAAAAAAGGAATCAGGTTCGAAGCCAGTCTAAGGTGGGTTTTATTGGGTAAAAATTCCACACACTGTAGTGTTTCCAAACTAATTTATTACTAAAAATTTGCTAAATTTTATAGCGGATTAAGTATTTAGTCTTCTATTAAGAAGAAGACACTTCAATTAAAACGCAGTTTCAATATTATTATAAATGATTATATATAACTAATTAATAGGCTAAGCAATAGAGGTGATCACAGGTACTTCAGTAGATGAACAGAACACAAAGCTTAACCGTGAATAAAGAAATTCTCATTTATTAGATAGCTTAAAAACAAATTATTTTCTCAGTTAGCTAAATAATTTTTTCAATCTGTTCTCAGCATAATAGTTTACTATTAACATAGTAAACTGTTATTTAAACAGGTAAAACCATAAGTGTAATTTTTGGGCAGATAATTTTTTAAGCAATAATTGAGTACAATTTTCTGACCGTGTCGTATTTCTAACTATTTTTATTTCAAACCTCCATTTCTAGGAGGTTGTAATGCGTACAATATTGGGTAGTCCCCATATAAAAATTTTTTATTTGAAGGAGAACAAATTATTATTATTTGTATAAATTTTATAAAAAGTCAAACTTTTCATTAATAAAAATTTAAATAAATAATAATTGCAGAATAATTCTTCAATATTTTCTATATTTTTTAAGTCACCTATGCAATGATTCAGAAAAAGTTCATATATATTAATATTCGTATTAATAATCGAATTAATAGTGAGAGAATATTGTATCAACGGAAATGTGTTCGGCTCAATTCTGTTTGAATAACGTGCACTATATGGAATAATACTAATCATCTTTTGAATCTAGTCGTCTTAGACCAGGGTATCGGTCAGGAAGGTGCAATGAAATGATTCAGAACTGCACGTTGTGCCAGTGAAGCACGGTTCATTCCTCGAGTACGACTAGAGTCCATTATGAAGACATCCAAGTGTCGAATGTCTTTTACACATCATATGCACGCTACTTTATTACTTCGATTGGACGATTCGATTCTATTGCCTTACTAAATGAACGACCAAATGACAAAAATAAAATTTATCGCATTGAAACTTGAGACAACACAACAATTTATCGAGAAAAAATTAATTTCCGAGTGAGCACAACTAGCATTTTGTAATAGTCACTAGCAGAACTTAACCAGACAGCACTTTTTCTTTATCTAATCGTTATCTCACGGACTCGAAACAGACCGTAAAAAAATCACGAACTTTGCTAAAGATTTCAGTTTTGAAGAAATCAAATTACACACTTGCTGTTGGCACACAATACAAGTACATAACCTTCTTTTCTAATAAGGGAGGTAACTGTCAATAGTTACTGATACTCTGGTACACAAAGAATAAATTTTTCTATGTTCTAAATGAACTCATAAACGAGTTCGATCATATTAAATTCAAAACTAGACTTTGAATTATTGATGATTCAGTCCATAAATGAGAAATTCAAGGCATCAGTCCAACGACACAGGTTCAGAAGCTAGTCTGGCTGATCGTAGTTTGTTGTAAAAGGCGATCCCATCGTAATCGAAAATCGGGAAACGAATCCAAGCACACGCTCATCTTATAGTCTCTGAATTGAAAATAAAATCTAAACGACTGACAAAGAACGACACGATCGACGGTGGATACATCCCAAGATGGGTGACCAAAACATGAAACGAAACAAACGTGAAACTTGAAATTGTAAAAAAAAATGAAACAATCAATTCGAATAAAATAGAAATTCAACATTGAAATAAATACAAGAATTGTGCAGGAAAATCAACATATTCGCGGATGAGTCACTAGAAGTCAAGATACGGTTACTGTAGCCAAGATCTTAGTACGTCCTCCCATCTACTTATCGGCTATATTATATGAAGAGCAATCAGGTACATAATCAGAACTAGAAACTACAAGCACGAGATTGTCCAGTTCTATTCGTATTCCCCAAAGGGACTATTACAATTTCTGTTTTGCTTCCTGGGCAATTTGTTCATCATTGATGCTGGTTGTTATCATAGAAAATTATCAACCGTATTGCCAACTAAGATTGGACACGACTCGCTTAGAGAATTTCATTCCCTTAAGTTTAAAGTTGATATATTTCCATACACACGATGATGGGCTTTGAAGGATTTTTATTTCGTATCCTTTTCCAATTATAATGTACACTTCTATTTTTTTCCTGACAAAAAAATCTTTAATGACATTACAATTAATATGATTTCTAAGACCACAAATTTAAAGTGAAGCTCTATTGTCATGAAACACGTATGAAGGAGGCAATATTAATAGAGAATTAAAAAAAAAGAAGACCTCCTTTTTAGACTATGATGTCAATTAATTTTCCAACTAAGATGTCAATTAATTGGTGGACAAAAAGGGTCAAAACATTTTTGAAATATATTGGGTGTTTCGAAAAGCAATTTGTTTTTTTTTTATTTATAAAAATAAAAGACGATTTTCTTATAGTGAATTAATATTTTATTCAATTAAATATTGTCCAGTCAGATCCAATACTCTTTGCCATCTTTCTGGCAGTAGCATGATTCCACGCTCATAAAATTTTGGTTCTTTGCTGACAAAAAACTGATCCAAGTGATTTTTGACCTCCTCATTTAAATGAAACGTTTTACCGTCTAAAATTTTTTGTAGAGACCGGAACAAATGATATCGGAAAGTGCTAGGTCTGGAGAGTATGGTGGGTATTGTAGTGTATCACATCCAAGCTCTAAAAGTTTTTACTGGGTAGTCAAACTTGTACGTGGTTTCACATTATCCTGTTGGAACACTATCCTTTTCCTATTGACCAATTCTGGCCTTTTTTCTTTAAGTGAAACATTCAATTTGTCCAACTGATGACAGTACACTTCAGAATTGATCGTTGTGTTGCTCGGTAGAAGCTCAAAATAAACAATTCCTTTGAAATCCCACCAGACAGATAGTATAACATTTTTTTGATGAATATTGGTTTTCATCTTTTCTATTTCAGGATCTTTTGCGCTTAACATTATTGTAGACAACCCATTTTTTGTCCCCAGTGATGATACGCTTCAAAAATGGATCATTTTCTAGGCGTTTGAGAAGCAACTCACGAACGTCCATGCGACGGCACACATTTTTTTCCGTAAGAAGATGAGGAATCCATATGTCGAGCTTTGAGATTAAATCTAGCCGTTTCAAATGATCATGAACGGTAAAGAATTGTTATCCGCTGCTTTACATCAATTAATGTCTTTAATGTGTCTTCATCAGCTTCAACTGGTCTTCCAGAATAACGAAATTACTTTCCGAACAACCCAATAGAATAAGGCCAGAAATTGGACCACACAGTAGGTCACTTCTCTATGACGTGTTTCGTTAGGAATGAAAGAATGCATTCATCTCCGATTCGTTCTCGATGATAGACGCTCTCATTTGTCAAATGGTCCATTAGCTGGATGTTAGTGATAACTGAAAACTCTAGAAACTACGACGATACACCGCCTCGCTCGATGCTAATACAATTTGGTCTTTTCAGGAACAATTTTCATACGAGGTCTGTTGAAAAAGTATCGCGAATTAAGTGTTTTTTCAAAAATTATTTATTTATTCATGATTATCCTTTTTGTCCCCATCAAAGTAATCCCCAACAGATATTATACACTTGTGCCAACGTTTTTCCAATCCTCGAAGCACTTCAAAAAATCATTTTTTGTGATCTTGTTCAGCTGATCCTTCGATGCCGTCTTTTTCTCCTCAATCGTAGCATAACATCGTCCTTTCATGGGGCTGTTCAGTTTCGGGAACAAGAAAAAGTCACAGGGGGCTCAAATCTAGGGAATACGGTCGCTGCGGCTTTATTAGTGTGTTGTTTTTGGCCAAAAACGTTATCATGGTGGAAAAGCCAATTTTTGTTCTTCCATAAATCCGGGCGTTTCTTGCGGATTGTTTCGCGCAAATTGCGCATAAGTTGCAGGTAATATTCCTTATTTACCATTCTTCCCTGTGGCAAGAACTCATGATGCTCCATGCCCCTGCAGTCCAACAGCTCCTTAGCAATATAAATGCGATGCTGTTTTTGGTCGAAATTGAGCAATTTTGGTACGAATTTCGCGGCGACACGTCTCACGACAAATCTTTCGTAAAAATCGAATGGCACGAGCCTCAGCAACTTCTCTAACGGTGATTCGACGATTGGCCAATACTATTTTCTTCACTTCATCAATGTTTTCGTCTGTTGTTGACGTGCTCGGGCGTCCGGCACGCTTTTCGTCGTTCACGTCTTCTCGGTCGTCTGAGAACATTTTGTACCACCGATAAACGTTGCTTCGGTCTAAGGTAGCTTCACCATATGCCACAGTCAACATTTGGAATGCATCCACGCAATTTATTTTGTTTTTCACAAAAAATTTTATGATCCACTTTTTTGGAATGGGCTAAAATCGAAGACGAACCAAAAAACGTGCAAGCAAAGCAGCATTTAAAAAATTAACTGAACATTCAAAATGGCCGAACTTGTCGGCATAAGTGAGAGACATGAGTCCAATATAAAGCCACAAAAAAATCGAAAATCCAATATACGTCACCCGCGGAAATTCAAAATTCGCGATAATTTTTGAACAGACTTCGTATGTTTGCCAAAGATCAATCTGGCGTCTATCTGAACGCCTAGATATCGATGCTAATCACCAGCACTGCCTTGGCGCACTTCTAAAAGACAATATCGGATAATGTGAACTGTATTATTTGCGGCTTTAAGCAACCAATGTTACACCTTTTGATATCGTGAGGGTGAGGAGTATTTTATAAATTACATTCGATAACAAAAAGCCAAGGGCCGACCCTGCGGAACTCCTCCACTGATGTTGTATGTTTTCATTAATATTGCAGTATTATATGCCACCGTGCTAACGTTTGTGATTTTCCTTCTAACTGAAAAATTTATAATACTACTGCATCCCGCTACCTCTAAAATAAGGTAATTTGTACGAGAGTCATTCAACAAGTACTTAGCCTCACCGCCCGATGGAACTGCTGTCACAAAAGAAATTTACCGTCGTGCAGTACATTCTTTTAGTAGCCTACTGTCAAAGTTTCAGTCGATTCCCTTTATTAATTTTGTTTTGAGAGCTTTTGAAAGCGAGCGTGACGGTCGGTTGCACAAAAATGGAAAAAGAACAATATCGTTCGGTGATTAGATTCTTGTTTTTGGAAGGGAAAACGCGCAGCGAAATCAAAGATCGCTTGGATGCTGTGTATGGTGACTCTTCTCCTTCGATGGCGACCGTCAAGAATTGGTTCAACGAGTTTGTTCGTGGCCGCACGTCGGTTTTTGATGAGCCACGCCCAGGTGCCCCGAAAACGGCTGCTACGGAGGAAAACGTTAAAAAAGTCCACGATCTCGTGTTGGCAGACCGTCGATTGAAGGTTCACGAGATAGCTGAGACTGTGGGCATCGCAGTAGGAACGGTGCATCATATTCTACACGAAGAACTGGGCATGAGAAAGCTGTCGGCGCGATGGGTGCCGCGTTTGCTCACACCGGAAAACAAGCGCAACCGTGAGACCACATCGGCGATCTGTTTGGCGCTGTTTCAGCGCAATCCAGCGGAGTTCTTGCGTCGTTTCGTAACCGTCGACGAAACATGGATTCACTGGTACACACCAGAGACCAAGGAACAGTCGAAACAGTAGACTTCACCCGGCGAACGTGCTCCGAAGAAGGCGAAGACTGTTCGATCGGCCGGAAAGGTGATGGCCACCGTTTTCTGGGATTCACAAGGTGTGATCCAAATCGATTACCTCGAGAAGGGTAAAACAATCACGGGGCGCTACTATGCTAACTTATTGGGCCGATTTGACGTCGAATTGAAGAATAAGCGGCCCTGCTTTGCGAAGAAAAAAGTGCTGTTCCACCACGACAACGCGCCGGCTCACACCTCTGCCGTCGCCATGGCCAAATTGGTCGAATTGCGCTACGAATTGCTGCCCCATCCACCGTACTCTCCAGGTTTGCCCCCCTGTGACGAAACCTGAAAAAATCACTCGCCGGGAATAGATCTGGGTCGAATGAGGAGGTCATCGTCGCCACGGAGGCCTATTTTGCTTCCCTCGACAAAATGTATTTTTTGGACGGGTTAAAAAAGTTAGAGCATCGCTGGGCCGAGTGTATCGAGCTTGAAGGAGATTATGTGGAAAAATAAATTGCCACCTTTCCAAAATTTTCGTTTTTCTTTTGTAGGCTAAGTACTTGTTGAATGACCCTCGTACACCTATTGTGGTAGCAGATTCAAACCAAATTGCGCATAGTGTCTCAACAGTTTGCTAATACATATCTGAAAATCTAACAAATTTCTCATTTAGAGTGATTAAATAATCAAGGCAATTTTGACTAAATTATCTAATAAAGAAAACATACCATTTGGTGTTTAAAAATATTATTTTCTTTACAATTTTTCTCTATAAATTAATTAAATTCACATTTAGCTATTCGACCATTTGTTCAATCAACGAGTAATACACCGTATATGTGGAGATGATAAAAAAAAAATGTGTTCAACGGCCACCACAGGGGTTTTTGCCCTTTTAGCTGAATTTGCCACATTTCACGAATAGATTTTCAACTTGGCCAGTTTGTTTTGTCTTTTCATAAGGCATCTGGTATTTAGTACAATATATATTTTTTGTTGATATTTTATATATTTATTTATTTACATTGTATATCTTTTCGTCGTTCATATAAACGAACATATGACAAATTTGTTGTTGTTGCTGTTGAATACCATCGAACACAAGGAGATACGATTAATAGCTACTAATTAGATATGTTCAATCGGCCGTGGACATGACAATCTCTCTTTCTCCGGGTCTATGATGTCAATGATTCTGTCTCAGTACCAGAATTACCGTCAACAATAGCAGCAATAAACAAATGTTGGCCACAGAACCAGCCAATTCATCTGAAATAACGAAGAGAATTCCAGACACACGAACGTAATTTCGAGCAAAATTTATAAAGCAAATGTTTGCTTGCAACTGTCGTGAACTTGCACAATTGCAGTACGAAGAACGCTGGAAAGTAAAAATTAACAAAATAGTGGGCGAGGGATGAGGATGAGAAAGCGTACGGAATTAAATGTCGTTTTCTTGGTTATAATTAAAATTAACACGCAAAATGCATATGGATACTTTAAGGTCTCAACACAAAGAACTTATCATCAAATAGAAGAAAATAGAAAAACTTATTATAAAAAACTTGCACATTTTCAGAAACAGCAACTGATATAGTATTTCCATCGTAAAATTCATACGAAGCGTCGTATACTTGTACCTATGAGCATCTCCACTCCTTCCTTGGTCATGTACGTAATTTGAAAATTTCTATTTAAGGGACCACCGACGATAATGGAGTAGTAATATTGATAAATGTCCAACGCAATAAATTGTTTAACTCGATGACTAATCCACAGTTGATTATGTATACCCCACCATCAGGCCAACGAATTAATAGAATTCAAAATTTATTCAAAAATTGGGCATATTCACTAATAACTTTATTGTCCATTGTATTAAATGCGTTAGAGAAAAAAAAATTAGGTGAATTTTCTTATCTTAACCGCAAAGAAACTATTTATTTATCTACGAGCAATCCGTATTAAGAAATTTCTACTTTTACACTCAGATGAATTTGACTTTTTATTTCAACAAGAATCTATTTCCAAAAATGTTGTTAACCTTTTCTTCAAAGCTTTGTGGTTTTTCACAAGAATTCACTTTATGAGTATTAGTAATTTGAGAAGAGTTTTTGGGCTTAAATTTTTTAATTATAAATTATTTTCCAATAATTTTTTTTTTATTGAAAACAAATCTGCCGATTCACAATAAATCATCAAATTTTGTCCTAGACAAAGTGTAGTCTTTGGAGAGTTTTATCAGTAAGGTCGAATAGAGGTGATTTTTATACTTTTAATTTTTTAAATATTTCAATTCGATAACAAATATGTACGCTTAGAAATAATAAACTGGTAAAATATTTTTATTCATAATAAAAGCACAGTTTTGTGAAATTGATATCTGATATTTATTATCAGTTCTTTATTTATTTAATATTATAAAATTATACGATGATTATTGTGAATGTTATCAGCTTTTGAACATTAATAATTTAGGGGCTTGAAGAGGGCGCAAACAAATTCTTGAAATTAATATAAAAATAAATGCGTAATATTAGTTTTTTGGGAGCATGTACGGAGAAATTGATTTTCTTTTTTTTTTATATTGTATTGTAGAAGTTTCTGAAAATTCCGTAAAGATACGATATCATCTACTCTGTGCTAGACAAAGTGTAGCCTTTCTTATATTATCACGAGGATATGGACTAAGGCTTTTAAAACTTTGACTAATTTTTATAGAATGTTTTTTTCAATTTAATAATATAATCAATCGATTACGTTTATATTAACCTTCCAGTTAGATGATATCTCAAATCAAATGTTATTTATAACAATAGAAATGTTATTTTAAATATCGAAAAGTCGCAATAAATGATAATTAAAAAATTTAAAATTTTTTTTGCAAATTGAATTCTTATCAATTTTCAATTTTATTTCTTATATTGTATTATTAGATGATATCGTTTACTGACCTTTATCCGCTTTTAAAACTTTAGTATGGAAACGGAAATATTTTTAAAATGAATAACAAATCTTCCGATATAATTTTAATTAATACAAATTGGCGCGTAATATTTTTTTGGGTATTTTTTTTTAAGTATACAAATCTTTTTTAATCAGATATTCGAGGAATTACCAAGATTCTTTTGGAGATAATGACTATTTTTCAGAAAATATTTATTCGTTTGTGCTAGTTACACTTAACAAAACTATAGCTTTCCGATTAGTGTCGTTATAGTAAAATAAAGATTTTTAATAATAGGTATTTGATATCAGTGCATAGGGGAATTTGGGACAATACTTAGTGTTGATCGTTATCTGCAAATATCTTTTAGGTGACACCTTTTCAACCAATCACTTACTAATTTTCTTAATATATTTTTACAGTAATTCTGGGGAACAAAAATTGCTTAAAAAACGTTTCTTATTATAATTTTGTCATTCATCATTTCCTATTTGGTAGTAATAATTTCCAAGTTAGTCGCTATAACAGTGAGTAGAACGGTCAATAAGTAATATTACCTACAAGTTATGCGCAAGTTACGCGAAGCAATCCGCGAGAAACGCCAGGATTTGTGGAAGAACAAAAATTGGCTTTTGCACCATGATAACGCACCTGGTCAAACATCGTTTCTTGTGTGAGAATTTTTGGCCAAAAACAATACAATAATAATGCCGCAGCCCTAGATCTGACCCCCTGTGTACTTTTTCTTATTCCCGAAACAGATTCTTTGATCCATTTTTTGGAATGGGCAAAAATCGAAGATGAGCCAAAACAAGTGCAAGCAAAGCAGCTGTTAAAAATTAACTGATCATTCAAAATTGTCGAACTTGTCGGCATAAATGAGAGACATGAGTACCAACATAACGCCACAAAAAATCGAAAATCGAATATACGTAACCCGCGGAAATTCAAAATTCGCGATACTATTTGAACAAACCTCGTATATGTCAATCCTGCGGCTCTTTACGTATTATCCTCAACACAGGTAATGATTCTTTGTCGCATTAATAATATTCAAAATGTCTTTTTCAATAGAATTACCTCAATTATGAAGTTCTCATATACAAAAATGCCTTTTTTTCCCATCTATAATTTTTGCTTAACAAAATCCTAAACGACTTCATTTATAAAACGTTTAATATCTTCATTTTTAAAAGTGAACTGAGGGCAAATGGAACAAAGTTGCAACTGCAATCAATCTCCTTAAATATCTTGCCGTAATAATTTTTACCTATAGTCGCAGAGCCTTGGCAGCCATTCGTGGATCATCAAATGATGTGATGCTCAATAAGATTAGTTGCAGTCTATTAAATAATAGAAACGTCAAATTATGTTAGATTTCGGGTCATGTTGGTATCCTTGGCAATGAACGAGCTGATTTGCTGGCGGGGGAAGGTCTTCACCATCCTGTTCACATTGAAATTCCAAACTTACCGCATCTACTAACAAATGGCCATTTAACACCCGACACCTGGAAAGTTTTCTTTGACTAGAATTTGCCATACGTGAACAAACAGACTGGACCAATGTGAACAAACAGACAGGAAATTTCTTTCCATGAAAAGCTAGTCTGTCTACTCAATAACTATTCCGAAATTCAGGACAAAATAACTTCCCAGAATTCAGATTGAGCATACCACACTTACTCGTCCTTTATGTCAATCCTGTAGCTCACCATTCACCATATTTTAAATGAATTCCACTTAGCCTAGAATTTCTTTTTGGGTATGAGTCCTTCTATTGTGGAGACCTTAGACCATACATTATCTTTTCCGAACACTGTCCCAATTTACTAAGAGAATCTAATATGCTTTATTAAATTTAACTACTTTTGATAGCTCCGAAAAAGTATCGCGAATTTTGAATTTCCGTGGGTTACGTATATTCGATTTTCGATTTTTTGTGGCGTTATGTTGGTACTCATGTCTCTTACTTATGCCGATAAGTTCAGCCATTTTGAATATTCATTTAAGTTTTGACAACTGCTTTGCTTGCATGTGTTTTGGCTCGTCTTCGATTTTGGCTCAATTTTGACCAAAAACAGCATCGTATTAATATTGCTAAGGAGCTGTTGGACTCTGTCCGCGACGACCCAAATTTGCTCCAGAGGGTCATAACTAGTGACGAATTATGGGTTTATGGTTATGACGTGGAAACCAAAGTTCAATCATTCCAATGGAAGCTGCCGCACGAGCCAAGTTCGGTCGAATGTGAAGGTTTTACTTACAGTTTTCTTCGATTTCAGGGGGCGTGTTGTATCATGAATTCATGCCACAGGGTAGAACGGTCAATAAGGAATATTACCTGCAAGTTATGTGCCAGTTGCGCGAAGCAATCCGCCAGAAAGTCCCGGATTTGTCGAAGAACAAAAATTGGGTTTTGCCATTTTTGGCCAAAAACAATACACTAATAATGACGCAGCCACCGTATTCCCCAGATCTGGCCCCCTGTAACTTTTTCTTGTTCCCGAAACTAAAGAACCCCACGAAAGGACGACGCTACGCTACGATTGAGGGGATAAAGACGGCATCGAAGAAGGAGCAGAACAAGATCACAAAAAATTATTTTTTGAAGAAATTCGAGGATTGGAAAAAACGTTGGCACAAGTGTATAATATCTGATGGGGATTACTTTAAAGGGGACAAAATACATATTAATGAATAAATAAATAATTTTTTGAAAAAATGCAAAATTCGTTTTTTGAACAGAAATTATATTAACCAGTTTCCAAGTTGCCATATGATCGTGGCGCTACAAAAATGGCCTCTCGCCATTATCTCAGAGACCTTGCAACAAACAAACAAATTTTTGACACTAAACTATATGAAAGACTACATCTTAAAATGGAAAATTTGTCATTACACCTTTTAAGATCAATTAAAGAAAATAACTAAAATAGTTAATTTTTATTTATTTTTATCTGATATATTTTTTTTTTATTAAAAATTGTTAGAATTTAGAATTATTCTCATATTTTTCCATGTTTATTTTTTTTTTACCAAAGTTATTTATTTAAATTTGAAAATTTTTAATGAAAGTTTTCAAACAAATTTTACCCTAAAGCTTTATTATATAGAATCATTAAAATTGAAAAAATATTTTTTGTTCTGTATAAACTTTAATTTGTCTAAAAATTTTCCATTATCTTAAAAAACTTAAGAGAATTTTCAAAGTATTCTTTCTTTTCAACAAGTAGATGGAATAGTATTGCACTGTCGCTGTTGGACAAGAATAAAATGGCAGATATTGCCACCCCACCAACCACTTCAGACAAATATTAAAAGTCTAAATATTGTTGCTTAAGGTAAACAAACTTAAAAATTTAATTTAAATTTTGTCGAAATATTTTGAATCAAAAATAAAAAAGAAAAGTTTTTAATTAAGAAAGAACAAAAATCTTAAGAATTTTCTCTATTTCTATCTCTCTTTCTCTCTACTTGAGATTCGTTTATGGTGTTGGTAATACGTATGTCCTCAGTATTATAACGAGTATGGTATAGTCCCATTATCATTTCTCTTGGCGATTTTCGAATTATATACAATCAAATACAAAGTTTTCAGAACAAACTTGGATCTAGAGTTCGACTTGCGATAATCCAATTAGTAATAAGAATATTTAACAAAATGTCCAGCTTTGTTTACATTGAATTCCAATCGATTGAACGTCAAACAAAAATAAATTTTCGATCCAAATCGAATGTAAATGGAATTCTTGTTATTGTAGCCGATTAGGTAATGAGTATAAGGAATAGAGGGTATGCAGGGTACTCTATCGGCCATAGTGTGACAATCTTTTTCAATTGCTTATATATTGCGAACATTAGTTATGTAGTCAACAAATCAAATCAAAATATAGAAATGATGATTATCAATGCAGAAATGCTTGCATAGAATTTGAATCTGATATGGGACACACAAAATGGTCAAGGAATAGTTAGTCTTTACGGCATTGGACTTTATCCATGCTGAAAAGCACGTAACATCTTTGGTTGTTTGTTGAGGCTCTCATTCATAATCTGTGGTGGTATATACACATACACATATACTACAAGTCATAATTAAAATAGTGAATAAATTTCAAAATATTAATAATTAATAGTTCGTATGCCGTATTAGTTTCATACAGTTCTGAATAAACTACAGTACAATTTCTACAATTATCTTTATTAAATCGTTCAACAATTTTGCTAAAAATTAATTTTTGTACATTAAATTTTTTTTAGTTTTCAAGATTTGTGAACAAACGCTCCTACCATTTATATACAGTGTTTACTTAAAAATATAATATGTTTTTCTTAAAAAATATTTGCTTTCCTAAAATGGAATTGGAAAGTTTGAAAAAAATTTTTTGTGCATAAAATTCGAATATAATTTTAAAAATAAATTTGTTATTAAATAAAAGTTACTCACACTAATTATTTTTTGATCGAAAATGTGCCTGTTCGGAATTATAATATAACTTACAGTTTTAAGGTGATTAATTTTAAAAATAAAAATAACTATTGCATTTAAGAATTTGGCATCTTAAATGTATATGGAAATAGCCAGATTCATATTTGAGAATGTTTGCAGTGTTAGGAATGTTGAAGCATAAAATTATTTAACTTGAATAGATTTATAGAGATTGCGTTTACATTTTCCGTTATTATAAAACTGAGGGATATTTTGGAGTAGTCAGTTGGACTATGACTCCAAAATATACCGTAATTTATGGCCGGAGCGGTGCGGAGCGTGAATAATGATCGCAGAAGCTGCGCGAATATAGTGCTCAGCGGAGGTGATCGAGGTAGTGCTTATAGAAGAAGAATAGTGCTTGGAGGTGAGCTAGAATAGTGCTCGAAGGTGAGCTAGAATAGTGCTCAGAGGTGAGCTAGAATAGTCCTCGGAAAAGAATTATAAAGGAAGTTGAAATAAATTGGACAGTTAATTTTTTTTTGATAAATTAGGAAAGCCTTTTACTCTAATTCTCGAATCTATGTAGATCATAACAATATTAAGAATATAAATTTATAGCCAGAATATCCAACGTATACGTTTGACTTTTTCTATATTGAAAATTATTATTAGAACTAATGCTGAAACACAATCATTTGAAATATTTAAAAATATTTATCTGCATTGCGTATACCATCCCCTCAACTATCAATACCTTCTACACCCATCCCTTATATTTCTATCGGTTCCTAACTCATAGCTATTTGGAAAAAAATGTATATTCGCTTATAATTTTCAATCGAAATGTTATTTAGAAATACTGATCTGATTTTTTATTTTTAGTTGTTAATTTTGAAAAAAATTAACAACTAAAAATAAAAATAAAGAACAAATACGTTTCAGTAAGAATAGTGCTCAGGGATAAACGACAACAGTGATCGTAGATGAGTGAGAATAGTGCTCAGAGAAAGATAATAGTGCTCGAAGAAATGCTAAAATAGTGCTCGTTAAAGATGTACGAGCTCTGTTCAAAAAGTATCACGAATTTTGTGTTTTTTTCAAATAATATTTATTTATTCATGAATATCTATTATGTCCCCTTCAAAGTAATCCCCACCAGATATTATTCACTTGTGCCAACGTTTTTCCAATCCTCGAAGCACTTCAAAAAATCATATTTTGTGATCTTGTTCAGCTCCCGCTTCGATCCCGTCTTTATCTCCTCAAATCAGGGCGTTTCCGGCTGATTGCTTCCCGCAACTTGTGCATAACTTGCAGGTAATATTCCATATTGACCGTTCTACCCTGTGGCATAAATTCATGATACACTACGCCCCCTGCAATCGAAGAAAACTGTAAACAAAACCATCACATTCGACCGAACTTGGCGCGCTTTTTTCGGTCTTGGATCGTACGGCAGCTTCCATTGGGATGATTGAGCTTTGGTTTCCACGTCATAGCCTTAAACCCATGATTCGCCACCAGTTAGCACCCTCTGAAGCAAATTTGGATCGTCGCGGACAGAGACCAACAGGTCCTTAACAATGTTAATGCGATGCTGTTTTTGGTTGAAATTGAGCAAAATTCGAAGATGAGCCAAAACACATGCACGCAAAGCAGCTGTCAAAAATTAACTGAACATTTAAAATGGCCGAGCTTTTCGGCATAAGTGAAAGACATGAATACCAACATAACGCCAGAAAAAAATCGGAAATCGAATATACGTTACCCACGGAAATTAAAAGTTCGCGATATTTTTTGAACAGACCTCGTATAGTGATTGGAGATGAGCGAGAATAGTGCTTAGATGACAGCGAGAATAGTGCTCAGGTGAAAGCGAGGGCGGGAATCGTGTTCGGTGAAGGAGAATAGCACTCGGAGGAAAATGACAATAGTGCTTAGATGACAGCGAGAATAGTGCTCAGGCGAAACCGAGGGCGGGTATCGTGTTCGGTGAAGGAGAATAGCACTCGGAGGAAAGTGAGAATATTGCTTAGATGACAGCGAGAATAGTGCTCAGGCGAAAGCGAGGATGGGAATCGTGTTCGGTGAAGGAGAATAGCACTCGGAAGAAAGCGAGAATAGTGCTCAGAGATTAAGTAAAGTGCTCGGAGAACGAGAATATCGCTGGGAGGTTAATAAAAAATTAAAAATTTTGCTAAAATGCTCGTTCCGTAGGAAATAGCGTGTATTTCAGCCTTTTTTGTTAGCTTTTCTTGAAATTGTAACATGATCTACTTTTGAAAATGCTTTTGAAGCATCCCTTCAGCATGTCTTATAGTACCAAATACGAAGATTTCCAGATTCTTACAATACATGCCGACAAACAAACGTGCGCTTGTTTAAACCAAAATTTCCAAATTATTTATTTATTTGTCCCCATTTGAACCTTTTATTCGTATTTTATGAACCTAGTAAAGATTTTCTTGCTGCACCCGCTAGCTTTAATTAAAATCCGAACTAGCTTTAAAAATGCACTGTCATTTATATCGATTCCCATTCGTTTCCATTGTTCATTAATAAAAATGGAAATCAATCGTTACACATTTTTGCTATGAACACTGTATAAATTTATTATTTAAAATATAATCAAATTATAAATAATACAAGGAAAATATTGTATGTCGGGGCATATTTTAGTATTTACCCAAAAAGAAATAAAAGGACACATCGGGCATAAAGTGTATCTTGAGAAAAAGAAAAATTGTCAGCAAATAACGTCAGCCGAAATAAGAAAATTACGCAAACAGAAATCAATTCGATGGAAATTTTCTGTAAATACTTTTGAAGGTTTTTCCAGACCTACTCAGACGTTCAATCACCTGGCGTGATGGTGTATCATGTCGTACCATTGGGCTATGGATGAGAATGCTGGTGACGATTATGACGGAGGATGATGGTCTCGATGATGAAGTTTGTGACGCCACATTTTGTTAATTTATAAATAGGGTGGGTGGATGGTTGTTTGGTTCGTCGGTTGATGGTCGACAAGATTAATGGACATTCACTGGCTTTCGGTGTATATTATTTGATTGCTTTTCTATTATAATCATTTTCTCCATCTGTCTCAAGGTTATGACTCTGAATTAAAACTCCTAAGACAACAATTGAATAGAATCAGACATTGCTACAGGCTTTAATATTTTTTAAATGTTTAATTACGTTGAAGTTTTTGCTAAATATTGTACAATACAAAGGTGCGAACAAAATTGCAATTTACAAAAATTCCTCCCTTACAAACAAAATCTCCTTTATTCACTGAAAATTATTAGCGTAAATTTTTAGTTTTTCATTTATTGAAAATAATTTTTTGTTCTTATACAATGTTTGACTTAATAAGCTTTGTTACGGACTTTTAGTTTAGGTTTATACAAAGTTATCTACACGAAACCATATCTATCAACAAAGCTACTCAATATAATACTGTTCCGTACTTGTAGTAGAGTAGAAATTATAATAATTTACCTATTCAATGAGTCATTATGCTAATTGGTAATCGATTGTTTTTAAAAATAATCATATAAGTTTGTTGTAAAATGACACTGTTTACATTTAATATTTTTACTACATTTATTATTGTTCAATATAGTAAAAAATTGTTTTCTATTTTTGTGTCGTCTCACCTGAAATGTTTTCACTTTTTATAATTAATTTAGTACAAAGGTGAATAATTGTTTTTTATAAATATTATATTTATTTGATGAGAAAGAGAAAGAGACAGGAGTAAGTGTTCAATTAGCATAAAAATATTTAATTACAAATTAACACCATCAAGCCATTAAGTTAAGCTGAAATTGAGCTAAATACAAAAATGTATAAAATGAATTGTTTGATAAAGAGGAGAACTCTTGTCTGAAGACCTTCTCCAATTATTATCTTTTGAAGTCTTTATTTATTCATTTTATGTGAATAATTTTAGCTGATTGTTTGTAAAGAAAATTAATGTAAATTATTATTTGGTTACGTATTTTTTTTGTAGAACACTTTTGAATACTTTAAGTATTTACCTCATAAAAAAGTTACAGATTAATTGCCATTGTCTTAAAATGCAAACCAATTTGCTTTAGATCGATTTTGTTAATTTTCTGTTGCATAATTAAATTCTTGAACATTGATTAGTTCAGTGCTGGCTTATTCTAAAATATGAAGAAAAAATATTTTTAGATAAGCAAATTTAACTTCTTTAAGTATTTTGTTTTTGACAGAAGGTTACTGAGTTGATAATTAATTTCATAATGTGAAATACTCATGCAATATTTATCTTTGTAAAAATAACCTTTTTTTTGCATCTAGATTATATTTTGGGAATTGATGAAAGTGTTTATTACTAGAGAATATTTCAATTATCTCTGGTAATATTCAACAAAATTATTTGATTTTACTTCTAAGAACACAATTCTCTTCAACATAAATAAACCCGTAAATGGACGCACTAAGATTGTATTTATTCATGAAAATTAACCACTATCAGGAATTGGTGTTGGATGATTGTTTGAACTCCTGGGCAACCAAATACTTCAAAGCATATCACTGAGTGAACATTCCAGCCTTCGTTACAACGGCTGATTGGCTTTCGGAGTCACCTGATCTTAATCAAATGGACTTTGTCATGTTGGTCATTTTGAAGAACACAAGATCAATAATAAATACTACTACAAATAGAACAAAGTTTTACAAAGTGTCCTAAAAAACGGATAGATTGGACACAGTGATCCTTTTCGAATACGATTATATTGAGAGATGAATTAATGTTTTTTGTTGCTGACATTTTAAAAGTACAATCAAATAAATACGAGGGTCGTTCAATAAGTCCTTACAAAATCCGAGAAATTGCGCTCGTAGTGTCGGTAAAGATTTTTTTTATGTAAGCTCGATCCATAGCGTAGGTCAATTTCTATCGTCGATTAAAGTTAACGACATTTATTTGTGCATAACAATGGGAAAAAACGAGTTTAGGGCTGTCATCAAACATCTCCATTTGAAAGGCTTAAGCCCGAAAGAAATCAAAGCCGAGTTGGATGAAGTTCATGGCACATCTGCACCTGTGTTTGCGATGGTTTACAATTGGGTGAATGAATTTAAACGTGGCCGTTCATCCACAAAAGATGAACATCGTTCAGAACGCCCAGTTGAGGTGTCTACTCCTGAAATCACCGACAAAATCCACGATCTGATTTTGAACGTTCGGCCAATTAAAGTGCGCGAATTAGTTGAGGCCACGGGCATATCACAAGGTACAGTCGCTTCAATTTTCCATGAAAAATTGTCTGTAAAAAAAATTTCGGCAAGATGGGTGCCGCGTTTGCTCTCAGAGGAGAATAAGCGCAATCGTGTAGTGGACTTTGAGGCTATGTTGGCACTCTTTCATCGCAATCCTGCCGAATTCCTTCGTCGATATGTCACTGTGGACGAAGGCCGGATATACTACTACACTCCAGAAATGAAGAGACAGTCATCACAGTGGATTTTCAAGGGTGAACGGGCTCCGAAGAAGGCAAAAACTGTGCCATCGGGCGGCAAGGTGATGGCCACGGTCTTTTGGGATTCGCAGGGCATCATTTTTATCGACTACTTGGAAAAAGGAAAAACAATAACCGGAGCGTATTACGCGTTGTTACTGCAACGCTTGAGCGAGGAAATCAAAGAGAAACGCCCCCATCTGAAGAAGAAAAAAATCCTCTTGCATCAGGAAAATGCGCGTGTGCACACCTGCGCTGTTTCCATGGCCAAAATTGCGGAATTGAGAATGGAATTGTTGCAGCATCCCGCTTATTCACCAGATTTGGCCCCGAGTGACTATTTTCTTTTCGCCAATCTGAAGAAATGGCTTGGCGGACGACGGTTCACTTCCAACGAGGACGTCATTACTCAAACGGATGAGTATTTTGCAGAACTTCCGAAATCCTATTTTTTGGACGGGATAAAAATTTTGGAAAAACGGTTGGAAAAGTGTATAGAGCTAAAAGGAGATTATGTTGAAAAATAAAAAATTTTTTTAAAAAAAAAACAGATTTTTTCCATCTTTTTCTAAGGATTTATTCAACGACCTCGTATGTTAAATATTTGAATTTTAATGCGTTACACTTTAAATGGAATAATTGAATTTTAATGCGTTACACTTTAAATGGAAACGCCCTGTACAAGGTCTGTTAAAACAGTATCGCGAATTTTGAATATCCGACAAGTTCGGCCATTTTGAATGTTCAGTTAATTTTTTACAGTTGCTTTGCTTGCACGTGTTTTGGCTCGTCTTCGATTTTTGCTCAGTTTCGACCAAAAACAGCATCGCATTAACATTGCTAAGGAGCTGTTGGACTCTGTCTGCGACGACCCAAATTTGCTCCAGAGGGTGATAACTGGTGACGAATCATGGGTTTATGGTTATGACGTGGAAACCAAAGCTCAATCATCCTAATGGAAGCTGCTGCACGAGCCAAGACCGAAAAAAGCGCGTCAGTTCGGTCGAATATGAAAGTTTTGCTTACAGTTTTCTTCGATTGCAGGGGCGTGGTGCATCATGAGTTCTTGCCATAGGGTAGAACGGTCAATAAGAAATATTACCTGCAAGATATGCGCAAGTTGTGGGAAGCAATCCGCCGGAAACGCCCGGATTTGTGTAAGAACAAAAATTGGCTTTTGCACCATGATAACGCCCCTGCCAACGCATCGTTGCTTGTTCGCGAATTTTTGGCCAAACACAACACACTAATAATATCTGATGGGGGTTACTTTGAAGGGGACAAAATAGATAACCATAAATAAATTAATAATTTTTGAAAAAAAACAAAATTCGCGATATTTTTTGAACAGACCTCGCGTACTTTAGGGTATTTAAAAACCAACATCTGCCAAGAAATGGTTGATTTAAGAAAGTATTAAAAAATTACCTCCAAAGAATTTACTCCTAAAAAGTCTCGTGCTAGCCATTTGAAAGACATTACATTTCCTGCATAATAAACATGGTTTAAGCAATATAATAAAATAAAAATTAATTCCAAATCGAATGTTAAATGTATTTCATTTAACTTTACTTTTCAAAACAGAAATTGGATAATCCGTTGTTATAACGAACGCAGCTAGAATCCTAATTCCATACTCAATCAATAAAAATGCACGATTTTATTCGAGAATTTGTTATTGTTTTTTGAAAATCTGAAAATTAAAAGAATACCATCTTTTAGAAAGTACATTATTTCTTTACAACAAAAAAAACAAAAGCTAAATTGGATCCAAGTACAATATGGACTCTAGGCTAACGAAGCTTGTATTAAATATTTTTAAACCGAATATATTTTTTTCAATCAGCATTCTTGTCTTATACCTTAATTCTATTGCATTTCTTGTAAGATCTTTCTAACTAAGAAAATTTTAGATTTTCTTCTCAAAAGCAGTACTTATTATTTTATTAATATTACCCATATACGAGGTCTGTTCAAAAAGTGTCGCGAATTTTGTATTTTTTCAAAAATTATTGATTTGTTCATGAATATCTATTTTGTCCTCTTCAAAGTAATCCACACCAGATATTATACACTTGTGCCAACACTTTTTCCAATCCTCGAAGCACTTCATAGAATCATTTTTTTGTGATCTTGTTCAGCTCCTCCTTCAATGTCGTCTTTATCTCCTCAATCGTAGCGTAGCATCGTACTTTCATGGGGCTCTTCAGTTTCGCGAACAAGAAAAATTCACAGTGGGCCAAATCTGGGGAATACGGTAGCTGCGGCATTATTAGTGTGTTGTTTCTGGCCATAAATGGCAAAAGCCAATTTTTATTCTTCCACAAATCCGGGCGTTTCTGGCGGATTGCTTCGCGCAACTTGTGCATAACTTGTAGATAATATTCCTTATTGACCGTTCTACCCTGTGGCAAGAACCCATGATGCACCATATCCCTGCAATCGAAGAAAACTGTAAACAAAACCTTCACATTCGACCGAACTTGGCTTTTCGTCGTTCACATCTTCTCGGCCCTCTGAGAGCATTTTGTACCACCGATAAACGCTGCTTCGGTCCAAGGTAGCTTAACCATATGCCACAATCAACATTTGGAATGCGTCTGCGTAATTAATTTTGTTTTTCACACAAAATTTGATACAGATTCTTTGAGCCATTTTTTGGAATGGGCAAACATCGAAGATGAACACGTGCAAGCAAAGCAGCTGTCAAAAATTAACTGAACATTCAAAATGGCCGAACTTGTCGGTATAAGTGAGAGACATGAGTACCAACACAACGCCATAAAAAAATCGTAAGTCCAATATACGTAACCCGCGGATATTCAAACTTAGCAATACTTTTTGAACACTCCTCGTATATGTATTGTTTTCTTAAAAAAGTTCAACAGCGTCAAATCGCACGATCTAGTAGGTAAATTTCGGTGCCGTCTAGTTGAAACCACGTATTATGATACAGATTAAAATCTTCATACGTGGCAATATGGATTACTGGCTTAACCACTGAGCCAGAAATAAGTCAAGACATATTGGGTTGTTCGGAAAGAAATGTGCTTCTCAAACACCAAAAAATGATCCATTTTTGAAGCGTATTATCACTGGGGACGAGAAATGGCGTGTCTACAACAATGTTAAGCGCAAAATATCCTGAAATAGAAAAGATGAACCGGCTCAAAGCACTTCGAAAACCAATATTCATCAAAAAAAGGTTATGCTATCTGTTTTGTGGGATTTCAAAGGAATCGTTTCTTTTGAGCTTCTACCGAGCAACACAACGATCAATTCTGAAGTGTACTGTCATCAGTTGGGCAAATTGAATGATTCACTTAAAGAAAAAAGGCCAGAATTGGTCAATAGGAAAGGGATAGTGTTCCAACGGGATAATGCGAAACCACATACAAGTTTGACCACACGGCAAAAGATTTTAGAGTTTGGATGGGATATACTGCCATACCCCCCATATTTTTCAGACCTAGCACTTTCTGATATCATTTGTTCCGGTCTCTACAAAATTTTTTAGACGGTTAAATGTTTAATTTAAATGAGGAAGTCAAAAATCACTTGAATCAGGTTTTTGCCAGCAAAGAACAAAAATTTTATGAGCATGGATCAGATTGGACAATATTTAATTGAAAAAAATATTAATTCACTTTAAGAAAATCGTCTTTAATTTTTTACTTCCCGAACAACCCAATATTAAATATCTGAAGCCATTGGAAAGATTACTAGCCAAAATGTACGTCTACCTTTATATGCATATCATTAGAATAAAAGGACATCTTAAGCAAAATCAAGGATAGAAATAAATTTTAATTGGTTCTTTTGTTACATAAGTAGTCTGGGATTATTCATACGAAATGTCCAGAAATTATTGTTTAGTATTTTAATATACCACAATAGGGATACAGGCGCGGATTCTTTTCCTCGTTTAAAATGAATTTGTGCTTCCCGATTATTTTTGTTCATTTCATATTGATAGACCGGAATCAGTGAAGTGGCCCTTTGAGAAGTGCACCGGAAAAAAAAATAGAATGAAACAAAATAAAACGAATCGAATTGTGCATATGTTCTTCTGTTTATAATTCGAAATAAACGAAATACTGGGTCTGGGTACACCGGATGGAGAGGTTTTGCCATCATTTTTAGTGATTGTTTTTCTCGTGACTACAAGTATAAGAATACATAGACAGCGATATGATATAGGGCAATAGTGGCCCCTATGGTAGCCCTTAGCTGATATTGAATTCCATTTGCTTTCAGCGACGAGCACTAATGTTGAAATATTTTTTTGCCAAAACTAGACCGAAGCCACCGTTCGAGAGGAACAATCAAACGCAACAGCAAACGCGACGATACCTTCACTTGGGTGCAACCATCTGTTCGATTGATTAGAAATTTTTATGCTAACGTCATCCTGCCTTTCGAAGGGTAACCAACTACAGTAATTTCAGAACTTTGGTTTCTATTATCTTATATCGGTTGGTATCACATCAATCGCCAAAGGCAGGCCAATTTGTTGAAATCGAGCAGGCCAGTAACTACAGTGAATAGTTTGTTTATTTAAAAGGACAATCAATTGGGAGAGAATTCTATAGCTTCTGCAAACCGAATATCATAGTAAGAGTAATAGTGAATTTAGTCAATCGTAAAATTTACGGAGAATTGCTATTGATAATGCCATTTTGTTTGGAATTTGTTCTCTACTTTGTCAATATTCAAAATTCAGAAAACTTCGAAATGAATATTATGCCAACTACAATTTGAGTATGGCTAACAGTTCTATCCATACTCAAAAGGCTCTAAGCCAATTTTTCTATTTAACTGTTCGAAACGAGTTAGGAAAACTTCAGAAACACCACAGGATCACACCACTGTACATGCTACTGTATTTATTTTCTAGTTGTTTTTTTTGCTTATTTGTTTTTGTTTTGTGCAAAATCTCTATAAAAGTGTCAGTTAGATACATTGTCGAGTTTTGTTAAAATGAACATTCTGACCGATGAGTTGTCATTCAGTCTAGTGCAAAGATTAAAACGAAAAAGGAACAGTGAGCAGAATTTTTGACATTTACGAGATTTTCCATACTTTTTTTTGCAGAGCGTTATTGTTAGAGTGGGAGCCTGAATATTACCATTGATATTACTACGTGTATCAGCATCGTTTGGGATTATTGTCATCGATGTCGGTGGAATCCATGAAAAATGGCCACGTTCGAGAATTCGTGACGATACTGTTCTTCCCTTGTATGACGTAGACCAATATGCACAAACTACAATACATACACAACAAATATTAAGGAGACATACACATTCTTCAGAGAATACCTTTTTACCATTCGTCCGAAAATTGCAAATTTAATGTATCATGCTCGGTTATGCTGCCATGAAGAATATGTCCACACTAAACTATGGAATTTTATTTGTAATTTTGAATTTTTTGTTCAGTTTGATGGACAAATGGCATTTCCGATTATATATACACTTTTATGACTTTGGTAATAAATACCAAAGTGCCTATTGGTTGGGCACATTTTGGCATGTCTACAGTGTGTATGGTGCAGGAAGTCCGTGCCTTTTTTTTCCAGTACCTACCTTCTGTGACCTTCTATGTTATTACACATTTATTGTGAAATTCCTTTCAATTTCAATTAACATGAAGTTAATGTTTTTTTATTTTCAAATTTTCTATGTTATGCTTTATTAAAATGTAAACTTTTTGGAACAGAGGATGAAATATGCAACAGACCTATTTGGTAAATAACTTAAAAATGCGGGATTTTTGGCAAACTTTGAGTGTTTATTTTGAAAAATTGTTACAATATATTTTATTCAAAGTATTGTCCATCGGAAGCCACTACTTTTTCCCATCTTTCTGGCAACATATGGATTCCGCGCAAAAAAACTGCTCCGGTTTTGAGACTAACAATGAATCGAGCCAATTTTTGATGCCCTGTTCTGAAGTGAAGCGTATTCCGGTGAGGGAGTTTTGCATGGATCTAAACAAATGGTAGGCAGACGGGGCAAGGTCTGGGCTATAAGGCGGGTGAGGCGGAAAATTATGGCTTCGTGTCTGGTCGCATATTCCGGGCGTTTTTCGGCCAATGCTCGCTTCAAACGGATTAATTGTGTTCGGGAGAGGTCGCCTGTGATCGTCTGGCCCGATTTCAAGAGCTCATAATAGATCACACCCTTTTGATCCCACCAAATACAGAGCATTACCTTGGAGCCTTGGATATTTGTCTTTGGCGTTGATTTGGCTGGTTGGCCGGGCTTCACATACGATTTTTTGCGCTTTGGGTTGTCGTAATGAATCTATTTTTCGTCGTCAGTAATGATTCGATTGAAAAACGACTTCTTTTTCTGCCGTTCAAGCAGCATTTCGGACATGCAAAATCGCCTTTAAACGTCTCTCGGCTTCAATTCATATGGGATCCAATTTCCTTGCTTTTGGATGAATCCTGCTGCTTTCAAACGTTTGGAAATCGCTGCTTGAGTGACTCCCAATGATTTTGCAATTTCTTCTTGAGTTCGAAAACAGTCTTCGTCGAGTAATGCCTCCAAATCTTCATCTTCAAACTTTTTTGGCTGACCTGGTCAGTTCTTTGTCTTTCGTGTCAAAACCACCACTTCTGAACCGCACAAACCATCTCTCGCACGTTGAAATCGATGGAACATATTCAGGATAAGCTTTGGTGAGCAAACGATGTGCTTCAGCTGCACTTTTTTCAAATTGAAGAAGTAAATCAACACTTCCCGCAAATGGGACTTTTTTGGTACGAAATTCGACATTTTTGAAGCAAAAAAAAACTTTGTTGTTTACACTATTTCGTTCAATGACTAACCGAGAATGAATGATAGATGTTTAACCTCCAAAATGCCATATGAGTTATTATTAACACAAACCATGTGTAAAAGTTATGCCATCTGTTGTCAATCCCGCATTTTTAAGGTATATATTTGAAGCTGCTTTTTTTTTTACAAATTTCAATAATTTTGCATTGGTGTTATTTAAATATATTTTATATTTCATAGTAATTTTCCATCACTGAAAGTTCAGAGTATTTTATATGATTAATCTTTGGGACAATTACAGTCATTCTTTAGCAAAAAAGTAATAATTGACACAAATCAAATACTACAAAGGCAAATTTTCGATATAGAAATTTATTTATTTATTCCCGATGACCTCAAAAATATTCCTACATCTCTTCGATTCCTCGGTGAGGTCTTCGTTCCTTAAAGACAAATAAAATTCTTACCTCATTTGATGCGAAGATAATTTATTTTATTAAAAAACTAAACGCTTAACAAAATTTATTGCTTCATAGCTAAAAATGTTTTTTTCTTTACCGACATATAAGGTGTAGTAACAAGAAATTCATTATTTTTGCATTAAATTGAAGGTTTTATTTAGCACAGCTAGAATAATACGATTTAGGTCAAATGTGCACCGTTTTGTTCGATAACTTATTGCCATTTTAGAGGTAATTTCATAATGCCTCTCTCATAGAAACCCTCGTCCCTATTGGCAAAAAACTGGGACAGTCGATTTTCACAATCTTCTCTTGAGGCGAATTTTTCACCTGCAAAATTATTCGTCATAGACAGGAAGAGGTGGTAATCACTTGGTGCCAGGTCCGGACTATAAGGTGGATGCATAAGAACATCCCAACCAAGGTCCCGGAACTTCTGGCGAGTCACTATCGATGTATGCGGCCTGGCGTTGTCCTGATGGAACACAATTCCTCTCCTATTGGCCAAAGCTGGCCGCTTCTGTTCGATTGCTTCTTTCAGACGGTCCAATTGTTGACAGTATAGGTCCGAATTAAGAGTTCGGCCGTAGCGGAGCAGCTCATAGTAGATAAATCCCTGCCAGTCTCACCAAATACACAGAAAAACCTTCCTGGCTGTCAATCCTGGCTTGACCACCGTTTGCGCCGGGTGACCGCGATTTGACCACGACCGTTGTCGCCTGACGTTGTCGTAAGTGACCCACTTTTCATCACCAGAAATGGATCGATATTGTTGCGATTCAGCAGCGATTCGCAGATGGAAATTCGGTCCATGAGGTTTTTTTTACGATAACTCGTGTGGCACCCATACATCGAGCTTCTTTTTGTATCCAGCATTATTTAGGTGGTTCCAAACATTTTTTTCAGTGCTTACGTGACGGTCGGACTCGACGATTTCCATTATTTTATCGACATTTTCGACAATTGGCCTTCCAGAGCGTGGTGCATCTTTGACATCAAAATTACCGGAACGGAATCGACGAAACCAAAATTGCACGTGATTGGCTGTTACAGTATCAGGACCATAAACATTATTCACATTTTGAGCTGCCTGGCTTGCGTTTTCGCCTTTATCAAAGAAAAACTGTAAAATATGGCGTATTTTCTCTTTGTTGGTGTCCATCTTTGACGCGTGCTAAAAAAATTCTGAGTCAAGTAAGAAAAACTTTTTTAGTTCAAAATCTTATCTTTCTAACGCCATCTAGTGCAACCCGATCGCACTTTTAAAACGGGAGATACAGACTCCTAAAGCCATCTATTGGCAAAATAATGGATTACTTTTTACTACAACTTATATTTCATCATTTTCGACACATGAACGATTGTGCAAGGGGGGAGAGGAGCTAGGTAGCAAAAAAAAAATTAGCAATTGAATAAAAATAAAATAGTAGGAATAGTACGTCTATATTTGTACTCTGCTGTAGTCAATTGTAATTATAAAGATTCTGTACTCTTCGTATCCAAGTGTGTTTGGATGGATGGATTGGTGAAAGAGTATAAAACTTGTCGTTACTACTAAAGAGAATGACTTATTATTGAGAAAGGAAAAGGGAAGAACCTCAGAACAACCATTAATTAACCAAAAAGCCCAACACGCAAATAGAATGAAAATGCCAATTTTCAATCCTTAAGATAACTTTTCATTCTGTTAGTTGTACGCTGTGTTGTTGACGGTTGACGTTGTCATCATCTGTGCATAGCTTTAGGTCCATTGAATATCAACCCCAAACCGATGGTTGATGTACGAGTATTAGTGATAACTTTGTGAGATATCACATTCCTTATTTCCCTTTACTTTTACATTTTACCATCATTTCTCACTCTGTTTTCTTATTGATGTTGTAGATTTTGATTCAGCTTACAAAGTACGACGTACTTTATCTTTCGTAAATCGAATTTCTCTTAAAAAAAAAAATATTGTAAATTCCATTTTAGAAGAGCAAAAAAAAAAGAAAATGGATAGACGTCCGTTTTTGTAAGAAGCTAAAAGTTGGGGGATGAGCGACCATTGTGCAATGTATCCCTTAAGTTATACGTTCATCTTCGAGATTGCAAGAGTTCCTTTTTGATCGTTTCGCTACTATTGCATCTGCCGTTTTCAAGTCAAAGAAAATTTCCTTTTCATGGCCGAGTGAATGAAAAGCTGGCCTCGTGTGTGGACGAGGTTGTTTAATGTTTTATTTAAATTGCATTTGTGTTAGGTAAATGAGGCGCAAAAGAAATATTTCGGGCTGTTGCGTTTACCTTCCTTGCTTCGCAATCATCTTTACCAGATCCCTGGATGAAAGGACTGTGAAAAGATTCTGTGAGGGTGAACAACAAATGTAGGCTCAGTAATAAGAAGACGATAACATTAGGCAAACGCAAACGTAAATATATGGACCCTTCCGAATAATATCGTTTAAGGGATGAATGACACGATTTCACTATCCTCTTTTACAGGCAAATACAAGAATTTCAGAACTGGTTTTAGAAAGTTCATCGACTATGCTTAACAAGAGAAAGCTTGTCAGTGCAGAGAATAGAAACAACAGGCAAGACGAACATCGGAGAGGTGACAGAGATTCTTCTAATATCGACGATGACTTAGTTATGTATGTCCATAGTTGATGCTAACGACGCAATAGTCAGGTGGTTATATTGTAGTAGGTGAAAATTCCCTTTCTGAAAATTAAATAGAACGCAAAACCGTAGTTCCCCTAATTTTCCAAATTGGGGTGTGACTAAGATATGGCTCCAAGGAAAATAACTTTCCATCGAATACTTTGTAGTAAGTTGGTCCTTGTTGCTTAACGCATTTCAAATTGCATTATGGCTGTTGTATTGTATGTAGATGATACTATAGGTGGTAGTGGGTAGGATCATCGGTACAAGGTTTGTCTAGATTTCGAAATTGTGTTTGGAAACGATTTATTTATTTATTTATTATGCTATGTTTATCCGTTGCCTACCGACTTCCTTCATCAGTATTCCTCTTTACGTATGCTGAATTAGTTTTGTTCCTTTATAACACTGTCATCTACGTATCCATTTTAAGGGCACCCTTGGCTTTTTTCGTATATTGTTCATATAATGTAGAGAAAATTTACGCAGTTGATATTTCCTGGTGTTATCGGGAAATATCTTATATTTGAGAATTACTTTCTTATTAGAATTTGAAATTACGAGTATTAAAATACGAAATAGTTGAATAATAATGCATTTGAATTTAATATACGAATAAGGTTTGTGGGTAAATTTACATATGAAAATAAATTCCCTCATTGACATGAGGTAAACCTTAACAATTAGACTTTTCTATACTATTTTTTTATTATTTACTTAATTATTCATGTTAATCAAAATGTTCCTGTTCATCTATCCGGCGTATTATTCAATATTTTCTTTTAAGTTCGTTTCTAGAAACCAACAAACACGTGTTGATTCTTATAAGAAACAATTTTAACCAAAATTTTCTTCACGTGGTAGAGCAGAGAAGTAACTAGCCTGATCTTTTTCCAACAATTTTATTTTATTTTTATAAATTAATGTTAATTGTTTTAGAATAGTTTCCTTGGATATTATTTCCACTGTTCATAGCAGGGATAGAAAACTTCAAATGGAATCGCCTTTATCTCCTCTGTTGAACTCCTTTGAACATCATCTTCAGTACCAAGATGATGTCTTTTCAAGTGTTTTTTAATCTTGGGAACAACAAAATCACACAGTTTCGGAACCATAGGAATCTCCTTTATCGGACAAAAACTTGTGACAGTTTAGCATAAAAATGTTTACAATATCCGATCTACGAGGGTCGTTCAATAAGTCCTTAAAAAAGATTTAAAAAAAACTGTTTTAAAAAAAAAAAAATTTATTTTTCAACATAATCCGCTTTAAGCTTTATACACTTTTCCAACCGTTTTTCCAAAATTTTTATCCCGTCCAAAAAATAGGATTTCGGAAGTTCTGCAAAATACTCATCCGTTTGAGCAATGACGTCCTCGTTGGAAGTGAACCGTCGTCCGCCAAGCCATTTCTTCAGATTGGGGAAAAGAAAATAGTCACTCGGGGCCAAATCTGGTGAATAAGCGGGATGCTGCAACAATTCCATTCTCAATTCCACAATTTTGGCCATGGAAACAGCGCAGGTGTGCACACGCGCATTGTCCTGATGCAAGAGGATTTTTTGCTTCTTCAGATGGGGGCGTTTCTCTTTGATTTCCTCACTCAACCGTTGCAATAACGACGCGTAATACGCTCCTGTTATTGTTTTTCCTTTTTCCAAGTAGTCGATAAAAATGATGCCCTGCGAATCCCAAAAGACCGTGGCCATCACCTTGCCGGCCGATGGCACAGTTTTTGCCTTCTTCGGAGCCCGTTCACCCTCGAAAATCCACTGTGATGACTGTCTCTTCGTTTCTGGAGTGTAGTAGTGTATCCAGGTTTCGTTCACAGTGACATATCGACGAAGGAATTCGGCGGGATTGCGATGAAAGAGTGCCAACATAGCCTCAGAGTCCACTACACGATTGCGCTTATTCTCCTCTAAGAGCGAACACGGCACCCATCTTGCCGATTTTTTTTTCACAGACAATTTTTCATGCAAAATTGAAGCGACTGTACCTTGTGATATGCCCGTGGCCTCAACTTATTCGCGCACTCTAATTCGCCGATCGTTCAAAATCAGATCGTGGATTTTGTCAATGATTTCAGGAGTAGACACCTCAACTGGGCGTCCTGAACGATGTTCATCTTTTGTGGATGAACGGCCACGTTTAAATTCATTCACCCAATTGTAAACCGTCGCAAACACAGGTGCAGATGTGCCATGAACTGCATCCAACTCGGCTTTGATTTCTTTCGGGCTTAAGCCTTTCAAATGGAGATGTTTGATGACAGCCCTAAACTCGCTTTTTTCCATTGTTATGCACAAATAAATGTCGTTAACTTTAATCGACGATAGAAATTGACCTACGCTATGGATCGAGCTGAAATTTTGACAGCTTTCCTGTCGATAATGCTACTTTACCGACACTACGAGCGCAATTTCTCGGATTTTCTAAGGACTTATTGAACGACCCTCGTAATGCAAAAATCATTTTTCTGAGCAGTTCAAGGATTTTTCTATAAAAAAAAATCCTGTTTACAAAGACATCTCCGAGAGATTCAAATTTTCATGTATTTTTGATGTTGAAAGCCTCCATCAGCGAGGTTCGTCTTCCACTGCGACTCGGCCCTTAATCCTTTATGATCCCAAAATAAATGTTGCCTATAGGCTTATTCTAACCAAGTTTGGTACGAAATTTGATGGTACATCGTTGCTTCGAATTTTGCGTAACGCAGTATAAAAACCCAAATATCACGCTCAGTTCTATAGAGCCCCGTAGTTATCACACTAGAGTAAAACTTATACTGCAGAAAGAGGGGGAAGTAATACTGAGGGCTTCCCCCTTAGGAAGAACTAACGTACAAGCTACTTAGGGCGGAAGTCGGCAGTATTACCAGATCACTGTCAATGATGCCAATACGAATATTTTTCTGTCATACCTCGTATGATTTCAAATAAATTTACATTATTTTTATAATTAAGAAGTTGCTCGCTATAAGAATAAATATTCTACTTTAGATACTATCTGGATTTATAAAGAACACCTAATGACCTAAAAAGTTGACCGAAAAAGAAAATATTTTTTTTATATTGCACACATAAAAAATTATTTATGTGTTTTTTTAACATCCAATATGCAATATTTTGGAAACTGTTTATACTCTCATGCTTCGGTACCATAAAAGTATGTTCTTACAGTAATAAAATTATAAGAAAAACATAAACAAATTTTTTATTCCTTTAAACACATAATATTCTTTCAGTTGTCTCTTTTCTCTCCCTGGTTAATGTGCAATATTTTTTTTTTTAAAGAAAAATCTAAATAAATCTTATTTTTCAATACTTATTCTTATATTACTTCAGATGATGTGTGTATACTTTTTTAAGAATTTTTTAAACACATTTTCATTCAGCAAATAAATAAATATGCATGTCAAGATTTTTTATACCTCTCAAAAGCAGAGAGCAATAAAAAAAAGAGTTTATATTAAAAACAGTAAAAGTAAAGCAGAAAGAAATTATGAATAAACCATAAATTTCGCATAAGAATTTGAAAGGTTCACTGAAAAATTGCTGTGTTAGCGTCTGATAAAGAACCATTAAATCCATCACATTAGCATTTGTCGGATAAACATATTCCATGGTCCTGTAACCGAGCACATCCCTCGCGACCAATATCTAAATGCCAAGGAAGCCAAGTTATGAGCTTTTGGTTAACTGGTGAACCCAATTCCGATTCCTAGTCGCTGTCAGAATCATGTATTGAATATGTGTTGGGTTCTTCCCTGTCGATTCGCATTGATTTTAAATGCATCGAACCGCATAGAACGAAATTTTGGGTGCACCAACTCCTTCGCCACCATATTATATGATCTGTTATCCTGGGAGAGTCGGGCATTATCCTGAGAAGCAACCATATCGTCTTTGTAGTAATTTTCTTTTTAAATTTTTTATTTTTTATTTTGTCCTATGATGTATGGAGTCTAGGATACGCCCAAATCCCTTTTGAGGGCTTTTCACTCTGTTCATTTTTCAACTCAATCAAAATTCTTTTATTATCTACTTGAACATCAATCCATTAAAAAACATGATTTATAAAAGATTGAAAATGAAATTTTAAAAAACATTTCATGTCCAAATAACTTTCTTTATAATAATTGAAGAAAAATGACAGATTACTTACCTCTTAAAGATAATCGAAGTAGTAATGTGGAAGAAGATCTCTTCTTTAGCTGTTAGTGTATTTTTACAAAACTTTCAGAAATATTTTTTTTTACCCATAAAAATGATGATATATAATTTTGATTCAACTATCATTAGTTTCGTTATTATCATTAGGCTACAAGTTTGGTTTTAAGGGATAAATATTTATTCAATATATTAATTTAAATAAAATTAAATTCCTAACCTTACAAATAATAGAATGTGATTAGTTAATTTTTCAATATTGCCTAATTAATTTTAGAATTTTATCATTTATTCAGCAAATAAATTTCAAATATAAATTATTATTTTGTCAATGTACCTGATGGTTAAAGAACTATATTATGACTCCTAACATATATCAAAGAAATTTTATTTTATAAATATTCGAGAAATCTGTATAGAATAATTTATTAATCTTTAATAAATATTTTCAAGTTTATATAAAAGGCGGTATTAGGAGTCTTCTGACGTTGATATTATCTTATTTTGAATAGAAAAGTGAAAGCTTTTTTGAAGGATACAAAAATGAAAGTTCGGATTACGATCAAAAATAATATTTATTTATTATACAACAAAGGCTATAGTTCTTATGTTTTAATGATTAAATCTTTAAGATAAAGTCCTTTACGGCGTTGGCATTCTTGCAATAGCGGACCTATGAATTTCATCGTAGATGTTTTATTTTAATTGGCCAATCTTCAATGGCTCATCAGACGGAAATGAGTGTCGACTCCGTGGAGGCCATTTTCAATATCACATTTTCGAGAGATAGGTTTTTTGGAGAATACTTTTCCAATCACTGGTACAATTTTATATAGACTTTGTCAATTTGTCTCATCTTGTTGAAAACATACGCAAGAAATCATAGGCTCTAAAATGTTAAAATTGTGGTTCAAAAACTGTCATAAAATTTTCGTATACTCATTGTTTTTTTTTTAAATTTTTGCATGACATTGTAAATAGTGAAAAATATTAAAGGCCTATAATTAATTTCGATGGCATTCTTGCTTATGTGTTAACAAACTTTCTCTAATGTAATACCTTTTTTATAGGTAAACAATATATTATTATGACGATATAGTTAACAATATTAAATTAACAAAAAATGTATCAAAGCAAACAGAGAGTTTGGAGTAGTCAGTTGGACTGCGGCTACAGCTTAGGGTTAGACAAAGTCGGAGCGGAGCAGGGCGAAAATAATGTTCGGAGGAGGTGGGCGAGATAGTGATCGGAAAAGGAGTGGAGTGATCAACAGAGGTGAACGGGATAGTGATCGGAGAAGGAAAAATGTGCTCGAAGGTGAGCAAAAATAGTGCTCGTAGGTGAACAAAAATAGTGAGCAAGCTGTAGAAGGAGCTGGGCGAGATAGTGATCGGAAAAGGAGTAGAGTGCTCAACGGTGGTGAGCAAGATAGTGATCGGAGAAGGAAAAAAGTGCTCAAAGGTGAGCAAAAATGGTGCTCGCAGGTGAACAAAAATAGTGAGCAAGCTGTAGAAGGAGCTGGGCGAGATAGTGATCGGAAAAGGAGTAGAGTGCTCAAGGTAGGTGAGCAAGATAGTGATCGGAGAAGGAAAAAAGTGCTCGAAGGTGAGCAAAAATAGTGCTCGTAGGTGAACAAAAATAGTGAGCAAGCTGGGGAAGGAGGTGGGCGAGATAGTGATCGGAAAAGGAGTAGAGTGCTCAAGGTAGGTGAGCAAGATAGTGATCGGAGAAGGAAAAAAGTGCTCGAAGGTGAGCAAAAATAGTGCTCGTAGGTGAACAAAAATAGTGAGCAAGCTGTAGAAGGAGCTGGGCGAGATAGTGATCGGAAAAGGAGTAGAGTGCTCAAGGTAGGTGAGCAAGATAGTGATCGGAGAAGGAAAAAAGTGCTCGAAGATGAGCAAAAATAGTGCTCGTAGGTGAACAAAAATAGTGAGCACGCTGGGGAAGGAGGTAGGCGAGAGAGGGATCGGAAAAGGAGTAGAGTGCTCAACGGAGGTGAGCAAGATAGTGATCGGAGAAGGAAAAAAGTGCTCGAAGGTGAGCAAAAATAGTGCTCGCAGGTGAACAAAAATAGTGAGCAAGCTGTAAAAGGAGCTGAGCGAGATAGTGATCGGAAAAGGAGTAGAGTGATCAACGGAGGTGAGCAAGATAGTGATCGGAGAAGGAAAAAAGTGCTCGGAGGTGAGCAAAAATAGTGCTCGCAGGCGAACAAAAATAGTGAGCAGGCTGGGAAGGAGGTGTGCGAGAGATTGATCGCAAAAAGAGTAGAGTGCGCAACGGAGGTGAGCAAGATAGTGATCGGAGAAGGAAAAAAATGCCCGAAGGTGAGCAAAAATAGTGCTCGCAGGTGAAGAAAAATAGTGAGCAAGCTGGGGAAGGGGGTGGGCGAGAGAGTGATCGGAAAAGGAGTAGAGTGCTCAACGGTGGTGAGCAAGATAGTGATCGGAGAAGGAAAAAAGTGCTCGAAGGTGAGCAAAAATGGTGCTCGCAGGTGAACAAAAATAGTGAGCACGCTGGAGAAGGAGATTTATTCTATTCCTCGAATCTACGTGGGTCATAATAATGTTGTTGAAATTTACAAATAGGTTCAGCTAACTGTATGGATGCAGGATTAATTCGCATTTACAGTCTTGACCTGAGCTTGAGCAAAGCATATATGAAAACACATGCATTATTGTCACTCGAAACATATACTCAATTTGTTGATATTCCCGAACTGTTATTTTAAAAGAATTAACCCATAACAAGGACTTTTACGTAAACGATATTTTCTTCGAAAAAGTCGTCGAACGGCAAAAAACGAATTATTTTATTCATATAACTTTTATGAAAAAAATATGAAGCTTACGCAAAAAAACATTATACTAGGGAGATACGTGGAGTACTTAGTGATGATGCTATTTCAGTATCTTTACCATGTGAAAGGTTAAACCATAGCCAAAGTAATGCTTAGACATTCTTAAAAAAAACACTATGATTCGGAATTAAGTCCTTATTTTGAAAGTTCATTCCTATTTTCATCATTAACAGACTACATATTCTGAGTATTTTCCACTCACCTACTAATATAGAAAGCATCTTCATTAATACGAGAGTAACAGAGGCAATTAATTAAATTTACATTTTATATATTTGACATCTTACACCAACAGGAATTAAAGAATTTTCCAAAGTTAAACATTTTTGCATACTATTAATAAGACAAAATTGTTGAAATTCACCAGCTTGAAAACAGAATAGAATTATTAAAAATAAAAGGAAGCAGCCAAATATATTTGGTAATATAGGAGAAAAAAATAAGAATATCATGCAATCGTATAAGTGTACTCGTTCGTACAAGCCAAAATAACGCATTACCTCCAAGAGATATCAATTCACAACGAAAATAAATCACCGAATTGGGGAAGATACATGCATTCCAGACATGTGAACATGGTTTTTAAAAAAATACGTTCGATGTTTTTTTTTTTAATCTTTCACGATGGTCAGCAACAATTCAAGATGCATCTTCGTGTTCCCATCGAAGACAGATTTCAAAATTCATTTCTGATAATGTTTTTGTTAACTGAGGTTTTCGTATTTATTTTTCTGTCTACAAAACTGTGCAGTATGTACCGTCATGACAACCGCCCCGTCTGGGCATGAACATCCTCCATCTGGTGACAAAATTCCATAGTATCAAAGTTCGTGCATCTATAAATCGAATTTAAGAACAAGCAAAAAAAAGAAATTGTTTAATAAATTTATGAAATGTAAAAGCAAATAAAAATATTGAAAGTAAGCTCTTAAAAGGAGTGGACGATGATGACGAGGGTGTAATAATTACGATCATAATAACAATTTAAAAAAATATATCAAAAATCATCCTGATCGACTACATATATTGCGCCTAATTAAAGTGAAAATCTGTCTGGATCAAGTAACAAAATTCCGGGAATTTATTATCTATCAACCACCTCCAACCCCCCTCCCCCCCACAAGTCAGATCAAGCTGTTTGCCAGACCACCCACATATGAACATTATATGAATAATAATATCCCATCAATAATTAATGCAATTTTTAAAATGGAAGATATTAAATTTTTTATTTTATTTCAATTTTTGTTAAAATTTATTATTAAGTGGGAGGGGGAGCTTTTTACTCTGTATCGCTATTTTTCTTTTCTAATTTATATAAGAACGCTTCATAAATTTGTAGTAAGACAAACATTTTAAATTTTAGGATTTTCCAAATTATCCTGAAATATTTCGTAAGAGTGTAAGTGGGGAAAGACGTACTCAACAAGTACTTAGCCTCACCGCCCGATGGAATTGCTGTCACAAAAGAAATTTACCTTCGTGCAGTACATTCTTTTAGTAGCCTACTGTCAAAATTTCAGTCGATTCCCTTCATTAGTTTTGTTGTGAGAGCCTTTGAAAGCGAGCGTGTCGGTCAGTTGCACAAAAATGGAAAAAAAGAACAATATCGTTCGGTGATTAGATTCTTCTTTTTGGAAGGGAAAACGCGCAGCGAAATCAAAGATCGCTTGGATGCTGTGTATGGTGACTCTTCTCCTTCGATGGGGACCGTCAAGAATTGGTTCAATGAGTTTGTTCGTGGCCGCACGTCGGTTTTTGATGAGCCACGCCCAGATGCCCCAAAAACGGCTGCTACGGAGGAAAACGTTAAAAAAGTCCACGATCTCGTATTGGCAGACTGTCGATTGAAGGTTCACGAGATAGCTGAGACAGGAACGGTGCATCATATTCTACACGAAGAACTGGGCATGAGAAAGCTGTCAGCGCGATGGGTGCCGCGTTTGCTCACACCGGAAAATAAGCGCAACCGTGAGACCACATCGGCGACGTGTTTGGCGCTGTTTCAGCGCTGTTTCAGCGCAATCCAGCGGAGTTATTGCGTCGTTTCGTGACCGTCGACGAAACATGGATTCACTGGTACACACCAAAGACCAAGGAACAGTCGAAACAGTGAACTTCACCCGGCGAACGTGCTCCGAAGAAGGAGAAGACTGTTCGATCGGCCGGAAAGGTGATGGCCACCGTTTTCTGGGATTCACAAGGTGTGATCCACATCGATTACCTCGAGAAGGGTAAAATAATCACGGGGCGCTACTATGCTGACTTATAAGGCCAATTTGACGTTGAATTGAAGAAAAAGCGGCCCCGCTTTGCGAAGAAAAAAGTGCTGTTCCACCACGACAACGCGCCGGCTTACACCTCCGCCGGCCGCATGGCCAAATTGGTCGAATTGCGCTACGAATTACTGCCCCATCCAACGTACTCTCCAGATTTGGTCCCCTGTGACTACTTTTTGTTTCCAAACTTGAAAAAATCACTCGCCGGGAATAGATTTGGGTCGAATGAGGAGGTCATCGTCGCCACGGAGGCCTATTTTGCTTCCCTCGAGAAAATGTGTTTTTTGGACGGGTTAAAAAAGTTAGAGCATCGCTGGGCCAAGTGTATCGAACTTGAAGGAGATTATGTGGAAAAATAAATTGCCACCTTTCCAAAATTTTCGTTTTTCTTTTGTAGGCTAAGTACTTATTGAATGACCCTCGTACAGGTAGATCGATTCCATAACACGGTTGATAAATTCCTACAAAATTACGTATTGTAGAAGATCGTGTTATAGAAGACTAGACAGACACCAGTACAAAATGAGGCGATACGTTCTGAAAGTATCTTAATATGAAATATTTTTTCTTAAAAATTCAACAATATCTATTAAAAATAAAAAATAATTTTATACAATAATAATACAAAAAACGTAAATAAGCAAAATTCAAAGTCTTAATGAGTCTAGAGAGTTTTTTCGGTCGAACGTTATCATCACTTTTTGAACTCATTTTGTTGCTAGTTTTTTTTTTTGCATCTTCTGCCCTCCTTAAGAAATCGGTTATTTTAGTCTGTTTGCTAGACCTTACAAGGTCGTTGTAAATCTTACCATATAGATTTAGGAATTTTTTTTACTCCCGTTTGAATTGAGGAAAAATGATTTAAGTGTTTCACAATTTTCATTAAAGCGATATATTTAACATATATTTTTATTCAAACATCCTTTCTAAGCACTTGAAATACAAGATACTTTTTCTATTATGAAACGAATTTCGGTGTAAGGTAATTTCCCAGAATTTTACTATCTTTTCTTTGGATAAATTGTTATAAACACAATTACACACTACAAGGAACACCAAAATTCCAGATAGTTAGTAATTTAATATTTTTTTTTGTAATGCAAGGGTTTCCGATTAAGGTTAGAAGACAATATCAACGATAACGCCAAATTGATAAGGCCATAAAATATAAATAATAAACTGATCAGATGACATTTATTTCGAAAAGCGTTACTTTTTGACAGCAATTGACTTTGTCGTAGAATAAAACAGTGTTGTAGGAGGGTTAGCTGTATTTTAAAAGTATGATAATAACTTTTGAATTTATTTTTTATATGTACATAATCCCTAATTCAACAAAAACAAATTTTTAATAAGAAACATTTGTCACTAATCTTCTTCCACTAACTTTATTGAAGAATATTCCAATAGAAACATAAAACAAAAAAAACTGAACTTTATCAACAACAAAAATTTAGTCTCAGAATTTAATGCAAAAATCATCCAATTTTAAATTGGTTTTCATAAAAACTACGTGAATAAAGTCACAATTTTTAGAATATTTACCTGTAGAGTTGCATCTTTAAGGTTAAGTCGTATTAATCGATTTATTCTGTTCAAACCCCATAAAGCTTCCTACTAAAAATATATCACTTTGATTGCATATTGCTGTGAAAATAAAACACGTTCAAAACCAACAAAAAAATGATACTATTCGCGATATGGCCAGACCCCGGTACCATGTTCCAAAAAAAAAAAAAAAACTGGATTTAATGCAGTCAATGTGGTAGCAGACAGTTGTTGGCTTAGCTTAAGACATAAAAAAGTCCCAGAGTAGTCAATATTGCTTACATAAAAAACTGTCCATTTTGTGATAAAGTCAGACGACGGACTCTTTAAAAAAAATCCATAAAAATATTATAAACGATAAAAACGAGTCCCAAAGTGAGAACTGACATCAGTCACCATTTAATACGTGCCACACCCTCCCCCCCACCCCATCCCTTCTTCAAAAAAAAAAAGTATCTTCTGCATTAACTGTCGTAAAATTTTAATTCGATTTACTACCGTTTTCAGTAATTTTAGTACATTAACCTTGTTGAACTTCTCCACTTCGACTTGGAGATTGCAGCCGCTTAAAATCAAATTGATTCAAATACAATACAGCGCAATTATTTGAACAAGTTTTTAAGTTGCTTTTAACCATTAGAAAACTACTCTACGAATAATTTTTATACTTAATTGTCATTTTATCATTCATGTTTATTTTTTTTTGTTTTTTTGGTTTCTTATTAAATTAATGACAGCTTAGTAAAATATAAATGAACAAAAAATTGATACAAACAAAATAGATAATGTCTAAATAATGCCCTAAAGTCCAAGTATGCGCCATATAATCGTTCACATTAAGAGAAGACAACCAAGTTTGAGTCTTGGTTGTATGCATAGTAGCAATAGTGTCTCATATTGCCAACGTGATTCATGTGCATACTAAATACAAGTTCATGTGCATACTACAAAAAGTGAACCAGAATTAATTTTCTTTTGAGAAATTCTCATTAAGTGACATAAAATGCAACGTTTACCATGTAACTCAATATTTCTCTGTCAGCTGGTCAAAAATTCAGTGTCAATAACATGAGTTTGACATCACAAAAAATCCGAAAGCGCATTGCCACCAGAATAGATGAAAAATATTTTTTACTTTTATTTTTGGTCTTTTGTAATTCTCAGAAGTACAGGCTATTTTTGATTAATTTTGTTTTATAAAAATAAATAAAAGATGATCATTATCAACGATTAGGTTGGATAGGAGATAGGGCTTTCTATCAATTTCAAAATATTGCAGAATTAATTTTGTTAATTGAAAGTAATGGTAGGATACGAGGGTCGTTCAATAAGTCTTTAGAAAATCCGAGAAATTGCACTCGTAGTGTCGGTAAAAGATTTGTAAGTAGCATTATCGACAGGAAAGCTGTCAAATTTTCAGCTCGATCCATAGCGTAGGTCTATTTCTATCGTCGATTAAAGTTAACAACATTTATTTGTGCATATCAATGGAAAAAAGCGAGTTTAGGGCTCCATTTGAAAGGCTTAAGCCCGAAAGAAATCAAAGCCGAGTTGGATGCAGTTCATGGCACATCTGCACCTGTATTTGCGACGGTTTACAATTGGGTGAATGAATTTAAACATGGCCGTTCATCCACAAAAGTTGAACATCGATCAGGACGCCCAGTTGAGGTGTCTACTCCTGAAATCATCGACAAAATCCACGATCTGATTTTGAACGATCGGCGAATTAAAGTGCGCGAATTAGTTGAGGCCACGGGAATATCACAAGGTACAGTCGCTTCAATTTTGCATGAAAAATTGTCTGTAAAAAAAATGTCGGCAAGATGGGTGCCGCGTTTGCTCTCAGAGGAGAATAAGCGCAATGGTTTAGTGGACTCTGAGGCTATGTTGGCACTCTTTCATCGCAATCCTGCCGATTTCCTTCGTCGATATGTCACTGTGGACGAAACCTGGATACACTACTACACTCCAGAAACGAAGAGACAGTCATCACAGTGGATTTTCAAGGGAGAACGGGCTCCGAAGAAGGCAAAAACTGTGCCATTGGCCGGCAAGGTGATGGCCACGGTCTTTTGGGATTCGCAGGGCATCATTTTTATCGACTACTTGGAAAAAGGAAAAACAATAACAGGAGTGTATTACGCGTCGTTATTGCAAAGGTTGAGCGAGGAAATCAAAGAGAAACGCCCCCATCTGAAGAAGAAAGAAATCCTCTTGCATCAGGACAATGCGCGTGTGCACACCTGCGCTGTTTCCATGGCCAACATTGTGGAATTGAGAATGGAATTGTTGCAGCATACCGCTTATTCACCAGATTTGGCCCCGAGTGACTATTTTCTTTTCCCCAATCTGAAGAAATGGCATGGCGGACGACGGTTCACTTCCAACGAGAACGTCATTGCTCAAACGGATGAGTATTTTGCAGAACTTCCGAAATCCTATTTTTTGGACGGGATAAAAAATTTGGAAAAACGGTCGGAAAAGTGTATAGAGCTAAAAGGAGATTATGTTAAAAATATTTTTTTTTTTAAAAACAGTTTTTTTCCATCTTTTTCTAAGGACTTATTGAACGACCCTCGTGTATGGAAAATAAGTTGCATTCAATCAATACCAGAAAAAGTTCTATGCAAAAGTTTAATCATTTGTTTTAACAAAATTTAATTTTTAATGCTGTCTTTCAAATCTTTTTAAAATAGATAATAAATTAAATTCTTTATATTTGTTGGTCTAATATTTCCTAAAACAATAAAAATATTTATGATTGAAAACAATAGATCTAAAATAGAATATAATTTTTTTTTATTGTATATTGAGCTTTTTTATGGTAGTATAAGTCAAAAATTTAAATGACCACGGGGTCTGTTCAAAAAGTATCGCGAACTTTGTGTTTTTTTCAAAAATTATTTATTTATTCATGAATATCTATTTTGTCCCCTTCAAAGTAATCCCCACCAGATATTATATACTTGTGCCAACGTTTTTTCATTAAAAATTTTAAAACTTTCAAGGACTAAGAAACAATATTTAAATAAATAACTTTGGTAAAAAAAAAATTTTTTGAAAATTTTACTTAAACTAGAAATTGATTTTGAAATAATTCTAAATTCTAAAAATTTTTGATAAAAAAAATATATCAGATAAAAATAAATAAAAATTAACTATTTTAGTTATTTTCTTTAAAGGATCTTAGGAGGTGTAATGACAAATTTTTCATTTTAAGATGTAGTCTTTCATATAGTTTAGTGTCAAAAATTTGTTTATTTGTTGCAAGGTTTCTGAGATAATGGCCAAAGGCCATTTTTGTAGCGCCACGGTCATATGGCAACTTGGAAGCTGATAAATACGAGGTCTGTTCAAAAAACGAATTTTGCGTTTATTCAAAAATTATTTATTAATTCATGAATATCTATTTTGTGCCCTTTAAAGTAATCCCCACCAGATATTATACAGTTGTGCCAACGTTTTTTCCAATCCTCGAATTACTTCAAAAAATCATTTTTTGTGATCTTGTTCAGCTGCTCCTTCGATGCCGTCTTTATCTCCTCAATCTTTAGCGTAGCGTCGTCCCTTCATGGGGCTCTTCAGTTTCGGGAACAAGAAAAAGTCACAGGGGGTCAGATCTGGGGTATACGGTGGCTGCGGCATCATTAGTGTGTTGTTTTTGACCAAAAATGGCAAAAGCCAATTTTTGTTCTTCTACAAATCCGGATGTTTCTAGCGGATTGCGTCGCGCAACTTGCACATAACTTGCAGGTAATATGCCTTATTTACCGTTCTACCCTGTGGCAAGAACTCATGATGCACTACGCCCTGCAATCGAAGAAAACTGTAAGCAAAATCTTCACATGCGACCGAACTTGGCGCGCTTTTTTCGGTCTTGGCTCGTGCGGCAGCTTCCATTGGGATGATTGAGCTTTGATTTCCAAGTCATAACCATAAACCCATGATTCGTGACCAGTTATGATCCTTTGGAGCAAATTTGAGTCGTCGCGGACAGAGTCCGAAGTTGTCGGCATAAGTGCGAGATAGGAGTACCAACATAACGCCATAAAAAATCGAATATCGAATATACGTAACCCGCGGAAATTCAAAATTCGTGATACTTTTTTAACTGACCTCCTATACACATATGCTTAAAAAGTGTTAAATGACAGGACTATACTTTACGAATTATAAAATGGATAACCCATTTTTTTAGAGTATTTATTTTAAGCGGACAATTTCTGTATGTTACATGTATCAAAAATGACTTATGGGGAATAGGGATTTATTATTTCGGTAACTTGTATTGTCATACCTTACAGGATATTGACAATCTTACCTGACTGTAAGTAAAAGTCTATTTTGTCATACCACTAAGATTTCTTAACTTATTACGATTATAAGAAAAGTGACAAGAAAATAATCTGGAGAAAAAAAATTAACCACTCAGATCACATCCAGAAAAAACTTCTAAAGAAAAAAACTGTTTTGTTCATATTTTACTGATGTAACTACAGTTCTTTAAAAATTAATATTCTCGAATCTTGAATGAACAAACGTCTCCGATGTCCACTTTATACGGTCTTCCTGGTGCGTTTCAAATGAGATTGATTAATTTTTCAAACGAAAGCAATACAAAAAGCGTCCAAACAACGCCTTCTGCTCTGATTCAGACCGGATAAATAACCAGAAAAATTTAGAAGGTCTTACCTGACTGTAAGTAAAAGTCTATTTTGAATTCTTAACCCTGTTCGAAAGGGGCTTCTCTCCAGAATCTTTGGTTTTCTATATGAGGATTGACGATTTAACAATCTAATTTGTACTGCGATTGTAGGATGCTTCCAAAACCGACCGCTTGTGGCTAAAATTAAACTCAATAGGCTTTGGTGGTCTGGCCACTAAAATCCGTATGAATGACGAATATCTAGCTCAGAAAATGTACGGTGGCCTACCACAAATGAGGCAGGTTGTGAAGAAAACTGGAATTTTCGAATTCGAAGATCACGATACGAAACCGTGACGTTCTTATGCTGAAGATAGTGATATAAGACAACGTTTCTCAGAAGACGGCGTTTTTTTTGTATCTTCGAGTATTGGGTCTAAGCGGTACAATTTGGTCTGTATTTTATCGTTGAAAGGCAAAGATATCTGTAGTACTTTTGTCACTTGTATTGTCCAAAACAACCCTCAGTAAATGATCTGGCATGGTCACATATGTAGCTATAAGCGTATGAATGATAAAAAATACTGCAGTTTTTTTATGCACATTTCATTTTAAATATCTTCTGGAATTTATAAAGGCTGCTAATGGGTAAGTAAAATATAGTAAAATCAGTTCTAGACTCTAGTACAGTTAAGGTTGCCTATTCTATCCAAATTTAAAATAATTATTCCCGTAAAATACTGGGTGTATAACTTAAAAATGCGGGATTTTTGGCAAACTTTGAGTGTTTATTTTGAAAAATTGTTACAATATATTTTATTAAAAGTATTGTCCATCGGAAGCCACTACTTTCTCCCATCTTTCTGGAGACATATGGATTCCGCGCCAAAAAAACTGCTCCGGTTTTGAGGCCAACAATGAATCGAGCCAATTTTTGATGCCCTGTTCTGAAGTGAAGCGTATTTCGGTGAGGGCGTTTTGCATGGATCTAAACAAATGGTAGTCGGACGGGGCAAGGTCTGGGCTATAAGGCGGGTGAGGCAAAACTTTTCAGCCACTGTTTTCTAAATAATTTTTTACCGGTCTTGCAACATGAGGCCGAGCGTTGTCATGATGGAAAATTATGGCTTCGTGTCTGGTCGCATATTCCGGGCGTTTTTCGGCCAATGCTCGCTTCAAACGGATTAATTGTGTTCGGTAGAGGTCGCCTGTGATCGTCTGACCCGATTTCAATAGCTCATAATAGATCACACCCTTCTGATCCCACCAAATACAGAGCATTACCTTGGCGCCATGGATATTTGGCTTTGGCGTTGATTTGGCTGGTTGGCCGGGCTTCACATACGATTTTTTGCGCTTTGGGTTGTCGTAATGAATCCATTTTTCGTCGCCAATAATGATTCGATGGAAAAACGACTTCTTTTTCTGCCGTTCAAACAGCATTTCGGACATGCAAAATCGCCTTTCAACGTCTCTCGGCTTCAATTCATATGGGACCCAATTTCCTTGCTTTTGGATGAATCCTGCTGCTTTCAAACGTTTTGACAACAGTCTTCGTCGAGTAATGCCTCTAAAACTTCATCTTCAAACTTTTTTGGCTGTCCTGGTCGTTCTTTGTCTTCCGTGTCAAAATCACCACTTCTGAACCGCACAAACCATCTCTCGCACGTTGAAATCGATGGAACATATTCAGGATAAGCTTCGGTGAGCAATCGATGTGCTTCAGCTGAACTTTTTTTCAAATTGAAGAAGTAAATCAACACTTCCCGCAAATGGGACTTTTTTGGTACGAAATTCGACATTTTTGAAGCAAAAAAAAACTTTGTTGTTTACACTATTTCGTTCAATGACCAATCGAGAATGAATGACAGATATTTAACCTCAAAAATGCCATATGAGTTGTTATTAACACAAACCATGTGTAAAAGTTATGCCATCTGTTGTCAATCCCGCATTTTTAAGTTATACACCCAATAGATTTTTGAACTCTGTATAATTAACACTTTTTATCTTGTTCTTCTATAACCTATGAAAAACACTCAAAAATTGAGCTATAAAAAATATTTATATTTTGGGCTACAATACTCGTATATAAAAAAAAAAACTATAAACTACTTATCAGTCTAGAACACTTTGATTTGACAAGATTGATAATAGTAAAATATGGTTGGAAGGATTAGAAAAAGTGGCATTAACCAAATCGATTGAATGATTTTTGATATGCATCCAGAAGAAAAAAGTATTTGGACTTATTTAGTTTTAGAGTATTAATAAAAAAAATGTTCGGTTGGATTAATTTTACTTACAATATAATCTAAAATTTTCATCCTAACTCATCGCTATTTAACACTGTTGTTTTTAGGGAAGTTAATGAGATGCTATTACAAGCCGCTGAATTTTTAGACAGAAAAAAGGAATTAATCCTTGTTCGTATTAAGAGTTTTCACTAAAAAAAATCTATTATTTATTTTAACTTTACTAACAGAAAGGCACAAGAAATTTTATTTATCTATTTGTTCAAAATTTATTATTCACTAAAGTCCATTTAGATTTAATTCAATTCGTTCAATAAGTCCTTAGAAAAAGATGGAAAAAAACTGTTTTTTAAAAAAAAAATTTTTTATTTTTCAACATAATCTCCTTTTAGCTCTATACACTTTTCCAACCGTTTTTCCAAAATTTTTATGCCGTCCAAAAAATAGGATTTCGGAAGTTCTGCAAAATACTCATCCGTTTGAGCAATGACGTTCTCGTTGGAAGTGAACCGTCGTCCGCCATGCCATTTCTTCAGATTGGGGAAAAGAAAATAGTCACTCGGGGCCAAATCTGGTGAATAAGCGGGATGCTGCAGCAATTCCATTCTCAATTCCACAATTTTGGCCATGGAAACAGCGCAGGTGTGCACACGCGCATTGTCCTGATGCAAGAGGATTTTTTTCTTCTTCAGATGGGGGCGTTTCTCTTTGATTTCCTCGCTCAACCGTTGCAATAATGACGCGTAATACGTTCCTGTTATTGTTTTTCCTTTTTCCAAGTAGTCGATAAAAATGATGCCCTGCGAATCCCAAAAGACCGTGGCCATCACCTTGGAGGCCGATGGCACAGTTTTTGCCTTCTTCGGAGCCCGTTCACCCTTGAAAATCTACTGTGATGACTGTCTCTTCGTTTCTGGAGTGTAGTAGTGTATCCAGGTTTCGTCCACAGTGACATATCGACGAAGGAATTTGGCAGGATTGTGATGAAAGAGTGCCAACATAGCCTCAGAGCCCACTGCACGATTGCGCTTATTCTCCTCTGAGAGCAAACGCGGTACCCATCCTGCCGAAATTTTTTTCACAGACAATTTTTCATGCAAAATTGAAGCGACTGTACCATGTGATATGCCCGTGGCCTCAACTAATTTGCGCACTTTAATTCGCCGATCGTTCAAAATTAGATCGTGGATTTTGTCGATGATTTCAGGAGTAGACACCTCAACTGGGTGTCCTGAACGATGTTCATCTTTTGTGGATGAACGGTCACGTTTAAATTCATTCACCCAATTGTAAACCGTCGCAAACACGTGTGCAGATATGCCATAAACTGCATCCAACTCGGCTTTGATTTCTTGCGGGCTTAAGCCTTTTAAATGGAGATGTTTGATGACAGCCCTAAACTCGCTTTTTTCCATTGTTATGCACAAATAAATGTCGTTAACTTTAATCGACGATAGAAATTGACCTACGCTATGGATCGAGCTGAAATTTTGACAGCTTTCCTATCGATAATGATACTTACAAAAAAATATCGTTACCGACACTACGAGCGCAATTTCTCGGATTTTCCAAGGACTTATTGAACGACTCTCGTATAAACAAATCTCATTTGACATCTTATAATCTTTTTCCTGTTTTGCAATTTGTTCTGTTCGTTTTTCAAGTTATAATCAATAATGCTAGGTAGTTTGTGTGGTCCTATAGCAATATTTCGAATGTCTTCAATTTAGAGATGTTCTCGTCGCTGCTACTTATTTGGACAAATCCATTTTCATGTTTAATTAAAATATTTAATTATAAAATTGCTATTTAATATACACAAGACATGGTTAAAATTTTACCATAATTGAAAAACACTATTTTTATTTTCCTTTGAAAATCTGATCATTTTATTTCTTTGCTTCTACATATTTTTGCTTATAATACACATTTTTTCCTTTGATTAAGTGCATATCTTTCATTGGATTTCTACTGAATCACCATTGAGACCAGTGTAACCCCGAAGGGGTGATAGACCACATGAGCATTTAAAAAAATTGTATGCATTTACGCATAGTCAATTCAAGTAAAAACGCTAGAGAATTTCCTTTGATCTGCTACTAAATTGTCACTAAAATTCTGTTTAACATGACCCAATATTTTTTTATTTCGTTCTGGCTGCTTCGATTCACAAATAATTATTTATATATTCACATTCGATTGAGTAAAATCTTTTTTCCGAAAAGTAAAATTAACAAAAAAAATGTTGACATTTTTGTACGAAGTAATACGTTTTTGATGTTCGACTAATTTATGACTGGTTAAATGTCATCTTACGAGTATATTTATTTTTAATTCAACGATTGAAAGAAATCATTTCTATATGGTACACTCAATATGCACCATCACCAAATTTACCTAGAGAATTTTCATTTTAATTCGTTTTTAAGTTTCAATAGCAAATAAATCATTAATATTTATTTTCCAATCAATTTTTTTTTACATATATTTTTTATTCAATTAAATTTTATTGGCAATTAGGAGGGATAAAGAAGATTTTTTGAGTGGTAGTAACCAGCCTTAGCATATACTCTTCTCTTCTGAAAACGATGATTATAGTTACTAAAAGGTTTTTGAAAAGTTGATTTTAAAATTCATTCAAATACAACTGAAATTTTTTTTTTTTTAAATATATAATATTCTGAATAAAGAATTTCTTATATAGTCATTCATTTATAAATAAAAGTGGAGGAGATCACATATTTTTTTTGGGGGACAAGAACTTTTGAAAATTAATAAAATTGACGTCTTATAATAATTCATTTAAATTGACCGAAAAAATTCTTGAAGGAAGAATTTGATTTTTTGTATTTTTTTAAGGTTAATTTTAAAGAGTAAAAATCTTTTACAAGATGGTTTATGGGTGGGTGTTAAGTAAAAGGTGGAAGATAATACATAAAAAGAAATTATGGGGTGGTAGTGAGGTCATTCAACACGGCAACACTTATAGCGGTATCATCATTATAAGTACTTGTAACACTGATGGGCAACGAGACATTTATATCGATGGTCAACATCATCGGTCAATAACCAACCAACCAACCAACCAACCATACATAATTTTTAGCAGATATTTCTTTGAATAATCAATCCGAAATATTTATCGCTGTTATTCGTAGTCACATACAAAATAGTTAATTTACTGTGACTTTTCTCCTTTTTTGTCCAATGATCTTGAATCCTCCTGTAATAAATTATTGCAACAAAAGCAGTGTACCGTCTTCTCATTTTATTTTATACTCTCACGCCAGTTATTAGCCAAAATTGAATTTAATAAAATCGACAAAAAAAAAAACAACCACAAGTAAAAATAAAGCAAAAATTAAAACTTATTTACAATTTAAGTTGTTGTTAATTAACTTTAGATCTAATGATGCAGGTCAGCAAGAGAAAATATCACCATTCCATATTTTACAATCTTGTAAGCTTCAGATTTTGGGGAAATAAAAGAAGAGTAAACAATATAAAAAGGAAAATTATACTAATTAAATATATCTCAAGATATGTCAATACTACAAAATTTGTTATCCAATACAAAAAAAAAAAAAAATACAACTAAAACGTCCATAATAATAAAAGTGCATTGCTCTTTATGAAGATTATTCCACTCTTACTGCAGTTCGAACTTTTCGTAATTAAATGTATAAAATTCACTTTTATTGTTGAAAACTTTTTAAAAATAATATTTAAGAGAAATTACAAAAAAAAAAAACAATAAAAAATATAACAATTCCAAATTAATGGAAGAATTATTCGTAAAAAAAAAACTACATGATTTGTCACTTCCTTGTTTAAGTGTAATCAGATCGAATTTGAGACTCGGTTTCAGAGACTACAAAAAAAAAAAAAAAAAAAAAACGAATCTACTCTAAGAGTTTATGGATAAAAGATGAACGATACTCTTAGGACTGTCATACCATTAAGATTTCTTAACTTATTACGAGTATAAGGAAAAAAATTTAACCACTCAGATCGCATCTAAAAAAAAACTTCTCAAGAAAAGAAGAAAAAAAACTGTTTTGTTCATATTTTACTGATGTAACTACAGTTCTTTTAAAATTAATATTCTCGAATCTTGAATGAAGAAACGTCTCCGATGTCCACTTTAGACGGTCTTCCTCGTGGTGCGTTTCAAATGAGATTGATTCATTTTTCAAACAAAAGCAATATAAAAAGCGTCGAAACAACGACCTCTGCTCTGATTCAGAGCGGCTAAATACCCAGAAAAATTTTCGGAGGACTTTTTAAATTTTCAGACATTACGAATGATGCTGTCCTAGAAAAATTGTGATGATAAATTCATCATCAACGATCAGTGCACCTTAGCACGATCAATAAACTGCCTTGGCAAGATGTTCACTTATTGCATAGGTTCGGGCTATTAGCACTGCAACTGCACAGTAGCCGACCAGACCGGTGTAGGGTGGTTGGCCGATCGGACAATGTCTTTAAGTTGGACTGTGCAATTTCTGTGCACTTGGTTCTTGGATGCTTGTTGGGACGGAGAGTTCATCTACCGAGTTCTAGTACTATTGTCCGATGGTATCGCACTAGTCTAACCACCACCATCGCGAACGACCCTACAGTCAGCACCATCACCATCGCCATGAAGTTTGGTTATAAACCCACCTTCACTATGCTCGCAATCATCATATTGTGTTGAATGCAACTACTTCTCCCTGTGATGCAGAGATCTCCATTCTGTATTTTCTGCTAGATTCTATTTGTTTCTGGTCTGTTTTGGTCGGTTTTGTTAATAGTGGCTGGCCTTGCCCTGTGCAATGTGCACACCATAACACTGGCTTGGTTGGTAACTTTTACTGCAGGAGGTCATTGCTACAAAATCTGTGTCCTTGGATGCCGTTGCAAGTAATAAATAAGCCACCAGCAACCGTAGCTGTTTTTTTCAGTACAAGAAAATTTCGACCAATAAAAATAATAATAACAGCAAAAAATACGACAACAACAACAACAACGAAAACGTATACAGTCCAAGAACTGTAACTGATGAAAAAAAAAATGAAGAAGAAGGAAAACTCGGAAAGGAAGAGTTTTGTTCGTAAAGTTTCCTTTTTATACGTTAGCATCTTACTTTTATAAGATGCTTATTTTAAAGACTCGATTTAAGTTGATTTGTTTTGTTTGTTTTAGTTTTAGTTTTAGTTTTTTTTTATCTTTCTTTGCTTATTTACTTATTAATGTTGTATATATATTTTAAAAAGTTTTTATATGGCAATTTTCATATATGTACATTTTTATTTGTAGTCAGTCGCGTTTGTGTGTGTGTGTAGAATACGATTACTGACGATGAGGAACTATTTACAAAATTATCGCTGGCGGAGAGTGCACTTGTGTACCACCCCGACATGGATGAGCTTTATTTATTGTCGACAGTAGTGTGTACGAGTGTATTCCTGTGAAACAAACTTGGTCGTTGGCATTATCACTGCCGTTGCACTAGTAGTTATCGTCGTCATAGCCATTCTCATCGTTCTTAAAGTTTACACATCAACTCTGAAGCTTTATATCCTCTTCGAATCGAAGGTCTTTAACATCTCCTTATATCGGACGCGTAATAATTTTGCTTGTATAATGAACTCTTCATCTTAAGCAGGTTAGGCATCGATGACTGAATGGTCTACTAGACTTTCCATCCAATCGTAGCCAATTTTTTAGAATAATCTTTTACCAAAATACGGTATGCGTTTGGCATTCACTTGAGACTTTATTAAACACTCCCCGTTAAAAGAAAAACGTTCAATAACAGAATTAAATTTAAGAACAAAAATCTATGGAACACATAGAATATCGACAAATTTTAACGGAAAAGAACAACCTGTTATTGTGTAAAATTTAATGGACGAAACATTGTGCTTCTATTGTCAATCTAGCTTTTAGAATTGAGTCGCAAACAATTGTCTTTTTTTCTTAAGTAAAATCGTATAGTTTATACTCACTCATGCACTTTAAAACGGAAATGGTTCTTTAAATAAACTTAACTTAAAATTTTAATAAGAAATTTGCGTTTCCTGATCCTTGCCGTGAACAGAGTAAATTTTTCTGCGTTGCCTGCTTGCTCACTACCAGCAGTGGCAATTGTTTTGCATTGCGCAAATATATATTTTTTTAATAATAACGGGTTACGTATATTCGATTTTCGATTTTTTATGGCGTTATGTTGGCACTTATGCCGACAAGTTCGGCCATTTTGACCGCTCAGTTAATTATTGACAGCTGCTTTGCTTGCATGTGTTTTGGCTCGTCTTCGATTTTTTGCCAATCTGTATCAAATTTTGTGTGAAAAACAAAATTAATTGCGTGAACGCATTCCGAATGTTGATTGTGGCATATGGTGAAGCTACGAGGGTTATTCAACACGTACTTAGCCTCACCGCCCGATGGAACTGCTGTCACAAAAGAAATTTACCATCGTGCAGTACATTCTTTTAGTAGCGAACTGTCAAAGTCCCTTCATTAGTTTTGTTTTGAGAGCCTTTGAAAGCGAGCGTGTCGGTCGGTTGCACAAAAATGGAAAAAGAACAATATCGTTCGGTGATTAGATTCTTGTTTTTGGAAGGGAAAACACGCAGCGAAATCAAAGATCGCTTGGATGCTGTGTATGATGACTCTTCTCCTTCGATGGCGACCGTCAAGAATTGGTTCAACGAGTTTTTTCGTGGCCGCACGTCGGTTTTTGATGAGCCACGCCCAGGTGCCCCGAAAACGTCTGCTACGGAGGAAAACGTTAAAAAAGTCCACGATCTCGTGTTGGCAGACCGTCGATTGAAGGTTCACGAGATAGCTGAGACTGTGGGCATCGCAGTAGGAACGTTGCATCATATTCTACACGAAGAACTGGGCATGAGAAAGCTGTCGGCGCGATGGGTGCCGCGTTCGCTCACACCGGAAAACAAGCGCAACCGTAAGACCACATCGGCGACGTGTTTGGCGCTGTTTCAGCGCAATCCAGCGGAGTTCTTGCGTCGTTTCGTGACCGTCGACGAAACATGGATTCACTGGTACACACCAGAGACCAAGGAACAGTCGAAACAGTGGACTTCACCCGGCGAACGTGCTCCGAAGAAGGCGAAGACTGTTTGATCGGCCGGAAAGGTGATGGCCACCGTTTTTTGGGATTCACAATGTGTGATCCACATCGATTACCTCGAGAAGGGTAAAACAATCACGGGGCGCTACTATGCTGACTTATTGGACCGGATTTGACGTCGAATTGAAGAAAAATCGGCTCCGCTTTGCGAAGAAAAAAGCGCTGTTCCACCACGACAACACGCCGGCTCACACCTCCGCCGTCGCCATGGCCAAATTGGTCGAACTGCGCTACGAATTGCTGCCCCATCCACCGTACTCTCCAGATTTGCCCCCTGTGACTACTTTTTGTTTCCAAACCTGAAAAAATCACTCGCCGGGAATAGATTTGGGTCGAATGAGGAGGTCATCGTCGCCACGGAGGCCTATTTTGCTTCCCTCGAGAAAATGTATTTTTTCGACGGGTTAAAAAAGTTAGAGCATCGCTGGGCCAAGTGTATCGAGCTTGAAGGAGATTATGTGGAAAAATAAATTGCCACCTTTCGAAAATTTTCGTTTTTCTTTTGTAGGCTAAGTACTCGTTGAATGACCCTCGTACCTTGCACCGAAGCAACGTTTATCGGTGGTACAAAATGTTCTCAGAGGGCCGAGAAGATGTGAACGACGAAAATCATGCCGGACGCCCGAGCACGTCAACAACAGATGAAAACATTGATGAAGTGAAGAAAATAGTATTGGCCAATCGTCGAATCACCGTTAGAGAAGTTACTGAGGACTTAAACATATCGATTGGCTCGTGCCGACCATTTACTGGTCGCCGCGAAATTCGTACCAAAATTGCTTAATTTCGACCAAAAACAGCATCGCATTAACATTTCTAAAGAGCTGTTGGACTCTGTCCGCGATGACCCAAATTTGCTCCAAAGGATCATAACTGGTGACGAATCATGGGTTTATGGTTATGACATGGAAACCAAAGCTCAGTCATCCCAATGGAAACTGCCGCACAAGCCAAGACCGAAAAAAGCGCGCCAAGTTCGGTCGAATGTGAAGGTTTTGGCCAAAAACAACACACTAATAATGACGCAGCCACCGTATTCCACAGATGTGGCCCCCTATGACTTTTTCTTGTTCCCGATACTGAAGAGCCCATGAAAGGACGACGATACGCTACGATTAAGGAGATAAAGACGGCATCGAAGGAGGAGCTGAACAAGATCACAAAATATAATTTTTTTAAGTGCTTCGAGGATCGGAAAAAACGTTGGCACAAGTGTATAATATCTGGTGGGGATTACTTTGAAGGGGACAAAATAGATATTCATGAATAAATAAATAATTTTTGAAAAAATACAAAATTCGCGATACTTTTTGAACTAACTTCGTACATATACGAAAATCCAAGGGGTATTCTTTAATCTAAAGTGTCAACCCAATTGGATGAACGATGCGAGAACGACGGCTACTTCTTTCGCGTGAAATTTTTTTCTTCAGAAACCTTCCCCAACAAGACAACAAAGTTTCATCGCAATCGGATGAACGGTGTGCGAACGCATAAAAATCGAACACATAAACAATAATTTTATACACACAAAAATCGATCGCTCATATGACAAGAAAAACACGGAAATTTTAAAAATATACGCTCAGATAGGATTCTAAATTTTGTTTTATGTTTGCTCATTCCTCATGGTAAGATCGAATTTGATTTTGCAAAACATTATCGAAGAAGAAGCGGCAAAATACTTTTAGTACATCAACTAAAACTACTACAACAACAATCAAATGTGCTCCACAAAATTTGACAACTTCGATCAATAAGCGGACGCCAAATGGGCCCATGGTTCTGACGCTACAAAATGTCATCTGGTTCTTTTTTTTCTAGAAACTTTACACACACAAGAAGCCAACAATAAAAAAAAAAATAAAAAAAACAAAATTCAGAAAGAAAACACAAAAAACAACTGATCTTTTAAGAGCTATAAAAATATATTATGAAAGAGTTTTGAAATTATTAATGTAAAAATATTATCCTTTTTTGTCCGTTCTAAAATTTAAAAAAAAACCAAAAACCCAAAAATTCTTACGAAAAAGGAGAAAACGTTAAAAAATAATCGAAAATGTAGTCCGGCAACATTTTTTGTTGATATAAACAAAATCCATCAGCAAAATTTGTATTTTTGGCAACATTTCAAAATTTGCACCAAAATTGTATGTAAATCGAAATTTTACACCAGCCGCCCAGTTTTCTCAGAAAATAGGAGGCAAAATTTGAAACTTATTCTTAAATTTTACTTTTTCAGCCGAAAATGACAGATTTTTCGGAATTTCTTTTGCTTGTATTATTGCGCATATCGAAGCGAAGATTATCCTTCACATATCATCCTGATCAAAAGGAAAATATCCTTTCAGGATATATTTTATTATGAAATTTTTTTATAAAAATATAGAAAAATACACTATAACATTTCTTTACACTTTGTTCAGTTTAAGTTTTACGTCCTAGAAAGGACGATTTTTGTTAAATTTTTTTTATTACAAATATTAGCAAGAATTTGGGCGAAAGCAAAAAGGAATATTTGATTCCGATTGGGACAATAGTTTGGATTCATTCGAATTTGCGCTGTTAAAAAATAAAAGATTTCTTGTTAAGATTTTTATATGAGATTCGTGCGCTAATTAAAGACAATTTTCATAAAACTTTTAATTCTTATTTGAATTTTCATAAAACTTTTAATTCTTATTTGAATTTTGATTTCTTTCAATGTGAGAGACTAGGTCAATTTGGTGGGATGAGAGTTTTTCTTGGAACTCGGGTCAGTTTCAATTTTTAAATACGAGGTCTGTTCAAAAAGTGTCGCGAATTTTTAATTTCCGTGGGTTACGTATATTCGATTTTTGATTTTTTTTCTGGCGTTATGTTGGTATTCATGTCTGTTACTTATGCCGAAAAGTTCGGCCATTTTAAATGTTCAGTTAATTTTTGACAGCTGCTTTGCTCAAAAATTAACTGAACATCTCTAGAGGGTCATAACTGGTGACGAATCATGGGTTTATGGTTATGACGTGGAAACCAAAGCTCAGTCATCCCAATGGACGGTCCCGCACGAGCCAAGACCGAAAAAAGCGCCAAATATCAGTCGAATGTAAAGGTTTTGCTTACAGTTTTTTTCGATTGCAGGGGCGTGGTGCATCATGAGTTCTTGCTATAGGGTAGAACGGTCAATAAGGAATATTACCTGCAAGTTATACGCAAGTTGCGCGAAGCAATCCGCCAGAAACGTCCGGATGGAAGAACAAAAATTGGCTTTTACCATTTTTGGCCAAAAACCACACACTAATAATGCCACAGCCACCGTATTCCCCAGATCTGGCCTCTTGTGACTTTTTCTTGTTCCCGAAACTGAAGAGCCCCATGAAAGGACGACGCTACGCTACGATTAAGGAGATAAAGACGGCATCGAAGGAGGAGCTGAACAAGATCACAAAATATAATTTTTTTAAGTGCTTCGAGGATTGGAAAAAACGTTGGCACAAGTGTATAATATTTGGTCGGGATTACTTTTTGAACAGACCTCGTATAAACAAATCCGAAATTGGCAATTTTTTCAGAAGTCAAATATATTTTGTGACGAAACCAATTTTAACCATTTCTTTGGGTAAATTTGTAATAAGAAATTCTTTTCACTTTGTCCAAATTTGTTTTCACTGGAAAAAAGGTGCCATGCCGCATCTTAAGACAAGATAACACCGGTTGCCCACGACCATTGGGATTGAGATACACTCAATCAGCGCACTACCATAAATGATAGTTAGCAGTCAGTAGTCAGTTACAAGCTGACTACTCCAACTGCTGGTGGCGAGGACTATCTAAACCTCTGCTGTCATAAGCAGTGACAACGCCCGAGATAATTGCAATGCATTGCTACATTTGCCAGTTACCTCCCACCTGCGATCCGGAGATCGTACCCGCGATATGGGTTTCAACCACAGCCACTACGTTGCTGCCTAAGGCGCCTCACCATTATCGGGCACAGTGTGTTTTAACACCATGGGGCACCCCGATTCCCGTAGTACCTATTTTTGTTTTAAGAGTACTTTGGTTTGTACTCCGCTCATTGAGCTACGGTAAGGAATCTTGTAAATTCCTAGGCACCGCTAAGCCAGCTCAGGTACGCGGGTTTGCCGAGACCCGAAGGCACAACTGGAACTGACCTTGGTCTTTCATCCAGTTGTAACCACCTTGCGTTTCACTCGCCGGCACATTCCCTACCTATTCATTAATCCTAATCTTCTTTCAAACATTGCTTTTGCAAATTCAGCCAGACATGCCCTCCTCTCGGGTGTACCAAGTGCGCCACTCAGATCCACTCGACCTTCATCCATTCTAATGCCACAAACATCCAAATCTCGGAGATCCTCATATAAAGCACAATCCACTAAGAGGTGATATACACTTTCCTGTGGGGCGCCACACAGACACTCTTCTCTTTCACTCAATCCTCTCTTATACAAGAACTCATTAATACTACCATGCCCGGTTATCAGATAGCCTAGGAACAGACCACATTCAAATTTGTTTGCCGAGGCAAATCTAACACATGAGATAAACTTGTGAGTCCATCTCCCTTTCTCACTCTCATTCCAGCGCTGCTGCCAAATTCCATACATTCTATTCAGAACTAGAGCCCGTCTTTGGCGTTCTCCAAGTTCCCGAATTTCCTCGTTTAGGACAGAGCAGCTATCCAGTAATACAATGCCCCGCCTCATCCGATAGAGAATACTCCTACGGAGCACCTCTAGATCCCATGGGATTTCTCCCAGTAAGACCTGCATTGCATCGGTAGAAACTGTCCTACAAACATTCAGGCATGCATACAGAACCAACCGCTGAATACTGTTTAACTGAATGGGATTTTTGTTCGTTCTTAGAAGAAAAGTTCTTTTGACTAAATGTAGCATTAGTTTTTACCTAATCAAAACTAGTATAGCGAAACATTCTCCTCCTTGAAAAATTGGTTCTTATATTTCGAATTGATACTGAAATTTAATAACTTTGAGGATGACAATTGATTATATTAAAATGAAATGCAATTAAAAATTAAATTTCTTTCTGTTTAAAATTTCTACTCTATAACTTCTACTACAAATGAACACATTTACAGATGCTTAGTTGTAATCATCATATGAAGAAAACGAAAGTTATTGGTAAATGTTCTTTACGCATTTAGAGACACTTAATCGAAATGTGGTTATAAGCTGTTGACTGGTTCTGGAGAAGCTAAAACAAAAAATCAACAATATTATGGTTGAGTAACAGAGCAACGCAATCAGAGTCTCATTTATTGGTAAACTTGAAAACAGTTCGTAGTCAGCTAACCATAATCAAAGGAGATGTTTGGATCAAGCGGTGTGAAAGGATTGTCCAAGTAGAGAGACTGGGAACAACTGGACCGAACACACAGTGCGCAAAGTAATCTGACTGTTTAGTTTTTTGCCTATTTTTGTTTTTGTAACAAACATTGTCCGATTCTGTGGTCAGCCAGAGAGGATCCGTGGTCGATCGATTTTGATTTTGATCAGCCAGCAACAGTGTACAGCACACTTGACACTCGGTACTCAGACTTGCATTCATATTCGTACTCTTCCCAATGCAGTACGAAACCATTGCAACAGAGTGCAATGTTATTGCTAGTTTTTCAATAAAGTGTATTCGTTTTCTGACAGAATGGCCTCAGCTAGTCGGAGTTTTGTTACTGTCCATACTGGTGAGATCTACCATCTGCCAAGAGTTGCAAATAGGACACGTACACGAGACACAGCCCATTTTTCAGTCTCAGCATAGTCGCAGTGTTAAGAATTGTAATCGACCTCAAAGCCTTAGCATAGTACTCGTATAATCGATAGCATAGGATGCGCGAACGGCGTTTTATTTGCAGTTCATTGTTGGCTAACTTAACTTGAAATTGACTGTATTTTAGTCACTTATTATGTGGAATCGAGTTCACAATAATTGGTTCATCATTATTTGATGGTTACACGATTGCCTAGGTTCGGGACATGTTGTTTGTTTGATTTGGTCATGATTTAAGGGAAGGGGCAAGGAGAGCCTTCTCTTCGTACTCACCGTTCTTCTTCCAGTCAACCTTCTCCGTTCCGCGGTTAGGTTTTGCTATTCTATTAAAATTTTTCCATTCATTTCTTATCTACTTTTTTTCACCATGTTTTATCCTTTTTTAGCGACTATAATTTCGCATCGTCGTCAGTTACACTTATTCACATTTGTTTGCCTTTAAATTTTTACTTCTCGATTTTAGCTCTTTTCTGTTAAGCGAATTTTCTGCTCCTCGAACAAATGTTGCTCGGATTCGTATTCATGCCATAGGGAATGATTTGCGCATTAATTATTCCATTATGCACAGTGCCACGTTGTGCTCATGACCTCTGCAGTTAACCTTTGCATTCAATGTTGTATCGGAGATTTTACACAAAATTGTTTAATTTTGCACTGCAAACGGTTCTCTTTTGGATTAAAATCTTTTAACGATTAATAATTGCTTACTATTTTTAGTTACATTTTATCGTCACGTACAAGTGCATGTAAGGAAAATTATAAATTTATGTAAGGATATTTTGGTAAATTCGATTCCAATTATAATTAATCCCCAATTTCTCTTACTTTTTTCATACGATATGGATTGTTACCTTAAAGATAGTTAAAAAAAACAAAAAAATTAAAATACGAGGTCTGTTCAAAAAGTATCGCAATTTTTTTGTTCTTTTTTCAAAAACTATTTATTTATTTATGAATATCTATTTCGTCCCCCTCAAAGTAACCCCCACCATATATTATACACCTGTGCCAACACTTTTTCCAATCCTCGAAGCAGTTCAAAAAAACATTTTTGGTGATCTTGTTTAGTTCCTCCTTCGATACCGTCTTTATCTCCTCAATCGTAGCGTAGCGTCGTCCTTTCATGGGGAAAAATTCACAGGGGCCAAGATCTGGAAAATACGATTGGTGCGTCATTATTAGTGTGTTGTTTTTGGACAAAAATTCGCGCACACGCAACGATGCGTGAGCAGGGGCTTTATCATGGTGCAGAAGCCAATTTTTGTTCTTCCACAAATCCGGGCACAGAGTAGAACGGTCAATAAGGAATATTACCTGCAAGCGTATAACTTGCAGGTAATATTCCTTATTGACCGTTCTACTCTGTGGCAACCACGCCCCTGCAATCGAAGAAAAATGTAAGCAAAATGGCCGAACTTATCGGCGTAGGTGAGAGATATGAGTACCAACACAACGCCACAAAAAATCGAAAATCGAATAAACGTAACCCGCGGAAATTCAAAATTTTCGATACTTTTTGAACAGACCTCATATGTGCGTATACATTTAAAAAATTATTTCTATTATATTAAATGTGAGTTAAAGATTATTTTTGCCTTTAGTTAATTATATTAAATCGACATAAAATTTTTAATCCGAGTAAGGAAAATCATGTAGAGTTCCATCGTTTTGAACTGGTTCTAATCAACGACGCAAATCGAGGTCTCAGTGTATTCTGCTTTAAATTAAAAAAATAACCAAACTCCTTAGTATATGTAATTTTCTTAAAAGTAACTTATTTTTAAGCTGCGTTTATTTTTTTCCAGTGTAGCAAAATCGGTAGTAAATTTTTATGAAAAAAAGAAAAATGAGAACGTAATGGCAACGCTTACGAATGCGTAGCTCCAAACAGAAACTTAACCGACTACAACGTGAACCGAATGTGGAAATTAGAAAGCACTATAATGAATGGCATAAAATTTATACAAGATCGATTAGTAACAATATTTCTTTATGGGAAGTTACTAGACGAATACTCTCGGACAAAAGAACATCACACCCACTGAAACAAAATGACGGTAACTCGTCTAATTTATAACTCGTTTAATTTGCTAAACATTTGCAGAAAAGAAGACAAATTCGATACTAACAAAATTATCGAAGAACTAATGTTTCAAGTCCCAATATTAGTCTTCCTCCAAACAATTTTAAGCCCTCGGAAATGAAATCTACTATTCTGCGCCTTCACAATAAAAAAGCCCCTGGTTATGATTTAATAACAGCATCCTATTCTGAAGCAAATTTCCCGAAAAGCTTTAGTTATAATTACATACATTTTTAATAGTATCTCGCGCACAGCATATTTTTCCTTACTCTAGATATTTACTGTCATTAAAATGATTCCTAAACCAAATAAATCCATTAATTCTCCTTTCTTCTATATAGACCTATCAACCTCTTACCAATTCTCGGTAAGATTTTTGAAAAACTCCAATTAAAACGACTCTACCCAATCCTAGTTAATGAAAATATTACTCCTGATTACCAATTTAACTTCCGATCTGAACACTCTGTTGAGAGGAAAGAGTATTGCGCAGGAGTATTTTCAGATATCTCGTAAGCTTTTGATCCTGGACTCCTTTGGAAACTCAAGAGCTTTCTTCCTTTAACATACTATCTTATTATAAATGCATATCTCTCCCAACGTTATTTCCAAAATGTACTTAACTCAGAATCCTCGGAAAGATATCGCATTCTAGCAGGAGTCCCACAAGGTAGTATCCTTCGTCCTATTTTATATAATATTTATACCCATGATATCCCATCTGATCCTAATATTATCATTGCTACTTATGCAGATGATACAGCTACGAGAGTCATTCAACAAGTACTTAGCCTCACCGCCCGATGGAACTGCTGTCACAAAAGAAATTTACCATCGTGCAGTACATTCTTTTAGTGGCCTACTGTCAAAGTTTCAGTCGATTCCCTTCATTAGTTTTGTTTTGAGAGCATTTGAAAGCGAGCGTGTCGGTCGGTTGCACAAAAATGGAAAAAGAACAATATCGTTCGGTGATTAGATTCTTGTTCTTGGAAGGTAAAACGCGCAGCGAAATCAAAAATCGCTTGGATGCTGTGTATGGTGACTCTTCTCCTTCGATGGCGACCGTCAAGAATTGGTTCAACGAGTTTGTTCGTGGCCGCACATCGGTTTTTGATGAGCTACGTCCAGGTGCCCCAAAAACGGCTGCTACGGAGGAAAACGTTAAAAAAGTCCACGATCTTGTGTTGGCAGACCGTCGATTGAAGGTTCACGAGATAGCTGAGACTGTGGGCATCGCAGTAGGAACGGTGCGTCATATTCTACACGAAGAAATGGGCATGAGAAAGCTGTCGGCGCGATGGGTGCCGCGTTTGCTCATACCGGAAAACAAGCGCAACCGTGAGACCACATTGGCGACGTGTTTGGCGCTGTTGCAGCGCAATCCAGAGTCGTGACCGTCGACGAAACATGGATTCACTGGTACACACCGAAACAGTGGACTTCACCCGGCGAACGTGCTCCGAAGAAGGCGAAGACTGTTTGATCGGCAGGAAAGATGATGGCCACCGTTTTCTGGGATTCACAAGGTGTGATCCACATCGATTACCTCGAGAAGGGTAAAACAATCACGGGGCGCTACTATGCTGACTTATTAGGCCGATTTGACGTCGAATTGAAGAAAAAGTGGCCCCGCTTTGCGAAGAAAAAAGTGCTGTTCCACCACGACAACGCGCCGGCTCACACATCCGCCGTCGCCATGACCAAATTGGTCGAAATGCGCTACGAATTGCTGCCCCATCCACCGTACTCTCCAGATTTGGCCCCCTGTGACTACTTTTTATTTCCAAACCTGAAAAAATCACTCGCTGGGAATCGATTTGGGTCGAATAAGGAGGTCATCGTCGCCACGGAGGCCTATTTTGCTTCCCTCGAGAAAATGTATTTTTTGGACGGGTTAAAAAAGTTAGAGCATCGCGGGGCCAAGTGTATCGAGCTTGAAGGAGATTATATTGAAAAATAAATTGCCACCTTTCCAAAATTTTCGTTTTTCTTTTGTAGGCTAAGTACTTGTTGAATGACCCTCGTATACTTGCTACTCATACAAATTCTGACATAGCTTCCAACAACCTTCAATATTCATTTAAGAGATGTGCATTTCCCGCTATCAAAAATTTCACTCCACTTGTAAGAGAATTGTCCTGTACTTTCCTCCCCGGAAACACTCATCGGAGACTTAAGAGACAATGGCCTAGAGATTTTCTAGAGGAATCTAACTTCAATTAGTTGGAGAAATGCCGATGTGTGTTTACTCGCACTTCATGCTGCACAAGATTGTAAATTAAAATGTTATTTTTTACATGATGTACAAGATTGCAAAATTAATAATTAAAACGCGTTTATTTTTTTCCCATGAAGCAAAATCGGTAGTAAATTTTCACAAAAGTTGAAGTATTATAGAAACTTAAGAAAACATGCTTAAAAACACATTTTAATCAAATTTTATGAGGGCGAAAACTTCAGGAAAAGGCTAAGTTTCATCGATGCTAGCATTAATTCGGTTTTTGGTTTTATATTATTTTTTTTTTGGTGAGTCTAATACAAATAAACAGGAAAATTTCCAATATTTTAATAAAACCACAATAATCATAAGACTTGTATTACTGAAACTATTGAAGGTGAATTCGAAAGAAAAATCGTGCCGATTCAAGAATGTATCTCGGAAGGTACTCTCCAAAAATCATACTGTACCAATGCCGCTAGCTAGCCAGTGTATCAATCCATCTGTGAATGTATGGTTGATGAAACCGCTAAATTTAAAACTGATAACATGATTGCTCTGCTTATTTGGCATTAATTTGAACAAATCTAGTTCATGATCACGATCACGGTTTGCTGCAATCAAAGAGAATCACGAAAAAACACCCGGTAATATACCAATTTTTATTTCCGGAAATTAATGGTACGCCATTTTAAAGCCACGGGTGGGTTAAAACTTTATTCAAAATCAGAAGGGTGGGTATATAATAATAATACTAATAATAATAAAACCTTCATTTCGAATTTATTTCGTCAATTTTATTTTATTTTTCATGGTGGCTTTTTCTTGGATTACTATTTTTTGTACTTGGTGAATATTATTTTTTTTTTGCATTCTTACATTAAGTCTATCTTCTTAAAAAGTTGATTTAGAATTTACTTAGAGAAAAATTTTAGATTATCGAGCGAAATATAAATGATGTTGTATTATTTTCTGTTCTAATTTAGATTGAGAATTTTTAGAAAAGTAATTTTTAGTAAAGTAAAAAAACTTTATTGCTTTTATAATACTGAAGATATTATGTATTATAAAATCAATAAAGCTTTTTTATTGAATATACTAATAAAAATAGGAATTACTCAGCGCCTATACTTCAAAAGTAATAATCCACCAGCAAGCCCATTTTACCTGTCAATATGATTATCTCTTCATCTTGATCGTGTCTCTTCACTTATTGCTCTAAATTTTTAGATAAAATCTTCACGAGCATGATCCAACAATAGTAATAATCACAAAAATGGTAATAATATCTATAACAGTAATAATAATGCACATCATGAAAAGGCAATAATATAAATACGAGGCCAATTGCATAGAATCACTGAATGGAGCGAAGTTTTAAAAATTAGCCATAACATAAAAGTTATTTTTTAATATTTTTGCTAAGAAAATGTTACCAAAACATTATCCAATTCTGTATTGAATATCACGAAACAAATAAAATGAATAATATTGAATATGGTATGGGGAATTATATTATTCCAAACTCTCCGTGGCTTGATGGTAATGATAGCTCCTAATTTATCGCTCCTTCTTACCCAATGACATATAAATCTCTCACCCATTTGGAGATATACGGCCCTACATCGAAATGAAAAGTTTATTTTGAACTCCCTAACCCAATTGCTCAATCTGTCTATTACCATAAAATGTTGGGTAGGGAAATTGCTCGGTATTCAACGCCGCCTGCTGAATCAAAGAACTTCAGACTTACCGGCGATCTTCCAATTCGACAATCCGAGCATGTATTTGGCATCTTGATCATAGATGAGTGGAAATAGTGCTCAGAGAAAGAGAATAGTGCTCGAAGGAAAGCTAGAATAGTGCTCGCTGAAGGTGTATAATGATCGGAGATGTGCGAGGAGAGTTAGTGGATGACAGCGAGAATGGTGCTCAGGCAAAAACAAGAATAGTGCACAGACGAGGGCGAGAATCGTGCTCTGCGAAAGGAGAATAGTGGAGCCGCTGTAGGTTATCCGAGCAGGGTCTTCCTCATCCATACTGATTAAGTGTCCCACCGCAGGGTACTGAGGTTAAATTTATCAACAACCAAGCAATTGTGGTACCACTCCAGTATCTTATCGTTAAATAGGCTCCGGAATCGTCTATCCTCATGTAGGGGGCCAAAAAGTCTTCCTAACCGCAGATAATTCTCAGTAATTAGTTTTGCAAAAAACCCAAGTTTCCGGAGAATACAAGAGCACTGTCAAGATTAGCGTTTTGTATAGCAGTAGCTTCGACATTGTGTTCAAAATTTTAATCTGATAGAAATTTTGATCTGATAATTTTCTTTTTGGAATTCACACTCGCCACAACAGGTCCGAAAGATTCCTCTCTGGGGTCAAAGATAAAAGCAGATAATAATATAGCAACGGACAGAGCCTATTTCAGTCAGTCTAGGTTAGTCCTCTCGAAAAAACTCATTATAAAATAAAACCTAATACATATAGTACAAGATCCATGCGGAAAGCCTACAATTGAGATATCTATGATAGGAGAAAACGAAACAGACCCTGCATTCGATAGATCCATGGTAATAGGTCATAATACCAAACAAGTGTTAAGATTGATGAACTGGATCATCCCGGCATGAAACTGGGACGTCTGGAATTGTTTGATTCAGCATACCTTGGCTGAACCCCTGATTATCGCACTACTCATGATAACGAACTACCCTCGCATCACCTTCTCGTCCTCATATTCTACGAACCCTTATTTATAAATTAACAAATAATAATAATTAATAAAAATGGCTTATAATATCGCAATGTCATATTGGTTTGATATTATTTATCTCTTTTGTTATTGATCCTAAAAATTGCAGATCAGCTGATTGATTTAAATTTAGACGTTGAAAGTGAGCAGAAGTTTCTCCCAAAATGAGCCCCATGGTTTGATAGAAGCAAACAATTCCCACTCCTAATTTATGAATATGAATTTCAATTTGGGATTTGCTGAAAAAACAGGAGGCAAATTATAAAGTTTTGGAGAGAAAGGAAATTTATTTAGAATAGGATATACGAAGCCTGTTCAAAAAGTATCACGAATATTGTGTTTTTTTTAAAAATTATTTATTTATTCATTAATATCTACTTTGTCTTCTTCAAAGTAATCCCTACCAGATATTATACACTTGTGCCAACGTTTTTTCCAATCCTCGAAGCACTTCAAAAAATCATTTTTTGTGATCTTGTTCAGCTCCTCCGTCGATGCCGTCTTTTTCTCCTCAATCGTAGCGTAGCGTCGTCCTTTCATGGGGCTCTTTAGTTTCGGGAAAAAGAAAAAGTCACAGGGGGTCAGATCCGGGGAATACGGTTGCTGCGGCATTATTAGTGTGTTGTTTTTGGCCAAAAACGGCAAAAGCCAATATTTGTTATGCCACAAATCCGGGCGTTTCTTGCTGATTGCTTCACGAAACTTGCATATAACTTGTAGGTAATATTCCTTATTGACCGTTCTACCCTGTGGCGAGAACTCATGATACATCACGCCCCTGTAATCGAAGAAAACTGTAAGCAAAACTTTCATATTCGACCGAACTGGCGCGCTTTTTTCGGTCTTGGTTCGTGTGGCAGCTTCCATTGGGATGATTGAGCTTTGGTTTCCATGTCATAACCATAAACCCATGACTCGTCACCAGTTATGACCCTCTGGAACAAATTTGGGTCGTCGCGGACAGAGTCCAACATCTCCTTAGCAATGTTAATGCGATACTGTTTTTGGTCGAAATTGAGCAAAAATCGAAGATAAGCTTAAACACGTGCAAGCAAAGCGGCTGTCAAAAATTAACTGAACATTCAAAATGGCCGAACTTGTCGGCATAAGTGAGACACATGAGTACCAACGTAACGTCACAAAAAAGTTACGAATATACGTAACCCGCGGAAATTCAAAAATACTTTTTGAACAGACTTCGTATGTCCAAGGATTCTGAGTTAATTGCAACTTGGAAAGGACGTTGGGAGAGATATGAATTTATGATAAGATAGTATGTTGAAGGAAGCAAGCTCTTAAGTTTCCAGAGGAGTCAAGGATGCCACACACGATCAAAAGCTTGGGAGATATCTAATTATAAAGTTTTGATAATTCATATTCATAAATTCAAAAAAATATTATTTTTTGCTCTGACTCAAAAATATCGACAAATCATGCCGCAAACTGTTCCATCGTAAAGGTGTAGTGTTTGCAGAAAAATATTTCTCTTGCCACATCCAGATTATTCACCAGACCTTGCCCCAAGTGACTTTCACTTATTTAGATCGGTACGAAATTTTTTGATAGGGAAATTCTTCTAGAAAGACTTTTTTGCCGATATTCCGCACGAGTCCTATAACCGAGCCATAATGAATCTATGCGAAAAATGGAAGTTGGTCATAGAAATAGAATGGTTAGTTTTGTTTCTTGTTGCTCTTAAAAATTATGCTCGACGTCTCTTACTAATCTAATAAACTAAATCAGATCTTTTTTTTTCTATAGATATATTAACTACAGTATACAGCTTAAAACTCCAACTGGAAATCTAGACAATTTGCTCAAATTTGATCTTGTAGAGATAAAGTTCTTATATAAAATCTTGATATGAGTAGAAAACGACACTGTTGTTATTGGACCTTTTGCTTTTGAAATAAATTCAGTTCAACTGAGTGTTACTTGTTGATTGCGAAAAATACGTTAACAGATTAACCGTCATCAACGGAGCCACTATGTTAAATGTTGAACGCCAAATAAAAACTTAATTCGTCCTTTCACGGTCTTTTATTCGAAATCTTAATTTTACACATTAACGATTTAATTTCACACTTCGAAACCAAATTGATTCTTTAGACAATTTTCTCAATTTTTCTATCGACAAGTTTTTTCCCTTCGGTTTTTGTTAATTTTTTTTCGCTAATTCTCGGCTTCTGCTCTTTTTATGGTATCCAACAACCCACAACAATTTTTTAGAATAAATTTTGCCCTTCCTACATAGACTTTTCATGTATGAAATTGCTCCACTGTTTTGTGTATGTAGAAGAAATTTTCGTAGTTAAAATCTCGCCAGAATTTCACCGAAAATTTCCATTTTTCCCGTAACGTTTTTTATGGGTAATTTTTTAAACTAACGCTACCTTGTGTATTTTTTTCGAATCTCATTCTGTAAAGAGTCTTTATTAAGCAAAAATTATGGACAAATTTTCTTTATTGAACATAACTGGTACCGATTAGATAGATTTTTATGTTATTCCTGTTATATCTAAAAGTACCAGTTATACGCCATAATAGGTGAAATTTAGTCGGTTATTAATTAGGTAAGAAGATGTAGAGATGATATTGAGAAACCCCAATCCGCTACAATAAGAAATTTATCTAAAAATATATTTTTTTTTTGAGATAAAAATTCTTAAATTGAAGATCATAAAAATTTCCCTGCAATTTTTGTTTTGTACTCGAATTGAACTTAACCTTTTGAGAAGGTTTTTAAGCATCCTGACTCCAGCTCGATCAAATTTAAATACTGGGCTAAAAAGCAGACGTTGAGATAAAAACTGTCTCAACGTCTGCTTTTTAGACAACGTAATATGGCTCCAGCGTGTTCTAAAACTTTCGTCGAAGAATCCAGTCTGAAAAGTTCGAATTAATAGATAAAAGTTAACAAACACTTTGTTAAAAATATAAATAAGTTTAAGTAAAAATAAAAATATAGCAAAGCCAAAAGGGAGCTTGCGGTAAGTCAGACTCTGAAGCAAAGGAGACTGAGAATAAAAATTCCAATATAGAAAACTTAAACATATGTGTTGGGTATTTTGGCGATGAATTTATTAATCTTCCCTCAAAATAAATTCATCGGCAAAATGCCCAACACATAACTTTACGTTTTTCTATATTGAAATTAATGCTCAAACAAAACCCTTTCAAATATTTAAAAATATTTATTTTCATAGTCTATATACTCCTCAACTATCATTCCTTCTCAACCCTCCACTTATATTTCTATTATTCCTAACTTATAGCTAGTGGAAAAAATATTTTGAATCGAAATATAATCTAGTAATAGATTGGAATAGAATTATATTCTGATTGGAATAGAATTAAAAAATCAAAATAAAACAAAAAACAAACACGTTTCAGCAAGAATAGTGCTCAGGGATGAACGGGAACAGTGATTGTAGATGAGTGGGAATAGTGCTCAGAGAACGAGAATAGTGCTTGAAGGAATGCTAGAATAAGTGCTCGCTGAAGGTGTACGAGGTATGTTCAAAAAGTATCCCGAATTTTGTGTTTTTTCAAAAATTATTTATTTTTTTATGAATATCTATTTTGTCCCCTTCAAAGTAATCCCCACCAAATATTATATACTTGTGCCACGTTTTTTCCAATACTCGAAGCAATTCAAAAAATCATTTTTTGTGATCTTGTTCAGCTCCTCCGTCGATGCCGTCTTTATCTCCTCAATCGTAGCGTAGCGTCGTCCTTTCATGGGGCTCTTCAGTTTCGGAAACAAGAAAAAGTCACAGGGGGCCAGATCTGGGGAATACGGTAGCTGCGGCTTTATTAGTGTGTTGTTTTTGGCCAAAAATTCGCGCACAAGCAACGGTGCCGAAGCAGGGGCGTTATCATAGTGCAAAAGCCAATTTTTGTTATTGAGTCAGGTTCATTGAGTCATTTTTTGGAATGGGCAAAAATCGAAGACGAGCCAAAACACGAGCAAGCAAAGCAGCTGTCAAAAATTAACCGAACTTGTCGGCATAAGTGAGATACATGAGTACCAACATAACGTCTCAAAAAATCGAAAATCGAATATACACGAAATTCAAAATTCGCGATACTTTTTGAAAAGACCTCGTATACCCGTTAATATCCAAAAAAAAAAAATATGAGAACCCAAAAAAAGTATCATCCAAACATCTATAATCTACAATATATAATCCAAGTACAGCCTGGGATAAGCTTATTTAAATCGTGGTAGTTCTTCTTACAGCTCTCAGCATCTGATCATTTGTTGTAAATATTATTTTGAATGCATTTTAGTTGCTTATCCAAAATAAATCTTCTTGAGTCTCCGTTTTTCCTAAATTGTAACCAAATTACAAGAAAAAAAGGAAAATGCTTAATTTTAATGGCACCAAATGTCAAATAACCAACGTTTTCTATCGTGATATTTAGTACGTATTTCAATCAGTTTAGCTCCATCATGTTGTATCGACAATATTGTCGAAGTACCCCACCACTAAATCTTATTCAATCTCAGGTTTCAGCATCGGGGAGATAATTTTTTAACCTGAGATAAATACAAACGATTACGATGTCAATTCAAAACGGTAGAGATCAATCACGAGTGTATCTTTTTCAATGTTTTCGATTGCTGCATTTAAATAATTACAAATTCAAGGTGTGATTGGTTGGGAATTTCTTCTTTATTGCAGAATTCGTTGACACGTTAATGCAATTTAAAAATGGGCATGGGTGTGCATTCTGAACGGAATATGAAAAAAGTATCTGCTGATTATGAAACTGAGTGGAAGAACTGATTTTAAATTGAGATATGAAAATTTGACCTATCATTTGCGGGTTTGAAAGAGTGTCTTCTTCGTATTTGAACTATGATTTCGTAATTTTATAAAGAAAAGGCTGATAAAGACTTAAAGTAAATTTTTCTAAGCATATTCAACGTAGTAGAAATCTTTAAAAAACACTTGATATTGACATGCAGAAATCGTATTAATACACAATAAAAATGTTTCAGAGGCCATTCTGTATCGCTAAAACTATAATGTTATTTGGCGGCTTCAAACGTTATTTGAAAAGGCCATTCTGTAACGTTATTTGGCGGCTTCATATTATGTGCGGGTTGGCATTGTCAGCTTACCTAATTAAACTGGTCGATAGTAGATAATCGGTGGAGATTATTGGAAAGCGTGCCAGCTTCCCTTATTAAAAAGTAGACAATCGATGGAAACTTCCCAATGTCCATACCTCAGACTGCGGCCCTAGCTGACTGGCAACATTATTTACCTCGAAGTCTATCGCATTTAAAACAGATTACTCTGAATTTGGAGCGATCCTTCTTTCAAGTACCCGTTTTGAATTTGGAGCGAGAACACCTATTAGGATTCCAGAATTCGCATCCCTAAAGCACTGTTAGGCTTTTTGTACAATGCACCACGCCGTTCATTGAAGGATTTGCGAAATCATTAACACCTGTGTTATCCACTGCCGGATAAATACTTTTGCCCCTTGTTAGCCACTGGTCATCATTGGGATGATAAGCTGGTCTATACTTAATATTCCGCCGCCGAAGTACTTCCAAGTGTGGTAGATAAATTGGCAAAATAAGTGAATTTATTTTTGAGTAGTTTAGAGGAACATCTTTTCTAAGAAGATTTTTATCTTAACAAGAATAGAGTCCACCGGGGAAGTCCGGTTGCTTCCACTGGCATTTGCCTTGCTACTGACATTCAGACACATAAAGTGAGGCAATAGAGCATCGTCCCATCCAGTAGTGCGTTAGATACTCTGACTGCCTCTCTTTGACTAATCTGACACTTACTACCATCTCTCTTCTCGGTTAATGGTAATACTAAGGATACTCATGGAATCTCTCAGACGAAAGGACCTATGTGCAGATGCGTATCCTCCTAATACGAGGGTCATACAACAAGTACTTAGCCTCACCGCCCGATGGAACTGCTGTCACAAAAGAAATTTACCATCGTGCAGTACATTATTTTAGTAGCCTACTGTCAAAGTTTCAGTCGATTCCCTTCATTCGTTTTGTTTTGAGAGCCTTTGAAAGCGAGCGTGTCGGTCGGTTGCACAAAAATGGAAAAAGAACAATATCGTTCGGTGATTAGATTCTTGTTTTTGGAAGGGAAAACGCGCAGCGAAATCAAAGATCGCTTGGATGCTGTGTATGGTGACTCTTTTCCTTCGATGGCGACCGTCAAGAATTGGTCCAACGAGTTTGTTCGTGGCCACACGTCGGTTTTTGATGAGCCACGCCCAGGTGCCCCAAAAACGTCTGCTACGGAGGAAAACGTTAAAAAAGTCCACGATCTCGTGTTGGCAGACCGGCGATTGAAGTTTCACGAGATAGCTGAGACTGTGGGCATCGCAGTAGGAACGGTGCATCATATTCTTCACGAAGAACTGGGCATGAGAAAGCTGTCGGCGCGATGGGTGCCGCGTTTGCTCACACCGGAAAACAAGCGCAACCGTGAGACCACATCGGCGACGTGTTTGGCGCTGTTTCAGCGCAATCCAGCGGAGTTCTTGCGTCGTTTCGTGACCGTCGACGAAACATGGATTCACTGGTACACACCAGAGACCAAGGAACAGTCGAAACAGTGGACTTCACCTGGCGAACGTGCTCCGAAGAAGGCGAAGACTGTTCGATCGGCCGGAAAGGTGATGACCACCGTTTTCTGGGATTCACAAAGTGTGATCCACATCGATTACCTCGAGAAGGGTAAAACAATCACGGGGCGCTACTATGCTGACTTATTGGGCCGATTTGACGTCGAATTGAAGAAAAAAGTGCTGTTCCACCACGACAACGCGCCGGCTCACACCTCCGCCGTCGCCATGGCCAAATTGGTCGAATTGCGCTACGAATTGCTGCCCCATCCAAAGTACTCTCCAGATTTGGCCCCCTGTGACTACTTTTTGTTTCCAAACCTGAAAAAATCACTCGCCGGGAATAGATTTGGGTCGAATGAGGAGGTCATCGTCGCCACGGAGGCCTATTTTGCTTCCCTCGAGAAAATGTATTTTTTGGACGGGTTAAAAAAGTAAGAAAAATAAATTGCCACCTTTCCAAAATTTTCGTTTTTTCTTTTGTAGGCTAAGTACTTGTTGAATGACCCTCGTATTGGTTCAGTTTTTGCTGCTCCAGACATTCACCTTGGAAGTAATTTCATTCAGAGTTTCTCTCACATTAGAATCAACGACCATCTTGAAATGGTGTTACTATAGAGGAAATATGTCGCTAGTACGAGTGATATGGATAGGATATAAATATAGCTACCTAATAAGATGGTGGATAATAGAAAACCTTAGGTGATGCCGTGTTCCATCATGGACCGTTAAGGTTCTACTAGTTGAGTAGCATTACAGCAAGAGTAAAGTGGTTGAATCGGCTATCCACTCAGCTAATTAAAGAATATGCTTTGCTGGCAAATTTGGTTAAGTAATAACAGCAAACCACAGAGTCTGCATTTGCTCCAGCACTGCAATTCCAGAACCATAGTCATAGTCCTCCTGTCATGTCTATGGGTATGTTGATAATGGGTAAGCTTGTTACAAGCTTTAAAAGACCGCGGGAGCTCTCGCAGAATTTTGAAAACATAAAGTAAAAATGAGATTGATCTATAATTGTTAGCCGAAGGCCGATAAAGTCGTGGTTATGGTATACGAACCGCAACAATAACTTTCCAAATATTTAACAATTTTTAGTTCAAAGGCTTTAAATATTTTCACTTTCAGGATAGCTTTTATTATTTACTTTGCTTGAATTTGAGACTCCTAATTTATTGTAGATCAAAGTTCGATGAGATTATGATTTTAATCTAAATTATTAGTCGTTAGAATGAATCTTCTTATGCATCCAAAATCTATGATTAACCTACTCCATTACCAAGAGACTATCATTCTAATTTACAATTGCTCAGAACGTGATTGGGTAAAAAACACAAATTGTTTAACAGTTCATGCGAATATGTGTTGGAATTTTTTACAAATTCACACCTGTTAAGCTATCGTTTTGATAAAATGCTCGTAATAAAGCGAAACATTGGACGAATGTAGACACGCACAGAAAGAAAATCTTTTCTCACTTTACACTTTTTGATTATTGTCCATTTATATTGCATAAAAACATGCTAATGATTACAAAAGGAATTGCACAAAATATAGAAAAAAAAATTGTTATTAAATTGGAATTGGTCCGCATACGATTTATTCGTGGTAAGATTACGAATTAAGCATTTATGAAAGTTTGTATTCGAATCGATGTTTTAATATTCGTACAGACCATTCAGTCTGGAACATCCGTTTTGACCTGATTGGACTCCTAACTGACCTGGAGCAGAGAGAGATTACTGGCATCCCTTTTCGTCTGACTTATAGCTTGGAAGTGAATTAATGCCCGGCTGGCTGCACTCACTTCCATGTTCATATTCGACGAATTGATGGTGATTAGCAGAATGGAAGGACAGGCAATCGAGAAGAGCAAAATTGGAATCAATGGAAAAAGTACCACCGACAGTTGAAGTAATGGAAATGGTTTACAGTAGCGGCATCATAACCAACAACATTACCAGGTAACACTATCATCAGCAGGTGTTTATTATCATAGCGACTGCAACATTACATATAAAAATTGCATAAAAAATTGCATTAAACATTAAATGATGAAAAGGGAAAAAATAACAATAAAAACAAATTACGCAGGAAATTAAATAAATGTGAATGAAGGATTCCAACTAACCTGGTCCCCCTTGAATGCCAAATTTTAACAACGAGGAACGTTCATGAATTGTTTTCTTTTGATTGAATTGGAAATTTTTAGAAATCGCAGAAAGCCGAATAATGACATGAACCAAAGACGAACCTGACGGAAACATGAATGGACATCTCTGCCGCTTTATTATCATCATCATCTGAAGGGCAGCTATAGTACTCCACGATGTTCGTTCATTGTTGTTCGGTAGCCACTCATTTTGCTACTTTATTACGGACCAAGCCCCACTAACTTTCTGGATGATTATATTTAGTTTTTGCAACTTTTCGTTGCAATGCACTAAATCTCGAAAAACTGTTTTTTTTAGTTTAAAATAATGCTAACCTGATTGCTCCATTACTACTCGTATTTATGAAGATGATGAGGCGAAAACGAGTACACGCAGTCAGAATTTGAAAGCAAATATTCAGTTTTTGCCATTAAGGAACAGCATATAAATCAATTTTCACACATTAACAACGTAGACAATATAAAAATAGTTTCAAAAAATAATGGTTTGACAATTTTCACGCATTTTGACAATCTTCTGATGCACACAAAGTTGTCAATTAAGCCAGAATTACTTTTATTCATCCAAAATCCTAGGCTTATTTTGGGCAATTGAAAAATACTGCAGATTTACGATAATAAAATTTTCTTTTCAAGACCATCAATAAAAGTACGGGTCGTTCAATAAGTCCTTAGAAAAAGATGGAAAAAAAACTGTTTTTAAAAAAAAAAAATTTATTTTTCAACATAATCTCCTTTTAGCTCTATACACTTTTCCAACCGTTTTTCCAAAATTTTTATCCCGTCCAAAAAATAGGATTTCGGAAGTTCTGCAAAATACTCATCCGTTGAGCAATAACATCCTCGTTGGAAGTGAACCGTCGTCCGCGAAGCCATTTCTTCAGATTGGGGAAAAGAAAATAGTCACTCGGGGCCAAATCTGGTGAATAAGCGGGAAGCTGCAACAATTCCATTCTCAATTCCACAATTTTGGCCGTGGAAACAGCGGAGGTGTGCACACGCGCATTGCCCTGATGCAAGAGGATTTTTTTCTTCTTCAGATAGGGGCGTTTCTCTTTGATTTCCTCGCTCAACCGTTGCAATAACGACACGTAATACGCTCCTGTTATTGTTTTTCCTTTTTCCAAGTAGTCGATAAAAATGATGCCCTGCGAATCCCAAAAGACCGTGGCCATAACCTTGCCGTCCGATGGCACAGTTTTTGCCTTCTTCGGAGCCCGTTCACCCTTGAAAATCCACTGTGATGACTGTCTCTTCATTTCTGGATTGTAGTAGTGTATCCAGGTTTCGTCAACAGTGACATATCAACGAAGGAATTCGGCAGGATTGCGATGAAAGAGTGCCAACATAGCCTCAGAGTCCACTGCACGATTGCGCTTATTCTCCTCTGAGAGCAAACGCGGCACCCATCTTGCCGAAATTTTTTTCACAGACAATTTTTCATGCAAAATTGAAGCGACTGTACCTTGTGATATGCCTGTGGCCTCAACTAATTCGCGCACTTTAATTCGCCGATCGTTCAAAATCAGATCGTGGATTTTGTCGATGACTTCAGGAGTAGACACCTCAACTGGGCGTCCTGAACGATGTTCATCTTTTGTGGATGAAAGGCCACGTTTAAATTCATTCACCCAATTGTAAACCGTCGCAAATACATGTGCAGATGTGCCATGAACTGCATCCAACTAGGGTTTGATTTCTTTCGGGCTTAAGCCTTTCAAATGGAGATGTTTGATGACAGCCCTAAACTCGCGAGGGTCGTTCAATAAGTCCTTAGAAAATTCGAGAAATTGCGCTCGTAGTGTCGGTAAAGATTTTTTTTTGTAAGTAGCAAAAGAAAGCTGTCAAAATTATCGACAAAAAAGCTGTCAAAATTTCAGCTCGATCCATAGCGTAGGTCAATTTCTATCGTCGATTAAAGTTAACGACATTTTGACTATATTTTTTTTTTTTGAAAAAAAATTGTTCGCTTATTTTTATGAAAATTTAGTATTCTTTTAACACCTGACAATTGGATGGAACGTTGGAGCACCTGGACACATTTCTATGGTCATTTTTAAACGCAGCTGAACAGTGAAGAGAAAGTCCATATTAATTCGAGTGAGGTATACAAATGTTAACACGGACCCAGACGACGTGTAAGTCTTAACTCTGACAACAGTCACATACTGACCGCAACAGTATTGTTGTCCAAAAATGGTCAGTTGGTCACTAATGTCAATGTAAAGCTAATTTGTATTGCTGGACACAAAAACATTCAAAATAAAGGACCAATTGAATGTTGTTTGAAATTATTTGACCCCAAACGTATTTTGTGTAGCTTTTATTAGAATGACAATTCGGTGTTATTACGAAAAAAGACTAGATAAATAGCGACATTTTTTTGTTAATTCATTTAGGCAACCTCGAAAAAACCAATAGTATTCAATATCTTATAAATTTGAAACGAACACAATCGCGATGAAATTTAAAAATGTTGACGAACTAATCTAGCTAGATAATATTAGTGAACTTCTCCCAAATCAGCTCGATATTGTTGATTATATCGGACCAAAGGTAGCCAAATACTTAATGAAGCATATGGACCTACACAGATGGCGAGCTGAATTGACAAAAAAATACCTGCTAAAGTATAAAATAAAAGTAGGATTGATCCTGAGCAAAATGAGACTGAATGTTTGCGAGATGTTTCAGGAGTCTCGAATTTGAACACCTAGCCTGCGCGTGCAAAGGTCAAGGCAGAGTCGTAAAGTGTTTTTAATGGGGCGGCGGCAAAGGTCATATGGTTAAAGAGTGCAAAAAAATAAAATCTCACTGTTTATTATGAAATGGAAAAGGTGATAAACATTTCACTGGACTTATTGACGTCCAGCCTACCAACAGACGGTACAAGCTGTGAAGACAATTCGATGAGGTTTATGCACTTAAAGCAGATATCCGTGAACAGAAAATAGATATTGCAATTCTATCTGAACCATATAAAGCATCCAGTTCACCGCTTGCAATTGTTTATATGGTTCGGACAGAACTACAATGTACCCTGGATAGGGTCAAATATCGAATGTATTTCAGTATTCGAGGATCTGCGATGATACGTAATTCGACGCTGAGTGATTCGCTTCGCTAGATATTTTTTTTACTGAACACAGGTAACAAGCCAACTTTTAGTAGAAACGAGAAGAGAGTGTCTCGCCAGCACGGTAAAGTCATAGAAAGATCTATAACCGGCCCTAATGAAAAAGCAGCAAATATGCAGATAATAGCACGGAACATATTGTATATGAAATTTTTTGATAGAGAATCTTTTTTTGTTGTCAAAGAAAATGGAATGGAACTACAGGATGGGCGAAAAATAAGGCAGAGCAGATTATGTCTTCATTTACTAATACACATTGTTGCACCAGTTTACCACTTGATGATGATGCCTGCGGTAGCTATATCAGGTGTATAAGCTTAAATCCGTTGTTTGGTCATATATGGTGTGAGTGAGCGTATTAAGCGCCCATGGACACGCCATACTTTTTTTATGAGTTTGACATCTGCCAATATTAATCAGTGCACATTGTCAGCAATTTCGTACAACAATAGACATTTTTCCTTTGGTAATTATGTCTAGTTTTGTGCCAGAAAAACATCATATGCTGGAAGCATATGATGTTTCTGCTTCAATTTGAAGAAATCGGTTGCCGAATCGCATCGAATGCTTATGGAGCCCTATGGTGACAGTGCTTTATCGGAAACAACGTGCCGAGATTGGTTTCGTCTGTTCCAAGACTGCAATTTTGACTTGTGGGACAAGAACCGTGAAAGTCGGCCCATTAATTGCAGGCTCTTTTGGACAAGGACGATACCCAATTGCAAAAAATGCTCGCGGAGCAATTGGGTGTTACTCAACTAGCCATTTCCATGCGTCTACATGCCATGGGGAAGATTGAAAAGATCGGAAAATGGGTGCCGCATGAATTGAACGATAGATAGATGGAGCGACGCCAAAACACATGCGATATCTTGCTCGCCAGACAAAAAAGAAAGTCGTTCCTGTATCGGATTTTGACAGATGATGAAAAGTGGATATATTTCGAGAATCCTGAACGCAAGAAATCGTGGGTTGATCCCGGCCAACCATCAACATCTTCCCCAAGACCATATCGCTTCGGACGGAAGACGATGCTATGCGTGTGGTGGGATCAGCAGGGTATCGTCTACAATGAGATATTGAAACCTGGTGAAACTGTCAATGCCCACCGCTATCACCAACAACTGATCAAATTGCACCGTGGTCTGCGTGAAAAAAGGACGGATTATCAACAAAGACATGAAAAGCTGATTTTTCTCCATAACTCACAATCGCACACGTCAAAAGTGGAGACACTCAACTAGGAGGTGCTACCCCACCCCGCTTATTCAACAGACCTGGCCCTTTCCGACTACCACCTGTTGTCGTCGATGGGCGAAACGCGCTCGCTGAGCAGCACTTCGATTATTACAAAGACGCCCGAAAATGGCTTGATGAGTGGTTTGCCTCGAAAGAGAAGGAATTTTTTTGAGGAGTATCTACAAATTGCCCGAGAGCTGGGAAAAATGTGTAGCTGGCGGGGGCAAGTACTTGGAATAAATTTGTTTTGCTTTCTATGAAAAAAACATGTGTTTTTTTGACTAAAAAAATGCGGATTTAAGCTTATGGAACTCGAACATACCCAAACTTTCTGAACAAAGTGCTAAATGCTCTATTCCCATAGCATGAGGTAACAATCTCAGGCAATTCCTCCCCTGTTAATCAAAACAATATGCCTCCAGTCGGAAGGGATGAACTACTTAAGCCTACAAAAAAATTGTCAATTAGAAAGCCCCAAGCTTAGATTTCGTACTGAATACTGTCTTTAAAATTGGCATGCATTAGTACACGGTCAGATAACTTTTTAGAAATGCATAATGCGTGTCTGCGTGATGGAATTTTTCCGCACCGGAGGAAGAAACTACTGCTCCTAAAATTGCGGATTTAATATACCATAATATAAAGGATATTCGCAGATTATCTAACCGATACAATGCAGTTATTTATTGTACAACTAAAATAGGAATGAAAACATACAACATTACTGAGGAAATCGCACAGAGCTTGTTGAATGTGATGTAGAACACGCTTCTCAAACTCCCGATGCCAAAATATGTAACCGCAAGTGACGCAGTCCATATTATCCGGTTATTGGCTTTTTTTATTGGGCATGGAACTTACTGATCTAAAAATTGTGGCAGTACTGCTATCGATTTGACACGTGGGAGTTCACGCCTTTTTTATATATAAGAGGGCTAGGATCTATCACCGAAGACGAGAGAGAAAATATCTCTATCAGTACGCCGTCGGCGAAGAGGAAAGGAGCACGACAGTGACGAGCTGGCATCGATATTGGGATTTGTTGACTGAAGTTAGATGGACGCATCAGGTTACTCCTGACATAGCCACGTAAATGGTTCAGAAGTCATAGAAAAGTGAACCATTATGTAGTAGAATTTCTGACAGGACATGGCTGCCTCAGAAAATACGAGGGTCGTTCAATAAGTCCTTAGAAAATCCGAGAAATTTGGCTCGTAGTGTCGGTAAAGATTTTTTGTAAGTAGCATTATCGACAGGAAAGCTGTCAAAATTTCAGCTCGATCCATAGCGTAGGACAATTTCTATCGTCGATTAAAGTTAACGACATTTATTTGTGCATAACAATGGAAAAAAGCGAGTTTAGGGCTGTCATCAAACATCTCTATTTGAAAGGCTTAAGCCCGAAAGAAATCAAAGCCGAGTTGGATGCAGTTTATGGCACATCTGCACCTGTGTTTGCGACGGTTCACAATTGGGTGAATGAATTTAAACGTGGCCGTTCATCCACAAAAGGTGAACATCGTTCAGGATGCCCAGTTGAGGTGTCTACTCCTGAAATAATCGACAAAAGCCACGATCTGATTTTGAACGATCGGCGAATTAAAGTGCGCGAATTAGTTGAGGCCACGGGCATATCACAAGGTACAGTCGCTTCAATTTTGCATGAAAAATTGTCTGTGAAATAAATTTCGGCAAAATGGGTGCCGCGTTAGCTCTCAGAGGAGAATAAGCGCAATCGTGCAGTGGACTCTGAGGCTATGTTGCCACTCTTTCATCGCAATCCTGCCGAATTCCTTCGTCGATATGTCACTGTAAACGAAACCTGGATACACTACTATACTCCAGAAACGAAGAGACAGTCATCACAGTGGATTTTCAAGGGTGAACGGGCTCCGAAGAAGGCAAAAACTGTGCCATCGGCCGGCAAGGTGATGGCCACGGTCTTTTGGGATTGGCAGGGCATCATTTTTATCGACTACTTGAAAAAAGGAAAAACAATAACAGGAGCGTATTACGCGTCGTTATTGCAACGGTTAAGCGAGAAAATCAAAGAGAAACGCCCCCATCTGAAGAAGAAAAAAATCCTCTTGCATCAGGACAATGCGCGTGTGCACACCTGCGCTGTTTCCATGGCCAAAATTGTGGAATTGAGAATGGAATTGTTGCAGCCAAATTTGGCCCCGAGTGACTATTTTATTTTCCCCAATCTGAAGAAATGGTTTGGCGGACGACGGTTCACTTCCAACGAGGACTTCATTGCTCAAACGAATGAGTATTTTGCAGAACTTGCGAAATCCTATTTTTTGGACGGGATAAAAATTTTGGAAAAACGGTTAGAAAAGTGTATAGAGCTAAAAGGAGATTATGTTGAAAAAAAAAAATTTTTTTTATTAAACGACCCTCGTACCTACATTGCGGTAAGATGGACATGGATGTGAATGCGAATCATGCCTTTTTCTGCTACCAACACTTTACCGAAAAAAGAAACAAACTGCAGAAAATTGCCAATTAACGCCTGTCTCAGAAAGCAATCATTTCAAAAATTTAAATCGTAGGCATGTTGGAGAGCGGTAGCTGAATACAGAACCCGAGTGATCAAGAAGCACCGTCATTATGAAAGAGTTAGAATATGGATCTGTTTTTTTGTGATGTAATGCCTGGTAGTAGTTCCATGGTAAGCAAATTTGAATAACGAGGAGGTGAGTTTAATTCAAAAAGTGGAACCCATGAGGACAGAATATCGAGAAAAAAAATTTCCATCTTAAATCTTTCAAAATATAATTTATAATTATTTTTTATAATATAATTGATAATTGGTACTTTTTGGACATATTCTTGGATTTTACCAATACAGTTTTTTTTATCGGCTATAAAAGTGCATGAAGGCATTTGATGATGTAAAAATAATCAGCAGTTACTATCAAGATCAAAATCAGTTGGTATTAAATGATTTTTTTTGTTAAATGTGTTTGAAAATTGCTTAGTTTCTAATTTATGCGTGCGTAGATTGGATCTATAAAAGTTAAGAAAACACAAGAAAAATTTTAAATAGTATACGAGGGTCATTCAACAAGTACTTAGCCTACAAAAGAAAAACGAAAATTTTGGAAAGGTGGCAATTTATTTTTCTACAAAATTTTCTTCAAGATCGATCCACTTAGCCCAGCGATGCTCTAACTTTTTTAACCCGTCCAAAAAATACATTTTCTCGAGGGAAGCAAAATAGGCCTCCGTGGCGACGATGACCTCCTCATTCGACCCAAATCTATTCCCGGCGAGTGATTTTTTCAGGTTTGGAAACAAAAAGTAGTCACAGGGGGTCAAATCTGGAGAGTACGGTGGATGGGGCAGCAATTCGTAGCGCAATTCGACCAATTTGGCCATGGCGACGGCGGAGGTGTGAGCCGGCGCGTTGTCGTGGTGGAACAGCACTTTTTTCTTCGCAAAGCGGGGCCGCTTTTTCTTCAATTCGACGTCAAATCGGCCCAATAAGTCAGCATAGTAGCGCCCCGTGATTGTTTTACCCTTCTCGAGGTAATCGATGTGGATCACACCTTGTGAATCCCAGAAAACGGTGGCCATCACCTTTCCTGCCGATCGAACAGTTTCGCCTTCTTCGGAGCACGTTCGCCGGGTGAAGTCCACTGTTTCGACTGTTCCTTGGTCTCTGGTATGTACCAGTGAATCCATGTTTCGTCGACGGTCACTTAACGACGCAAGAACTCCGCTGAATTGCGCTGAAACAGCGCCAAACACGTCGCCGATGTGGTCTCACGGTTGCGTTTGTTTTCCGGTGTGAGCAAACGCGGCACCCATCGCGCTGACAGCTTTCTCATGCCCAGTTCTTCGTGTAGAATATGATGCACCGTTCCTACTGCGATGCCCACAGTCTCAGCTATCTCGTGAACCTTCAATCGACGGTCTGCCAACACAAGATCGTGGACTTTTTTAACGTTTTCCTCCGTAGCAGCCGTTTTTGGGGCACCTGGACGTAGCTCATCAAAAACCGATGTGCGGCCACGAACAAACTCGTTGAACCAATTCTTGACGGTCGCCATCGAAGGAAAAGAGTCACCATACACAGCATCCAAGCGATCTTTGATTTCGCTGCGCGTTTTCCCTTCCAAAAACAAGAATCTAATCACCGAACGATATTGTTCTTTTTCCATTTTTGTGCAACCAACCGACACGCTCGCTTTCAAAGGCTCTCAAAACAAAACTAATGAAGGGAATCGACTGAAACTTTGACAGTAGGCTACTAAAAGAATGTACTGCACGATTTTTGTGACACCAGTTCCATCGGGCGGTGAGGCGTACTTGTTGAATGACCCTCGTATGTTCACAAAACTGACATAACCTCCGTTCAGAATATAATAACTGGAACACGTTCCCCTATAGTTGTATGAGTTTCGAATGAGATTTTAACTCCGACTGATTTCCAAAAACTTTCAATATTAATATTTAACATTTAATCAAATTAATTTTATATTGACAGAAATAAGCATCGATACACTGAAACTTGCAAAACTAATGAAGGGAATCGACTGAAACTTTGACAGTAGGTTACTAAAACAATGTAGTGCACGATGGTAAATTTCTTTTGTGACAGCAGTTACATCGAGCGGTGAGGCTAAGTACTTGTTGAATAAACCTCGTACATATTCAAAATGCGGAAATTGATCCTTTCAACCAAAAAATCTTACTGAATGAATAAAATATCTCCGTTTCTCAGATCAATACCAAAAACCACTTTAGCATAGAAAAATGACATTACAAAATGTTATAAAAATTATAATGCATAACAAACCATTTATTATTTTGATATAAAAATTTGTGTTATTTAATTTTTATAATTTTTTATCAACTAAAAATTATAAATTATAAAAAAGAACAATATTATAAAAAATTCATATTGAAAATATGATTAGAAGATCGCAGAGATCCACATTTAAATAAGAGGAAAGACTAAAAACTTGTCCAACCTCCATATTAATCATGAAAGGAAGATCACAAGGGTCATTTTCTCTTATTTATCACAACAACAAAAACTGGGCCCTCTTTTAATATTAAAGCAAAATATTAAAACTATTGTTTAAGGCCTTAAAAAATTATTTTACGGGGAATTTTTTGTTTTAAATAAGAAGAGTAGAGATGTACGTCATCACAGATTTACCAAAGAACCTCTGACAATTAACAGTTAAGCATTAAAACCTTAATTTTCATACTTAAAAAAATCAGATAATCTGTCCGACAATGATTAAAGAGGATCCATCTTTATTTGATGACTATTTTTTTTTTTTTGCTGCTATTTGTATTCGATTCCATTTTAATGTGATCCTCAAACGCTAACATGATAAAAAGTTGAGACAGCATAAAATAAGCTTAAATGATGAACAGTTTTGTCTGTTCGTCATTTTTAAGTGACTAACTTTGAAGCAGGAAGATTTTTTGGTAAATTTTAGTCACACTCTTATTCTTCGATGCAAGTATTTACTGAGAAGAGAATGAGAATGGAAGCCAATGAATCACTCACCAACAAATCATCAAGATTACCGCAGTAGATCTGCCACTATTCACTCAAGGTTAATGGGGACCATGCATTGATTTGCTTGGCGAAGGTTTCCTTTCCATCGTACTAATGAAACTGCTTCGGTACCACATTAGGCTACACCGTTGGTATCTTGGACTCCTACGGCAATCGACACTCACCGCTTCGGTGATTTAGTTATTATTAAGTAATTCATCGGAGATGCCGAAATCCGTCTCGTTTTTTTCCCTCCGATGAAGTAATTTTTTGTGCTTTATTTTCAAATTAACGAAATTTTCACCTCCTGCAGTGTTTACACACAGTGGCGGCGAACATGCACAACCGAAAGTTTTATTGACAAGCGCACACGATATACCCCCTACTAACTACTCTACATGTCCAAATGCTGTAACACATGTTCCCCTTTCCCCAGTGCATTTGACTTGTACATATATAATTTTCTTCCCGCTAAAGTTGTTAAGCGAACGGTAACACCGGCAGCAAAAAACGATTTACAAAAAAAAAAAAAAAACGGAAGCCAACAACAGCTACTCGTACCACCAACAAAATTAACTATTTCGGTTCGTAGTGATTTTGAAGTGTTCAAAGTTGGCCAAAGAGTGCTGAAATCAAATAAAATTAAATTGAATAAGTACTGGGATCGATCAGCAACAACAACAGCGTGCAATGGAAGATACACCGGCGGACGTCTTAAGAACGGCTGGTAGTGAAGCGCGAAATTAAAAAATTAACTCAGTACCAGTAGTCGATGAATTTAGGCGTTTTCATAGCTTACCTAACAGTACCGGCCCTCCTCTTACATTAGTACCTTCTTGACCACTTCACAACATCATCCTATACACACATTCGCCACTTTCGCCACTCAGGTGATTATTACTTTTCAATTTTAAACTGTAACTTTTTCCATACAATTTTTTCTTTCTTATTTGTTTTTTTTTTGACTTTAAGAGCTTAACTTGTTCTTTAGTTTTTTTAAAGGATTTTTTTCTCAATTAATGTGTTTTTTCAACTCAAGGGGTCACAATTATGATTTTTAAAATGCCAGTTTGCCTAAAAATAATAATAAAAAGCTATTGCTTCTATTAGATAAACATGTAGTTAAAAACAAGAAACTTAGATCATGGTCACAGTTCCTGCTATTAAATTAGCTAATATAGAGTCGCGGTAACAATTCTAATCTTCAACATCCAGAAGATCAACTTAATGAATTTCGGACCAGAAAAACTACTTAAAATTGGCAGGTTCTATTTTATTCGGCCAATAGGATAGAATTCTTGAGGTCTTGATTATAATTTTTTTGAAGCAAAGCTATCTCTCATTTTCAAGTTTCGATTTAAGACCGCAAACTTGGAAACGCGAGGCCTAAGAATAAACTTTTACTTTACAAATAAGAAATGAAATTGTCCGGCATCATTTCACTAATTAACACGAAAAAGTCATAAATTCAGGTGGAAAATTATTTTAGAAAGTAGCGATTATAAAGTGGATTATTACGAGGATCATTCAACAAGTACTTAGCCTCACCGCCCGATGGACCTGCTGTCACAAAATAAATTTACTATCGTGCAGTACATTCTTTTAGTAGCCTACTATCAAAGTTTCGGTCGATTCCCTTCATTAGTTTTGTTTTGAGAGCTTTTGAAAGCGAGCGTGTCGGTCGGTTGCACAAAAATGGAAAAAGAACAATATCGTTCGGTGATTAGATTCTTGTTTTTGGAAGGGAAAACGCGCAGCGAAATCAAAGATCGCTTGGATGCCGTCAAGAATTGGTTCAACGAGTTTGTTCGTGGCCGCACGTCGGTTTTTGATGAGCCACGCTCAGGTGCCCCGAAAACGGCTGCTACGGAGGAAAACGTTAAAAAAGTCCACGATCTCGTGTTGGCAGACCGTCGATTGAAGGTTCACGAGATAGCTGAGACTGTGGGCATCGCAGAAGGAACGGTGCATCATATTCTACACGAAGAACTGGGCGTGAGAAAGCTGTCGGCGCGATGGGTGCCGCGTTTGCTCACACCGACAAACCAAGCGCAACCGTGAGACCACATCGGCGACGTGTTTGGCGCTGTTTCAGCGCAATCCAGCGGAGGTCTTGCGTCGTTTCGTGACCGTCGACGAAACATGGATTCACTGGTACACACCAGAGACCAAGGAACAGTCGAAACAGTGGACTTCACCCGGCGAACGTGCTCCGAAGAAGGCGAAGACTGTTCGATCGGCCGGAAAGGTGATGACCACCGTTTTCTGGGATTCACAAGGTGTGATCCACATCGATTACCTCGAGAAGGGTAAAACAATCACGGGGCGCTACTATGCTGACTTATTGGGCCGATTTGACGTCGAATTGAAGAAAAAGCGGCCCCGCTTTGCGAAGAAAAAAGTGCTGTTCCACCACGACAACGCGCCGGTTCACACCTCCGCCGTCGCCATGGCCAAATTGGTCGAATTGCGCTACGAATTGCTGCCCCATCGTCGCCACGGAGGACCAAATTGGTCGAATTGCGCTACGAATTGCAAGGAGGTCATCGTCGCCACGGAGGCCTATTTTGCTTCCCTTGAGAAAATGTATTTTTTGGACGGGTTACAAAAGTTAGAGCATCGCTGGGCCAAGTGTATCGAGCTTGAAGGAGATTATGTGGAAAAATAAATTGCCACCTTTCCAAAATTTTCGTTTTTCTTTTGTAGGCTAAGTACTTGTTGAATGACCCTCGTATAGCTCAGAATAATTAAAGACTATGGGAAATGCAAACCTAAAATTCCAGTTTTAAGATAAAAGAGTTAAACTTATGGACACTACGAGGTCTGTTCAAAAAGTATCTCGAATTTTGAATTTCCGCGGGTTACCTATATTCGATTTTTTGTGACGTTATGTTGGTATTCATGTCTCTCACTTATGCCAATAAGTTCGGCCATTTTGAATGTTCAGTTAATTTTTGACAGCTGCTTTGCAAAAAATGGATCAAAGAATCCGTATCAAATTTTGTGTGAAAAACAAAATTAATTGCGCGGACGCATTCCGAATGTTGACTGTGGCCTATGGTGATGCTACCTTGGAGAGTTTATCGGTGATACAAAATGCTCTCAGAGAGCCGAGGAGATGTGAACGACGAAAAGCGTACCGGACGCCCGAGCACGTCAACAACAGACAAAACATTGATGAAGTGAAGAAAATAGTATTGGTCAATCGTTGAATCACCGTAAGAGGACTTAAACATATCGATTGGCTAGTGCCATTCGATTTTTACCAATGATTTAGGCGTGAGACAGGTCGCCGCAAAATTCGTACCAAAATTGCTCAATTTCGACCAAAAACAGTATCGCATTAAAATTGCTAAGGAGCTGTTGGACTCTGTCCGCGACGACCCAAATTTGCTCCAGAGGGTGATAACTGGTGACAAATCATGGGTTTATGGTTATGACGTAGAAACCAAAGCTCAATCATCCCAATAAAAGCTGCCACACGAGCCAAGACCAAAAAAAGCGCGCCAAGTATGGTCGAATGTAAAGGTTTTGCTTACAGTTTTCTTCGATTGCAGGGGCATGGTGCATAATAAGTTCATACCACAGGGTAGAACGGTCAATAAGGAATATTACCTGCAAGTTATGGGCAAGTTGCGTGAAGCAATCTGCCAGAAACGCCCGGATTTGTGGAAAAAATAAAATTGGCTTTTGCACCATGATAACGCCCTTGCTCACGCATCATTGCTTGTGCGCGAATTTTTGGCTAAAAACAACACACTAATAATGCCGCAGCCACCGTATTCCGCAGATCTGGTCCCCTGTGACTTTTTCTTGTTCCCGAAACTGAAGAGCGCCATGGAAGGACGACGTGAACAAGATCACAAAAAAAAATTTTTTGAAGTGCTTCGTGGATTGGAAAAAACGTTGGCACAAGTGTATAATATCTGGTGGGGATTACTTTGAAGGGGAGAAAATAGATATGCATGAATAAATAAATAATTTTTAAAAAAAACACAAAATTTACGATACTTTTTGAACAGAATTCGTATTTCAGGATTATTACAAGTAGATTTTGAGATTTGAAGCTTAGTAAAGGTCTCCCAATTTCAATAACAAATGAGAAGTTTTCTTTTCGATTCAGCGTCAAAATGTAATGTTCCTCAATTCCAGGAGAACCGGTTCTATTACAAATAATATGTTGAGACCACCGAAATATCTTTGATCACATACAACTAGGATGAGTGTTCGAATTTGGAGTCATATATGAAAATCGCTTATTAAAGTACTCTCCGAGGTAAAACTACTAACTCGTAGATTGAAGTTGATGTTAAAGATTAAATCGTCGTAGGAAATCTTAGAAATATTTATATTTTATTGTACATTAAATTCGATCTTAATTAAAGCTTAAATATTACCATTAGTATGAGACTATACGAACCATTTCATCTTGTGTAAGAATTTATCACAATGCCAAGATTTAGATCAGCAAATAGCCCAGCATTAAAAGAAGTATACCAAAAATGTGGAATGAAAAATATTTGTGGAGAGATGGCTAACTGACTCAACACAATTTCTCACAAGAGCAATATTATGAAGGTCTTTTAAAATGAAATTGCGTAAAATCATTTGAAAAAAAAACCATTCGAATCGGAAGAAGAAAAAGTACTAATTATAACGAGCCTAGATTAAATTTACTTTATCGTCGACACAATCACAAGAATAAATCCAAAACTATTCATCAAGTTTTCAAAGTTTTCTGGAGCCATTAGAGATAAATTCAACATATAAACTTGTCGAGGAAAAAAAAAAAGTTTTTTTGAAAGTTACCAAAAAAGAAATTTGGCTTGAGGGGAAAATCAAGACAACCAACTCTAGGTACACGGGTACCTATCAATAGTGTAGTGAAACCAGCAAAAGGTAATCTACGCAGCAGTAAATTTGGTTTCTCTTCTTTTGGAGAGGGCTTTCCTTCAAATCATTACTAAAAGAAAAGAAAAAAACTATTTTTAAAGAAAGCCTTTCAAAATCAGAGAGAAACAGAAAAAGTTTTAAAGTAATTTGGGTAGACTGAAGAAGCCCAGACTAGAGGGGCCCTTTTTTAGTGGCCTTTATTAGATTCGTATCGTACGGGTAACTCAACCGAAGTTTTTTTTCCCTCATTTTCATGCCAAAAAAAGAAAACCATTCGAGTGGTCTTAACGGCTGGAAATTAAATCAATTGTAAGGGTACAACTAGGTTCCATGGTTGAAATCCGTTAAAAGATGAACTGGAGTTGATTAATAATAAGGGCAACCAAAGGGAATAGTGGCAACATATTTAGGGGGTAGGAAGGGGGGAAAGAGTCGAAATTTTCAAGTATTTAAGATGCGAACCAGCACATTATGCATTTACGTCTTTAGAACTTCTTAGAGATGATCATCGTCTATTTATCCGGGAAGAAGATGCTTTGTGGATGATGAATGACGGAAAGTAATAAATCACGTGAGAGTTTCTCGCACATAAACCATGGGATCGTCGTGTAGTCTACGCATCCATTGCGTGAATAGATTGTATTTTCTCGTTGTTTGAATATAGAAAAAGTACAGGTAATCGCAGCCATTGCTTTTAGAATTTACCAACTACATCGGCATTATTTGGAGAAATGAAAAAACCGGATTTCTTTTATACGAAAAAAAAGTCGGACTTGATCATTAAGGTAATTTTGTTCACTTTACGAATCTTAGAAATATTCCTGAAAGTCTAATAGATACATTGTGTTTAAGAAGATCGTATGGTGAGAGTATCTGAAGATATTTTTCACTAAATAAAATAGAATCGAATTTGTGCCTATTTGTCCCACCAATTCTAGTTAGTTTTGACTTATTTTACTAGAAGATAATTCTACCTCCTAATAAAAATTGAACGTTTGCTCAGCCTTGAGCAAACAACTATTTAAATTTACATACTGTCCACTCTGTGAGTGCTTACTACTAAAGCATATTAGAACCTAATTTTTCCTTACCTACAACAATGTTGACATAATTAAAAAATTAAAAACCATTACGAAAGCTAAGAAATTAAATCAGACCTGAAAATGTTGCCGTTAAAACCACTTTTTGCAAGTTTAATAATAATGAAACTTAATTAACGTATACACTTCATAAGGGAGTATAAGTAAATGCCTTAGGTTCAATGTGGTCCTGATTCAAAATTACATAACTTGTAAGGGAACCGCTCAAATAAACTGCTTTAATTTCAAATAAATTTTTTTTAAGAGAATCGATTTTTTTTAATTTTGCTCATACTAGAGTATAGAATATTTAGCCAAATTTAATTTATGCATGTTTTGGAGCAAATAATAATTTTGAAATTATGTAATTTAATAGCCTTAATAAGAAATAATCAAGAAAAACTTGAAGATTGTCTGCCGGTGATTTTATAAACTTTTGAAACACTAATAATGTTTAAACATGAGCAGATAAGAATATGCTTTTTGTAAAAGACAATTTTTGACAGTGCTTAGACTAAAGTAAATGCTCAAGACCTACTTCTAAAGTGACATTTTAATATCGTGTACTCAATTCGCCACGTTTTCCTTATTCATGAAATTTTAAAATCTCTCAAAGTATCGTCACATTAATTATTCGCATCAAATTTATTTTATTTTTATACATTAATGTTATCACTTTGAAAGAGGATTTTTCTAAGCCTCTTAAGGACTTATTTGTATAAAAAAGTGCTGTTTATAAAAAAGATCGTTGAAAGGCTATAAAATTTTTATTTTTTCGATTTTTAATACTCTCGTGTGGAAGGTTAGTCTTCCACTACTTCTCCGCCCTCTAAAAATGCTTAATACCACCGAAAAATTTGTGCTCTTAGAAAATGGTATTGTCCATATACTCACAAAAATACTCCTATCACGCTTTATAGCGGCGCATAGTTACCGGACGAGGTTAAAACTTATGCTGCACGGCTAGGTGGGATTAAAATACACAAGAGGTTCGCAGTATTGTCAGATCGCTCTGTGGGGTGCCAGTTTCATTCCTATTGCACCTATTTTCCATTACCATATCAGTCGACGACCAAACAAACCACGTTGATCGTAGCTGAACCGTTTGGACCTGGGGGAGTAGGTATGCGGTAGATAAAGCGGGAAACCGCTATATGCAGATGGTGTCTGAATGGGGGAATAGAATGGGAGTAAGCGTTTCAGAAAGGGAAACTGTGCGTATGTTGCTGAAGGGTTTTTTGGCAGCTAGTAGGCCGCCCAGTATTTGTTTAGAGGCGGTCGGGGTCCGATACGTGCGGGAAGTATGGTACTGCGTGAACTTTCGGCCTCACTTGCAACATAGGACCTGAAGGTGCTGCGTGGATGCATCCACTACCGTCTACGGCTGGAAATCCCGTTTTTTGGTTGTCCAGTTACGAATAAAGAGATTCAGGATCTTAGTCCACGCCAGCGGCGTGCACTGGTCCTGAATAGAATATATAAAATTTGGCAACGTAGATGGGATAAGAGTGTGAATGGCAGATGGACGCACATATTCATTTCGGATGTGTGCTTTACGTCTGCGTAATGGCACGTAAGGTGGCTACAACCGGGTGAAAGATCAAGGTCGATTCCGGTTGTACTTACGGGTCTTGGCGAACCCGTGTACCTGAGCTGGCTTAGCAGTGCCTAGGGATTTACCATAGCTCAATGAGCGGAGTACAAACCGAAGTACTCTTACAATAAAAATTGGTACTATGGGAGTCGGGGTGCCCCATGGTGTTGAAACACACTGTGCCCGACAATGGTGAAGCGGTTTAGGCAGCAACATAGTGGCTGTGGTTGATACCCTTATCGCGGGTATGGTCTCCGGATCGCTGGTGGGAGATACTGGTAATTATCTCGGGCGCTATTACTGCTTATGACAGAAGTGGTTTAGATAGTCGTCACTACTAACAATTGGAGTAATCAGCTTGTAACTGGTTTATTGAGAGTAATGGTGGTGCATTGATTGAGAGTAACTCAATCCCTATGATCGTAGGCGACTCGTGTTTTTATGTTTTACGACAGATAAGTCACGTTAAATACCATAATATAATATTATTGCACATATTTTGCTATACCTAAAGACAATTTAAAACCCTACAAAGTCAGCGGAAAAAAAAACACCCGAAGAAGAAACTCCTTCATTCGGCATCTTTTTGAACAACAAAACTCTTATTAAACCGCATATTTAAAAATGTATTTTTCTTAAGACGCAAATTTAAAGGGCAGTTTTTCTGCTTTCCAAATTATCCTAATTGAAGAATGATACCATTCGCAAATTTAAAGGGCAGTTTTTCGCAAATCATGATAAATTATTGACTCATCAGTGTCATGTTGTACTTTGATTATGAGTCTACGGAGAAAATTGTTTTTTTTTTTATATTTATAGTCCATTTGCAAATTTGTAACACGAGAACCATTTTCAGTAAAAATATTCATAAATAATTCCAATTTTTTCTTTGTTTTTATCAGAGCTTTTAATATATAAAAAAAACTCGAAGCAGAGTCTAACAGAACGACTGCTCAGTGCGTGCAAATTATGACGTGGAAATTATTTACAATTTTGTGACAATGTTTACGTTTTTTTTAATGCAATGTTTTAATTATGGGACACCTGTTATTCAAATTCTACGCTAGAACGTGACAAATATTTAGGAAATTTATTCAAAAAAAAAAAAATATGCTAAAGATTGACACGTGAGACTTTATAATAACAAAAAAAAAACTGCAATAAAAGTAAACAAAAATTAAATTGAAAATTGCTTTTGTAAGCATTTTAATTTCTTTCGTATCTGAGAAGTGTTCATTCTGTAATAGTAGACCTACTTACGACCGTACTAAATAATAAACCGTCGCACAAGTGCACGTAGATAAGCTTTTTTTTATTATTTCAATTTTATTTATTATTAAATTCAATCATACAATTCGAATTTCTAGTTTTACAATCATCTTTTATTTAATATTTTTAATTCTTATTTGAATTTACAACAAATTATTGCCCTCAGATTAGGTAAATAACCTTATAAAAGCTGATTGCACCCTCAATTTTCACAAAACGAAGCAATGCAGTTTTTTTTTTTTAAATAATAAGGAACTCCCCGATTTTTACGGAGGGCCCCGTACATACTTTTGTACAAATACCTTCACAATTTAAGTTTAATTTGGAAATGGATCCAATTTTTAATTAAAAAATTAGGAGCCGCCTTTACCATTTTTGAAGAGAATATATTCTTTTTCGAATTATAAATTCTTTCGAAAAAATTTTGGAAAATAATTAACTATACTTAAGAACTACACCACAACCTTAGGCTTCTTTTTGGACCCTAAATCTATTTAATTTAAAATAAAATATAAAAAAATGTTAAGGGAACATTTTACCTTCAAAAAAGACATTTTTTAGACCCTGAAGACTATTTTACAAAGTAACACTCAAGCTTTAACTTTGCAAAATGGGCTCTTGAAATTCTCAGATACTCTTTTATAAATTTTAGAAAATCTATAAAAAAGTTATTTTTAATCTTTAAAAAAAAACACGTTATTTATGCCTTTTGGAGCTTAGATGTTCTATACAGCAAAGTTGTTTGAGCTTATAACCTTTTTTATTTATGTTTAGAAATTTTTTTTTATTACAAAAATTCATTTTTACCGATTCTGGATTAACAAGAGATAGACTCTATTTTTTGATAGGATAAAAAATCGTATAAATTAGATTTTTTGAGATGATAAACTATTAATATGAACTTGATCTAAATTGTCTTGCATCCCTAAGTAGTTAGAGTCGGATACTTATTTACAACTTAATAAAGAAGTTAGGAGCTTAGTAACTCCTACCTTAAGCTTGGTATCTTCATGATTTCTAGACAACGATAACTATTTTTTTTAAATTCACTACTTTTACTACTTCAAACATCTTAAAAGGTAGGCAAATGGACTGTATCTTTACAATGATTTCAGTGAAGCCTTTCTCAGTCCATTATTTTGCTTAAACTTCATAAATTGAGATTTCCTTAACTACTGCTGAATTGGTTTACGACTTACCTAACTAGTAGGACCTATCAACAAGTCTATATCAAGGATCATAAAGCGCTATCAGATGTTCCATAGGGTAGTATGCTCGGACCGTTGTTGTTTATTCTTGCCATTGATGCTGACATTGTAAAACTTATTAAACGCACTTAAATTGCTGCCGATATGGAAATTTGCTTAAGGATTAGAGACGTGAATCATAAAACTCACATTCAACATTCAGAAGGGTTTGAACATTTTCTGAAACTTTTATTTTCACTTCCCCTTTAAGTGGAGCCAAATCCTCTAATATGAAGAGCGGCTTTGTGCTGAAGCCTGAAGTCTTTTCTGCTACATACGAAGTCTGTTCACAAAGTATTTTTTTCAAAAATTATTTACTTATTCATGAATATCTATTTTGCCCCCTTCAAAGTAATCCCCACCAGATATTATACACTTGTGCCAACGTTTTTTCCAATTCTCGAAGCACTTCAAAAGATCATTTTTTGTGATCTTGTTCAGATCCTCCTTCGATACCGTCTTTATCTCCTTAATCGTAGCGAAGCATCGTCCTTTCATGGGGCTCTTCAGTTTCGGGAACAAGAAAAAGTCACAAGGGGCCAGATCTGGGGAATATGATGGCTGCGGCATTATTAGTGTGTTATTTTTCGTCAAAAATTCGCCCACAAGCAACGATGCGTGAGCAGGGTCGTTATCGTGGTGCAAAAGCCAATTTTTGTTCTTCAACAAATCCGGGCGTTTCTGGGTGATTGCTTCACGCAACTTACGTATAACTTGCAGGTAATATTCCTTATTGACCGTTCTATCCTGTGGTAAGAACTCATGATGCACCACGCCCCCGCAATCGAAGAAAACTGTAAGCAAAACCTTCACATTCGGCTTTTCGTCGTTCACATCTTCTAGAACCTCTGAGATCATTTAGTACCAACGATAAACGTTGCTTCGATCTAAGGTAGCTTCACCATATGCCACAGTTAACATTTGGAATGCGTCAGCGCAATTAATTTTCTTTTTCATACAAAATTTGATACAGATTCTTTGATCCATTTTTTGGAATGGACAAAAATCAAAGACGAGCTAAAACACGTGCAAGCAAAGCAGCTGTCAAAAATTAACTGAACATTTAAAATGGCCGAACTTGTCTGCATAATTGAAAGACATGAGTACCAATGTAACGCAACAAAAAAATCGAAAATCGAATATAGGTAACCTGCGGAAATTCAAAATTCGCGATACTTTTTGAACAGACCTCGTATTTTTGTTTTGTTTGGAGTTAAAGATGCTTAAAAAAGAATTTTCTCAAAATGTCTGGTATGAGAGACTACTTTTCAAAGTTCTAAGACTTTCAATGGGCTTTTTTATGGGTATATCAGCTTTTTTTTTAATTTTTTGTGCAAAAGCGAAAGTAGGCCAAGAAACAAGTCTTTTTGTTGTAATATACGGAATATTACTTTCTATTCTTTCTTTTTTAAAATCCGTTGGAAACTGAAGAATAAAAATTTGTAATAGCTTGAATTCGACTATTACAGCTTCTATATTTTTAGGAAGTAAACTCTTTTCTAATAATTACGACATGAAAAAATCTTTATTCTTCAATTTTCCATATGAATCGAAACGAGAAAAGCTCGATTAAATTATTATTATCGCTTTAGGCAAGAAGACCGTGACTATAGTTTTGCTGACACTGCTTTCTTCCATTTCACTATTGACACTTTGTCAACAACGATAACGATAATCACATGCAATTTAAAATTTAATCATTTCGATTATATGAATAAATAAACACAAAATAACATACTTTTTAATACGTAAGCGAATTTCGAATTATTTCGTAAGAATCAGAAATTAACAAGCGCTAAATTGTTTAAAAAAAAAGAAAGCAGAAGCGATAATCACAGCGAAGATTACTAAAAATTGTAAATACTAAATACTAAAAATTGAAAATGGAAATCAACGAGGGGTAGCAGGACATTTTCAAGAGAATTGAAGTCACTAAACAGTACCTTATTTATTATTAGGAAATTTTACTGATCAAACAAACTGCCTAGCCCTTATCAATGGCCCTCTATGCAAGTACACATTATAATTTGTAAATAGTATTTTTGTTTACCATAAAAACTGAGGACCATGACTATCGGAAAGTCTTGTCTTCGAACAAATTATCTTATCTGCGCCGTACTAATTTGCTTAGAGCACACGTGAATGAATCGAACGATTGTACTTTCCAATGGGGATAGTGTACTGGCTTAGCGGGAAAAGCCCGGCGCCATCGCACTCCAAACATATAAGCATACTCAAATGGATATTTTGGCGTATATTTGTTAATATCACAAATAGTCTGGTTCGTTTTTACGTGCACGAGGCATGATTAATGCGCATATTCGAACTGTGCTACTGCATTACCATATCAGTCGACGGCCAAACAAGCCACGTTGATCGTAGCTGAACCATTTGGACCTGCACTGAACCCAACGAAAATGTAATCGACCTAAAGTCAACGAATTAGGATCACATTCAATTGTTATATACAGTCTATGGGCGGCATGTGTTTTTAGACCGTTTTATCAAATTTACGAAAAAAAAATCCATAATATGTAATAACGTGCCCTTCTGTTCTAGATAGTCTATCGTGTGAATGGACTTTAAAATTATTTTAAGTGAGAAACGGAGGTAAATGGTACAAAATTCTGACAAAAGTCAAAAAAAGTCGTTCTTTCAAATGGAAATCTCATTTAAATTAATTTAAAACATAATTGTAGTCATTAACGCCGTACTAATCCATAGAATTACACTAATTTTTTCTCTAGTTATACCTGTAGAAGTATTTTGCTATTGACCAATCAAAGTATACAAATTTTCTTGTAGCATGTCGTCAAAATGTGATCCTCCTCCCATCATTTAAATTTTCTAATTTAAAGATTACGGAAAGGATTTTATTAAAAAAGCTTATAGACAATACGATATTCATAGACAAGGATTTTATTAAAAAAGCTTATAGACAAAAACTAACTCGAATTTTGAATTTCCGCGGGTTACCTATATTCGATTTTCGATTTTTTGTGGCGTTATGTTGGTACTCATGTCTCTCACTTATACCGATAAGTTCGGCCATTTTGAATGTTCAGAGTAATTTTTGACAGCTGCTTTGCTTGCACATGTTTTGCTTCGTCTTCAGTTTTTGCCCATTCCAAAAAATGGATCAAAGAATCCGTATCAAATTTTGTGTGAAAAACAAAATTAATTGCGCGGACGCATTCCAAATGTTGACTGTGGCATATGGTGAAGCTACCTTGGACCGAAGCAATGTTAATCGGTGAAACAAAATGTTCTCAGAGGGCCGAGAAGATGTGAACGATGAAAAGCGTGCCGGACGCCCGAGCACGTCAACAACAGACGAAAACGTGATGAAGTAAAGAAAATAGTATTGGTCAATCGCTGAATCACCCTTAGAGGACATATCGATTGGCTAGTGCTATTCGATTTTTACCAATGATTTGGACGTTAGATGGGTCGCCGTGAAATTCGTACCAAAATTGCTCAATTTCGACCAAAAACAGCATCGCATTAACATTGCTAAGGATCTGCTGGACTCTGTCCGCGATGACCGAAATTTGCTCCAGAAGGTCATAACTAGTGACGAATCATGGGTCTATGCTTATGACGTGGAAATTAAAACTGAATCATCTCAATGGAAGCTGCCGCACGAGCCAAGTCCGAAAAAAGTGTGCCAAGTTCCGTCGAATGTGTAGGTTTTGCTTACAGTTTTCTTCGATTGCAGGGGCGTGGTGAATCATGAGTTCTTGCCACAGGGGAGAACAGTCAATAAGGAATATAACAAGAAACGCCCGGATTTGTAGAAGAACAAAAATTGGCTTTTGCACCATGATAACGCCCCTGCTCACGCATCGTTGCTTGTGCGCGAATTTTTGGCCAAAAACAACACACTAATAATGCCGCAGCCACCGTATACCCCAGATCTGGCCATCTGTAATTTTTTCTTGTTCCCGAAACTGAAGAGCCCCATTAAAGGACGACGCTACGCTACGATTGAGGAGATAAAGACGTCATCGAAGGGGGAGCTGAACAAGATCACAAAAAAATGATTTTTTGATAGTATCTGGTGGGGATTACTTTGAAGGGCAAACAGACCTCGTAGATACAAAAAGGCAAACACCATTCCATCAATCTATAGGAAAACTTTCTTTGAATTGGTGGATAGATTGGGTGCTTCCATACCTTTGCTCACAGATGCTGATGTCAATTAAGCGTGGAATCCTATCTACGGAAAATTATTTTAAGAATCCGGATCGTACGAAAAATTATTTTAAGAAAAACAAACTTATATGCTCCATAACATTAAACCACTTCTAATTGGTCTCCTATCGATCTCATCTGAGAACTATACCGCGAGGTCCCGTATGGCGTGCGTTTCAAGGGACGAAACAGCGATACATTCAACATCTCGAGACGAGTCAGGCAGGGTTGCATAATCTCGCCTATCCTCTTCATAATCGCCCTAGACCTAGTCCTTCAACGTACTAACAACACAGCTAGCACTGGTATCCAGTGGATACTGCGTGAGAAGCTCCACGACCTGAACTACGCCGACGACATATGCCTCATGTCGCACACCTTCAACGGCATTCAGGAGAAACTGAATGCTCCGGCCTCCAACGCCGAAAAAGTTGGGATGAGAATCAACATCAAGAAGACCAAATTGATGCGTATCGGCGCCACCTGCGAGAGACCCTTGATGCTACACGGTACGCAAGTTTAAGATGTCGAAAAGTTCTGTTACCTTGGCAGCATGCTCAGCAAGGATGGTGGAACTGAAATAGACATCCAAATGCGCATCAACAAGGCGCGACAAGCGTACAACTCACTTGGGAACGTGTGGCGTTCCAATCACCTCTCCATAGCACTCAAACTTCGAATATTCAACTCAAACGTCAAGCCAGTCCTGCTATACGGCTGCAAAACATGGAAAGTAACAGACAGCACGACTCGTAAGCCTCAAACATTTGTGAACAGATGCTTGAGGCGTATAAGCAAGATTTTCTGGCCGAACTGGATAACGAACGATGAACTGCTTCTTCTCACGAAGCAAATACCCCTGCTAGATAACATCAAACGCAGGAAATAAAGTTGGATTGGCCACACCTTGCGAAAACCACCTACGGACATAGCAAGGATGGCACTAGATTGGAACCCACAGGGCAATCGCAGCAGAGGACGTCCAAGGACCACTTGGAGAAGATCAGTCGAGCGCGAACACCAACAAACTGGCAAATCATGGTCGGAAGTAAAAGGGCTACCTCAGGACAGAAGCAGATGGAAAGAGTTCGCAGAGTCTCTAGTGCCGCTATATGCTCCATAGGAGTGACTGTGTTCTCATGTCTATGTGTAACATAGAAATGAAAACCTGTCAAATAAAAAAAAAATAAAAAAATAAAAAATTGGTCTCCTCCAACAGATTATTGATAAATTTTATTAGGGAAACTAGCATTACTGCAAATCCACACATAGCCTGAAGTCACCAAATGGCCTTACATACAAACAGACAGCCAAATTTTATTTTACGAAATATAAAAAGGCTTAATTTTAGATTTGCAAATATCTTGGCAAAAATTTATAGGATAACGATATAAGTCACATAGGAGACCAACAAAAATTATAGTTTTCTCTTCGAAAATTATCAATAAAACTCATTTTTTGGTACTTTTCTACTCGTTGAGAAATCGACATTTTTAGTTTGATTTTTTCAAAGTAACTTGAACATGAATTCCCTGATTACCAAGTGGACATAATCCCATGAGACCTCAAACTACTTATTGTATTGTAGATACAAATATTCCTCTTGCCTTTTATTGTTTATAATTTTTCGTTTGAATTGAAAATGGAAAATATAAAATGCAAAACGAATTTAAATGCATAGAAAATGTATGGATTTATGCTCAGATGTGAATGAATAGAATTTTTCTCATACCGTTCGAGGCATAGCTAACAACACGTGCCCAGTTTGATCAGTTCCCGTTCTATTCACCTGAGAGACGATGACGGTGACATGTCCGTAATGCGCAATTAATATATGCGCATGCATAGACCAAACAGACTAGCATTTTCAAAAAGCCTACGGAGTATGATACGTATATGCGTACTTGTCCGCATGTATCAGCATTCACTATAGAAACGACACAATAAATTGCCAGAAGCGCACGATTAGTAAGTGTGAGAAGGGGTCATACCTGATGCAAAATATACCTCTATGAGTTTGAAGAGTGGCGACTGCTGCTCCTAAAATGCCACTAGACTCTGAAGAACCAATCGTCTAACCGTACTGTAACAAGTACGATCGGTTCAGCGCGTATTCGATTTAACGGCAATTTCGCTAGCCCTCTTTGTTAGGCACCCTATTCAGTCCCGAACTAGAAAAGTTCATTGGGCTGGTACACTGACCCCCGTGCCCAATCACTTGCACGTATACAAAAATATGGTCTTAACAATGGCAAATCCGACGACTGAATGACTGACACCACCGTGGCGTGGCGTGGTACTTGTAGCTAGCATGTGGTGCGAGAGTATCGCCCCAAACGGTGTCATTTTTTACCGATTAAGCATACACAATTTTTCCGTGTTACGCAATTGTATAACAAAAACGAATAAAAGAAAAACCAGAAAAGTTGGCTGCTGACTGGTAGAAGGCGCATTGATCCAGTGCACAAGTAAGTAATTCGGTGCCTGCTCTGCATATTAAAAGCTGACAATTTTTTTCTCTTCTTTGCGATTTGGTTGTGTCATTATTCAACCTTTCACCGTGAGCACGAATAAGTGATCTTTGCCAACGACCAGGAGCATGGTACTGGTGATCTACCCCTCAGATCGATTAGCATAATAAAAATCCACTTTTTTCATTCATTTCGGCTACATTTAATTTCTTCTTTAAGGGCATTCATCTTTTAAGGGCTGCTATTCCAACCCTAAAATACTATTGTTCAATGGTACGGAAATGAAGAAATACAAAAGAATAAAACAAGAATAATCGCAAGTATCCTTAAAGAAGAATTACTACAAAATCTAAGAATAAATCTTAATCACTAGCAACAATAATAACACAGAAATTTCCACCAGTTTTTATCCCTAAACCTAAGCCATTGTTGTATCTCAAAAGGATCGATTGAAGGTTTAGTTTTACAAAAATTCTTGTGACTCTGAAGAACAAATGGTCTGTGCACGTGCAGAATGAAAATGGAAATTTAAAAAAAAAAAACCTGATTTCCTAATCAGGGGCAGGACTTCGAATGATCTCAGTCGTAGAGGATTTCGTTCTTAGCAGAAAAATAAATGTGATTAGAAGCCAAGAAGTACGGCAAAAAATCTAAAAATATAGCAGACAATATTCGTACCTTGATCGGAGTAATCAAAATTGCCCTGTGTCAAGGATCCTGTTAGGCAGGAGGTCATACAAACTCAATGACACGTGGTTATATTCGTTCTAGGGAGTACCTTATCGAAATTTTCTTACCCTTCAGAACTTAGAAAATTGCTCAATCATTCTTCTTTTATGATTCGAAAGAAAAAAACGCCAAAAAAGGGTTGTTGTACAAAAACGAAAAGAAAACTGGAAAATGCCGCGGAAACAAATAATTTCATCTGGAGCAGGATTTTACTTTTACAGAAATAGAACCGACTCGAAATATCATTGGAAAAGAAGGATTTCTGGGCATGGAGCATTGCAAAGCAAAGTTTTTTTTTCCCAAATTACCTCCGATACCCACATTTCGATTCTAATTCATTTTCTTTGGTTCCATTGCATTTGGCCTCTTCGATGATTTTGTGCTCGATATGACATAATGTATTTTATTTAAAATTCCTATAAACGCTGACCTAAAATGCCACTTTCAATTCGGGCTTTGGCTTCGATAAGTCAGGCTACACTGAACAGACGATGCCTTTCCGAAATTATTTAATTATTCCACAATTTTCCCAGTTTCAATTCCGATTATCCACTCTTGTTGTAAGTGGCGTAAAATACCCACTTTTTCAAAGGAGAAAAGAATGCTGCCGGTTCCGGTCCCTTTACCAAAATTACCGAATAAAAAAAAATCATAAGAATAAAACCGCAACGATCAAAACTATCTTCAATTCCCATCCACACATGCAACGGTGATGGAGTATCCGTAAAAGTGGTGCTTATTAGCATTAACCAAAAGAGAATACACTCAAGAGAGGAGGATGTTTCGTATGCGGGTGTATTCAATTCACCTTTCACAGGTGCTGTGCTTACATACGTGTACGTATGTATTTATATACGAACATAATGGCATGCATGCATGGTTTTTATGCGGTGCGTGTGTGTTCATGTGTAAACTCTTCCTGTGGTCGGTCAGTGGTCAAAAAATCGACTTTTAGTACGTACATTTTCATACAATGTTGGCTAGGGTTATTTAAGAGTTTGTCGATATTATGTTACCTCCGCCGAACGAACAAGACCTTTCTGTCGACCGTCAATCCTCCTAACGAACCCTTTTGTCCCTCCTTCGATAGCGCAGTCGGATTTGTCGTCTTTTACTTCGGCAATTAGTTTTTAGTTCAATTCAACCTACCATTGCAGCGGCAGTCACACATGTACACTTGTGTGCCCTGCACCCTGAAACCCTCTGTCTTGCCAGCAAAATCAGACATACACCTCAGACGATTTTATTCCCTTTTTTCACGGATTATTTAAAAGTCATGCCGCTGACGGATCCTTCAACTCACTTCTATCCCTACTTGGATCATAAATGCTATGGTTGCCTTCCTTAAATTGCTTAACAAATTACACACTCTTTTCAGACTGTTTCTAGCAAATTCACATAGCCAAAAAAGATTATGGTGGGTTCTTTGGGGATTGAGTCTTTTTGGAATGACTCTATTCCATGAAAAACTGCCACCGAAAAGTATAAAGTGAATGTAAAACATAGAAACTTGAAAATACTAAAACTGATTAAAAAAATGGTTTTGCAGACCCACCACAAAAAAAAAATTAATAATAAAAACGGGCGCTCCAGAAAGGAACAGGATGTGGGAATGACGAAAGAATTTTTATGTATAAAATCATAAATACTTGTCGGATACAAGAATGCAGATTTTTGTTCGGCTCTCTCCCTTATGACAAAAAAAATAATAAAAAATTAATCCTTTTTCCATAATTTTCCTGTTTTTTGTTGAGCTTTTATGTTTTTATTACTTAATATTCGCTCCCCTTTAAGATAGTCGAAATGATGGAACATTTGCACAAATTTTGGCATGGTGGAATGCAGTTAGAATTGAGAAAAACGAGAATAGGTGTGCTAGTAATTAATTGTAGAACCAAAAATTGTAGTCTTTCGAGAAGCATTTGCTTATCGGTCAAATATTGTTCTTTTAGGACTTTAAAAATCTGAATTTTTATGTAGAGGGTCGTTCAATAAGTACTTGGAAAATCCGAGAAATTGCGCTCGTAGTGTCGGTAAAGATTTTTTTTTTGTAAGTATCATTACCGACAGGAAAGCTGTCAAAATTACAGCTCGATCCATAGCGTAGGTCAATTTCTATCGTCGATTAAAGTTAACGACATTTATTTGTGCATAACAATGGAAAAAAGCGAGTTTAGGGCTGTCATCAAACATCTCCATTTGAAAGGCTTAAGCCCGAACGATAACAAAGCCGAGTTGGATGCAGTTCATGGCACATCTGCACCTGTGTTTGCGACGGTTTACAATTGGGTGAATGAATTTAAACGTGGCCGTTCATCCACAAAAGATGAACATCGTTCAGGACGTCCAGTTGAGGTGTCTACTCCTGAAATCATCGACAAAATCCACGATCTGATTTTGAACGATCGGCGAATTAAGTTGAGGCCAACGAAGTACGCGAATAAGTTGAGGCCACGGGCATATCACAAGGTACAGTCGCTTCAATTTTGCATTGTCTGTGAAAAAAATTCCGGCAAGATGGGTGCCGCGTTTGCTCTCAAAGGAGAATAAGCGCAATCGTGTACTGGACTCTGAGGCTATGTTGGCACTCTTTCATCGCAATCCTGCCGATTTCCTTCGTCGATATGTCACTGTGGACGAAACCTGGATACACTACTACACTCCAGAAACGAAGAGACAGTCATCACAGTGGATTTTCAAGGGTGAACGGGCTCCGAAGAAGGCAAAAACTGTGCCATCGGCCGGCAAGGTGATGGCCACGGTCTTTTGGGATTCGCAGGGCATCATTTTTATCGACTACTTGGAAAAATGAAAAACAATAACAGGAGCGTATTACGCGTCGTTATTGCAACGGTTGAGCGAGGAAATCAAAGAGAAACGCCCCCATCTGAAGAAGAAAAAAATCCTCTTGCATCAGGACAATGCGCGTGTGCACACCTGCGCTGTTTCCATGGCCAAAATTGTGGAATTGAGAATGGAATTGTTGCAGCATCCCGCTTATTCACCAGATTTGGCCCCGAGTGACTATTTTCTTTTCCCCAATCTGAAGAAATGGCTTGGCGGACGTCATTGCTCAAACGAGGACGTCATTGCTCAAACGGATGAGTATTTTGCAGAACTTCCGAAATCCTATTTTTTGGACGGGATAAAAATTTTGGAAAAAAGGTTGCAAAAGTGTACAGAGCTAAAAGGAGATTATGTTGAAAAATTAAAAAATTTTTTTTTTTTAAAAACAGTTTTTTCCATCTTTTTCTAAGGACTTATTGAACGACCCTCGTATATAACCTCAACTATGAATTATATATTTATGGCGGACTGTTTGATATTTGTTCGTTAATTTTTATAAACAAAATAAAAACCAACACAATTAAAAAGTGAAAATTATTTAAAATTTAAAAAAAATATTTAATTTTCCAGGTAAAAACAAAACTTGTAAAAACGTCGACTTTTTTGGGAAAAGGTATTTGGATTTTGTTTTTGATCACTAACAAATTTGACTTTATTGTTTTCTTTCTTGAGTCCAAAGAATACTGCCCAATCATATTTTAGGATATAGCTGCGGCATTTGACGGCCTATAGGATTCTAGGCTTCTTTGGAATATTAAGAAAATATTCTTATAATCAGATTCTACCACTCGCTCCTCCATTTTCAGATGGTAGAGAATATCAAACATTCCAATAAAAAAATATCCTTGCTCTTTTATTATATATAATAATATATTTTGTTATCCAATATCCTACAAACACGAATTAACTACATTCAAAATTGGTTTAAAAAAATGGAAAAAGAAATTGAACGAAAAACAATGTATCCACGCCTTGTTGAAAACCATTTCCTTCCATATAATGACAGCATTATTCTACCAAAATACAGGATACATTATCTATGAATCTATAAGGATAAACGGCTAACATGCAACCCAGATAAAAAACCAAAAACGACGGAATATACATGCTGTTGCTGCGATTCTCACACACATGTTCAAGACTAACAATCGGCAGCAAATTCATAGTCTACAATACAGCTACTCAAACCAATTTGGACGTACGAACTTGAACTTTGGGGCTCAGCTAAGCATTTCAGCTCTTTCCGAATCTGATCACTTTAATTTACAGTAAAAGTGTTATCCATCGTGATCTGAATTTTTCTTTTGCATGTAACAGAAGCAAATATTAAGTCACGATAGATAATAATTACGAGGGTCATTCAACAAGTACTTAGCCTCACCGCCCGATGGAACTGCTGTCACAAAAGTCGATTCCCTTCATTAGTTTTGTTTTGAGAGCCTTTGAAAGCGAGCGTGTCGGTCGGTTGCACAAAAATGGAAAAAGAACAATATCGTTCGGTGATTAGATTCTTGTTTTTGGAAGGGAAAACGTGCAGCGAAATCAAAGATCGCTTGGATGCTGTGTATGGTGACACTTCTCCTTCGATGGCGACCGTCAAGAATTGGTTCAACGAGTGTGCTCGTGGCCGCACGTCGGTTTTTGATGAGCCACGCCCAGGTGCCCCGAAAACGGCTACTACGGAGGAAAATGTTTAAAAAGTCCACGATCTCGTGTTAGCAGACCGTCGATTGAAGGTTCACGAGATAGCTGAGACTGTGGGCATCGCAGTAGGAACGGTGCATCATAATCTACACGAAGAACTGGGCATGAAAAAGCTGTCGGCGCGATGGGTGCCGCGTTTGCTCACACCGGAAAACAAGCATAACCGTGAGACCACATCGTGACCGTCAACGAAACATGGATTCACTGGTACACACCAGAGACCAAGGAACAGTCGAAACATTGGACTTCACCCGGCGAACGTGCTCCGAAGAAGGCGAAGACTGTTCGATCGGCCGGAAAGGTGATGGCCACCGTTTTCTGGGATTCAGAAGGTGTGATCCACATCGATTACCTCGAGAAGGGTAAAACAATCACGGGGCGCTACTATGCTGACTTATTGGGCCGATTTGACGTCGAATTGAAGAAAAAGCGGTCCCGCTTTGCGAAGAAAAAAGTGCTGTTCCACCACGACAACGCGCCGGCTCACACCTCCGCCGTCGCCATGGCCAAATTGGTCGAATTGCGCTACGAATTGCTGCCCCATCCATCGTACTCTCCAGATTTTGCCCCTGTGACTACTTTTTGTTTCCAAACCTGAAAAAATCACTCGCCGGGAATAGATTTGGGTCGAATGAGGAGGTCATCGTCGCCACGGAGGCCTATTTTGCTTCCCTCGAGAAAATGTATTTTTTGGACGGGTTAAAAAAGTTAGAGCATCGCTGGGCCAAGTGTATCGAGCTTGAAGGAGATTATGTGGAAAAATAAATTGCCACCTTTCCAAAATTTTCGTTTTTCTTTTATAGGCTAAGTACTTGTTGAATGACCCTCGTATAATCACCTTGTAAAAGAACTATTATCAGCTACCTTCATCTTTAAACTTATTACAATAATTATTACAGACAGAGAAACATCGATGGGTGTTTACTCCTTCAATGTGTCCCTGTTAAAAAAAAAATCTGCTAATTACAATATATGTTAATATTTATAAAAATATTTTTTTAATTATCTGCGACTTTTTCCAGTTTTATTAGAAAGATTGAACCTTGATATTTAAACTTTAAAACACAACATTATTTAAATGACTGCCACGGCTGGCCTTAGAGTACCCCATTCGCTGGACCCAATTTTTCAGTACATTTTCGATTGTCTGGGCCTGTATCTCGTCAATGGCAACTTTGATTTCGTATTTCAAGGCCTCAATTGTCTCTGGATGGCTTGCGTAACATTTATCCTTAATGGCTCCCACAGAAAATAATCCTACAGGCTCAAATCACAGCTCCGAGGCGGCCAATTGACATCAGAATTTCGGCTGATTATTCGGTTTTCGGAAGCAGTGCCCAAAAAGTTGGATTATTACGTTGGCTGTGTGGCAAGTAGCCCCGCCCTGTTGAAACCGAATGTCGTCCATGCCATTCTCTTTAACTTTTGAAAACAAAAATTCGTTGAGCATGCCACGATAGCGCTCACCATTGACCGTAACGACGGCTCCTTCATCGTTTTTAAAGAGAAACGGGCCAATGATGCCTCCAGTCCAAAATCCGCACCAAACCGTGACTCGTTGTGGATGCATCGGCTTTTCCATGGTGACGTATGGATTTTCTGAGCCCCATATGTGACAATTTTGTTTGTTGACATACCCACCGAGGTGGAAATGTGCCTCATCCGAAAAGATGATTTTCCGGTAAAAATGCTCATCTTCGGCCAATTGATCTTTAGCCCATTGGGCAAACCGAAAACGCATCGGATAGTTATGCGGCTTTAGTTGTTGGACTAATTGAACTTTGTTAGCTTTCATACCGAGGTCTTTGTGCAAAATTCTCAACAGAGAAGTGCGAGAAATGTTCAATTCCTGAGAACGGTGACGAGTTGATGTTGATCACGGACAATTTTCAGCAACGGCGGCAATATTCTCGGTCGTACGCACTGTATTAGAGAGGGAACGAGTTGCTTTGGCAACCAACAAACCAGTTTCGCGAACTCGCTTCACGAATTTGTCCACAAGTTGACGTGATGGCATTCGATCTTCGCTCAACAGATTTACATAACATTTCAATTTACAATCTTGTGCATCATGAAGTGGGAGTAAACACCCATCGGCATTTCTTCAACTAATGCAAGTTAGATTCCTCTAGAAAATCTCTAGGCCATTGTCTCTTAGGTCTCCGAAGAGTGTTTCCGGGAAGGGCAATGCACGACAATTCTCTCACAAGTGGATTATAATGATAGGATAAACAGGAGTGAAATTTTTGATAGCGGGAAATGCACAGATCCTGAACAAAGGGTCCTGAACGTTGTTGAGGATTTTAAATTGTAAGGCCTGGACGCGATAGGAATTGGAACGTTTTGTTCTACCCCAAAGTTCAATTCCATGAACTAGGTTTTCTAATTGTATTGTAGATTAGAAGTTTACTTTTGATTGTTAGTTTCGAGCGTTTGTCAAGTAGTCTAAGAAGTTGTAGGTAACGTCTATTAGCTTCAACGCTTTTTAGTCTAGTATGTGAGTTCCATATTAGTCTCTTGTCCAGGTAAAGCCCCAAATAACGTACTTTATCATATTGTATAATCATATTGCTATTAAGGTATAAAGGGGTAGGCTTTTCTTGACTAAGTGTGAAAGTAATGTGAGTACTCTTCTGTTCATTTACCCTCACTCTCCATCTCTTAAACCAGAATTGAAGGTTGTGGATATGGAATTGTAAATTGTTGGAAGCTATGTCAGGATTTGTATGGGTAGCAAGTATGACCGTATCGTCTGCATAAGTAGCAAAGATAGTCATAGGATCAGATGGGATCTTGGAAATGACGTTCGGAGAGATATGAATTTATGACAAGGTAGTATGTTGAAGGAAGAAAGCTCTTGAGTTTCCGGAGGAGTCCAGGATGCCAAATACTCGTATGATCAAAAGCTTGGGAGATATCTAAAAATACTCATGGGCAATACTCTTTCCTCTCAAAGCTGAGAGGTCTATATAGGAAGAAGGAGAATTGATTGGGTTTGCTTGGTTCAGGAATTATTTTAATGACAGTAAATTTCCAGAGTAAAGGAAAATAGGTTGTGCGTAGGATACTATTAAAAATGTATGTAATTAAAACTAAAGCTTTTCGGGAAATTTTCTTCAGAATAGGAGCTGTTATTAGATCATAACCAGGAGTTTTTTATTGGGAAAGCGCAGAATAGTAGATTTAATTTCCGAGGGCTTAAAATTTTTGGGAGGAAAATTCATAGGGAATGGGAACCTAAGTTCTTCGATAATTTTGTTAGTATGTGATTTGTCTTCTATATCATCATGTGGAGCAAAAGTATTTACCAAATGTTTAGCAAATACTTCATCTTTTTCTGTGTCTGTTTTTGCCCAATTACCGGGATTTTGTGTCAGTGGGTTTGATGTTCTTTTGTACGAGAGTACCATATTCGTCTAGTGGCTTTCCATAAAGAAATATTGTCACTAATCGATCTTTTATAAATTTCATGCCGTTCATTATAACGCTTTCTAATTTCCACATTCGGTTCACGTTGTAGTCGGTTAACGTTGTAAACGTTGCCATTGCATTCTCATTTTTCTTTTTTCGTAATTAATGTCTATTTTGCAATTTATCAGCCTAGGATGAAGAGTATTTAATATTGGCTTAGAATTAAGGGTAAGGAGAATAGGACTATGATCAGAGTTTAAATCGGAAAGAGTTTCAATACTAGAATTAATGGTAATGGAAGGAGTGCTAATGAAGTAATCGAGGATATCAGGTCGTTTTGAACTAGAAGTTGGCCAGTAAGTTGGATTTGGATGGTAAATTATTTGGTATAATGTATAGGATAGAGCTTCTTGAAGAATCCTTCCTCGAGGGTTAGCAACGCAGCAACCCCATTGAGGTTGTTTAGCACTGTAATCACCGCCCGCAAGGAACGAGGCTCCAAGTGAGTGTAAGAAGGATAAGAAATCGGAACTAATTATGGTTTTGTTGGGAGGACATTAAGATTAAATATGGAGGTATCAATAGGAACAACTGTGGATTGTAGGGATTCGGAGGAGAAATTTAAGTGAATGTTATGTTTAATGTTTAATGGATTTTCTTATAAGGATAGCTGTTCCAGCATGCGCCGTATTGTCAGGGTGATCAGTTCTGTATGTTTCGTAGTCTCGTATCGTAAAGTATGACCTGGATGTAAAGTGCGTCTTACTTAATAGAGCAATGTCAATGCGTCCGTCATGTAGAAGACTGTCCAGTTCTTGTCGATACGTGTTCAACACATTTGCGTTCCATAAAAGGATGAAGAGGAAATTTTCGGTGCACGACACAACATGGACATCACAGCATATAAATATTTTAAAAAAAATTGTAAATTCTTCTAAAAGCGATTATTAGTCTTGGAAAATATCGAGAAAAAGAAACAATCTCGCAAATTTGGAAGAACACTTAATTCGATCTAATCAATGAAAATGTTGTTATTGGAGTGCTTATTAAATTTTTTCCAAACTACGCAAACTTGCGATTTTTTCCAAATAGAAAAATATCGATTATCAAAAATACTATCGGAAATTTTGGAATTTCTGGTAAAAAACATCAAAAGTAAACATAATTTGTATAAATTAAAAAAAAAACGACAATAAAAATTGAGCATTTGGTAATGCTAAGATGAAAATTTTTGATGATAAATAATTCATAAATATCCAATTCAATTTAATCAATCAGAATTTTAAAAATCTTGTTTTCTAAATCGATTTTTTAACGATTACCTACGAGGGTCGTTCAATAAGTCCTTAGAAAATCTGAGAAATTCCGTTCGTAGTGTCGGTAAAGATTTTTTTTGTAAGTAGTATTATCGATAGGAAAGCTGTCATTCGATCCATAGCGTATATCAAAAGTTAACGAAATTTATTTGTGCTTAACAATGGAAAAAAGCGAGTTTAGGGCTGTCATCAAACATCTCCATTTGAATGGCTTAAGCCCGAAAGAAATCAAAGCCGAGTTGGATGCAGTTCATGGCACATTTGCACCTGTGTTTGCGACTGTTTACAATTGGGTGAATGAATTTAAACGTGGCCGTTCATCCACAAAAGATGAACATCGTTCAGGACGCCCAGTTGAGGTGTCTACTCCTGAAATCATCGACAAAATCCACGATCTGATTTTGAACGATCGGCGAATTAAAGTGCGCGAATTATTTGAGGCCACGGGCATATCACAAGGTACAGTCGCTTCAATTTTGCATGAAAAATTGTCTGTGAAAAAAATTTCGGCAAGATGGGTGCCGTGTTTGCTCTCAGAGGAGAATAACCGTAATCGTGTAGTGGACTCTGAGGCTATGTTGGCACTCTTTCATCGCAATCCTGCCGAATTCCTTCGTCGATATGTCACTGTGGACGAAACCTGGATACACTACTACACTCCAGAAACGAAGACAGAGTCATCACAGTGGATTTTCAAGGGTGAACGGGCTCCGAAGAAGGCAAAAACCGTGACATCGGCCGACAACGTGATGGCCACGGTCTTTTGGGATTGGCAGGGCATCATTTTTATCGACTAATTGGAAAAAGGAAAAACAATAACAGGAGCGTAGTACGCGTCGTTATTGGAACGGTTGAGCGAGGAAATCAAAGAGAAACGCCCCCATCTGAAGAAGAAAAAAATCCTCTTGCATTAGGACAATGCGCGTGTGCACACCTGCACTGTTTCCATGGCCAAAGTTGTGGAATTGAGAATGGAATTGTTGCAGCATCCCGCTTATTCACCAGATTTGGCCCCGAGTGACTATTTTCTTTTCCCCAATCTGAAGAAATGGCTTGGCGGACGACGGTTCACTTCCAACGAGGATGTCATTGCTCAAACGGATGAGTATTTTGCAGAACTTCCGAAATCCTATTTTTTGGACGGGATAAATTTTTGGAAAAACGGTGTGTGTAGAGCTAAAAGGAGATTATGTTGAGAAATTAAAAAAATTATTTTTTTTAAAACAGTTTTTTTCTATCTTTTTCTTTGGACTTATTGAACGACCCTCGTACATATATAAAAGACTAGAAAATATATCGAATTAAATTTGACTAAACCAATCATTATTGCGATCGTTTACATCCGAAATGGAGGATTTTTTATATGTAATAAAGACTTTTGTATAGAAATACTGAATAGTGAAAAATGACTTATACTTTAACACTCTTTAGATACTTGTACACAATAACGACACATAAATGTAAAAGTCGACAAAAAATAGAGTATTTCGGGATCTCAAATCTAATACGATTTGATCAGATACCCTCTACTTTTACAAAATAAAGAGGATAGGCTACAATAAGAAGTTCATAGACTGTAAGAAAATTCCTCATCAAATAAAAATAAACGTACACATTCGGTTTAATTGAAAGAAATTTCTAAGGCTATTCTCTATACTCTAAACTAAATCTAGAAGAAAATTTTCAGTTACACTAGCGTTTTTTTCTTTTAAGAATAATTATAGCCAGACAGGTAGATTCATCCTAGAAAATGGTATTTCATGTATATATTTTTTTGCTGGTATTATTTTGATCGTTTTACCTTTTCTTACCTTATCGTTTTTTAACAAACCCCTAGAGAAGTAGATTTACGTTCAATCTCAAAAATGCATATTAACCAAAATGTACAGGTACGTCTCGATTGTACTCGCATGTCCTCCGTACGAGTAGGTATATAAAATAATTCCATACGGATGAATGGATAAGTGGATGATTAGAAGAAGAAAAGCTTTGGAATTTTTGGGAATCTCTTTTCTTACTATTTAAATGGAAATAATACGAAACTGAAAGTAGGGAAAAAATTGAATTTCATTCTGTAGAATCTATGGATGGCTGGATAGAGATGGATGTGCATGTTTTTTATTTGTTCCAAAAACGATCGATCATTGTTGAGAACATGGTCAATAGAAGTGAAAAGGTGTCCCAAAAAAAAAGACGTGGAATTGGATAAGCAGTGCGAGTGAGTACACAGGTACAAAAACCTGGATACTTTTAGAAAAATTTTAAATCAAATCACTAAACAGGTAACAGAGACGATGACGATGATACCTGCCATTCTAGACTCTTGTGACCGATTCAACCACAAATGCATCTTCTCTTCGACAGACTACAATACAATTCTTCACACAAAATGGATTTAAGGAAAGATTCCTCACTCATACCCTTAGTGAGTAGACTGTTGTAGTCCCCAATGGACTTTATTATGGCCAACTAGAAATAACAACACAAATCCAATCCTCCGACATGCAAAAGGAATTTATTTTCACATCTCGAGGGTGTCAAATTCTTTTCGAAGCAGGTGCTCATCATTTTCAGTACTTTTGTCGCACATCAACAACTACTATTCCAATCTAAAGATTAAGAGTACAAATACCTTGCCATGATAAAAATGGTACGCTATATGAGCGGGTATTTACCAAAAGAACCCCTTTCGTATCCATAGTCCTTTCAAATGTATAAAACTAAAAAAAAAAAATCTCTAATCGATGCTTCTGAGTTTCATATGTCTTCGCCGTATAAATTCACAAGTATTTTGACGTTAATTTACCTTTACTTTAATTTACCTTCAGTTGTTGAATAATAAAATAACATTTTTTTTCCTCTTTCAATTATACACACACACACACACACACACACACACTCCAATTTACTGTCGTTTAATTTTTGATGAAGATTTATGATTTCGTCTTTTATTTAGAAGAAGAAGAAAAAACTATTGAAAAATAATAAATAGTTTTGACCAACACCATCAATCTTCAAATGGTTTTTCTTATCTTCAGTCTAGGTTCAATCGGTTTGGAGAAAAACAGGAAAGATGGTGGATATCTTAGCTTTGATTCTTATAGACTTTATTAAAAAAAAAATATTTACTGCAATCATTTTGGATTTTTAGAAGATTAAGTTTTAAAGAATTAATTTTTAATAACAATTCAAATAAACAATCTTCTTTAATTTATTTATAATTTCAAAGGATATTTTATTTAAAAAAAATATTATAAAATGGAATTATTTAAGTTAGAAAAGCTGGAGCAGGACAATTTATAGTAAACATTTTTTTTTTTTTAGTAAAGATAAAAAGGCTGACTTATTTATAATTTTAAAAATTTTGAGGGGTGCATAATGGAATTGTGGGACTAAACAGTTTCCTTGCTAAAGGATTATGTTTACCATCCTAGACGCAAAAAGAATTTTTTATAATGGAAATGCACAGTTCACGATTGAATGGCATATTTAAATCTCTATGAATAACTCTAAAATGTAGCATTCCTTATAGGATATTATTTCGTACATAAAAGGGAGGGTAATTTTATCAAAGGAATCGAGATTTCAGGGTTTGAATTCGATGGAAATTGCAATGTTTAGTCGAACTTTTTTGTATGAAGAAATATTGATCTAAATATTTAATTTCGATGGAAATTTACTTTTAATTATAAGTTTTGACCTATTTACTAGTCGTAGTAACTGTCTGTATCGTCCATTGAGTGAACTTCTTTTTATTTGCATGCGAGGATTCCAGGTTAAACGTTTGTGTCGATTATAAGTCCTAAAACACTTATCCGTACTAGAATATTATCGTTATTTAGAATAACATGTTCTTGGCAAAGTGTAAAAGTACAATGGGCACTTTTTTGCCCATTAACTCTTACTCTCCTCTATTTGAACAAGGCTTTTCAAGAGTTGATGTGGTTCTGTAATATAGTCCTGGCTGTGAAATGATCTTTATATTGGGTAAGGATATCTGTATCGTTCGCATATATTGCGGTTAGGACATTATTATGACAATGAATATCATTAATATATGTTATGAAGGATTGGACCTAGAATACTACTCTCAGGGACATACAACGTATGTTCAAAAAGTATCGTGAATTTTGAATTTCCGCGGGTTACGTATATTCGATTTTCGATTTTTGTGGCGTTATGTTGGTACTCATGTTTCTCACTTATGCCGGAAAATTCGGACATTTTGAATGTTCAGTTAATTTTTGACAGCTACTTTGCTTGCTTGGACTTTGCCCGTGACAACCCAAATTTGCTCCAAAGGATCATAACTGGTGACGAATCAAGGGTTTATGGTTATGACATGGAAACCAAAGCTCAATCATCCCAATGGAAGCTGCCGCACGAGTCAAGACCGAAAAACTTCGGTCGAATGTGAAGGTTTTGCTTCCAGTTTTCTTCTATTGCAGGGGCATGGTGCGTCATGAGTTCTTGCCAGAGGGTAGAACGGTCAATAAGGAATATTACCTGCAAGTTATGCGCAAGTTGCGTGAAGCAATCCGCCAGAAACGCCCGGATTTGTGGAAGAAGAAAAATTGGCTTTTGCACCATGATAACACCCCTGCTCACGCACCGTTGCTTTTGCGCGAATTTTTGGCCAAAAACAACAAACTAATAATACCGCAGCCACCATATTCCCAAATCTGGGAGAGCCCCATGAAAGGACGACGCTACGCTACGATTGAGGAGATAAAGACGGCATCGAAGGAGGAGCTGAACGAGTTCACAAAAAATGATTTTTTGAAGTGCCTAGAGGATTGGAAAAAATGTTGGCACAAGTGTATAATATCTGGTGGGGATTACTTTGAAGGGGACAAAATAGATATTCATGAATAAATAAATAATTTTTGAAAAAAAAACACAAAATTCGCGATACTTTTTGAACAGACCTCGTATGTTGTTTGATGTTGTTTGCCATTATGTGAGAAAGCGAGGTAGGTTATGGATTGCTGTGAGCACCGAACGCAGCAGAGTTTCTCCAGCGAACTGATCAGTACGATCATTTCCCATAATTCCTACATGCCATATTACCCAACGCAACTGGATCTATTTTTGAGTTGGTTATGTCAACCGTCGTTGAGTACAGTATCACACAATGCGACGCAAATAGGTTTGAGGACGGATTGGCTATCACGAGATATGATGATCGTCGGTTTGAAAAAAACTGAAACCAATTTCAATAGCCGGCTCTGTACGGAAAGACTCCACAATGTAGAACATGGTTTTGGGTGCTATTTACCTCAATAACTGCGAAGGAAGTTGCATTGGGGTCGAGCATTGTTTCACTGAGCAATAATAAACATTTTTCAAGCCCGTCTAACTGTTCGAAAAAAGGGTTGCTCTAGATGGAGGGGTCGGTAAAAGTCGACCTAAAGCTATTTGGAGACGTAGATATTCTCAACAAGAAGTTTGGAAGTGGGGGAAGAAAATGAAAGGATCTGTCTCTAATGTGGAGATTATTAAAGATAAGGAGCATGATTTTCATTTCGAAATTGGGGTGGTCATAATAGTTTTAATCTAATTATGGTTTGCGTAAATTTAGTCAAAAAAACATGTTTTTACATAGAAAGCAAAAATAAATTTATTAAAAATACTTGCCCTCAATAGCTGCCCCTTTTTACCATCTCTCGGGCAATTTGTGGATACAACGCCAAAAAAATTCCTTCTCTTTCGAGGCAAACCCCTCATCAAGCCCTTTGCGGACGTCTTCGTAAGAATCAAAGTGCTGCTCAGCGAGCGTGTATCCCACCGCCGAAAACAGGTGGTAGTCGGGCGGGATCAAGTCTGGTGAATAAGCCAGTATGGCTCAGTGTGATAGCACCTCCCAGTTGAATGTCCCCAAGTAGTTTCTGACCATTTTTGACGAGTGCGTTGTCGTGGAGAAAAATCAAGTTGCCATGTCTTTGTTGATAATCCGTCCTTTTTTCACGTAGAGCACGGTGCAATTTGATCAGTTGTTGGTGGTAGCGGTGGGCATTTACAGTTTCACTAGGTTTCAATATCTCATAGTAGACGATACCCTGCTGATCCTACCAAACGCATAGCATCGTCTTCCGTCCGAAGCGATTTCGAGTTGGGAAAGATGTTGATGGTTGGCCCACGATTTATTGCGTTTAGGATTCTCGAAATATATCCATTTTTCATTGCCTGTCATAATCCGATACAGGAACGACTTTCTTTTTTGTATGGCAAGCAGGATTTCGCATGTGTTTTCCGATCTTTTCAATCTTCCCCATGGCACGCAGACGCATGGAAATGGCTGGTTGAGTAACACCCAATTGCTCCGCGAGCATTTTTTGCAATTGGGTATCGTCTTCGCCCAAAAGAGCCTGTAATTGATGGTCCTCAACCTTCCTAGGCCGATTTTCACGCTTCTTGTCCCACAAGTCAAAATTGTCGTCTTTGAACCGACGAAACCAATCTCGGCACGTTGTTTCTGATAAAGCACTGTCACCATAGGCCTCCATTAACATTCGATGCGATTCGGCAACCGATTTCTTCTTTTCTATTTAATAATTTTTGGTAGAGTTTATATTTATATAATTATTGTTTATTAGAAGAAGAAAAATAGGAAAAAATTCGTAATAATTTTTAAATATGATTTTAACGTGTATAAAGCTTGAAATAAATTAGGTTGAACAGGTTTAGACTGTAAGAATATTCCTTTTCTTGTTAGAATCTTAATAGTAATCTCAATTGAACTCAATATTAGAGGGATTCATTACTTAAGATATCTTAAAAAGTTAATAAAATTCACTGAAATTCAAGTAAATGGCAATACTAACAATTAATTTAAACTATTTGCCAAAAAGTAATTGGGAAAATTTTGAAATTGAGGCTACTCTGACCGAGGACTCTTTCATTTTCCTTAGAATCAATTTTATAACAAAAAAGTCGCGTTTAGAAAAAATTAAAAAAAATTTCAACATAAAAAAAATCGTCTCTCAATTACACAACAAAAAACTTCTACAGATTCAAGATGATTTTTAAGCTGATGTGACGCAGCTCTAATGTTTGTCCTATAAACTGATGTTACCCTTAACAGTCGACCAGGTAAATCATTATTTCTGCGTCATCATAACCTGACTAGCTAGAGTTCAGCTACTCAAATTATGAAAGGAAAATTTTTCTGTTTTTTTCTTTAGGAAACCAAAACTTCATCTAAGACCAAATAATACGAACACTGTTTACTGGAGATGAAGTATGCTTCGTCATTCCATCTTGTAGATTCTATTGTACAACCTTCTTCTGAGCGCATTATATAAAATGCTATTATCGAAATAATATTTCGTGGTTTTAGATTTCACTAAATTGAGAATAATAGTTGTGGTGATTTTCTTTGATTTTTAATACGAAATATTTAAATGGAAAATTAATTTATAAATTTTAAATTGGAGAAGACTGCAATAATAATCTTCGTCAAAAATGATACAAGTTCTTGGAATTTTATATCATGATTACACTAATTAAATTAACGCAATTAAAAAATAAAACGGAAACAATTGGTATCTTACAAAAAAATTGAAACCTTGTTATTTTATAAAAGATCAAAAATAAAATATACCCAAAAACATACGACAAAATCATATAGTCAAAAATAAGTACACATTTTGGAAGTAAACTCCAAAATTGATGACTTAAAATGCACACGCAAAAAAAGGACAATCAACAGCTCGGAAACTTTCTATGATTTTTTAAAAAACGTTTTTAAGGATTTACCAAAAAATTAATAGGAGGTCTCTTCAAAAAATTTCGCGAATTTTGCGTTTTTTCAAAAATTATTTTTTTATTCATGAATATCTATTTTGTCCCCTTCAAAGTAATCCCCACCAGATATTATACACTTGTGCCAACGTCTTTTCCAATCTTCGAAGCACTTCAAAAAATCATTTTTTGTGATCTTGTGCAGCTCCTCCTTCGATTCCGTCTTATCTCCTGTTTCGGGAACAAGAAAAAGTCACAGGGGGCCAGATCTGGGGAATACGGTGGCTGCGGCATTATTAGTGTATTGTTTTTGGCCAAAAATTCGCGCACAAGCAATGATGCGTTAGCAGGAGCATTATCATGGTGCAAAAGCCAATTTTTGTTCTTCCACAAGTCCGGGCATTTCTGGCGGATTGCTTCTGGCAACTTGAGCATAACTTGTAGGTAATATTCCTTATTGACCGTTCTACCCTGCGGCAAGAACTCATGACGCACCATTCCCCTGCAATCGAAGAAAACTGTAAGCAAAACCTTCACATTCGACCGAACTTGGCGCTTTTTTCGGTCTTGGCTCATGCGGCAGCTTCCATTGGGATGATTGAGCTTTGGTTTCCACATCATAACCATAAACCCATTATTCGTCACCAGTAATGACCCTCTGGAGTAAATTTAGGTCATCGCGGACAGAATCCAACAGCTCCTTAGCAATGTTACTGCGATGCTGATTTTGGTCAAAATTGAGCATAAATCGAAGACGAGCCAAAACACGTGCAAGCAAAGCAGCTGTCAAAAATTAACTGAACATTCAAAATGGCCGAACTTGTAAGCATAAGTGAGAGACATGAGTACCAACATAACGCCACAAAAAATTGCAAATCGAATATACGTAACCCGCAGAAAATCAAAATTCGCAGACCTCGTACATTCTCGGACATTTTTTTAATAATTTGTTTAGAAAGTTTTTTTCATAATTTACCTTAAAATTATTAGTCGAAAAAAAATACACAAATTCTAAATTCGGATACTTTCTACAATTTTTCAGGAACTTTTTTTCAGATTTTACCTTGAAATTATTTGTTAAAAACAATAAATAACAGCTCAGATAATTTATGTATTTTTTTTTTCAGATTTTACCTGGAAAGATTTACGCGAAAAAAAGTCAAAATAACATTTTGAAGACATTCTACAATTTTTTAAGCAACTTTTTTCAGATTTAACCTTAAAATTATTTGACAAGTAAGACCAAATAATAATAACTTAGTTAAAAGTGGGGCGCGCTGTTTGCATTGCAGCTCTTTGTTGTCATCGCATATTGCAGCATATCGCTTAAATTACGATATTTTCCATTTTTTAATATATTTGTTATTTGATTTTACGTGATAAAACGTATTGAACTACAAAATGCAAAAAACACAATTGAAAATCATTCATGAAAACAAAAAAATGTCAAATGTCAAATAGATTTAAAAAAAAAAAATATTATGTCGAAGAAATTCTGTCTGGGCGAACTTGATCGATCTCACGCGTAATTATTGTACGAAAATAGTTCGAAGGTTCGAGGCCGTGATGCAGACATTTTCATTTCCATTTTCTTTTGTAATCAATGTTAAAACGTTTGTCTAATTGGATAAGATATTAACTCAGATATTCAATATGGAATTATTTGCTATAATATTATTAAGTAAATATACAAAAAAAAATTATCTTTATTAAAATTAAAGTTGTTAAATGTATAAAAATATATAAATTATGTAATTTTAATTTCTTCGAATATAATTTATTTTTTATTAAACTTCTAGAAAAATACAAAAATACCAATATCAAAAGTTGAATATCTTTTTGAGTGTTCTATAGCTAAATGCCTTTTGCTTGTAAAAAAAAAGTTGGATAACCAGTATAGAAATCCAGGATACTCACAACAAATAATTCTCTCAGACCAAGACAAAATGTAGTGTTTTTAAGGTTTTGTTTTATAAAAATTCCATCCTAATTGAATTATTAACTAGTAATTAAAGTAAAAGTATTTCGTCCTTCTCTTGCACCACCAACAAATAAAAAAAGTAAATTATATTTTTATTGATATTTTCAATTTAAACCGAATATAAAACTTAACTATCTTCTTAAAAATAATTGGTTAGTAAAATGCCAAAATGACAAGGAATTATATAAAGAGAGAAAATATATTAAATCAAATGAAAATAATTAATGACTATCTTGAGATAAAGTTGAAGGGCAAATTGTACTCGTTTACAAATTGAACATGATTAGAGGGCGGGTGGTATGATAGATTCAGGCATGCAGAGTACGCACGACGAGCATTAACATAGAATGGAGAAAATCCACAACAGGAAATAGACAAGGTTAGGAGAAGCCCCAAGAATTGAGGCAGTGATGAGTTGGGCGAATTGACTATTGGATTTTGTATTATAAGAGCGAATCTATTGAAATTCACAAGTTAAGCTACTAGTCAATACTATATATTCGGAGGTAAAAATGCCAAATAATTTCTCATTCCGTTTATCGAATTTATATTATGGAAGTTTATTGACCTTTTGGTATTTGAACAATTATAAATTATGATATTCATGAACAGATTACAAGGTCATTTAGTTAAAAGAAACGAACCTCTAGTCATCATATTGACGTAAGACGTCCATTGTGCTAGACTTTATCGAGAGAAAAAAGATGCACAAAAAAAAAAGTGAAATGCCAGCAGAAAAGAGTTACCAACAAAACAAAAATAAAATTCCTAACAATAAGAGATGCCAACACTAACAATAAGAAATCAAATGAACATACAACACCAAAGAAAAAAAAAAAAATCCTATGCAAAAAAATCGTTTTTATAGCATTTTTAGTTTTAGTTTTTTTTTTTTACAAATTATAGTAGCTACAATAGAAATGTATTCATTAGAAATCGGTTTGAGTTACGAAAATTGGAGATCAGGTTACGAAAAACACTTTTGCATCTTGAATAAACACTCATAAAAATAAGCTCCCGATTGAAATAGAAAAATTAAAAATAATAAATTAAATTTATTAATTACACCATAAAATATAAAAAATTTGGATGGTATAGATATGTTTGATTAATACAAAATACCGACACCAAATAGACTAGAAGTTGTAGTATCCAAATTGACTGCAGCAACATCAAAATGGCGATAATTTATTAAAAATGACTTTTTTTTATTTCTTTTATTTGAGAGGTTTTCATTTCTATGTTACACATAGACATGAGAACACAGTCCCTCCTATGGAACATATAGCGGCACTAGAGACTCTGCGAACTCTCTCCATCTGCTTCCGTCCTGAGCTAGCCCTTTTACTTCCGATCATTATTTGCCAGTTTGTTGGTGTTCGCGCTCGACTGATCTTCTCCAAGTGGTCCTTGGACGTCCTCTGCTGCGACTGCCCTGTGGGTTCCAATGAAGTGCCATCCTTGCTATGTCCGTAGGTGGCTTTCGCAAGGTGTGGCCAATCCAACTCCATTTCCTGCGTTTGATGTTATCTAGCAGGGGTATTTGCTTCGTGAGAAGAAGCAGCTCATCGTTCGTTATCCAGTTCGGCCAGAAGATCTTGCTTATACGCCTCAAGCATCTGTTCACAAATGCCTGAGGCTTACGAGTCGTGCTGTCTGTTACTTTCCATGTTTCGCAGCCGTATAGCAGGACTGGCTTGACGTTTGAGTTGAATATTCGAAGTTTGAGTGCTATGGAGAGGTGATTGGAACGCCACACGTTCCCAAGTGGGGTGTACGCTTGTCGCGCCTTGTTGATGCGCGTTTGGATGTCTATTTCAGTTCCACCATCCTTGCTGAGCATGCTGCCAAGGTAACAGAACTTTTCGACATCTTCAACTTGGGTACCGTGTAGCATCAAAGGTCTTTCGCAGGTGGCGCCGATACGCATCAATTTGGTCTTCTTGATGTTGACTCTCATCCCAACTTTTTCGGCGTTGTAGGCCAGAGCATTCAGTTTCTCCTGAATGCCGTTGAAGGTGTGGGACATGAGGCATATGTCGTCGGCGTAGTCCAGGTCGTGGAGCTTCTCACACAGTGTCCACTGGATACCGTTGCTGGCTGTGTTGTTAGTGCGTTGAAGGACTAGGTCTAGGGCGATTATGAAGAGGATAGGCGAGATTACGCAACCCTGCCTGACTCCTCTCGAGATGTTGAATGTATCGCTGTTTCGTCCTTTGAAACGCACTCTACACGGGGCCTCGCGGTATAGTTCCCGGATGAGATTGATGATGGCCTGCGGGATGCCTAGTTCAGCCAGAGCACTCCAGATGGCGTCGCGAGAAATCATGTCGAAGGCTCTTTCGAAGTCAACGAAGAGAAGATAGAGCGGGCTGTTCCATTCGTTCGACTGTTCAATGATCATTCTTAGGCTGTTGATGTGATCAATATAGGAGCGGTTTGGTCTAAAGCCAGACTGCTCGTTGCGGAGGGCACTTTCCACTGTTAAAGTGATGTGAGTCAGGATGATTGATGCGATTAGTTTCTGGATGGTGTTTAGCAGAGTGATTCCCCTCCAGTTTTTGCAATCGCCAAGGTCACCTTTCTTCGGGATGGTGATAATTACTCCTTCTTTCCAGCTGTCCGGGAAGTGGCATTGTGTCCAGGCTTTTTCGATTATAGGATGCAACAGCGAGGCCAGGAGTGGTGGATCAAATTTCAGAACTTCTGGGGCCAGGTTGTCAGGTCCGGGTGCTTTGCTGTACTTAAGCTTGTTGATTGCTGTTGTGATCTCCGTAATCGTGGGCGGTGTTGTTGGGATGGATCTTCGTGGGTTTCTGCGCATCACTGCAGGAGGAGGATGGAATTCTGGAGCTATTGGAAGGGATTCTGAGAAGAATTTCTTCCAGCGGTCGAGTTGTTCTTCCTCCGTGGAGAGAGTTTGACCGTCTTTGTCCTTAAGTGGTGGCAGTGAGGGTGTTCTTTTTCCGGATAGTCTGCGAATTGATGCATAGAACTGCGGATATCGCTCCGGTGTGCAGCGGCTTCTGCTTCGCTCGCTATTTCGTTGAAGTAGTTCCTCTTGTCATCCCTTGCCATGCGTTGGACCATCTTTTGAGCAAGGTTGTACCTGGTCTGTAGATGGTGCCTTTCCTCGCGAGTTTGAGCAGTTTGGAGTAGACCTTTCAGCTTTCTTCGTTTTCCTATTTGAGTCCAGGTTGACTCGCGGATCCACTCTTTCCTCTTGTACTTCCGAAAGCCCGTTGCTTCCTCTGTAGCGGACTTTAGTTTGCGCAGTAGAGAAGGCCATGTCAGCCTTTCGGCATTGTGGCTAACTTCTTCCAGCTTGTTCGCAAATATCTCGGCTGTCTCTGGATTCTGCAGGCGTTGGATGTCGTGCCTGCGTTCTGCACGACCTTGTTGTTTTTTAGTTGCCGCAGGCTTTAGTCTGACCACCCCAAGTAACAGCTGATGGTCGCTGTATATGTCAGCTCCTCGGATTGTCTTGACGTCCAGGAGCGATGTGTTTCCACATCATAACCATAAACCCATTATTCGTCACCAGTAATGACCCTCTGGAGCAAATTTGAGTCGTCGCGGACAGAGTCCAACAGCTCCTTAGCAATGTTAATGTGATGCTGTTTTTGGTCAAAATTAAGCAAAAATAGAAGTCGAGCCAAAACACGTGCAAGCAAAGCAGCTATCAAAAATTAACTAAACATTCAAAATGGCCGAACTTGTCGGCATAAGTGAGCGACATGAGTATTAACATAACGCCACAAAAAAATCGAAAATCGAATATACGTAACCCGCGGAAATCATCAATGGGTCCCCTGATGTTGGACTTGGGACGACAATTTAGTGAAGGCTGGCTTATAGTTAGTCGACTTAAGACGAATAGAATCATTTGAAATTTCACGTGTGACAATATTTTTTGTTGAACTCAAATTTTCTTGACCCGAAATTTTGCATGAGACCAGGACATCTGGGTTTATCAGTGCTAAAATGTTATTCTTATTATTTATTTTCAAAGTGTCCGTTTCATGTTGATATTTTATAATTTATTCTTATATATTGCGTTGGCAATTAAGTGATTTCGGATTTTGTCAATAGATGGTCTTAGCTCATTCTTTTGTTATGTCAACGTGTTGAAAGCACCTAACCTATATTGTTTTCTTATTGTTTGGACTTCCGCCTTCAATGTAGTGAAAAACTGCATTGTTTGGCAATTTAGTTTTGTTTTCATCCAAATTTAAAAATGCAAGGACAAGACGTGCATTTTAGACATATTTTATTGTATTATTTCCGAAAAGGCAAGAACGCTTCGCAGATACACAAGAAGTTATGTGCCGTATATGGGAATGAAGCCTTGAAAGAAAGGCAGTGTCAAAATTGGTTTGCTAAATTTCGTTTTGGTTATTTTTCACTAAATCAAGGCCATTACCAATTCAAATCGTCATAGCACAACACGTGAGATTGCAGAGAAGCTCAATGTATCGCATACACGCATTGAAAAAAAATTAAAACAGCTTGGCTATGTTAAGAAACTCGACTTATGGATTCCTCATCAGCTTAAGGAAATTCATTTGACGCAACTCATTAGCATCTGCTATTCGCTTCTGAAACGCAACGAAACGGATCCATTTCTGAAACGACTGATAACGGATCCATTTCTGAAACGACATCTGCGATTTCGGCGACGAAAAGTGGATAGTTTACAACAACGTTAATCGGAAACGATCATGGGTGATGCGAGATGAACCACCTCAGACGACATCAAAAGCTGAGATGCACCAAAAGAAGATTCTGATGGCATTTTGGTGGGATTATAAAGGAATTCTGCACTTTGAACTTTTACCAAGAAACCAAACGATTAATTCCACCGTGTACATTCAACAACTCGTCAAACTGAGCAATGCAGTTCAAGAAAAGCGGCCAGAATTGGCAAACCGTAAGGGTGTTGTTTTCCAGCATGATAATGCAAAGCCGCACACATCTTTGGTCACTCGCCAAAAATTATTGGAATTAGCGTTTACCTGACCTAGCGTTTTCAGATTACCATTTATTTCGTTCCATGCAGCACTCCTTAAATGGTAAAATTTTTAATGACGCTGATGATATAAAATCACATTTAATTCAGTTTTTTTGCTAGCAAAAGTAATAAGTTTTACGAGGACGGAATTATGACACTGCTCGAAAGATTGCAAACGGTCATCAACAAAAACGGACAATGCCTAATTGAATAAATTTATATGTAAGTAAAATTTAGAATCCGCCATCACTTAGTTGCCAACCCAATATTCGATTTTATTTTCGGAACTCGAGTAGCTCACTCGGTCGAAATTATCAAAAAGGTCACTCGGTAACACATGGGTCATAGGTTGCCGACGCAAGATCTATAGCATTTTAGCCATTTAATTATAAACGTTTTCTGAGAACTTCATCAATTTACCAATTATAAACAGTAAAACTACTGAATTTCATTTTTTTCAAGGTTCTTATTCGAGTAAGTAACAAGCCCAAACTAAATTCAGTTTCTAGCATCTTTCAAAATTAGCCGTTGCAAAAGCTTTCTTATTAGGAATTCCTTGTGAGCAGTGTAATTCATTTCCAGTGATCACTGTAAATAAAAATTCGAGAAGCATCCAAAAATATGAAAAACTAGCAGTTACGAGGGTCATTCAACAAGTACTTAGTCTCACCGCCCGATGGAACTGCTGTCACAAAAGAAATTTACCATCGTGCAGTACATTCTTTTAGTAGCCTATTGTCAAAGTTTCAGTCGATTCCCTTCATTAGTTTTGTTTTGAGAGCCTTTGAAAGCGAGCGTGTCGGTCGGTTGCACAAAAATGGAAAAAGAACAATAGCGTTCGGTGATTAGATTCTTGTTTTTGGAAGGGAAAACGCGCAGCGAAATCAAAGATCGCTTGGATGCTGTGTATGGTGACTCTTCTCCTTCGATGGCGACCGTCAAGAATTGGTTCACCGAGTTTGTTCGTGGCCGCACGTCGGTTTTTGATGAACAGTGGACTTCACCCGGCGAACGTGCTCCGAAGAAGGCGAAGACTGTTCGATCGGCCGGAAAGGTGATGGCCGCCGTTTTCTGGGATTCACAAGGTGTGATCCACATCGATTACCTCGAGAAGGGTAAAACAATCACGGGGCGCTACTATGCTGACTTATTGGGCCGATTTTACGTCGAATTGAAGAAAAATCGGCCCCGCTTTGCGAAGAAAAAAGTGCTGTTCCACCACGACAACGCGCCGGCTCACACCTCCGCCGTAGCCATGGCCAAATTGGTGGAATTGCGCTACGAATTGCTGCCCCATCCACCGTACTCTCCAGATTTGGCCCCCTGTGACTACTTTTTGTTTCCAAACCTGAAAAAATCACTCGCCGGGAATAGATTTGGGTTGAATGAGGAGGTCATCGTCGCCACGAAGGCCTATTTTGCTTCCCTCGAGAAAATGTATTTTTTGGACGGGTTAAAAAAGTTAAAGCATCGCTGGGCCAAGTGTATCGAGCTTGATGGAGATTATGTGGAAACATAAATTGCCACCTTTCCAAAATTTTCGTTTTTCTTTTGTAGGCTAAGTACTTGTTGAATGACCCTCGTATAATGAGTTAACATTAAAGCCTCTAATTAAAATCTCAGTTTTATTACTGTTCTTACCAAAGTATGCCTACCCCCCCCCCCACCCCTGATACTATCATAATCACTCATTAAGATAAGACAAATGATTTTAAATCAAAATCTAATCAAAATTAAGTGCATACAAATGAATAAAAAAAATTCCCAGACAAACATTTTATCAAATTATTTTATTAAAAAATAGCCTTGCATCGAACTACCATAAACAAACACATTTTAAAGGTAAACAAAACTTTCTTTGTAGAATTTCTTTATCCTTAAACAGAATGACTACGAAAAACTTTTAAAAAATATTATTGCCAAAAAAGTACTCGCCACACAAAAAAAAAAAATGAAAAAATCAATACTGAACAAATATAAACAAGGTAGTTGGAAAAAAAATGATGACGACTAAACAAACCCCAACAATACCTCCCCCCATGTCACCACATATGCAATGCTATGGATTGAAACCACTCCAAATTTTTCAAATTTTTTGTGCTAATTTCCCACAGACTGACCGATCTGGTTCTTCACTGAATTGTATTTTTCTGTGGAATATGTGTCATTCACCTGATTGCAATGTTAAAACTGCGTAATTACGAGAATTATCGAGGATTATAAATAAAATCGAATTTGATTAAAGCATTTTTATTTTTAACTGGAAAGTGTATACGTTAAATTTGCCGTAACCTTTTTATTGGTCAATAATGGAAAATATTATTAATCTCACGTGATAAAATTAATAGAATTTTTTTCTTTACAAATAGTGTGTGGGAGGTAATTGCAAATGGCAAACTTCACACCAAACTACTATTAAATTACTCCATTCAACCTTGAAAACTATTACTAGTTGTATAAGCTTAAATCTGCTGTTTTTTGGTCAAAAAAACCATGTTTTTTTCATAGAAAGCAAAAACAAATTTATTCAAAGTGCTTGCCTTCGCTAGCTACACATTTTCCCCATCTCTCGGGAAATTTGTGAACACCATGCCAAAAAAATCCCACTCTTTCGAGGCAAACCCCTCATCGAGCCATTTTCGGACGACTTCGTAAGAATCGAAGTGTTGCTCAGCGAGCGCGTGGCCCATCGTCGAAAACAGGAGGTGCATAAGCGGGTTGGGGTAGCACCTCCCAGTTGAGTGTCTCCAAGTAGTTTCGGAACATTTTTGAGGTGTGCGATGGTGCGTTGTCGGGAAGAGCACGGTGCAATTTGATCAGTTGTTGGTGGTAGCGGTGGGCATTGACAGTTTCACCAGGTTTTAACATCTCATAGTAGACGATACCCAACTGATCCCACCAAATGCATAGCATCGATGCAGGAACGACTTTCTTTTTTGTCTGGCGAGCAAGATATCGCATGTGTTTTGGCGTCGCTGCATCTGCCCCATTTTGCAATTTGATCAGTTGTTGGTGGTAGCGGTGGGCATTGACAGTTTCACCAGGTTTTAACATCTCATAGGAGACGATACCCTACTGATCCCACCAAACGCATAGCATCGATGCAGGAACGACTTTCTTTTTTGTCTGGCGAGCAAGATATCGCATGTGTTTTGGCGTCGCTGCATTCAATTCATGCGGCACCCATTTTGCGATCTTTTCAATATTTCCCATGGCACGCAGACGCATGGAAATGGCTGGTTGAGTAACACCCAATTGCTCCGCGAGCATTTTTTGCGATTGGGTATCGTCTTCGTCCAAAACAGCCTGTAATTGATGGTCCTCAACCTTCCTAGGCCGATTTTGACGGTTCTTGTCCCACAAGTCAAAATTGCCGTCTTTGAAAAGACGAAACCAATCTCGGCACGTTGTTTCTAATAAAGCATTGTTACCATTGGCCTCCATAAGCATTCGATGCGATTCGGCAACCGATTTTTTCAAATTAAAGCAGAAAAGCAGAGCTTCCCGCATATGCTCTTTTTCTGGCACAAAACTAGACATGATTACCAAAGGAAAAATGTATGTTGTTGTACGAAATTGCTGACAATAGGCACTGATTAATGTTGACAGATGTCAAACTCATAAAAAAAAGTATGGCGTGCCCATGGTAGCTTAATACGCTCACTCACGCCATCTATGACCAACAGCGGACTTAAGCTTATACACCTAACATTAAATAATTAATTCCACAATTTTGAGTGCATTCAAATTGATTTTAATAATGAAGCGCGTTGTCTCTGCTTTGTGTTAATAGAAATTTCGCGATATTTTAAAAAGATTGTGCGAAAAAAAGAGAAAATATTAAGAATATTGAATGTCCTTCGCGCCTGTAATTTTTTTTTGGAAATATCATGGTGGGAAAAGTGCGCGAAAACAGCTAATTTTATGGACAAGTTAATTTCTGATTATCCCTAAATTGTATGGTTTTTGTTGTGTTACGATATAATTTTTTTTTGGACAAGCACCTAAAAGTACATTATTTTTATTTAGAAAATTTAATTTTAGATACCATTTTTTTTTAAAAGAAATAAAAACAAACATTGAAGTCAACTGCAAAAAAGGTATTTTTTAATCAGGTATCAATCTGATTTCTAAAAAAAGGTAATTACTATAACGTGTGGTAGGTAGGTGGTGGTGGTAATTTTATTAGAAATGAAGGCTATATTATATTCTCATAACAGAAAAACAACAAAAAAAAAAAAAAAAAACAAATCAAAAACTAAAACGCATTACATCAATACGAAAAAGGTATGCTAGGACACGTTTTCATTATGAAAGAATTGTTGTTTATCCCCTAATCAAGAAAGCTTGTCAAGAGAAGAGAGAGGGGGCTGAATTTTCTATGTCAGTATTAGAGCTGCTTTAGAGAAATTGCGCGCCAAAAAATAAAACTTCCGAGACAATTCATAATTGAGAAGGAAATTTAGCTATAATGCACCCCAAAGTAAAATGTCTCTGCGCTCCCGCTGACATCGTCTCTCGGTTAACGGACAAGGTACACCACCACCATCATCAATAAAATCGGAAGCAACACAACCCTCCAAGTGCGCTAAGCGATAGAGAGAGAGAGAGAGAGAGGAAAAAAGAGAAAATACCAACCGAGTTTTGGGGGGGAAATGAGAATAGCTGGCGAAATTATATTCAAGAAGACGTAGAAAAGTTCGTCGACCTTATTAGAAGTGGTTTTTTTTCTCTATTTTTCCATTGAATATGGTGGTTTTTGCTCTTTTTTTTCGTAAATTGCTTATCAAAATAAATAAATTCGTTTGCAACTTTTCCTAGCGTATTCATAAAAGTCTACTATTTTTATTCTATTCATGAATTTTAACGTGGTTTGATTTTACGGCTATTTATGGACATAGTCGGTATGTATGTACATATTGGCCTGTGGTGATGATGTCAATAACAGTGAAATTATTAATCTTTTCTATTTATTTTATTAATGATTATTATCAGTGATCGTTTTTGCTGCAATCTATTATATTTTTTTAAGTATTAATTCAAGTCTTACCAAAAAAAAAAAAAAAAATGTTCTCTTAATATCTGAATAATCTTGATAACCTTCGTGCGATAGTTGCGCACATGCAATTTAAATTATACGAATTTCAATTTTGTTAAAAATAAAAATGAAAGGGGTACATAATTTCTCCTACCACCTATCCCCCCCCCCCCCCTCCAATAGAAAATAACGTCAATAAAATTTAAAAAAAAATGAATTTTAAAAATAAAACAAGAAATTTAATTCAAAAAGTTATAAAAAAGAAATTCTCGTTTTACTCACCAATTTTGCATTTTTCATTTTTGTCCGCCTTCTACCCTTTAAAATCTCTTCTTTTCTTTTACACTTATAACAATATGTCTCTCCCTTTCAAATTACCACTACAATTAGCCAATAATACAACACGTTGTGATTACAAAAATAAAACAAAAAATTACCTCACTCTTTGCCATAAAACATTAAAAAAAAAAACAAAAATCACTTGAATTTAACGTTAGATCATGGACTATATTTTCTGCCCAAGAAAATATATTAATTGAAATACATACAAAAATAAAAAAATCCCACCGAAAAAAAATAATTATTGCGTTTTTTTTTTAATTTAATAAATTAAATGATAATTAACGAAATATTATTAAAAATGTTTGATTTTTTGTTTGTTTATTTTTTTGTTTTGTTTTTTAATTGAATAAACACAACAAGGGGTTTTTTTTTTAATGAAAATTAATCATGATTTTTATTACAGTGAAAAATAGAAAAACAAAATAACAAATTGCGTCGCAAATGCCGGTCATTCGCACGTTTTTACAAAAAAATGCCATGATGGACGGATGACGACGATGAGATGTATATACATACGCGAACCTATATATATATATATATATCTGCATGGATAAAAGCACTTGGTTTAGTCCATACTTACGTTAATAATATAAGGATACGAATACATTCAAATCTTCAGTCTCTTAAAAACTTATTTTGGTTTTTTTTATTATTTTGTTGCGTTTTTAATCGCGACGCAGACAAATTTCTCTTTACACAAAACTTGTTAGTTTCTCAATCTATACTCTCGGCTGCCAAATATTAATTAAGAGAGAATCGGACATATTTAATGCAAATATGCTCTTTTTCACGTACTCACAATAGCCATCGAATTATACTCAAACTTTATGCAGTGGGGACATATCGATGTCTCATTTTATCTTTAATAATAGCCATATAGTATAGACGGGCTCATTTAATTTTCTTTCCTAGCGTACATTTAAACTTTTCAAAACGGTGAGAAACCGGACATATGGTTGAGCACTAATAGTGTTGGCCACTTTGCAATGATATGAACTGTAGTATTTATTTCCCATTTCATACAGTATACCAACTTATTGAGAAAGAGAACAGGGAACAAACTGGTTGTTGATATTTGGTGAGTAAACAATGGTCAGTTTTTTTTTAGAAAAGAGTGTAATGAATTTGAAGAGCAACAGGGCAACACACAACAGTTGCCGAAAAAATATAAAAATTACTCTTTTTTAATTTCTAAGAAGGTATCTCTTACTATTTTTATAAAATCTTAGAAGCGTTTATGTATCAGAACCACGTGCATTTTAGATTAATTTTCTCTCTCTTTAAATTCATATTAAATTATTGCTGCCGACTGGGATTGGATTTTACAATATTAATTTTTATTGATTTTTTTTTTTTACTTTTTTATCATGGTTTTCAAAATCTTAAAAATTAATTTAATAACCGTCAAAGCTTCAATTTTGTAATGTTTTTTTTTCAAAGTAAATCTTTTGTTTATTTAAAAAAAAAAAAAAATTTCAATTAATTTTAAAAATGCTTTATCAAAATTAGGATTAAAATATTTTAATTTGAAAAAAAAAAATACACTGAATAATTAATATCAGAAATTTCTATAAAATTGATTTATTTTAACAAATTTATTGATTGAAATTTTGCATTGGCAAATTGTACAAAAATTAATTTCTTCTTTTCAGTAATTTTTTGTGCAAACAATGTTTTATAAGAAAACATGGTCTTTAACATTTGAAAAATATTTAAACTTTTTCTAAAAATATGCAAGAAAAAATAGGCAAAAATCTTTGTATATACTCGTAAATAATTGTTCGTTATTAAAAATTTTGGGCAGATTTTCAACAAAAAAAAATTATCGATAAGAATAAAGATCGAAAAAATTACTCGAAAATATCAAAGATGAATAAACTCTCAGCCCGTATTCTTAGAATTAAAAATGAATTCAAATCAAAAGTAAATAAAAAAAACAATCAGCAAAAAAATTACCTACAATAATTTATGAATTCTTGATGGAAGTGCTCAGGTTATGATCCGTCACCAACCAACACTAGCTCCATCTGCACCTGAATTATTCAATACCACAACTATAATAACTATCATCGACTATGAATATTCATCTCCACCACACATAAATTAATTTTAAAAAAAAATGAAAAAATAAAAGCATTTCTAAAAGTAATCAGCCAATCCATCAAAAAATATTATTTTTCTTTTATTTTTGCCCACCCTGACGGACTTGTTTCTTTATGAAACAAGAAAAAAGAATTAAGTCATACAAAACATAATAAACGCTTATAAAATAACAATTATGACATTAAAATAAAAAACCTAAAATAGATACAAAAGAAGAAAAAAAATCTCCCAAAAGTGATTTATGACATTTTAATTGAGAAAAAACTTTCTGAAATAAAAATAAAAATAACACAAAAATAATTATTATCATAATAGAAAAAAAAAATAAAACAATAAATTGTGAGCGCATAAAAAACAATTGTGGATACTCCACTCCACGTGACATGTTAAAAAAGTTATGACAGTTCAAAGTCAAGGAATGTCGCCATTTTGTGGTATTTTAGGAAATGTCACAGGGAATGAATAAAAAGGCAACTGCGAGAGGGAGTGACTGTAGAAAAGTAGAAATATTTGAAGTATGACAGCCAGACGAGACGGTAAAAGGCTTTTTGAAAAGAAATTTTTCTTAAATTTTTGTTCCTTTTTTTTAGGGTGGACATTTTTTTTTTTATAGAATAAATTTGAATAAAAGTATTAATTCAAGTATGTAAAAAAATCTTCAAATATTTATTCATTTGTCGTTAATGAAAGTTTTGAATTTTTATGATCATAATAATGCTTTATTTTTTTACTCCCGAACATTTTTTCCATTTAATTATTAAAATTATTATTTTTAAGGATTTTCGATTATTAAAAAATGAAGTCATTATTAAATTTAGGGAAATATATTCTTTATAAACATTTTTTTGAGATAATAATTGTAATTGTGACAAAATTTCTATTAAACAAATTTTTTAAAATTATTTTATTAAAAACTAATTTATTGTTACAAGATGATTTATGGTACATATCAAATTAATTTACAATATCGTTACATATTTGTTTAGTATTATCACATACTGTTTTTGAGTAGAGTAATAAAAGGTTATTGAATTTAATTTTTGATGATCAGAAACACGACTCTTTACGTAGCCAATACATAAAAGAGGTCAACGACGTCAAATCGCTCGATATTGGAGGCCAAATGACATCACCAAGTTTGTCATCACGTTGTTGAAACCACACATGGTCCAGATTAAAATCTTTAAGTTCAGGCCAAAAAAAGGCGGTAATCATACAACTATAGGGCTTCGAATTAATAGTAACGGTCTTCCCTTGTTTATTTTGAAGAAATAATAATTCCTTCAGACCAAAGTAAGGATCAGGCAGTCACTTTTTGCGGATACAATGGCTTCCTCACAGTCACTTGTGCGTTTTCAAAGAATGAGCCACATCGCTCTTCCCTTAAATAGCAAAAAATGGCTACGGCAAAATCTCCACTTTTGTAGAGTTTTTTAAATTTTATCGCATTGTTTAGTAAAATGGCAAACTGTAATCTTCACATAATGTTAGCCTGTAAATGACGGGGCTATAATTTTCAAACCATGAAATGAGTAATCGGATACCAAAAAAAAGGCGGTAATCATACAGCCATAGGGCTCCAAATTGATAGTAACGGTCTTCCCTTGTTCATTTTCAGATAAATGCGGTCCAATAATACCTTCAGACCAAAGTAAAAACCAGGCAGTCACTTTTTGCAGATACAATGGCTTTTCCACAGTCACTTGTGCGTTTTCAGATAATAAGCCGCATCACTCTCACCTTAAAGAGCAAAAAATAGCTACGGCAAAATCGCCACTTTTGTAGAGTTTTTTTTAAAAAAATGATATCGCATTGTTTAGTAAAATGGCAAACTGTAAACTACACAAATGTTAGCCTGTAAATGGCGGGGCTATAATTTTCAAACCATGAAATGAGCAATCGGATACCAAAAAAAGACGGTAATCATACAGCCATAGGGCTCCAAATTGATAGTAACGGTCTTCCCTTGTTCATTTTCAGAGAAATGCGGTCCAATAATACCTTCAGACCAAAGTGAAACCAGGCAGCCACTTTTTGCGGATACAATGGCTTTTCCACAGTCACTTGTGCGTTTTCAGACAATAAGCCGCATTGCTCTCACCTTAAAGACCAAAAAATAGCTACGGAAAATCTCCACTTTTGTAGAGTTTTTGCCAATAATGCCTTCAGACCAAAATGAAAACCAGGAAGCCACTTTTTACGGATAAAATGGCTTTTCCACAGTCACTTGTACGTTTTCAGACAATAAGCCGCATCGCTCTCACCTTAAAGAGCAAAAAATAGCTACGCGAAAATCTCCACTTTTGTAGAGTTTTTGCCAATAATACCTTCAGACCAAAGTGAAACCAGGCAGCCACTTTTTGCGGATACAATGGCTTTTCCAGTCACTTGTGCGTTTTCAGACAATAAGCCGCATCGCTCTCACCTTAAAGACCAAAAAATAGCTACGGAAAATCTCCACTTTTGTAGAGTTTTTGCCAATAATGCCTTCAGACCAAAATGAAAACCAGGCAGTCACTTTTTGCGGATACAATGGCTTCCCCACAGTCACTTGTGCGTTTTCAGAGAATAAGCCGCATCGCTCTCACCTTAAAGAGCAAAAAATAGCTACGGCAAAATCTCCACTTTTGTAGAGTTTTTGCCAATAATGCCTTCAGACCAAAATGAAAACCAGGCAGCCACTTTTTTGCGGATACAATGGCTTTTCCACAGTCACTTGTGCGTTTTCAGACAATAAGCCGCATCGCTCTCACCTTAAAGAGCAAAAAATAGCTACGGCAAAATCTCCACTTTTGTAGAGTTTTTGCCAATAATGCCTTCAGACCAAAGTGAAAACCAGGCAGCCACTTTTTGCAGATACAATGGCTTTTCCACAGTCACTTGTGCGTTTTCAGAGAATGAGCCGCATCGCTCTCACCTTAAAGAGCAAAAAATAGCTACGGAAAAATCTCCACTTTTGTAGAGTTTTTTAAATTTTATCGCATTGTATACTAAAATGGCAAACTGTAAACTACGCTAATCTTACCTTGTTAATAGCAGGTCTATAATATAATTTTCAACCCATGAAATGAGTAACCGGATACTAAAAGAAACCGTTTTTTTTTCATTTTGAATTTCGTTATGAACTAAGGCCTTTTCTATAAAAATATTTCTAATAAAAGTTCAGTCCTAAATGGTATAAAACAAAAAATTTAATTTTCAAATTATTTTTGAACGTTATTTTTTTTTTTGAATTTTTAAAAATACTAAAAAGATATTATGTTATTCCTTTCAACACAAAAAAAGACCTCTGAACACTCATCAAACGGGCTTGGAGATTTCGAATAGAAACGAAAAACTTACCAAATCATTGGCAAACGTTATGAAATTGAGGATGAATTAGAACATGTCGTGTGTGTTTACATTTGCGGATACCAACGACATTTAGCGGAATATATGCTCTTTCGAAAAGTAAATAAATCACTTTTTTTTTGGCTAAGAGAAATTGATGAATAACATGGCCAAGTCGATTGTCACCAATTTTTGTTTCTATTAGTACTGCCTTATCGAATTTCGTTGTGATAATATTTATTTTGCAAAAAGAAGACATAGTCGCAACCCCACCCCATATTAGATACGATAGAATTAATTTCATAATTTCTTGAAAGAGCGCCACTTTCCTCATCCTCTGTCAGACTATCACCTCCGTGTCCGTAAATCTAACAAAGTCCAAAATTTAAGAACATGTTTGAACAAGTTACGAGCTCGTATGTGAGTACAAGAAATTTTTTTCGTTTATTTATTCTTTTTCTCATAAAAAAAAGATTTCAATTTTTTGATTGTAGAACATTTTAAAAGACGTTTTTTTTTTTTTTTTTTGTACAATTTTTAGTACTCGCTTTGCTAATGTTTAACTTTTTTTTATTGATAAATTAAATTTCAATCAAAAAATCAACAATAAAATGTGAGTGTGGGAGAATAAGAAAAAAATAAGAAAATATTACAAAAAATAAATTCATTTCGTTTTGTTGCTACTGTGATAGAATGGAAGTAGTAGTGTGGTAGTGGGTAATTGTGGTGAATTTTTTCATTTGTAGTTGTCATTTTCCTACAGTACAAAATCGGAAAAGTTTAACTGGTTTCTGTTCACAATAAAACTATTTGGATTGTCTTGTATTTTATGCGAATATGTTTTTCTTATGCCTCCATGAGTCATTAGAGTCTAGAAATTTAAGAAAAATTTACGCAAAGCTTTTTTATGGCTCATTTTTAATGTTTTTCTTTTTATTTGTTTAGTAAAAATAAGGTATTTATATAGAATAGGAAAGGAAGGCGTTATATTTTTTTCACAATGATTTACTTTCCAAATCGAATATATAAAAAAGAAATTTTTCAAAAAAAAATTTCATAATAACAAAACTATGACAGCTACGAGGGCCGTTCAATAAGTCCTAAGAAAATCCGAGAAATTGCGCTTGTAGTGTCGGTAAAGTAGAATTATCGACAGGCAAGCTGTCAAAATTTCAGCTCGATCCAAAGCGTAGGTCAATTTCTATCGTCGATTAAAGTTAACGACATTTATTTGTGCATAACAATGGAAAAAAGCGAGTTTAGGGCTGTCATCAAACATCTCCATTTGAAAGGCTTAAGCCCGAAAGAAATCAAAGCCGAGTTGGATGCAGTTCATGGCACATCTGCACCTGTGTTTGCGACGGTTTACAATTGGGTGAATGAATTTAAACGTGGCCGTTCATCCACAAAAGATGAACATCGTTCAGGACGCCCAGTTGAGGTGTCTACTCCTGAAATCATCGACAAAATCCACGATCTGATTTTGAACGATCGGCGAATTAAAGTGCGCGAATTAGTTGAGGCCACCGGCATATCACAAGGTACAGTCGCTTCAATTTTGCATGAAAAATTGTCTGTGAAAAAAATTTCGGCAAGATGGGTGCAGCGTTTGCTCTCAGAGGAGAATAAGCGCAATCGTGTAGTGGACTCTGAGGCTATGTTGGCACTCCTTCATCGCAATCCTGCCGAATTCCTTCGTCGATATGTCACTGCGGACGGAACCTGGGTACACTACTACACTCCAGAAACGAAGAGACAGTCATCACAGTGGATTTTCAAGGGTTAACGGGCTCCGAAGAAGGCAAAAACTGTGCCATCGGCCGGCAAGGTGATGGCCACGGTCTTTTGGGATTCGCAGGGCATCATTTTTATCGACTACTTGGGAAAAGGAAAAACAATAACAGGAGCGTATAACGCGCCGTTATTACAACGGTTGAGCGAGGAAATCAAAGAGAAACGCCCCCATCTGAGGAAGAAAAAAATCCTCTTGCATCAGGACAATGCGCGTGTGCACACCTGCGCTGTTTCCATGGCCAAAATTGTGGAATTGAGAATGGAATTGTTGCAGCATCCCGCTTCTTCACCAGATTTGGCCCCGAGTGACTATTTTCTTTTCCCCAATCTGAAGGAATGGCTTGGCGGACGACGGTTCACTTCCAACGAGGACGTCATTACTCAAACGGATGAGTATTTTGCAGAACTTCCGAAATCCTATTTTTTGGACGGGATAAAAATTTTGGAAAAACGGTTGGAAAAGTGTGTAGAGCTAAAAGGAGATTATGTCGAAAAATAATTTTTTTTTTTTTTAAAGTTTTTTTTCATCTTTTTCTAAGGACTTATTGAACGACCCTCGTAAAAATAATAGAAAAGTCATTCTTCTCTATTATAAAGTAAAAAAAGTGAAAGGTATCCATCCTAACTTTAGCAAAATTGTAAAAGAACCAACCACAACTGATTCGACGAAAAATTAAAAAAAAAAAAACATTTCATATAAGATTTAGGTAATTTCCTTAAAACATAACTTTTCCTGTAGAATTTTATGATTTATCTTTTCAAAATCAGATTTTTCTCCAAAAAATGACGTGCTGCCCATTTTGTGCTTCGGAAAGTAATTGACTTAGATTAAAGAAGAACTGGATAGGTCTCTACACAAAAATTCTGTCCAAATTTTGTTGGCAATACCTTCGTAGAACGAACACACATGCAATACAACAGAAACGGCGTAAATCATTGGGAGCCAATTTTAAACGTCAGCGGTTCGTTCAAAACCATTTTCATATGTGATGTCATTTATGGCGTAAACGAATAGATTTTTTAATATTGCGGATTTTGTTGTTTGATGGAATTATTTTTGGAAATTCATAATAAAACACAGTATTCTATTTTAAAATATTATTGTATTTATTTATTTATTAGATATTTCACTATATATTATTTATTAAAACAGCATTATAAAGTGGAAGAGCATATAAAAATATAAATTGTAAGTTATTTGATTATATGAAAACAATTATATGCACAATAAGATGTTAATCGTATATAATATTAAAGAAAATGCTTTAAAACTAAATTAAAAGATGAAAAATTTAATTTTCTTTATTTAAATAATAAGCCTACCGACGAATATACTTTATTTATTTGAACACAATGAAAACAGCAATGAAAAATAGACTGAAAAATTCGGTCCCTTAAACTTTCTTACACCCACTTTATATACACCGGCACTGAACTATTTTCTGGTAAACATTGAACTGTCAACATCGGATTTGTTTACATTTATTGAATGCCGAACTTTTCACTTTTTGACCACTTTTTGGATAAAATAAATCATTTCTAGCAATTTCTAATAAATTACTTAATTTTCTGAAATAAAAACTTCGTATTAAGTTTTATTAACAGTATAACTATTTATAAAAATACCTACTTTTTCGTAAATACTTGTAAATATGTAAAAAAAAAAAAAAACACTTTTAATTGCACTTTCCGATGTGCCAAAATAAAACTTCACAAATGACAAGAATAGCTCTTAAGTTTCCACTTTCATGGAGAATTAAAGTTTTCAAACTCTCCGAAAGTCTACAAAATTGAGGCGATTTATATTTGATTCATATTTACGGAATAAATAATAGTTCTTTTGTAATTCAATAAATTTCTATTACGACAACTAGATGGCAGTGGGTGTCATGTCTACATAAAATAATTGTGACAACAATATCCCTTTGTAATAATTTGGACACAAAAATGCGTACACATATACGGTAGGGGCCTATCCAGGTATTCTTTAATCTAAGGTGCTACCCATTTTGTGCTTCGGAATGTAATGGAGTCCAGTCATTTGACAGCTGTCAAACCCAGCTGGCATTTATTTGACTATATAGTGAATTTCCGTAGCCACGTTTTGCGCATTAAGAGGATATTGTGCTCGTCTTAAATGAGGCTCATTTCTCACTTGGCGGATCCATCAATAAGCAAAATTGCCGCATATATGAGGTATGTTCAAAAAGTATCGCGAATTTTGAAATCGAAGACGAGCCAAAACACGTGCAAGCATAGCGGCTGTCAAAAATTAGCTGAATATTCAAAATGGCCGAACTTGTCGGCATAAGTGAGAGACATGACTACCAACATAACGTTACCCGCGGAAATTCAAAATTCGCGATACTTTTTGAACATACCTTGTATTGCTTTCAGGACATTTTGACCAATCGAAATTTAGTTGTTCGATATTTTCGTTTCAATTCTAATTATTTTCAAAACCTTTCTCAGATTTCTTTTCTTCAAAACAGCACAAATTTATGAGAATAATACTGTCAAAAAATCCGTTTAAATAAATTACAAAATTTTTACAATACAATAACATATTTTCGTATTAAAAAGTAAAATAATAATCCAATCAGGATATGATAGTTTGAGAGTACTAAGAAAACAGTCGTTTCCATTTTCGATAGATTTGGGCTGGCTCCAAACTAATTTTCTGATAACTTTTAAAATGCAACAGGTTGTTTTGTCCGTATTTCTTGGAAAATGAAGAAGGAGACACCATTACCGTCGATTCTGATAATCAACCTTTTCTGGATTTAAGTTGAAGATTTTGATCTAGTTCATATGTAATTAACAACAATACAGTGCCACATACTAAAAAAAGGACATATTTTGCCTTTATTGCGTGTCATATTTACTCAGACAATTTGTGAACTTTAGAAAATTTAAAAATCAACATCCATTACGTAATTGACCGAATAACACCTGGAAATATGCGAAAATATATAGAAAAATTACCTCAAAAAGATCGAGTTTTAAAATAAGTTTTATAGTAGCAATTTAAATAATATTATATTTTTTTGCACAATGGCAAAGTACATGTAATATATTGAATTATAAATTATAAGAATATCTGCATTTTAAATACATTTCATTTAACTTAACTTTCCGGAACACAATATCGAGAAAAAAAACTATACGAGAAAAGTCAATAATAAGTTTCAGATAAGATTGCAAAATTTTCTGAAACAACCAAAAATGGATAAAAAACTCTAAGTGGAAAGTTTTTCTTTCAGTCCAATAAAAATTATTTTACAATAATTCGTAGATGAGTAGAATTGCTAATGTCCTAAATGAATTAAAACCTCAAAGGACCAAATTTACTGCTAAATGAAATTGATAAAAAAAAATAACGAGGGAAACAATGATACATATTTGCCGAAAATGCTCATTTAACATAAAGCTTTTGTTGTAGGTAAATATTTTCCAGTAATTCCTAGGGTCTAAGATAATCGCTCTAAATAACTACAGATTTAAGAAAACACTCATTTCGATGTAAGCATCAAATTACACATCAATGACTGGTGGTAGGTTCATCGATTCAATGATTTCACAAAGCCAGTAAACAACAAAAAACTCGAATAATTGCGTTGACGAGTTTGAATTATTTTATTGAAATCGGTAGAGTAGACACATATCCAAAAGACATTCGGTAAACCAACTAGGATAAGATGGAGGAATGAAGCGTATCCGTAGTACGTATGGTATATTCGACAAGTTCCATATTGGGGAGAGCCAATAATACGGTACGTCGTAATATTACTCTCCCATGAAAAATAAGACCTCGTAATGACAATAACAATTATTTCTAGACAATCCTGTCTCAGAGATAAGAGGCAGACGCCATTCTGTAGCACCACAACCATGAGGCTATTTGGCGACTTTATGATACTGATCAACTCTGTTAGTTGGAGGGAGCATTTCACAAGTGGTTATATTTTATGAAGCATATAAGATTCTTTTGATAAATTGAACAGAGGTTTTGGAAAAGTAGTTTTTTGAGTCCTATTCAAAAAGGAATTTTGGTCTAAGTGGAAATCATCCAAAATATGGGGAATGGGGCGCCCACAATTGGCATGTAGAACGAGATTGATTACAGAAGAGGAAATCATGGATAAGTGTGGTATGCGCAATCTGAGAAGTTTCCTTGCCCAGAATTTTGAAATGGTGGTTAAGTACGAGGGTCGTTCAATAAGTCCTGAGAAAATCCAAGAAATTGCGCTCGTAGTGTCGGTAAAGATTTTTGTTTGTAAGTAGCATTATCGACAGGAAAGCTGTCAAAATTTCAGCTCGATTCATAGCGTAGGTCAATTTCTATCGTCGGTTAAAGTTAACGACATTTATTTGTGCATACCAATGGAAAAAAGCGAGTTTATGGCTGTCATCAAACATCTCCATTTGAAAGGCTTAAGCCCGAAAGAAATCAAAGCCGAGTTGGATGCAGTTCCACATCTGCACCTGTGTTTGCGACGGTTTACAATTGGGTGAATGAATTTAAACGTGGCCGTTCATCCACAAAAGATGAACATCGTTCAGGACGCCCAGTTGAGGTGTCTACTCCTGAAATCATCGACAAAATCCACGATCTGATTTTGAACGATCGGCGAATTAAAGTGCGCGAATAAGTTGAGGCCACGGGCATATCACAAGGTACAGTCGCTTCAATTTTGCATGAAAAATTGTCTGTGAAAAAAATTTCGGCAAGATGGGTGCCGCGTTTGCTCTCAGAGGAGAATAAGCGCAATCGTGTAGTGGACTCTGAGGCTATGTTGGCACTCTTTCATCGCAATCCTGCCGAATTCCATCGTCGATATGTCACTGTGGACGAAACCTGGATACACTACTACACTCCAGAAACGAAGAGTGGATTTTCAAGGGTGAACGGGCTCCGAAGAAGGCAAAACCTGTGCCATCGGCCGACAAGGTCGCAGGGCATCATTTTTATCGACTACTTGGAAAAAGGAAAAACAATAACAGGAGCGTATTACGCGTCGTTATTGCAACGGTTGAGCGAGGAAATCAAAGAGAAACGCCCCCATCTGAAGAAGAAAAAAATCCTCTTGCATCAGGACAATGCGCGTGTGCACACCTGCGCTGTTTCCATGGCCAAAATTGTGGAATTGAGAATGGAATTGTTGCAGCATCTCGCTTATTCGCCAGATTTGGCCCCGAGTGACTATTTTCTTTTTCCCAATCTGAAGAAATGGCTTGGCGGACGACGGTTCACTTCCAACGATGACGTCATTGCTCAAACGGATGAGTATTTTGCAGAACTTCCGAAATCCTATTTTTTGGACGGGATAAAAATTTTGGAAAAGTGTATTGAGCTAAAAGGAGATTATGTTGAAAAATAAAACAAGTTTTTTTTAAAAACAGTTTTTTCCATCTTTTTCTAAGGACTTATTGAACGACCCTCGTACACTGGCTGTTCGATTGGACAAAGCCAATGTGTGGAGAGAAATCTACCACTGTTGGTCCAGTTCGTTAATCTACGCATGGCTAATGATGTTAAGTGTCATTTTGTCAGAAGATGCGACAAGTTTGGAAGTTCAATGGAACCAGGATGGTAGAGAGCCTTCCTCGCCAGCTAATCAGGCTACTCATTGTTGAGGATACCAGCGTGACCCGCAACCAAACGCAAGTCGACGTTTCTATTAAGTGCAGATTAAGTATTTTATCAAAATGTAGGTTTATTAACGCGTCCTGTGAAGTTTTGAGTATCTAGAATAGCGCAATTGTATTTTCTGCATTTTTTAAAAGGCAGCAACCAATAAAGATTCATTATTTGAGACCGTGGAAAAAATTATGTATGCAAATGGATACTTGTGACCTAAAGTAACTCTACAGTGACCATGTCTATATTATTATTTACATTACCAAGATTACAACTTGAAAAGTCTAAGAAACAAAATCGATTAAAATTCGTAATCCCCGAAATACCTTTCTTCGTCCTCACAACCACTCTTAGCTTCTGTCTGATTCGTGGAATTTACAGAATTTGTAAGTGAATAATATGCAACGAAAGATTAAATTTACTTCAAAATTTATTGCAATTTTAAAAATAGAATCGATAAAAAATATTTATTACCTTTTTAGTATGCGCTGGCGGTTATCAGTAAAAATCCAAAAATGAATAATCACAAACTCATACACACAGACACTACACATATTCCAGTTAAGCATTTCAACTAGTCAGTATAATCAACGAAATCGTATTCTACCAAACGATAATAAGAGTAAATGTTTGATTAATGAAAAATCTCTTTAATATGAGTCGCACGATATGCTCTTAAATTTGTAAGAAAACTTTTTTTCTCTTATAGATGCCATCCAAATATTTCCCCTCTCTCAATTTTTTTCAACAAGAACCTGTGTAAATTTGGGATTAAGTAAACACAAGCTATTGGGGAAATCCGTACATACGTGTAAGTATTATTGGCAATTACAGAGCAATTCATTATGAAGTAGTTTTTAGGACATCAAAAAAAAAAAACCAGTAAAATTTCTACAGTTAAAATGTGAATTTTTTACATAATAAAATTATAAAAATTAAAAATTTCAATAATTTTTTGGGTAATTTTTAGAAATTTTTTTATAAATTTTATAAAATTTCAATGAAAAGTTTTACAATTTTTTTAATCTTAATTTCGTTGTTCTTTTGTGACGGAAGCATTTATTTAATAAAAAGCAAAAGATATAAAAAAATGTAAAATTTTTAAATTTTTTGAAAAATACAACTTTTTTAATATGATTTAGTTAAAAAAGAAAATTTAAAAAAAATATTTTTTTCAAAAAAAAACCGGAAATTTTGAATAAAAACCTGAAAACGTATTCTTTTTTAGAGAAATTTAAGAGAAGATTTTGCAAAAAATTGAAGCGCGAATCTTAAGAAAATTTTTTTGAAAAAATCCGATAAAAAATTTCAAGAATATTTTCAGAAAAATATTGAAGAAAAATGATAATTTTTAGGAAAATATTTTTGTTTTTCTTGGAAAAAATTAATGAAAATTTTGTACAACGAAAGGTTAATTCTCAATAAAATCTTAGAAAAAGATTTTTTCAGAATTAGAGAAAATGTTTTGAAAAAAATACATATGAGAGAAAATTTGAATAAAAACCTGAAAACGTATTTGTTTTAGAGAAATTTAAGAGAAGATTTTGCAAAAAATTGATGCGCAAATGTTAAGAAAATTTTTTGGAAAAAATCCGATAAAAAATTTCAAGAATATTTTCAGAAAATTTTGAATAAAAACCTGAAAACGTATTTTTTTTAGAGAAATTTAAGAGAAGATTTTGCAAAAAATTGATGCGCAAATGTTAAGAAAATTTTTTGGAAAAAATCCGATAAAAAATTTCAAGAATATTTTCAGAAAATTTTGAATAAAAACCTGAAAACGTATTTTTTTTAGAGAAATTTAAGAGAAGATTTTGCAAAAAATTGATGCGCAAATGTTAAGAAAATTTTTTGGAAAAAATCCGATAAAAAATTTCAAGAATATTTTCAGAAAATTTTGAATAAAAACCTGAAAACGTATTTTTTTTAGAGAAATTTAAGAGAAGATTTTGCAAAAAATTGATGCGCAAATGTTAAGAAAATTTTTTGGAAAAAATCCGATAAAAAATTTCAAGAATATTTTCAGAAAAATATTGAAGAAAAATGATAATTTTTAGGAAAATATTTTTGTTTTTCGTGGAAAAAATTAATGAAAATTTTGTACAACAAAAGGTTAATTCTCAATATAATCTTAGAAAAAGGATTTTTTCAGAATTAGAGAAGAAAATGTTTTGAAAAATATAAGAGAAAATCTTAGAATAAATTTTTGGAAAAATTCAGGTAAGTTTGTGAGAATTGGGAATTTAAAAAAAAAAATGAAAAAGAGAATATAATTTATAAAAAATGTTGTTCCTTTAAAAATTTCATCAAAATTTAATTCTATTTAAAATTTGCAAAATATTTCTTATTTCTTGCCCTAAAATATAAAGAAATTGTCCAAAATTTATTACGAAAGAGGATGTTGGGGCTCTTGAAAGCAGGAGAAATTTATAGAAAACTTTTTTATAAACGAATTTTCAAATAAAAATCATTTACAAAGACTTTAAAAAAAATATTAATTTTCTTTAAAAAAAATATATTAAAAATTCTTGTAAGAAAATTATCCAAAAAAAATTTAAGGGAACATGTTTATTTGTTTTATCTATTTTTGTACAATAAATTGTTTACAATTTAATGTGTATTCTTATATTTGAGATTGATTTTTTTTAAATGATCCAAAACTCAAAACAATTAAAAAATTCTACAATAGCATTGGGGCCAATATGCATCTGTACTTCTGGAAGCTGTTAAACAAACTGTTTCTCTTTTTTAACGTTCTTAAAAATATAATGTGTGTAATCAAGAAGAGTATTCATTTGCTTTTTCCCACGCTCTCGCTTTTAACTTAATTCTCTTTAACCATGCATAATTATACGCACTTGAAAACCGTCTGCACTTGTGATTTTATAGAAAACTCAAATCGATTATATATTAGTGTTGGTACTCAGCTGATCACACACTTCTGCAGAAAAATGCGTCTATTGCAATATTGGTTCTCTGATAGTACAGGCCTCGATATAAAATTCTTTTAATTGTGTGTACGTGTGTGCGTTGGTGGGTGTGTTAATTCTCTTTAATTTTTTGCCTATGCAAAGAAAAAACCTGCTTTTCGACGTGAAATATTTGCTTCTTGATAAAATTGTGTTTGTTAACCTCTTACTTAAGAGAGAGTAGTTTATGTATGCTTCTGCTTACTTTAGGCACGTACTTGAAAGTTGACATAAGTATGTACTATAGTGTTCAGTACTATGTACATTAAGAGGGATTGTGTATGAGTATTAGAATTATATTTTGACAGAATTGCCTTAGCAACTGAACCAAACTCAACAGCTGAGCGACAAATTTGTTCACTGTGTTTGTAACGTGTCTGAATTTGCATTCGTTAGTACGTCATATGCATCCATACGCAACTGTGTACGTTCATAAAAGTAAGTTAGCAGGCTTCAGTCTTCACTTTGCATATGCGATTAGTAACTAGTATTATTGCGTTAGTATTTCTCATTCGCTGTTCTCTATCACTTTCTTCCTCACTGGTACACCATATAATCAGCGTTGTATTGTCGCAACTTCAAAACTAAACCAAGAGCCCAAGTGCGATTGCAATGCACACACAAAAGTGTGTGTTGGTGAATTTTCTATTCGAATTCACCACACCATATGATTAATATGATAATGTACGTTCGAATTGTCTATACGAAATTGTGTAGATATACATATACATTCTTTGAAAAGAGTGGGGGTTTAACGAAAAACAGCTGATTCTGTATTTGATTTGAATAGTTCGTCCAGTGAACAGCTTCAGTCCTAAAACGTAGTGTGAATCGTGCGGTTGGATAGAATATTTTGTAAAAGAATACCCGAAGTGACTTCTGCCTTTTTTTTTAAAACCATACAAAAATTATTAACACATAATCTAAACTCTCCCTCTGGATTTTGGAATATTTTATGTTTTAAAATAATTACTACTGGTTGTTATATAGCATTTTATTATGATAAAAATTTCCATATATATTAAAATAATTAATAAAGAAAAGAAAAAAAAAACAATTTTAATAATAAATAATAATAATGATAATAATAATAATTATTTATAATATATCGATAAAAAATTACAATGCATAACAAAAAGCAATATAATAATTTATGGACTAATAATAATAATAATAATAATAATATTTGGAATAAATTTAAAGAAATATTTATCTGATTCTGGAAAAAAATTTAAAAGTTCAAAATAAATGCAGAAAAATGGAAAAATAAATATAAACAACCTAAGTTTGATAAGGAATATAAGAAAATTTTCTTCTACGTGCTCATATTTATATTGAATATATAACAAATGCAATTATTGTGCAAAAATATATACATCATAATATTCTGACAAAAAAAGAAAAGTGACTTTTTCTTAAAAAAATTTTAATTTCTTAAAAAATGATAAGAAAAGGGAATTTTTTCTTACGATTCATAGTTTTCTATAAGAAATATTGGTTTTTTTTTCTATGTGACTTTTAAGAATATTTTTTGTTTTTTTTTTTGTTTTATAGTTTGAAAATTTTTAAGATTATAAAATTTTTACTTTACTTCAATTCAATTTAGTTTTAAATAAAATTGGTTTTTTTTTTTTGATTAAATATGATTTTTAGTGTTTCGATTTTAAGATCGAAATTACTTAATTTCAGTCTATTTACTGTATTATTATAATTATTATTTATTGATTTTTTCGAAAGTCAATTGTTTTAGTAATTTGTGATAATTAAAGGGGAAAAAAAAAATTTAAATGAACAGAAATTTTCTTTTTAATAAAAGACTTATCAGCCAATCAATATTTTAAATGGATTTAAAATTAGAAAAAAAAAATAATAATAATAATAAAAAGTAAAATAAAAAAATAAAAATTTACAGTGCATAGTAGAACATCCGTATATATGTATAGATGTATTTATGTACATTTGTAAAAGCTGAGGAGGGACTTTATAAATAGAAACTGTTCCATTAAAAATTTACCAAAAACAAAAAAAAAACAAAAAAAACCATTTACAATAGGAGAAAATTCGCGGTATTCTAGAGAGTGTATAGAACTGGATTTTTTTTAGATAGAATATTTTCGCGGTCAATTTATTGCGCCAAATATACTTTAAAATTTGCGGAAAAAAAATTCTATGGATGAGGATTGTCGGTGAATATATTTTAGTGTAACTTTTTTAGTGCAGTTTTCGATGCCAAAACCCCCCCTACCCAAAATTTAATGAGCAGTTAGTTATATTCCCCAGAATTTTTTATTTGTAACTCATAGAAAATAAAGGAAATATATTTGAAGTTACTCCCGAAATAATCATCAAAATTATTGATTTTTTAAGAAACCACCCTATTGGCGGTTAGAAAAATGTCCTAATTTGTCTTTTTAAAAAAGTTACAAAAAAAAAATTTTTAACTAAAATTACTGAAAGTGACTTTTTTTTATTACTAAAAGAGATAAAACACAAAATTTTTTTTGTGAATCAAAAACATGAAAATTCTTTCCTGAAAATAATCACAACTTACCGAAAACGTGATAAAATTTTTCTGTGCTGAATTAAAACAGCAAAAAAAAAAAAAAGAAACGGAGAAAATACCTCACATCTTAAGGTTGGATTAACGTATCTATCTATTGATTCAAGTAACCACCCACACTGCTCATTGAAAATGTACAGGATTATCCTTTTTCTCATCTACTTCTCAATGCATCTGCCACTGTCCAGCCACTGTGCGGTGTTTGTGGTTCCATCTATCAAGGACAGATAAACCCAGACTGTTAAAAAGATAAGGAAGAATACGTTACTATTAAGAGTTTTAAGCTCAGTCCAACTCGCACAACTTTAAGGAAAGGAAAACAATTCACCGCCATTCCTCCTCTCATTCTACCAAAGAAAAGGATCATCCAACTCGGTAGTGGAAGCATTGTGAAAAAGGAATTTCGTGGATGCTATTCTATTTTTTTTTTTTTTTGCTTCGTCCTGTTATTTTTACTCTACAGTCTGTCTGGAAGTTTTCTTCCAAAGAGTTTATATCCGCTGGTGTTAATGTGCTCTTGTTTGTCTGTCTGGTGATTCTAAAATGTATCTGCGCGTCTAGTCGATTACTGTTCGTTCTATGGGGCCTGGGGGATTCGGTCTGATCACGTCTACCCTAGCCTTGGTATAGTGGGTGGCTAAATATTGGATTCTTGAATAATCGAATGTAAAACAAAATCTCAACGCCAATAATCGTTATCATGTGTAGTTAGTACATTATCGAGCAGACAAAAGCTCTTTTCCTACCTCAAAAATATTGCCATTCTCGGCTGCAACTACATTTCATCATTTTTACGTTAAAAACATTGAGACAAAAAAAAAAATATTTAAAATTATTAGAAAAATTAATGAAAATTTTTTGTAATTGTAAAATAATGGAATATATTCGGAGTATTTTAATTTTTAATCAAATGGTAGTGAATTTTACGCAATTTTTCATTTTATTATTTTGTTTAAAAATAAGGAAATTCATTTGTGATTTACAATAAAATAAAAGATAAATATTTCAGTGAATCTTTAGGACATTATTATTTATTAAAAAAAAAAACAATTAAAATTCTGAAATGTGAACGTAAAAAAAACTACAATTTCAAATTAAATACTTTCTTATTAGTTATTGTTATAAAAATAATGATAATTTTAAAAGTTTTTACTATCAAAATAAAACAATAATTTTTAAATTAGTGCAATAAAACTTAAAGTTGTATTACTAGACTCAAAAATTATAAGTGAACGAATTTTTGTGAAATATCTGTAAACAAAAAAAAAAATAACTAAAGTTTAATGTTTAAAATTTTATTAAAAAAAAATAGCCTTTTTGTAGATTCGAAGGAATTTTTAATTTTCTTATTAACCTAAAAACTCGAAAGAGAAAAGTTGAGATTTTTTTTAAAAGACTGTTACAGATAATCTGCTATAAAATTCCTAGAAATCCTTATTAAAGGACCTGTGTTAAAGTAACAGAACATGATTTAATAATCGATATATCTAAGCAATTTTTTAAAGTGCACCTTTTTATCTTTCTCTGTGAATTGTGTGTGAAAATGTTGGTTTTTTATGTTTTAAATTTTTTTTTTTTAAATAGTCTTATGAACAATTTAGTAGACATTATTCAAATATAAATTAAATAAAAATTTTTTTTTAGTTTAAGTTTAATTGGAAAGGGCTCAAACTATTTTGTTAGAAAAATAATTGTGAAAAAATTATAAATTATAAAATAAAATACAATTAAAAAAACATATTTTCATTAATGTGTTCTGTGAATTTAAGGATTTTGATAAAAAAAAAAAAATTGCCAAAAAAAATAGTTATTTTTAAAAAATTATTTATTTTAAATTTAAAAATAAGTGCTATAATAATGTATTATTTAACTAAATATAAATTTAAAATTAAGAAAACAATTTTTTAATGTATTTTCTTTTCTTTTATTATATTTTTAGAGTTTTCATCTTTAAGTTGGAATAAAAAATAAAATTATATTAACTTAAAAAATGAAAGTACTTTAAAAGTTGTTGATCATAAAAACTGGATTAAAATAAATAAAAATGTTTATGGAAAAAATGACCAAAAATATTTTTATGAAATATTAAATTGTTTTTAGTATTTTTTGAAAAATTAAAAAGTTTTTCTTTGAAAAAGTTTTAATATGCAAAAAAAATTGTTCTAATGTGAATTATTTAATGTGAAAATGTGAATTAATTAATTTATTTTTGGAATTTATAGTGTATTTAGGAAACAAAATGAAAAAGTATTTTTTAAACAAGTGAAAAATAATAATGTAAATTGAGTGAATTTAATAAACAAAAATAAAAATAGTTTAATTTCGAGAGACTTAATATAAAAAAAAAAAAAAAAAAAACAATAAATGCAGAAAATATTATTTTGAATTTTCTCTTCTATTTTAAGAATTAAATAAAATATAAAAATTGCAATAAAATTATTTTAAAAGCGTTCTTAAAAATAATTTTTATCACAAAAAGAAATATATTTTGTGTTTTTTTTTAATGAAATGTTGAATGAATTTCTATTTATTTAAATAATATTTGAATTTGGAAAAAAAGGATCCCAAAAAGAAAAAATAAATATACAAATTTATTTAAAAAAAAGTAAACATTTTTGACAAAAGTGATACCAACCATAGAAAAAAGGATAACACAAAAATAAAAACAAAACTTTCAAAATATTTATTAATAGTGGTTTGATTTTTAAAAAAAAATTGGAAACCGGGAATGCATGATTGGTGAGTAGAGGGGAAGAAAATTTTCTCATGCGGATGTGTACCAGGTAATAATGGTACCCCAACATTGCCAAGAATCGGTTACCCCGCCATCCCCAACAGCAGCTAATGTTAATGGCAATCTTTTAATTATCGGTGCTCTTACCACTGGTACTACCACAAATCATTTGTTATCGAACAGTTCAATATTATCGCCAAGAGAAAGTGCAACTGTCACAACTGCAGCAGCAGCAGCAGCAGCAAACAGAGTAATTTTAACAGCGCAAAATAGTGCCAGAGTTCGTCAAGGACACACAGCTACCACAACAGCAAATCAACAACAGCGACAGCAACGAGGCGGACACAAAAGATCATCGTCAACCGCTAATAATAATTTATCGTCACAAATAGGAACGTCCAAAAAGTCAAAGACTTCCGTGTCCTTGACACAATCGTCGTCTACACCGAAAACAATCAAGGAATTAATTGGGAATATGTCGCCACGTGCAAATTCCACAATGCAGCAACATCAACATCAGGAACAACAGACAAATACCTCTGCTGGCAATCCCACAAATACCCCTCTCGGAAATGGGATCAATATGGATATTGATACAGCGGCTATTATTGCTGATGCAGCTGCTAGCAGCAACGAGAGCGGAATAGTTTTTGGATCACAACGTGTACCCGTCAATTCCAGTACTCCGTATTCGGATGCAACTCAGGTGAGTGAATAGTTTTTTCATGTTTAAGAAAAAATTTGTGAAAATAATTTTCCAGAAGATTGAATGAACAAAATTCAAAAGGTTTTTTAAAAAAATGAAACGAACTGTATTTTGGGGAAAAGTTCAGGAATTGCTAACCTTTTAAAAGGGTGATTAGCTTGAGAAACTTGGAATTTTCAATAAGAAATTTAATTAAAATTTTTAGAACTTCGTTAGTTTCTTGCGGCATCTCAAATGAATAGCATAATGTGGACATTTTAAAAAAAAAAAAATGTAATATGATTTTCAGAGCTTGCCTTTTGAATTTTGATGGACCAATCACAATTTCGATATTGTTCAGTGTAGATGGCAAAAAAAAAACGAAACCATTATTTGAAAAAAATTAGTTTTGTTAGGGGATCGCTGAAGATGTAAAAAAAGTATCTAAAATACAGCAACAGCAATACAACAACAACAAGGCTGTGGTCAGAAGGAAAACATAAGAAAAAATTTATTTGCTTGCAGTTGGTAGTTTGTACTCGTAGTAATGCGAACAACCACGCATTACTACCAACTACCAACCACTGAAACAACAGCGCTTACTGCCTGTCACCCTACTAACAGTCTCCGTCAATGCATGTAGGAAAGCTAAATTCAATTTCTTACAGCGCATATCACACAGCAGACCTACTGGCATGATTGTTGCCTGCATTGACTGTGTCGCACTATCGTAATGTGTGCGTGTGCAGTTGCTTCTGAATACTGCGTTGTGTTAGGGTTGGTGTTGACGTTGACGTTGACGTTGGCGTTGCCGCTGACACTGTTGCTGTATGTCTTCCGTTGCATTCAACACGGCTTGTCTGCGACGTGACGTATTACTTGGACGGCTTTAGGAGGCGCCATAGTGTCTGGCAGAACCTGCTTTTCTGTAATGCGACCTGTTCTCGCGCTTTGCCTGCCTGAGCTGGTTTTGTGTTCGTTTGTTCGTCTGTTTGTCCATCCGTCTTTCTTGGCTGAAGTTCTTCCGCCACTACTGCTTCTGCCGATTGCATTGTTGGACAGCCCGGAATCTCAATCTTTACTCTACAGTCCAGATTGACCAAATCACCTCGATGGTCTCCCCTTCAAATAATTTTTTTTCGGGGAAAAATTCCTTTCAAATTTCTATTTTGAATTTTACATAATATATTTTAAGCTTAAGGGATACACGAAATTGTGAAATTCCGGCAAAAATACATCATCATTTGTAGTAATTTTTTTTTCTTTAGCTCAGCAGCTCTGCTTCTATAAAATTTTCCCAATTAATTTCCACAAAATAATAATGGAGACACAAAGTCGATTGCAAATTTCTCTTATTCCCTTTTATTCGACCGAAAAACATGCTATTTCCTTTTATGGAATTTTAAGGTTTGTTTACATATTATTTTTAATTTAATTTCTAAAAAAAAAATGTAACCTTGAAATTTTATTTTAATTTTATTAACCAAATTGCTTTTTTTTCACCTCAAATTCAATATTTTGCACCTCGAATGGGTTTATTTTACGTTTAGAAAATATTATTTTGAGTTCTTAAACTATTGAAAAAGCCGAGGTCTTAAAGAGTCAGTCGTATGTACCAAAAAGGAGGGCGGGGGGGGGGGGTCGATGTCGGTAAATATGGATTGTTTACTAATTTTTTTTTTGGCAAAAACAAATAAAATTGGAAAAAAATTATTGTAAAATGGTATTTAATAACAAATGGAGAGTCTTTCTTATTTTATGGTAAAAAAAAGCCAAAGGAAAGGCTTTATAAAAATAAATAGTCTATTAGATTATATATATTTCTTTATAAGCGACATTCGCAATCATAAATATTTTTATAATTTTGCAAAATTCTTTTGTACTTTATCCATACAATTTATTTATGGTGGATTCAATTAATTTTTAAATAGTGAGGTTAGATGTAATTAAAAGTGCGTAAATTAATTGATAATAATTAGTACAAACTGATTAAAAAGGTTTTATTTACTACTATAGTCCCCAAAAAAAAAAATAACAAAAAAATATTGTATTTAATAAAACTCATTAACGTCAAATATTTTATAATATTAAAAAAAATATAGTATAATCACGCTAAAATTTATCAGTTAATAAAATAAGAAAAGAAGTCAAATTACGTGAAAACAATCACTTACTTTAGTAGAATTTATTTAGGGAACTATTGTAAAAGACAATTTTCAGAAAATCTTTCTACAATTTTTTTTTATAAAAGATGTGTCATTATTTTCTAAAATTTTCTTACATTGAGGGAATAATTAATCACTCGTATACTAAGAGCTACTCAGTAGCTCATAATTAAGAATAAAATAATCAATACCTCTTCCGTCCTCATCGGCTGATGCAATATTTTTGATATTTGATGAAAAAAAATTCTCTTTAGTCATTAAACTTTTTGGCTAAATTTATTTTCATGAAACGAGTTAGGAAATATTTAAAAGAAAATATAAAATTTTCAAGGAACTCTCTTTACGAGAAGAAATACGTTTCTTAAGTATTTTGTTTATGATAGCATAAGTAAGAACAACAGAAATGCAATGCGAACAAGATTTCTTATAAACATTTAACAAAAATAATATTAGTTATATTATATAATGTCTCTTGTCATTATCAATTCGCCGATATTATCAAGATTAGTGGAAATTTTTCAATATCTGACCAACTGTAACAGTTGATTGCCATTGGAATAAAAAAAATTTTGTAAATTTCTAATGAAAAACAATTAAAATAAAAATTCTAATTAAGAATTGGAAATCTTACTAACATAATTCTCAATTAGTAAGAATAACAGAGATTATTCTTACTAATTTCTCAATATTTTACAAGAATATAATTAAATAATTTATATACTTAAGGTAATAAAACCAAAATTTTTTAATAAATGATGTTAAGGTCTTGAAAATAAATATTTTTTTACAAGTGTGATTTAGAGTCGAAGAAGCTGATATACAACCTTCGAAGAGATCATATCTTAATTAGAATTTCTTGAAGATTTATAATAATTAGCTCAAGAGTAATAACCTTTAATTAAACTCAATATTAAAAACTTAATATTGAGTTTAATTGAAGTATAAATTTAAAAATGCCTGCGACAGAAATTTTAAAACAATGACTTACTAAAGGTATAGTACAATGACCTACGCGACCATATATAGAGTATAATAACCACCAAAGCCATATTAAACTGAATTTTGGGTATATAGTGAGAAAAATGAATCTAGATAAACAAGTAGAATGACCTTCAGAGTCATTATTAGCAAAATAAGTCTAGGTCAGAAGAAGTAGATTGATCCCTAGAGACATACGAGGGTCATTCAACAAGTACTTAGCCTACAAAAGAAAAACGAAAATTTTGGAGAGTATCGAGCTTGAAGGAGATATGTTTCCACATAATCTCCTTCAAGCTCGATACACTTGGCCCAGCGATGCTCTAACTTTTTTAACCCGTCCAAAAAATACATTTTCTCGAGGGAAGCAAAATAGGCCTCCGTGGCGACGATGACCTCCTCATTCGACCCAAATCTATTCCCGGCGAGTGATTTTTTCAGGTTTGGAAACAAAAAGTAGTCAGAGGGGCCAAATCTGGAGAGTACGGTGGATGGGGCAGCAATTCGTAGCGGAATTCGACCAATTTGGCCATGGCGACGGCGGAGGTGTGAGCCGGCGCGTTGTCGTGGTGGAACAGCACTTTTTTCTTCGCAAAGCGGGGCCGCTTTTTCTTCAATTCGACGTCAAATCGGCCCAATAAGTCAGCATAGTAGCGCCCCGTGATTGTTTTACCCTTCTCGAGGTAATCGATGTGGATCACACCTTGTGAATCCCAGAAAACGGTGACCATGACCTTTCCGGCCGATCGAACAGTCTTCGCCTTCTTCGGAGCACATTCGCCGGGTGAAGTGCACTGTTTCGACTGTTCCTTGGTCTCTGGTGTGTACCAGTGAATCCATGTTTCGTCGACCGTCATGAAACGACGCAAGAACTCCGCTGGATTGCGCTGAAACAGCGCCAAACACGTCGCCGATGTGGTCTCACGGTTGCGCTTGTTTTCCGGTGTGAGCAAACGCGGCACCCATCACGCCGACAGCTTTCTCATACCCAGTTCTTCGTGTAGAATATGATGCACCGTTCCTACTGCGATGCCCACAGTCTCAGCTATCTCGTGAACCTTCAATCGACGGTCTGCCAACACGAGATCGTGGACTTTTTTAACGTTTTCCTCCGTAGCAGCCGTTTTCGGGGCACCTGGGCGTGGCTCATCAAAAACCGACGTGCGGCCACGAACAAACTCTTTGAACCAATTCTTGACGGTCGCCATCGAAGGAGAAGAGTAACCATACACAGCATCCGAGCGATCTTTGATTTCGCTGCACGTTTTCCCTTCCAAAAACAAGAATCTAATCACCGAACGATATTGTTCTTTTTCCATTTTTGTGTAACCGACCGACACGCTCGCTTTCAAAGGCTCTCTACTTTGGCAGTAGGCTACTAAAAGAATGACCCTTGATATTTAGAATGACCTTAAATGACGATCAGAATGACCCTTGAGCTTGTAGATTCAAAAAAAAAAAGAATAATTTCCGGAGACGACAATTTTTTTCGCAAAGAGCCCCCAATCATCTTCCTTCTCTTCTCCATTTTTCCCAGACAACATTTAACGAAACATAAAATCATACATTAAACTTTGATTTATAATTTGAAAAAGCTTTTCAATTATTATTTTTTTCAATTAAAGTCTCACAAACGAAAGAAGTAATGAAATTTTTTGATGAATGAAGGTGTCCGTAATCAATAAATTTTATCAGTGAAAAAAAAAAAAAACAAAAACAATTAAATCTGAACACAGGCAAATGTAATTAAAAAAAATTACCACAACTTAATAGAAACAAAAAAAGCTAACAGAATTGATTCGGAAAAAATTTAAATTTAAAAAAAAAGCTCAAAAAACCAGAACAAAAAAAAAAGCTTCCAAAAATATTTCAACGATAAGAAAAATGATAGCTTTTTTGCGCAAAGGTCAATGACCGTAGAATAAAAAGTTGTATTGCTTACATTTGCGTCTCAGCTTCTCTTTTAGTTTATATACAAATTTTTATTTTCGGAGATGTGCAGAGGGAGAGAGGGATTGATGATAAGCTTTTCGAGGATACAACATAAATAAAATGAAACAAAATTAGACAAGCTAATAAAAAACTGAATTGAACAAAATCGCATTGAATCAATCGTAACTGATAGCAATGTGGGCTGACTTTTTATGCAAATCGACGTATTCAAGGCTTTTTGCAAGTTAAATTTTCGTGTGTCTGATAGGTTGTCTACAGCTGATTGGATTCTATCTCCATATCTCTCTCTCTATCTATCTCTCTCTCTCTCTCACGGTAAGAAAAAAGTGAAATATATTAGCAAAGACTGACTTTAGGCTATAGTGTTAGGAGAGATAATAGATAAACTTTTAAAGGACAAGGTAAGCCAATGATCCTTGCGTTTTTTTGTAAACATTGGCCGTGATATTAAACAAATGAATTCAAGTCGCGGGAGATGTCGAACGGGAAAAGTATCACATTAATTTTGAGGCATTACCCTCAGCCCATTTCACCATATCACCACGTCAGTGGTATGTACTGTTGCCGACTTCGCCTCTGCCGACACCACTAACCACCGTCTGCCATCGATAATATTCCATCTGACAACAACAAGAAGTAATTGCGTCGTTTTTTCCGTTCCTAGATGTTGTCATCGCCTTCTTCGCAAAGACCTTGACCTCTTGCCTGCACATATTGATGGAATCAAACACATTATGTGGCGGCCACTCAAGCTCATGCAAACAAATATGTTCTTGCCCTATGAGCGCCAAGTTGGTCGGTTGGTCGTTTGGTTTGCCAATTTGTGTTCTGTTGTGCTTTCCATTGCGCGGCATTTAAAATAGACCCCGAACATTTCACGTCTGTACCCACTTCCCAGTCTCATATAGTGGAGTTCAACAGCCCCACAAAATACAACAAATTATCTCGTTTCGTCGTCGCCAGGCGTCGGTCGTTGTATCGCCGACGCTGTCACAATCATCATAATTGTGGTTGTGTTGCTGTAGTAATAACAATCAGATTTGTGGATTTCTTACCAGTGGCTATTGCGGTTGTAGTTGTGAAAAAGCATAAAATCTCGTATCAAATTGATCGAATTTTGCTTTACTGGATTTAACCGTTTAAACATGAGATTAGCCTTCTCTTAACTACCCTTGTATTTTTATATATATACCTAAACATCCCTCCAACCTAATCTATCTATCTCCCTCTCCTTTTTACATAAAATTTAAAAATATTTTCAACTTGTTGATAATAAATTAAGAACATGGAAACAAATTGAGAATTTTCAAATGAACCCTTTTATTAATCTAACTGTTATACTCGTATAAAATCGGATATTAATTTAATACAATAAAAAAAAGCTCCTCTTTTCCAAATAAACATTTTAATTCGACAAGCTTGCTTTTAAACAAATTACTTCATTTTCTTATATATTTATGAGAAGATAAATGGAATTTTTTCTACATAAATAAATATACTTCAATAAGTTATCTTTTAAATATTACGGATAATTTTTTTTTTTTTAAATATTGTAGGATATAAATTTAATTAATTCATTAATATAATTTTTTTTGTTTACTACGAGCTTTATTTTTATTAACTACTTTTTATTATGCATCCTTTCTGTTTCTCTTGGACAGTTTTTGGATTTGAATATAATCTATTTTTGTTGGAATTTAATTCAAGTGTTATTTTGGTGTAATTTTTGTTAAAAATATAATTTTGGTGATTATTTTTATAATTTATAATGAAAATATTTAAATTCTTTTCATAGTTATTCTCACCTATGAGGTAATTTATAATGAAAATATTGAAATTTTTATAGGATTAGTTTTTAAATTTAAAATTAAAAATTTAATAAAAAAAAAAGTTATTTATTTTATGAATCAAATTTTTTATATTTTGTTAAATTAAAATTAAAAACAACAGATGGCGTTAGTATTTTTGATTATTTAATACGCAATACGCAATTTTGCCTATCAATCAACGCCATCTGTTGTTTTTATTTTTAATTTAACAAAATATGTATAAAAAAATTTGATTTTTTATCTCAAATTCATATACAATAGTTAGGATTTTTTTTTATAAATATCTATTGTCGGATTTTTGAATTAGAACTAGATGGGAATTATGATTTTTGTATAATGTCTCTTCTTCGAAAAAGAATAAATTAAGTGGTATAAAAAAATTAACATGATAATATGATCTAATGATATCTTTATTAGACGTATTATATTTTTTTTTCCCAAAATGAATACATATTTCCGACTATAGCTTCTTTTTTATTACCAATGTTTTTAAATAAAAATTTTTTTAAATAAAATATTAAATTGTTTATAGCATAAAAAAAGTAAAAAAAAATATTAATAAATCGATCGCGAGGATTTTGTAATGTGGTCTAAATTTATACCATAAAAAAATAATAAAGAAAAAGATAAGACGAAGAAAAATAGAGAGAAACGGAAACCTTTAGTAGCAAAAGCGAAAAACATTCGTATCAACATCGCACCGTATAAGTATGATGACTTTAAAGCTTTTATGTTTCGATTTAAAATGTAAATTTGGTCTAATCGCCTAAAGGTGTTGTCCGATTTAAAGAAATCGACCAATTTTCCATATAATTTAAATTCGATTTTGTTTTGTTGCTTTACTCATCGTTACTGTTCTATGTTTTTTTCTTCTTTCGTTTTTAATCAATGTTAGTTTGAAGATCATTATAAGTGAAAAATACTACGATTTCCTTTTAGATACTATATCTGATGAAGTTTTATAAATTTCAATCGCATTATTATTATGATAATTACTATAATTTTATAGTTTGATTATTCTTTCGAATACAGTTCTTCCAATTATTTCGATTTTGATATTTTTCCACTTCAATTTGTTACTTAATATTATAGCTGAATTGGTATAATAATTATACATTTGGTATTATTCAGTTCAATTTTATTCTTTTTTGTTTTTATTTTGCGTATAGTTTTCTTTATATTTATTCTTTTAGTTTTAAGTTAGTTTTCTTGTATTATTGGACTTGTATTAAAAGGTGGTGGTCGGATATGATAATTGCTATGAAGAATTTTTAATATGTCATAAATTAATGACCCGGAATTGATTCCTTACTTGTCATATTCGAATCTATTTGGTATTTTTTTTTTTGTAAGCACTTGTTATTAAAATTAATTAAGCAATTTATAAAAAAAAAACTTTTTTTTTTTTATCGGGCTCATTTATAAATAAACTTCTGTTAAAAAATAATAATAATATAAAATTATAGAGAAAAATCGTAATTTATTAAAAGTATTCAAATTTATCTTATTTTATTTATAGGCCAATTTTGGCTTACGAGATTGAGATAAAAATTTTTTATATATAAGTCCAAATTGGACAATAAGATCTTTTTGGAAACTTTTTTAAAATTTTGGGGTATTTTATCAATAAAATCAAACATTTCCATTTTCAATTAAAAACTTGTGTTTTAAATATAAATTTTAATCAAAAAAAGCATAATTCAAATTCATTGGCCTCATCAAAGTGACCTTGACTAATTGTAGGTGATAAATCTACAGAACGAGTATCGTGGAAGAAAATTCTCTTCTATACAATACCTTCCACTAAATAACTTGCAGCTCTCTCTCCTCCCTCACTCATCTATCAGAAATCCCCCAAAAATACTATTTTTTTTTTTTTGCAACGCAATCATCGACGCAATTGACTGCTTCACGTGTTGCCTTATTTATTAATCGAACAACACCACCTCATCGGATAGTCGTCTTGTTAGATTTTTGCGCATGTTACCTATTTTTTCTTCTATCTAATCTATAAAAAAGAAAAATTGTCGGTGATTGGCAAAAAAAAACTAACTAAACTAAACATGCTTAGAAGAAAATTATAAATTAGAATAAAGTTTATTTTGTTGCTCATGTTATAATAATACTTTTTTTTTCTATAATTTTTTGTTTGTTTCCGTTGATTAATTACAATCAAAATATCATAGCCTAGAGTAGAGAGTCTCAGTGCACAGTTGAAGAAATTTGGTAGACATTCGAACAAGTGGTTTTATTTTAAATATGCTGAATCATAACATGGGATTTAATCGAAAAATAAATAATTCACCCTCAATGTCAGAAGATACTGAGTGAAGATATTGAATATAAAGCACGTGTACGAGTACGAATGACTATGAGTGGCTATGAAGTATGTGTGGATAGTTTCTAGGTCGCCCGTCGGGTCTAGGTTGTATGCGCCCAGGATGAAATGCACAGTACTACTGACCTGACCCATCATTAGGGATGAAATTGTCGTCATCACTGAGTCAGTGCTATGCGTTTGAAAACTTTCATTGACAAATAATTTCTTTGGAGAATCAAATATATTTTTTCGGATTGTGGCATTTAATTTAGCTTTACATTATAAAACTAACCTAAAAAAAAACCGTATAAATAAAAAGGTAGGGCTAAGAATAAAAAGGAAAAGAAAGAAATAAATTTTCCAGGGTGTAAAAAGTTTTACGCGATGTCAGAATAAATCTCAATTAAAATGCTTAAAGGGATTCTGCGGTTTAAGATTTATAGCGTATTCTTGTCCTCCACCATAAAGTATGAAATCGCTATTATTAAATCTCATGGTTGCTCTCCAACAATCGCTGCCCTTTTCATAATACATACACATATACTGTTAAACGAATGGATAGCCGACCAGAAACAAAAGGGCTGAGGTCTTGGAAGGTGCTCTTTATTTTATAAGTTTAAGTGCAGCGAAAATGGTGCCAGAGAAGAAACGAAGAACAATGTATCGAAATGAATTAGTCAATTTAGTAGATGGTGTTCAGTTTTAATTATTATTTTTTTAAAATTTATATTTTATGCGGACATATTTCTATTAACCCACTATCACCGTAGCCAAAAAAAAACCCATCGAAATTGGTGGATATGTAGTCATACAATTTGAGGGGTTGTTCATGATTATTTTATTAGAAATTTAATTTTCTTTCCCTAAGTTGATTTATTACTATTAATGCCGATGCGATGGTTTTTCATTAGAGTTTTTTTCATTTTAAATAATATTGAACAGACGTTTATTATGCTAGAATTTTATAAAATTTTAGTTGTTTTAATGAAAGTGTTGTTCTCTTAAATCAAAACGTCTATGCTTATTTCTTATATTAAATGATATTGGAAGCAGTTTTATCAGAGAAAATGTTTTAGGAGAAAATGTGTGTTTGTTTTAACTTTGATAATATTATATTACATTTTATTACAGCTACTGGGGAATATATATATTTGACCAAATTCTATCAATGGTGATCAGCAGTATTTTCAACTATTTCTAAAGCTACCAGATGTATAAGCTTAAATCCGCTGTTTTTTAGTCAAAAAACCACATCTTTTTTTCATAGAAAGCAAAAACGAATTTATTCAAAGTACTTGCCCTCGCTAGCTACACATTTTTCCCATCTCTTGGGCAATTTATGGATACTACGCCAAAAAAATTCCGTCTGTTTCGAGGCAAACCACTCATCAAGCCATTTTCGGACGTCTTCGTAAGAATCGAAGTGCTGTTCAGCGACCGCGTGGTTCATCGACGAAAACAGGTGGTAGTCGGAAGGGGTCAGGTGGGGTAGCACCACCCAGTTGAGTGTCTCCAAGTAGTTTTGGAACATTTTTGACGTGTGCGATGGTGCGTTGTTGTGGAGGTAAATCAGCTTGTCATGTCTTTGTTGATTATCCGTCCTTTTTAAACGCAGAGCACGGTGCAATTTGATCAGTTGTTGGTGGTAGCGGTGGGCATTGACAGTTTCACCAGGTTTCAACATCTCATAGTAGACGATACCCTGCTGATCCCATCAAACGCACAGCATCGTCTTCCGTCCGAATCGATTTGGTCTTGGGGAAGATGTTGATGGTTGGCCGGGATCAACCCACGATTTCTTGCGTTAAGGATTCTCGAAATATATCCACTTTTCATCGCCTGTCACAATCCGATGCAGAAACGACTTTCTTTTTTGTCTGGCGAGCAAGATTTCACATGTGTTTTGGCGTCGCTCCATCTGCCTATCGTTCAATTCATGCGGCACCCATTTTCCGATCTTTTCAATCTTCCCCATGGCACGCAGACGTATTGAAATGGCTAGTTGAGTAACACCCAATTGCTCCGCGAGCATTTTTTGCGATTGGGTATCGTCTTCGTCCAAAAGAGCCTGTAATTGATGGTCCTCAACCTTCCTAGGCCGATTTTCACGGTTCTTATCCCACAAGTCGAAATTGCCGTCTTTGAACCGACGAAACCAATCTCGGCACGATGTTTCCGATAAAGCACTAGGCCTCCATAAGCATTCGATGTGATTCGGCAGCCGATTTCTTCAAATTGAAGCAGAAAAGCAGAGCTTCCAGTATATGCTCTTTTTCTTCACACAACTAGACATGATTACTAAAGGAAAAAAATGTATGTTGTTGTACGAAATTGCTGACAATGTGCACTGATTAACGTTGACAGATGTCACTCATAAAAAAAGGTATGGTGTGCCATGGTAGCTTAATACGCTCACTCACCCCATCTATGACCAATCAGCGGATTTAAGCTAATACCCCTGGTACATATATCTGTTTTGAAATTAATTTAAAGTAAATTTTGATAGAATAAATTTTTTTAAGTGACATCTGTTTGAAAATTATTTTGGAAGGCATTTTTTTTGTTTTAATTATTCCAGAAGCGACATCTATGTGAAAATAATTGTTGAAGCGACATCTGTGCGGAAATAATTGTTCAACCGATATCTGTGTGTGGAAATTATTTTTGAAAAGCAAAGTGTGAAACAATAAATTTAATTTTGTAAAAATGGAAAAAGACAAATGTTGCTTTATATATAAGGTGTAGTAAAAAGAAATCCATTATTTTTGCATTAAATTGATAGAATGATACGATTTAGGTCAAATGTGCACCGTTTTGTTCGATAACTTATTGCCATTTTGGAGGTAATTTCATAATGCGTCTCTCATAGAAACCCTCGTCCATATTGGCCAAAAACTGGGACAGTAGATTTTCACAATCTTCTCTTGAGGCGAATTTTTCACCTGCAAAATCATTCGTCATAGACAGGAAGAGGTGCCAGGTCCGGACTATAAGGTGGATGCATAAGAACATCCCAACCAAGGTCCCGGAACTTCTGGCGAGTCACTATCGATGTATGCGGCCTGGCGTTGTCCTGATGGAACACAATTCCTCTCCTATGGGGCACACCTGGCCGTTTCTGGGCGATTGCTTCTTTCAGACGGTCCAATTGTTGACAGTATAGGTCCGAATTAAGAGTTCGGCCATAGGGGAGCAGCTCATAGTAGATGATTCCCTGCCAGTCCCACCAAACACACAGCAAAACCTTCCTGGCTGTCAATAACCCACCGTTTGCGCCGGGTGACCGCCATTTGACCATGACCGTTGTCGCTTGACGTTGTCGTAAGTAACCCACTTTTCATCACCAGTAACCATCCGCTTCAGAAATGGATCGATATTGTTACGATTCAGCAGCGATTCGCAGATGGAAATTCGGCCCATTAGGTTTTCTTGCGATAACTCGTGTGGCACCCATACATCGAGCTTCTTTTTGTATCCAGCCTTATTTAAGTGGTTCCAAACATTTTTTTGTGCAATGTTTAGCTCCTGGGCAATCGAAACAGTGCTTACGTGACGGTCGGACTCGATGATTTGAATTATTTTATCGACATTTTCGACAATTGGCCTTCCAGAGCGTGGTGCATCTTTGACATCAAAATTACCGGAACGGAATCGACGAAACCAAAATTGCACATGATTGGCTATTACAGTATCAGGACGATAAACACTATTTACATTTTCAGCTGCCTGGCTAGCGTTTTCGCCTTTATCGAAGAAAAACTGTAAAATATGGCGTATTTTCTCTTTATTGGTGTCCATTTTGGACGCGTGCTAAAAAAATACTGGGTCAAGTAATCACAAAACTGTATCAGAAGCTTTTTTCATACGATATCTTATCTTTCTAACGCCATCTAGTGCAACCCGATCGCACTTTTACAACGGGAGATACAGACTCCTAAAGCCATCTATTGGCAAAATAATGGATTACTTTTTACTACATCTTATATAAATTATTTTGAATGAGAAGAGAACTGATCTAATAAAAGAAAATTCCTCGACATTTTCCTAAATAATTTAATTTAAGTCTGTCAAAAAGATGTTGCGTATTTAAAGGACCTAAAATAGGCAACACGATTTTATTGTAACTGCTTTTCTAAATATCTACTAAACAAAAAAATTACAATAATATAGTTCTTAGTTTATAAGCACAGACGCACATGTTTATCGGTAAAAAGAATATCTAGAAAAATCGTATTTCCAACACTTACGCAAGAACGGCTTAAAATAATGTATAAATAAAAATAAGCATTTTTAATAATAGAAAAGTATAAAACAGTGCTCAAGAATAATAACATATTTGCATTAATACAAAAAAAAAAAAAAAGAAGTGATGAGAGCCAACAACGGCACCTAAGGGGAAGAGAGCTCATCTATGCAAAAAACTTTGTAAATAAAGTCATTGTGGGTCATTATTATCGGAACAGTTCGACGACACGTTTTAAGATTGGTATGTTTTTTTATGTGAAGGAGGTGAGGGGGGATTGGGTCGTTTGGACTAATAGTCGCACACTTGTGTAATTTTTTATTTCTACTCCATAATTTTGGCGCTTATCAGTAGAGGGACCAAACCCACACTAAATCAGGCTATATAAATGTATTATTAAATTTATTTCTTTGATATCAGGTTGTGGGTTGGGTAAAAATATGGATGGGCTTAGTTAGTTAAAATTAGTCAGAAATAGTTTTATAATTGCTCTTCTTTTGGTGTCCAATATCCCTTGTTGAAGGAGAAGTATTATATTTTAAAAACCCAAACACCAACACCACTTTTATACAGGTATGCCATCAATAAATTGGTACACAATGTCGCAGTTTGTATTTTTCAATCAAAACAAGCCATTTTTTTCTTACCATTTTGTTTTGAAGAATTTGTTTTCGCATCTGTGATATCAACAATTTAGAAATTCTCGGAAAAAATGCGTATTTTTTGAAAAAATGATAAACTTTGGTGCTTAGAGTGAGAGCCAAGTGGGACATAAGTTGTGATAGACAATAAATAAGCCCAGAGAGTGAATGGAGAGGCGTTAAAACTATAAACAAAAACAGAACGAAAAAAATGGACAGTGAGAAGCGATATTTTCTCTTCTGTTTTAAATTACTTATCAAATGAGAAAAGTCTCAATTAAAGGCAGACACAACTTCTAAAACTAACTCTTTCTTAGAAGATTTTTACTTTTCTTTTGTGAGTTTTGGTTGGAAATATTTAAGAAAAAAAGAAAAAAAAGAAAAATACAAATAGCACTTTTTCCTACTACGACGAATATTGTGTGGGTGTGATAATGATCCATTCACCTTTCTTCCAAAAAGTTTACTCACGAAAAATGTTGAATCTATCTGAGAGAACATGGATCAGAGAAGAATAAGAAGGGACGGGCGAAGAATAATAAGTTGGGGACACAGAACTCGTAATGTGGCGGCTGTGGATACACGTGGTGCCAAATTGTCGAAAAACAAATTTTTTTCTAATTGTTCGTGGAAAGTCTTAGCGCGCGTGTGCCGCTCTCTCTATTTCCGATCGTAAATATTCTCTTCTCTCGCAAAATTTTATCTCACCGATAAATTAATAAAAAAAGGCACTCTCTTGCGTGTGTTTATTGGATTCTGTACTCTTTTTTCTTTCTTTCTAATATTGCACTTGCATTACGCTTAGAATAACTTTGATATGCGTGTGTGCGTATATAATCGTATGTGTGTTTGTAGAGAATTTTACGAATTTACTTGTGACGATGATGACGCATTTGTGCGATTTTCATTCAGAGAATTTTGTTATTCTGGAAATTTTTTCATATTATTTTTGATGTTGTTATTGTTTGTTATTATTTTTATGCGTTTAATTTTTTTTTTATAAAAAAAAAACAGAAAATAGCGCATTTAGCAACGTTTATTATGTTCTTATATTTAACCTGCCCTGCCCCTCCCCTTTCAGCACTCTTATGATAGAATTCCTATTATGTTTTCGGGTACATAATCTTTCAAGCAAAACCATTTCCAGAAAATTTTCTTTATAATTTTTTCTCCATTCGAAAAAAATAAATATTGAGTTTTTTTAAGATTTGTTTAAAAAAAAATTTTAATATCGTCTATTAGAATTGAAATTGAAAAACAATTTGAAGGTTAACAGGTTATTTTCCTATGCTGCTTTGGACTGGACGCCTTTTTCACCACCAACCCTATTAATCCATTTGGTAGATAGATTGGAATTTACTATTTCCTCTCTTTCATATCTGTTTCCTTTCGAATTTTTTTTTTTTTTTGAGTAAATTTGATTTTAGAAAAGAAAGAAAATATTTTTAAAGATACGCAGCCAAATGTTGTTTTTTTGGTATTTACTATTTTTATATGCACATCTTGTTTTGGTTATAAAATATAGGAAGATGAACTCTCTCTGTCCACACAATGCCACGTGCGAATTAATACCCCAGAAAAATGAAGGCCATCGAACGGACGTGCGACTAGAAATTTCGTAGGTTTCGTTGATCACAATAACTTCCTACACACGTAGATTTGTTTTCGTTGTTTTTAGAAAAGGAAAACAATCTACGTATCCGAAAATAAAATTGAAACAATAAAAAAAAACGTTAAGAAGAAATGATAGAAAACCAAGAAAAGGAGAAAATTGTGCGTAAAAATTGAATGAACTCTAATAGTATGACGGAGAATAGTATTTTTCTCTTGTCCAGTTTGATTATTCTTGTTCGTTTTTTACCATTTTCAGTTCAATTTTCTTTATAGCAATCCACCCGCACCGGATAATATTATTATTATTATTATTATTATTATTGAAATTTTATTAACATTAGGTGTTTTTTTCTTCCAAATCACTATGTAAGTGGTGTTATTCTGCACGTTGAAAATACATAACAAAAAATCAAAATCTTTCAAATACGATAGGAAATTTCGATTTTGACCAGACAATTTTCCCATCCAGAAAAATAAAAATCATTAGTTGTTAAAAAAAATGCGTATAAGACTGACTGTTCTCATCGTGTTCCGGCTCGTAAGTAAATAATTTGAAAGTACGCGATACGCACTGTAGAATTCTTGAATGAAATCTTTTCGTATGGGAAAAAATTCTGTGGAATTCACTTGTTTATTATTTTCAAATTAAAGTGTAAACTATAATAAATTGTTAGAAATTAAGAATGAAATCAAGGCAAGTTTCCAATGAAAAATTACTTCATTCGAAATGGTAGAAAAATGGCCTCAAGATGAACTTTGGGACTTGCTTTTTTTCCATCTTAAAAGCTGAATAATAATAGCTGAGAACTGAATCTGGTTTGATTTTTATATTTTTTTTTTTTTTATAAAAAATTAAAAACTATTTAATATTTTTGGATTTATATTTTGTTAGAAAAGATTTATGGATAAACAATTATGTTCTATAAGAGGTATTCGAAAAAAAATTTAAACGACAAATGTTAGAAAGGTTAAAAAAAAAACTGAAATTTTTTTATACTTCTATTGTTGAAGAAAAATACACTAAAATATTCAGATCATTTAATATATTTTCTTCGAGCAAAATTTAGATTGTATCTTATACGGTTTTCATATGTTTAAAAAAAATTATACCACTTTCGACCAGTTTCGAAGAAATACGGTTTTCATATGTTTCGAAGTAAATTTGGACAGATTTTGAAATAGTTCTCCTTCTAAAAAAAAAATTATACCAAATAAAATTTCGACCAGTTTCGAAAAAAAATTTGGACAGATTTTGAAAAAGTTCTTGAAAATTTCTACCAACTTTTATAAAGTTATGATTTACTAAAAAAGATTTTCGTCTAAAATATTTTTTTAAACAAATTGAAAATTATTTAAAAAGATTTTGTGAAAATTTAGATTCTAACCTGGAGAAATTTTAAAAAAAAATTATATTACGCCTGATAATGTAAATGGTACTTTTAGAATAATTAGTTTCTATTATTCTAAAAGTAGCCTTAACATTATTTGATTTACTATAATTTAGACGCGATTATTGCAAAAAAAAGATCATATGTTGTTTTGATCTAAAATTATTTTTTAGTAAATCATAATTTTAGAAAATTTTTTCGTATAGATTTTTATGGTCATTTCAAAATTGGTCCAAATTTTCTTCGAAATTGATTTGAATATTTATTTTAAAATGGTTTAAAAAAGAAACAAATTAAATATTTTCATATTTAATTTGTTCTTTTTTAATGTATGAAATAAGAAAATGGTATAAAAAATTCAGAAATTTTAGACATAATCTCAATTATGTTTCACAAAAATATATTAAATGATCTGCATGTTTTTGTTTTGGGAACAAAAAAAATTCTGTATTTTGTTTGGTCTAAAATTTTTTCGGGATTTTAAAAAAATATCTCAAAAAAAATTTACAGTCAAAAAAAATAGTATTTAGAAAAATTTAGATCTATTTAGTTCAGAAAAATTAACATATAACATTTTAAGATATTTACTACATTTGCTTTTTAATATTCCTTCTCTTCCTTTTTGACGGAATATAATTTTGAATAAACCGATACAATTTTTAGATGAAAAAAAAAACTCAAATAAATTTTTAAGCGAAAATAAGTGTCAACTGTTCTAAGAATCCCAATTTATCAACTATTCTTTCCCATTTCAAGCCTACTAATAAAATTAATTTTCTTTAATTCACTAATCAATCTTTACTACATTTATTACGAAGAAAAAAAAACCAATCTTAATATTTGGAAATGAAAATTGGTAAGACCAAAAATTAGACTACGAAGAAATTATCTTTTACGCCCACAATTTCTTGGAGACGAGATTAAAAGTGCATTTCTTGTTACTACTTTAATCGGTGGCCATGTCTCACCCCAAACCGTTCTCCATGAAATAGATGATAATTTCCGATATAAATTTGTTTATTATTTAATTTCCACGAATTATCTTGTACAAAACATCCAAATGGGCATACACATACTCATTGTTGTTGTTGTTTATGTTGTCTTTTTGCTGTACATAATTTTCGATATTATTTGTATGCGTCCCTTATTCATGCTGGGAAGGGAAAAGGAGGTAGTTGTAATTCCAGGAGTTTCTACGCTTATGTACGAGTACGTGAAGAAAAGATAAGGAAATTTTTACAATGCAAGCAAGAGTAGCAAAGCAAGCAACAAGCATAAATAATGAATTCTTTGAAAGCGGTCAGATGGAGCACCACAATCGAAAAGAGGATTCCCAACCACAACAAGTGAACCGAAAAGAAAACAGAAAACAGAAAACAATTTTTTTCGAATCTTGACAAAATCATTTTATCATTTTTCGTCTGAACTATCCAAACATGGAGAGTTCTTTGAATTGTTGGCTGAGTTCATGGATTTGTGCCGGAAATTCGTCGAGACACGGAGATGCCCAAATATTCATTAAACTCCCCATACTCCTCATGGGGTAGAGTTAAGAATTTCCTTTCCTTTAACAACTGAGAAGAAGAATTGAACAACTTGCGCATTTAGGCGGTGAAAAAAGCTGATTATGTATGTCGATGAAATTGAAAAGGATGGCATTTTTTTGTTGTTGTTGCGCTACTATGAGTGTGTTTGAGTTTGCGACGACTTTTTGTCTGTACATACAATATACGAACGTATTTGGAGATTTTAATCGAATATCTATTATCGTCTTTATAAAAGGAGATATCCGAAAAATGTCTGTTTGTATAGGAATAGACCTCACTCATCATTTGTTGTTATTATTCCAAACAGGTGCGCTGGCTGGTGCGTTTGAAAGATAATGTATTGGTCACTAGTTGGTATTCGATCCCAAAACTCTGACTAAGCATCTTTACTCGGTATATCTTATCGTTTTTTCTTTTTTTTGTTTTTCTTCTTTTTTTTTGGTTGCCATAAAGAAATGTTAGTACCCAGGCTTCTATGGATTTATTGCTGTCTCATCAAATTATTACATCACAGGATGCCAAGTACAAGTCGACCATAAAGCATAAATTTTAATTATTTACTCATTTTCATAGATAGAAGAATTTTTGTTCAAAAGAATTGGTTTTCGTGTAATCGATGCCACAAATCCTACTTGTTCTACCACCACTACCCCCTTCCAACCATCACAATAGAGTCGTTTCTACATTTTTGAATAGTAATGGCGTCGTTAGGCAATTTGTCTAACTGAATGACTAGTCGGTAGACTGATTCTCAAAAAACAAACGTGCTAATCTTCAGTTCAGTCAGTTATGTTTGATGAAATTTTCCACCAGATCCTGAGATAAGCTTCTACCAAAATTTTAAAAAAAAAGATACTTACTTAAGCCACAAGTACAAGAATTGAAAACCAGCAATCGAATTAATCCGAAAATAATAAATTCAATTTGCAGTTGAGCATAGAGTGTCAACACTTAGCACTTAATACCTGAGATCTGGTGTACGGTGATCATCAGAATTGCTTTTGTAGTTAAGATTGGCAATCGTACCCAGCGAACTAGAGAGTACATAAGTTGGAACTAATGATGGTACAACTTTGCTTATGGTTGTTCGTGCAATAGCTCTGAAAATATCTCAATGGTCAGCCCATGATGATACCAATGATCATAATCGACATGGCGACATGAAACCCGCTGATATTTGTTAACAGGTTCAAGGCCACTTGATGTTAGCTAAATAATATATAATTGATGATAAAATACGTATTTCCGAAACCATAAAATTATTGTTGAAATTATAGTGATTGTACGAAATGGAAGTAGTACGAAATTATGAGCACTCGTGAAATGAGTAGCGTTTGGAAATGAATGCTCAAATTACACTGATCGGATTGATAATAATTTTTTTAAATTTGATTTTTACTTCTTTTAGTTTTTCTTGTATTCAGTTTTGTCATATCTTTATAATTATATTCGAAAGAAGAAGAAAAAACTATCTTACACACACACACCCTCCTCTCTAATGCCTACTCAAATTGCCGCTCTTCTAATAATAATTTCAAAATTCAATAATTATTTTTGATTATTGAAATATTGAAATTTATTCTTAGCAAATGTGCTGTAAAATCTTACAAGTGAAATTGTCAATAGAGGGCAGAAGAGTGTTCCCACAGAGAATAAGGGAAAAAAAAATGAAAATAGCGTTGAGAGGATAGGCGTCTACACAAAAATACTGTCTTTTAGAACGCACACAGACATGCAGAATCACAGACAAATCACTTTATTATTTTATATAGGAACTCAAATAAAAGCAAATATTAAATTCAACTTAAAATATAAAATCTAAGCTTAGATTAAATATTGTGAAATTTTTTGGAATGCTACCACATTATGGGAGAATAGCGTTTTAAAACTCTCCAAAATACGATTTCATTTAATTGTGGAATTAATTTGCCAAAAATATAATTATATACTATCGTTATATTTAAATTATATTTCTCTTTGAAATAAGTGAGTTAACATGTTACGAAAAATAGATGTGACAGTAGCAAATATATCTACACAAAAAATTCTACACATAAATATGCACTTTGTTCAATTTACCGCCATTTGGAATAAATATGGCGACAAAAAATCACGTGTCTTTATAGGGAAATATGACGAAAGGAGTTCTTTTATTTAAGAAATATTTATTTATACATATTTTACCAAATAGATGAATCTTTTGATATTTTTTTTTAACTTTATAGGAAATTTACCATTTTTTCCATAAACCACAAAAGGTCTTCTCTAGTCGGTCCGAATTTTGAAAAACTATTTAGGACCCTCTGTACGACTTATTGATCATGTGATAAGTCATCTTTTTAGAAATCATTATTTTTTTTAACTATTTCGGCAATAAAAGAACCACAAAATTACTATTTTTATGATAAACATATCCGATTAAAGCTGCGGTAGTAAATAAGTAAAAAGAGGTTATTTTAATATGTTTTTTTTTTAGATTTATTTTAAATAATAAATATGTTGCTAATTACTTACCAAAAAAAAATCAATATTCTTATGTCATTATTTACTAATAGAGTAACTTTTTTTCTCTTTTAATTAAAAAGTGTTACCACAACTTTTACTTAACCTCAAAATGAGTAGCGAATATCCTTGTTTTTTGTTTAAATTTTCTATACAGAAAAATATTTTTTTTTATAAAATTTTTAGTTTTTTTTTTTTTGTTATAATACAAATATTAAAATTAATTTTTTTTTTGTTTTAAAAAAAATCAACGTGATCCTAAACAAAATTATTGTTTTTGAACATGATTATTATTATTCTGTACTTCTAAAATTGTATATTCTCCAAAAAAAAAAATAAAAAAAATTAACAAAAAAAAATTACCAGATTGAAATATTGTGTAAGCCAACAATTTGAGTCCACATAGTATCTAGATGGCGGTCCCCTCTTTTGTTGAAATTGTTGTATGTTAATGACGAATAATTGAGTGTATTTCAATGAACCCGAAACACAGCTACTCCACATCGCATAATATCCGATTCTATTGTATTTTATTACATTGTGTATTGTGTGTATCATCTTGTATGCATCGGCGACGACGATGGGGCTTTTTCCAATTTTGCGATCCTCTCTCAGTTCATGTCTATTGGCCGCCCACAATAATTACAAATTCGTATCGCAGAGTTATTTTATGGCAGAGTTCATTGCGTACGAATAAATTTTGGTATAATTGTTGTTGTTGATGTTACTTTTACCGATTCTGCTGGTGGTTGCTGTAACCGCCGCTGCTGCTGCTGCTCCTCCTCCTGTCAACATTGAAGTCCGAACATTTTTATGCAAATTTTTATCAGAGAACAGAAGTGATGTGTTCACGTGTAAAGATCGATTGTAATCTAATCTTGATTGCATCTGTTTTGCGGCTTTTATGGTAACTGGACATGCGAATTGTACCGTGCCATACTAGAGAATGAATATGAGAATTTGTGGATAGCCAGAGAGACTGACTAATCGAATAGTAAAGGAAGGTTGATCCGAGATGCCCTGATGATTTTATTGTAGTTACAATTTATGATGTTACACACAAAAATGACTGTACGTATCATCAGCATTGGAAATTCAATTTGAATCTGGAAAAGTAAGCATTTTGTTGTTTCTCTACCCTGCGATCTTGTACCGCTGTTGTCAAATCTCAAATCCTCCTAAGAGACTTTCCACTAGGGCAGAGCTAATTGAATATGCCCAGTGAATCGATGTGGTTATGACTTCTAATTATGGTAGATCACCTCTTCTGCAGTCTTCAATGCAGTCCATCCCATCTGAGCTATTCCAACTTATTGAAAAAAATTGTTCGATGATTTTTTTTTTTTTTTGATTCTTTACATTATCCAAACTTCAACTAACAGCAACCCTCCTCCCACCCCTCTATAAAAAATTTCCATCACAAAAGTCCCAATAAAAAGAAATAATTTTATGAACAGTAAAAATTTCTGTCGTCATCGATCACTGCACAAAACCCCATTCAAAATTCGATGGATTCCGTCATTTATAAAATTCCAAAAGACCTTCTTCCGTTCAATGTGCTTTTGGAAGAGTTGGAACAGATTGGGAAGAAGTGAAAAGATTAAATCAGTTAACGATTTGGTAGTTGAACTCTACTCCACTTCTGGGGATATTTCATATTAAAATTATGATTAAAATTAAAATAACGAACGGTAATCGAAAGAACGGTTATTGTTGAATTTGTTGATGATCGACAGACAACAAGTAGTAAAATGTCAATGAATAATTATTAAAGTTACGTATATTTTTTCAACGTAATAAAGTGAGAGGAAGAGGGTTGACATTGGATCTGTAAATATGCGTGTAGGTGTTCTAGATTATTTGAAAAACGTGACTAGCAACCCACCAACAATAATGATCGTGTTTGAACGAGAATCATCTCAAAAGAGTATGTATATGGCTTGTCCCCCTTCCTTTTAAGGAATCGATGAGGAGTACATGTCCACGTCCGATGGTGTTCAAGAAGTTCAATGAATCCTATTATTTCTATGATAATTTTTTTACTGCTATATTTTTGGCGAAGGTGGACTTACACAATGGAATAGGGGCGCACCTTTGCAAAAATTTATTCCATAGTGTATGGGGAAAGATATTTTTTTAACTCTCTTTTCTTCAAAATTCCTTACGGCCATTTACAAAATTTAATAATAATAATTAGCGAAATTAAACTAAACTGGCTTGTTGAAAAAATTATATTGTAAAATAAGATTATTCGATGGATATTATTAAGCACGTTCATATTCTTCCAATTTAGACAGATTAGAATGATGTCATTTGCAGGATTGTTTTTATAATATCATAAGTATTCACGAGAAGCTAAAAGACAAAAAATAAAATAATTTTCTTAAAATTATTCTGTCCATGTAATTTTGTTATAGTTTTAATTCCAAAAATGGAGATCTAATAATAATTATAATTTGATATTGTTAATCTTACAAAAATTCTCTAAATGCAAATGTGTCCCTACAGAAATAAGTTCCTTTTTAAAACTGAGAAAACATGTCCACACTTTGGCTATTAAAAATGATAATTTTAAAAGAGCTTTTCAAGATATTTTCTGTTAGTTCAAATTGGTTCATTATATAATTTTTTTACGACTTTTTAATCAAGAAAAATCTTATGAAAATATTTTTTTTTTGTAGATTTTTACCTTATTAATTTTTAATTTAGTATAAAATAATTTTTAACAGTAATTTTTAATATCTTTATAATGACTTGAACATCGCGCGTATGGAAAGTGTTTAGGAAGAAATACAGAAATGACGCGACTCCTTCATATTTGACTACGAGAGTCGTTCAATAAGTCCTTAAATTTTTTATTTAATCTCCTTTTAGCACTATACACTTTTCCAACCGTTTTTCCAAAATTTTTATCCCGTCCAAAAAATAGGATTTCGGAAGTTCTGCAAAATACTCAGGTTTGAGCAATGACGTCCTCGTTGGAAGTGAACCGTCATCCGCCAAGCCATTTCTTCAGATTGGGGAAAAGAAAATAGTCACTCGGGGCCAAATCTGGTGAATAAGCGGGATGCTGCAACAATTCCATTCTCAATTCCACAATTTTGGCCATGGAAACAGCGCAGGTGTGCACACGCGCATTGTCCTGATGCAAGAGGATTTTTTTCTTCTTCAGATGGGGGCGTTTCTCTTTGATTTCCTCACTCAACCGTTGCAATAACGACGCGTAATACGCTCCTGTTATTGTTTTTCTTTTTTCCAAGTAGTCGATAAAAATGATGCCCTGCCAATCCCAAAAGACCGTGGCCATCACCTTGCCGGCCGATGGCACAGTTTTCGCCTTCTTCGGAGAAGATCCACTGTGATGACTGTCTCTTCGTTTCTGGAGTGTAGTAGTGTATCCAGGTTTCGTCCACAGTGACCTTGTGATATGCCCGTGCCCTCAACTAATTCGCGCACTTTAATTCGCCGATCGTTCAAAATCAGATCGTGGATTTTGTCGATGATTTCAGGAGTAGACACCTCAACTGGGCGTCCTGAACGATGTTCATCTTTTGTGGATGAACGGCCACGTTTAAATTCATTCACCCAATTGTAAACCGTCGCAAACACAGGTGCAGATGTGCCATGAACTGCATCCAACTCGGCTTTGATTTCTTTCGGGCTTAAGCCTTTCAAATGGAGATGTTTGATGACAGCCCTAAACTCGCTTTTTTCCATTGTTATGCACAAATAAAAGTCGTTAACTTTAATCGATGATAGAAATTGACCTACGCTATGGATCGGGCTGACATTTTTACAGCTTTCCTGTCGATAATGCTACTTACAAAAAAAATCTTTACCGACACTACGAACACAATTTCTCGGATTTTCTAAGGACTTATTGAACGACCCTCGTATTATATAGTTTAAAAAAAGTTCAGGTGATTTCATGGAACCATCCATCATGAATCATTCAGTTATTGTGGGGCATATTTGAAATGATTATAAATACAGCTCATGGAGAGAGATTTTGCCCCCTCAGAAATATAAATAATACAACACAGAAACTCGATTTTCCTTTTTTTATAATGGGCATTTAAAGTACATCTTAACAGTTTGTAAATTATAAACAATTTAAGAGTATATGCTCGTATCATAGTAAAAGTGTTATTGTAAATAGTCCAGCTTACTTGTATCAGCCAGTATAAGGATTTTCTTTACAGAACCCCTAGTATTCAAACGTTTTATCCCCCAAATTCTATTCATTCAATTTGCTTTTATTCTATAACGTATTTCGACCCCAATTCGAAGAATAGAACGTAACTGGTGCTGTCATGACATCATTCAATACTGGAGAGGCCATACTGAAAAAAGTAAAACCTTACACAGCAAAGATGGAAAATGTGCAAGAGACTACCGATGGGGATGCACATTAAAGAATGTATGATTCTTATGGCTGGGGGTGGACTTTGTTTCGTTTTTCACGAGACTATGGAAGAGTTATTCTCATTCACAATGACAATAACAGAAAAGAGTTATAATCCCTTCTTTCAGCTATGTTAAAAGCCATCTGCTTTCAAGTATTTTGTTATTTTGTTGGTATTCTCATTTGAACTTTTTAGATTTGTTGTGAAAAACAGTAAAAATCTACCCAATTTTTGATTTTGTGTGTTTTGATTTTGACGATGAAGTTTTCTTTTTTTGTTATTTTTTACATTTTCATCTTTTTTTTTTTGGAACAGACCTTCTCCCCTATAAATATCCTGGCGTTTCTAAATAAAAGTCAAATTTTTCTTTTTTCTTATCCTTTTTCATCCTACTCAGGAAAGGATTATTTTTTTTTTTTAATTTTATATTGACTACGTCTCAACCGCATACATTTTTCAATTTTCCTGTTTGCCTATAGCTAAACAACCCTCAAAAATTTGTATGTCTGCAAACAGAAAATGCGGGTTGTATAGATTTTTGGTTTTCAAGGTTTTACTGGACGAAAACGGTAAAAGTTTTCCTTTCGACATGCCAAGTGAGACTGGTTGCTTTTGCTGATTTGTTTTCCACTTTGCGCTTGAGATTATTTTTTATAGAATAGGAATTATGTGGTGGGTGAGATGAGGCTCTCTTTATTTCAGTCTTTCGAAGTCTTACTTTAATTCCTTACACCTCCACTGATTTGGTAATGGTTGAAACCGGAGTTATCGATGATAGAATGTAAACAAACACACACTGAAGACAGTATTTTTGTTTTGGTTGGTTTTATGATTTTTAGCTCATTTTCAGATACTTTTATTTTCATATTTCAAACCTTATAATTGCAAGAATATGAATAAAAACGTGCTCAACCCTTGCTTATGGCTTTGCCCAATTTCATTTTGGAAACGGAAAAAAGTAAATAGAAAATTTTTCTTCTGTTATTTCTATTTTCCTTCTATTTGAAAATAAAGTAATGGCCGTTTGAGCCCGTACATTTTGCTATGAAAAAATATAATATTTACAATTGTGAAAAAATTGGGAAATAATTTTTGACTGAATAGAGAAAAAAATCCGAATCTGCTGCTTATACAAAGGATGTTGGGAAAGAGAGACAAATTTTAGATATGGATATGGTAAAAAGGAAGGTACACAATTTCCAGACAAATTATAAAATGTAGGCAGATGCATTAGAGTAAAAATAATAATTCCATCCCCTTAAAGATAATATAGAAAAGTCGACGAATTTTTACCCTTAAAAGTGTGATTTTTCCTTTTCAAATAACCAAAAAATGCTATATCTTAAGGGATGATATTATTATTGTTATGATTTTAATTGTTATGATTTTAATAGATAAACTTATCACAAACCACCCTTGTTTTGGAGTGAGTAGTTATTATGCGAGCGGGTATAGTAAAAGTGTGTAAAGGGGCAGACTAAACTACTCCATGAGATGATGATGGTGATAGTCGATAGAAAATAAGGGATTATAAATAAGTAACGTTTGTAGATACTTTTGTTTACTTAAAGTCGTTCCTTTTGTTAAGAGATCTTTAATCAAAATGGCATAAAAAAAAGCAAAATATTTAATTTTTTTCTCTTATTCGGTGATGTGGATAGACTTATTTAAGGAATTGTTTTATTATTAGTTGGTGTCAACAAAAAAAAAGTTAAGAAACTTTAAAAAAGTTCGTAATAATATAAAGATTATCAGACAAATGGAATGAAAAGTTAGGCAGATTTTTCCCGAAACATTTTAGCCAAATTCGGTTCGATTACAAGACAAGTAAATGCAGGGATGGAATAAGAAAAATTTACTTAATATTTTTTAAAGAATTTTAATCCCTTCTTGAAGTCAATTTCGTGATCCTAAATTTCCTGGAAAATAATTTGATATTTTGATAACTATTTCGGTTTGTAATTAATTTATTTATTTAATATAGTATGTCATAATACCAACAGCATAAAATCAATGCATTATTTCGAAAATTTCCTCATCTTATTTCGGCACCACATAAATTATCATTATTATTTTTTTTTTTTTACATAAAAGCTTTTTAATTATTTGTCCAATTTGAAATATTATTCAAAACGTTATTTTCTTTTCTTTTTTTTTGGTTGATACAAAGAGTCAATCTGTCATTTGGCATTGGACTTTTTTAGAGAGAAAAAAAAATCAAAAATAAAAATAAATTAGTAACAATAAAAGCCTTTCAAATATTGGACTTTGAATACAAACAAATCGACTATATTTTCATCGCTCATCTAAATACTAAAAGCAATAATAATCGCCGAGATCAAATCTAAATATGGGCACGTGCGTGATTATAATTCAAAATATTGAATAATGTTATTAAAACACTTCTATAAATCAATATCCATCCTCCTTCGGCAACCCCTTCCTTCCAGTGCTTCCAAAAAGAAAAGCAGCAACGTTGCCCGTTGTGGAGGGAGGAAGGCGATGTGTAAAATACAGTAGCCAAACTCTTTATATAAAATGTTGATTATTTTAAAAATATTTTTTTTACCATTTCAGCTTATATAAATAGAGTATGAGCATTTTTGTTTTATTGAAATAATTTATCTTGAATGCAATTTTCACCTTTAAAAGCAGCGATGACCTACTGACCTATATACGTTCGTAGCCTTTGTAGTTTTTTGAGTTTTTTCCCTCTTTTATTTTAAACATATTGGAAAGATATTCAATATAGAGAATATCGATAGAGATTTTTTGAGGTCAAAGTTTATTTCGCCCACATACGTATACGGTCTTTCTCACCTCGTATAATAATAATAATAATAATAATAATATTAAAAGAAAAGTATGAAACAAATACAAACAATCAACTATCAGTGTAATTATGAATAATTTTAGATTCTTTTACCGAAAATTTTGACGGTTTCTGATAATTTAAGACTGCTTTTTGAAATAATTGCAATTCTTATCTTTTCTATAGACGTTATCTCTAGATTTATGATATTAATTATTAGCAGAAAAGTACGTCTCTCTAACGTGCAACATTAAAAATAACCGAAGTAAAAAATTACTTTGAAAAAAATCTTAAGCAAAAAAAAAACAAAATAAATCAAAAATCAATTGAATATCACTACGAAAAATCAATAATATTTTCAATTTATCCAATCAATTTCTATTATTCAAATTTTACGATTTTTATTTACATGAAAATATTATTAATTTGAATTAAAATTGATTGTATTATGATTTATTAAAGTGCACTAATAATTCGTAGATAAAATGAAATTTGAAAAGAAAAACTGTACTCGTATTATGGTAATTCATAATAATCAACTATTGGCCATAATAAATCGTCTAATAAATAATGGATAAGAGGAATTTTATTATCTAGTACCTGTATAATATTGTATGTAGAGGAGACATATAAAGAAATATGCTTTTGATGATTTATTTATATTTAAGCTCTAAAAATTCACCTACTATTTGCTGATTTTCAGCATTTGAATCAACCATTTTTTCATTAGCATTGAGTTTATTTATTTTGGACAAGATCTTAGGTCTCAACCCAAAAATCTTGAACTTGAACCTACTTTAGAGTCGAAGATATGAACCGTGTTCTTTTTATTCTAGATTTTAATACTTAAACCTATTTTGAAATCATGAACTAAATTTTAAATTTAAAAAAACCCCATCGCATTGACATTGCTAAGGAGCAGTTGGACTCTGTCCGCGAAGACCCAAATTTGGTCCAGAGAGTCATAACTGGTGACGAATCATGGATTTATGGTTATGCCATGGAAACCAAAGCTCAATCATTCCAATAGAAGCTGCCGCACGAGCCAAAACCGAAAAAAGCGCGCCAAGTTTCGGTCGAATGTGAAGGTTTTGCTTAAAGTTTTCTTCAATTGGAGGGGCGTGGTGCATCATGGGTTCTTGCCACAGGATAGAACGGTCAATAAAGAATATTACATGCAAGTTATGCGCAAGTTGCGCGAAGCAATCCGACAGAAACGCCCGGATTTGTGGAATAACAAAAATAGTGTTTTGCACCATGATAACGCCCCTGCTCACGCATCGTTGCTTGTGCGTGAATTTTTGGCCAAAAACAACACACTAATAATGCTGAAGCCACCGTATTCCTCAGATCTGGCCCCCTGTGACTTTTTCTTGGTCCCGAAACAGATTCTTTGATCCATTTGTTCTGTTCGATCAAAAACAAATCGAAGACGAACCAAAACACGTGTAGGCAAAACAATTGTCAAAAACTAACTGAACATTCAAAATGGCAGAACTTGTCGGCATAAGTGAGAGACATGAGTACCAACATAACGCCACAAAAAAAAAATCGAAAATCGAATATGCGTAACCCGCGGATATTCAAAATTCGCGATACATTTTGAACAGACCTCGTATACAACCAAAAAAGAAAATTTTAAATTTCATAATCCAAAAAACTATAATAAAAAAAATCTGAAATTTTTAAATTCGAAAATTTCCCAAACATTTTTAATTTATTTTGATTATAATTGAAAAAATATTTAACAAAAACCCAAACTTTAACCAGCGTTTCCTTACTCGTCAAGCAATATCAAATAATTTATCTATCATGTGAGGACAATTCCTCGTCGACTATTGTAGGTGGTATTATTAAATACATTTTAAGTGCATCTACCACAAATTATAGATTGTATTTTCTAAATGATCTTGCACCTAATTTTTACAATGATTGTTTACAGTTATGTCATTATGCAATGTCCCATAATATGTAATTTTCTGGTGATTGTGATAGGAAAGGAATAACGATTCGTTAATAAATCAAACAGAGAACCTACGAATAAATAGTTTGTAAATTTACTTTTAAACCGACAAATAAGTGCAGATTTACTTGTATTTTAGTATAAAATACATCAAACATTTTTTTTTTTAATGTATTAATATTTACTCTGCGAATAGAAGGAAAATGCATCTCTGAGGTGAATGTTTACGAGTGCATCTGAGGCATTCGATTGAATTAACGTCAGAAATACGTACAAATATTATGCAACTCCCTTGCAAAAGCGCAATTTTACATTCAGCATTTCACCGCCCGATAATCAAGTAATTAAATAAAATAAACTTTACCAAGTGTAGTGTAACCTGTGAATATATATTTTGCGATGAAATAAAAACAGACATTCAAAAATATTCGTTATTCTATTAATAGATTAAAAATGTTAAACAAAATTGAGCTTTTTTTTTTTGTTTTGTTTTCTGTTTTGATTGCGATTTGATGCGCAGATACTGTATTTATGCACTTTTTTACCTGTGTATACCACATATAACACCCACCTACTTATTACACCAACACACAGTTTCTTCTATAAAAAAAATTGCTGTTATAAATATAGCAATTTGTTCATATTAACTCTTCTAATTCTACTATTTAAGCTATAATTTATAATAAGTTTGAAAATATTTATTTTAGGTGATTTTTGTATTAAACCAAAAATAAATATGTCTACAGAAAATATTCAATAAATATCACTTTTTTCTTACTTTAAAGAATATTTGGTTTTTGCATAATGTTCGTATAGGTGAGATGTATTAAAATTGAAAACTATTCAAATCAAATTCATTTAGTATGATGGGCTTATATGTGTTGACGAAAGTTCAGATTAAAAAAAGTAATCGAAAACATTAATTATTTTGCATTTTTCTAATTTTATTTTTACCGAATCTACATACATATTATTTAGCATTTTATAATTTGGCAAAGATTTTATAGAAAAATAGTTTATTGTTGTTTAAGCAGGCGAAAACTGCTGTCGGAAAAGATCAGATACTACGTTCAGAAAACTAAATTCAAAAAAGTCTTTTGAAATTCTTGATATCTGCGCCAAAACCCGCACATCTATAAAATCTCATGTCCCAAAAAGTCTGTTCCTGAAAATTGTATATCCCAAATCATTCTTGCTAAATATACGTGTATGTCCCAAAACCAAATATCTACAAAGTTGCACATTTCAAGATTTACTTCTTCCGAATTTATATGTCCCAAAATTTGAGGTTCCGAAATTCACAAGAAAATAATTCTTTTTTGAAATTCTTGATATATGCGCCAAAATCCGCACATCTAAAAAATCGCATGTCCCAAAAAGTCAGTTCCTGCAAAATTGTATATCCCAATCACTATAAAAAATGCTATTGTTGCTAAATTTTTGTACCAAAATCAACCATCTATAAAGTTGCACATTTCAAGATTTACTTCTTCTGAATTTATGTGTCCCAAAATTTGAGGTTCCGAAATGTACAGTATACAAAAATCCGCTCATCTATAAAATTGCATGTCCCAAAAAGAAAATAATTCTTTTACGAAATTCTTGACATCTGCGCCAAAATCCGCACATCTATAAAATCTCATGTCCCAAAAAGTCAGTTCCTGCAAAATTGTATATCCCAAATCATTCTTGCTCAATTTTTGTACCAAAACCAAACATCTACAAAGTTGCATATTCCAAGATTCAGTTCTTGCGAATTTATATGTCCCAAAATTTGAAGTTCCGAAATTCACAAGTATACAAAAATCCGCTCATCTATAAAATTGCATGTCCCAAAAAGAAAATAATTCTTTTACGAAATTCTTGACATCTGCGCCAAAATCCGCACATCTATAAAATCTCATGTCCCAAAAAGTCAGTTCCTGCCAAATTGTATATCCCAAATCATTCTTGCTCAATTTTTGTACCAAAACCAAACATCTACAAAGTTGCATATTCCAAGATTCAGTTCTTGCGAATTTATATGTCCCAAAATTTGAAGTTCCGAAATTCACAAGTATACAAAAATCCGCTCATCTATAAAATTGCATGTCCCAAAAAGAAAATAATTCTTTTACGAAATTCTTGACATCTGCGCCAAAATCCGCACATCTATAAAATCTCATGTCCCAAAAAGTCAGTTCCTGCAAAATTGTATATCCCAAATCATTCTTGCTCAATTTTTGTACCAAAACCAAACATCTACAAAGTTGCATATTCCAAGATTCAGTTCTTGCGAATTTATATGTCCCAAAATTTGAAGTTCCGAAATTCACAAGTATACAAAAATCCGCTCATCTATAAAATTGCATGTCCCAAAAAGAAAATAATTCTTTTACGAAATTCTTGACATCTGCGCCAAAATCCGCACATCTATAAAATCTCATGTCCCAAAAAGTCAGTTCCTGCCAAATTGTATATCCCAAATCATTCTTGCTCAATTTTTGTACCAAAACCAAACATCTACAAAGTTGCATATTCCAAGATTCAGTTCTTGCGAATTTATATGTCCCAAAATTTGAAGTTCCGAAATTCACAAGTATACAAAAATCCGCTCATCTATAAAATTGCATGTCCCAAAAAGAAAATAATTCTTTTACGAAATTCTTGACATCTGCGCCAAAATCCGCACATCTATAAAATCTCATGTCCCAAAAAGTCAGTTCCTGCCAAATTGTATATCCCAAATCATTCTTGCTCAATTTTTGTACCAAAACCAAACATCTACAAAGTTGCATATTCCAAGATTCAGTTCTTGCGAATTTATATGTCCCAAAATTTGAAGTTCCGAAATTCACAAGTATACAAAAATCCGCTCATCTATAAAATTGCATGTCCCAAAAAGAAAATAATTCTTTTACGAAATTCTTGACATCTGCGCCAAAATCCGCACATCTATAAAATCTCATGTCCCAAAAAGTCAGTTCCTGCAAAATTGTATATCCCAAATCATTCTTGCTCAATTTTTGTACCAAAACCAAACATCTACAAAGTTGCATATTCCAAGATTCAGTTCTTGCGAATTTATATGTCCCAAAATTTGAAGTTCCGAAATTCACAAGTATACAAAAATCCGCTCATCTATAAAATTGCATGTCCCAAAAAGAAAATAATTCTTTTACGAAATTCTTGACATCTGCGCCAAAATCCGCACATCTATAAAATCTCATGTCCCAAAAAGTCAGTTCCTGCCAAATTGTATATCCCAAATCATACTTGCTAAATTTTTGTACCAAAACCAAACATCTACAAAGTTGCATATTCCAAGATTCAGTTCTTGCAAATTTATATGTCCCAAAATTTGAGGTTCCGAAATTCACAAGTATACAAAAATCCGCTCATCTATAAAATCTCATGTCCCAAAAAGAAAATATTTCTTTTTTGAAATTCTTGATATCTGTACAAAAATTCGCGCACTTCTATAAAATCGCATGTCCACCCAAGAAGTCAGTTCCTGTAAAATTGTGTATCCCAATCACTATAAAAAAGGCTATCCTTGCTAAATGTATATACAAAGTTGCATATTTGAAGATTTATTTCTTTCGAATTCTTTATGTCCCAAAATTTGAGTTTCCGAAATTCACACGTATGCAAAATTGTCAGTCTCTAATTCAGAGATTTACTCAATCAAATGTCCCAACATCGGGGCATAAATATAATTGTTTCACCCTCCTACCTCCCCCCCACCCCCACCTACTAATGATTGAAAATCGTATGTCCAAAATTCAATCATAATTTTTTAACCGTTTGAGTATAAAAATAAAATATAATCAAACTAGTAATTTTAAAAAATGTTTGATTATGAAAAGTCAACAAGGTGATTGACTTATTAATTGACTGATCGACTAGCTGACTGACTGAATCATTAGCAAAACGTTGACAGCAACAACAACAAAAACGAGTACCAATACCCCGCTGGTTAATATAAAATATCGGGTAAGGTCAAGTTTAGTACAACTTAATGCCATCATTTTTTTCTCTATTTTATTTTTTGCTCTTTTAATTATAATTCGTCAATTATCAAGTCACATAGTGACATCTTCTTCCCCAATGGTCCACCTACTAATGTGCACATAAAAAGAATATATGCGATTTTTTTCCCTCATATGCAATTTAAACTAATTATCATAGGCCTTAATAGCATTTAAATTTATTTTGATATTTATTTGCTATTTTAAATGATGTCAATTTAGTGATTTTATTACAACAGGAAAACAACAACAAACACGAAAAATGAACTTTTTACAAGAATAAAACAACGACAACATGTTGACAATGACTTAAAAATGAGCAACACTACCTATGACTGAACTTTAATAATAGTTCATTTACCTGTTCAAATTGTTTTCCATTTAAAATGTTTATTCACATACCTGAGAGGAAAATTTAGACAAAAATAATATTCGTTCTTTCATCTTCTTTTTTTTTTTTTAAATCAAATATCAATAGTAAAAAATAAATGATTAAAAAATTTCAAAGCTCTTATTAGAGGGTGTTCTTTAAACTATTGCTAGTCAAAATGGAAAAATTGTTTTGTTTTTATTTAGGGTTGTTTTTACAACAGTTATTTTTTGAAAATGCTAAAATCTGGGAAGCGTATAATTAATTATATTATAAAGGACTATATTAATCATCATTTAAGGTGCCTATTCTTTTTTGATGATTTTTAACCCCTTAACAAAGAATAATTTTCACCACACCCCTACCTATTAGAAATTGTTGGTCACTAGAAATTTGAAATTATATTGTATCTAAATGCCGAATAGAGTATAATTCATGGTAAATACGAATTAAATTGAAATTTCTTTTATAATTTTTAATGGCATATAAAGAATTAAATGTAAGCTTCAGAACAAAGCCACACTTCCACAGCAAAAGCTCAGGAACACAAAAAAATACAGCGTAACCACTGAAAGACTAAATAATAAAAACATTTAATGCATTCCACGACATTTTTCCACAAAAAATCAGGTGAACCCGGAAGCCAAACAAATTCAGAATTTTTCAGTGGCCACAGAAAATTTTTCGTACAGGACCTCGTCCTCTTACTTTCCTCAATTCTATCTAAAAAAAAAATGGGCCGATAATTCTCATCCATAATGTCGCACTATACTGTGCATTTTTGAGGATGCATTCGCTCGCTGCTGCTGTAATTTCCTGGAACTCTCAGTACCCCAAAATCTCAAATGAATGTACCCCAAAATCTTATCATTAATTTTTAAGAATTCCTGGAATTCTCAGTACTCTCACATTAAAATGTTGTCGATATTTTCTCTAAATTTCAATAATTCATCTTTCAGTAGAATAGAAAAACTCTATAAGTAATCTACAAAAAAGAGATATCCTCTTTTAAACCCTTCAGTTTTTTGGAGGTCCACCCTGTAGTAAAATAAATTACAATTCAGGTTGATATACGAGAGAAAAGTTCAATTAAATATGCAAAAAATTCTTATCACCTACCAATATGAGTGCATATTATTCCAATTAATTTTTTTATATAAAAACGAAAAACAAAAAAAAATATCACAAATCACACGTAGACGAGAGGGGGCAGTGTATGTATTTGACCCTCTGTTAGTTGTCAATATCACATTACACATTTTTATCAATAAATTTAAGAGGATTTTGCACTTATTTTTATGGTATTTTTATGGTTATAAAACTGAAGTATATGATTGAACGAAACAACCTTACTTTGAACGAAACAAAATTACAATTTTACTCAATTAAATTGTGAAGGTCATCAAGTGAATGAACCATAAAGTGTTGTTCTATTACAAATACAAATAAATTTCTACTCTCATTTTAATTTGAATAAAATTTTCATTAATGATGTGAAATTAGAGCGCGGAGAGAATAAGCTTAATATTGTGAAGAAGATTTTTTTAATTTGTTGTATTGTAAGCAACAAGAGGAGAGACTCATTTTATTCGAATGTTCTTAAAAAAGATTATGTGAAATTTTGGTGATCGAAATTGTTTATGATTAAGAGCAATTTTGAAGTGGATGTAAACTAATTTTTGATGAATTTGGAATGAAATTTTGATTGGAGCTTTTCCTCCAAAAATAATCTATAAGAGAGCAAAAAAAAATACTAGAAAAAAATTCAACACATTAAAAAAAAGCTGGCGCCAAACATTTATTAGGTCAATCGCGTATTTCCGGCGGAGTCCTGATTTGAGCTATCCTAGATTTTCTAACAATTTCCAGATTTATTTCTATTTGCCATATATTAATTTATGGTAATTTTTTTTTACAACTAACTGAGTACATGAATGAATCATGAAACAAGTGAAATATTACCAAGAAATGTACACAATTTCAATAGAATTCTAACTGATAAGAATATTTTGAATGAAGATTTCAAAAATTGGCAACAGAAAAAGAATTTTTAGTATCAATTTTAGTGAAAATCACCCATAAAAATAAATAGGAAAAAAAAATTGTTTTGGGGAGTCGAAAAAATAATATTAAATAGTAAATTTACAGAATTGGTTCTCATTTCATTCACTTTGTAAGAAAAGCGCATCTGAGAGTGCCCTGATTTATCAATACTGAATCGTCTGAATCTAATACACGGCACTCTTGAGTTCGAATACGGCTAGTGAAATAGGCGATGAGCCTTTTAGTTGCTTCCAAATGAACTGAAGAATTTACACTTCAGTACAAATATTTTTAGAAATTTCATAATAATTTTCCAACCTCAAAATAATTCCTTCATAAAATATTACCATATAAGTCGCTGAGATCACAAGTTTATTTCTGGTGGAATTTTGGATACTAAAGAGAAAAAAAATTAAAAAGTATACCAATAGGGGCAATCTAATGTATTTCGGAAGTTGTTAAATATTGCAGAAAATCCTTAATGATATTTCGTATATATAATCTATTTATAAAGAATAAATCGTTGTCATTAATTTTCTTATGCGAATAAGTAATTAACAAACTTTTGGTTTGGATTTTATATTTACGTAGGCTACTATATATATTTCTGGCCTAGGCAACACTAAGTGTTGCCAGGTGCGATCTGACATTTCCATTGGAAAGTTTGACATTTTTTAGCATAAACGTACTCAGAACGTTTTGACGTACGACTATCATTTGTGTTGTTTACAGTGACTTGAAAAAATCAATTTGGCAAAAAAATGGAATTAACTCGTGAACATTTTCGTGCGATCATTTTTCACAACTTTCGACGTGGATTATCACGACAAGAGTGCATCGATGAACTTAAATCTTTGTATGGCTATGAAGCACCATCCTATAGCACTGTGAAAAACTGGTACAACGAATTCAATCGTGGCCGACGCTCGCTCAAAGACGAATTCCGTGAAGGTCGTCCAAAAACAGCCGTTGTTCCAGAAAACATCGATGCCGTACGTGAACTGATAATGCAAGACCGTCATGTGACATACCGTGAGATAGAGGCATGCCTAGGCATTTCTCCCACCAGCATACATTCGATATTGCATGAACACCTGGCCGTAAAAAAGGTTTGTTCTCGTTGGATCCCGCACAATTTGACAATCGCTCAAAAAAAGGCTCGTGTGGATTGGTGTAAAGAAATGCTGAAAAAATACGATCGCGGTGCTTCAAAAGACGTTTATAAGATCGTCACAGGTGACGAATCATGGATCTATGCGTATGAGCCCGAAACAAAACAGCAATCGACCGTGTGGGTCTTCCAAGACGAGTCAAATCCAACGAAAGTTGTTCGTGGAAGAAGCACTTCGAAGCAAATGGTCGCTTGTTTCTTTGGCAAAACTGGTCATGTGGCGACTGTTCCGCTTGTGCAACGTAGGACGGTCAATTCTGAGTGGTACACCACCATTTGTTTGCCTGAAGTCTTCGGAGAAATTCGAAAAACGAACAAGAGAAGTCGAATCATTGTGCACCATGACAATGCGAGCTCTCACACATCGGCTCAAACCAGCGCCTTTTTGACCGGACAAAACGTCGAATTGATGGGTCATCCTCCGTACAGCCCTGACTTGGCACCCAATGACTTCTTTTTAATTTTCGTCGCCAGAAGATGCTGTTGAAGCATTCAAAAACCATGTTTTGGAGGTGTCTCAATCGGAGTGGAAAAAGTGCTTCGAAAATTGGTTTGAGCGCATGCAAAAGTGTATAAATCTTGATGGAGAATATTTTGAAAAACAATAAAACCTTTTTCGTTGATAAATATTCGCATTTTCATTATTAGGCCAGAAATATATATAGTAGCCCACGTACTAACTCTTTCCGCTGGTAATATTTCGAAACCAACCAACACACAAAAATAAATCCTTAAATTTTCTAAGAAAAGAGATCTTATACAAATTTTTTGTTTGTTTTGTTTTTTGTGGAAATTAAATTTGTTTGCAGTGAAAAAAAAATTTAAAATTTTGTGTGGTTATGATAAGTAAAGATCTGTTTAGATTTTTTTTTTCTATACTGCCCTGTCGCCAGTAAAAGGAGGTCACCAATACCAACTGGAATTTTTCTCATTTTCCTTTGTATTTTTCCTTATTTTTAGTCCATTTCCATCCCCCGTCTTTCCTCCGCCTTGCATTTTTTATTTGACAATTCGGATAGAAGAGTCGTCCAGTTGGTAAAGAAATTCCCCAAAGCGTATACGATATGTATGAGGATTGCAAGTTCTGCTTATTCGGTAAATTGACACAATACCAAATGATTTATGACACTGTCGCTGAAAATAAATTGTCCATCACACGCACACAATCTTCTCGATATTGATTGCATCTAATGCTCCACATATCGTATAACATCATCCCATCTTTCCTGATGGATTTTTTTGATGGTCTTACTCGGCGGTAGGAGATTCTGACTCCAATCTTATCATACACTTTAATCAATAATTCCAACATTTCAGATTCCGTGGTTCCCCTCTCCGGTAAAGAGCGAGGGGAATCTCTCCCACAATTATTATTATTGTGTTCATAACGACTGTGTATGTCTGCTTCTTTCTCATCATCCAATTTTCTAGGTTTTTATAGTTGAACAATACCGAAGAATGGCTGAGACTAAGTTTTTATCATAGTTCTCCGTTCTCCTGTTGCTTAGGGATGATACGTATATCGACCATAGCATTTTTATAAACAAACAAGATTTGTGTTCATCGTTTGCCGCCCCAAACAGACATTGCAGGAAGACGCATTTGCTTAATTCCCTCGAATTTCTCATACTCGTATAGTTTCATAAGCGATAACAATAAAATTATATAAAAATGTTGAAATTGACCGAAAACAAGTCCACTTTCCAATTTGATTATGGAATATTGATATAAGTTTATTTAATCGTTCAAATACCCATGTCCTCTATCCAAAGTTGCTGATATTTCCATTCAATTTAGTTTATTTTCAATTTCGATTCGGAGAGTTTTGCTTAGACGACAACGGCGATAACGACGATGATGAAGACAGTAGTGAATACACGACGGCAACCAACAACTCTATGATGACTGTTATTATCGTAATTCTTGAATATAGTTTGTTTGTGACCTGATTCCATTTCAAAATATATATGTTTGAGTCAATTTGATGGCTATTTCTAATCTAAAACTTTTATCAACACCTAAAATGTACCCACCCCTCATATTTCTATACTCGTAACATAAGTAAAAATCTTGCCATACAAAATAATTATTAGCAGTTTATTTATTTATTCTTTTTTTTTTGTTCAAAAAAAAAAACTTTTTTAATTATTTTTATCGATAGAACTATGACATTTCCAATAAGTTTAATTAATTTTTATGGCTTTGATTCATAACCAATTTCTCGATAGTTTTGTTAGTAATTGAAATTGTCTTTAAAAATACTGGTATTATTAGGAAAGTTAGAACTTTGCGTATGTTAGTTAAAAATACTGGTAGTTAAAAATATTTAAAAATCAATAAGAAATTGGTTAATTTTTTTTTTTTTAAACAAAACTCATATTTTCATGGAAGGGAGGGGGTACATCTAAATCCGGCACAGCTTGATGGTGATGATGATGTCAATTGATTATTTCATCGATTATTTAATATTTTATTTCCCACTCCCAAAATTATATAAATAATTTGTCCAATTTCACAAATAATTTGTTAATTTTTTACTATAAAAAAAATATCCTCCCCCATCCCCCCAAATACATCTCTGCTCTCTACTCTTATATGGTATAGATAATATCTATTTGCATTAATTTGAAAATAGAAAAAAAAATTAACAAAAGCAATATAAGTATTCGTTTCGATAATTTTTCTGTAGGCTAATTTGTATATAAAAAAAAAAGCTGTTTTTGCGAGGAGAGTGGATAGAGCCGAATGATAATGCCATAAGAAAAATGATAAGTTAATGGAGCCTACTTAAGCGGATGGCAGAGTCAAAAAAGAAGGAAGAAATTTTTGTTTGATAAATTCATTTGATTAATGCTATTTCATTAGTGATTAATTATTGCATTTATCGCATAGATAAACTTGTTAATGTCACATAACTAACGAGTTAGACTCGTACTTAACGTCATCCAATGGTATAAGATCTGAGAATTCTTCTGATTTGTTCTTTTTATAATTTTTTTTCATCTAGATTTTTATCTCTCTAAAAATCTATTTATTTATTTTTTGACATTTGCATTTAGATAATTATTTATATAATAAAAAAGAGAATTTTTCTTCTGATATCTTCTATATACAAGGGTCGTTCAATAAGTCCTTCGAAAATCCGAGAAATTGCGCTCGTAGTGTCGGTAAAGATTTTTTTTTTGTAAGTAGCATTACCGACAGGAAAGCTGTCAAAATTTCAGCTTGATCCATAGCGTAGGTCAATTTCTATCGTCGATTAAAGTTAACGACATTTATTTGTGCATAATAATGGAAAAAAGCGAGTTTAGAGCTGTCATCAAACATCTCCATTTGAAAGGCTTAAGCCCGAAAGAAATCAAAGCCGAGTTGGATGCAGTTCATGGCACATCTTCACCTGTGTTTGCGATGGTTTACAATTGGGTGAATGAATTTAAACGTGGCCGTTCATCCACAAAAGATGAACATCGTTCAGGACGCCCAGTTGAGGTGTCTACTCCTGAAATCATCGACAAAATCAACGATCTGATTTTGAACGATCGGCGAATTAAAGTGCGCGAATTATTTGAGGCCACGGGCATATCACAAGGTACAGTCGCTTCAATTTAGCATGAAAAATTGTCTGTGAAAAAAATTTCGGCAAGATGGGTGCCGTGTTTGCTCTCAGAGGAGAATAAGCGCAATCGTGTAATGGGCTCTGAGGCTATGTTGGCACTCTTTCATCGCAATCCTGCCAAATTTCTTCGTCGATATGTCACTGGGGACGAAACCTGGATACACTACTACACTCCAGAAACGAAGAGACAGTCATCACAGTGGATTTTCAAGGGTAAACGGGCTCCGAAGAAGGCAAAAACTATGCCATCGGCCGGCAAGGTGATGGCCACGGTCTTTTGGGATTCGCAGGACATCATTTTTATCGACTACTTGGAAAAAGGAAAAACAATAACATCATTTTTATCGACTACTTGGAGAAAAGAAAAAAATCCTCTTGCATCAGGACAATGCGCGTGTGCACACCTGCGTTGTTTCCATGGCCAAAATTGTGGATTTGAGAATGGAATTGTTGCAGCATCCCGCTTATTCACCAGATTTGGCCCCGAGTGACTATTTTCTTTTCCCAAATCTGAAGAAATGGCTTGGCGGACAACGGTTCACTTCCAACGAGGACGTCATTGCTCAAACGGATGAGTATTTTGCAGAACTTCCGAAATCCTATTTTTTGGACGGAATAAATATTTTGGAAAAACGGTTGGGAAAGTGTATAGAGCTACAAGGAGATTATGTTGACAATTAAAAAAAATCTTCTTTAAAAAACAGTTTTTTCCATCTTTTTCTAAGGACTTATTGAACGACCCTCGTACCATATTTTCAATAAGTGTGGAAATGAAATATGGTATATGCCATGCCATCAAATTTTTTCTATTATGTAAGTGAATAATACAATAATAATAATACAGAAAAACCATTCTAAAATTTATTTATTTATTTTATGAATTTTCTGTTTGTTTTTAGAGAATTTTATTTAAATTTATTACTATACTTTTTTTTTTTATAGTAAGAACTTGTTAAATACTTACTTATTTATACAAGATTAGTAAAAACAAGTTGCTTATTTTTAGATTTTTCCTGATCTTTGGCAATTTAATCATATCGTGTTTCGTATATTTAAAAAAAAAAATACTTTCGGAAACGATTAAGAATTTTTTTTTAAATTATTTTTTAAAATAAATTGCCTTATAATTTTTATTTATGTTTGTTAAAGCGAAAGAAGAGAGGTGCGATATGATCAAACAATAGGCGAATTCGATTGGACTAATTTTGCTACAGCGCAGTACTTACCAGTAGACTCTTAATAAAATGAACATATCACTGACAGCAGTAAAATACAAACTCATAATAGTCACCAACAATACTGAGTTTATTCACACATAAACAATAAAAACTGAGTTTACGTACACATAAACAATAAAAACAAAAATATGACGCTTCAACATAACCAACAAACCCGCTAAGCCATCTATAGCCAGTTCGGAAACTACGAGTACAATACCCTTACCCTAAGGGGAGAAGTGTAACTACTGCTACAATCCTACTGTTTTGTTAGAGGTACTGTAGATGATGACAGATACACAACAGTAGCAGTAGCAAAATAAGTCCAATCGAATTCGCCTAATGTAAAGGGAAAAAATTTGATAAAAATTCTTAATATTAGTTAAAAAATTTCCATAAATAAAAATCTCAAATATTATATTTTTAATACTTAAATTGTCTTTAATTGTAATTGAGCAAATAGTTATTCTTCTAATTGCAAATAGTGAAAATGCTTAATTTTTACAAGGATCAGTCCAAACTGAACGGTTGCCTTAATTTTCTTAAACCAAATGTGAACTTTGTTTTAGTTAGAAATTTTTCTATTCAATTCTAACTAATTAATTAAGTTTAATTCTATCTTTTTGTTAATGTTTATTCTAGATTGAAATTGAAAAAATAAAATTTATTATAAAAATCTCTTTGTTCGTCTCCACCTTGGTTTCCAAATCAAATCCGATAATTTCGGAAAAAATAGAAGAAATCAAACAAAATTGAATTTAATTCGATATTAAAATGAAAAAAAAAGTGGCAAAAAAAAGTTATAATAAAATCTCTAAACATAAATAAAAATTTATGAAAAAAAACTCATAAATTTTGGTTAATTAATTTTTATTAGGTATAGATTTTTTGGAGAATTTATTTTTGTTTTTTTTTTTTTTTTGTCAAACAATTTACTGAGAGTTTTTGGTATTATTTTTCTTTTGGTTATATAGTTTTTTGTAAGAATTTTCGTCAGAGTTTAATGACTTCTTCAAATTTATATAATCTTCCAAAGAAAACTGAAAAAAAAAATTGCAAATGACGGAGAACACTACTTACATATTGTCACTAAAAATAGAATCGGCTCCGTTTTCTCCGGACCCCCAATTCTGTGGATGCGAAAAACAACAAACTAAAATTAAACCATACTGAAACTAATTTATTTCTTATAATTTATTAATTTTTTACTATTTCGTTATTAATTTTTATAGCGTTTATAATTTATTAATTTCGTTTCGATAAGCTTCATATGATTTCGATTTCGATTCCAATTTATTAATTTCGATTTTGATTATACACAAAAATAAGCAAAGGCAAATAAATTTCTTGAAAATGGGAGTAGATATAATAAACAATTTTTTTTTATTGTATTATTATTATATCTTTTGATATTGAAAATCCGTTTAGGTAGATCTCCTCACAAGCGATAGATTAATTAGTGTATCTATTTTTGAACATAATAACTAAAAAATTTTTTTCAACAAACAAAATTTTGTGGGAAAAAATAAGAGAAAATTTATTGAATACATATAAATTTATTGGAAGTAATTTAATGTCTTTAATCGTCGGCTTTATACGGAAGAGTTAAAATTCCAAAAATATTTTTATCGTAAATAATTTTTAATCGTAAATGATTTTTTATCACAATTGATTTTTTACTGCAAATAATTTATTATCATTTAAAATTCAATTTTAAATAATATTTTTTATCGTAAATGAATTTGATCGTAATTTTTTTATATATCGCAAATGACTTGTTACTGTATTTAATTCTATTTCGTAAGTAATTTGTTTATTCAAAAGGATTTGTATCATAAAAGATTTAATTTCGTATTGGTTTTATTCTGTTCTTTGCGATTTTCTATCGTAAATGAAGATTACATTTTTTTTAATCGTAGATTATTTTTTATCAAATTTCAAATTCGTTTACCACCATCCCCCCCCCTCCCACCTAAAATGTTGAAAAAAAAACAAAAAAATTTGTTAGTGTCAATAATTTTTGTATCTTAAATAATTTTATCGTAATTTTTTTTATCGTAAATTTCTTGCTGCTCTTTATAATTTTATATGGTAAATAATAGAAATACTTCAAATTCGTTTTCCCCCCCAAAAAATGAATTAGCTAAAAATTATAAAAAGCAGCAACAAATTTACGATAAATTAAAATGACTATTACAAATTTTTGTATCTTAAATAATTTTCTTGCTGCCCTTTATAATTTTGTGTGGTAAATAATTTTTTTCGTAAATGATTTTTGTTGTAGATTTTTTCGTAATTGCTTTTTTTTTGTTCCTTAACATAATGATCAGTGATTGCAATGTAAATGTAATTTGTAAATAGTTCATTGCACATAGAATTTATCGTAAATTTCACCAATATTAAAGATAGTATCGTTTTTAAGTCGTTTTATTTAGAAAAAAATTATTTCTCAATTATCAGATATAATTTTTTTTTTTAAATTTTAATAAAATAAAAAAGCGGAACTGCAATTTTTCTCTACTTTCCTTTTTTCTATATTAGAAATATGATTTTTCGATCTTTTCTTTATATAATTTATTATTGTTTCAGCTTGTTTAAAAAAAATATCTAAGTTTCTTATTTGCTATTTCTCTTTAATGCGATATAATAAAAAAATGTTACAAAACAAGCATCGATTGTCGTCCATCTATAAAAATTTTAAGAGAAAAAAATCTCTGACAAATCACCATAATCAGACAGCTCTTATCTAAACTGATAATTAATATTTTCTAATCTTTTGTACATAATTTGTATTTTCTTTTATTTCAATTTTTTTTCATATAGTCAAATTCTATTTTCCTATTTCTGATCGTTTAAAAAAATTACCTTATATTGTAATTAATACAAAATTCGTAATTAATTATAAAAAATTATCTTCTATCTGTTATAACTAATTATAAAATAACTTTTAATTAATTATTGGTAAAAAAAAATGTTGTGATAAATTATTTATTTCTGATGATGAAAAAACTAAAAAAAATCTAACATTTAATTAAGTGAAACCGAAAGGGAAGGGAGGGGAGGGGGCTGTTAGGGTTTGGTATATTTTTGGGAAAAAGTTAATTATTTTGAATTATATAAAACTTTTTTATGATTAATAAAATCAAATTGAAAAAATACTATTAGAAGTTAATGGTGGACATTTTGAATAAATTATTTTGGAATTCAATCGTAATTGGTATATGTCTGAGTATCATAGCATTACTTGCAGATTTACAGAAATAAACAAAAAAAAAAAACTACCGGAAAGGAAACTAAAAACATTTTTATAAATCTTATTCAAATTTAATGCACAATATTTTGACAAGCTATAGTAGGTGCTAAGCATAAAGTAGGCAACTTTTTATAAATAATGTCGAAAAGTTCTGAGTTTTAAAATAAAATATTTTTATTAAATTATTGTTAAAATTTAAAAAAAAAATAATAAAATTTCGTTGGCAAAAAGAAAAAAGTTCTATTTGATTGAAAGTTTTAATTAATCTAAAATTAATAATGAATTTTAATGAAAGTCGGAATTTTCTTATTACAAAATTAATCGTGGACTTTCGAACAAAATTGCTCGAGTACAAACGATTACAAAATATTGTCCTTACTATGGTTAAGAGTCAAAATAGATTTTTGACATCTTTTGCAAAAGAATTTAAAGAAAGATATTCGAAACAAGAGACTATGCCAGGTAATAGGAATACTCTTCCGAAAATGTGATAACAAAATAAAATTTCCTATCCAAGTTATGGTACGAAATCGAACTATTTTTTTTTTGAAAGGAAAGCGAAGTACGTGTTTTGAATTGCCTATAATTAATAAGTGAAACACAATTGATCTAATAGATACGGCCAATTTCAAAACTTGTGCTTTTTAGCAATTGCAGATAAAAAGTGCATCTGTTTTTAAAATTGACATTTCAAAGTGCAGTAGTGCATCGAAAAATAATAAATCAACCCGGAATTAATTTCTGACGTGCATCATGATTTCCTTTTAAGTTTCGAATAGAAAATTGCTTGTGGCAATAATAATAGTAATAATTTATATTAAAAACTCGTTCAGGTATTGTGGTAGCCTTACAAAATTGGACCATTAATTTTAATTCGTATTGTAAAATTAAAATTTGCAAGATTTTGAAAGAAAAAAATGTTGATGAACTGATTTTAATATAATACATTTTATTTTTGACACTTTTAACGTTCGTATTATATCTAATAAATATTCTTTTCTTTTTTTCCAGGTAAATAAAATTGTTCATAAATATTTTACGACAAAAATTCATCAAATTTGTAAGTGATTTTTTATAAGATTTTTATAAGAAAAAATTAATTTTAATTGATATTGAAAAGAAATATTTTATTTGGATTTCTTATTTTGTATTTTATTATACAATATAATTATCTTTTATCATTCTTTTTAGTCATTTTAATATCTATTAAATTGAATTTATAATTATTATTTGAATATAATTTGCATACAGAAAATTTATATATTGTATAAAAAAAGTTTATAATATTCTATAGTAAATTTCATGATTTATTTGCACCTATTATTCGGCACGTCAATTTGCTGAGAAAATAGTTTTTTAAGGACTCTGCACAGAACAAAATTATACTTAAAAAAAAAAAATGCTATCATTTTAACTAATTTTCGTATTATATTTTGTTATTTTGCTTTAAATAACATTTTTAATTTTTGCTATAAATTTCAAAAATATCCAAATAATGTTGAAAACATTACTTTCGTTAACAGCGGTACTGCCATTTATTACTAATAATTATTACATCAAGCAAACTCTTATAAAACGAAATTATTTCCTATCGTTTTTTTTCTCTTGATGTAACATACTTGCCCAATTCAACCTTAAATATTAATTTTAAATATGGAAGTAACCAAATACATTCAATAATAATACGTCGCCTTTAAATTCATTAAGGAGAATAGTTTTTTCTTCGATCAATTATCGTGATTGGGTAAAAATTGATTATTTCGCCAAAATTTAATTAACTTACACCGAATAGTTACTTAACACCAAAAGATGTTCAATAATTATCTTCAAAACTTTAATTTAACTTAGAGTAGCTATTATGTGTCGAAATTGTGTAATTTTGTAAAGAATCGATTTTGAAATTTATCAATTAGGCGCTATCAAACGATGATTGAAAATAATCTCTTAACGATCTATTTATTAGGCAATTTTTGTGTTTCAATTTAAAAAAAATTCTATATTTATCTCATAAGCTAACAAAAATGGAATCATATGAACGTGCACAATCACCTCCCCCCTCCCCTCGTCCAAGGAGTATAGTGGCTCTATATTCAGGCCTTATAAAAATTATGTGTGTTAATTTTTCAAAATTATATTTATAAATATTTGATTATAATAATTCTTATAAAAATAAAAATATAAAATAAATTAGATAAAAATTTTTGCAGAAAAAATTATTGGAGCAGGGCAGGTCTTTTAAAAATATTTTAAGACCTCCAAATAGTCATTTTAATAGATTAAATGCGTACTTACACATATTATGCAATTTTTCCATAATGTAAATACTTAGTTTTCTTATGTTGATGGTCTTGTTTTCAAAGACGTTGGTGTTTTTAACACTTGCAAGTGTACACGCTTATTTATTATTTTTGCACATATAGTTTTCTTAATAAAGTATTACTTTTCTGCTTTGCCCGCTAATTTTTCTTCAATTTATTTTATTGTTAATTTTCTTTTTAACATAAAATTTTTCTTTCAACTTGGAAAATGATTACTTTGAACTTGGTTGACAAAAATCGTTCAGGTAAGAGACCAACTTCCTACCGTGCCAAAATCAAAATAAATTATTATTTACACACAAATGTGTTGTAGAAAAAAAAATTTTCAAAAATTTCTCCTGTTTCCAAAATAAAATTTAACATAACAATTTTTAACTATAATTTACGATACGATTGGATACGCGCACAAGAATTTGCGGGTTCAGTAACTTTTTAATAGTTAAATAATAATTTTATTCTATAAAAACAGATAGGGAGAGACTGAGAGAATACGTGGGCTACTATATATATTTCTGGCCTAATAATGAAAATGCGAATATTTATCAACGAAAAAGGTTTTATTGTTTTTCAAAATATTCTCCATCAAGATTTATACACTTTTGCATGCGCTCAAACCAATTTTCGAAGCACTTTTTCCACTCCGATTGAGACACCTCCAAAACATGGTTTTTGAATGCTTCAACAGCATCTTCTGGCGACGAAAATTAAAAAGAAGTCATTGGGTGCCAAGTCAGGGCTGTACGGAGGATGACCCATCAATTCGACGTTTTGTCCGGTCAAAAAGGCGCTGGTTTGAGCCGATGTGTGAGAGCTCGCATTGTCATGGTGCACAATGATTCGACTTCTCTTGTTCGTTTTTCGAATTTCTCCGAAGACTTCAGGCAAACAAATGGTGGTGTACCACTCAGAATTGACCGTCCTACGTTGCACAAGCGGAACAGTCGCCACATGACCAGTTTTGCCAAAGAAACAAGCGACCATTTGCTTCGAAGTGCTTCTTCCACGAACAACTTTCGTTGGATTTGACTCGTCTTGGAAGACCCACACGGTCGATTGCTGTTTTGTTTCGGGCTCATACGCATAGATCCATGATTCGTCACCTGTGACGATCTTATAAACGTCTTTTGAAGCACCGCGATCGTATTTTTTCAGCATTTCTTTACACCAATCCACACGAGCCTTTTTTTGAGCGATTGTCAAATTGTGCGGGATCCAACGAGAACAAACCTTTTTTACGGCCAGGTGTTCATGCAATATCGAATGTATGCTGGTGGGAGAAATGCCTAGGCATGCCTCTATCTCACGGTATGTCACATGACGGTCTTGCATTATCAGTTCACGTACGGCATCGATGTTTTCTGGAACAACGGCTGTTTTTGGACGACCTTCACGGAATTCGTCTTTGAGCGAGCGTCGGCCACGATTGAATTCGTTGTACCAGTTTTTCACAGTGCTATAGGATGGTGCTTCATAGCCATACAAAGATTTAAGTTCATCGATGCACTCTTGTCGTGATAATCCACGTCGAAAGTTGTGAAAAATGATCGCACGAAAATGTTCACGAGTTAATTCCATTTTTTTGCCAAATTGATTTTTTCAAGTCACTGTAAACAACACAAATGATAGTCGTACGTCAAAACGTTCTGAGTACGTTTATGCTAAAAAATGTCAAACTTTCCAATGGAAATGTCAGATCGCACCTGGCAACACTTAGTGTTGCCTAGGCCAGAAATATATATAGTAGCCTACGTAAATGATCATAAGTAGGATAATGTTAATTGTACCGAAAGTCACATAAAAAAAAAATCAAGTGGCGAATACGAGAGCCAAACAAAATGTGAAAAATTATATCCAAAAACTCACTGTTAAAGTCAGTCATAATTAGGTCTTAACTCCCCGACTCAGCCCTGCCATTTAAATACCTAAAAGCATGTTAGATTTTAGTCAGAAATATAGTGGAGCCACCAGACGGTCTCCTTTTTTACTGCACTTTACAATTAGAATTGAGATAATTAAGTTGTCAAGAATTACAAATAAATTCAGTGAATGAAAAAATTGGACCAAAAATGACAATATCGCTCAACATTAACAGCAAAAAAAAAATTGTTGCATAAAAATGAGATTCAAAATTAGGTACTAAATGCAGAGCAGAAACACACCTGAACATTAGAAAGGCGCCTAAGAAGTGATTAGTACTTTTACTTGCCGCATTAGAAAGGCGCCGTTAATTTTCTGTTGCATTAATTTGGGTTGATGAACAACTTTTTTTAGAAGACTACGCAATTGCGTAGACCCTTGATGCATTTATAGAGACCGATTAATAAAATTATGCAACATAATTGTTCATTGACTAGATACTATTTACTCCTCCCACGTCACTACTAACTAAATATCAATTCCACTTTACCATATATTTATTAACTAAATATATTTTTACCTCCGCAATTTTCAAAAATCTTCAGTTTTTTATGAATATTTTAATAGTAAATACTGATATTAGGGCAAATAAATTAAGGAAGCAAAAATAATTGATAGGCCTTTAATAAATGCGTGTATATACACTCTACTAATCACGAACATCCAATCCGAAAGTTAACCTAACAAGGTAAGGAAGGTAGTGCACGCATGGTAATTCTTAGATATTAACTAAACAGGAGACCTTATGTCTCATAGTTGATTCTCCACTTGCACTCTAGACTAGTCGTTTATAATTCATCCTGTTCTCGACATACAATTACTAATTATTCCCAGAAGACGACGACAACGACGACCACGATGACAAAGACGTTGTCCACGATGACAAAGGAACAACATTAAGATAGTTAGTCAACAAAACTGGCTATTTGCCGGGGATCCATTTAGTGCTGTAATTATTATTGACATGATTTCAGCTGCATTACATTCTCTGTTAGTTCTCGATTCGTTAGCTTTCCTTTGACCATCTTCCAAACCGTATTAATACAATTCCCATCGCTCCATTTGTGACATTCTCAACCAAAACAATCAATTTCATTACGATTCGATTGGATCCTTTTTTTTCTTTAGCTAAGGAGGTATCCCAACAGCGGTATATTATTCAACAATAATTTACGATTATATTTTTATTGGTTATTCTAGTATTGGATTCACTTTCCGCACCTTTCTTTCTAAAGGTTAGGATATCTCATCATAATTGTAGATTATTCCCTAAGAGACATTTTTGTAATTAATGCCATCATAAAGGAGGACTAACAGAAAAAGCCCAAGTGTTCGTAGAAAATAAATAATGTAAGGAGAAGAAATTTTTAGCTCCAAATATTCCAACTGGTGTATTGTAAGACCAACTCTTGTAATATTTATTCTCTTCCCTCCGCCATCTCCCCTCCTGGGGCTGGCCTATTTAGAAAAAGAATCAAACTTTCGAAAGCATTAAATAAACAATCCACAAAACATGGTACTACTCACGCACTTGCCCCCTTCCTCTGTCAAACCTCATTGACGACTGCTATTTACTCTTTATGTCATTTCTGTATATTATTTCTCGAAATACCCTCCCCAATTTGATGACTATTATTAAAAGTTAATTCTTTCGTTATTTTTCGGTTTGTATTCAATTCTATTCATATATTCATGCAATTAGAGGGTGGGCTTAAAGTAAAAAGGAAAAGAACAAAACTACCTGTTGTATTTTAAAAGTTATGAGAAAATTAGTTTGGAGCCAGCCCATCTATCGAAAATGGAAATGACTTTTTTCTAAGTACTCTCAAAGGCAATGTTCGAAAACTATCATATCCTGATTGGATTATTATTTTACTTTTTACTTGTAATTTGAAAATATGTTATTGTGTTGTAAGAATTTTATAATTTATTTAAACGGATTTTTTGAAATAATTATGAGTATTATTCTCATAAATTTGTGCTGTTTTAAAGGAAAAAAAATCTGAGAAAGGTTTTAAAAATAATTAGAATTGAAACGAAAATATCGAACAACTAAATTTCGATTGGTCAAAATGGTCTGAAATCAATATGGAGCACGTTTGGACTAACAACAAATTGATTAGCTTGCAAACATGTAATTTTGAGAGTTTGTACTTTTTCTGTTAGGTCCAAATGTGCTCAGATGAAGATTTTGCCTGATTTCGACTATTGCTGATCTCTTAAATTCGTTTGCAAACATTCACCAGATTTTTTTTTTTCTTTTTGAATTTCTGTAAGCTGAAATGTGCTAAGATTTATCTAAGCACGATTACGTGAAGATTTAGGACAATATAGACTGACAAAATATGCTATAAATTTGATTTTTTTTTTTAAAAGTTAATCAGATTTTAAAAACACAGTAAAAGCTTACGATGTGAGCACATTTGGACTAACTAAACTAAACAGAAATAACTTCTGATATTGAATAGATAATTTATAATACTTAACGAAGATAATTTATAAGATTAAATTTTATACTAATTTTTATTACAATATATTTTATATATATAAAAAAAAGAATATTAAGAATTTTTATTCTCTGTTCGGTTTTCCATTACAAATTATCATAAATTAACACTTAAATAAGTGCAATTTTTCACATGTAAACTAAACCTAATAGCAGAGAGAAAAATGGAAGATTATAAAAAAAAATATGAACAAATCTTTAATTAATAACAGGAAATAATCAAAAAATATTATCTAACATCGTCGAAAGCTGCTTTTGATTGTCAGTTTTTTTTCCTTCTTACTATTGTTTCTAATAAATTATACTGTAAAAAAAAAAAAAATATAAATAAATAATAAAATGATAGAGAAAAATTCCGGAAAAGAGATTTTCATTTCGAAATAGTAAATTATGAGAAATCTGATACTATCGTAAGAAAATTAAAATTTATTTAAGGTGGTCGGTCGGTCTGGTCTCTTCTTTTTGTCTCTACATAAATTTGAGCAATTTGCGATGGAAAAAAAATGCTCAGATAATAGTTAATGTCTATTATAAGGTCCCAATAGATTGGTCTACTCTTGTCCAATCTAGTCTAATGTTTTGCGCTAATAGTATTTACCTTCAGTTTTTTCTTCTTTTTTTCGACCAAAAAATCTCCATTAGATGGAAAAATAAAAAATTTATGCTATTGTTCTTTGTAAAAGGTCTCGTTTACTTTACTGATAATATTTTGTGGTATCATTGTTTATATTCAAAAAATATTTGCGATGAATTTTCTAGGTTATGTTTGGTTTAAAAAAAAAACTTCTGCTGTATTATATAATTTTTTTGCTCATAGGGATAATTTTCACAGTAGATTCTTAACTTAAACTAACAAGTCTTCAAATTTATATGACAATAGTTTAAATAACGACTAACGACAGTAATTTCCGGCGTATAGTATACAATTTACTATCAGAGATTTTTTTGCTCATGATATTTAAGTAAAATAAAAATATTTATTTTTGAATACTATTTTTATTTGTTAATAATTTTTGCTGTTTTGATAGTCAATTTGATATTAATTTGTAGAGTTTTTTTTGTTGTTGTTGATGTTAATATTCCTGTAGCACAATGCAAAGGTACTTAAATAAATAAAAGGTGAATAAATTTTATGGAAATGTTACTAAAATTATCGTATCTATGTTGGGCTGTGATTATTTTAGGAAAAAAGACAAATATGTGTTGATTTTTTTTGCATAGTAAAATATAAATTGACGTTGTCTCCAAAAATTTACTCCAAGATCTCTTAATTTGAACAAGTAGGATTTCTGTTCTTTAATAAAAGTAGGTGGGATCTCTATAAAAAAGAATAGAATTTTTGTGAGGTGCCAATAACTGATAAATTTGGTATCAATGGAAAACTTAGCAATATAAATGGGAGAATTTTTCTTTTGATACTCGTATATTATGATATTAGCTAGCAGACAACTAGAAAAATGCTATTATACGTCCTTAGAGGGTCGTTCAATAAGTCCTTAGAAAAAGATGGAAAAAAACTGTTTTAAAAAAAAATCTTTTTTTATTTTTCAACATAATCTCATTTTAGCTCTATACACTTTCCCAACCGTTTTTCCAAAATTGTTATCCCGTCCAAAATATAGGATTTCGGAAGTTCTGCAAAATACTCATCCGTTTGAGCAATGACGTCCTCGTTGGAAGTGAACCGTCGTCCGCCAAGCCATTTCTTCAGATTGGGGAAAAGAAAATAGTCACTCGGGGCCAAATCTGGTGAATAAGCGGGATGCTGCAACAATTCCATTCTCAATTCCACAATTTTGGCCATGGAAACTGCGCAGGTGTACACACGCGCATTGTCCTGATGCAAGAGGATTTTTTTCTTCTTCTCTTTGATTTCCTCACTCAACCATTGCAATAACGACGCGTAATACGCTCCTGTTATTGTTTTTCCTTTTTTCCAAGTAGTCGATAAAAATGATGCCCTGCGAATCTCAAAAGGCCGTGGCCATCACCTTGCCGGCCGATGGCACAGTTTTTGCCTTCTTCGGAGCCCGTTCACCTTTGAAAATCCACTGTGATGACTGTCTCTTCGTTTCTGGAGTGTAGTAGTGTATCCAGGTTTTGTCCACAGTGACATATCGACGAAGCAATTCGGCAGGATTGCGATGAAAGAGTGCCAACATAGCCTCAGAGTCCACTACACGATTCCGGTTATTCTCCTCTGAGAGCAAACGCGGCACCCATCTCGCCGAAATTTTTTTCACAGTTAATTTTTCATGCAAAATTGAAGCGACTGTACCTTGTGATATGCCCGTGGCCTCAACTAATTCGCGCACTTTAATTCGCCGATCGTTCAAAATCAGATCGTGGATTTTGTCGATTATTTCAGGAATAGACACCTCAACTGGGCGTCCTGAACGATGTTCATCTTTTGTGGATGAACGGCCACGTTTAAATTCATTCACCCAATTGTAAACCGTCGCAAACACAGGTGCAGACGTGCCATGAACTGCATCCAACTCGGCTTTGATTTCTTTCGGGCTTAAGCCTTTCAAATGGAGATGTTTGATGACAGCCCTAAACTCGCTTTTTTCCATTGTTATGCACAAATAAATGTCGTTAACTTTAATCGACGATAGAAATTGACCTACGCTATGGATCGAGCTGAAATTTTGACAACTTTCCTGTCGATTATTAAAAAAAATCTTTACCGACACTACGAGCGCAAAATTCTCGGATTTTCTAAAGACTTATTGAACGACCCTCGTAGCAAAAGAAGAGTTTTCGAGTTAAATCTTGTTTAAACAATTTTTTTACATGCCTAATAATCTCGATTGTTTCAAAAATACCTAATCACAGATTCAGTTTTTAAGATCTCATAGAAATGAATTTTTAGAAAAACTATTTTACAAGTTATTTTAAAGATTTATATAATAGAACTGAATGAATTACATGAGTTAGGTTGGTAAGCTAAAATATTGTTAAATTGTTAATGCTTATAATGATGATAATTTCGATGATGATGATGACTTGCCTATGATGTTGTGTTGGTGGATGGTAACGGAGAAGAAGGTGTCGATCATCAACATAACATCATCATCTGATCATTTTATAAAGTTATTATAGCTTTTAACTATCCATGACACAATAATAAGTTCGGGAAGGGAATACAATCTAATCCAATACAATCCAATTAAATTCATAGTACATGTTTTTCATTCCTCATAAAAATATGTCTAATTCGAAAACTATTGTTACATAAAAAAAAATTACCGACATATTTGATGAGAGCAGCAAAAACCAAATAAATAAATGAGAATATTTCAAACGCATGTATTTTTACATTTCATTATTATTATTATTATTTTTTTTTTTGTTTATTAATGTAGCCAATTCCTCTCTCTCAGTTATATTGAGATATGAAATTTTTGTCTAATGATATCACCTGAACAGGTAGAGTACAACAACACATAACCAAAAGTAAATTCTTTATATTCTTCTTCAATCAAATACATTATTATTTGGTTGGTTATTTTTCGTAATAAAAAGAGGGGGGAGGGGGGGTTTGGTCGGAATAAATTAAGGAGTTTTTCTATTTTATATTTAGCTGGCACTAATTGAACTCGTTTTTTTTTCATTTAATAAATTTTTAGTAAATATTTAAATGGTTACTATGGATAATAGTAATAATGATGATGATGATGATGATGATGATGATGATGATGATTAAATAACATTTGACAGTTTTTCACTTTAAACTATATTTAAAAAAATGATATGTAAGAAAAATAATTATAATTTTGGCCACATTATTTAAATCTTGTTCGATTCTACAGAAAATTACGAGATTTTAAAAAATTTGCTCATAATTTTTTTCCCCTATCATCTCGTAATAATAGCATTTCTTTTTAAATATTGCGATTCTACGGAAATTTTGATATACGAGGGTCATTCAACAAGAGGTTAGCCTCACTGCCCAATAGATTTGCTGTCACAAAAGAAATTTACCATCGTGCGGTACAATCTTTTAGTAGCCTACTGTCAAAGTTTCAGTCTATTCCCGTCATTAGTTTTGTTTTGAGAGCCTTTGAAAGCGAGCGTGTCGGTCGGTTGCACAAAAATGGAAAAAGAACAATATCGTTCGGTGATTAGATTCTTGTTTTTGGAAGGGAAAACGCGCAGCGAAATCAAAGATCGCTTGGATGCTGTGTATAGTGGCTCTTCTCCTTCGATGGCGACCGTCAAGAATTGGTTCAACGAGTTTGTTCGTGGCCGCACGTCGGTTTTTGATGAGCCACGCCCAGGTACCCCGAAAACGGCTGCTACGGAGGAAAACGTTCAAAAAGTCCACGATCTCGTGTTGGCAGACCGTCGATTGAAGGTTCACGAGATAGCTGAGACTGTTGGCATCGTAGTAGGAACGGTGCATCATATTCTACACGAAGAACTGGGCATGAGAAAGCTGTCGGCGCGATGGGTGCCGCGTTTGCTCACACCGGAAAACAAGCGCAACCGTGAGACCACATCGGCGACGTGTTTGGCGCTGTTTCAGCGCAATCCAGCGGAGTTCTCGCGTCGTTTCGTGACCGTCGACGAAACATGGATTCACTGGTACACACCAGAGCCCAAGGAACAGTCGAAACAGTGGACTTCACCCTGTGAACGTGCTCCGAAGAAGGCGAAGACTGTTCGATCGGCCGGAAAGGTGATGGCCACCGTTTTCTGGGATTCACTAGCTGTGATCCACATCGATTACCTCGAGAAGGGTAAAACAATTACGGGGCGCTACTATGCTGACTTATTGGGCCGATTTGACGTCGAATTGAAGAAAAAGCGGCCCCGCTTTGCGAAGAAAAAAGTGCTGTTCCACCACGACAACGCACCGGCTCACACCTCCGCCGTCGCCATGGCCAAATTGGTAGAGAATTGCGCTACGAATTGCTGCCCCATCTACCGTACTCTCCAGATTTGGCCCCCTGTGACTACTTTTTGTTTCCAAACCTGAAAAAATCACTCGCCGGGAATAGATTTGGGTCGAACGAGGAGGTCATCGTCGCCACGGAGAGGCCTATTTTGCTTCCCTCGAGAAAATGTATTTTTTGGACGGGTTAAAAAAGTTAGAGCATCGCTGGGCCAAGTGTATCGAGCTTGAAGGAGATTATGTGGAAAAATAAATTGCCACCTTTCCAAAATTTTCGTTTTTCTTTTGTAGGCTAAGTACTTGTTGAATGACCCTCGTAAAATTCTTACTTTAATATTATTTTTACTTTAAAAGAAACTTGTATAAAAAACATTTCTTTAATACAAGAAATATTCAATTTGAACTAAAAATAAAAGACTTGAAGAAGATAAATAAAATTATTTCTGCAAAGGAAATACGCATTCCAAGAATCTAAGAATGCACCCACACACGTGAAATATGCAAAAAAGACGAGTGGTTTTTTTTTTTAGAAGAATATAAAATAACTTGAAAAAAAGAAGAGGTGCCAGCTCTAGATAAGTGTCATCATAAATAGAGATGCAACACATTGTGCATTAATTATATGAAATTTTGAGCATATGTTTTTATCTTAAGTGCTGACATATGATGATGATGATTCTGATACTCGCTTGCATAATGATTGGTTGGCAGAGATGCATTTGCATAAATATTGGGCGCACTTATAATTTGTTTCATCTTCTGACGATGGTTATTCTATTCGCAGTCGTTCGCACGTAGAGGGTATATCAATGGCACTGCCATTATTAGGGAGCGGCTGTTACCCATCGGCTGGCGATATGTTAAATTGCATGCATAACTGCACATATTATATGATTTCCATGCCGGGAACATATGATTTCGATTCGGTTCTTGGTATTATTACTTCGGCAATCCCTCTCTATCCTCCTCTAACTGACAAAAACACAATTGCCAGAAATGTTGAGACTCGTCTGCAAGTCGATACGAGTGTGACCGTGAAATATAATCACCTCAACACCACCATTTCTTATACACTATTGCTCTCATCAGTTCTTCATAATTTTCTACCATCGCAATTCTCATTGTTTTTGCATACAAGTGCTATTATTATTTGAACACCATCTAAGTGCATCCATGGGTATATCTACACTCAAGCATGTTGAACCACAAATTGCAAGAACTGACAAAATACTCAACCAAATATGATCAAATGAAAACTTCAAATTTTGCTGACAATCTATTCGTATAAAGGAAAAGGGGAGCAATGTGGCGAAATGCATCCGAGTATTGGTGGCTGGTTGGCACAGAATTATTAGTGAATCATTTGTCAGTGCCTGAAGCTGCACAATTCAGTGTAAAGTATAGGCCCTAAATTTATTACCTTGAGACAAAAATTAGTAGTGATACAAATTTTTTTTAATAATATTTATTTTTATTTTCTATATTTTATTATACTTTTCATGCTATAACAAAATATAGAAGACAAAATATATTAGGTAGAGATTGTGATGTGCGTTGAAGTTTTTGGGGGATAAATTATGAATGATAATTAATTCCCTAAAAGATAGTGTCAATTAAATTTTGCTAAATATTGTCGATTTGATTTGTTGAGAACAAAATTTGAAAAACGTTGCAAAATCGAAAAATTGATTTTAATTTCTACTCTCAAAAAAGAAACAGATAATGTGGTTGGGGGGGGGGGGGGGGGTGGTTTGGTGGTAGTGTTAAATTCGTTCAACTAAATTTGGAAAAAATGCTAGCATGCTTTTGTGTTGTCATATTAAGTCAATCGAATAATGTGTACTATTTATTTTATGACTAAAAATCTTTTCTCGAATAAAACTTTTTTATGCAAACAAATTTTTGGTAAGACTATGATGAGGAGGCCTTTTCTAAATATGTCCACCCACATAAATACGATAAGGAAAATAAATAGAAACTATTATTATTTATTTAATTATACTTCGAGTAATCGAAAATTGGTATTAAAAACAAGACAGAAATATTAAAATGCGCTCAAAATCAAAAGAATATAGATTATGTTATTAGACTGTGTTCCATTTTTAAAGAATTTTGTTTCATTTTTGCCGAAATATTTATATTTACTTAAAAGAAGAAGAAGAACCAAAAAAAAACATAACCTTTTGGAAAAATGAAATTTTCTGTTGTAAAATAAACAAAATTATCAAAATGTACATTTTTTTTTCTTTCAAATTAGTCAAATTGGTTTAAAAAAAAATCTTTATAAATTAGTGTAATTGTAATGTTTGTTATATATATAAAATATTGTAATAAGAATTAATGTTAATCTTGAAAAAATATGTTTATCAGTATTTGTTCAATTCTGCTGATAACAACCACTCCAGTATTATCGTATTTGCTGTTTCTTCTTTTTTTTTTTGTTGAAAGAAATTAACACAGAAAGTAGGATACTCCGACAAAATGTTTAGATTATTGGAATGGTTTATCGCGCAAAACACATAATTTTCGTCGATATTAAATTGTTTTTGAGGCTGGCTATAAAAGTGCTCTTTCTTAGGAAATATATTGAAATTAAACGATTGCAAATGAACATTTTTTTTTATACAATACAATAATAAAATCTAAGATCGTCTTCATTTGCTAAGATCACAGAATAAATATAATGAAATCACTTTCGGTACTCATTGTAAGTTATTGTAAAAAAGATAACTTTTGGTAATAATTTTAAAAATAAAAAAATTACTGAATAGAAATTAGTAATATTTAGTATAAAAAATTCTCTTTTGGTTCTAATTTTTTATGTACAAAACCAGCAGTTTTGATAATAATTTTGAGTTCAAAATGATTAATTTTTAGCACAGAATCTTTAGTTTTAGAACTCCTTTTAAGTGTATGTGTAAGTATTGATTTAAGGCACTAAAAGATCATTTTAAGTACTAATTGTACGTACAAAAAAAAAAATATTCTTTTTGAAAAAGTTTGTGAACTTTTCATTATTTAAATTTATACAATATTAAGTAGTACATTTTTTAGTAAACGATTTCAATCATAAAAAAAAATTAATTATAAAATATTTGCAGTTTTGATATATTAATTTTCTCGTTAAGAGATTTTCTTTTAAATGTTTTGAGTTGAAATAATTTTACTAAATCAAAAAGAAGAAAGTCAGATTTTGTCAAATTTATATGTATTACTATGTCAGGTGTTAAATTAATTTATTTTATGTATTTTTGGATTACTCTAATATTTTAAAGAATATCCGACTTGAAGTGAAGTGATATTAAAAAATTGAATTCATAATCCAATAATAGGCCAATTTCATAAAAGTTCTTCTAAAAATTGCAATTTTTCTTAATTTTGAAATCTTTAGATAAGCACAGAACAGTAAGGGTAGCTACCCATATTTTTGTATTTTAAAAAGAGGAAATAAAGTAAATGTCAATTTATACAATAATAATAAAAAAAAAACCCACCGACTTCCCTCCAATCGATTTGGATAATTTTTTTTAATCTTAAAAGCACTTTTGTTGAGATTTCTTTATTATACGATATCAGGGTTAGATGCGTCATCGTCCATCAATACAGTCAACCTGCAACCACCATCTACCTACCCATAGAACCCTTAAAAAAAAAACAAATAAACATTATCGAAATGTGAAAGAGTAAAAGGGAATAAGTTCGAATTTGACGAAGACACAATACTCATCAAATTTTCGGATGTTTTCGTTTATCTTTTCTGCTGTTGGAGATAATTTTTATGAGCATTTTGGTAAATTACTACCTTATTCATCTTCGCCTCTTCTCGTTCTTACAATTTTTTTTTTGCTAGATATCTGTACTACTTAACCTACTCCATCTAATTCTTCTATTTCATAGTTACTTCGACTGTCAGTCAAAGCTATAAAAACACACCGTTTAGGCCCGAAAACGGAAATTCCAAAGTGTAATAAAATTTTCTAGATTGCCGATAAAATAACAAAAATGGGAGAAAAGAGCGAAAAGAATTAAATACCCTAAGCCTATTACCAAATAACTACCTCATACACACACGCACTATTTCAAATTACTGTTGCCTGTTATTTCTGTTTTTGATTTACAACTTTTAACAGTGTACGTATATAGACGATTTGGTGGAGCTACAAAATAACAAATTACTATGGGTACAACAACAGTGCCTTTTTCCGATGACGCCACAAATACTATAACTCCGACAAAACGACCTTCTCTAGGCTGTTTAGTTAGTCACTGCAAAGAAATCCGCCCCTATTTTTATTATCATCATCGGGAAGGTAAAATGATAGGCTTGCGCTTCATATTTTTCTTGTTTGGATAAATTGTAGTTTATTTTTTTTTTGTTGTTTCTGTTGTCGGTCTTATTATTTTCGTATTTGTTCTAACCGATAATTTTATGAGCATTTCCTTATATGCGACTATGAGCACCGAAAATGATTTATACGCACAAGAATTATAGGCAAAAGTTGAACAAATGCGGAAAACTTGTGGTTAAAATTATACAGCTCAAAAAATTCATAGTAAATGGGATGATATTCTAATGGGAAAATAATATTAATAACAGTAATAAGAAATAATCGTCATATAATAACTATGAAGATTCTGTAAAATAAATAAATAGGAAGGACAGCCCCAATTTTTAAGAGAAATTTTTATTATTCATTATTTTTTAAATACACTTGTTTGATGGTATGACAAATACAATTATAGCAATAAAAATGATGAACGAAGAATATAATTAAATTAGACCAAACATAAGTTGATTGACATCTATTGGGAAACACTATAATTTTTCGAAAGCGCAAATTTTGTTTTTCGTTTGGTCTAAAATAAAAATAATAATAATTTCCGGTTTGAAAAATGGGTCTAAAATTTAATTGTTTGCTAACATTATTGTACTGTCATCAATAAAAGGAGTTTTACTAGCCCAAAACTTTTTGTTATTTTTTTTAACTGATATAAATGTATTTTTTGATCTTATTTTATGTGCTCTAAAATTGGTCTAAAACTTTTTCAATTGCACTTAAAAAAGGTTTTTCTTAAGCACTGCAAAAAATACTTTTTTTCCCTGAAATGTTTTTAAAGGACAAGGTGTAAGATTGTTTTTTTTGTTGTTGATAAAATTGTTTAGTATTTATATAATAAGCTACCTTATTCTTTTTGTTCTCAAAAAAATGGATTTATTTGGTATAAAATTGCTTGGAATGAGTTTTGAGAGTGAGTTTTTTTTTAAATATTTTGATTTTTTGTCTAATTAACTACATAAATTTTCGAATACTATTTTTTTATTTAATAGTTTGGAATTATTTTATGTGATCCCAAATTGGTCTAAAACTTTTTCAATTGCACTTAAAAAAGGTTTTTCTTAAGCACTGAAAAAAATACTTTTTTTTCCTGAAATGTTTTTAAAGGACAAAGTGTAAGATTGTTTTTTTTTGTTGATAAAATTGTTTAGTATTTATAGAATAAGCTACTTATTCTTTTTGTTCTCAAAAAAAAAAATGGTATTATTTGGTATAAAATTGCTTGGAATGAGTTTTGAGAGTGAGTATTTTTTTGGAATATTTTGATTTTTTGTCTAATTAACTACATAAATTTTCGAATACTATTTTTTTATTTAATACTCGTAGTTTGGAATTATTTTATGTGATCCCAAATTGGTCTAAAACTTTTTCAATTGCACTTAAAAAAGGTTTTTCTTAAGCACTGCAAAAAATACTTTTTTTTTCCTGAAATATTTTTAAAGGACAAGGTGTAAGATTGTTTTTTTGTTTGTTGATAAAATTGTTTAGTATTTATATAATAAGCTACCTTATTCTTTTTGTTCTCAAAAAAATGGTATTATTTGGTATAAAAGTGCTTGGAATGAGTTGTGAGTATTTTATTTAAATATTTTGATTTTTTGTCTAATTAACTACATAAATTTTCGAATACTATTTTTTTATTGAATAGTTTGGAATTATTTTATGTGATCCCAAATTGGTCTAAAACTTTTCCAATTGCACATAAAAAAGGTTTTTCTTAAGCACTGCAAAAATTACTTTTTTTTTCCTGAAATGTTTTTAATTAAAGAACAAAGTGTAAGATTGTTTTTTTTTTGTTGATAAAATTGTTTAGTATTTATAGAATAAGCTACTTATTCTTTTTGTTCTCAAAAAAAAAAATCGTATTATTTGGTATAAAATTGCTTGGAATGAGTTTTGAGAGTGAGTATTTTTTTGGAATATTTTGATTTTTTGTCTAATTAACTACATAAATTTTCGAATACTATTTTTTTATTTAATAGTTTAGAATTATTTTATGTGCTTCCAAATTGGTCTAAAACTTTTCCAATTGCACTTAAAAAAGGTTTTTCTTAAGCACTGAAAAAAATACTTTTTTTTCCTGAAATGTTTTTAAAGGACAAAGTGTAAGATTGTTTTTTTTTGTTGATAAAATTGTTTAGTATTTATAGAATAAACTACTTATTCTCTTTGTTCTCAAAAAAAAAATCGTATTATTTGGTATAAAATTGCTTGGAATGAGTTTTGAGAGTGAGTATTTTTTTTGAATATTTTGATTTTTTGTCTAATTAACTACATAAATTTTCGAATACTATTTTTTTATTTAATACTCGTAGTTTGGAATTATTTTATGTGATCCCAAATTGGTCTAAAACTTTTCCAATTGCACATAAAAAAGGTTTTTCTTAAGCACTGCAAAAATTACTTTTTTTTTCCTGAAATGTTTTTAATTAAAGAACAAAGTGTAAGATTGTTTTTTTTTGTTGTTGATAAAATTGTTTAGTATTTATATAATAAGCTACCTTATTCTTTTTGTTCTCAAAAAAAATCGTATTATTTGGTATAAAATTGCTTGGAATGAGTTTTGAGAGTGAGTATTTTTTTGGAATATTTTGATTTTTTGTCTAATTAACTACATAAATTTTCGAATACTATTTTTTTATTTAATACTCGTAGTTTGGAATTATTTTATGTGATCCCAAATTGGTCTAAAACTTTTCCAATTGCACATAAAAAAGGTTTTTCTTAAGCACTGCAAAAAATACTTTTTTTTCCTAAAATGTTTTTAATTAAAGAACAAAGTGTAAGATTGTTTTTTTTTGTTGATAAAATTGTTTAGTATTTATAGAATAAGCTACTTATTCTTTTTGTTCTCAAAAAAAAATCGAATTATTTGGTATAAAATTGCTTGGAATGAGTTTTGAGAGTGAGTATTTTTTTTTGAATATTTTGATTTTATGTCTAATTAACTACATAAATTTTCGAATACTATTTTTTTATTTAATAGTTTGGAATTATTTTATGTGATCCCAAATTGGTCTAAAACTTTTTCAATTGCACTTAAAAAAGGTTTTTCTTAAGTACTGCAAAAAATACTTTTTTTTCCTGAAATAATTTTAAAGGACAAGGTGTAAGATTGTTTTTTTTTTTTTTTGATAAAATTGTTTAGTATTTCTCAAAAAAAAAAATCGAATTATTTGGTATAAAATTGCTTGGAATGAGTTGTGAGCATTTTATTTAAATATTTTGATTTTTTGTTTAATTAACTAGACAAATTTTCAAAGAAAATTTTTTTATTTAATATTTTGCAATTATTTTCTTTGAATTTATTTCTAATGTGATCTAAAATTGGTCTAAAATGTTATAAGAATATATCGAAGTGGCAAAAAAATTTTTTCTTTGTGGTCTAAAATTACTAAAAAATTTTGTACATATTTGATGGGCAAAAAATATTTATTGGACCATTTAAAATTGGTACAGAATTTTGCAGATTTCAAAGTAAAAACTTATGAATGCTAATGAAAATTCAATTAAATGGATTTATGTTTTATTCCTTTTTTAATCCAATTAATCTTAATTGAGAAAAAAAAAAGAATTTATTCCTTATTTGAAAGATTCAGAAATTCTTTCCCATTTTAGTTCTTTCTTGAAATTATTGTTTTATACCTTTTATAATATTCTAAATAGAAATAAAATTCAAAGTCATATTATGTTGAATATAAAGTACTTTGGAACATGCACGACAACAAAAATAGAAAATATAATATCACCTACAATAAATAAAATGGTATATTGTTAAAGAGACCTGGAAAAAAATCTAGAGCAACAGCCTCAGATAATCTTCATTTCAATCGAAACCATTTTCGTATATTTTATAGTAGGCTTAAGATTCTATTATATTTTTTTCTGTGGAAGAGGATGCCATAGTTTGTGGGATACAACTAGACAAAAAAAAAGAACTAAACAAGAAAAAAAAACCACTCATCGCAGAGAAGTTCAGCTTTAATTAAACTGTTGATAGGGAGAAGGGAGTCTAATAAATTTGTTTGTTTTCTAATCTTTTTCAATGTTTATTAAAAACGTGCTGTACATACGTAAATATTCGTATGTGTACTACACAATGCTTCTAGATGGAAAGATCTGATAAGATGGGGACGAAGCCAATGTAAACTAAACTGAACCGCCAAACCATATAACGTCAAATAGAAACGAAATTGAGTCGGCAAACGTTAAGAAGAGATGTGCTACCGTTAATAATAGCATCTAAGGAGTTACCATTTAGAAATAGTAGAAGAAGACCTTAAACTTTTCAAAGGAAAACTCTTACCAAAATGCATACTATAGCCACTGTCGAATGAATGCATAAATATTTAAATGGAACTGATGAAAAATGTTTATAATAAATGCAAACGAATCGACAATTGGGGATAGATAGTATGGACACCATAAGGAATGGTGGTAAGTCAGTAAATAGTATGTGGAAGCATGTGTACAGTACAAAATATTGAATTTTATCCAAACAGAAGTTCTAACATAATTTGTATGCATGCGTGCAGAATGTTTGAAAATTTTCATTCTTATTCCGACGCTATAGTAGGATGACAGTGACTATTACTTAAAGTAGCCTTTTTTTATAGTATTTGATTTTTTTTTTGGTTAAATCTGTTATATCTAACATTTTGGCCTCATAATAATTACCCTGAAAATTTTGATTAATTTTATAGAAAAACCTGATAATACTGACTGTGGATGAAATGGAAAAAAATACCAAGTTTTTTTCTATTACCAACCGAATGCATAATATATGCAGACATAAATCTTACGAATGAAAATAACCACAACAGCCCTGCAACTTAAGTCAGACGATTATCAGTAGGGCGATTGTTCGAATAGGCCCTGTTGCTTTAGAGATGATGTCAAGTGTACAGGGTCCGGTTTTGTGGTCTCCGATTATGCTGACTACACCTCCGATACTATACCTTCTTGATACTCCGCTAAGTGTTGATAATGGTTAATAGTATGAAATGGCATTGGATCATATGGTATGCCGTTGAACTGGATCAAACTACGTTTGCCCAAACCAGTTCATGCACTTCTATCTGGTTAAACAAAAAGACTTGTCTGCGGCGTACAGAAAAAAAAAAAACCAAACTTGTGCTCCAAACCAGAATGCATCGTTTATCAGCCAGAAACGGGTCCATCCACTTTCTGGTTTACTTCCCTTTTTCTATGGCACTGTTACGTTTACAATTTGGCCCCCACATAACATATGATCGTCTGTTTATTTGGACCGAAATTGCGCAGAGAAAAGGGAAGTTCAGCAGACAAAAAGAAACAATTTTCTTAAAAACTTTTATACGGTTGATGGGGAAAGACAAGATGAGAGGTTTGTCGTAAAAAAGCAAAAAAAAAGCGCCTTTTAAAAGGGAGAGAGTCACTACAATTTTTGTGGTAAAAATAATAGTGACCATATCAAATATTAATAAATAATATTTTTTTTTGTATTTTATGAAACAGAAAATTTCTCCCAAATTTAGTACTAATTTTGTATAGACTTAATATTAAAACTGTAATATTTTTAGTACCAATAATATTTTAGTATATCTTGATTTTGGCAGAAAATGCTGATTTAGTATTAAAATTTGTACTAAAAAAATTTCCCAGTTTTAGTACCCAACCTCCTTTCTCCTAAAAATCATAAATTAAAGTCATTTAAAAAAATCAAAGCTATTTAAAATAATACTGAAATGTTTATAGAAATATTGAGTACTTAAAGTTCTAAAAAAAACATGTACTAAAAATTAAACGTTCTAAAATAAAGGAAAATTTATTCAATAATTCTTTTCTTTTTTTTTCCTTTACTTAAACATTATTCTCATATAAAACCAAACCAAACAATGTATATAATTATGATTTCCTGTATACAAAAATGCCTTCTTCAAATGAAGATTGAATAGAAGTTTAAGAGCGACGAAAGAAAAATAAAAGTCTTCATAAGAAAATTTATCGCTGCGCTGGTTATAACAAAAATCCTTTCAGGGAGTAAAAGAAGAACTAAATTATAAGTAAACAAATAAATAAATCCGTTTAGTATAAGTACAACTATAAGTGTGCTTGCTATAAGGGGCTAAATATAAATGTAAATAAATAAAAATTGAAAGTATTCCGTCTATGGTATTGGGCTTTGGAACTGGAATTGAAACCATCATCATCATCGAAAGTGCTAAAAATAAACTACAATCGAAAAATCATGATGCAGCCTTAACACAATATTTATTTAAACGTTTCATAATTTGTTTATATCATTTTTAAAATAAATTCACTACAAAAATAAATACTTCATTCGATTGGTGGTAATTTAAAGATTGACGGTTGAGTTTTGGTTGATGCTTCTATGGTTTTGATCCCGATTTGTGATTAGAGTACATGAAACCATATTTACTTACTTGGAGTATTATTGTTTTTTTTTTGTTTTTTTTTGTTGGAACATAAAGGAACAGATTCAATCTTCTCGAAGTTGTTGGAGAGGAACTTACAAAACTGCAGTTCTGCACCAACTGGAAACAGTGAGTTTTCGATCTTGTTTACAATTTATCTAAAATAAAAATAAGTTTCGGATCGGCTTCTAAATTATATTATTAGTGGTAGTGGTAAGGAAGTCGGTCGAGCTAGTATGCTTGCCTATTCTTATGCCCATAATCGATTTCTACTATGTAACCGGTTATTTCAGTAATTTCCAGGTACACATTAGTAAGTTATGATGAGCATCGAAATACTCACCCAAACCTATACTGATATGCTCCCTTTCCTCGAAATCGGTTAAGTTGTAGCCTTAAAGGTAATGTTGTCCAAAAACCAGTTCTTCGATCACTTTTACTGGGATCTTAAACTATATCTGTATCTGCATCTACACTTTTACTTGTTACTACGTATCTCGGTTCACATGCATTGAGGAGTACCGCACATCTACAATCTTATTATCTATTTGAAGGGATTCGTTTGCGTTCTGTAAATTTCTCTTCTCGTATATGAACGGTAAGGTAATACTAGAATGTTCTAACTACCAACTAAAAAGTGGAGGTTTTTTGCATTCGATTGGACTTGGACTAATTCTTCATAAAAAATTACAACACTCTCACCTACAAGCGATTGCACCGACACATTCTGTATTGCTCTGGATCTTGAAGCAGACGACTTTTGCTTATACAATAGTTTAAGCTGTATTCTCATTTGGGGCTTCCAATTTGGAACTGTAAATACAATATCATAATCACACAGAAAACTGGTTTTATTCGTGTGCCCATTTAGCTTTTCAAAAGCCCTCTTTCTGCTTCAGAAATAACCATTCTACTCAGAAATGGTTACTAATCAAACAAAATATTTAGTTTATCATATATTGATGGTGAACTCATTTTCCAACCAACAATATTTATGTTAAAACGAGAAAACTACAATATTTTATTATATTTTCTTGGTTATTTTTCAAATAAATGAAAAATCAGCTGTGAGATGGCAGAGGCGACACCCACTTCCAAAGGTGTTATTGTTGTCTAACCACAGCTGGTTTCTGAAGATGCATTAAGTACTTTACTATATTGCATGCAACCCAATAATCGTCGTATACGAGGATCATTCAACAAGTACTTAGCCTACAAAAGAAAAACGAAAATTTTGGAAAGGTGGCAATTTATTTTTCCACATACTCTCCTTCAAGCTCGAGACACTTGGCCCAACGATGACCTCCTCATTCGACCCAAATCTATTCCCGGCGAGTGATTTTTCAGGTTTGGAAACAAAAAGTAGTCACAGGGGGCCAAATCCGGAGAGTACGGTGGATGGGGCAGCAATTCGTAGCGCAACTCGACCAATTTGGCCATGGCGACGGCGGAGATGTGAGCCGGCGCGTTGTCGTGGTGGAACAGCACTTTTTTCTGCGCAAAGCGGGGCCGCTTTTTCTTCAATTCGACGTCAAATCGGCTCAATAAGTCAGCATAGTAGCGCCCCGTGATTGTTTTGCCCTTCTCGAGGTAATCGATGTGGATCACACCTTGTGAATCCCAGAAAACGGTGGCCATCACATTTCCGGCCGATCGAACAGTCTTCGCCTTCTTCGAAGCACGTTCGCCGGGTGAAGTCCACTGTTTCGACTGGTTCCTTGGTCTCTGGTGTGTACCAGTGAATCCATGTTTTGTCGACGGTCACGAAACGACGCAAGAACTCCGCTGGATTGCGCTGAAACAGCGCCAAACACGTCGCCGATGTGGTCTCACGGTTGCGCTTGTTTTCCGGTGTGAGCAAACGCGGCACCCATCGCGCCGACAGCTTTCTCATGCCCAGTTCTTCGTGAAGAATATGATGCACCATTCCTACTGCGATGCCCACAGTCTCAGCTATCTCGTGAACCTTCAATAGACGGTCTGCCAACACGAGATCGTGGACTTTTTTAACGTTTTCCTCCGTAGCAGCCGTTTTCGGGGCACCTGGGCGTGGGTAAAAAACCGACGTGCGGCCACGAACAAAATCGTTGAACCAATTCTTGACGGTCGCCATCGAAGGAGAAGAGTCACCATACACAGCATCCAAGCGATCTTTGATCTAATCACCGAACGATATTGTTCTTTTTCCATTTTTGTGAAACCGACCGACACGCTCGTTTTCAAAGGCTCTCAAAACAAAACGAATGAAGGGAATCGACTGAAACTTTGACAGTAGGCTACTAAAAGAATGTACTGCACGATGGTAAATGTGACAGCAGTTCTTTTGTGACAGCAGTTCCATCGGGCGGTGAGGCTAAGTACTTGTTGAATGACCCTCGTAATTTCGAATCGAAAATTTTCTTATGCTAATGGATGGTGTCAAAAACAAGCTTTATTTTAGAATTGTTTTCAAATGGAAAAAAAAGAAACTACAAGTTTAACTTATTAACACTAAAGAGAATTTAAATAGTAATTAAAGTTGAAAATTTATGGTTTTTTCTTCTTTTTTTTTAATAAAAGAAAAACTTTATTGAAAAGGTTTTAATGAAAATATTGCAAAATACTCCCTGAGTGTAAGAGGTGCTATTAAATTATTTTTTTGCAATCTCTTAAGTAATACTCGGGAAGGGTTATCAGTGGTAACTCACCCACCCATTCCACAAAAATTATTTCGGACTATATTATAAGAGTAGTTTTTTGAGTACTAAAACCTTTTCGAAGACTAAAATATATTTTCAAAATATTGTATTTCAACTTATTCAGTATTTGACACTTTACTGTTTAGATATTTTTTTGTAGATCATGTTTGTACTTAAAATATTTTTAGATTTAAAATTAAAAAATCCTACATATTTAGTACTAGACGGACAAATTTTTTGTATCTAAACGGACAATTTTTTTGTATCTGAATAATGTTTTGGAAATAATTCTGTATACTAAATTTTTTACTATTTCTTTCGTATTAAAAAAAAAAGTTTTAAAGTTTTAATATGAAAAACAAAACACTTCTTTATTGTATATTTTTATATACCTATTAAAAAACTATATTAAAATATAGTTTTAATGACTTTTGGCTAATACTCTCTTCATTGAAAAAGCCAAGTTCATATAAAATTGTTGATATTTCATCATACGTGTATGTGTAAGCTATTAGTCATGAGAAGCCATGGAAAAATTAATAAATTCGTGTAGACTCATATTCACATTAGAATTAAATTCTTTAAATTTTTGCAATTTTTATATAGTAAAAATTAATGTAAATACAACAATTTTGATTATAAAAATAATGACACACTCAAAGATATGCATTTTAATATTGTTATTTTATGGATAGTAGGTACTGTCTGTCTGTTAATCCTTCGTGCATATAATATTTTTTTCTTCTTCTATTTAATCCTAAAACTGCATGTTCGTTCGTGATGAAAATCCATATGTTATTTTGTAATTCAAACATAAATTATGATGTCTTCTCATATCAGTTATAGTGTTTTTTCCTTTAGCTTTTCCATTTTATATATGTTCAGGAATATTTTCAACGTTTAATAAAGTGCTAAATGTTTTTACTGCATCTTATAAATTGTTTTTTAGATCTTTAAGGTGGGATCTAAAAAACAATTTATAAGTATGTACTTTTAAAATTTAATATTTTATATATAGCAATATCTAAAATATGGAATTTTAACCTTTTTTTAAAGTAAAGTTATAGAAACGTTTAAAATAATTCTTTATTAAAATAATAAGTGCTAATTTGTTTCTCAAAATTTTTATATACACATACTTAGAATTTAAGAATAATATTTTTTTTATGAAGACCAATAGACTATTTGATTATTGGCTATTTTATTTTGAATACTTTTGAAAAAATGGCCTCAAGTTTTTTAGTTGATTTTTTGATTATTGTCCAAATTATTGATAAAATGGTGCCCAAAATTATTGAGTAAAATTATATATACGAGCGTCGTTCAATAACTCCTTAGAAAATCCGAGAAATTGCGTTGGTAGTGTCTGTAAAGGCGCAGTATCGACAGAAAAGCTGTCAAAATTTCAGCTCGATCCATAGCGTAGGTCAATTTCTATCGTCGATTAAACTAAACGACATTTATTTGTGCATAACAATGGAAAAAAGCGAGTTTAGGGCTGTCATCAAACATCTCCATTTGAAAGGCTTAAGCCCGAAAGAAATCCAAGCCGAGTTGGATGCAGTTCATGGCACATCTGCACCTGTGTTTGCGATGGTTTACAATTGGGTGAATGAATTTAAACGTGGCCGTTCATCCACAAAAGATGAACATCGTTCAGGACGCCAGTTGAGGTGTCTACTCCTGAAATCATCGACAAAATCCACGATCTGATTTTGAACGATTGGCGAATTAAAGTGCGCGAATTAGTTGAGGCCACGGGCATATCACAAGGTACAGTCGCTTCAATTTTGCATGAAAAATTGTCTGTGAAAAAAATTTCGGCAAGATGGGTACCGCGTTTACTCTCAGACGAGAATAAGCGCAATCGTGTAGTGGACTCTGAGGCTATGTTGGCACTCTTTCATCGCAATCCTGCCAAATTCCTTCGTCGATATGTCACTGTGGACGAAACCTGGATACACTACTACACTCCAGAAACAAAGAGACAGTCATCACAGTGGATTTTCAAGGGTGAACGGGCTCCGAAGAAGGCAAAAACTGTGCCATCGGCCGGCAAGGTGATGGCCACGGTCTTTTGGGATTCGCAGGGCATCATTTTTATCGACTACTTGGAAAAAGGAAAAACAGTAACAGGAGCGTATTACGCGTCGTTATTGGAACGGTTGAGCGAGGAAATCAAAGAGAAACGCCCCCATCTGAAGAAGAAAAAATCCTCTTGCATCAGGACAATGCGCGTGTGGCACACCTGCGCTGTTTCCATGGCCAAAATTGTGGAATTGAGAATGGAATTGTTGCAGCATCCCGCTTATTCACCAGATTTGGCCCCGAGTGACTATTTTCTTTTCCCCAATCTGAAGAAATGGCTTGGCGGACGACGGTTCACTTCCAACGAGGACGTCATTGCTCAAACGGATGAGTATTTTGCAGAACTTCCGAAATCCTATTTTTTGGACGGGATAAAAATTTTGGAAAAACGGTTGGAAAAGTGTATAGAGCTAAAAGGAGATTATGTTGAAAAATAAAAATTTTTTTTTAAAAAAACATTTTTTTCCATCTTTTTCTAAGGACTTATTGAACGACCCTCGTACATTATAAAATTAATCGATTTACTATCAATTTTTTGAATGGTAATTTTTGATTGAGAATCAGTTTGTGCCCAAAATATTAAAGTAGGTATGACGAAAAAATAAAATTGGAAATGGAGAATATTATTAAATCGTAAATAAAAAAAACCAACTAAATAGAAGTAGTTTGGATTTATTTTTCTTACTACTTATTATTATTATTATTATCATAATTATTATTATTTATTTTTTTTCTAATCATGTTCGGATTCTAGCTAAGTAAATATGTTCAAGGTAACCAAGTCTATGCGGTCATATTACCTTCACCTTCAAAATAAATTCAACTGGCATAGATCAAGATTTCTGCCAAAAATATCAACAACAACAAAAAAATTATGAAAAAAAAAAATTTAACAGAGAATGTTGTCTTATAAGAGGAGAGCATAATTTTTTGTTATCATTTGATGGACGTGAGATTACGACTCAAAAAATTTCAGTCTGTTAAATTTTTCGAGACGTGAGATTCTTAAATGAATTTTTTTTTTAAATTCATATTTTTTTGTTGTATAATTTAGCTTCCTCTTTTGATATTTGATGAAATTTAGAATACAGCCTATCTATAGTACTTGATCGTCATACTAAGTAGTGGGCAATAGTGTCTGCCTCATGAAGTATTAGATACTGGTTACTACAGACTTTTGAATATTAACAACTTTTTTTTTTTAGTCCAAATTGGATATTAAAAATATTTTTTCTTGCATCTCAATTGAATGTCTAATTTAATTTTTAAATTTTTTTTTATTTAATTTACTTTTACTTTTTTGTTCAGTAAATTAAAATTGGTCATTTTTTCGGGTGATTTTTTTTTTTTATAGATTTTTAACACTTTTCAAACACATTTGATCACCTTAGAGGAAAATAGTACACCGACAATGATGGCAAATAAACCAAATGGCCTTCGAAAATGTTTTACATTTAACATAGTTCCTCGTTCCCCCCTTCACTTCCAATTGAACTGTAGGAAACCGCGAGTAATCAACATCAAGTTTCTTCTCATTAACAAGTGATTGTGTACATTTTGATTAAAAAAAAAAAATACACATATATAGTATAAAAATAAAATAAGATTTAAATTCTACGATATCAGAGCTTGAATTAAAATGAAATAAAAATAAAATTTAATTGGAAAAAAATTTAGAAGTGATTTCCAATTTCATGGGAAGTACACCACATAAAATTCGTTGAGTTGTTTCTTGTCGATATTTACTCATTATTATTAGTGTTTTCATTTCTCTTTTACCATGTTTTTTTTAAGCAGTTTTGTAATTGTACTAATAAAATTATTAGTAAACATATTAATAATAATAATAATAATACTTAATAGTAATAATAACTAATAATAAATAATAAAAGCTCTAATTTTGTATGCATTTCGAATAGTGAGAGCACATCCAATGGTGGTGGAGGAGGGAGAATACACGGGAATGATTTTGGTGAATTTTCGATGCACAATAAAATCAAATTTGAACTTGGAATTACTGTGCAATAATGGCGCTAATTACATGTTATTTTTATGTTTATTACTGCATACGATCATTATTATTGCCTATTGTATTAAACTGAAGCCCCCTTCTTTCTTTTTGTCCCAATATTATTATAGATTGGAACAACAACGGAAAGGGGTGGGGTATAAACTAAAAGTATAGGAAATATTATTAATAATATGCCGCTGGCAAAATCGTGTCGGCAATCGAACAATTTTATTCATAGTTCCGCCATTGGGGGTATACTTACGGAAATTTTATCTTATACAATATAAAGTGTCAGCCAACGATAGTGCTTTGTTACTACTTAATACAAAATATTATCTAGAATTTTGGCCTTTCTTGTTTTCTCCTCTACAAAAAATTTCCATTGTCAGTGCTAAAAGACACCTTTTTAGACTTCGTTAGGTATTTATTGTAAGGGTAGCTGACGATAATTCTTTAGCGTAGACGGGAGTAAAATGTTTTTTAAAGGGGTTGTGCACAGTTCAATATGAGGCATAGATGAATTTACATGGGATTTTAGATTGTAGTGATTGGATTTGAAAAAAGCTAGAACGCTTTGTTGAACCTCAAATCATTTAGTCCGTACGTCCAAATTGGTTTCGATACTGTATTGTAAACTACTGTTGTAAAATAGTAGGTTTCTAAACTAAAAATCCATTAAATTCCAGCCTTTGAATTTTTTCTATGGCCTCCATATTATTTTGGTCGAATAATACTGCCGTCTCCTTTCAAATGGTTTTCGGCCAATAGTGAAAGTAATATGAACGGATTTTTTTCGTTCAATTTCACTCTCCCCACGTTCTAAATCAATTTTGGAAGAGTGCATATGCATTTGTAGGATAGTGGATGGCAAAGTCATCAGCCTATGTTGGTATTAGGGTTTTATTTATTAATTGGAATATTATTGTTGTAAATACTACAATATATAATAAGGAGTTTGGCGAATAGCTGCCTGGATAGGATAGTATCTCAGAATGTTCGATATTCTGAACTACCTGAAAATATTGCTCCAAGAGGTAGGATTTCATATAAGAAAGTATGGGGTAGGAAGGATTCTCTTAAGTTTCCAAAAAAGCCCAGAATATCATACTCGGTCAAATACCTAAGCTATAATCAAAAATATAACTGAGCATTGTTCCTTCTGCTCAAGAGAGAAAGCGCTGAGGTCAACCATGCGATGACACTGATGGATAGTGCAAAACTGGTAAGACATTTGAAAATAAATTTATCCATTAACATTATGGGCCTATAAGGGAAAGGAAGTTGAGTTGATTTTTTTGGGCTTATGGAAAAATTTTATTATGGAAAATTTTTATTATGGAAAATTTTCAAAGTTGGGAAAAAATGATGTGCGGAGTAGAATGCTGTTATATATACGAGGTCTGTTCAAAAAGTATATACGGAATTTTGAATTTTCGCGGGTTACGTATATTCGATTTTCGTTTTTTTGTGGCGTTATGTTGGTACTCATGTCTCTCATTTATGCCGAAAAGTCCGGCCATTTTGAATGTTCAGTTAATTGTTGGCAGCTGCTTCGGTTGCACGTATTTTGGTTCGTCTTCAATTTTTTGCGAAGTAGAACACTTGTTTTTTTAGGCCAGGGATTTTTTTTAAGTTAGCATTTAAATGAGGTTTTCAAGTTCGGAAGGTAGACAATTTTTGAGAGGTAATTTCTTTATATTTAGCGCTTATAAAGTTGTCCAGTCAAGACAAAAAATTGATGTGCCTAAACGTAAAAATTCATAAATATTACTTGAATTTAGCGTTCTTGAAGTTCTTCTAGTTGAGAATTTTAATTAATATGAAAATTCACTGATATTTTTAGGGGAATATTTTCTAAAAAAAAAGAAACGTTGGCTTTATTGTATATTGTACAATATATAAATATTCGTAGAATACTGAAACCTATAAAATGAAATCAAAAAAATGTTCATTGGTTATCAGACAACTGCTGTTCCAACCTGTCCAAACGATTCCCATCTCATCAAATTCCATTCCGTACTGAACCACACTATCTCCATATTCGTAGACAATTTCCATCCATAGTTTCCGAAAAAAAAATTATTCCGCTTATCACGCTACTTGTAACCAATCGAAATTAATTATGGTGTAGAGTGGCGTGCATATAAAAATAAATTTTTAATATTATTTCTATTCAAATTTATCCTAAAATAGGAAGGCAGCTTAGTCAGGTAATCGCACTCCATCTATCTTTCTTATGGCGTCTCTACTTAATAGTACCAAAAGTTTTGATTTGAATCAGTTTTTTTTTTTTTTTTTTTGAAAAATCATTCTATCGTCAATCTTAATTAATGTTGATAACCATTCGAAAGGCGTTAAAAATTATGGCAGTTCTTTTTTTTCCAAATATATTCGCTCTTCCAAGATGTTTTGTATAAAATGTGTTAAAGAAAAAATAATTAATACTCGTAGTATAAAAATGAAAAATACAATATAAAAACAAAAGGAACTTAAATGGAAGCCATCTGATATGAAAAATGGATGATTAACATATAATAAAAATAATTTTAGGGATTTTATTTTCGTTCTTAGTATTGGTGGCGTTCCGTTTTGTTCCATTTCCTTTTTGATACGTTTCGTTTCATTTCATCTAATTTTCCTTTTATAACTTTTAGTACAAATCAGTAGTGGATAATAAGAAGAAATTAAAATTATCTTCGAGAAGAGTCAACTTGCTCGTAGCATAATCCAATCGATACCACTATAATCAAGATTATATACTTAGTGGGGGTTTGATTCTTATACCTTTCAGTTTGGCGTCTCGTGCTTCCTATCTCTTTGCCTTTTTCTGCTTTTCTATTAAAAATAACAATAAAATTCATACTGAAATACATAAAACAGCATCGAGCATAAGACCAGCATAATTATTCAATTGTCTAGCACCAGTTTGAAAAAAATGTTTCGTTTTTTTTTTTTTTTTAATTTTCGGAGAACCACTCTTCTAACCAAAGTCATTGTCTGCTATTTTTTTCTTTCAATGATTTTACAAACTTTAAGGCTACTAGATTACGTACGTACGTATACGCTTCCGGCATAATTTCCAATTGTAGATTATAAAAATGTAAATACGAATGGGGAGCATATCTGAATTTATGTTTATTTTTGTTTGGCATCTTGTTTTCGGTTATAACTATTTTGTTCTATGTATCATAATTCGTTTAATTTTTTGTCTGATATAATCTATGATTTATTTGTGTCTATTCTCAAGTGTCTGCTCCTCTCAAGTCCCGCCATTTATCCAAATTATCTTACCAATATAATAAATGTACCTGGCCAATATTTTTGAATATTTGTTATTTTTAGTTAACAAGGTCACACTAATACCATTTTGTGTGTTTATTCTTATTTTCTGTTTATGTTTTTTTTTTTTTTATCTTGTAAAAATATTAGTGTTACACGATTTATATAAATATCTGACGAATGAATTATAGAAAAAATTAAAAATATCCCAAAAGATTAACAGCTAAAATTATATTGTATTAAAATTTCAGATCTGGTCTTAGCTATTTACAAAACATAAAATTATGCTTATGTTTGCTGTATGGGATTATGTATGTACGTATGTACTCACAAAGAGTAGTTTTGTACAATAATTTATTATTATTTTGCCAATTTATATTAGAGATTTTCGTCTCTTAGAATTGTTGAGAATTAGATAGTAGGAGAAAAATTAGCCTCTAGTGGAGCCTATAATAATCAAGTTTGAATAGTAAATTAACAAAGAAAATTCCTAAAATTAGATACTATTGCAGATGTTAATAAGAAGACTGGCAAAAAATTTCCAAAACTTTTGTAATCATAAAACACATTTTATCTACCAAATTAACTGAAACAATTTATTGATAAAAACCAAATAAAAAAGAGTGGATGAGAGAAATGTTATTTTAACTGATGGACCAGTTTGCCTTTAGTTATATACTCGTAGTCTGTCTGTAAGTCGTGTAGTGTTGTTACCTAAATCTTTGGTCTGTTTTTAATTTTAAAGATCTTTCAGTTTTTACTTGTTTTGGTTCATTTTTGCCCTCCTAATATAATACCAGTAGAACAATCCACTTAATTATTCTATTTGAATTGAATTGCAAACACTGAAATATGAGTACCACAAGCATGTGTAGTACGTCCCTCGTTATGTTCAAATCAAATCGAAAGAACAATTTTTTTGTTAATTATGCCGAACTGAAGAAATGTTTTTTTCTCAACTAATCAGATTTGTATACACAGTCTACGCTAACTCTACAAATTGATAAGTCTTGGCAAAGATTTACGATGGCTTCATATTCTTCCATAAAACTCATATTTTGTTTAAATTTGGACAGGATAAAAAAAAAACGAAAAATATTAAAAACAAACAAAATCTTTCGAGAATGTTTAGAATGTGGTTGGTTCATTATTCCGGACTGTAAACGCACTTTTCATACAACTATTTGGGACTAATTTGGTTTCGATGAACTTTACTTTATACACATGCGATAGAGAAAGAGTAGAGGCTGTTTTTTTTTTTTTTTTTGGTTTTGTGCATTGACGAGAGTTAAAATTAAATCTGGAAAATCAAGTGAACTGTGTTTATTCTTGGGTTCAAGGAGACAGACAGACCTCCAACAGAACAAAACAAACCAGAAGATCATCGTGAATTATAATTTCTTCTGTTGGATAAACCTTAAGTCACTTCGTTTTAATATATACAAAAATCACATCCGTTCTCACATATGCGAGCAAGTGTATATGAGAATATAAAATAAACCTCCATAAAAAAAAAGAGGAACAAATTTTTTGAAACGTTCTAATGAACATCATCATCGTACCCATCGTCATCTTCGTTATCTTAGCAACCAAACAAATCTTAGCAACTATCAGCAGGCATCTCTTGGCCAAAGGCAATTTTTCGTCATCGTTTTTGTGTGAACAAATCAATTCTTATGACTCCTCTTGTAATCACAACTATTTGATTCTGATATTTAGCATTCAGAGGCTAAACAAATATTTAGCATTCAGAGGCTATAGCTGATCTCAGTTAAAGTTTTTAGGTTCAGGTTCAGATTCTAGAAAAGACGCACTCATAACGATAAAGAATGTGAAACAGTCTCTGATGAATGATGCATCGTTCATTTAGACCGACATGCGTCCATCAAAATTATTTTGTTCTGTTTCGGTTCTGTTATATGTTCAACGAAAAATTACTTGTATTTACATAAGATTATAAATTATGGCTTTAGAAGTGAACGCACAAAAAAAAACTTAAGGAAAGTCATATCCTCTAAAAAGAAAATTCTCACATAGAAACGGACTAGTTCAATCCCAACGCAATGGTTTTAGATTCCAAATCGAAAAGTGTTAACTACTAAGGAGGTTGAAATTGTTTTCATATTTGGTACACCTCACTTTCCAGGGGAGACTGTTCGTGCTCCTACCATTCCTAATCGGGAATATTTTGATTTTTCTAAAATTCCGATAGTGTTTCTTTTTTGAAAAATTTAGCAATGTCGATTTTCTCACGCATAATTTTTTTAAATTTATTATCAATATTAGCAATATTAAACGTTGAAAAAAACTATAGAAGAATAAAAATTTTATTTTCGGAAAAAAAAGTGCAGTAAACGAACGACACATGTGCCAAAAATGGTTTGCAAAATTTTGGACAGCCGATACGACCCTTGAAGATGATCAGTGAATGGACTATCAGTGCTTTTAAGATAGACAGATTGCAGCTTTAGTTGAAATTAATTCCGATTATATGAATTTCCATTATTAGAATTAATTACCATTATATGAGCAATTTACTGAAACGGGTTTCAGTTTTTGATTCGTTGTGAAAACATAATGAAAACCAACCTATCATAACTGGTGACGAGAAATGGATATACGTAGTATGCAATACTGTCCAATGAAAAAGATTATGGGTTAACGCAGTTGATGTGCCCAAAAGCCTATCTTCATCCAACGAAATAATTATTATATGTGTTATGGGATTGAATGAGCTTCTCCTATTAAGCCAAGTATCAAATCGAAAGTCCAGAAAACTTAAAGAAAATATTTACAATAATACGTCTAAATTCCAGTTTTCTTTTAGTTTAGAAAATTTGCCTGCTTACAAATAATTTTTTTCAACAAAATTTCCTAAACTATTGAATTTACTTTTCTATAAAAAATCAATATTTTGGACAGCATATTTTCGATAACTTGTCCCTGGTGACTTCTATTAATCCAAATTTACAAAAATATCGATACTATGTAGTTAGTCTTTTATATTTTCTATAAATTTTCCTGTTTAGTCAGAAAAGAAATGATAAAAAGGACATTCGTTTTCAATTTTCTTTATTTACAAAAATTGATATTTTTACAAGAAAAATTATATTTCTACTGATAGAAATAACAATAATAATAATAATATTAATAATAATAATAATAATATCAATTTGAGTTTACTTATTTCGACTTATTTTCAATCATATTTAAGAACGTAGAAGAAAGTATATGAAAATTGTATGACAATAACGACTAAAAATATGAACAAAACTTGAAGGGAACTTTTCTAAATTGTTTTCTGATAGAAATCGACTTTGTTGAATTTTTACTAAAAATTATTTCCGATATAAAAATAATATCGCTTGTTAATAATAACGTTTATGTATTTATATCGTGTTATAAGATATTTTTGAATAGGAAAGTTTATTTTTCTTATGATATACAATAATAAAAATAAACAGTATAAAAAAAAATACTAGAGGAAAATACGAGAAAATTTAGTACATTATGAGCTTATTTGGACGCAGTAAGTATTAACCAAATATTTTCTAAACAAATTTGAGCTTACCAACTTTATTTTGAGCATATTTGAACTTACCAACTTTATTCTGAGACAAAATAAGATAACCAACTCTATTCTTAGCAAATTTGAACTTACCAACTATATTCTGAACCAATTTGAGTTAACCAATCAAATTCTCAGGTAATTTGATCTTACCAATTATAATTTGATCCAATTTGAGTTAACCTATTACATTCTGAGACAATTTGATCCAACCAACTTATATTCTGAGCCAATTTGTATTAACCAATTATACTTTAGATCAAGTAAATTGGGAAATGGGTCATTTTGTAATGTTTCATTTCACAATAGATAAAACCGAAAACGCTTTACTTTTTTAATAAACAACATTTTATAAAAACAACAAATTACTGAATGAATTGACGACTTGCCATTGAATGATATTGCAAAAATTGTCTGCTTTCTTATTGCAAATTAGTATACACACGTACTTTTCTAGTGCCTTACTTCCAAAAATAAAAAGAATAAATTACCAAGAAGAAAAAAAAACATGAAATTTTCCATTTTGTTTACAAATCGGACAAAATTTCGATAGAATTTCAAATTTTTTTCGAATACAATTAATTGAAAGTGTTTGAATAAAAAGCTTAAATTGATTTGATGAATAAAATAAAAAAAATTTTAAAATTTACCAATGTTTTGAGTTTATAAAACTTGTAAGAATGAGAATGTCCCCATTTGTTAAGGTGCGACGATTGTGATACGAGTAGTTGACCGCCAATAAAATATAGTCAAAATAATACTCGCTAGTATAAAAAATAAGGTATAGCCAAATATCTAAAAAGGTATGCAAACTAATAATCAAATTAGCTGTGCCGGTATTATTTGCTTTTGTGCCTGTCAAAATGACTCTAAACGATTTAATTGACCCAATTTCACTTGGTTTTGCCTATTTTAACACGTTTGTTTATTTTTAAAAAAAAAAATTTTGTGTAAAAGGAATTTCCAATTCGTATTGTTTTGATTATATTTAATCGCGTTTTAACCCAAAGTTCTGCCCTCTATTAGTATACAATTCCGGTATTCTTAGTCATCACCTTCTGTCGATAATGGCGATTACAAACAATAATAATAAAAAGCTGAAAAAGACAATAACAATGATCACTACGACAGAATTTGTTTAAAACAAACAACAACTTTCTGCCTATTAATGTATGGACTTGCACACTAGACTATAGGTGAAAGTTCTTTATTTTGTCATCGTTCCAAAGACGTCGCGTGTCTCTGTCACAGTCACCCCTTTTGTCTTTTACTATACATTTTAATAGCCTTAGTATCCATTCTTAAACTGATATTATTCTCGACTATTTAATGTATAATTTTATGCATTCTGTGTCTGCGAGGGGCAGCTAATAGTATTAACATGACTGACTGACTGACTGACTGAGTGAGTGACTACAAGTTGTCTAGTCGGGGAGAGTGTAATTGTTGGAAAATACAAAGAGAGAAAAAATAAATATGACTACTCGTATATTCTCAAATTACATCCATGCTATTTAGATTCAATTCGATTGAATTCAATTTAAAGGGTTTTTTGTTGGGTTTTATTACCAGCACTTTAGATACTTCAGTGAATATGTGCGCATGGAGTAATAAAGTGCAGTTCTCTTCGCTTATGTGCATAACATAATAGATACCTTTTATTCACTTTTCATTTATCTTTTTATGTGCTTCCCTTTGATAGAATTCGCCATAGCAGACAAGATGACGACGGCTCTCTTGTGCCTATGTAAATAGTAGGTAAAGAAGAGTACCAAACCCATCAGGTTGTCTAGTATTTTTGACATTTGCGATAGCTTTTTGTGGTAAGCGGGAGGAGGAGGGGGCTGGTGATTACAAATAAATTCATACCCGACTAGTGTATGTGTAAGTAATACTTTTTTTTTAAAAAAATACACTAAAACATGAGAACAAAATGTATGGAAAAATCGTTATGTTCATGTACGAGGGTTGTTCAATAAGTCCTTAGAAAATCCAAGAAATTGCGCTCGTAATGTCGTTTTTTTTGTGAGTAGCATTATTGACAGGAAAGCTGTCAAAATTTCAGCTCGATCCATAGCGTAGGTCAATTTCTGTCGTCGATTAAAGTTAACGACATTTATTTGTGCATAACAATGGAAAAATGTGAGTTTAGGGCTGTCATCAAACATCTCCATTTGAAAGGCTTAAGCCCAAAAGAAATCAAAGCCGAGTTTGATGCAGTTCATGCCACATGTGCACCTGTGTTTGCGACGGTTTACAATTGGGTGAATGAATTTACACATGGCCGTTCATCCACAAAAGATGAACATCGTTCAGGACACCCAGTTGAGGTGTCTACTCCTGAAATCATCGACAAAATCCACGATCTGATTTTGAACGATCGGCGAATTAAAGTGCGCGAATTAGTTGAGGCCACGGGCATATCACAAGGTACAGTCGCTTCAATTTTGCATGAAAAATTGTCTGTGAAAAAAATTTCGGCAAGATGGGTACCGCGTTTGCTCTCAGAGGAGAATAAGCGCAATCGTGTAGTGGACTCTGAGGCTATGTTGGCACTGTTTCATCGCAATCCTGCCGAATTCCTTCGTCGATATGTCACTGTGGACGAAACCTGGATACACTACTACACTCCAGAAACGAAGAGACAGTCATCACAGTGGATTTTCAAGGGTGTACGGGCTCCGAAGAAGGTAAGGTGATGGCCACGGTCTTTTGGGATTCGCAGGGCATCATTTTTATCGACTACTTGGAAAAAGGAAAAACAATAACAGGAGCGTATTACGCGTCGTTATTGCAACGGTTGAGCGAGGAAATCAAAGAGAAACGCCCCCATCTGAAGAAGAAAAAAATCCTCTTGCATCAGGACAACGCGCATGTGCACACCTGCGCTGTTTCCATGGCCAAAATTGTGGAATTGAGAATGGAATTGGCCCCGAGTGACTATTTTCTTTTCCCCAATCTGAAGAAATGGCTTGGCGGACGACGGTTCACTTCCAACGAGGACGCCATTGCTCAAACGGATGAGTATTTTGCAGAACTTCCGAAATCCTATTTTTTGGACGGGATAAAAATTTTGGAAAAACTGTTGGAATAGTGTTTAGAGCTAAAAGAAGTTTATGTTGAAAAATAAAATTTTTTTTTTTTAAAACAGTTTTTTCCATTTTTTTCTAAGGACTTATTGAACGACTCTCGTAGCTACCTTACACCTCCTGTTACTGGGGTGTGATATGGTAAGTTAATATGGCGGTTATTTATTTTGGCGTTGTTATTTTTTATTAGATTATTAGTCTGATCTCGATAAAAAGCACACTGTCCGATAATCAACCATTCACCAACCCACAAATGTGCATGGAAAACTATATTAACTCCATGCATAAATATGCAGAAATGCTTTATGCAATTCTGTAATAGTATGCACACCATATGAAAAATTTACCAAATTCTAAGGCAATTTGCACCTATAACCATTTTATTTCAATAAAAACAATATTAAATAACAGAAAACACACACAAAAAGAAGGGAAAAAAACTTCTTATAAATGCATTCAGGTATATAGAAATATCGTGTTTGGATAAGCAATTATCGTTTATTAAAATAAATTTACACTTTTGCATAATAAATAAATTATTATACTTGAGAATTAAGGTTTTATTTTACCTATCATTAAATATATTTTGGTCTCTGTGTCTGCTACCATTTCTCTCCCTTATCGGAGGGAGGTAAATTTCGTTTTCTTATAGAAAATAAACTTCTATTTTTTTTTGCCATAAATTAAAAATTAATCAACTACAATATATGCACACGCTCATAGGTTCAAATTTATTGATATTTTTTTAAATAAAGAAATATAAAATAAAAGATTTTGTAAAAATATGTACTAGGAACAGTAATGATGAGGTTTCTTTTTATTTTAAAATTAAACCAAATCACAACTTAATTAAAAAAAATACTTATAAAAGTTTAAAGTGCAATTTATTATATGGCAGCATTTATTTTGTCACAAAAACAAAAATAAAAATACATTTATAAAAAGCTATGTGAAAAGAAGTGCGCTATAAAAGAAATTTCATTGAAAAATCAAATTCTACTCTGGTAATACTACTATCCTTTTGAAATAACTATTTTCATTTAGCAGTTAATTTACACACAAAAATCTATATTTCCCTAGATAAAAAAAAGGGTAGAAGCTAAAATTCGTATTCCTATCTCATCTGGTAACCCTAATAGCTTAATATAATCTGTTGCTGTTCTTTTACAGAAAGTAAAAATTAAAAATAAGAATTCTCAACAGCGAAGAAGGTTTTTGAAAGCATTTTAGATTAATTGAAATAAAAATTATTCTCTTTTAGTTTAAAATTTTTTTGGTTAGGTAATGAAATTTTGAAATGGTAATACTAAAGTTGCTAAAAAATATTTTATCTTTTATAGGACTTAAAGTAATAATAAAATAGTAGAATAGGTTTTTGTATTTGAAATTGTTAGGAAAATTTTAAAAAATTAGCTCAATGCCATGTAATAGAAAATTGTTTGTCCGAATCTGGCAATACTAATCTGTTCATATATTGGGCGAACAGTATAAGTTCCACACTGCCTTAGGGGGAATGCCGCATTTAATTTGTTGATTGCAATAACCATTAAATTAAAATTCCTATTAGGGAGCACTTGCGAAGTCAATCCAGTTGGAGTTAATTTTTTCCTTGTAGACTTTGATACATCGGAACGGAACAACGGAAGGATTATTTTCAATTTGACTTTCTGTTAACATAACAATTGCTTTAATCAACTTTAATCATTTTTCTAGCTTTAGGGGGATTTGGAAGCAGTGAAGATATTTTTTTAAGAGGTTGTGAGAGGGTGGGCAGGGGGGTGGTGTAAACCAACTGTAAATGTTAAAATTTAATGTTTTTGTTTTATGCGTGGAAGAGAGAAAAAAGAGGCAAATTTGATCTTAATCCTCTTATTACACCTACCGAACTTTAGTCATTTTTACATTCGAAACTCTTCTTGGCTACGTACCAAAATAAAACCTTTTTTTTTTATTTTATTTCTGTAGGCAATTAAAGGGGATTAGAAAACACCCTCCTCCCTCTATCAAAACAAATACAAAAATAATACTCATGATTGTTGTCCATAGTAGATCGAATTTAATTTCAATTAAGAAGTTACGAACAATAAATAATAATTTTTCGATTGCTCAAATCTGATAAATGTGCACGGCTTATTTAAATACTCATATTTTGGGGGCGATTTTGTTTATTTCGGATTGCTATCTTCTATCGTTATTGAGCGATATTTTTCACTACAAGAAGATATGAAGAGCCTTCAAGAAAATATTGCTTCCAGACCATGGAATTTTATGACTTAAGACGGTGTTCGTCTTATAAAGTAAGAAACATTCAACGAAAAAATTTAAAATCATGTTGATTACTTGTAAATATTGTCAGTTACTTCAAAATAGTTTCAGGCCCAGTTCAAGGAGGATTAAAAGTTTTTCTTTAGTTTTTAAAGAGGAGAGATTTTTAATGATACGTTTTAGATTTTAGAATTTATTTGATTTTAGACGTTTTCGTTTAACATTGAACATGCAAAATTCTGTGCAAACTTTCTATTTTTTTTTCTATTAAGAAATTTTCGAATTTTTAGACATTTTTTAAAATTTTTCATTAAAAAAAACTAGCCGAATTTGAAAGAGAACGAGTTTAAGATCTGTCGAAATTGGTATTTTGCTATAATCTACAAACTTTATAAACTCTGCACGATCCAAGTTCTTAGATGATTTTTAATTAGTAATAAATAATAATATTGCAATAATTTTTTTTACTATTAACATAAAAAATTGCGGAATTTATCTAACGTACAAAAATTACACATTGCTGCGAATGCACATAGTCTTAGATACGAGCATAAATTAAAATTGCAGTACACCAATAATTCGATAAAATGATAGTAGCCAGAGTATAGCGGGCTGCATAAATGGTATCTCGACAACAATATTTTACAAAATATTGCGGCTCTGGCCGCCCCCATTTTTGCCAACATTATTTTACAAAAAATCAACTGCCTTTTATACTGTTCATGAATATATTAAAAAATTGATTTCTATGGGGAGAGTAAAAAGGATGATTTCCGGAATTTTTGAAGAAATATTTGCGGACCAAAATTCAAAGAAGCAAAGCCAATCAAATAAAATTCTAATTTTGCACAAAATTGAAGGCTGAAATTAAGACCAAAAGTTTTATTAAATTAGTATTGATAATCCTAAATAGATATACAACCCAAAAGTCGTTTAGAAAAATTCAAAGTTCAATCTTAGTACTACAAATTGAGCACGTCAAGAATTTTTATGACAGAAGCATTTTGTGTTAAGAAAAACAACTACTAATTTCAGTGTAGCTAAAATGAGCGGTACCCTCCCCAAAAAATGATAGTACTTTCAACAAATGTCACAGAGAAGATTTATTCGCATTCCAACTACGAATTATTATGTTTCGAAAAATGTTGTAACGATGAATTATTGCGATTTGTGATTTACAAACTACATTATATTACAACGAATATTTTATCATCTTCCAAATGTATGCTGATTTCTCTCTCAATAATATATATTTTTACATACTATTGTGTGTAGAAATAAAATTTTAACAATTTCTGCAAGTTTCGCTAAATGTCCGAACGGACTGAATTTGACCGGAAAAACAAACAAGCAACCAAGCACATACATCATATACACGTATGATCAATTATTTTTTTATTATGAAAAGTAAAATTTTATGTTTGGTTGTAAGAGAAAGAAGGTTAAAAAAGGCGATCTCTCCAACCCCCACATAGAGTTACCAAAAATTCATATTTAATAGGAGAGTATTATGCCATTGTTATGGAGGAGTCATCATCGGTGAAATAATATTTAAAATTATGGTTTTCTGTTCTTGTACTTGCAAAAGAGAAGGGGAGGGGATCGTGCATTTAGGAAATATTTTTTGAATATGGTTTTTTAATCAGCCAACCCCCATTTGTGCTCCTATTCTGTCTTGTTTCACGTTCCAATTAAATACCAAAATATTTTTCAGTCTTTTTTTGTCAGATTTCCGATTAAAAAAATTATCTCAAAGTTTAAGAAAACTCTTCAATAATGTTATACTAAAATATTTTCTTCTTTTACACATACACATATATGCTATTCTTAATAACAAGAAATTATGGAAAAGCAACTTTTTGACTTGTTTACGGTTATTCAAAAAAATGTTTTTTTTCCCCTTGATTTGAATGTTATTTTTAGGTGCATTATAAGAATTTGCATAAAATTTCCGTTCTGTACTCATAATATTTTTAGTAATGGTTTTAAAAGACCATTTAAAAAATTTTGTTGCAGTATCATTAAAAATAACAAAACCGTTTTTAAGGGAGGTATCACCATAAAGTTTTGGTCTAGAATGTCCCTTCAGACAATTTTTGTTCTTCCAATCACTGAGAGGGTTTCAGTCTAGGCTTTTGATAGAGCATTTCGGTTTCACGAATGACTATACAAATGACGGTTTGCAATTTTATTTCAAATCAACACCAAAAAATTTGGCATTGGCTATAGTAGCACTAAAGCTTTTTCGTTGCCAGTAGCAAGAAAGAATCAATTTTTATCTTGCAATATCATGAGAAAAACAATCCCGATTTTTCAATCTCTTTCTTCCATCTTCTAGATATGACCAACTAAATATCTCATACAACATTTCTATCCTCCGTAGTATGTATATGAAGGATTAAAAAAAGGAATAACTTTTTTTTTAATAACAGGGCAATTCAATCCAAAAATAACCTGACCACTTAAATAAAATAATAAGCAACAAAATGTTCGAAAAATAAAGGCAAGATTTTAATATTTAAAAAAAAATACTAATAATAAAAGGAAATAAAATATAAATAAACGGAATTGGATGCAAATACAACAATCAAAATACCCACTTTTCTATAATATCTTAAAAAATAGATGGAGATTTGGCGATGGTAATTGTTGAGGAATGGTTTTGATATTCGATGCATACGAGGTCTGGTCAAAAAGTATCGCGAATTTTGTGTTTTTTCAAAAATTATCTATTTTTTCATGAATATCTATTTTGCCCCATTCAAAATAATCCCCACCAGATATTATACACTTGTGCCAACCCTTTTTCCAATCCTCGAAGTACTTCAAAAAATCATTTTTTTTGTGATCTGGTTCAGCTCCTCTTTCGATGCCGTCTTTATCTCCTCAATCGTAGCGTAGCATCGCCTTTTCATGGGGCTCTTCAGTTTCGGGAACAAGAAAAAGTCACAGGGGGGCAGATCTGGGGAATACGGTGGCTGCGGCATTATTAATGTGTTGTTTTTGGCCCAAAATGGCAAAAACCAATTTTTGTTCTTCCACAAATCCGGGCGTTTCTGGTGGATTGCTTCTCGTAACTTGCAGGTAATATTCCTTATTGACCGTTCTACCCTGTGGCAAGAACTCATGATACACCACGCCTCTGCAATCGAAGAAAACTGTAAGCAAAACCTTCACATTCGACCGAACTTGGCGTGCTTTTTTCGGTCTTGGCTCTTGCGGCAGCTTCCATTGGGATGATTGAGCTTTGGTTTCGACGTCATAACCATAAACCCAAAGATGAGTAAAAATTAACTGAACATTCAAAAATCAAAGACGATTAAAAATTAACTGAACATTTAAAATGGCCGAACTAGTCGGCATAATTGAGAGACATGAGTACCAACATAACGCCACAAAAAACCCGCGTTAAATACGTAACTCGCGGAAATTCAAAATTCGCGATACTTTTTGAATTAGACCTCGTACATGTGTGACGCTTAGATGATGACGGTGCTGAATTGATAGGTGAACTTTTAAATCCATTTGTAGATGATTGGGATGCTAGGGATTGTAGAATAGATTAAAGGACAGGATGAATAAAAAATTTAATATATGGATGAATGGTTCGAAGAGATTTTTTTTTTGATGGGTAAAAATGGATGGTGGTAGGTATTGGCAAATGGGTAGTGCTTGAGTGCTCCAATTTTGTGATTAAGCGAGTGAGTATACATGATAATAACGTGCTGGAAATTGCATATTTTATAGTGTATTATCCAAATTTGATAGCAAATCCGAAAAAAAGATAAAATAACATACACATGAACACAATGAAAGAGATGAGTATAAAAATAAAAATGACTTAAATGGAGGGGAAAAGTTATTTTAGTATTCGTTCACTTGAGGCTATTCGTATCCAACCCTTAGCCTAACCTCACTATATCAAATTGTTTGTTAACAGTTGAAGCGAAATGGCGCTGATGCTTTTTGCAAAGAACTTATAAATTGTATACGATAATAAAACTGTGTATAAATATTTGAAGGTTTAATGGTATTTTATTTCGGTATTATCTACACGGGGCAGCATTGGTGCTATTAACACACTAACGGTGTCTAGTTGATGGGGTAGGAAGGGGATTGAAGAAGTGTATGAGAAAAAATACAGTATAGATTTTTGGTATTTATGTATGCTATCTCTGAGCATAAAAATTTATGAGAGACTACAACTATTGAACAGATATAAATTTTGGGATTTTTACCATTTCGATCATAAATTTATCTATTTCGCTTCCCTTTAAACGATGACGACATGGCGCGCTCGGTATATTATTAAAAGTTTTGAATTTTATTTGTAGATATTTTCATGAATTTCCCTCGTTCCCTTTTTTAATTTAAGAAAAAAAAAAAAGCTCCATTTCAACTGATAAGATTTAACTAAAATATACGTTAGGTCGTATAAAATAATGAATTTGATCGATCAAGAGTCTATGACGATATTTTTGGATGAAATAAATCTTCAAGTAAGTAAACAGGACCAAGTAAAATCGAACTAGGAATGTGTAGAACAACATTGTAGGAGGATGAAGTTGAAAGAGAGTTTATAGAATTTTTTTAATGGTAGCGCAACAAACTTTCGAACATAAAATATTCTCTCTTTTGTGCTTTGCTGCATTCAGAGGAGGATAGGATATTGCATTATTTCGGTTCAGTTCACAATATTTTATGTGCTGAGCACTGATATAGGGGTGGGTTACTCCATTAATTACCCAAAAACGTTGAAAATTTACCCTTAAAAGTATTGTAATAAAATGTTATGGGCTTTCTTTTTTCAGACTTTTCGTTTATGTTATTTTCTTCTTATGGTTTACGTACTACTCGTACAATCATCAGCATCATCATCATCATCATCATCACTATCATCATGGTTCTCATCATGGTTCTCATTACACAAACTGATACTAAAATATTTACTAATATTAGACGTTCTTTCGTGTTTCGCTTTCTTTTCCATCTCATTTTTTCGAATGTGCTTTTATTCTGTCATTTTCTATTTTTTAAATTGCAAATCTTCTCTTATATTTTTTAAATTGCAAATCTTCCCATGTTCATTGAGAAAATTCGAATAAATTTTTGTGACATTAATTAGTAGGTGGGAATTAGTAGGTGTGCGAAAATTCCAAAGATACAATCCAAAATAAAGGGAAGTGATTCTATGTTAGAGGTCAATTTGAATTTTGTAAAAAATACTTTTGGAATCGAAATAATTTTGAAAAATATTGAAACTTTTTGTTTGGGCATTTTCTAAACTTCAAATAATCTGTTTACATAGCCAAAAGTACAAACCTACCCCAATCAAAGGCAATTTTGTTAATATTCTTCAATTGCTATGAAATTTTCCGATTATTTTTAGGATATAATCAGAAGAAAAGGTCAGAGAAGGAGAGGGCAATGGAAGGTGCCTCTTTTCCTTTGTGAAAATTTTAGATCTTCGAACCTAGTCAAACTTTCTAAATTGCTAAACCTATTCTCCTGTTAACGTTTTTTTATGGCACCCCCGCTATTTAAATGCTCTTATCACAATTTCAGTTTTATGATTATTGCTCTTAACTTGACTTCTTTTAATAATTGTTTTTTTTTTTTTTTTGTATTTTCGAATGGGCAAGTTTCTGAACGGAAGTTGAAAATGAAAGCAATAATTTTACATAAGGAAATTAATAGGAAATAAACTATTTTTGTGTATTCTCACGTATGTGTGTGCACGTGTCCGTTAACATGTGCGTTTGTATTTTGTAGAAATGCCTTTTTTTTTTGTATTCGATGAGTCCATATAAAAACTCAACATGAAATGCTTGAGATTCTTATCATAGTGAAGTGAAACTTTTATGACATGGCAATTTTTAGAAGAGCACATTTAGCCTTGTTGTTGTGAATAGCTTGCCTAGCCTAGTTAACTATTGTAGCTTCTTGGCTAACAGGGCATCGGTTATAGGCAGGCACAGGCAAAAAGCATTTCACTAGGCCATATCCCTTTGCTGTTTGTGTTTGATCGTGTTATACTATGAATGTTGATTCCAAGTCTAGTTTATGTCTGGACTTGGCTTTTGGCTTGACGCCATCTCGCTAAGGACGGAAGTGGCGACAAATGAAATTTGTTAGCTGACGTTTGGCAATCTGAAAATATTCAATTTTTACCGCCCTTCTTTATTATATTTTGTTTTGTTTTTGGTAGGATTCCAAAAATGATTGTTGCTCGGTTATCACTAGCCCTGCTCTTACCTCTATATGATTAACCTTCTATCCATAAGTACGAACAGAATTGGTGTATATAAAGTTTCCTTTACTAGAATACACTATACCCGGTTCTTAGTCCTACATGACAGCCTGTTTCCTTTAATTTTGACATTTTTCCGTATCCTTATTTTTATAAATTTTATTACATTCCCCATTCAGTGAAGTAGAGCCAAAGGAGTATTATAATTGAAAGTAATAAACCCAGTCACTATACAAACTGATGACAGAAAGGTAGTCAAAGAATATGCTTGTGGGAAAGGTGGTGAATTTTGACAATAAGCGATAAAAAAAAAGCAATAAAAATAAATAAAGGGGCCGGAACGTTTTGGTTCGGTGTTTGGTTTCCTGTCACTTGGGGTACCGTTTCCGTTTTATTTTTTACTTATTCCCTAAAAGATTTATTATAATCGTTAATTTTCACGGCAGCCACAAATCTAGGATAAGGGAAAAAAAATCAGCAAATATTAAAGAATTTTCTTATTGGAAGAAAAAAAAAAAATAATTTGTTGCTTTTGTTTTGGGAAATATTGAGTAATTTATGGTATTTGAAATATCAATTATGGAGACAATGTAGCAATTTTTTCCTTCATTTCCAATAATATAAAATTGGAACATAAATTGGTAGAGAGTGGAAAATGTGAAAATTGAAAACGAAATAGCAGCCGAATATAAATTAATAGTAAAAGAAAAAAAATTAAGAAAGTCATAGTTTTGTAATAGTAGGCAGACATAGCCATTGATAGCCCTGAAAGTACAATAACTCTACGGCACAACCCATTTTGAATAGGTTCTCTTGATCCCGATTATTTTGATTGAACTTCATTATCATTAGTGATGGTGGCAATCGTAATGGAAAGGAAATTGAATTGATAAAATCGCCCCGCAAATTATGCAACTTCGTATAAGTTTGATTTGTACTGGGGTTATTGGATATTCGAACTTATGTCTGTCTCCCCATCGGTTCGTATCGATTTTAATTTTTTTACGGTCTAAAATAAGAAGCAGTTCAAATTTTATATCCAACTTCACTCGTCGAAACTGCTGTTTGTCCAACTTCAGTCGATTGGCCAACAAAAGAGGCGAAGGACTGACCATGTAAAAAGCTATGTAGATGTTGACATTACAATCCAACAGCACATCTCACCATTCGTCATTAACAGCAGCATATCGAGTTGGTTATTTGCGATCGTCAACATTCTTACACGCATCATCCGTTGATGATGGAATCGCGATCAAAAGCTAAAACTACGGTAACTTAGGGCCTCAAGAGATCATGATGCCCCCACTTGCTGTTCTCCAATTGTGCGTATTCATGGCCATCATCATGATTTTCGTCCGTCCCCACAAATGGAATTTTTCGGTCTGATTCAATTATTGCAAATTACACATTAAACAATTCCGACTTGAAGGGCTACGCTTGCCACAAAGTATATACCACCGTCACGTTACTGAGATCTTAAAAAAAAAAACGATTTTGTAGATTACAGCTTTCAGAAATTTCAAAATTAATGCCAATACAATTTAATGGGTTTTGTTTTTAGATGTTTTTTTTTAAATTTTGTTTTTGCAATACACGAAATATTTCTCAAATAATTTGATTTTCATTTTTGGAATTTGATTTTGTAAAAAAATCAAGTAAGAGTTCGGTAAAAATAAAAAAAAATGCACTAATTGGGCATACAATTTGGAGCAGGTGTAAGGTTAAGGTGATTTTTGAAGAACGCTTTTATTGACTTAAAGAAAAATTAATATGAATATAGAAATGAATATTTATATAATCCTACATGAATGTCTGTTACTTTGTTTTTGAAGTTTAATTAAAAAATATTTAAATATAATATCTATGATTAAATTATTAACACTTTTATAGCTCTGAGTGTCTCTAAGTCCATATTGGCTTCTGTCTTATCATTAGTTCATATTAGTTTCTATCTGATTATACGAGGGTCGTTCAATAAGTCCTTAGAAAATCCAAGAAATTGCGCTCGTAATGTCGTTTTTTTTGTAAGTAGCATTATCGACAGGAAAGCTGTCAAAATTTCAGCTCGATCCATAGCGTAGGTCAATTTCTATCGTCGATTAAAGTTAACGACATTTATTTGTGCATAACAATGGAAAAAAGGGAGTTTAGGGCTGTCATCAAACATCTCCATTTGAAAGGCTTAAGCCCGAAAGAAATCAAAGCCGAGTTCGATGCAGTTCATGGCACATCTGCACCTGTGTTTGCGATGGTTTACAATTGGGTGAATGAATTTAAACGTGGCCGTTCATCCACAAAAGATGAACATCGTTCAGGACGCCAGTTGAGGTGTCTACTCCTGAAATCATCGACAAAATCCACGATCTGATTTTGAACGATCGGCGAATTAAAGTGCGCGAATTAGTTGAGGCCACGGGCATATCACAAGGTACAGTCGCTTCAATTTTGCATGAAAAATTGTCTGTGAAAAAAATTTCGGCAAGATGGGTGCCGCGTTTGCTCTCAGAGGAGAATAAGCGCAATCGTGTAGTGGACTCTGAGGCTATGTTGGCACTCTTTCATCGCAATCCTGCCGAATTCCTTCGTCGATATGTCACTGTGGACGAAACCTGGATACACTACTACACTCCAGAAACGAAGAGACAGTATTCACAGTGGATTTTCAAGGGTGAACGGGCTCCGAAGAAGGCAAAAACTGTGCCATCGGCCGGCAAGGTGATGGCCACGGTCTTTTGGGATTCGCAGGGCATCATTTTTATCGACTACTTGGAAAAAGGAAAAACAATAACAGGAGCGTATTACACGTCGTTATTGCAACGGTTGAGCGAGGAAATCAAAGAGAAACGCCCCCATCTGAAGAAGAAGAAAATCCTCTTGCATCAGGACAATGCGCGTGTGCACACCTGCGCTGTTTCCATGGCCAAAATTGTGGAATTGAGAATGGAATTGTTGCAGCATCCCGCTTATTCACCAGATTTGGCCCCGAGTGACTATTTTCTTTTCTTAACCTGAAGAAATGGCTTGGCGGACGACGGTTCACTTCCAACGAGGACGTCATTACTCAAACGGATGAGTATTTTGCAGAACTTCCGAAATCCTATTTTTTGGACGGGATAAAAATTTTGGAAAAACGGTTGGAAAAGTGTTTAGAGCTAAAAGCAGATTATATTGACATATAAAAACTTTTTTTTTTAAAAAACAGTGTTTTTCCATCTTTTTCTAAGGACTTATTGAACGACCCTCGTAAGTCCATACAGGCTAATTGCTTTATCAATAGTCTATGAAGGTCTTTATGGATTTTGATCAGGCAAATATCCTCTATATACTTATAATCTGAGCAGAAGTCGATAGTGGCCTTTATTTGAGGTTTAGTCCATATTGGCTTCTGTCTGATTATACATCCATAGAAGGCATTTTCGTGATCAAAATCCGTACCGACCATTTTCTGACCATTAGTTTATATTGACTTTTCTGATCTGACGCTTTTCTAATCATAAGTCTATGGTATATTGGCTTATTGTCTATAATGCAGGCCTTATTTTGATCAAAATTTCATTACGTCACTACTCCAAATTTGCTTCTTTCCGATCAAGACTAAAACTAACCTTTTCTGATCACGAATCCATATTGGTTTTAAAAGTTTTTTTTTTTATTAAAAAGTAAGTGTAGCGTATAAAAACTTTGTAGTAAATTTATTGTCAGCCTTAAGAAAAAATAACTAATAAAATATTGACTTTCTGGAAAAATTTCCATTACTCAGAAGTCGGAAGAAATGCTTTTGATGCCAATCATTATCATTTCATTATCACATTATTATTAGTACTATTCACTCCTCTATAGATAATTTTGGTTGTTTTTTTTTGTAGCAAATTAGCTATCAAAACTCTTGATAAACTCACTCTTTGTAATACATTTAATATAATTTTTATTCTCGTATTATTATTATTTAGATTAAAATGAAAAGCGTATGCAACTTTTACACTTATCGGTTCTCATTTAATAATTGGCGGCACAGATTTAAGTGACAATTCAATCTTCGAAACATTGGATTTTTGTTTCGGTATAAAGATCAAGAGATCTTATAAGCTCAAGTTTAAAAGAGTTTTAACATTAGTATTAATTCCTCCTCACATTACATAGTAGTTGGACCTATAAAATGATAGTTACTTCAATTAGAATAAGTGTCGCATTATTCGAAGTAGTGCTAATATTGGAAGTGAAATGCAAAAGTATGTACACAATTATGAGTAAATTCTTTACTATTTGTTATGTAATATTTAACTAAAAAAACCACATACCTTAAGTAAAAGTTATTACTTTCCAAAGTTAAACAATAAGAAAAACAAAATCGTAAAATGTCACCATTAAAAATTATCAGTCAGCTGTTAATGTTTTTGTTATCAATTGATTTTGTAGGTTAATGCAAATGTTTTTCGATTACATCATATTTATTATCATAACATATACTCTTAATTCCTTTACCCACAATCAACAGAAAACAAATAGAAATGATTGAAATTTTGCATATTAGAGCTTATTTTTTGAAAAATGATTTTAAAAATAACTAATAGAAATTTTATGTTATTCTGTCTTCATATTTTGTTGTTTTCTGAAGAGTATTTTCACTCGTATAAATATTTATGGTAAAAATGTCATCGGACAATTTTATCAATAATACAAAAACTATCGTCAACGTTGATCTGCCATTTGTGGTCTTGTCCTTAGCCTTCCACCGAAACCATAAAATTTTGTGAGATCATGTGTATAACTCTGATGTCGGTTTTAAGACTTAATTAAACCTTAAAACTCAAATAATATGTCAACAAAAAAAATATAGATATATATACAATATATTGCATAGAACTGCGTGGATTTCTTAGAATTTTTACAGACCTTTGGTCATCTTTATTAAACGCTCAAATATGTTATGATGCTTAATAAAAAGAAGAGCAAAAAATGTGTGAACAATTTTGGTAGATGGTCTTTTGGAACTAAAAAAAAAAAAGAATCTAGACTATCGTAACCTAACCGAAAGAATACTCAAAAAATCCAACGTTACTATAAATAAAAAGGTCCTTAACCAAAACAACCAAACTATTTTCCCTTAAACCATTTAGAATGAAAGCAACAACAAAAAAAATCTAAAAATCGGCACATTCGGTAAGAAGCCAAGCCGGAGATCATATTACATGTTTTGGTATTTAACAGGAAAAATTCGTCCAATAACCACCAAGTTTCTATATTTTTGAAGAGTTTTTCTCAATTTTTTATGTTGATTTATTTTAAAAGTATCTAATATCTAAAAACATTTTAAACACTTTCCTCTTCTGGACAAGTCAATGGTGGATTGCAAATCGAAAAATATCGATACCTAAAAATCTTCTAAAAATTTTGCTAAAACTATAAATTAATTAAAATAGCTTTAAAAAGACTGAAGGACATTATTTTTCTTAAAAATCTGACACTTAACCTTTAGTAAGATAACGTTGATAGTAATAAATTTTTTTAATTTCTTTTCTAGTAAAAAAAAGGCTTTTCATATTTTTCTAATCTCCAAAAGGTTTTCACAACCTCTACTCTTTTTGGTACAATCGTTTTCTTTAGACTCTGATTTTCGTCATTTATCATTTTTTACTCTGTTTATAATATGGTTGGAAAAAAAAATCAGTGATTAGATTCATAGGAATTTAGAAGTTAAGTGAATAGAATATGGTTAGGAGGATTAGTGGAAAAAAAATCCCAAAATTCCAATTAATCTAATGAAGTGGTAAAAACTGATATGATATTGGATAAAAATGACCACCGAATTACAAATTGAGGAGCTTGGAATAAAAAACCAATCAATAGGTTGGAGGGAAGATTCTATTTTCTCAGACTACTTAATGAATGATAGACTCTTCAATAGAATGGAGGAAAAAGTCAAACGATAGGAATCATTGAAAAAAGATCATCAATAATCGCTTAAGACGAGAATAGAGACTCTATGGAAAGATAGGACGAAAAAGAGATTATGGATCATTTTCTTGAAATTCTGCTAAGGCTTCCATGGAAGAAAAATGGGATAATTGTTTCAACTTCAAGAATAAGACGGCCAAGAAGAGTACATGAAAGTGATAAGGGTTAAGGGGAATAAATAGAAAAAAACTTGAAGGGTGGTGGGAGGAGCGGGGGGGGGGGGTACACCATAGTAAGTAAGCAGATTTATCGATAGTCACTTTTAGATAAATTGCGTTCAGAAATGGGTGAGCACAATGGATGGTGTAGATGGATTGTTGGATGGAAAGATAAATAGATAAATGATAGTTTCACAAGAGAATGGACTGATCTTATTCAAATCGATAGTTAAATAGAACACTTTCTACTAGTGCTGAAGTATGGAAGGGGCACAGTGTAGGTAAAGTTACTAAAAAGGATTTGGCTGGACAGATTTTGACTGGAATCTACGAGTATCTCTGGTCTAGACAGATTATTTGACCTTTTAAGCATCAACTCTATGTATCTGTATCTATGGGTATGGCAATCTTTACCATCTCAAATTGATTTCTATTTATATGCATTTTGATAGATTTAACCACGAAAGATGATGAGATTAAATTAATATTTAATATTAAAACGATTAAACTAAATAATTTCCAAATAATAATCGTTAAAGGATAAGAGAAGCATCTTTTTCTTTTCTTATTAAAATACAGTCTTTTTTATCCAAATTTTGAATTGATTGAAGTTAGTTAAACTGAAGATTAATTATAGCAAAGCATAAAGTATCATAGGTCATATTATATTGTACAACTACCGTACTCGAACGACAGTTAAGGTTTTGTTGAAGTCTATATCAACCTTTATAATTAAAGAAAAAGCTTTTTAGGCTTGTAAAATATATTTTTATTCTTTTTATTAATGATTGTTTTTTTCTTCTTCTCTATTTTCTTGGTTTTATTTTCGTATTAGCAATTTTTCATTGATTCGTTTTCTATGTAAATGTTGCTTCGGGAGGCTCTCTTACATTGTCTTTGGCAATAGTGTAAATCTAAAGAAAGAAATATTTTTAACTAGCTATTTATCAAATCGAACTGCTAAAGAACATAGGCGATATAATATAGACAAGTTACCACGAGCCTATTATATAAATATGTCAAAGTAATAAATTAAATGTTTAAAAATGCCAAAAATAAAAATTCCCCACCATTTAACCGTTTTAGCTGCTGGGCGTTATTGAACTGAATCAAAGGGGGTAATGTATCTTCTCTATGGTTTGACCTATACTTTACTCTGTGATACCGTTCACGGTAGACCTTAGAAATATCTTCTTCTGTACTGTCCCTCCTTAATGTCCTACCACTGAACACTATTTACAGAATGGATTTGTGAAGTTCTTTAAGTCTCCCATCGATTTAAAATTAGTGTTTGTGATTATATTAATTTTTTTCTTTTCTTTTTGGAATTATTGTTGATACAAAAGAGGGGGGGGGGGGGGGTGGACAGAACACACTATATTTTAGTGTTGATCGCTGATTTGGTCTCGTGCTCTTGCAAAAGTGATAAATATTCTTCGGTAAATACTCTGTCTGCTTAAGGCGATTTGTCTACTAAATTCAAATTATGGACCATGTATCTTCTCATTTTAATAAACAATTTTATTTTTTAGTTTTTTGTTTCCATCTACAGATTCTCTATACTCTATAATTAATTTCCATGTTAAGACCTTAATGCACAGCATGTTATCGAGAAAAAAATATCATTTTTTTTCGTATTCAAAAATTATTTGACGGTCGATAGAGAAAAGTTGATTAAAATTTGTTTCAACTTTTCTCCTTCTCTTCATACTATCCCCATAATTTTGACAGTACTTTTTCTCTCTATTTTTGTATATAGTATTTAACATTAGACAGCTGTAGCTTTTTTGGTTTTCGATATTTCTTTTCTTTGATTAGTATGTACCTTAAATGTAGACTTAAGTATTATAGAATTTTTATTTTTAAGCTGTGGAAATCGTTCCTTTTACACTTACACTAATACTGCGTCATATTGTATTTCAGCTTTAGTTAAATTTAAAGTAAAATTTAACCAACGATAGTTTAAGGACGGTTCAATGCACAGGAAAATATAGATCAGATAGTGCTGTTTGGAGACTGCCTTTGGATTGTAGTAGTTCTCATCAATGAATTAATGCTTCAGAAATCCCTGGAGATTAAGTTTGCATATGCGAATGTACGTTTTGTTTGGGATTCAGAATGGAAATTACGACAATAGAAACAGGATATTTGTAGTAGAATAAGGAAATATGCAATAACGACTCTAATATATGAGTTTTGGGAAAGCTTAAAGAGCTTTTAGTTATAAGTAACAGTAGCTATACTCTCAAAAGTAATGCGTTTCTAACATTACATATGGGAGGGATTTCCTGTGCAGGTAGAAAGAATAGGGTCGATTTTGTCAAACTGTATCTCCAATACACACACACGAACGGCTATAAATTTTCAGAGATGATAGTGTGTGCTTTACACCCTATAATCCTACCATATAGGTATTAATACCCCTCTTCCAGTCCTCTCTTTCCACAAGAAAGATCAAGATAACACGCCATATATTCTTCAACTGTAGCATTTTAATTACTTAAATTTTATGCGTCCTGCTTGTTATATACGAGCAGAATGCTTCTATGAGTATGCATTTACCTTGGAACGTGTATTGTTAAGAAGACCTGGTAGTAAATTGTCATCTGAAAATCCCCTAAAGTCAATAAGATTATTGGTAATAAAATTGTTTATCTTTAAAACTAAATTTTTAATACTTAATCTTTTAAATACTACAATATACATATAAGTATGAATTTTATTAATTTTTTTAAAATGTTTTTTTTTTTGCAGGTAAGAATAAACATAAAATTTGGGAGAAATTATCTACTAGAAATAGGGCTGAAAATCTAAAAATTAAGTTTGATCCTTTTTGTCGTAAGTACAAGAAAATTTTTTTTTACATTTATTTTAATTTTTAAAAATTTATATTTATATAAAAAGTATTTTACTATAATTTTTTTTTTTAAATTCCTTTACCTACTAACTAAGAATTATCTTATTGAAAGGTTTTAAAGTTGAAGAAGATACAATAATTCTTCAAAGAACCGTTTTGGGAATCTATCAAAATCTTTAATGGACTCAAGAAACTTTTTGGTTAAAATGTTATTTTTAAGAGTGTTTTAAGAAACTCTCCAACAACAATATAAGAGAAGAAGAAAAAACTACTGAATTTTCTATCTTGTGAGAATAATTTTTGGTTAAACAGGATTTTGTTTTTCATTTCTTTAATAATTAATGAAAAACTAAATTTCTCTACTTATTTTGTGCTCAAATTGGATGTAAATTTAATTACAATTGCTAATGGCTGTTCTTCATGATACCCACCCAGCGGATAACCTTCCTCCTTACCTGTTATTATTGGACAACCATTTCGTACCTTGTAATATTTTTATGGGTGTTGTTGATTTTTGAGCTCCCACTACTCAGATACTTAGGAATGTACAGAAATAAAGGGAATAGCAGCAAAAATCTATTAAAATATATTAGAAATTAAAACTTTTCACAAATTAGCTGAAATCAAACGCAAATCAAAAAACCTTCCTAGAAGTAATTTTAAATATGCATAGCAATGTTAGTACTTATACTAATGCTAAAGCTTGTTTATAGGAATATTTAAAAAAGAAAAAAAAACTTAGAAAAATCTTTTTAAATACAATAAACTTGCAAACTTTGATTTAACATTTTCGTTGGTTCAAAAAGTATCACAAATTTTGTGTTTTTTTTTTCAAAAATTATTTATTTATTTATGAATATCTATTTTGTCCCCATCAAAGTAATCCCCACCAGATATTATACACTTGTGCCAACGTTTTTGTCAATCCTCGATGCCGTCTTTATCTCCTCAATCGTAGCGTAGCGTCGTCCTTTCATGGGGCTCTTTAGTTTCGGAAACAAGAAAAAGTCACAGGGGGCCATATCTGGGGAATGCGGTGGCTGCGGCATTATTAGTGTGTTGTTTTTGGCCAAAAATGGCAACAGTAAATTTTTGTTCTTCCATGAATCCGGACGTTTCTGGCGGATTGCGTCACGCAACGTCCGCATAACTTGCAGGTAATATTCCTTATTGACCGTTCTACCCTGTGCAATCGAAGAAAACTGTAAGCAAAACCTTCACATTCGCTTTTCACCGTTCACATCTTCTTGTCCCTCTGAGAACATTTTGTACCACCGATAAACATTGCTTTGGTCCAAGGTAACTTCACCATATGCCACAGTCAACATTCGAAATGCGTCCGCATTATTAATTTTGTTTTTCACACATTTTTTGGAATGGGCAAAAAATCGAAGACGAGCCAAAACACGTGCAAGCAAAGCAACTGTCAAAAATTAACTGAACATTCAAAATGGCCGAACTTGTCGGCATAAGTGAGAGATATGAGTACCAACATAACGGTACAAAAAATCGAAAATCGAATATACGTAACCCGCGGAAATTCAAAACTCGCAATACTTTTTGAACAGACCTCGTATTCCACTAATCCTCTTACTATTCAATATTGTTGGTTGATTATTTTAAATTGACTTAACTCAATTGGCAGTCGTTCAAAAATTCATCCTCCATTTGCCATTTGTTCTCATGCTCTAATAGTACGGAGAATTAAAACATAGCCAAAAAAATTACGGCAATTTGACCAATCATTCCGGTATCAATAAGAGATTTCGGAAATACGACCAAGAATCGTAGGTACTAAACGGAATCAATAAGAATCCTATGTGGCACGCATTGTAGCGATGTTTTTCGTGCAATTCTCCGCAATTCGTGCAATTCTCCATAAATGGACTCTATTCAACTGGCAATTAAAAACAGCAGCAGAGGTAGCACCAGCAATGTGGAAAAATTGTTGTCTGTGATTGTGTATGCAAAAGGTCCAGTCACTTAACCGTGACAGTTTCGTAGAAGAAAATGGAGCGTCATCGCTCTGTGAAATGGTGGCCATTCATGGTAGTATGAGTAGTAGTATCACCTATTCCAAATAAATACTACTGTTTTTTAAAAAACACAAAACAAAGCCCTGATTTCTCTTAAGTCAGAACTGAGAGCACTTTCAAAATTATGGTTCCCATTCTTGTCGTTTGATAAATGAGCACCTCTGATTTATCTTCCTCCAAAAATACCAAAGTTTACCTTCCAAAAATTACCATTAAATTATCATTAATTTTCGAAGTAAATAAATTGAATTGATTACGATTTCTATTATCCAAGAATTTGTTATTAATCAGACAGAGAAGTTGTCTTTTATGTAAGATAAATATTAAAAAAAAAAAAAAACAGATTACTCCATCGAAGGTGTGGTATTAAAATCTCTTAAGAATTTTTTTTGAGACTATAACAACGTTATTTGTTCCCCACTATAAACCAAAATCTATTTATAAAAAATTACGCAAAAAGTCAGCCAGAAATTTTTTAGCCAAAAATTGCAATACCCTGAATTGCCTAGTCAAAGAGGTCTGTAATTTTTCGTCAGTGCAACCGAAATATTTTAATCTGGGCATATGAAAAAGAGAGTATCTTTTTAAAAAAATTTAAATTTAAAAGTTCCAAAAGAAACTATGCTTCTTCAATAATATAATATCTTAAAGGAAAGAAAAGAAAGATGAAGCAAACTTCAATTTTTAATAACATAAAAAATACAAAAATTGTAGCCATACTATAAGGACGAAAGTATTAACGTAGATTTATTACGAAATCATCAGATTTTCAGAATTTAACTATTTATGAGAGCCTCTATTAAATGCTGTTTTGGAAAAATAGTAGAGATACTATTAGAAATATCCAAGATACAAAAAATAATTAATCGTTTTAATTGAAAATTGCATGACGTTATTTTCCGAACAATATGTTTTATATTTCTCGACCATTACCAACCGCCAAACCCACCCCCCCCCCCCACCACCACTTCAACGGATTCTAAAGATATTGACAACTGTGATAAACACGACAGAAGCTACAAATCTTCCAGCAATTATTTGTCCATTAATTAAATGTAATTTTTTAATTAACTTAAGATGCTATGCACTTGCTTAGACGGGATTTGCCACATTATAAAAGCAATACGAGTATTTATCTCTTCTTGATAGATTAACCAATAAAGCATTGTTGGTTTATTCTGAGTCCCACGAAACAATTATAATAAGCCTCCATTATTACCTAAGTACAATATATACAAACCTAATCTTCTTTAAACACCTGTACCGCACCTTACAAATATACCTTTTGCTGATGATCGTCAAATAAGTTACAATATATTTTTTCTCAACTATAAAATAGTAGAAAAATAAACAATTAGCTAAGCTTAAAGTGTTTAACATTAGCGTGTCATAAGTGTTTTTAAAAAGATCTCAAATGTGAAGAATCCCCCCATTTATAAGTACACCCGCTGTACTGTAGATACTCGAGACTACAATGTTGCACTATATTAAATGGAAAAAACTTACACGATACTTTGTGCCTAGATAAGTTTTTTTATTTGGTATAGCGAGTGATAGTTATGCTAGATGATAATATTAGTTAGAGTAAGGGAAACGTGGGAAAGGAGAGCACTGAGGAGCTAGCAAAAATTTTGTATCTTCAATTTTATTTTAAGAATAAGTATCTTATTTGGAATTTGGCGGCGGAGTAAGGAGATAAATATGAACATTTCTTTCGTCATCATCGTCATCATGACTGTTTATTGTTGGGATGTAATTAAAAATTTCAAATCATTTGATCTTTGGCATTCATCTCCGAAGAGAGTCGGGAGCGGTTGATTTAATAGTCACACAATAGAGTATGTTTATTAAGCTAACGAACTGCAAAAATTAGTAATGGAAAGATGAGCACTTTTTTTTTTTAAAGAATAATTCCTACATTTTCTTTTTTATTATCGTTTTTTGCTTGGTTTTCTTCTCTCGAATTGCATTTAAATGAATTAAAAAAGAGAGCAGTTTTGTTATTTAAAAAAAAAAAAATATTGTTAGAACATTGTTTAGAATCATAACCAAATTGAGTTAACAAAATATGTAAATAAGGAGTCATTTTATCCAGTAATCTAAATTTATTATTTAGACTAACAAATACATTGAGAAGCAAATATGGAGTCATTTTATCAAAGCTAAAAAGACTTTTACGTAAAAACAATTTTGGAAAATATGAGGTCTGTTCAAAAAGTATCGGGCATTTTGTGTTTTTAAAAAAATTATTTTTTTTGTTCATGAATATCTATTTTGTCCTCTTCAAAGTAATCCCCACCAGATATTATACACTCGTGCCAACGTTTTTCCAATCCTCGAAGCACTTCAAATAATCAGTTTTTGTGATTTATTAGTTCAGATTCTCCTTCGATGCCGTCTATATCTCCTCAATCGTAGCGTAGCGTCGTCCTTTTATGGGGCTCTTAAAATACGGTGGCTGCGGCATTATTAATGTGTTGTTTTTGGCCAAAAATGCCAAAAGCTAATTTTTGTTCTTCCATAAATCCGGGTGTTTCTGGAGGATTGCTTCCCGCAACTACCCTGTGGCAAGAACTCATGATGCACCACGCTCCTGCAATCAAAGAAAACTGAAAACAAAACCTTCACATTCGACCGAACTTGGCACTTTTTTTTCGGTCTTGGCTCGTGCGGCAGATTCCATTGGGATAATTGAGCTTTGGTTTTCAAGTCATAACCATAAACCCACAATTCGTCACCAGTTATGACCCTCTGGAGCAAATTTGTGTCGTCACGGACATAGTCCAACAGCTCCTTAGCAATGTTAATTCGATGCTGTTTTTGGTCGGAATTGAGCAATTTTGGTACGAATTTCGCAGCGACCCGTCTCACGACCAAATCATTAGTAAAAATCGAATGGCACGAGTCAATCGATATGTTTAAGTCCTAAGTAACTTCTCTAATGGTGATTCGACGATTGGTCAAGACTATTTTCTTCACTTCATCAATGTTTTCGTCTGTTGTTGACGTGCTCAGGCGTCCGGCACGCTTTTCGTCGTTCACATCTTCTCGGACCTCTAAGAACATTTTGTACCACCGATAAACATTGCTTCGGTCCAACGTAGCTTCACCATATGCCACAGTCCGCACAATTAATTTTGTTTTTCACACAAAATTTGGTACAGATTCTTTGATCCATTTTTTGGAATGGGCAAAAATCGAAGACGAGCCAAAACACGTGCAAGCAAAGCAGCTGTCAAAAATTAACTGAACATTCAAAATGGCCGAACTTGTCGACATAAGTGAGAGACATGAGTACCAACATAACGCCACAAAAAATCGAAAATCGAATATAAGTAACCCGCGCAAATTCAAAATTCGCGATACTTTTTGAACAGACCTCGTATTTTCGACATTTTGAGAAAGAAAAAATATCAAAAACTATCTTAACCAATTTTGACTTAAGATAATATTTTTAAAAAATATAGTAAGAATAAACATTTAAAAAAAAATACCTAAACTAATTTGGAATTACAAAATATTTAAAAAAAACCTAATTTAATTTGAATATTTAAAAAAAAGCTAAAGACAATTTTGAAAAATTGTTGAACGCATTTGGACTTTTTAAAAAAAAAATATTAAGACCCATTAGGAGAAACCAGAACATTTTGCAAAAATTCCATAACCCATTTGGATAATGGAAACGTTTTAAAAAAATTATCTGAACTCATTTTTGAACTTACAAAAAAAATACTTCCTACTGTGTAAACTATTTTAATCCACCAAAAACCTATTATTATAAAACATTAAAAATATTTTTTTAACATTAAAAATTATGATTTATTTTATAAATTTAAATTTAAAAATAATGGTTGATTTTACATATCATTATATCGAATAATTTTGGACAAAAACAAAAAAATTTTAAAAATACAATCCGATATCAGGAGGTAGCATCAAAAGTTATCCTTATAAAGTAGGATTAAAATGTTTTTTTTCCCTAATACTTAAATGTTTCAACGAAATACAGTAAAGCACCAATGACATTGTACACACGCACAATATTTACTATTATTATTCGTGTGTATTTTACGTACCACAGACCACCGATAGTGTTTAATTACAAATATTTCCGTCTTGATTAAATTGCAAGTGTCCTCCTGTAATTAACACTATGATTGGCCACCATACGGTCTCCACGCTGGTATATATTTTTATTCTGTACAATTTATTTACTATATAATTTACTAGTTGCCTGCCAGCGCAAAGTAGTTTATTCTATTGATTGTTTCCCTACTTCACGTAGAGTTATTAAAAAATATACAGCAATCCACTGAATTACTATACAAAACGTGGTAATAAATTGTTACTTGCAATAAATAATATCAAGTGAACGTTCCAAACTAATATTTAATATTAAAAATAGTAAAAAAAAATAATAGAAAATGGATAGGAAAAAGGATTTTGTTCTTTTGCAAGTACGTATTTTTCAAACTTCCCAATAAATCACTTGAATTAAGTATTTGCTTCTGAATTTTCTTTAATCAATGCAATTTGCTATCTATCATCAAAGGGAGAGAATTTTTTGAAAAATGTCAACGCTTTTCTTCGTTATTAAAATACTATTAAGCATAGTAAGTTTACTCCACACAACAATCTTTTTTCATTATTGATTTATTACTCCACACAACAATCATTTTTTCATTATTGACTACTCATAGTAACGTTAAGTAGAGTTTGCCCTTCCCTTGCAACTTTGCTCGAAAATCTAATATATTATTGTTGAGTAGTAGTTATTATCAATAATTAAAGTTTAAATAATTTAAATTGCTATCGAGTTGATCAATCTTATTGATTTTTTTTCCTGGTCGGAAATTGAATACTGAGTAGAAATTATGTTATGAAAAAACTTGGATGGAAGTTTTATTACAAGGACTCAGTTCAACAATTGAGAAAACGTATGTTTTGAAATTTTAAAGCTTAATTTATAAAATTTTAAAACTTTCTGTATAAGAATGAATAATTTTTGAGCGCATCTATAGGAATTGATAAAAATCCAAATAAGTCCAAATTTATTTTTGATTAAAAAAATCAATAAGTCCAAATTGGTCCAAAATTAGGAATAGATTCTCACTCAAAGTTGCCACAATTATTTTTGGTCCTAATTGTTTCAAAATGTCGTGATATGAAAAAATTACTAAACTTTTTTTTTTATAAAAACAATATTTTAACGAATATATTTTTGAATATTTTTAAAATAGGACATTCTAAATAAAACTAATTATTCTTAGATGCGCAGCAAAAATTCCCTTACACCTAAAAATCCGTAATGGTACGAGGGTCGTTCAATAAGTCCTTAGAAAATCCGAGAAATTACGCTCGTAGTGTCTGTAAAGATTTTTTCAATTTTTTGTAAGTAGCATTATCGACAGGAAAGCTGTCAAAATTTCAGCTCGATCCATAGCGTAGGTCAATTTCTATCGTCGATTAAAGTTAACGACATTTATTTGTGCATAACAATGGAAAAAAGCGAGTTTAGGGCTGTCATCAAACATCTCCATTTGAAAGGCTTAAGTCCGAAAGAAATCAAAGCCGAGTTGGATGCAGTTCATGGCACATCTGCACCTGTGTTTGCGACGGTTTACAATTGGGCGAATGAATTTAAACGTGGCCGTTCATCCACAAAAGATGAACATCGTTCAGGACGCCCAGTTGAGGTGTCTACTCCTGAAATCATCGACAAAATCCACGATCTGATTTTGAACGATCGGCGAATTAAAGTGCGCGAATTAGTTGAGGCCACGGGCATATCACAAGGTACAGTCGCTTCAATTTTGCTTGAAAAATTGTCTGTGAAAAAATTTCGGCAAGATGGGTGCCGCGTTTGCTCTCAGAGCAGAATAAGCGCAATCGTGTACTGGACTCTGAGGCTATGTTGGCACTCTTTCATCGCAATCCTACCGAATTCGTGTCGATATGTCACTGTGGACGAAACCTGGATACACTACTACACTCCAGAAACGAAGAGACAGTCATCACAGTGGATTTTCAAGGGTGAACGGGCTCCGAAGAAGGCAAAAACTGGGCCGGCAAGTTGATGGCCACGGTCTTTTGGGATTCGCAGGGCATCAATTTTATCGACTACTTAGAAAAAGGAAAAACAATAACAGGAGCGTATTACGCGTCGTTATTGCAACGGTTGAGCGAAGAAATCAAAGAGAAACGCCCCCATCTGAAGAAGAAAAAAATCCTCTTGCATCAGGACAATACGCGTGTGCACACCTGCGCTGTTTCCATGGCCAAAATTATGGAATTGAGAATGGAAATGTTGCAGCATCCCGCTTATTCACCAGATTTGGCCCCGAGTGACTATTTTCTTTTCCCCAATCTGAAGAAATGGCTTGGCGGACGACGGTTCACTTCCAACGGGGACGTCATTGCTCAAACGGATGAGTATTTAGCAGAACTTCCGAAATCCTATTTTTCGGACAGGATACAAATTTTGGAAAAACGGTTGGATACAAGTGTATAGAGCTAAAAGGAGATTATGTTGAAAAATAAAAATTATTTTTTTAAAAAAACAGTTTTTTTCCATCTTTTTCTAAGGACTTATTGAACGACCCTCGTACAAACATAGCGGCTTTTGTTAACACTTATTATTACAGGGTGATATTGTAGATTCATTTTTCCCCATCCTTTTTTCCTTAATAATTTATTAATAAAATTTATTTAAATGAGAATAATGGACAGTGGCAAAAAAAAACTTATTTTGTAAGGTCAAGTCCGTTAGTTTTTTTTATTATTCAGTAATACAGTATAATTTGATTTATAAAAAAATTAATCGATCAAAAGACCAAAACAAAAAAAAAACGAAGATAAAAATAAAAATACCAAACAGGTGAACAAATAACCTAACACATCGTATAGAAAAATAACTCCCCTTTTTAGGGTTAAAGGTATTTATAACTTTTACCATTTTGGGCTTTGTAAATTTTGGCATTTTTTGTGTTGACCATTAATAATAACAAGGGCGGGTTTGGGCGGTGGTTTGGAAAGAGATTATATTGATTAGGAATAAAATCGAATGTGATGGCAATAATAATATGGATTTTTTCCCCCAAATGAACATAATAATAATATTATCAATAAAATGAATTAATCTCTCCATTTATGATGATTGGAAAATGTACTAAAGAAGTTGAGAAAAAATTGATCATCAATCTGTTAAAAATGCCATAAGAAAGGTTGTTTTTCTTATCATAGAAACGCCTTAATTTTTGTTGATCAAAATATCAAATATTCATTCTCAATCAGCAATTATCATTTTTAAAAATTAAGGCGTTTCAATGATAATTTTAAAAGTTGCACAATTTAAGGTGAAATCACTTTCAAGTTCAATAATTTTATTAAGGTAAATACAAGTAGTTAGGCATTACTTTACTTTAGCATAAAAGATAAACTTTTTGATGTTTAATCCTATAATAATGTATTGGTAATTGTGTAAGTTGAGGTTTGTCTAACCTGTGAATGACCTTAATTTAATGGATCTACGAACAACTGATACTCGTTTTTCTACTAGCATTTTTCATTTGTATGAATAAAAATAATAATAATAGTAATAAAATTTATGAGCAATATAAAATAAAATATGAAAAAAAAATTGTCAAAAATATTTAAATTAAAAGCGATATTAAAAAGTTAAAAATTGGCACAGACTTTATGTGAGGTTTCTTTCTTTAAACATTCAACCACAATTAATGGAAAAACATTAAAAATTTGATGGCTTTTTTTTTATGAATAATGAGCAGCAGTTTTCGAGATTATAATATTCACCAATAAGTTTTTTTTTTTTATTAACGACTCAGAAGAATATCCACAATGTTTGGGTAATAATAATTTTTCAACATGAAATTGGATAAGAGGGCGAACGATCGGCCATATTGTATTTTTGTGGTCAATCTTAAATTTTTCTGATAGTTTTTTTTTTATCTTACTAATATTACCAACTTAATCATATTGAATTTATTAAAAAAAAAAAATTGTTTTGCTGTTGGTTTTTTTTTTTTAAATAAATTTTATTTTTTGATTGTTTTTGATTTCATAATTTTGAAGTTTTCCTAAGTTTTTTTCTTTTCGTATTTGTTTTATGCTGTGACAAAAAGCTTTCACCCACGCAATTTTTTTTTTTTTTTTTTTTTTGGTGACAAAAGAGAAATAATGACTTACAAGAGAAATTATATTTTCCATCGTGTTTTTTTCTTCGATTTTCATTTTTTTTATTAATATTTATTTCTGATTAAGATTATGATACGATCAAAATGATTGCTCAAAAAATTTAAATTTCTTATACAATATTTACAAGGTTTTAAGGTCTGCTGCAACAATCATTATTAACGTTGTATATTTTTGTTGTTATTAATTAACTCTCCCATACACTTTACATTTTTATGTAAAAATTATTTATATTTTTCTTATTTTAAATTGAAAAAAAGAGAAGAAATATTTTCCATCCATAAGTTTACAAAATAAATAGACAATAAATTACAAAAAAAAATTTCAAAAATTTTACTCGTACAAAAAAACGTCCCTTATAATCTCAAAGAAATCGCTTACCTTAAATGAAAATAAATCTTATTGAAGAGAGTTAGTTAACAAATAAGGAATCAAAATCTTTTCGCAAAGGTAGAACTGAAAATTATTGGAATGTCTTCAGGTTTTCTAAAAAAAATTATTTAAAAATTTATCGAAATCAGATTTTGAGATATCATTTATTGGGTATTGGTTTTTTTTTATAATGTAAATAGATTTTGGTTGATTTGTTGATATTTTTAATAATAATTTTTTATAAAAAAAAAGGAGAAGAACTTATGAAAATAAAAAAATGAATACCATTCATTAATTGTTAAATTATTCATAAATAATAAATTAATTTTTAAGTCAATTTCATACTATAAGTTTTAGTTTTGATCAAATGAATATTTCCTCTAAAATAATTTACAAAAAATAGAGTAGATTTTTTTTAATGAAATGTGAATTAATTTTTCTACCTACATATATCCGTGCTTTAATTGAGAGAAATCTTTAAATGAACAGTAAAAAAAATCATAGAAAATTCCCATCAGATCAGCAATCTTTCCATCCTCAATAATATTCGTAACTATCTAACAAGCAAACGAAAATTAATTATATGTTCTTCTAAAAATAATGTATATAAAAAAAAATCAAAGTGGTTTTAGGTATATAAAATTAATTGGAAAAAAATTTAAATAATAATAAACTGATAACACCATAATTAGTTTAATAACTATTAAATGTCACAATCAAAAATTTCGTAGTCCATCCGTTTTTATCTAATCCAATGATAATCTTCGGAATTGGTTCTCAACTATTGCCATGTCGTTGGTGTATTCAATCCTAATACTGATTAGCCTAATTATAAGATATTTTCATATTATTCTACACATTCGAAGCCTGGGAAGTTCATAAAGTATTTAGAGTCCATATAATTTGTTCATCAATAATTTTGTAGGTAGAAATAAAAAATATGAAAAATATTTGGAAAAATAGCAATAAATTGATAATATCTGCTTTCGATTCGTAATATTATTTAGGTATAACTATTATTACTATCATAATTCATATATCGTTATTTGTATTATTACTGCTAATATTATTACTAGTTTTAGTATTATTCCAAATTTATATTTGCTTATTGATGGACGTTATTCTGTTATTAAGAAGCAATCTAAAAAAAGGATGCAATTATTTTATGGTCGCTGATAAAAACACTTTTGCTATACAGTCGCAAGAAAAACAATATTTTAGAGCATTTTTAGAATAGTATTCGAGAATTAGGGGGGATGCCTTTTTTTTAAACAAAATTGCTATCAACTAACCAACAACACATTAATTTTATTATCCATCTAAAATCTTATTTTCACTTAAGATGTCTGAAAATATGATTTTAGATGGATAATAAAATTAATGTGTTGTTGGATACCTCGTCTGTACCATCTACAGACGAGGTACAACCTTGCTCAAAAGATGGTCAAACGCATGGCAAGGGATGACAAGAGGAACTACTTCGCGAAATAGCGAGCGAAGCAGAAGCCGCTGCACACCGGAGCGATATCCGCAGTGTCTATGCATCAATTCGCAAAGTATCCGGAAAAAGAACCACTTAAGGACAAAGACGGTCAAACTCTCTCCACGGATGAAGAACAACCCGACCGCTGGAAGGAATTCTTCTCAGAATCCCTTCCAATAGCTCCAGAATTCCATCCTCCTCCTGCAGTGATGCGCAGAAACCCACGAAGATCCATTCCAACAACACCGCCCACGATTATGGAGATCACAACAGCAGTCAACAAGCTCAAGAACAGCAAAGCACCCGGACCTGACAACCTGGCCCCAGAAGTTCTGAAGTTTGATCCACCATTCCTGGCCTCGCTGTTGCATCCTATAATCGCAAAAGCCTGGACACAATGCCACTTCCCGGACAGCTGGAAAGAAGGAGTAATTATCACCATCCCGAAGAAAGGTGACCTTGGCGATTGTAAAAACTGGAGGGGAATCACTCTGCTGAACACCATCCAGAAACTAATCGCATCAATCATCCTGACTCGCATCACTCCAACAGTGGAAAGTGCCCTCCGCAACGAGCAGTCTGGCTCCTGTATTGATCACATCAACAGCCTAAGAATGATCATTGAACAGTCGAGCGAATGGAACAGCCCGCTCTATCTTCTCTTCGTTGACTTCGAAAGAGCCTTTGACATGATTTCTCGCGACGCCATCTGGAGTGCTCTGGTTGAACTAGGCATCCCGCAGGCCATCATCAATCTCATCCGAGAACTATACCGGGAGGCCCCGTGTAGAATGCGCTTCAAAGGACGAAACAGTGATCCATTCAACATCTCGAGAGGAGTCAGGCAGGGTTGCGTAATCTTGCCTATCCTCTTCATAATCGCCCTAGACCTAGTCCTTCAACGGACTAACAACACAGCCAGCAACGGTGTCCAGTGGACACTGCGTGAGAAGCTCCACGACCTGGACTACGCCGACGACATATGCCTCATGTCCCACACCTTCAACGGCATTCAGGAGAAACTGAATGCTCGGGCTTCCAACGCCGAAGAAGCTGGGATGAGAATCAACATCAAGAAGACCAAATTGATGCGTATCGGCGCCACCTGCGAGAGGCCCTTGATGCTACACGGTACCCGAGTTGAAGATGTCGAAAAGTTCTGTTACCTTGGCAGCATGCTCAGCAAGGATGGTGGAACTAAAATAGACATCCAAACGCGCATCAACAAGGCGCGACAAGCGTACACCTCACTTGGGAACGTATGGCGTTCCAATCACCCTCTCCATAGCACTCAAACTTCGAATATTCAACTCAAACGTCAAGCCAGTCCTGCTGTACGGCTGCGAAACATGGAAAGTAACAGACAGCACGACTCGTAAGCCTCAAACATTTGTGAACAGATGCTTGAGGCGTATAAGCAAGATCTTCTGGCCGAACTGGATAACGAACGATGAGCTGCTTCTTCTCACGAAGCAAATACCCCTGCTAGATAACATCAAACGCAGGAAATGGAGTTGGATTGGCCACACCTTGCGAAAACCACCTACGGACATAGCAAGGATGGCACTAGATTGGAACCCACAGGGCAATCGCAGCAGAGGACGTCCAAGGACCACTTGGAGAAGATCAGTCGAGCGCGAGCACCAACAAACTGGCAAATCATGGTCGGAAATAAAAAGGCTGGCTCAAGACAGAAGCAGAAGGAGAGAATTCACAGAGTCTCTAGTGCCGCTATATGCTCCATAGGAGCGACTGTGTTCTCATGTCTATGTGTAACGTAGAAATAAAAAAACCTGTCAAATAAAAAAAAAAATAAAAAAACTTAAGAGGCTAAGTAAAACACACTTAGTACAAATTTCGAACCTTAAGATGTCGTTATAGAAACTTTTTTAAAGGGACTTTATTATAATAATATGACTTAATATTTTTATATATAATAAATATAAAAAAATTGTTAGTTATTATATCAATTACTAATATTTGAACACTGCTATTGACCTTATTATCTGAATTTGTCGGCGCAGGTATGCTTGGTTCGTTAGTGTTTATTTAGTATAACAAAAAAAACTAAACAATAATGTTCCACTAGAATAAATCATGACAGTAATTTTGTGAAAAATCAACCTCACTCACAACATTATTTATTATTCTCGAATGTTAAATATTCTAAACTCGATTGTTGTTGTTCTATTATTGATGTTCAAAATGCCCCCAAACTAACCATCTCATTTCAAACTCATTATAATAATCTTCTTTCTACCACCTTTTGCTACCTCCTCCATTCATTAGTGTTGTTAATTTTAGTATATTATATATTATAAAAAATATAGTTTAAAAAAAAAATAACAAAAACTTGAAATTAAGACAAGAGCAGTCACAATGGTTTTTTTTTTAATTAAAAAAATCCTCATCTCGAAACATTCATTTAGTCAGAATAAAGGTTGTAAATTATGATTAAAATATTTATCATAAAATTAGTATAGTCTTAAAATTAAAAAAATTTTGTCATAATAAATTTAGTCATTATTTAAGTACATCAAAAAAAAAAAAATAAACCACATCATTTTTAATATTTTAGTTTTGATTTAAAAGTAAAACCGATTAAATTATGCTAAACCGTTTTGCAAAGTAAGATCTTAAATATGATATTTCCGGTATTAGATAATAAATCGTTAGCATACATTAATATTTTACTAAGGAAATAATGTTCATTAGCCGTCGTTTGTTTAAGTTAAACGCAGGCTAGACTAAAAGTGTCAGGCAACATTTTTTTTTCTAGACTTCAAATTGTGGTCATCATGTTACGAGGGTCGTTCAATAAGTCCTTAGAAAATCCGAGGAATTGCGCTCGTAGTGTCGGTAAAGATTTTTTTTGTAAGTAGCAGTATCGACAGGAAAGTAACATTATCGATCAGCTCGATTCATAGCGTAGGTCAATTTCTATCGTCGATTAAAGTTGACGAAATTTATTTGTGCATAACAATGGAAAAAAGCGAGTTTAGGGCTGTCATGAAACATCTCCATTTGAAAGGCTTAAGCCCGAAAGAAATTAAAGCCGAGATGGCACATCTGCATCTGTGTTTGCGACGGTTTACAATTAAGTTAATGAATTTAAACGTGGCCGTTCATCCACAAAAGACGAACATCGTTCAGGACGCCCAGTTGAGGTGTCTACTCCTGAAATCATCGACAAAATCCACGATCTGATTTTGAACGATCGGCGAATTAAAGTGCGCGAATTAGTTGAGGCCACGGGCATATCACAAGGTACAGTCGCTTCAATTTTGCATGAAAAATTGTCTGTGAAAAAAATTTCGGCAAGATGGGTGCCGCGTTTGCTCTCAGAGGAGAATAAGCGCAATCGTGTAGTGGACGCTGAGGCTATGTTGGCACTCTTTCATCGCAATCCTGCCGAATTCCTTCGTCGATATGTCACTGTGGACGAAACCTGGATACACTACTACACTCCAGAAACGAAGAGACAGTCATCACAGTGGATTTTCAAGGGTGAACGGGCTCCGAAGAAGGCAAAAACTGTGCCATCGGCCGGCAAGGTGATGGCCACGGTCTTTTGGGATTCGTAGGGCATCATTTTTATCGACTACTTGGAAAAAGGAAAAACAATAACAGGAGCGTATTACGCGTCGTTATTGCAACGGTTAAGCGAGGAAATCAAAGAGAAACGCCCCCATCTGAGGAAGAAAAATATCCTCTTGCATCAGGACAATGCGCGTGTGCACTCCTGCGCTGTTTCCATGGCCAAAATTGTGGAATTGAGAATGGAATTGTTGCAGTATCCCGCTTATTCACCAGATTTGGCCCCGAGTGACTATTTTCTTTTCCCCAATCTGAAGAAATGGCTTGGCGGACGACGGTTCACTATCAACGAGGACGTCATTGCTCAAACGGATGAGTATTTTGCAGAACTTCCGAAATCCTATTTTTGGACGGGATAAAAATTTTGGAAAAACGGTTAGAAAAGTGTATAGAGATAAAAGGATAAAAAACAGTTGTTGAAAAATAAAAATTTTTTTTTTAAAAAACAGTTTTTTTCCATCTTTTTCTAAGGACTTATTGAACGACCCTCGTAGAAATAATTTTCGATAAATTGTTGCCAAAGACAACGTATCTTGGAAAAGAAATTCGTCCTTTTTTGAGAATAGTTTGAGATGGGCTTACTTATTTTTTTTTTACAATTTCTACATTTCGGATGTAATTTATTGAGAAAATAATACTAATTAATAAAATAATTTAGAAGGAATACAAAAACATCAGACTTATTAACATACACATAATATGGCGAGGGGGGGCGATGGAGATAGAATAAGCGCAACAATTTGCATTTTTTTGTTGTTGTATTGAAGTGAAAGCCCTTTCATAAATATAAAAATTACCAGCAACTAGAGAGCCTACAATATATATTACGATGGCATTTGTAGTAAGTACCCTGCTCGGTTCTTGTCACCCCTAAAAACAGCCTACATTGACTCGAAGCATATTTAATTCAGCATGGGCGGTTAATATTGAATTTTCATAGTTAATCGAAAGTTTTGGGGTTGTGTTGGATTGCATGTCTAAGACTAATTATATCAATCATAGTGTTTATAAGTAGTTATCCTATTTTATTTCCTCTGTTGCTTGCTACTGTTGCCTGCTACTTACGAGCTGCTCTATAACATAAATGTATCAACTGAGTGGGTCGCACACTTCTATGCGGAAGTTTTTCGTCAAGAGGGAATGCGACAGTTTGTCACGATAATGGAGGGAAGCCTGTATGAATGGGGAAGTAAAGCGGGACTAAAAGAAATTCATTTCTACTTAACTAATATAGCTTATATGACTAATAAAATAGCATTATTACTAGTTTGAAGGAGGTTAGTGAATTCGATTTGTGCTCGAAAAATATATGGTGGTGGAGGTGGTGATGATATCACTTTGTCAGGTAGCGCAACAGTTAAACGTAGTAAATTATGCTTCTTAAAAGCAATCAAATCATTCCCGACCATTATTTTTCTACCACAATGGAAAAGAATGGAGTAAATGAAGGCTTACATAAATAGAAATTAGTTATTCCACTGAGAACGGATTAAATCGATTTTTTGGCAATATTTTTAGTTCGGCTTTATTCGCTTTGATTGTGAAAATTTACTCTAATCCGTAACAGGCCCCCACCATTAAAAGCAAAAAGGTACTTTTACCATTGTTTTAAGGGTTAAATGAATTCTGGAAAGTTTTATTCTAATTATCTGATATTGAAATTTTAATAGTAGGTGGTAAAAACACCCCCTCTTCCCCCTTTCCCCTTCCCCGAAACTATTATTGTCTTACTTGGGCTTTCTTTTTTTATTACCACGCATTTTTGTTTAGTTAATTTTTACTCTTTAGCATATAATTTCGATTTGATTTCATGTCACCATTTAATTGTTATTAATTTTTCTTTTGGGAGAAAGTAAAAAAGGCTTTTTAATTTAATATTTTTAGTTTTTTTTTTTTTTTGGCTCTTCTACAAAACACTAATAGAAATTTTGGAGAAGATAAACATTGTTGTTTTTTTTTGTTGCCTCTTTCATATGTAAATTGTTTTTGTAAAAAAAAATTTTTTTATGTTATACGATTTTTATCTTCGCCAAAGCTTAGCTTTAAAACATGATAAATTCTTTATTATTTCTGTTGTTGCTGTTGGATTATTTCATTTTTTATTTGTTCATCTAGACTTTTACATTTTTGAGAAGCTAATTTAAAAGTTTAATTTTTAATGATGTCATTTTTAATGAACGCCTCTGGCTAGAGAGTGGGGTAAGCTTAGTAAGTTTTTCATGTTCAGTTTAAAAAAAAAGTGGTTTTTTTTTCTTTTAAATTAATTTTCAACTAATGTTTGTTTGTAGGAAATAACTAATAGTGGATTTTAGTTAATAATACCTGTAGGATTATTTAAAAAAAAAATCTTAAAAAAAATAATGACAAATGTAACTAAGTAAATTTTCTGTTGCTACTGCTGACCATTTTTATGTATTGCACATAAAATAACATTGGCTTGATGGAAGCGCTTTTTGTTGGTAGTATTTCCTTTATATCTTAATGTACTAGTAACTATAGAGTAGCTATCTTGTCTATATAAGATCACTAGCCTAGTTGTGAGTGCGATTGTTGCTGCTGGCATGTAAATTAAAATCGTCAACTCTTAATTTTTAGTTTTATTTTCCTTCTTAGAATTTGTTAATTTTATTCTAAGAAATTATTAAGAGTTAAAAGAATTGAACAAGAAAAAAACAAAATACCAAAAGAACTTTTTTTTTTTTTTTATAAATAAGAACACATTAGCTAAGAATTAATCTGCTAACGTTATAGTTGGTAGAGTAGTGATCAGGGCGATTATAAGTAATTGCAAAAGACTTTAAAGTGCAATAGAGTGACTGGACTCATAAGATAATTGTAGAAAAATTAAAATATAAAAAAAATGTAGAAAATTTATTGGAGACGGAGGAAGGGGGGTTTTGTGGAGAATGTTAAATTTTTTATTAGTGACCACGCAAAGGGAGCATTTGGATTTGAAGAAAAAATATATAGAAAGGAAAAATAACCTTTGAAAACAAGGAATTATTTTAAGACATACAACATTTTGAAGAGTTACTCCGAGTAGTTGCTAAACGTGCTCAACAGCAGATCGCCATTATGTCTGGTAGCGTTTATTAAAGATAATCATTTTGTTATTAAGATACGATCACGATTGGTAAAAATTGTCAATAATATAGTTGGTGATAGTCATTGTTTGAGGGGGGGGGGGGGGGGGGTTAGTACATGTACCACGACATTCTGACGAATTACATTATTATAAAAGTTGTTTCTAACCGAGGTACATACACGTACGTCACAAAAAAACACTAGAAGTCTCTCCGAAATGATCTCATATTTTTCAAAACACAATTAATGACATTTTTTCCTATAAAGTATCCCCACCACATTTCCTTACCATTCATCTTTTACTGCTCTATTATGGGGACAGATATGTGTATACCTGTCATATGAAATAAACAAATTTTTTTTTCCGTTTTAAAATTCAATCGTGCAATTACTGAAAGGAATTATAAAATTTTTAATTTATTCGAATGACAATTTATTTAATTTTTATACTATTCCAATTACTATATTCCATTTACCTTATGTCACCCCCTTTGCTCCTCTTCTCGGTCGCGTTTCAATTTTATATAATTTTATGGTATGGATCTTTTTTCTTTAGTTTTACAGTCAATAATTATTGCCATTTTAATTTATTACTGCGCTCCCTTTTTTGTTACAGAGAAAAGTGTTTTCTGTAATTTTCCACTTAAATAGTAAACTCTTATTATTTTTAATATTTCTCTAGTTTCATACTTTTTTCTGAAAAGAATAATACGAAAAATTTCAGTTCGAAAATTATCAAAAATTCCAATTTTTCTACTTTTACAGATATTTGCAATTACAACATATTTTAGTTATAAGCAGATTAAGATAATGGTAATTATAGACGTGAAGGGCAATGGGGAGTAAACTTCCACCGAAGTTTTTCCGGTTTTGAGTGTATATAAATGTTATCAAAGTTTGTTTCTAGCGAAGGGGATAAGTATGATTGATCGATACTAGAACTTTTTATAACGAGACACAATTAACATCACGAATATAAGGGACTTTGAGGCTACTGTGAATAACACTAGTCTAGCCCCAGAATTGTAGTGCATATTAGTGACACTGTCATTAAGATATAGCAGAGGGCATGGATTTCGGCATAGAGTAAAAGTTACGTGGATAGATTGAGATTGCTTTATTTTTATTCTGAACTTGCCAGATCAATTTTAAAAAGTTGGGATTTTTAAAATTTTCAAATGTACGAGGTCTGTTCAAAAATGTTAAAAAAATCGAAGACGAGCCAAAACACGTGCAAGCAAAGCAGCTGTCAAAAATTAACTGAACATTCAAAATGGCCGAACTTGTCGGCATAAGTGAAAGACATGAGTACCAACATAACGCCACAAAAAATTGAAAATCGAATATACGTAACCCGTGGAAATTCAAAATTCGCGATACTTTTTGAACTAACGTGGGTCATTCAACAAGTACTTAGCCTACAAAAGAAAAACGACAATTTTGGAAAGGTAGCAATTTATTTTTCCACATAATCTCCTTCCTACTGCGATGCCCACAGTCTCAGCTATCTCGTGAACCTTCAATCGAAGGTCTGTCAACACGAGATCGTGGACTTTTTTAACGTTTTCCTCCGTAGCAGCCGTTTTTGGGGCACCTGGGCGTGGCTCATCAAAAACCGACGTGCGGCCACGAACAAACTCGTTGAACCAATTCTTGACGGTCGACATCGAAGGAGAAGAGTCACCATACACAGCATCCAAGCGATCTTTGATTTCGCTGCGCGTTTTCCCTTCCAAAAACAAGAATCTAATCACCGAACGATATTGTTCTTTTTCCATTTTTGTGCAACCGACCGACACGCTCGCTTTCAAAGGCTCTCAAAACAAAACTAATGAAGGGAATCGACTGAAACTTTGACAGTAGGCTACTAAAAGAATGTACTGCACGATGGTATATTTGTTTTGTGACAGCAGTTCCATCGGGCGGTGAGGCTAAGTACTTGCAGAATGACCACGTACCTCGTACGTCTGAAGTTTTCGCTGCATATATGTTGCAAAGAATACGTTAGGACGGATAGAAATATCAAAAGTATAAATATTGTAGTGCATAGGACCAAGTATATGTGTACTTCTTTTTTTTTGATTAAATAAATTAAAAACAGTAAAGAGAAAAAAAACAAGATACAAAATCATTCGCAAAATTTCCCAGATCAATTGTGGAAGTAAAATAATTAGCAAAAAAAATTCGATTCAACTACAAAATAAAAAAAGGTAAAATTAACTTGGAAAAGATTTTTTACGTTGCCATATTCTAATTGTAATAATTTGCAAAGAAATAAAAAAAAAACAATGTGTAATTTACAAAAGTTAAACAACAAATTGTGTTATTTAATTTTAATTACAATCTTATGGGTTTCAATAAAATGTATTTGCGCGTATGTATATGAGCTACTGGGTCTTGTGTAACTATTATGTTACGAAATTTCTCTAACACATCTCTCTAAAACCTTTAATACAAGAGTGCATAAATAATATAGTGGCGATTTATATATTTAGTTACAAACATAAACCCTTAAACTTTTTAATTGTATTGTAGATGTTAGGTTAGTATGTACAATAAAGATTATGTTAAAGACAATAAATATAACCATTTAAGTTTGCGTGCAAAAACTATTACTATTGTTACTCTTACTAAATAGTTTTATTTATTCAATTATTTTTTCATTGAAATACAAAGTCGATAGAGACTGTTGGTACGAGTGTATAAAAATAATTAAATTCTATTGAACATTTCGCTTATATAACAATTTCTTGTCTATGTTAAAACCGAAACAAGCATGCGTTAAGTAAGTTTATAGTCTTTTTATAATGGAACAACAATTGGAAGGGAAAAAATCACTACTGAAAAAATCCAAATAATAGCCATTTAAGAAACTCATAAATCGACCACAAAATGATTAGCCCATATTACCTGTAGACCATCAATCAATGGAGTTATAAAAATAGAAAAAAAGGGAAACAACAAAAATAGAAAGCTACGTTAAAGTAGAAGTGCAGCGGTCTTTGAAGATAGTTGTGCAAAATGCGAAAATATTCAATTTTTTTATTAGTCTATGATAATTACCATCAGTATTGAGTAACTTTCAACTCCCCTACAATATTAGTAGATAAAATTTTTTTAAAACTTATTCATAATTCTATTTAAATCTATTTTACGAATATGTTTTTTTTACTAAACATAAAAATATACGTTTTGGGAAAAAATAGTTCTAACGTAATTTATACAATTTCTGGTTAAGTGTATGATATTATTGTTTGGTCGATGGTCCACAGAGAGATTCATTGGTTGGCGATGGCCTCTGGTCAACCACTGCTATTATAGGCTAGCATGCGAACTCAGTTGATATCTAAGATCGCATACTAACCAATAATAACACATACTAACCTATAGTAAATTTCCATTTAGAAAACCAGATTTAACTGTGTACGCAATACTATGCTATACTAGGTTTATGTGGATTATTGTACACCTGGGTCTCAATTAATCACAATCGTAATCGTCCAAGCACAAATAACACGATATGCTGAATAGGAAATTTGACTGCTTGCAAGTATGGCTGACTGTCAGTCTATCCATTTAACTGCCCACTAAATTTTGTGTTTTGGACACTGGAGGGAGAAAGAGATAGTAGAGCATTTGGTGATCCATTATTGGTAGGAAATTTAACTTGACTTTAATGTCTTTTCCCTTACCATGTAAAGCATATATGGTTACGGTAGACTGTTCGTTAAATTTAACACCATGTAAAATTGATTGAAAATGGGAATTTTTCAAATAAATATCAAACTTGAAATGGAAGGAAAGGAAAAATTATTGGTGCTAAAGAAAAATTAGTATAAGTCCAAAATTGCCCTTCTGTACTTTTTCTGGAAAAATTACAAATGGCAGAAGTAGATTTTCTAGTAATCAATAAATTTTTTATATGTATAATTCCAAATAGAGACATTTCTTTATTGTACGGGGGTCGTTCAATAAGTCCTTAGGAAATCCGAGAAATTGCGCTCGTAGTGTCGGTAAAGATTTTTTTTTGTAAATAGCATTATCGACAGGAAAGCTGTCAAAATTTCAGCTCGATCCATAGCGTAGGTCAATTTCTATCGTCGATTAAAGTTAACGACATTTATTTGTGCATTTGAAACGCTTAAGCCCGAAAGAAATCAAAGCCAAGTTGGCTGCAGTTCATGGCACATCTGCACCTGTGTTTGAGACGGTTTACGATTGGGTGAATGAATTTAAACGTGGCCGTTCATCCACAAAAGTTGAACATCGTTCAGGACGCCCAGTTGAGGTGTCTACTCCTGAAATCATCGACAAAATCCACGATCTGATTTTGAACGATCGGCGAATTAAAGTGCGCGAATTAGTTGAGGCCACGAGCATATCACAAGGTACAGTCGCTTCAATTTAGCATGAAAAATTGTCTGTGAAAAAAATTTCGGCAGATGGGTACCGCGTTTGCTCTCAGAGGAGAATAAGCGCAATCGTGTAGTGGACTCTGAGGCTATGTTGGCACTCTTTCATCGCAATCCTGCCGAATTCCTTCGTCGATATGTCACTGTTGACGAAACCTGGATACACTACTACACTCCAGAAACGAAGAGACAGTCATCACAGTGGATTTTCAAGGGTGAACGGGTTCCGAAGAAGGCAAAAATTGTGCCATCAGCCGGCAAGGTGCTGGCCACGGTCTTTTGGGATTCGCAGGGCATTATTTTTATCGACTACTTGGAAAAAGGAAAAACAACAACAGGAGCGTATTACGCGTCGTTATTACAACGGTTGAGCGAGGAAATCAAAGAGAAACGCCCCCATCTGAGGAAGAAAAAAATCCTCTTGCATCAGGACAATGCGCGTGTGCACACCTGCGCTATTTCCATGGCCAAAATTGTGGAATTGAGAATGGAATTGTTGCAGCATCCCGCTTATTCACCAGATTTGGCCCCGAGTGACTGTTTTCTTTTCCCCAATCTGAAGAAATGGCTTGGCGGACGACGGTTCACTTCCAACGAGGACGTCATTGCTCAAACGGATAAGTATTTTGCAGAACTTCCGAAATCCTATTTTTTGGACGGGATAAAAATTTTGGAAAAACGGTTGGGAAAGTGTATAAAGCTAAAAGGAGATTATGTTAAAAAAAAAAAATTTTTTTTTTAAAAAACGGTTTTTTTATATCTTTTTCTAAGATTTTTTTATTGAACGACCCTCGTAAATATAAATTTTATAAAAGTTCAAATATTTTTTTAAGATATTCTTGGGGTAATATTATTAATAAATTTTTCTTTTCTTTTAATTTTCCAGGTAAGAAGAGATCTTTTCATCTGTTATTGTCTACCCTCCATTAAAATAAAATAAAAAATACAAAAAAGGTAGGAGGGGATTTTAAAAAAAAAAAAACTTTTTACTCTTATTGAATTTTTAAGTTTAAAAAATAATGCAACTTAGCTCTAAGAGGAAATTTGTGTAAGTAAAATAATTTCTGTTTTCTAATCAATAAGATTTTCTCCTAATTACAATTTTACTATTTAGTCATATGCCAATTGTAATAAAAATCTATACATAATTCCTGATATATGCACAAATCTGATATCCACAAATTTATAAGTTTAAGAAACCTTCAATATACGGACTGGAATGTATGGAAAAAAACAATTACTAAAATTACCAAAACCCCATCGATTGAGTAACACCCTTTTTATATTAATCTTTATTTTCTAGCACGCCCAGGATAGAAGATAAAGAGGGTAGTCTAAAAAAAAAGCAAAAAAAAACCAAAGATCTTATTGCGCGATTTCAAAATGAATAAACGAATTTATCCGAACGGCCGAAAATATAAAAATGGAAATTAATTACCCAACACTTGCTAATTGTTCTTACGACAAGACCATATACTCGATAGTGGGATAACTTGTACCAACGGCTAATGGCAGATAGTAGATACCGGTAGATGGTTAGTGAGATAGTTGGACAGTTAGCTGGAAGTTAGATGAATTGATATTGTATATTGGGGGAATTTCATTTTCATTTTCCACCAATTTTACCTGTATCCCCCCTTTTTTGAGGAATTTTAGAATTTTTCCACTTCATATCGGCAGCAACTATTCTAATTTCAATTTTATTACCTTTTCCTGTGAAAAATATTTCTCTCCCTCACCTCGTATCTTTTGAATATATAATTTTTCTGCTTGTTAATTTTTAAGTATTTTCGTGTTTTTTTTTTTTTTTGGGAGTTAATCAAAGGAGAGAACATTTTCAAAAGCCCAATTCATTTATGCATAAAATGAGCGACTACAAAAATAACCGACCCGAATAATGATTGAAGAAAAATGAAGAGCGAGGAGGTGAGAGGTGTTCTAGAAGAAAAGGTAACCGGCTTCAATACTCCAATTTTACCTCATGCTTCAATAATTACTAACTTCAGTTTCGGTGGACTTTTCTTCCGAAAGCCACTGACATATTAATTTCAATTCCATGCACGATGACGATACCAAGCCAATGACTATAGTGCCACCAAACGCCACCATTGATAGATGTCTACATGAAAAGTTTTACGACCTTTATTTTTTGCTCGAACAAAATTGTTGCCGGTAAAGACATAATAATTGATGATTAAAAGTGGGTTTTGAATGGGAGAAATGAAAGAAGAAAAATTGCAGTAAACATTATCAAGATGGCCATCAAACTGTAGAGCATGTGCTGTAAATTTTCTGTTTGCCCAGCACGGGCCAAAGACTATATTCTTGCGGTAAACGCTCAAAACTCATTTCAGTTCTTCTTTTCATCTATACTACGAGTATCACTGGAGACTATAGAATTTTTTTCCATTATTTATAAACAATTCAGGTTAAGATATTGTGTTTTTAGTTGGAAATTCTAGAGTTTGTTAATATGTGAATCCAGTAACAATAATTTATTTTTTAACATTTGGTTAATTTTTCTGTGAAATTGGAGGCACAACTGGCATATCCATGGATATTTTTATATTGACCTTTTTAATAGTGTTTTATAAAGTGTTTTAGTCTTTATGATCAGTAAAGTGCAGCTTGTTTCCACAAGCTCGTACAATTTTTTTTCCTATGTCATAAAAGTACTAGCAATTGCCTCTGGACATAAAGAAAAGAACCTAGAAGGGGTTGAGGAGTGTGTGAGGGTAACGAAGGAACCAATTAATCTAATAATTCAATCAGCAATAATTCAGAGAAGTTGACATCCCAAACTTAAATAAACCATATCCCGCACGGACTATGTTGATTTTTGTACAAGTATTCCTCACAAAACATCCATTGAGCTACTCTCCTAGGGTAGGAAAAGAACAGAGCTATGGGGATATCGTAATTCTAATCTATTCTGTCTTGCTTTAATCGAAGATAGAAAATTTATAATGTTTAATGTCGGGAATGGTTCATTTATTCCATTGTACCAGCCTAATTCGATGTTGATCATTTGATGACATCAATAACAATTATTAGTAAAGTCTTCAGTACTTTCTAAATAAGCCGGAGTCATCTTCCCCATTGGATAATTTTGTGACATTTATGGGATTAAATTAATTAACAAATAAAACTGAACATTGCAACTGAAATAAAATACAAAATGCGAAAACAGAAGCAATCGTTTATTGTGTGGAGGCTGAAAATTTATGGAAAAATTAAAATTTTTTTTTTCTCCGTTTTGTTGGTTATAGCGTTAAAAGCCTCCAATGTGGCACTCTCTGTCTGTCTACCGAACCATGATCTGTCTTGACATTGGATGATAACAAACAAAACGAATTCGGTTGACCCTAACAATTACTCACGATTTCCGGTGCTTAAAAAATATTTTGGATCTTTTTGATAATTTGTTCCCACAAAAATAAACACGAAGTTAAAAATGCTGAAGACAATTACGAGGAAAAAGAAAACAATTTTGGTGGATTCTTTTGATAGATTCCATTTGAAGTTCGTGATTGTTTTCTGATCATCGATTTGGAGGAGATTATTCCATGCAATAAGGATTGTTACCTATCATGATCAATCTAGTAAAAGTGTACGAGTGTGATATGATCCCAGAGTTGACATGCAGTAAAGCAATAATATTAATTCCATGATTAATTCAATAACCAAAAATCAATCGATTCTCTATCTGATCGTGAATACAATACACATTCTATGCGCAGTTCATTTTCTATTCGATTTCGATTCTATGCTCTTAGGCACCCTAGAGAGTCGGTCGATTGCATTAACATCGATTTTATGGTTTCCTATATATCTAATGGCATAAAGACAACCTACCACGATGCACAGTTGCATGCATGATGGATCCAGTGATTAATGGGTACGCAACCGGATTATAATGTATGCCCACCTAATATTTGGTAATTTTCCATATCGGAATCCGTAGTCGTTTCTAAATTACTGGAATCACCTGGAATCAATGTAAGATTGTCTGAAATGAGCTTGATGCATTTTGAGATTGATGGGCATTAATTATAACTATCAAAATGGAGATTTGGTCTCTTCTATTTTGGAAGAGTTGAAAATAAATTAAAAAAAAAAATTGCTACAATTTGAAAAAAAAATGGACTCAAAAGGAGTGTTATTTCTCAAACTGGTAATATTTGTGTATCCGTCCGTTCTAATAGAATTTTTCTGCCAAGTTTTTAATATTTTTTTTTTTTTTTTTGAGAAAATACAACAAATTAGAAAAAAATTAATGAAAATTACTTATTTCTTTGAAAAATTGCTGTTTTTAATTGTAAATTTATTCAGAAATTTTTGAATATTTATTGTGTACGAGGGTCGTTCAATAAGTCCTTAGAAAATCCGAGAAATTGCGCTCTTAGTGTCGGTAAAGATTTTTTTGGTAAGTAGCTTTATCGACAGGAAAGCTGTCAAAATTTCTATTGTCGATTATAAAGTAAACGACATTTATTTGTGCATAACAATGGAAAAAAGCGAGTTTAGGGCTGTCATCAAACATCTCCATTTGAAAGGCTTAAGCCCGAAAAAAATCAAAGCCGAGTTGAATGCAGGTCATGGCACATCTGCACCTGTGTTTGCGACGGTTTACAATTGGGTGAATGAATTTAAACGTGGCCGTTCATCCACAAAAGATGAACATCGTTCAGGACGCCCAGTTGAGTTGTCTACTCTTGAAATCATCGACAAAATCCACGATCTGATTTTGAACGATCGGCGAATTAAAGTGCGCGAATTCAATTTTGCATGAAAAATTGATACAGTCGCTTCAATTTTGCATGAAAAATTGTCTGTGAAAAAAATGTCGGCAAGATGGGTGCCGCGTTTGCTCTTAGAGGAGAATAAGCGCAATCGTGTAGTGGACTCTGAGGCTATGTTGGCACTCTTTCATCGCAATCCTGCCGAATTCCTTCGTCGATATGTCACTGTGGACGAAACCTGGATACACTACTACACTCCAGAAACGAAGAGACAGTCATCACAGTGGATTTTCAAGGGTGAACGGGTTCCGAAGAAGGCAAAAATTGTGCCATCAGCCGGCAAGGTGATGGCCACGGTCTTTTGGGATTCGCAGGGCATTATTTTTATCGACTACTTGGAAAAAGGAAAAACAATAACAGGAGCGTATTACGCGTCGTTATTGCAACGGTTGAGCGAGGAAATCAAAGAGAAACGCCCCCATCTGAAGAAGAAAAAAATCCTCTTGCATCAGGACAATGCGCGTGTGCACACCTGCGCTGTTTCCATGGCCAAAATTGTGGAATTGAGAATGGAATTGTTGCAGCATCCCGCTTATTCACCAGATTTGGCCCCGAGTGACTATTTTCATTTCCCCAATCTGAAGAAATGGCTTGGCGGACGACGGTTCACTTCCAACGAGGACGTCATTGCTCAAACGGATGAGTATTTTGCAGAACTTCCGAAATCCTATTTTTTGGACGGGATAAAAATTTTGGAAAAACGGTTGGAAAAGTGTATAGAGCTAAAAGCAGATTATGTTTGAAAAATAACAAAATTTTTTTTTAAAAAACAGTTTTTTCCATCCTTTTCTAAGGACTTATTGAACGACCCTCGTAAATTGCACTTATTTTGCTAAACATATGAAAAAAAAATACTAAAAATTTAAAATCATGCAAATTTTTGAGCAGAAATTTAAAAAAAAAAAATTTTTTTGCAAATTAGATGCTGAAAAATCCACGGATTTTTTTATAAATTTATTTCTTGGTCAATTTTTAGAGAAAAAAAGCAAGACCTTAGAGATGACACCTCAGACTGCTCTCTTGTAGAGCTAAAAAATTTTGAATTATGAAAAAATTGAAAAAAGCATTCTTTTAAGAAATCAATTGTCAAATGTGTTTAGGCCTTTTTTTTTGTTGAATATAAATAATTTGAATTGTGAACATTTTTCATATTATGGTATGGTAAAATGGAATAAAATTCTGGTTTTAGAACTACTAGTGTCTTTTTCAGTATGTTCATTGGTTAATTTTTCCCAAAGTACTCTGGCAGTTGCTGAATATGCGGGACCTAACATAGAGCTATTTAATAGAGACTAAGACCAGAAGTTATAATAATCAGCAACCAAGGATAAAAGCAACTACTTCGACCCGCATATCATATGATGGCTGTCAATGTGTAAAACAAAAACAAAAAGCCCAGCAAATAAAATAATAAAATATGCAAAATAATTATTGCTTAGTTTTCTTTTCAAGTACAATCGAAAAATATTTCATGTATTTACGTACGTACGCATTTACACGTACAATAAACTTTGAATTGAGGAAATTGTTGGCAAAACTTCGCCAAGAGGGGTAAAACGTGGAGAAAAATTCAGGAAATATTGTTGCTGGTGAATGATCATTTCAATGATAACGATATAAACCCACCCCCCTACAATCATTGACAGAGGAAAAAAAAAAAACAACTAACGATTATGCTATGACAGTTTACACGTATAGTTGCTATAAGAAAAGTACGTACGCATATAATATAATAAATGATATAAAATACGTTTCAAAAAATTATAATAAATAATAAAACAAACTAAATAAAAATAGTAATGAATAGAGTACGTTCTTAAAATATAGGCGCGCTAGTAAGATTCTTATAAGTCAACGTGAACGTGATAATGAAGAATTGAATGAATGTGCGCAGACTGAATATATAATTTTCTTATTGGAACGCGTTAGTTCTGTTTTATGTATGCAGAGTGTGTTCCTATGCGTTATCAGGCGTTTCCCCAATGATTAATTCCATAAGTTTTCGAACGCGTTGGCTCTTCTGTTAAGGAAGATGAAGGAAGGGAGTGGGGGGTACGTACTACCATATAGTTGCACTGAGAAGGTTCGCAAATCCGATCGATTTCTGATCAGAACAGTCAAAAGTGCATCAAGTTTTTGGAAAATTTAATTTTTTTCATATTGCCAAAATACGCCTATTAACTCTATTTGTCTAACATAACTTCTACAATATTTTGTCAACTATTCCAACTTATGGTTATACCGTTGAGAAAAAACGAGAATATAAAAAAGAAAAATATCACCACAAGATCGTATGCGTAATGAATAAATTTGAATTTAATATTAAAAACTTTTATCTTGCATCCCTCCCTCCATACACACTTTTCCTCTAATTCCTCACTCCCACAATCATTTTGACGCTATTTCTGATCATAATAAATTCGATTAAAAATAAGTCAGAGAAAAATAAGTGATATGCGTTGATGGGCCGAAAGCAAATTATAATAAATTTATTAACTGGATACCAGTATAATATTAACACTGTTTCGGTCAGGGTAGAGGGGCAGTGGAAAACAATCTCCAAATGTATAGTTATATTGTACAATCAATCACAATACTTGATATGTAAAATATTTTAAAACTCATAGATTATCTGCACAGTAAATAATATGTACTAAAGAGGGGAAAGGGGAACCATGTTTAATAGCAAGAGTTCGTACCGTACCACAATGAATATATCATGGGGTGAAGGGTAATGTGCTGCACAATCACGGGGAGACAAGTACTTGCACTTATCGATAGATATTGAAATGAATGCATTTAAGTGGCATTCGCTGGCTCCAATGAACACATTAAATTTCTGCATTTAATTTCGTTTGTGCTATTTGAGTGTAAAAAATCTATAATATTAGCGCCGTGCACGGAGAATATATATCGGATGGGTTCTGTTGGAAGCTTTAATTTCAGCGGAAGAAGCGATATTTGTGTGTATGCGTGTGTATGAGGGAAAAACACGGAGCCAGAAGTTATACAGGTCGGGGCAAAACAGAGACGTCTCTATGGTACATGAAAGAAAACCACTCAAAACAAATAATGCGACACAACAACGCATTAACGTAAATCGTGTTTGGGAAGTGCAATTGCAAAATTGCATCAATTTGCATTCATGTGACATTGGGCTATTGGCAGCTGCTGTTGGTAACTCGGTAGTTAGTTATGGTTGTTGTTGATGGTTGTTCGTTTTTCCGCTTGTAACCAGAGTGTGACTAGAGACCGTTTCTGGCTGGTGCTGTTTGGCTAAACACGATCACAACCAATTGCAAACTTTTTAACTACAACAACGTCTGTGTTGCACTTGAAAACTGATGGCGCTTGTTAGTACCTACTTCACGTCGCACTATACCCTCATATCCATATACAGCCATCTTCAGAGCATGTTATGTTATTCACTTTAAAAATCATCCCACTGCAATAACACCGATAAAATTTGGATTTTTTTTTCATATTTGAAGGATACATACTCGATATAATACGATACGAACAGAATATGTGCTATTTAGTTTAAATAATAAAAGAAGACTTCGTGATTCTTTTCAAAAAAGAGGATTATCCCACATACCACATTATTGCACTTTCCTAACATTTACGATTCCATCCAAGAGCACCAGTAACAATCCGGTCTCCCCCCTCTCCAATCATACACTTCAATATTAATTTAGCTTTTAAATAAATTAATTAGTTTACTTTTATTACGATAGTCAATAAATTGTGAACGTCATATTGCCTTCGTTTAATTTTATTATCGAAGCTAGAAAAAACTGAAATATTCTCTGTTTTTGGTAGTCTTGTAAATAAACATAAAAATTTATTAGATTAGAGGTAAAGCTTTTATAAATAGAATACGAGGGTCGTTCAATAAGTCCTTAGAAAAAACTGTTTTTAAAAAAAAAAAATTTTTATTTTTCAACATAATCTCCTCTTAGCTCTATAAACTTTTCCAACCGTTCTTCCAAAATTTTTATCCCGTCCAAAAAATAGGATTTCGGAAGTTCTGCAAAATACTCATCCGTTTGAGCAATGACGTCCTCGTTGGAAGTGAACCGTCGTCCGCCAAGCCATTTCTTCAGATTGGGGAAATGAAAATAGTCACTCGGGGCCAAATCTGGTGAATAAGCGGGATGCTGCAACAATTCCATTCTCAATTCCACAATTTTGGCCATGGAAACAGCGCAGGTGTGCACACGCGCATTGTCCTGATGCAAGAGGATTTTTTTCTTCTTCAGATGGGGGCGTTTCTCTTTGATTTCCTCGCTCAACCGTTGCAATAACGACGCGTAATACGCTCCTGTTATTGTTTTTTCCTTTTTCCAAGTAGTCGATAAAAATGATGCCCTACGAATCCCAAAAGACCGTGGCCATCACCTTGCCGGCTGATGGCACAGTTTTTGCCTTCTTCGGAGCCCGTTCACCCTTGAAAATCCACTGTGATGACTGTCTCTTCGTTTCTGGAGTGTAGTAGAGTATCCAGGTTTCGTCCACAGTGACATATCGACGAAGAAATTCGGCAGGATTGCGATGAAAGAGTGCCAACATAGCCTCAGAGTCCACTGCACGATTGCGCTTATTCTCCTCTAAGAGCAAATGCGGCACCCATCTTGCCGAAATTTTTTTCACAGACAATTTTTCATGCAAAATTGAAGCGACTGTACTTTTGATATGCACGTGGCCTCAACTAATTCGCGCACTTTAATTCGCCGATCGTTCAAAATCAGATCGTGGATTTTGTCGATGATTTCAGGAGTAGACACCTCAACTTGGCGTCCTGAACGATGTTCATCTTTTGTGGATGAACGGCCACGTTTAAATTCATTCAGCCAATTCTAAACCGTCGCAAACACAGGTGCAGATGTGCCATGAACTGCATCCAACTCGGCTTTGATTTCTTTCGGGCTTAAGCCTTTCAAATGGAGATGTTTGATGACAGCCCTAAACTCGCTTTTTTCCATTGTTATGCACAAATAAATGTCGTTAACTTTAATCGACGATAGAAATTGACCTACGCTATGGATCGAGCTGAAATTTTGACAGCTTTCCTGTCGATAATGCTACTTTACCGACACTACGAGCGCAATTTCTTGGATTTTCTAAGGACTTATTGAACGACCCTCGTAGATAAATTCTCTGAAATAGTTCCGATAATTCTTCTTTATATTCAGAAATTAATTTTGCACATTTTTGTTGAGTTAATATTATTTAAAATGAAGGTTTTTTTGAGGAAGACAAGATTAGGTAGACTCACGGAAAATGTACACAATCTCTGGAAAGATTTAGGTACATAAAAAAAAAAGGTATATTTTTACAAATTCCAAATACAAATTTCCAAAAACAATTACAATATTTGTTAAGTTCTGTTACTTGAATATGCCCAAAAATATGGGGGGGGGGGGGTGGGGGGAGTGTTGAACGGGTCTTTAAGAAGGCTGTTGACACTTTCTTTGAACAGTTTGATCTTAATTTGATTTAAGAAACTTGACACTTTCCTTGAACAGTTTGACGAATTACGAAATCGTCGTTTATTATTCACAAATGCTGCTTCTTATAGCGCAGCTCCATATTACGAGTACCTGTGGGCTATCAAAACGTCAATTGACCAATATCTCCAGTTAACGAAGTCTTATTATTTTTAACGACAGCCTTGCCGCTCTCAAAGCCATTCGTGGACCATCGTGTGATTCAGTACTTTTTCTACAATACGTAGCCTACTTAGGAATAGGACTCAAAACAAACTCTACAGGGTCCGGTGGTCATATATAGTTATCCCAGTCTGCTGACGCGCTGACTGGATAAAAACCGATACATTTTTGGGTAACCACCAATAAACCGGTCTTATGAACATCCATACCGAAATTCTGGGCACGTAAAGACCTCAAAATCCGGATACGACATACTGCTCTTATTCATTTTTTTTTTTGGGCAACACCAGCCGACCTCTATGTCAATCCTGCGGCACTCAATTCACCATCACTTATACACTATATGAATGCCTCCTGACCAAGAATGACTTCTCGAGCAGGATTCCTCTCGTTGTCGAGTTCCTGGATCCAAGAAATCCTTTCGCAAGTCCTCTCTTTAATCTTTTATAATATACTAATCTGCTCCATAAAATCTATTGTAACAACACTGTTTTTTATAATTACAAATTTTAAAAAAAATGCATTCAGTAAATTAATAAAATCGGTTTTTATTTATAGAGAAAAATGACAACTTTGGAAAAATTTAAGTAAATAAAATTAACAATAAAAAGTTTTGTAAAAGCATTAAAAAATTTGATGCTGGGTCATTTCTTTTCTTTAAAAGAAAAATCAAATTCGAACGTTTTTATAGGGAATTCGAAGCAATTTAAATCTAGAAAATAATTTTTCAAGTAAATGTAATTAAAAAAAAATAACCGACATTTACGAAACTTGCACAATAAAAAATGATTCCTTTACTATGCAATTTTAACAATTTCAAGATATGTAAGATTATTTGAGTGAATTTTCTACTATTTAACTGGGAGTTGTTTTTTTTTATTTATACAACTTAAAGGAGTGTCTATACTGTGTTAGTGTGTATTTTTCTGAAATTATTGTATCTCACAGGGAAAGAAGGAAGAGGTCGGTAATTTGTTAAGGTTGGAGTATTGTAGATAATTTGGTATCTACAAAGATGGGGTTAATGGGACGCAGAGAGATATACTCACTGATAAGTGGCGGTACTATGTCCACTCTATAGTGAATGTTTGTAGCTTCACGGTTGTATATAGTAAACACATAAGATTCGATTCGCGCACGAGCGAACTATGTTTGATTACCTGTGCAAAAATACTACACGAAAACGAATAAATAAAGCATAGAAATTCGATCATTGAAAAGAGAGAGAGAGAGAGAGAGAGAGAGAGAGAGAGAGAGAGAGAGAGGGAGAGGGAGAGAGATGTAGAAAAAGAAGAAGCGAGATGGAGAAATACTGGAAATAATTATTTTGCCCAGGTGGATATCTTGTTACTTCTTTTAACTAAGCATGAAATTTCATATAAGACAGCAGCCTTGACACAAAATCACATTCAATTTCAATTTCAAAAATATTCGATGAAAAACGAAAATCAACTTGCACCACATCATGTCGTCTTGCACTTACACTATCCCAACTCTACCTCGTACAATTCCACCTTATAAAATGGCCCCCCAACACCATAACCCCATACTACACCAAATTACACCAGACATCATATCATATACCTTGCCATGCTATGCCATGCCATGCCATGCCACAATAACACCAAATATGAAATTTGTTTTACTATTCGAGATGGACTGCTTTGCTAGCAGCTATTGGCGGAACTATTCACTGCCACAACAACAATAAAGAAAAAACTTTATTCCATCCACAAATGAAAGGTAAAAGAAAAAATCATTGATACAATATTACTAGTAATAACATTTAGAGAAAAAAAATGTAAATAAAAAACTAATGGTAACATTGTAAATATTGTTAATATTATCGACTGCAAAATATTATTAAATATTAAGGCAAGAGGCAATTTTGTTGGCAATCATTTAAATCGGTGAATTACAATGTTTGTAAAAATTTTCCATTGGATCGAAATTGATATCGAAAGTTACAACGAAAACTAAATCGACATGAATATGATTTGGCCAATTTTTCTTATTTATCCTTGTGATCAATACATTTTTACTTTAACAATTTTCCTTTACTTCATAAAAGCAAACCTAAACGAAATACTCAATCGAAAATCAAAAGTTTCCCTAAATTTTGGTCCCAAAAATCCTTACATTAATTGAATGCCGTACCTTTATTAGTGTGTATTATCCAAAAACTGGTGTACACATAATTACATTTTTAAACTTAATCAAATTAAAAATAAAAAAAAAACAACCAGACTAAATTAGAGCAAAATTTATTACGATAAAGTTTACCTTGAATTACATACAAAAAGGTAATTAGTTTTATTTTATTAACATTAACTTTGAACGGATTTACGAAATTCCATCTAATTCGTTGTGGGGTAATTGCGTAAAAGAATTTTTTTTCAGCTTTCAAAGAATTGAAAGAAAATATTTTGCGAACACTTTTACAATGCATTATTTTCCTCTGTTACCAAAAGAAAACTCCACAAAAAAAGAGTGACTTCAAAGTTCATCAAAAGTTTACGTAATAGATTTTTTCATGCAGTTTTTAATAAAGGATTTTGTGAGTTTCCAAAAAACCTTTTAAATAAGCGTTGTTGTGAATTGGGAAATTTTCAGGAATTGTTGTCCAGCTCAGTATTTTAGTAAATCACGCGACCAGTGATGCTGAAGTCATCGATGGGTGTTTTTTTTAGAAAGGAAGTGGAACTTTTTATAACGAGAATAATTGGAAGGCTTAGTATGACCTCAGACTTCTAGTCCGTAAGTCATTATTGGTTTCAGTAGGGTATTGTATAAAAGTACAATACTTTGCTGTCTATAGTAAGTTTAGAACGTTTGTCTAGAAGTCGAGGTACCAGGTGTATAAGCTTAAATCCGCTGTTTTTTATTTAACTAATTTAATAGAAAGCGAAGACAAATTTATTTAAAGTACTTGCCCTCGCTAACTACACATTTTTCCCATCTCTCGGGCAATTTGTAGATTCCACGATGAAAAAATTCCTTCTCTTTCGAGGCAAACCGCTCATCAAGCCATTTTCGGACGTCTTCGTAAGAATCGAAGGGCTGCTCAACGAGCGCGTGGCCCATCAGCGAAAACCGGTGGTAGTCGGAAGGAACCAGGTCTAGTGAATAAGCGGGGTGGGGTAGCACCTCCCAGTTGAGTGTCTCCAATTTTGACTTGTACGATGGTGCCTTGTGGAGGAAAATCAGCTTGTCATGTCTTTGTTGATAATCCGTCCTTTTCTCACGCAGAGCACGGTGCAATTTGATCAGTTGTTGGTGGTAGCGGTGGGCATTGACAGTTTCACCAGATTTCAACATCTCATAGTAGACGATACCCTGCTGATCCCACCAAACGCACAGTATCGTCTTCCGTCCGAAGCGATTTGGTATTGGGGAAGATGTTGATGGTTGGCTTGGATCAACCCACGATTTCTTGCGTTTAGGATTCTCGAAATATATCCACTTTTCATCGCCTGTCACAATCCGATGGTGGGAAGACGTTCTTTTTTGTCTGGCGAGCAAGATTTCACATGTGTTTTGGCATCGCTCCATCTGCCTATCGTTCAATTCATGCGGTACCCATTTTCCGATCTTTTCAATCTTCCCAATGGTACACAGACGCATGGAAATGGCTGGTTGAGTAACACTCAATTGCTCCGCGAGCATTTTTTGCGATTGTGTATCGTCTTCGTCCAGAAGAGCCTACAATTGATGGTACTCAACCTTCCTAGGCCGATTTTCACGCTTCCCACAAGTCAAAATTGTCGTCTTTGAACAGACGAAACTAATCTCGGTACGTTGTTTCCGATAAAGCACTGTCACCAGAGGCCATTCGATGCGATTCGGCAGCCGATTTCTTCAAATTGAAGCAGAAAAGCAGAGACATGATTACCAAAGGAAAAATGTATATTGTTGTACGAAATTGCTGACAATGTGCACTGATTAATGTTGACAGATGTCAAACTTATAAAAAGAAAATATGGCGTCTCCATGGTAGCTTAATACACTCACTCACGCCATCTATGACCAAACAACGGATTTAAGCATACACCTGGTAGTAGTAAGTATCTTTTTTTCAGTACTTGTCTTTTATGTCTTGTATGTGGATTCAATGTCAACATGAATTTGTAGACAGCAATATCGAAATTTTTCGTACAGTTTATAATAATTGAACATGTCCTCTATTTCTTGCAGTTTTATGATAATCAAATTTGTTTGAAAAAAATAAACGAGCTCTGCTCTGCTCATTTTACTTTTTTTTAAAAATAACTTTCATTTCTATCAATTTCAAAAAAATCCGACCTCTTGAATTTAAAAAAAAAAAAGTAATTGGTTTATTGTAATAAGACCATAATTATTAATTCGAGAAAAGGTTATATTAGAAACGCACACGTACTAAAAAATAATAATCCAGAATATAAGGTGGAAGGAAGGTACTCTCACAACAAAGTAAAAAAAAATTCTTCTACTCGTAATACTAAATCTTGTAGTGAATTCTGATCTATTTTCTAATGGCAACATTAGTAAATAATTACGAGACTATATTTCTTAATTAAATTAATATAAGAAAGAACAAAAAACAGGATAGAGAGAAAAAAACCAACAATCCACAAAATCTTAATAGCTAAAATTGCTAGTTTCATAGTCAATTGTCGATTTCGCCTATCAATTTGTACTTAACTAAGCAGGTCCAGGTTTAAAATAAGTCAAAGACGTACTCAACTTAATCAAATCGGTTAAGTTCAGTCGTTTCGCAATCACAAAAATCTACTGACTATTTGTCCAAAGGAAATGCTTTTGCGCAAAGAATTCACCAACAGTTCGGATCATCTAGCCATTCCGTTGAATACTAAATATTATCCGTGATCATAGTACCACCATCACATCTCTGGATACTCGTAGTTAATTTTTTTGTTGTTGAAATTATCCAGTTCTATTTCCATTGGTCATTGTGGTGGTGGCGATTGTTGAAATGATTTGCCAATTATTCCCAGTCACGATTTTCTTCTTTTCATTAGCCAATAACAATTTTTCTTCTTAGAGTGAAGAGGGGAAAAAATCACCTTCGAACAATTTACGATAAAAGGTTAATTTTTGAATTTAGCTTGACTAGAGCTCAATCATCAATAAAACTAGTAATTGTAACAGAAAAAAAAAACGATTTACCAAAACTGAAAGCAAAAAAAGGTAAAGTGAAAAACCAAACCGCATTGCAATAACAAAAAATATTGCCTCGTCAAAGTCAAAGTCAAATTGGATTTGTGGCGGTAATAATCAAACACCAATGGACCTCTTTAATTGGTAATTAACCTGAGATTGTTTATAACAAAAACAAAAAAAAAAAAAAGCCTCTATAATAAAATATTTTTTTTAATAGAAGAAAAAAAGTTATTTTTTTTATCTATGCTAGTATTAAAATAAATAAATAATTAATTAAAAACAAAAATTATATTTACGGATTAAAAATAATATTTTTTTGTTGCACACTAAATGTGCATGGATTCGCAAAAAAAAAATCAAAAATTGAAGTTTTGAGGTTAAGTTTTCGTCGTAATAAATTCAAGGGCATCTTTTAAGATTTTTTTTTTTTTAGTGTCCACGTTTATGAACATTAAACCCTACAAGTGTGAATTTATAAAAAAAAAATTGTTGGCCCATAATACTTTAGCCTAAGTAGCGGTTCCAAATCAGAATACTTTCGTGGTCAAATTAATTGAATCTATTTGCTTAAGTAGGAATACCACCTTCCCAATTGAAGTTTCCAATTATTTGCGGAAAAATTATTTTTGTTATATTTTATTTCTGGTTGTTATTAATTTCTAATTAAACTATGCGGCAGGATTAAGTGTATTACATTATTTAAATGAGTTTCTTGTGAAAAAGGAAATAATTGACTGCTTTTTATTGTAGATAATCTGACATTCGATAAGATAATTACACCCTAGAGGATACTATTTCTTATTGATTCGATAAAATAACCTTAGTTTTGTTGAATTAATATCTTTCTTGTTTATGGCTAATCCAGCAATAAAGTTCCTTAGCTTTGGGGTATTGTTTAAGATCGGAGCTCTTTATAGAAAAAAATTGGAGATAGAATTAAATCATAGCCCCATTTGACACTGTTCGTGATTCAGTAAGATCTACAAATGATCTAAGTTTAACTCCATGCAAAAAAAAATGGCAAATATAGCCCACAACTTATGGTAATTCTGCAGATAAGAACTGTTCAGTAATGGTACAGATTCCGTGCAACGTGTTCGGTAGTAGTTTGTGCGGTAATTTGTCTCAACTCCACTCGTGATACCTGGACGACAGCACCTCTTGAAAGCTAACTTGTACTAGAAGCCAATCATACAGATCGATTCGGATTTGAGCAAATGGATTTATTAGCCTTGGTCTTAACGACTTTTATCTTATTTCAATGCAAAGAAAAATTAAAAAAAAATACATCTAAAATACTGACTAAAAAACGAAATGAAAACGGTACAATATTTGATCAGAAACAGAATAGACTTGATTGACGAACGAGGTGGGAGAGGGGGCTCATAACTGGCATAAGTGAACAGATAGTCAAGTCAGTACTACCCAAACCAATAAGCAGACCGAAAAAGCTCAGCAGCGCTATTAGATAAATTCCAGTTTTGGGTTTATAAACGGGAACCGACACACAAAATCCTAATAATTATAAAAGTGAATTTTGTATTCTGTACATGTAATTCATGATAACTTAACGCTATACATGTGCACAACCTCTCTCCCCACCCCCATCGATTCATTACCTTGTATTATTGATAATATGGAATGTTTTTTTTCGATAGTTCTCTTCAGACCAATTTTATCTTGTTAGGTGAGCTGTTGGTGATAATTTGATTATATGATAATTTTTTCCTTTTTTATTAAAGAAACTATAGTGTTTGGTACGTTTAAAATAGTACGAGGGTCGTTTAATAAGTCCTTAGAAAAAGATGGAAAAAAAACTGTTTTTTTTAAAAAAATATTTTATTTTTCAACATAATCTCCTCTAGCTTTATACACTTTTCCAACCGTTCTTCCAAAATTTTTATCCCGTCCAAAAAATAGGATTTCGGAAGTTCTGCAAAATACTCATCCGTTTCAGCAATGACGTTCTCGTTGGAAGTGAACCGTCCTCCGCAAAGCCATTTCTTCAGATTGCGGAAAAGAAAATAGTCACTCGGGGCCAAATCTGGCTGCAACAATTCCATTCTCAATTCCACAATTTTGGCCATGGAAACAGCGCAGGTGTGCACACGCGCATTGTCCAGATGCAAGAGGATTTTTTTCTTCTTCAGATGGGGGCGTTTCTCTTTGATTTCTTCGCTCAAACGTTGGTTGATACGCTCCTGTTATTGTTTTTCCTTTTTCCAAGTAGTCGATAAAATTGATGCCCTGCGAATCCCAAAAGACCGTGGCCATCAACTTGCCGGCCGATGGCACAGTTTTTGCCTTCTTCGGAGCCCGTTCACCCTTGAAAATCCACTGTGATGACTGTCTCTTCATTTCTGGAGTGTAGTAGTGTATCCAGGTTTCATCCACAGTGACATATCGACGAAGGAATTCAGCAGGATTGCGATGAAAGAGTGCCAACATAGCCTCAGAGTCCACTGCACGATTGCGCTTATTCTCCTCTGAGAGCAAACGCGGCACCCATCTTGCCGAAATTTTTTTCACAGACAATTTTTCATGCAAAATTGAAGCGACTGTACCTTGTGATATGCCCGTGGCCTCAACTAATTCGCGCACTTTAATTCGCCGATCGTTCAAAATCAGATCGTGGATTTTGTCGATGATTTCAGGAGTAGACACCTCAACTGGGCGTCCCGAACGATGTTCATCTTTTGTGGATGAACGGCCACGTTTAAATTCATGTGCCATGAACTGCATCCAACTCGGCTTTGATTTCTTTCGGGCTTAAGCCTTTCAAATGGAGATGTTTGATGACAGCCCTAAACTCGCTTTTTTCCATTGTTATGCACAAATAAATATCGTCAACTTTAATCGACGATAGAAATTGACCTACGCTATGGATCGAGATGAAATTTTGATAGCTTTCCTTACCGACACTACGAGCGCAATTTCTCGGATTTTCTAAGGACTTATTGAACGACCCTCGTACTTATTATGTCCTTTTAGGGCACATCTCTCCACTAATATATGTGTAGTATTATTAATTGTGAGAAATTAGAAAAAAGAAAAATAAACTGTATTTTTTTGGGGATAGGTAAGATTAATGCGTAGCAAGTAACTGGTTCTTTTTAGTTGTTATATTTTCGATAGTGCTGCCGCTGATGTTACTGCTGATGGTGATTCAGATCTCACCACTGATGGACTAACAAAACGTATATCAGTAGAGGTATCCTACTAGCTACCTATACTAATAACAGAAAAATAGTAACAGTCATGAAAACAGCAGCTGTAATGTGGGGTAGCCTTACCTTTTTTTGGATTATAGACCCACGCGTAAACTGCTGCAATAAACTGTAAATTTTCAGCTGCATATAAAAGTCAAATGCACTCAGCACGACATATGCGCATATATTTTATAGCAATTATGATGCGATGGAGCCAGCCAGTATGTCAGTCAGCTGCTGTTGTATATTTCGTGTGTACTCTGCTATCCCCGTTCCCAGTTTTTTCTGTCTGTTAGTTAACTCTCACAGGCATGTCCTCATTTTCCACTTTTCCGTATTTATTTCTGTTCAATATCTTTTGCCCAATCCACTACGAAATGTACAACTTCTTACTTCATATGTAGCCTACATACAAAAAAAATTGTGTTTGCACAAATGCAATAGAATACATGGATGGCAGGAGCAGGGGTTTGCAAAATGATTGCTGGATTGTTCTTGGAGCAATCACAGATTAACAATAAAAATAATAGTTAATAAACTTGTATATTTTCAAAATAACTAACATACATCAGAGTAGTGTGGAGTAGAGTCGTATCCATCTTTCTGCAATTGAAATTTCAATTTTTCCACTTACAATTGTTGGTTATTATTTTTATTACGTTTAGACCTCTTTTCTTATTTATCTGGTTTTGGAGCCATACTACATACAGAAAAAGTAACTGGTACGTAAAAATATCCTCCATGATGATAATATACGATTATCGATTCTGTCTGACTTTCTGACATTCTGACATTATTATAATTATTGCCATTATTATTATTATTAATAATTTTATAATATTATGCAATAAAGTCGATTGGATTTTGATTCATTTTCAAATTAACATACTCGTATACGACTGCATATGAACGTGGAATATCGGGAAAAAAAAAAATGTTTCCCCTTCACCAATAATCAATATAATAAATTTGAAATTTATTTGAATATTACTCGTATTATTAGTATTATTATTATTATTATTAGTAGTAATACCTCAGACTTGGTGGAGAAATGTTGAAATACTAGTAAATATGGTGTGTTGAAATAGTGTAGCAGAAAAAAAAAACATCCTGACAAGATTGGAAAGCTAATTGAGATGAGAAATATATACGATCGTAAATAATTGTTTGTTTTTATTCGGCTAGACTACAAAATATATTTAACGTTGGCTCTTAGGATAATCTAGGTAAGTATTCTAGGAAAATATCAATGGTAAACTTTGAGGACTATCAATTCGAATAATTAATAAATTTGGTAGGGTCCGTTGGCTTTTGACATTTTGAAAGTTGTGTCAGGTCCTTAAGACAAAAATATTTAGATAGGATCCTCTTGGCTTTTGGAATTGTCAAAGTTGTGTCTGGTAATGTCCTTAAAACAAAATAAATGATCAGGAAAACAATAATATATAATTAATTTAGAATTAATACAAAATTAAGCGGGGGTAATTAGATACATTCAAATACCCAGATCTATAGGCGCTTGTATTGTATAAACTCAGATTGTGCCTATTCGCACTTATCTGAATGAGAAGTGTACACTCAAAAAGTTAATTTGTTTTTCTTATTCTTAAAAATTACATCTTAAAATTAGCTTTTGCAATAACTGAAAAGAAAAATAGAAATAATTAAAAATAAAAAAATCAAAGTCTTAGAAGACAAAAAAAAATTTCGTTTTATTTTGTTTTTTTTTTACGCTTACTATTTTTGGTTTGCCTATGTTGAAAGATAAATCAAAACCAGTTATTGTCAAAGAAAAACTACTTTTATCTAATTTAAACGTACAGCTGTTGGCTGTTGCACAAAAAAATAAATAAAGTTTAACCTTCCACAAACTACCTCCTACCCTTTCTACTCTTTTTCTATATCTTTTCATTACACATATGAATATATTCAGTAGATTCAGATAGTTAGTAGTAGATCAGTTCGAACCCTACTATTGCTATTCTGCTCTCTATCGTGCTCTATTATACTCTGGAGTGTTGTATGCTTTTGCTAATTTATTATCTGAAAATAATGATTCTAGAACAAGGAAGTGAATTAATGCTAAAAATACGATTACGATTAGGTATGACGACGAGTACAAACAAGTATCTAGTGGTTGGTTATCTAGCTATCGAAGTCAGATGGATAAATAGATATTCGTATTAACAGCAGCAAAAATCTGTTTCTACACATATAGTATCACAGCGCTCTGGGTTCAAACCGTTGTCGATCAGTTGTTTGTCGTGTTGATTATGACCGATTGATCGGTTGTTTGGCTTTATCCGATCGATGGAATCGATCCTAACATAGCTGGTTTTTTTTTGTTGCCAATTTTTTTCCTATTAAAAGAAAAGCAAGACAACCAAACAAGAAATGCTTAAATGGTAGTGCGCCCGTATAATATGAGGTAAGATTGACCTCGAAATTCGCGCATACGATCATTCCGATCGTCTATGATGTGTTGTCATAAAAGCTGCAGTAATGTTTGTTGGAACAATAAAGACAATGTGTTGTCTGCCCCAAACGTCTCCACTTATTATAACAATATTCAACGCAGTCGTTTCGCACGCAGAAAACACGAAAAGAAACTACAAAAAAAAACCATTTTTTAAAAATATGTAATTTGTGGTGTTAGTAAAAAAAAAACGAAAAGAAATACAAAATCATTTTTTTGGTTATATAAGGGGAAACACAGGAGGCCCCTTTACCACTTCATTTAGTGGGAGTAAAACAGCTATATTAGATAGAGATTATTAATATTTATTATTTAAATTTCATTTATAGGAGTATACGAGGTCTGTTCAAAAAGTATCGCGAATTATGTGTTTTTTCAAAAATTCATTATTTATTTATGAATATCTCTTTTGTCCCCTTTAAAGTAATCCCCACCAGATATTATACACTTGTACCAACGTTTTTTCCAATCCTCGAAGTACTTCAAAAAATCATTGTTTGTGATCTTGTTCAGCTTCTTCTTCGAGAACAAGAAAAAGCCACAGGGGGCCAGATCTGCGGAATACGGTGGCTGCGGCATTATTAGTGTCTTGTTTTTGGCCAAAAATGGCAAAAGCCAATTTTTGTTCTTCCACGAATCCGGGCGTTTCTGGCGGATTGCTTCCCGCAACTTGCGCATAACTTGCAGGTAATATTCCTTATTGACCGTTCTACCCTGTTGGAAGAACTCATGATGCACCAGCCCCTGTAACCGAAGAAAACTGTAAGCAAAACCTTCACATTCGACCGAATTTGGCGTGATTTTTTCGGTCTTGGCTGGTGCGTCAGCTTCCATTGGGATGATTGAGCTTTGGTTTCTACGTCATAACCATAAACCCATGATTAGTCACCATTTTTTGGTGACTAATCATTTGCTGTTTTATGGTTCAGAAAAAAAAAAAAAATTTGCTGTTTTCGGTCGAAATTGAGCAATTTTGGTACGAATTTTGCGGCGACCTGTCTCACGACCAAATCATTGGTGAAAATCGAATGGCACGATATGTTTAAGTCCTTAACAACATCACCAACGGTGATTTAACGATTGGCCAATACTATTTTCTTCACTTCATCAATGTTTTCGTCTGTTGTTGACGTGCTCGTGCGTCCGGCATGCTTTTCGTCGTTCACATCTCTTCTCGGCCATCTGAGAAGATTTTGTACCACCGATAAACGTTACTTCGGTCCAAGGTAGCTTCACCATATGCCACAGTCAACATTTATAATGCGTCCGCGCAATTAATTTTGTTTTTCACACAAAATTTGATACATATTCTTTGATCTATTTTTTGGAATGGGCAAAAATCGAAGACGAGCCAAAACATGTGCAAGCAAACCAGCTGTCAAAAATTAACTGAACATTCAAATTCGCCGAACTTGTCGGCAGTATAAGTGAGAGACATAGTACCAACATAACGCCACAAAAAAAAATCGAAAATCGAATATACTTAACCTGCGGAAATTCAAAATTCGTGATACTTTTTGAACAGATCTCGTATATCATATATCTTTTTATGAACTAAGATTTTAGTTTTTTTTGTTATTTTAATTTTTTAAATTTTTTTCTTTTGCATGGAAATTTTAGGTATTTTCCAGAATCGTTATTAACGTCTTACTTTGGTCAATTTTTTTTGCTGATACTTGACCATATCTCCAACTTCGACTACTCTCTTGTGAACGAGCTCTATCTAATAGCTACTTTTGATGTTTTAATTCGTCTTTTTTTTTGTGGGGTAGCTCCACCAGAACAGCTCAATTTGTTGGATGAATATTTCGAAAGACTTCTGATCTTCATGTCTTCTACAATTAGAAGTCCTTTTTTTTTAGAATACTTCCAATATCTCTGACCAATTATCTTCGATATTCTCAATTCTATAGCCAACCATCATTATTACATGAAAAACACGAAATAAATTACAAATAATTATATGCGTTTAAATGATCGATGATCGCATTTTCGAGATGTTTGTCTCTGAATCGATTATTTAGCAAGAACAGGCGAGACATTAGAAATCGACGAGGAGTATCTCTCATATATTTGAATGTGCTCTAGGTGTGCAGGCGGACCAGTTTTATTGCAATTAACAAAATTCTGTATTTTATTCTCAAGCTGCAAAAACCAGATTTATACACGGTCACGACAAACACCTGCAAAGCTTATATCGAAAACCAAAAGCCAAAAGCCATCTCTCTATTCCAAAATGACGGTCATACATTGTCGACTTTTTCATCCATCGTTGGTTGTTAGACTACAATTAATATTCAATTTATCGTGATTTTCTATTCAATCGACATTCATTATCATTTATTATTAATAATATTGGTATTATTATTCGTTACAAAGATTGAATGTTGGGAATGATTGGTTGTTTTGCAAGTTCTTGCCAAGAATCACAACTTGTCAACTTGATAAAAGGTGTGCAAACGCATTTTCATAACAACAATTTTTCCGTTGTATAAAAAGTTGTTTTATTATTATTATTATTATTTTTTTTTTCAAATGACGCCAATACATATTATTTAAATTTTACTAATTTCATATTTATTGTAGTATTATTTAAAAATTACCTATTCATTTATGACTTAATAAGTTCGGAGAGTTTGAGTGTTGAAAAATATTCGAATTAGTGTTCTGAAATTTATTTTAATTATTTGGTTTTTTTTTGTTGCCTTACTTTGTATATAAGGCCTGTGAGATAATAGCCAAATATCATTCTGTAGGTTATTTGGCGACTTCATGTTCCATGTGGGCTGACATTGGCAGCATACCTAATGAAACTGGTCGATAGGTAGTTGAAGGGAGCAATTAGAAGTGGTTAAATTTGATGGAGCTTATTTGATTGTTTTGGAAAGTTAAAGACAGGACTTGGGAAAGGAGTTCCTCTGTCGCGGAGCTTTCCAATAGAACGAGTACATTTAAAAATATGGGGATTGGGCAGCCACAGGACTGGTATGAAGGATGAAGTTGGTTACCGAATAGGATTTATCTTAATTCTGAGAACTTTCCTTACCCAGATTTTCGGAATGGTTGTTAAGTAGACAGACTGGCTTTACGAGGAAAGAAATCTTCATACCAAATTTAATTTTGTTAACAAGCGGGGCCAGTTTTGGAATTTAATTGGGAATAGTACGATAGAGAGCCTTCCCGTCAGCTGATCAGCTCAATCATATCAAAGGATGCCAGCATCACCTAGAACCTAATGTAATTCAACATTTCGATTATTTAACAATATCGCATGCAGTTGAGAACCGAGGCAACTAATTAACCACAAATTGTATGCAAGGTATTTCACAATAATTATTTATTGTACAGATTTATAATTATAATGAGAATTTACACATTTCTGAGTTCATTTTAATTGGAATAATAAAAAAAATATTTATCTTCTGAGTTTCTGCCCTTTCGTTCCAAATTGGTTATAGTAACTAAAGTATCGCGAATTTCAATTTTCCGCTGGTTACGTATATTCGATTTTCGATTTTTTTGTGGCGTTCTGTTGGTACTCATGTCTCTCACTTATCCTAACAAGTTCGGCCATTTTAAATGTTTAGTTAATTTTTACAGCTGCTTTGCTTGCACGTGTTTTGGCTCGTCTTCGAATTTTGCCCATTCCAAAAAATGGATCAAAGAATCTGTTTCGGGAACAAGAAAAAGTCACAGAGGACCAGATCTGGGGAATACGGTGGTTGCGGCATTATTAGTGTTTTGTTTTTGGTCAAAAATTCGCGCACAAGCAACGATGCGTGAGCAGGGGCGTTATCATGGTGCAAAAGCCAATTTTTGTTCTTCCACAAGTTCGGGCTTATCTGGCGGATTTCTTGGCGCAACTTGCGTATAACTTTCAGGTAATATTCCCTATTGACCGTTCTACCTTGTGGAAAGAACTAATGATGCACCACGCCCCTGCAATCGAAGAAAACTGTAAGCAAAACCTTCAAATTCGACCGAACTTGGCGCGATTTTTTCGGTCTTGGCTTTTGCGGCAGCTTCTATTGGTGGATTGAGCTTTGGTTTCCACGTCATAACCATAAACACATGATTAGTCACCAGTTATGACCCTCTAGAGCAAATTTGCTGTTTTAGGTCGAAATTGAACAATTTTGGTACGAATATTTCAAAATTCGCGATACTTTTTGAACAGACCTCGTATATAATTTAAATGAAGTTATTGTGAATATTTTATGCGATAGTTCGAGAATACTTTGAATTATATTTTAAGGATTAAAAAAAAAAACCTATTGTACCATCTAAGAGTAAATTCTCGTTAAGCCATTCATTGATCTGATCGCAGTTGACACTTCTTGTCAAAAATACATGAGATTTTCTGTTAAAAAGCTCAGCTCTTATATTTCTGCTTCAAATATTCTTGTCATATAAACAGTATAAAGTAATATGAAGTTTATCAATTTTAAAATATTTTTATGAGACGTCTTTTTGTGGAAGTTTTTTTTTTTGCCAATTGAATTTACGCTTTTACTTTATATTTACTCTTGCTATAAATAAATTGAAATAATTAATAATCTTATGAGACCGTCATTGAAATTTAATGATTTGTTTATGCATTAATTCCTGAATGTGCTTGGATTAAATAGATTTTGATTACCTTTTGGATTGATTGGTTATGTATTTTTCTAAATTTAACTCATTTGCAGATTCATTAGTTTCATACGATTTATCTAAACTAAGATTCATCTAGCTGCGTTAGTGCATAAACTTTGCATACCTCTTTAGCTTATCTTGACTTTGAATTAAAATTTGTTGTCTTTAACTCTAATTTCCTCTAATTTAATGTGGCCTTATACCATTTTCTATGACAACATCATATTAATTATTGTATTTATAGTCTAAAAATTTTTTTAAATGTGACCAATAAATAATATCATTAAAATTATAATGAGAAGAAATAACAAACAATTATTTATTAGTAATAAGATTGGTGAAAAAGTCCTTGGACGTGTAATCGTTTACATTATTTTATCATTGGGTAATTATTTATTACTGATCGTATATAATTTGACTGCATTTTAAAGTTTTTATTACAATCACTTATTCACTTTGATTCTACTCGTACCATATTATTATTTACAATATTTGGAATATTTTTTTATTCAATATTTTTTATCTTCCCAATCAATTTATTAACTTCCAAATTAGAATTTTTTTAATTAGATATGATTCAATGCATATTTGAAGATGTTTATTTATTTCCCTTCAAAACAAACGCACCCGGTATAAGAAAAAACTATAAAATTAAAAATATTATTAATCCTTAGACATTTAGAACGAATTTTAAATATTAAAGCTTCTCAAATACGATCAAAAACCCAATCTTCCAGCCCTATTATTAATTAAAATTTTCATAAAAAATGCTAATAACATAAATTTTTTTAAAACGTTTCTTTGCATTTGCATAATACAACATTCTAAATTTGGTATAAAAACATTTCAGTTAACCAATTTGGTATAAAGAAGATATTTCGTCTGCCAAAATTGGTATAAAGTGATTTTTTTTTCTACACAATTAATTTTCTTCTCCAAACATCATCGTTCCTAGAAATTTTTTTTTGTTTTAGGTAAGACTCTTGTTTTGCTTACGTGCTTAAAATTCTGTTAAGACCACGCATTATTATTGAATCAATAATCAGCTGATAAAATTATTATACTTCATTTATCAGTATTATCATTATTATTATTATTAGCATATCTAAAAATTTATTTTATTTGATACTAAATTCATTTTGACTATATCTTTTGTAGCCTTAAAGTTTTTCAGAAATTTTATTTTATGGAATTAAATTTATTATCAACTGATATAATGACTTACGAAAATTTTGTTCATACCATTTAAGGAATCTTGATAAAGTTTTTTTCATATTATTTTATTGATTTTAAGCTATATCATCAATAAATAAATAGTGAACATAACATGAACGAAAAAAAAAATTGCTTAGCATTAAATTCTTCGTATAGTCGATTATTTTTAATTTAGCTGATTTTCCATTTAAAAACTCAATTTTCCTAATTTGGTTTAATAATGAAAAATTCCAAAGATGATATTTCTTATTTCTAAAGCTTAATTTATTATACACTATCGAAAATGGGACTAAATTTCGAAAATATTAAAGAGAGACCTAGTGTAAAACAGAACTTTTTTTTTGTTTGAAAATTAACTTTTAAACTAAAATGTAAATTTTTATCGAAATTTATTATAACATTTAAAAGAAAACAAATTTACGGAAGTATTTTTTCAAAATTAAAGAAAACATAATCTTCTTATAAAACTATTAAGAAGAAACAAATTTTTAAGACCTACGATAGTAGAAGAGAATTTATAAAAAGTGAAAATTTGGGAATTCAATTTAGAAAATAAAAGAGTACGAGGGTCATTCAATAAGTACTAAGCCTCACCGCCCGATGGAACTGCTGTCACAAAAGAAATTTACCATCGTGCAGTACATTCTTTTAGTAGCCTACTGTCGAAGTTTCAGTCGATTCCCTTCATTAGTTTTGTTTTGAGAGCCTTTGAAAGCGAGCGTGTCGGTCGGTTGCACAAAAATGGAAAAAGAACAATATCGTTCGGTGATTAGATTCTTGTTTTTGGAAGGGAAAACGCGCAGCGAAATCAAAGATCGCTTGGATGCTGTGTATGGTGACTCTTCTCCTTCGATGGCGACCGTCAAGAAACATCGGTTTTTGATGAGCCACGCTCAGGTGCCCCGAAAACGGCTGCTACGGAGGAAAACGTTAAAAAAGTCCACGATCTCGTGTTGGCAGACCGTCGATTGAAGGTTCACGAGATAACTGAGACTGTGGGCATCGCAGTAGGAACGGTGCATCATATTCTACACGAAGAACTGGGCATGAGAAAGCTGTCGGCGCAATGGGTGCCGCGTTTGCTAACACCGGAAAACAAGCGCAACCGTGAGACCACATCGGCGACGTGTTTGGCGCTGTTTCAGCGCAATCCAGCGGAGTTCTTGCGTCGTTTCGTGACCGGTTACGAAACATGGATTCACTGGTACACACCAGAGACCAAGGAACAGTCGAAACAGTGGACTTCACCCGGCGAACGTGCTCCGAAGAAGGCGAAGACTGTTCGATCGGACGGGGTGATGGCCACCGTTTTCTGGGATTCACAAGGTGTGATCCACATCGCTAACCTCGAGAAGGGTAAAACAATCACGGGGCGCTACTATGCTGACTTATTGGGCCGATTTGACGTCGAATTGAAGAAAAAGCGGCCCGGCTTTGCGAAGAAAAAAGTGCTGTTCCACCTCTGCCGTCGCCATGGCCAAATTGGTCGAATTGCGCTACGAATTGCTGCCCCATCCACCGTACTCTCCAGATTTGGTCCCCTGTGACTACTTTTTGTTTCAAACCTGAAAAAATCATTCGCCGGGAATAGATTTGGGTCGAATGAGGAGGTCATCGTCGCCACGGAGGCCTATTTTGCTTCCCTCGAGAAAATGTATTTTTTGGACGGGTTAAAAAAGTTAGAGCATCGCTGGGCCAAGTGTATCGAGCTTGAAGGAGATTATGTGGAAAAATAAATTGCCTCCTTTCCAAAATTTTCGTTTTTCTTTTGTAGGCTAAGTACTTGTTGAATGACCCTCGTACATGTAAATATTCAAAAACAAAAACTATTTTTAGGAGAAGTTCAACAGGAAATAAAGATAATTTTATAAACAAGAAAAAAAAATCATGTCAAAAAAAAATTAAGAAGAATGGAAAAAAAGTGTCTACAGAAAAATTTTGGGAGAATGTGGAGAATGTAATTTTCGAACAAATATGGTTTTAAGGGGAAATTTTAAGAAATTCTTTTTTCAAAAATGTGATATTTTTCTTTGCTTTTTTGCTTAATTTATCCTTTTCGGAAAATTTCCAAGTAGCCTTAATCATGTCGAACATTTTTTTTTGTGCTTATGTGAAGGTTCTTATTTTTGAGGTATTTTCGTAATTCCTTTATAAAAATACAAATTAATTGTTGGCGATTGTATCAAAATTATAAATATTTTAGTTAAAATAAATAAAACTGATAAAAACAAATACGAGGGTCGTTCAATAAGTCCTTAGAAAAAGATGGAAAAAAAACTTTTTAAAAAAATTTTTTTTTTATTTTTCAACAAATCTCCTTTTAGCTCTATACACTTTTCCAACCGTTTTTACAAAATTTTTATCCCGTCCAAAAAATAGGATTTCGGAAGTTCTGCAAAAAACTCATCCGTTTGAGCAATGACGTCCTCGTTGGAAGTGAACCGTCGTCCGCCAAGCCATTTCTTCAGATTGAGGGAAAAGAAAATAGACACTCGGGGCCAAATCTGGTGAATAAGCGGGATGCTGCAACAATTCCATTCTCAATTCCACAATTTTGGCCATGGAAACAGCGCAGGTGTGCACACGCGCATTGTCCTGATGCAAGAGGATTTTTTTCTTCTTCCGATGGGGGCGTTTCTCTTTGATTTCCTCGTTCAACCGTTGCAATAACGACGCGTAATACGGTCCTGTTATTGTTTTTCCTTTTTCCAAGTAGTCGATAAAAATGATACCCTGCGAATCCCAAAAGACCGTGGCCATCACCTTGCCGGTCGATGGCACAGTTTTTGCCTTCTTCGGAGCCCGTTCACCCTTGAAAATCCACTGTGATGACTGTCTCTTCGTTTCTGGAGTGTAATAGTGTATCCAGGTTTCGTCCACAGTGACATATCGACGAAGGAATTCGGCAGGATTGCGATGAAAGAGTGCCAACATAGCCTCAGAGTCCACTGCACGATTGCGCTTATTCTCCTCTGAGAGCAAACGCGGCACCCATGTTGCCGAAATTTTTTTCACAGACAATTTTTCATGCAAAATTGAAGCGACTGTACCTTGTGATATGCCCGTGGCCTCAACTAATTCGCGCACTTTAATTCGCCGATCGTTCAAAATCAGATCGTGGATTTTGTCGATGATTTCAGGAGTAGACACCTCAACTGGGCGTCCTGAACGATGTTCATCTTTTGTGGATGAACGGCCACGTTTAAATTCATTCGCCCAATTGTAAACCGTCGCAAACACAGGTGCAGATGTGCCATGAACTGCATCCAACTCGGCTTTGATTTCTTTCGGGCTTAAGCCTTTCAAATGGAGATGTTTGATGACAGCCCTAAACTCGCTTTTTTCCATTGTTATGCACAAATAAATTTCGTTAAGTTTAATCGACGATAGAAATTGACCTACGCTATGGATCGAGCTGAAATTTTGACAGCTTTCCTGTCGATAATGCTACTTACAACACTACGAAAAAAAATCTTTACCAACACTACGAGCGCAATTTCTCGGATTTTCTAAGGACTTATTGAACGACCCTCGTAGTAATTAAATACTCAAAGACACTACCTTCATCGTGTTGACAATAAATTCGCATCGGTTCACGGTTCTATTGTTTTTTCGCAGTTCCGTATTTCTGCAATCTTCAAGGATATCAGAAAATTAAGATGGAAAATTTAATTGTAATAGAATTTCATTAAAGTATGGTATTCTTGGATGTTAACTATGCCATTTTGTTCCTACTTACTATCATTATCTATGGATATTTACTTAATTATATTCACCATACTTAAACCAATCCACATTCATACCTGAGCTCTTTTTTTTCACTATCAAAATAATTAATAGGAAAAAATGTCTAGCACTTATAGTGGGGCTAGCTACTATACGATAGAATAACTAACAAAGAATTTATTTTATTAAGCACAGAAAATAAAAAACATTGTATCTCTAATAAAAAAAAAAAAACTCATTTTAAGCTGAAAGTTAATTTAAAAACTGAACCTGAAATGATATCAAAACGAGAATGGAGTAAGTTTTGTGCACGTTCGTTTCTCCCCATGAACGCACTCATAGTAATAATCCCATGACCTTCAGTATTTTAATTAAATTGAATTACAATTAATTATGTTGCTGATAATTTTCTAGCATAAATTTAATTTAATTTTTATTTTTGCTTTCGGACATGGTATTTTCGAATAGAATGGGAGGGGAAGGGAATAATCAAATGGTAATTAATCACGGACAATATTCAAGGAAATATCAAATAGAGTTTATTGGTGGAAGGATCGCAAAAGAGTAGAACTACAGGTATGCTTCGTTTGTCTGTCTATCTGTACGTAGAGAAAGAACCCAATTTTTTCAATATTTTTAACTAAAACTTTAAAAATGAATAGAAAAATAAATAAAGTCAGTCTATAATATGGAAAAATGACAAACAAAATAAAGGAAAGTGTTGTGAATAAAAATCAACAAAAATTATAGCAATTGAGCTGTGAACTGGAACGTTTAAGATAAAAACTATATATTCAGTGTTTTTTTTTTTACAAGAGTGAAAAATGTGAATATCATTAAAAGGTGACAGTAGCGATAGTTTTGGGTAGTAATAGTAGCAATAGTTTGGCTCAAGAGAAGGTGTCTGATCTGAACAAAAGAACTGATGAGTGTTGTTGGGAAATGCGAAGCTACTGAATATTGGATGACTGTAGGGGATGGAAAACGCTAGAGATGATTGTAAAGGTAATGGCTGGTCAGACGTATTCGAACACGACACTTTTTAAGGGAAATATCTTAAGAAATTCATTTTCCAGACTATCCAGTCTATTTACCTTTTTATCAAACTGAATAGAAAACGGAATTTCTTACAAGAAAACTTATCACAAGTCGTTCTCTATCTATCTAATCGGAAATCTATTCTCCGTTCATTTTTCTCAGCAATTTTCACACATTTTCCTTATCTTCTACTTCAATTTAAATTTTTTTCATAGAACTTTTTCTACACTCCCTCTACCCTTTCAACTATTATCTTGTGCATCTCTTATCTTTAAACCAATTCCAAAAAAAAGTACATAGTTTAAATTGGCAATTTTTACTGTAGTACACAACGACGAGCACTACACCAACTTTTGTATTTATTTTAAAGTCTGCTTGAATGTTTGGAGGGTCCTTGGACTTATTTCAATTCATTCGCACGAAAATATTGTAGAATCGAATCCTTTTAAGAATTTGAACTTCAAGTTGATTCCTGTTTTGAACAATGTTGTCGGATTTAGTTGAAATGCATCCATTAAGAAGTTTCTGCCTTTTCAATTCAATTTGTAGACTATTACTTTGAACTTTTTGAACCATCTAAAATTCATCCTCTTAGCTTCGTTCTTCCTTCAGTACGTCCTTCTATTCATCTACGCTTAATGGATATCATTTTCAACAGATTTTATTAGCTTCATTTGCGGTTGATTGTATTTCTTTCAACAGATACTTTTACTATTTAAGTTTTATTGTACTCGTACTATTTCTTAACCTTTGTTTTTACTACATGATAATGTGTCTGTCTATCTATATATCTGTGTGTATGTCTGCCTATTTTCGATTTTCAAGGAGATATAAAAAAGGATACGACTAGTAAGGTTTACAGAATCATAACAGAAAATGTGTTGGTGGATGGATTCTTAATCAAATTCTAGCTGGAATGGAATATGGTTGATGTGTGTGTATGAGAGAGACTGAGCGAGAGAGGTAGGGGAGTCGGGCGGGGGTTAGTTGTATAAGACAGTACGGTATGTATTATTAACTCTTTATAGTTTTCTGAATGGATAAAGTTTCTATAATTTCATTTGTACTCTGCAATTCTTTGGCATAACTTCGTCTCAAACGAAGATAAGTACACAAAATAGAGGTAAAAATTTTCAAGATTTCCATACTATTGCTATAGTTTTATTCCTAGACAGAAGAGGTTAATATATTTTGGGGTGGAAATTGTATTTGTAATAAAATCGAAATTGTAACTATCTAAAGATATACCGTCTAATATCGTTCGTATTAATAAATAATGAATAGTAAGAAGTTCATCGAACTCTGTATTTGAACATTTTCTTAACGAGTAACAACGAATTCCCTCTTATCATATTGTAGGGCACGAAAAAATATTTATTTCAAACACCAAATAAAAACCGAATATAATAAATTTGTAGATGTACATAAATAATATGTGAAGCTATATTTTAAAACAAATATTATTTAACAATGGAGACTTTCTCCCAAAAATTGGCTCATCTTGGAACAAATTCTAGCCACTTACGAGGGTCATTCAACAAGTACTTAGCCTACAAAAGAAAAACGAAAATTTTGGAAAGGTGACAATTTATTTTTCCACATAATCTCCTTCAAGCTCGATATACTTGGCCCAGCAATGCTCTAACTTTTTTAACCCGTCCAAAAAATACATTTTCGCGAGGGAAGCAAAATAGGCCTCCGTGGCGACGATGACCTCCTCATTCGACCCAAATCTATTCCCGGCGAGTGATTTTTTCAGGTTTGGAAACAAAAAGTAGTCACAGGGGGCCAAATCTGGAGAGTACGGTGGATGGGGCAGCAATTCGTAGCGCAATTCGACCAATTTGGCCATGGCGACGGCGGAGGTGTGAGCCGGCGCGTTGTCGTGGTGGAACAGTACTTTTTTCTTCGCAAAGCGGAGAAAAAGGCGAAGACTGTTCGATCGGCCGGAAAGGTGATGGCCACCGTTTTCTGGGATTCACACCTTGTGAATCCCAGAAAACGGTGGCCATCACCTTTCCGGCCGATCAAACAGTCTTCGCCTTCTTCGGAGCACGTTCGCCGGGTGAAGTCCACTGTTTCGACTGTTCCTTGGTCTCTGGTGTGTACCAGTGAATCGATGTTTCGTCGACGGTCACGAAACGACGCAAAAACTCCGCTGGATTGCGCTGAAACAGCGCCAAACACGTCGCCGATGTGGTCTCACGGTTGCGCTTGTTTTCCGGTGTGAGCAAACGCGGCACCCATCGTGCCGACAGCTTTCTCATGCCCAGTTCTTCGTGTAGAATATGATGCACCGTTCCTACTGCGATGCCCACAGTCTCAGCTATCTCGTGAACCTTCAATCGACGGTCTGCAAACACGAGATCGTGGACTTTTTTAACGTTTTCCTCCGTAGCAGCCGTTTTTGGGGAACCTGGGCGTGGCTCATCAAAAACCGACGTGCGGCCACGAACAAACTCGTTGAACCAATTCTTGACGGTCGCCATCGAAGGAGAAGAGTCACCATACACAGCATCCAAGCGATCTTTGATTTCGCTGCGGGTTTTCCCTTCCAAAAACAAGAATCTAATCACCGAACGATATTGTTCTTTTGCCATTTTTGTGCAACCGACCGACACGCTCGCTTTCAAAGGCTCTCAAAACAAAACTAATGAAGGGAGTCGACTGAAACTTTGACAGTAGGCTACTAAAAGAATGTACTGCACGATGGTAAATTTCTTTTGTGACAGCAGTTCCATCGGGCGGTGAGGCCAAGTACTTGTTGAATGACCCTCGTAACTGAACACGATTCTACAGAACTCGGTCTTGGGCCCTGTATTATTGAGTGTAATGTAGACTGGCTGAAGGTCCATATATCGGAGAATCGAGAATAGTAGCATTCGTTGAAGATGTTGCTATGGTCGTAGTGGGAAAATCTGTGGAGGAGTAAGAAACAATCTTTGATGACACTATTTCGTCTATTCACCGTTGGCTCTTGCTAACTGGTGTGTTCTACTTGCAGACCACAAGAATTAACGAATATGACGTGACTTCGAGATCGTCGGTAAAGTTTCTGGCAAGGCTGCGCTTTCAGGACCAATTGATTCCTGGCAAGGCTACGATTTCATAGCTTTTTTCATCCGCTGCTAAAACAGCAGTGGATGAAAAAGCTATGATCGCACTGGCGTGCCTAATGGCGAACCTTAGTAATCCAGGCAGAGTAGAAGGACCCTATTGATGCCCATAGTCTTGTCAATCTCTTCTATACTGCACCGATTTAGGCGGATGCACTGAATACTACATACGTAGTATTCTATCAGTTTGCCGTAGGAGCGAATTGTGACTAATCTGCGACTCCGGAACAGTGTGTTGTGGCCGTAATGGTACAGATCGAACGCATGGCGGGTGAGCGATGAAGACTGTAGCTCCGGAGAAGTTAGAGAAAACTGAAGGCGTGGGGCGAGGCTTATACGGAAGAAAGAAAAGATTCCAGGCGCAGGTTGGAAGAAAGGATTCCAGGCAGTACCGATTCATGGATGGATCGACGATATGCTGAGGTTGGCTATCTATCCCGTGTTGACGGGACATGCCTTAGATTGGATTATAGCCGAATATGTCCTTGTGACGGTTTGGTGCAAAGCGCGGAAAATGTCTACTTTTACTGGGGGAGCTACAGAAAGTCCCTGACGCTGCAGAACATCGTAGTAATGATTTTGGAGAGTAATTTATCTCTGCCTCACGAAGTAATATCTGACGGTATAGAGAAATGTAACCAAGTACGATGGTTTTAGTCGATTAAGATTCTACACTTTGTCTTTGAATGATTTCCACCTTACAATAATAAGAAAAGCACGATTGAAATATTGGATTAAAAGGCTTGGCTCCATAATAAAATTAATTTCCCGAATTCCCGAAAAATTATGTTGGTCCGCATTATTTGGCAGATAATGCTTGACTCCATAATTTAGTTAACAAAACGCAGTTATATCTCTTGTCTAAGTCTCTAGTGAAATGTTTTTCTTCTAAAAAAAATATTAATAACTAATTAAGTTAAAATATTTTAAGAAATAAAAAATCCTACAAGAATAGACACTTCACAGCTGCCAAAAAAAGTATAAAAAATATCTACAAACATTGAAAACGTTGTTACTGGAATTGTAATTGAGACGTTTAACAGCCAAGCTTCTTATAGTGGCGAAGCAAAATTAAACTTATATTTTCCCGAAGAAATAAGGAAAATATTGTGAATGACATAGTGTGTAAAAATGGTTGTTAAAGTTTTTACCAAACTCCCGCAGTACGTAGCAAGTTTACAATCTGCTGCTCAAGTACTATTTTCTGCTTTACTATACACTCAACCATATTGCCATTTTCTTATTAGCTGTGGTTGTTGGGGATACGACTCCATAGTCGGATGCTAGAAGTTATGGTAACGCCACTATGTGACACTGACTAGACAATGAAGAAATATCGGTTTTTTGAACTTTGATTAATTTATCACAAGTAACATATTAAAAAGTCTTAACTCATCTCAGACACACATTTCTGTGCTTCAATCATTTCTAAATTTTATCCTGAAAATTTCTTTGTAAGAATGCAAGCATTTTCAACAATATTTTTACCTTTACCTTATCCAATAAACCACCCAAATATCTCGTATATGCAAATGGAAATTAAACAAAATATGGAAAATGAGTAAAAATTAAAAAAAATTCTAACTAAATGGAATGAAAAATGACAATTGAAAAACCAAAAACTTTTCCAACTTTCTTTCGAATAGAGTTGTTTCGATTTCTTTTCTGTCTTAACTGTCAGTTTATATGAGAAATGACATATAAAATTACGATCATTAATTAATTTTATTTATTTTAGATCTGGTAACTCCTAACTTTTGGTTAAAGTTTTTGCTAGACATAAAAAAAAATTCCTACCTTGAATAGAGTCATAATTTAATGCTATTTTGAATTTTCATGCTTTTGACTTTTTCTTTTCTTGTTTGAATATAAGCAATCAGTTTCTACTGAAATTGTTTGTAACGTAAAGTTTTCCATTAATTTCTATGTTTTTTTCCTTGATATTTAATATCTAAAGAAAATTTATTTTTTATTCATGGAAAATAAAAATTTAGAAGGGCGCCACAGGTGTATTTAATTTAGAAAATGTTTGCTTAATGAGAAAATTTATCATTTTTTAACATGTTTTGTTAGGAAAACACCTAGAAGAGAGGAAAAAGTTGCCCTACAATTTAAAAACTTTTGTAAAGACTATGTTAATATTTATGTCCTTGGAATTATTAAATTTTTTGAAATAATTAATATCGTTTTTGTGTTTATGATATTACAAAAGTTTGCCGGCTAATTCAAATCATGAATTAAGAGATTATTTAATATAAATTTGCTCAAGCATTCAAGTTTAAATTGTCGATTCAGTTTTTTTAATAATATTGCGCGTGTGAACAGTAATTTATAAACTTTTTTTTTATATTATTTTTTTAACAAGAGTTCTTAAACGTTCAGTCAAATTGGTTTAAATGAAAAGATAAAATAAGTTTTTGGATAAAAAAATGGTTTTATAAAATCGAATAAATAATAATAATAATAGTAATTGGGTGTATCTGCTTCTATACAAAATTACTGAGAAGCATTTGCCACATTATAACACCTTATATGGTATTAAAATAAAAGATAATTCGCACTGTCAAACTGTGCGCGGCTCAGTGAAATATAAAAAAGAAGATTTGATGTACGTTTGAGTATTCAGGTTATATCTGCAAGTAAGCTTTTACTAAATTTTGCTTAATGTTTTTTTTAAGATTAATCTTTTATTAATTTTTAATACTTTAAGCCAATAATTCTAAATTATATTTTGCAAAACATTAAAAAAACTATTCTTATATTTAAATTTAGTCTAAATGATTATTCCTATCAAATTTGGCTTTGAATTTAATTTGTTTCCTTTTTTTTTTTGTCCAGTCAATACGAGGGGCGTTCAATAAGTCCTTAGAAAATCCGAAAAATTGCGCTCGTAGTGTTGGTAAAGATGGAAAGCTGTCAAAATTTCAGCTCGATCCATAGCGTAAGTCAATTTCTATCGTCGATTAAAGTTAACGACATTTATTTGTGCATAACAATGGACAAAAGCGAGTTTAGGGCTGTCATCAAACATCTCCATTTGAGAGGCTTAAGTCCGAAAGAAATCAAAGCCGAGTTGGATGCAGTTCATGGCACATCTGCACCTGTGTTTGCGACGGTTAACAATTGGGTGAATGAATTTAAACGTGGCCGTTCATCCACAAAAGATGAACATCGTTCAGGACGCCCAGTTGAGGTGTCTACTCCTGAAATCATCGACAAAATCCACGATCTGATTTTGAACGATCGGCGAATTAAAGTGCGCGAATTAGTTGAGGCCACGGGCATATCACAAGGTATAGTCGCTTCAATTTTGCATGAAAAATTGTTTGTGAAAAAAATTTCGTCAAGATGGGTGCCGCGTTTGCTCTCAGAGGAGAATAAGCGTAATCGTGTAGTGGACTCTGAGCTATGTTGGCACTCTTTCATCGCAATCCTGCCGAATTCCTTCGTCGATATGTCACTGTGGACGAAACCTGGATACACTATTACACTCCAGAAACGAAGAGACAGTCATCACAGTGGATTTTCAAGGGTGAACGGGCTCCGAAGAAGGCAAAAACTGTGCCATCGGCCGGCAAGTTGATGGCCACGGTCTTTTGGGATTCGCAGGGCATCATTTTTATCGACTACTTGGAAAAAGGAAAAACAATAACAGGACCGTATTACGCGTCGTTATTGCAATAGTTAAGCGAGGAAATCAAACAGAAACGCCCCCATCTGAAGAAGAAAAAAATCCTCTTGCATCAGGACAATGCGCGTGTGCACACCTGCGCTGTTTCAATGGCCAAAATTGTGGAATTGAGAATGGAATTGGCCCCGAGTGACTATTTTCTTTTCCCCAATCTGAAGAAATGGCTTGGCGGACGATGGTTCACTTCCAACGAGGACGTCATTGGGTAAAAATTTTGGAAAAACGGTTGGAAAAGTGTATAGAGCTAAAAGGAGATTATGTTGAAAAATGAAAATTTTTTTTTTTAAAAACAGTTTTTTTCCATCTTTTTCTAAGGACTTATTAAACGACCCTCGTAATAATGTCCAAATATTCTGATCCAATAATGGAACCAATTGTTGTTAGGCTAAGTTGTCTAAAATCTTCCTCACCAAAAAATTCTTTTTTTTGTATTAGTATATCCAAAAGCCTGTTGGTCCATTATTTTACTGCCAAATGTTTAAAACACAACCCGAAAATAACCTTTTTTTGGTAAAGTTTTTTTAAATCTAGAATTTTATTTAATACCAAATATATGCATTCCTATTTGTATTTATGAATTCAGTCTGTAGCGGATGAGTAATGACCCTTTTGCATGCACATAGAATACAGTATTTTCCAGAATAGACTTTACAGTCTAAATGAGAACACAAAACTAAATTGCATGCACTTACAAAGATATTTTTTTTAGAGGTTGCACCATAACCAAATATCAGAGACTACAGTTGAGCATATTTTTTTATGTCAACTCTAAACTCGTCGGTATTTATTTAAGTTCTTATTTTTGATTTAAAAATCTAAACAAAACATGAGCTAAAATGTAAAAATTCTAGTCAAAATAGAAAAAATAAAAAATACGTTGGGATTTTATGTTTTTCGAAAAGGGATTACTTCAATGCTTGGTTTTTGCTTGCTCCTTCTCTGCACTTGGTGGCTTTTTACAAACACTTTTCAAAAAAAAATTCTTTTTGTTGAGAATTGTGAATGGTGATTTTATTTATTTTTTACCATATGAAATGGCATGTTCTGGTACAATACAATATAAAACAGACCAAAAAGCAAATATAAAGAGGGAAAAGTAAAAATTGCATAAGGATTTGTAGAGTTGTACAGAGAAAAACAAACAAATCTTGTGTTAAAAAACCTCATCAAGGAATACAAAATTTATGGAGAAATTAAAGAAACCTCATCAAAAAAAAAAAAAAGAATAAACAACGGGCATTTGAATAACATTTGGAATTGTAGACCAGCAATTACGTGTCCTGCTCAACATCAACATCAGCATGCATGTCTTCCTTCCGACAAGAGGACGAATCGGAAAAAAAACTGTTTGTGACATTTGCACCCGACTGGGTGAAAAGCTATTTCGCATTTTACTTTATCAAGGGTTGAAAAATGAAATCGAAATAAAGTTGGGGAGAAATACTTTGCCCGCCACTGTGCATGGTTGGTGGTCGTTCGGTCGGTCTTGTGCTGAACACACTCGCAGTTGTATAAATTTTGTGTCATCAAATTCAATTAAATTGTTATGAATTGCGCACAATAATAGCAAAATCCTTACACAATAAATAGAGAGCAGTAATTTTACGACCACGATAAAACCATGAAGCTTTAGAAATGGCTTCTTACCATCCTACAATCTTACCATTTCTGATGGCCAACATGCACATGTTATCTTTCCACCAATCATTTCGTCTAGTTAAATTCTAATATAATTTTTTTTTAAAGGGATGAATTTATCAAAATAACCAAATTCAACTATGGTAAACCATCAGTTACTCATGTACTGGTGCACTTTTCTAGACGGATGAGTGCATACTCCTCGTCATACTCATAAATAATCAGAAAGGATTTGCAGATGGGAAGACATCGGCAGCTGTGGCAATGTAATTTTTCATGATGATCAGAGAATAAATTTGGGTCACTCGTTTCCTTTCGACTTGATATTGATAATAAATACTATTGAGCGGGTGATAACACACTTTGTACGAGTATTTAGACAATTTCACTTTTCTGAAGTTTAATGAACCTTGGACTAAAAATTCTTATAATTCAGTGGAAAATTACAAGATAAGTAATATATTGAAATTTTGTTTAAAAGTTTAAGATTATCGTAAGTCAAGATTTAAAAAAAACAATAACCACTAGATTATCGTGGTTAAATTAGTTAACAGAAATTTGTTATCGCCACAGGATTTTGATTATTATAGATTCTTAAATTGTATGTCCGAAAAAAAATTTCCCGATCAATAATTATCGATCAATAGCCTAACTATATGACAATTGATATTTTATTATTAAAAATAGGTGCTGCTATCATCAATATTGAATTCTTATTTTTTAGATAAAACGGATTATTAGAAAAAAATAAGCTCATTAACAGGAAATAAGAAATTTTAACTGTTTTCGAAATGATAAAAATGAAATGCCAAAATTTACTCCTTAAATAAAAAAAATTTTGTAATTGTTTTTGCTGCAAATACAATGGGTAGCAGCAATAAAATTAAGTAAACATTTTTACCTATTAACCTATATTTTTCTACAATAGTATTGGTAATATAAATAATTACAATCGAAATTAATAAGAATTCAAATTTGTAGTCCTATTTTAAAACTATTTTCTTAAATACGTCTGGATTATACAATAATAAATATTTGTCTTAGTTAACAGAAATTGTATTCAAAATTAGTATATATTGATTTCTAAATATATATTTATGCTTTGATCTATTGTTAAAGTTGTATAAGCAAATAATATTATATAGAAAAAAATCTTATCTAATCATCAAACTCGTTGGAATCATTCATTATCTGTTGTTAAATTAATGCACAAATGTCATGTTTGCACGATACAATTGGGATGGGCCGAAAGAGAATATTTCTTTTTAATTTTTTTTGGCACGTGCATAATTATTATTAGTTGTACAATATTGTATAAATAAAAAAATACAAATATGATATTTGTTCCAAATGAAATACGGAGTGAGTAGGGGACTGGGGATGCACTGAAAAAAGGGTGCCAAAGTATGGAAACGAATGATTTTTCTTAAAGATTTTGACATGCCTAGTCATGGGTAATGATTAATTTCATAAAAATGGAGCCTTTTATAGCAATTCCAATTTTTTTTTAGGAAATGCCACGCCTCAATTAGTGCTTTTTATTTATACATAGATAATATCAATAGTTGAAATGTAAAAATATTTCTTATTCCAAGCAAGAGGTCTTAAGAATAAAAAGTCTTAACAATTGTACTCTAAAAAGTACCAGGCCTAGAATTATTTAAAATTGTAGTCCTAAAACAAAAATAATTACTTAGTTTCAAATCCTAAATATAATATTAAACGCGGTGTCACATAATTCGATTTGTGTTTCAATTTCCAAATGCTCGAGGTGTGAAAAAATACAATACTTGTTAACTTTTTATAAAATTATATAAATATTTTTGAAACACTTTAATTTTAGATTAGAGCAAATGACGAAAATTAATTTTTTATCAAATAGAAAGTTATGTTATATTTTTTTTTTCAATTCAAAAACTTTAAGTGCTTTTTTTTTGCATATAATCAATAAAACCCCTTCTAATCTATAATTCCCTCTTAACTTTATGCAAAATATTTTTTTCTTATATATAAAAAAGGGACAAAATTAATTTTAAATAATTTATTTTCTCTTTTTTTTGATTAATTATTGCTTATAGACGAAGAAACACTGTCCTGGACATATAAAAAGGCCAATGAATGCATTTATGGTATGGAGTCAAATTGAAAGGCGTAAAATTTGTGAAAAGACACCAGATTTGCATAATGCTGAAATATCAAAAACTTTGGGTGCACGTTGGAGAACATTAACAAAATTGGAACAGTTACCATATGTAAATGAAGCGGAACGCTTACGTAAATTGCACAATGTTGAATATCCAGACTATAAATATCGTCCAAAAAAGAAGAAGGAAAAGACTGCTAAATCGCCAACAACAAATTCAGGTTCTGTGAAAAAATCGAAAAATACTGCCAGCCATAATAGGAGTAACAGCAACAGTAGTAGCAGCAGTAGCAGTAGCAGCAGCAGTAGTAGCAGCAGCAGCAGTGGGACCAATAATACTTTTAACAACAGCAGTAATAATAAACGGAATCGTTGCAATTCATCATCATCTTCCTCAAATGCAAGTAGACGCAGTTATAATAAATCGAATCGGAAGAATGACACCAACAACAATAACAAGAATAATATTGATTCGGTTATTGAACAATTGAGCGAGCTTAGTCCGGATCCGGAAGTCGATGTTGATATGGAAATGCTTGTGGAGAATCTAGCATACGAACGGATAACTTTGAAAACCGAGAATGAAACTCTTCCTAGCACAGAGTTGACAGATCAATTTGTGATGAGATTGGTTGATCCAAATTCATCCGAAAGTGCCCAACCACAGTGCTATGATGAAAATTCTTATAATTCGTTGCTGGGCGACGATCAGAATCCCTCTTTCCTCAATGATGGCATAGCACCAATAGACGATTGGAATGAGCAATTGTTGAGTTCCTTCGCCGATGAAGACGATTCAAGCAGAAGCTATGGCGGCCTTCCATTGGTCGAGATGGACTCTGGTGTTGCATCTTGCGATAGTATTCAAAACAATAGTCCCGATAAACTCTTCTTAACAGATACAAAAATATTCGATGAAAGTTTATCTATAGTAGATCCATCGCAACAATTTTTCGATAGTGGAACAGCTGCAATCGATAATGATGACAACGACATGGGCATTGTTAACGATGCTAATCTGAATCCTGCCAGTAATTCATATACATCCAAATCGAATGTATTTGCAAATCCCTTCGCTACAACATATTTACAATATCCGATGGATATTCATCAGCAACAACAAGACAGCCAACAACAACAGCTTCATTTACAACAACAGCAACGACAGCAACAGCAACAACAGCAGCAACAACAGCAACAGCAACAGCAGCAACAACAACAATCGCAAAGAATTCTTGAACAACATTTGCAACAACAGCGACATCATCAACAGCAACAACAGCAACAGCAACAGCAGCAACAGCAACAGCAACAGCAGCAGCAGCAGCAACAACAACAACAGATACAACAATTTACAAATGCCCTAACAACAAATGGTGATCATCATTTTTCTGGTCGTATGATTGTTAGTGTTGTTGGTGGTATTGATAGTGTTGTGAATGGTGGTGTTGATGATATTGTTGATACCGCCGATTTATTATCATCAACAACAATAGGAACAACAATTGTAGCAGCAACACCAACAACAACATCAGCAATAACAAATCATAATCATTTATTAAATAATAATTTCAATATTAATTTGAATACAAATAATAATAATAATATCCAATCAATAAATAATAATAGTAATAATATAAACAATGATAGTAATAATAATAATAATAATAATAATAATAATAATAATAGTAATATAGGTATTTGTAATGGAAACAACAACAATAGTAGTAATAATAATAATATAATAAATACGAGCAATAATCAACAACAGCGGCACCACCTTCATCATCAACATCAACATCTTCACCAACAACAACAACAACAACAACAACAACAACATAATCAACACAACAATAATAACCACCGTAATAATAATAATTGTAATAATAATAATAATAACAACAATAATAATAATAGTGTAAATAATTTGAATAGTAATAATAATAAGTTGTTAAATAATTTAAATAATAGCAGTGATAATAATACATTAAATTTCATAAATAATAATATTTTAATTACAAATACAAATACCAATAATAATAATAATAATCATAGTAATAATAACAATAATAGTAATAATAATAATAATAATAATAATAATAATAATATTACCAATAATAGTGATAATATTAATAACAGTCTAAATAGTAATAGCAATAATTTATTAATAAATACAATACCATCACCACCAACACCGACGCATACAATCGATGATTGCAATACTAGCTGCCTTGATACTGGTGATATTATGGGTGATACGATGGTTACGAATGGGGATGTTGGTGGATTTGGTGGTATAGATGGAACATGTGGTGCCACAACAGATTGTTGCCTTGATAATGATCCGAATATTGGTATGTATGAGAATCGGTGTAAGGTTTGGGTGGCCCATATCAAGGATCCAAATTTTGGCGAAAGGTCGTTTAGTCCATCGTTTATAACCTCATATTATGAAATTGAAAATGATCTCAGTTTAGAAGAACAATTTGAGGAGACAACGCATCGCTTAATTCCAGGTAGTCATTTAGAATTCCGTAAGCCAACCAGTAAAAATAAGCAATACCTTAAGTGATGATGATAACTATTATCATAATTACTATTATCAATAATTATCATTTTATGATGAAAATTTCAATTCGATTGATCTGATTCTTTCTGCTAATTCTTCATCCTTAGGGGGATATGAATGCACCACATAGGGGGATATGAATGCACCTTTATAGAGATCCGAATAGATCCTTACCATACGGATCTAAATAAATCAATCAATCGAAATTGTAAAATATTTTTTAATTCTATTATAAAAAAATAAAAATATTGGATAAAAACTGTAGATTTTAATAATAGATAATTATTTGCATATTTTATATTTTTAATAAATTAAAAAAAAAATTATGTATGCACATATATATACATACATACATATTTATTCGTAAGCGCAGATGAGTGAGAATGATAATTTATTGGCTTTTAATGAATGATGCAATTAAATATGATCAAAGAGGTAATTGTTTCATGAATTTTAATATCGCCCACCATCACTTTCCCACTAAAAATATATATATTTTACGAAATCCCTATTTTATATAATATAGTTTTGTTTAAGGAAAAATATCCTTATTTGGGAAGCGTTACCTCACTTTGGTCCAGAGAAAACTACAATATTTCTCACAAAAGTTTGTACAATTTTTCTACAATTATCTTTTTGTCTGCTCATTCAAAAAAAAAAAAGCAAAATAAATTCTTAATATTAAATAATATTATTTCATATTAATACATATATTTATATTATACGAATAAAAATACACATGTACATAAGAGTAGACATTTAAAACTTTACATAACTTTTTTTTTTTAAAGTAATATTCTTCTATTTGTATTTTTATGCACACATATATTATACAATATATATTAATCTTTAAAAAGATATGATTAAAATTAATTGAACATTAAATATAAATTAATTTTTTTAGAAAGCATGTTTGAAGATAAAACAAAAATAAAATTTATTATTCAAATAAAAGAAGAAAAAAAAAACCAAAATATATGAAGAAAAAAGGGAAGGTGAAAAAAAAATTTTTCTTTCCTTATATATTAATATACTTGCATACGTTTTTAATATTGTATTTATTACTACTATTTATATGTAGCTGTTTAAATATTTTATAAAAAGAAATTATTCAATTAATTCTTTTTATTTGTATTATAATAATTGTTATTATTATTAAGTTGACAGTAGTTCTCTGCCCTTAAGAAAAATTTTAATTTCCCCCCTAATACCTTCTCTGAATTCCTCCAACCCCACCACCACCACCTCCATTTTTATTTTTGATATATTTTTAAAAATTGAAAAAAAAAATTTATAACAAAATTTTAAAGAGAATAAAATCTAAAAATTATTTAATATTATAATATATATTTCAGATATTAATAATAAAATATTTTTATTATTATTATTTTTTAAAGATTAAAAGAAGAATAAGAATAAGAAATTCAGTTTTTTCAAAAAATTTTCCAATTATATTAGCAAAAAAAAAAAAAAAAATATTATATTTTTAAAAATTACGAAAATATTGAAATAAAGAAGTTTTTGAAATTATTTTTAATGTTAATTAAATTTATCGAATGATTAATTTTAAAAATAATTTTTTTTCTGTTTAAATAAAAATTAAGTTTTTTTAAAAAAACCTAATATATTGTTATTGTTGTACTTTTAAAGAAATTCTCAATTCGAGGAAAAAAAAACTTTTGAATTAATTTGTTGCATATATAATTGAAATAACAAAATTTATCTTATTCTGTATAAAAAAATTTTACTAAACGCTCTTTTTTTATATATAAAAATATCAAAATTAGGACATAGTTTTACTTATATATATTTACAATATAATAAAACTATCGTTAAATAATTTATGAAAACCCACGAACATTTTCATCTTAAATAATTTTTGTCATATAAAAATATGTATACAAAAAAAAAAAAAAAAAAAAATTGGGAAAAAAATAAAAATTCTGAAAAATTTCAAATTGGAAAAATTGCAACCAAATTTGAAAGTTTAAGAAAAATTTTTAAGCTTAAAACTTAATAGAATATTTTCTATACAATTAATTCGTATGTAGTTTTTTATGAGATAATTCAAATATTAGCAATTCAAAATTTATATCTTGTATAAAAATTTAAAAAAAAAACGACATCCAAAAGTAAAAAAGTTTTTTTTACAATACAATATGTAAAAATTAAGAATTTTGAAATTTAAAAATAATAATAATAATAATAATAAAAAGAATAATTGTCCAAAAAAAAAAAAAATTTTATGTGAAAATATAAAAAAAAAATACAATTAGTACTAAAAAATGTTACAATTGGAATTGAAATTAGAAGAAATATTTTCAAGCTCTGTCACAGAACCTATGCAACCTGACACTCCTCTCTTTCCCATCATTATCATATTTGTTTTCTAATATTGGTAGTTATTTATTTGTTGTTGCATAAAATAATTTTAAAATTTTAATATTTTTTTAACTGGCAAAAAAAAATGCGGAGTTTAAAAAAATTTCTGTAAATGAAAATAAATACTTTCGCGAAAAATCAACGAATAAATTTGCCTTACAGAAAAAAAAACCTTTTATAAAATTACCTAAAATAGCAAATATATTTTATGAAAAATATCCTTTTCTATATTAAAAAATAAGGAATCCTCACAATTTGTTGGAATCACATTAATTAAAAAAAGTAAATTTTAACTAATAGAATATTTCTGCGGATTCTTTAAAAAATTGAAATCTTTTTATATAAATAAAGTCTTGTCAACAAGGTTCTTATATGAACAAAAAAAAAAAAGGGAAATTTTATTTAAAAAACCAAAAAAGAATTTTTCTGAACAATTTTATGCATCTTATAAATAAAACGGAAATAGAACTTTTTTTAAATACATACTAAAAATATCAAAGTTGAAATTTTTAAGTATTTACATTTTGTTATATTTAAAAAATTTGCTTGTTTTGTTTTTTATATGAATCGCTAAAATTTTTGAACAAATTTGCTTTTTACAATATTATAACTATTTTATTATTATTATTATTATTATTATAATTATTATTCGTTTTATTATAAATGTCAATATTATTATTATAACTATAACTATTACTATTTAATTATTATTACTATAACGTTTTTTACTATTATATGTAATTACTGCATTATAAATAGATATGAATACATTTATCAATATTTAATTACTATAAAATTATTACTGATATTTTTCTATAACTACTATTATAACTTTTAGTTTTTTTTTCTCTCTTTTTTTTTAAAACTATTTATACTATTATTATTATTATTATTATTACTATATAAACTGTTAATACTATAAATATATATATATTAAAATAGGAAAGAAAAAATGATTTCTTTCGTAAATGAGTAAATGAAAAATTTTGAAGAAAAAATCCCCAAAAAAAAAACCGTTAAAAATATAATTAAAATATATATAAATATTTTTACATTTTAAAACTTAAGAGAGAATATATAGATATTGAAGAATTTGCCTGAAGAGATAGAAAATATAAGAGAACTTACCAATTAAAAGAAGAGAACTTTACAAGTAGTAAAAGAAATGTCGAAATTTTTTTTTATATTTAAGATAAAAGAAAAAAAATTGGTTTAAAAAAAAAAATATTTTAAAAAATACGAAATTTCTTTGTACTATTTCTAATTATTTTTTATTTATGTTGTACTCTTAATTATAATTACGATTATATTTATTATTACTACAATACTTTTATTAATAATATTTTTATTATATTTTTTAAGAGATTATTATTAAAAAAACTATTATTATTATTATATTATTATTATTATAATTAATATTAAAAATATTATTATAATTTTTATTTTGTTTTTATTTTGTCATATCTTTTTTAAAAATTGTTTTGATAAATAGACAGTTTTTTCTGTTGTTTTTCTTCCTTTAGAATTACATAAAAAAGCAGGAAAAAAAACATTTTTTTATTACATTTAATTGAAGAAAAAAAAACCAAAACAAAAAATATACAAACAAAATAAATTACATTATATTGTGCCCCTCTCTTCCCCATAAAAAAAAAAACAAATAAAGAAAAAGTTATGATAGTAAACATATTATTTTATTGAATATAAATAAAAATCGTCTTACACATACACAATTTGTTTATTATTTCTATTATTATTATTACAATATACTATATTCCTTATTGATTTCATAGTCCTTATTTGTAATTTTTTTCCTTTGCAGAGCATTTGATTTTTAAAAATTTGTTAAGTGTCCTGGTCAGATTTTGAATTTATTTTTGACTTGGAAAATTTTATAAGTATGAGAGCTGAAGAAACAAAATTTTGCTTTTCGATAAATCCGAAAAGGTTTTAATTTTTCTTTGGGTTACTATAAATACGAGTCCTTAGAAAAAAAAGAAAAAAAACGGTTCAATAAGTCCTTCGAAAAAGATGAAAAAAAACTTTTTTTATTTTTCAACATAATCTTCTTTTAGCTCTATACACTTTTCCAACCGTTTCTCATAAATTTTTATCCTGTCCAAGAAAAAGGATTTCGAAAGTTCTGCAAAATACTCATCCGTTTGAGCAATGACGTCCTCGTTGGAAGTGAGCCGTCGTCCTCTAAGCCATTTCTTCAGATTGGGGAAAAGAAAATAGTCACTCGGGGCCAAATCTGGCTGCAACAATTCCATTCTCAATTCCACAATTTTGGCCCTTGAAACAGCGCAGGTGTGCACACGCGCATTGTCCTGATGCAAGAGGATTTTTTTCTTTTTCAGATGGGGGCGTTTCTCTTCGATTTCTTCGCTCAACCGTTGGAATAACGACGCGTAATACCGTCCTGTTATTGTTTTTCCTTTTTCCAAGTAGTCGATAAAAATGATGCCCTGCGAATCCCAAAAGACCGTGGCCATCACCTTGCCGGCCGATGGCACAGTTTTTGCCTTCTTCGGAGCCCGTTCACCCTTGAAAATCCACTGTGATGACTGTCTCTTCGTTTCTGTAGTATAGTAGTGTATCCAGGTTTCGTCCACAGTGACATATCGACGAAGGAATTCGGCAGGATTGCGATGAAAGAGTGCCAACATAGCATCAGAGTACACTACACGATTGCGCTTATTCTCATTCATTCACCCAATTACACGATTACGTTTAAATTCATTCACCCAATTGTAAACCGTCGCAAACACAGGTGCAGATGTGCCATGAACTGCATCTAACTCGGCTTTGATTTCTTTCGGGCTTAAGCCTTTTAAATGGAGATGTTTGATGATAGCCCTAAACTCGCTTTTTTCCATTGTTATGCACAAATAAATGTCGTTAACTTTAATCGACGATAGAAATTGACCTACGCTATGGATCGAGCTGAAATTTTGACAGCTTTCCTGTCGATAATGGAAAAAAATCTTACAAAAAAAAATCTTTACCGACATTACGAGCGCAATTTCTCGGATTTTCTAAGGACTTATTGAACGACCCTCGTATATACCAAAACTTTTCAAAAACTATTCATACAAGTTCTTTTTTAAAAATAAAACATTTCCTCACTATTTTAACAAATAAAAAATTTTTGTTGTTGAAAAATGTTAACACGGAGTCAATGTTTTTTCAAGTGTTCTACTAATTAAAGTGATTTTCTAAAACAAAGATGGAACCTCTTAGTCATTAAGTGCGCAAGAGTCTTTTTTGTAAATAAAAAATGATTACAAAAATTTATCAAAAAAAAATATTATTTAAAAAAAAAGAAATTCAATAAAAAAGATAGGGTCGCTATTTTGTTCGGAGTATCCTCTCGAAATGTGTTAGAAAATATAATTTCCACTCGTCTTTACAAAAGAAACTCATCCTCTTTTCATTATCCCTGATTTTTCCCTTATTCGAACTGGAAACTATGGTTAGGAGCATAGTTGAGTGTATCTTATCCCTTGATAGGTAAAAAATGTCAAAAACAAAACCGTCGTTCTACACGAAACTTTTCCTAGAGCCCTTGGACTGACTCAATAATTATTTACTTTTTTCACAGATGCGGTGATCGTCGACAATAATCTCACGTTTTATGCAGTCACTGAGTGAGATGGCTCCTCCATCCGTGAACTTCACTTGGAATGTTCACGAATGTTGGCATCCATATTATGCTGAGCTGTGGTCAATTAGAATGGCGGTAGAGATTGCATTTTGCACCCCCAATCATCCTAATATCGTAATATCATTATATCCAGTGACATCTGTGCAGTCCTGGAAGGTACTTGCAGTCCATCGGATGGAATGGGATTCCATTCATTGTGGAGCTTTTACCTTTTCGAAGTCCATTCTTTTAATTTCTTAAAACAGATTAACATGCTCTAACCACCTCTAACTGATTTATCGAACTAAGCAAAGTGGGAATAGAGTGCCCCACTTTGTCTAATCTTACATTAACTACCAACCAAAATCTTGACCATATTAAAAATGGAGTTAGTGCAGTGAAAGGCATATCGAAATATTTGCTAACCACTGCCCAACCAGTCTTTTCGCCAACCTTACCAAAATTTTCGGCACGAAAACTGCTCGATAATCGGATAGGACATTCTGCTCTCACTTATAATTTCCGTTTAGAAAACCACCCTCTTGTCATCTGCCAATCACTTATCATATAACGGAATGCCACCTTACACGACATTTCTTTTCTAATGAGATTCCATCCATTGTAGAGCTTTCAGACCCCTTCAAGTCCTCTTTTTAAAATCTTGGATGAACCAGTGGTTAGTCTGAACCTAACCACTGGCTCATCCAAATAATCAAAGACCGATTTTATCTAAATAACAAACTTGCGTTCTATCATGTTCCTTAGCTATTCCTAGGAACCTTACATAAAAACAAAGAAACAATTTTTCTGAGGTTCTTCTAAAACTTCTCTTCTTCTAACAACTTCATTTTAATGAAAATTTTGTTGAACACAATGTCAAAAACAAGTTCCCAAAACAATTGTCTATTATTCCAAAAGAAAAATACAGCTTTTGCGGGATTATAGAAAAAATCCATTTAATCCGTAAATTATTTATTCATAAAATTTCTTTCCCAGTAGTGCAGTTGTTCATCCCGATAGGACAAACTAATCTTCCAAATTTTTATTTTATCTATAAATGGTATAATAATGTTGGGGCTTTTTTTTTTCTATTTGGTCCCTATTGGAAATCAAAAAAATTAAAAACAAAAAAATGGTTTAAATAAATAAACAATTTATGTTTTACCAGGTGTATAAGCTTAAATCCGCTGTTTTTTTATTAAAAAAAAACATGTTTTTTTCATAGAAAGCAAAAACAAATTTATTCAAAGTACTTGTCCTCGCTAGCTACACATTTTTCCCATCTCTCGGGCAATTTGTGGATACCACGTCAAAAAAATTCCTTCCCTTTCGAGGTAAACCAATCATCAAGCCATTTTCGGACGTCTTCGTAAGAATCGAAGTGCTGCTCAGCGAGCGCGTGGCCCATCGACGAAAACAGGTGGTAGTCGGAAGGGGCCAGATCTGGTGAATAAGCGGGGTGGGGTAGCACCTCCCAGTTGAGTGTCTCCAAGTAGTTTCGGAACATTTTTGACGTGTGCGATGGTGCGTTGTCGTGGAGGAAAATCCGCTTGTCATGACTTTGTTGATAATCCGTCCTTTTTTCACGCAGAGCACAGTGTAATTTGATCAGTTGTTGGTGGTAGCGGTGGGCATACACAGTTTCACCAGGTTTCAACATCTCATAGTAGACGATAGCCTACTGATCCCACCAAACGCACAGCATCGTCTTCCGTCCGAAGTGATTTGGTCTTGGGGAAGATGTTAATGGTTGGCCGGGATCAACCCACGATTACTTGTGTTTAGGATTCTCGAACTATATGCACTTTTCATCGCCTGTCACAATACGAAGCAGGAACGAATTTCTTTTTTGTCTGGTGAGCAAGATTTTGAATGTGTTTTGGCGTCGCTCTATCTGCTTATCGTTAATTCATGCGGTACCCATTTTCCGATCTTTTCAATCTTCCCCATGTCATGCAGACACGTGGAAATGGCTGGTTGGGTAACACCCAATTGCTCCGCGAGCATTTTTTGCGATTGGCTATCGTCTTCATAAAAAAAAAACCTGCAATTGATGGTTCTCAACCTTCCTAGGCCGATTTTCACGCTTCTTGTCCCACAAGTCAAAATTTCCGTCTTTGAACCCACGAAACCAATAAAGCACTGCCACCATAGGCCTCCATAAGCATTCAATGCGATTCGGCAGTCGATTTCTTCAAATTGAAGCAGAAAAGCAGAGCTTCCCGCACATGCTCTCTTTCTCTGGCACAAAACTAGACATGATTACCAAAGGAAAATTTTTTGTTGTTGTACGAAACTGCTGACAATGTGCACTGATTAATGTTGACAGATGTCAAACTCATAAAAAAACAAAGCGTACCTTAATACGCTCACTCGCGCCATCTATGACCAAACAGCGGATTTAAGCTTCTACACCCGGTAAAAGTGTTAAAAAAAGTGTTAAAAAAAAAAATTAAAATTTAGTGAAATGTGTGAATATTTTTTTATAAAAATATTTTCCTTTTAATTATTCTATTTAATTATTTAAAGTATTGTAATGAAAATAACTGGTAATGGAATTGATGAAAAAATTTCTTATTCAAAATTTTACTTTTTCGGAATAGGAAAAAACTTTTAAAACTTAAAAAAAAAAATCTTTTCTCCTTGCCACCTCTATAAAAAAAATCCATTCAAAGTTTTATCGAAAAAAAAATTAATAAGAAACCAATTGACACTGTTGTTGATGTGTTCATTATTATTATTATTACTATTAGAGTATCAGAAAAATATTATCATTTTCACCTGCTAAAATGGTTAACGAATCTTTGATAAGTGAATAAGTTTATGGCCGAGCAACTGATTTGATAAAAATGTTTCTTTTGTTAGATGTGATAACGTTGGTATTCTTGGAAAATTATTTTGTAAACATGAAAATTCACAAACACAAAAAGTAAAAATTGTAAAGAAATCGAAAAGAGATTTCCAAAAGCTTTTCTCATGTGATTTTACAACGAAATTTGTTTTTTTTTTCGTTTATATTTTACCACATAAACTATCGCATCCGCCCACACACAATTATAGTTCATTCACATACGTCAACCAAAAATTACCTACTCGAAACTTTTATACGGAAATTTTTTTTGACCAAAAAAGAAATTTCCCATCAAAATATAATATATGCGAATTTTCTTATTCGATTTTTATTATAACTGAATTAATAACTAACTAATAATAATACTCCTCGTATTGCGCAAATTTGCTCCTCTTTAAAAAAAAAAATGCATATTTTTGTTCTGTCCGCAATGATACTACGTTATTCGTTTAAAATTAAAGTCGTAGTAAATAAATTAATGTGTACGATGTTAGTGCGAGTGAAATAATTTACAAAACACTCAAATAACTAATATCTAACTAAAAATAGTTAACTTCGACGAATTAATAAAAACAGCAGCTCCATATCAACAATGGTGATTCTAGAATAACAAGCAATCCATAACATATTTGCGCGCGCAAAAACAAAACAAGAAAAGGTGTTAGGCGGCTGAGAGGGCACGAGAGCGGTCATAGTAGATACAACTACGACACTCGTCTCTTATAGCGGACACGTGAATAATATTTAATTCAAAATTGATATAAACAAAGTTCATAAATAGCACCCGGGCACTATTCCTAATCTGCCTGAGAAATCTTCATGAAAGACGCGTGCACTCTGACAGAAAACTTTTACGTGTCTTCTTACAGTTCGGCTGAAAAGCTTATAAGGTAACACAGTAAAAATATTTTTTTTGTTGCAAAATTCATTTTTATTATTCAACATAGTTGCCTTCGAGGGCGATACAGCGATTATAGCGATCTTCCAACTTGTCGATACCATTTTTATAGTATTCTTTCGGTTTTGCCTCAAAATAGGCCTCAGTTTCGGCAATCACTTCATCATCGGTCTTAAATTTCTTGCCAGCGAGCATTCTCTTGAGGTCTGCAAACAGGAAAAAGTCGCTGGGGGCCAGATCTGGAGAATACGGTGGATGGGGAAGCAATTCGTAGCCCAATTCATTGAGTTTGACTATCGTTTTCATCGACTTGTGACACGGTGCATAGTTTTGGTGAAACAACACTTTTTTCTTCTTCAAATGAGGCCGTTTCTTAGCGATTTCTTTCTTCAAACGATCCAATAACGCTATATAATAGTCGCTGTTGATCGTCTGTCCCTTCTGGAGATAGTCAATGAATATAATACCATGCGCATCCCAAAATACAGACGCCATCACCTTGCCAGCCGACTGTTGCGTCTTTCCACGCTTTGGATTCGGTTCGTCGCTCGCTCTCCACTCTGCCGACTGCCGATTGGACTCTGGAGTGTAGTGACGGAGCCAAGTTTCATCTATTGTCACATATCGACGCAAAAATTCAGGTTTATTGCGCTTGAACAGCTCCAAACACTGCTCAGAATCATCAACACGTTGTTGTTTTTGGTCCACAGTGAGCTCCCGCGGCACCCACTTTGCACACAGCTTTCGCATGCCCAAATATTCATGGACGATATGTCCAACACGCTCTTTCGATATCTTCAGAGTCTCAGCTATCTCGCTCAACTTCACTTTACAGTCAACTTCACTCTGGCGTGTAGTGACGGAGCCATGTTTCATCCATTGTCACATATCGACGCAAAAATTCGGGTTTATTGCGCTTGAACAGCTCCAAACACTGCTCAGAATCATCAACACGTTGTTGTTTTTGGTCCACAGTGAGCTCACGCGGCACCCACTTTGCACACAGCTTTCGCATGCCCAAATATTCATGGACGATATGTCCAACACGCTCTTTCGATATCTTCAGAGTCTCAGCTATCTCGCTCAACTTCACTTTACAGTCAACTTCACTCTGGAGTGTAGTGACGGAGCCATGTTTCATCCATTGTCATATATCGACGCAAAAATTCGGGTTTATTGCGCTTGAACAGCTCCAAACACTGCTCAGAATCATCAACACGTTGTTGTTTTTGATCCACAGTGAGCTCACGCGGCACCCACTTTGCTCACAGCTTTCGCATGCCCAAATATTAATGCACGATATGTCCAACATGCTCTTTCGATATCTTGAGAGTCTCAGCTATCTCGCTCAACTTCACTTTACGGTCATTTAAAATTATTTTGTGGATTTTTTTGATGTTTTCTGCCGTAACCACCTCTTTTGAGCGTCCACTGCGTTCTGCATCAACTGTGCTCGTACGACCAGTTCGAAATTGACGAAACCAATATTCCACAGTTGAAATAGCTGGAGCAGAGTCCGGATAACGTTTGTCAAACCATGCTTTGGTTTCCACTGTATTTTTTTTCACCAAAAAGCAATGCTTTATCAATACACGAAATTTGTCTTTATCCATTTTTTTTTCAATAACAAAAGTTGCTTCACTCAAAATGCTATATCTCACGAACCATCTAGACGTCAACCCTATAAACTTTTCAGCCGAAGTAATTTTGTGAATAAATTGCGTGATATTTTTTTTATCATTAATTTCGGTAAAGAGAAACAAACATCTCAGAAGGTGTATAGTAGATAGATTAAAACGTGCCCAAATATATACTAAATAGCGTACAGCATAATCTTTACAATTTCAATGCCATTTAAAAAAAGAAACTCTCCAACAACAAGGAAGAATTTTGCAAATGTGCATTATCGTTAAAAAATCACGGGAAATTAGAAAATTTTGCCTTCTTGAATGGCTGCACATTCAAAAATAAGTGAAATATCGTTCATATGATCTGCTTAGAACTACATTCATAAGGAACACGAGAGCACCTGCAAACTTTCGTAATAACTTTCGTAATTTCTAAAAATGCACACCAACAGTAGTGTAGGTGTTTGGTGTTTTCGTCTTTTTTACAACCCGAGGTTCTGAGTATTATTATGTTAATATATGCAATATAGCAAATAGTTTTTCTTTTTTCATCTGGATTTTCCTAAATGAACAAATGAGGCTAGAAAATCTAGAAATTATTTTATTGGTGAATTTATGATTAAAATATAATTCCTTCTCTTTGAATTTACTTCATTTACTTTTTAATAATAAGGGTCATTCAACAAGTACTTTGCCTACAAAAGAAAAACGAAAATTTTGGAAAGGTGGCAATTTATTTTTCCACATAATCTTCTTCAAGCTCGATACACTTGGCCCAGGGATGCTCTAACTTTTTTAACCCGTCCAAAAAATACATTTTCTCGAGGGAAGCAAAATAGGCCTCCGTGGCGACGATGACCTCCTTATTCGACCCAAATCTATTCCCGGCGAGTTGTTTTTTTTAGGTTTTGAAACAAAAAGTAGTCACAGGGGGCCAAATCTGGAGAGTACGGTGGATGGGGCAGCAATTCGTAGCGCAATTCTACCAATTTAGCCATGGCGACGGCGGAGGTGTGAGCCGGCGCGTTGTCGTGGTGGAACAGCACTTTTTTCTTCGCAAAGCGGGGCCGCTTTTTCTTCAATTCGACGTCAAATCGGCCCAATAAGTCAGCATAGTAGCGCCCCGTGATTGTTTTACCCTTCTCGAGGTAATCAATGTGGATCACACCTTGTGAATCCCAGAAAACGGTAGCCATCACCTTTCCGGGCGATCGAACAGTCTTCGCCTTCTTCGGAGCACGTTCGCCGGGTGAAGTCCACTGTTTCGACTGTTCCTTGGTCTCTGGTGTGTACCAGTGAATCCATGTTTCGTCGACGGTCACGAAACGACGCAAGAACTCCGCTGGATTGCGCTGAAACAGCGCCAAACACGTCGCCGATGTGGTCTCACGGTTGCGCTAGTTTTCCGGTGTGAGCAAACGCGGCACCCACCGCGCCGACAGCTTTCTCATGCCCAGTTCTTCGTGTAGAATATGATGCACCGTTCCTACTGCGATGCCCACAGTCTCAGCTATCTCGTGAACCTTCAATCGACGGTCTGCCAACACGAGATCGTGGACTTTTTTAACGTTTTCCTCCGTAGCAGCCGTTTTCGGGGCACCTGGGCGTGGCTCATCAAAAACCGACGTGCGGCCACGAACAAACTCGTTGAACCAATTCTTGACGGTCGCCATCGAAGGAGAAGAGTCACCATACACAGCATCCAAGCGATCTTTGATTTCGCTGCGCGTTTTTCCGTCCAAAAACAAGAATCTAATCACCGAACGATATTGTTATTTTTCCATTTTTGTGCAACCGACCGACACGCTCGCTTTCAAAGGCTCTCAAAACAAAACTAATGAAAGGACTGAAACTTCGACAGTAGGCTACTAAAAGAATGTACTGCACGATGGTAAATTTCTTTTGTGACAGCAGTTCCATCGGGCGGTGAGGCTAAGTACTTGTTGAATGACCCTCGTATGTTAAAAGTTTACCATTTTTTGTTAGTTTGGAATGTTTGTGGGATAGTCTAAGTAGCTGTAGATAACATCTGTTGGTCTAAAGTCTTTTTAGTTTAATTTTTTGGAAGTTTCCAGGTGAAGTTCCAAATAACACACTTAGAACTTAATTATCAAATTAAGGAATTATGTTCCCATTAAGGAATAAGGGGATAGGTTTCCGTTGGCAAAGAATGAAAAGTAATGTGAGCCTCTTTTATTTATTTATCTTCACTCTCCTTCTCGTAAAAAGAATTTGGATATTGGTGATATGGGATTGTAAACTATTAGCGGCTCTGTTAATTTTTTAAAATTTTTATCAAGGTTTGGTAGGATGCTGATAGGTCTATGGGAAGCTGGAAAATTCACGAGTTTATTGTACTTAGGGACCATTTAAATAGTTTTGCGCAAATTTTTTTGTTTTAAAGAAAATTCTTATTAGCTAGAATATTTATCAGATATTTTTATTTTTTATTTTGGTACACCATAGGCGTTTTCCTTTGGACCAATTTTGCTACACCGCGGTAGATAACCAAAGTAAAGCCAAATTCTAAACTCTAGTAAAACATAACCTCAAAATAGTCAGCAACAATACTGAGTTTACTCACACATAAACAATAAAAACTGAGTTTATTCACACATAAACAATACTGACAAAAATATGACTCTTCAACATAACCAACGAAGCCGCAAAACTATCTATTTTCACTCAAGCAACTAGAATCCACCTAACGTAAATTGTATGCGTAACTCACCGTTCGAAGTGGTCGTCCGTTCGAGGTGGAGTAGATGATGATAGCTACAACTACCGCGGAGTAGCAAAATTGGTCCAAATGAAAACGCCTCATGATTTTACTTACATTATCAAGTTGATAAAATAGTGACTGTAGCTGAAATTATGACTAGATTTCCATAGGTTCCTTATTTAAAATTATTAAGATGATAATAAAAGTATCTTAGCAGAATTCAAAAAAAAAAAACTTCAAAATAATTTATTTTTAAGAAAATCAATTTTGAAAAATAAGTTTCTAAAAGCTTATAAGTTTTTTTACGAAAATTATATCAATAATTAATAAAATATATTACATAGCATTTAATATAATTTAAAACACATTCAATGGCATGTGTATGGTTACTATAAATTATGCCTACTATAAGGCAGTGCGATTGCAAAATTTAATGATAATTCTAAAATAAAAAATAAAAATCGAAACCAAAAAAAAAAAAAAAGAAACCACCCACACATTTTTATATAAAAACTATATGCTATATTGAATAAGCGTGAGAAATTGCAAACGAAATTTTCTTTCGAAAAAAAGACACATTTAAAAAAAAAAGTAACAACAAAAATTAAAAATGTCTTAGTTGAGTCATGGAAATTCTTTAATTATCACAGTTCCTTATTCACAATAGTGTTTATTTGCAAAAATAATTCAAGATGACTAAACATGAATAATATGAATGCGTGCGTTTACGCATAAATAAGAAAGTATAGAAACTAAAGTAAGACTTTACGAAGTGGCATGGGTTAATAAAAAAATATTAATAACACTAACGAATTAATCATTTCTTAAAATCTATTTATTGAGTGAACTTGTTATAATTAATGCTAAAAGACATGTTAGATATTATTAAATAGACAATAAAACTCTATTAAATATTTCGATTATTTTAACAGATAGCTTCTATCTACTATGAATCACCAATAATTAAAATTATCTCAACTATTCATAATAATGTTCATTTTTGATCTCGTATGGATTAGTGTTGCCAGAGGGAAAAGTCAATAATTATTTAATTTTATGGTGCATATTTGAATGTTCAAAAAATATTTAAAAGAGTGCTTAGAATTGGAAAGCTTAAGTCTAGGATTTCCAAAATGGATGGAGTTCTAATCAAAAAGAATTCCCGGTTTAGGCGGCATTCATTTATAATATGGGAATTGATGAGTTGAGCTCCACAGGACTAGCATTAAGAATGAGGTTGGTTACCGAATTTAGGAATTATGGGTGAGAGTATTTTGAACTATCGCAAATCTACAAGGTTCCTTGCCCAGAATTTAGGAATCTTCTACCGTTGGTCAAATCTACAAGGGTCCTTGCCCAGAAGGAAATCTTCTACCGTTGGTCAAGTCCGTTTTCTATGTATGGCTAATAATATTAAGTGACATTTTGTTAGCATGCGTGGCAACTTACTCAGAATACCAATATTAACGGAAGCCCAATGCAACTCGACGTTGCTATTGTTTAACAGATTCCGACGAATTACATTAAATGGGCGATTTTTTATAGAAAAATTCTACTGAATAGTTCACGGTGCGAAACTATTCAATCAAGTCGCCAAAAATGGGAAAATTCCGAGAAACTGGTGCCAGGCTGAAGTAATGCTGATTCACAAAAAGGGAGACTCCTACGACCCGCTCAACTACAGAGGCATCGCACTCATGAATACCATCGCGAAAATCTTCACGGCAGTCCTGGCAAGCAGAATTGATGATTGGGCCGAAAAACATCAGATTATACCTGAGGCGCAATGTGGGTTTAGAAAAGGGTGATCCTGCGATGACAACCTATTTGTCCTCTCAGCAAATATCAGCATGGAACTAATGAAACCGCACGGAAAACTTTTTGTCGCCTTTGTAGATTTCCGCAGGGCTTTCGATTCGGTGATGCATACCATAATGTGGAAAAAACTGTACCAGGCTAGAGTCAGCGCATCCCTTCAGGATTTCTATGAAAAGGCTACTATGAGGGTCAAGGTCAACCACGTAGAAAAAACCGAAGAAATAAACGTCACGCAGGGCGTCCTCCAAGGGGACTCCCTCAGCCCCCTACTATTCTCGCTCGTCTTACACGACTTGGTGTCCTTTTTTCTCAGCAGAGCTCACAGGGACGTCGTCACGAAGATCCTCCTGCTTCTTTTTGCTGACGACCTGGTGCTTATGGCGAAATCTATCATCGAACTTCAATACATGTTGGACACCCTCTCCGAGTACTGTGAACTCAACCACCTGGAGGTCAACACTTCGAAGACCAAAATTCTTATTTGTCAAAAAGCAGGAAGAGCCAAGACCTACAGACCAATAAAATACCGTGGAAAACTACTGGAGATTATCAAGAGATATACCTAACTCGGAGTCCCCTTCACTACATCGGGCCTCTTCAACGAGGCTGCCAGTCACTCGGTAACCAAAGCGAGAGTTGCACTGCGAACCGTGTGGAAGACGTACATGGCGGCCAAAATATCTTCGTGGGAATCAAGAAACAAACTTTTCGATGGAGTGGTGTCCTCTACTCTACTTTACGGCTCCGGTATTTGGGGACTGCGGCATAAAGAAGATCTAGACAAAGTCCAAAACAACTACTTTCGTAGTGTACTAGAACTGCCACGAAACACACCAGGATACATGCTACGCCTTGAAACTGGCATGACGAGACTGAGCGACAACGTACTGATGAGGGCTTCCAAATTTTGGTTCAGGGTCAAAAACATGGAGGATCAAAGATACCCCAAGATTTGTCTAAAAAGACGACTACTACAGGAAAGGTCACCTAATAATATTGGTAAATACAACTGGGCCTCTCTCATGCACCAACACTTTTCGGAACTGGGATGGGAAGCAGTATGGGAAAATCAAAACCTGGGCCAACTCGGCTGGAGCAACCTCCGCGAGGCACTGATAACTCACACACACAACGAAGACGTACACAGACATCGAAACTCGAACTACAACCCAACATACAACCTCATAAAAAACCTTGACGTTCCTTACTGTGAGAAATACCTATCCCTAAATATTCCCATTCACTGCACACGAATTCTAGCCCAATTGAGGCTCTCGGGTTTTGAAAGAATTTATTTCAAGTTCAAAAATAACAAATACAGTTTCCCAACAACCGAACTATGCACGCTCTGCAGTAATTATGTGCCCGAGTCACTGGAACACTTTATCTGGGAATGCCCAGTTTACACGGATTTTAGAATCGATTGTCTTTCCCAAAACTTGCACCATGACTTATTTCTAAGTGCTAAACACCAAAATATGTACAAAATTAAGGCGCCCTAGGAGCCCTTGTAATAGGTTCTGTATAACCTTGATGCAATAAACATTATTATTATTATTATTATAGTTGCATCGTTGACATTGTCAACAAGCTGACTGACAGCAAAAGATAATTTGTTATCATCAACAGCTGCGTCCGTGAATATTAGAACTGAATTACTGATTTCATCCAGCAGCAGAATAATTTACTGTAACTGGATGAATTGGGCCTTTATGTACCTTCTGTGTGACGTACACACCTTCAACTTTGCTGTCAACCTCGGTTTTCAGTCCGGATATGGAAGGTGGCGAAATCAACGAATCGGGTGGATAAATCTCTTTCCAACTCAGAGATAATTAGGGGTATACAGAAATTATTTCTTTTTGAGTAAGTGGCGAGTAAAAAAGGTTTTAGACCAGTTTTAATAAGGATAGAGTCCAGCGTAGAAATCCGGTGTTCTCCACTGGCTAGTCGAATACATTGATTTACCGATGTTTCAAGACATCTTTGATCTATTACTGCTATTCTGACACATTAGATGATAGAATTGAGTAAGGTTCCGTCCATTAGGGCGTTAGCTACTCTGATAGCCTCACTTTGTCTAATTTTACATTTACTATCAACAAGAAATTTTACCATATGGTATTAAAAATGAAGCAAAACCAGGCAACTACTGCCAAACTAGTCTTGTCGACAACCTAACCAAAATTTTGGGCACGAAAACTGCAGACATTGGATAGTACATTCTGTTCTCATACATAATTTCATATTCGAAAACCTCCCTCTTGCCATCTAAAAATCTTGTAACGTTTAACTCACTATCACCCATCTTTCAACGGAATGTCACATTACTCAATATACGAGGGTCGTTCAATAAGTCCTTAGAAAAAGATGAAAAAATATCTCCTTTTAGCTCTATACACTTTTCCAACCGTTTTTCCAAAATTTTTATCCCGTCCAAAAAATAGGATTTCGGAAGTTCTGCAAAAAACTCATCCGTTTGAGCAATGACGTCCTCGTTGGAAGTGAACCGTCGTCCGCCAAGCCATTTCTTCAGATTGGGAAAAATGAAATAGTCACTCGGGGCCAAATCTGGTGAATAAGCGGGATGCTGCAACAATTCCATTCTCAATTCCACAATTTTGGCCATGGAAACTGCGCAGGTGTGCACACGCGCATTGTCCTGATGCAAGAGGATTTTTTTCTTCTTCAGATGGGGGCGTTTCTCTTTGATTTCCTCGCTCAGCTGTTGCAATAACGACGCGTAATACGCTTCTGTTATTGTTTTTCCTTTTTCCAAGTAGTCGATAAAAATGATGCCCTGCGAATCCCAAAAGACCGTGGCCATCACCTTGCCGGCCGATGGCACAGTTTTTGCCTTCTTCGGAGCCCGTTCACCCTTGAAAATCCACTGTGATGACTGTATCTTCGTTTCTGGAGTGTAGTAGTGTATCCAGGTTTCGTCCACAGTGACATATCGACGAAGGAATTCGGCAGGATTGCGATGAAAGAGTGCCAACATAGCCCCAGAGTCCACTGCACGATTGCGCTTATTCTTCTCTGAGAGCAAACGCGGCACCCATCTTGCCGAAATTTTTTTCGCAGACTATTTTTCATGCAAAATTGAAGCGACTGTACCTTGTGATATGCCCGTGGCCTCAACTAATTCGCGCACTTTAATTCGCCGATCGTTCAAAATCAGATCGTGGATTTGGTCGATGATTTCATTTTTTGTGGATGAACGGCCACGTTTAAATTCATTCACCCAATTGTAAACCGTCGCAAACACAGGTGCAGATGTGCCATGAACTGCATCCAACTCGGCTTTGATTTCTTTCGGGCTTAAGCCTTTCAAATGGAGATGTTTGATGACAGCCCTAAACTCGCTTTTTTCCATTCTTATGCACAAATAAATGTCGTTAACCTTAATCGGCGATAGAAATTGACCTACGCTATAGATCGAGCTGAAATTTTGACAGCTTACCTGTCGATAATGCTAAAAATCTTTACCGACACTACGAGCGCAATTTTTTGGATTTTCTAAGGACTTATTGAACGATCCTCGTAGAATGATTTCCATAGACGTAGAAAATGTACGAAAAAATTCCAAACACAAGTTCGGAAATGTTTAAAATGACAGTTTTACTTTATTTGACCATGACAAAATGCTGTGTGTGAACGTGACAAATATACAGGTGGGTTGATGCGTTTCGATAATAATGATAAGATGAAAACAGGTGATGGCAGGTAGAGTATGCTCTATTGAATTCCAATTCCGCCCACACGAATCCAACCCAAACAGATCTTATCAAAATTTGTATGATAATTGTCAAAGTGAGGCATTGAGTTCTGTTTATGCGACAATAACGTCATATTCGGTTAAGCAAGGTTTTATTAAAATCGAATAAACCCCCACTAACCCCGAAAAAAAAACATAAAAAAATTAATCTATCCTTTATTACAATATATTTTAGCAAATATTTTTTATATTTTCTGACCAACCAAAAAAAAAAATTCCCTATAAAAAGAAGTTATTAACAAAAACAAGAAATTTACAAATACTGTACAATCAATTACAGCCTAACTGGTTATCGGTGAGTTACTCAGTTTGTTACTGAGGTATCTTATAGAAAATCATAACAGTCATCTTCATTAGAGTACCTCGGCATGTTATTCTATTCAAAACACACTGAACGAATGCTATAATTTATAAGATTTATATGAGTTGGGAAGAAAACAAAATGGTGTACCCTCTCATCTGCCCACCTGCCATTTGTCAAGGCGCCGATCAAGATTAGAAATTATACGTTTGTGTAGGTGGTGATTATTTTTCCTTCCACTACTGGCCGCATATCAATTTGATACCTTCCCCGAAGGCTTAACACTTTTTTCTGCCTATAGTTTTCATCGAATCTTAATTAGTAAATTTAGGAAGATTAAAAAAAAATAATAACGAGTGAACTTTTCATAATGAATGTATGATTATTGCCGTCAATTTATTGGTTAAATCTTTCGTTTCTCATATAGTGGCAGATAATGTTAATTGTCAAAAAAAAAATACCATTTGGTTTTAATTAGATTTATCTTGATTAGAGTGTCGGTTTAAGATTATCAATTTGACGTGATGAGTGTTTTGGGAGATTATATGACGTGATCAGCGTTGGGATGCGGCCATAATTGTTACAATATATGTAATCTGTAGCTTTGGAAGCAACATCAGAATGCGTAGCAACATGAACTGATAGTTTTGATTCAACAAGCTTAGACCCAAACTCACCTTAACGTAAGTGCAGTTTATTCTAAGCAGTTCGCTAGCTACTTTGATACCCTTATAGAGTACCTTTGTGGTATGATTTTAGGCTGGACGCGCCATTAGTCCGTATTTCTCGAGGCCAGTGCTGGCAATGCTGTTACGGTAACTACACAAAAAATGCTACAAAACCCCAATTAGATTGGGTTAATTGGGGTTGGTCCATATATCGTTCCAGCAGAATAGCACCAAGTGTTAAACTGCACGCGCTACAACGAAAATTCTGCGACCGACCCTTCCTAACCTACCAGGTGTACACGCTTAAATCCGCTGTTTTCTACTCAAAAAACACATGTTTTTTTTTCGAAGAAAGCAAAAAAACAAATTTATTCAATGTACTTACCCTCGCTAGCTACACATTTTTACCATCTCTCGGGCAATTTGTGGATACCACGCCAAAAAAATTCCTTCTCTTTCGAGGCAAACCCCTCATCAAGCCATTTTCGGACGTCTTCGTAAGAATCGAAGTGCTGCTCAGCGAGCACGTGGCCCATCGACGAAAACAGGTGGTAGTCGGAAGGGGCCAGACCAATAAGCGGGGTGGGACAGCACCTCCCAGTTAAGTGTCTCCAAGTAATGTCGGCCCATTTTTGACGTGTGCGATGGTGCGTTGTTGTGGAGGAAAATCAGCTTGTCATGTCTTTGTTAATAATCTGTCCTTTTTTCACTCAGAGCACAGTGCAATTTGATCAGTTATTGGTGGTAGCGGTGGGGATTGACAGTTTCACCAGGATTCAACATCTCATAGTAGACGATACTACTGCTGATCCCACCAAACGCACAGCATCGTCTTCCGTCCGAAGCGATTTGGTCTTGGGGAAGATGTTGATGGTTGGCCGGGATCAACCCACGATTTCTTGCGTTTAGGATTATCCACTTTTCATCGCCTGTCACAATCCGATGCAGGAACGACTTTCTTTTTTGTCTGGTGAGCAGGATTTTGCATGTGTTTTGGCGTCGCTCCATCTGCCTATTGTTCAATTTATGCGGCACCCATTTTCCGATCTTCTCAATCTTCCCCATGGCACGCAGACGTATGAAAATGGCTGGTTGAGTAACACCCAATTGCTCCGCGAGCATTTTTTGCGATTGTGTATCGTCTTTGTCCAAAAGAGCCTGCAATTGATGGTCCTCAACCTTCCTAGGCCGATTTTCACGCTTTTTGTCCAACAAATTAAAATTACCGTCTTTGAACCGACGAAACCAATTTCGGCGTGTTGTTTCCGATGCCGAATTCTTCAAATTGAAGCAGAAAAGCAGAGCTCCCCGCATATGCTATTTTTCTGCCACAAAATGCTATTTTTCTGCCACATGATTACCAAAGGAAAAATATTTGTTGTTGTACGAAATTGCTGACAATGTGCACTGATTAATGTTGACAGATGTCAAACTCATAAAAAGAAGTATGGCGTGTCTATGGTAGCTTAATACGCTCACTTACGCCATCTATGACCAAACAGCGGATTTAAGCTTATACACCTGGTAATTGTATTGAAATGTAGCCCCGGATTTAACCACTCACGGAATGATATCGAAGACCGTGAATGCCGAAATGTGTAACACCATCTTGAAATTATAAAAAAATCACTGTTTTTCAGTTAAATCCCATATTACTCGTATTTGAAAAACAAAAGCTTTTTTATAATTATCTATAAAAATTGCTATCACAAATACCTAGTAAACATTTCGTAACAGCCCAACATCTTACATTCGGTACGGGATTCAATTCAAAACGGATTTAAATTGATTGACAATTATTTCTTTCTGATAGTGAAATGATGATTACTATTAGGAGCATATTCTCTTTTCCCATTTTTTTTTTGACTATGATTGCTTCCTTTTTTTAAATAAAGACAAGATGATCGTATTTTTTGTTGTTTAAAAATTCAGGTCACATCATGACCAGATGATTGATTGCTTATTGCCAACATTTAGCCTTAAAACTGGCCACTGGCAATTTGAACGAATATTTTCAGATCTAAAACTATGATTCTTCCATTCTCAATCGGTTGTTCGCCTAAAGTGAGAATAATTGATTGATTTATGAGAAGACAAATTTTTCAACATTCATTTTTTGAATAAATAATTATATTTAACAACAGAATCATTTTTCAGTCTTTTCAAAAGTCAATCGTGTATCTTGCTTTTGATTATTTCCTTTTTTTTTTTGTTTCGTTTGTGGAAGGGATTACTAAAAGAAGTGGAGAGAGCGTTGTGGTAGAAGTGGGATTACTTCTATAAGAATTATCGGTATTATCTGTCTTATTAAATGACAATAAAAAATATTACTTTGATTTGGAATTTGTTGAAATTTGAGTACGAAATCATTGATCATTCGTATTTGAAAAAAAAGCATTTACAATTTCAAATAGTAATCAAAGTAATTCAAATTTTTTATAAATTAATATTTATTTTTATTTAATATTATTATTACAAGTTTTAAATATAAAACTTTCACGAGCAGAATGTGTAATAATATTTTTTAGCAATAACTTAAAGAATGGTTGGGTTTTAATCGTAGGGTTAGAAAGATAAGTTTCTTGCAAATAGTATATTTAAATCACGATAAAATGGGACATCGATAATTTTACAGAGTTTTCTAGATTGTAAATTTTGGATGAAGTTAATAATCCGGCCGGCTTAATTCAATTTCGTAAGTCCAAATTGGTTTCACTGCTGAATTAAATGTTGTCAAATATGTATGCCAAATTGTTTTCTTTATTGAATAAAATATCAAATGTTTCATAAAAATAAGTCCAAATTGGCTCCTTCAAGCATGCCTTCACTTCAGCAACTTATTTGCGATTTTTTTTTATAAAAGAAAATTGAACTTCTTCGGAAAAAAAACGTGCTAAAACGCTTTTCAGGCCCGAAACATTTAAATGGTACAAACGGATTTTTGAGGCATGTTCAGTTACTGAGCCATTTCTTTTAAGTTAGAATGCCGATTTTCTATAACCATTGTCGTCATTTTGTGAAATTATGAAGGTTGAATAACTTCAAATGCTTCGTACGACTTGGCTTCTATTTTTGATATAGCTGACTCACCGTAAGCCTAACAAAAACTTTCGGGTAAATTGTTTAATCAATAAAAATTTCAAAGCGCGCTTGACATCGACTAACTACACAAGGTAGTTAATATAGAAGATCTCTTCTACCAACTTAGTCTAGCATGACTCATATTTTTATATCTTCTACGATGATTATTAAATGAACGATTCTGGATACTTATCAACAAAAATATCAAAGCGCGCTTGACATCGACTAACTACACAAGATACGAGGGTCGTTCAATAAGTCCTTAGAAAAAGATGGAAAAAAAACTGGTTTTTAAAAAAAAAATTTTTATTTTTCAATATATCTCCTTTTAGCCCTATACACCGTTTTTCCAAATTTTTTATCCCGTCCAAAAAATAGGATTTCGGAAGTTCTGCAAAATACTCATCCGTTTGAGCAATGACGTCCTCGTTGGAAGTGAACCGTCGTCCGCCAAGCCATTTCTTCAGATTGGGGAAAAGAAAATAGTCACTCGGGGCCAAATCTGGTGAATAAGCGGGATGCTGCAACAATTCCATTCTCAATTCCACAATTTTGGCCCCGTGCACACGCGCATTGTCCTGATGCAAGAGGATTTTTTTCTTCTTCAGATGGGGGCGTTTCTCTTTGATTTCCTCGCTCAACCGTTGCAATAACGACGCGTAATAGGCTCCTGTTATTGTTTTTCCTTTTTCCAAGTAGTCGATAAAAATGATGCCCTGCGAATCCCAAAAGACCGTGGCCATCACCTTGCCGGCCGATGGCACAGTTTTTGCCTTCTTCGGAGCCCGTTCACCCTTGAAAATCCACTGTGATGACTGTCTCTTCGTTTCTGGAGTGTAGTAGTGTATCCAGGTTTCGTCGACAGTGACATATCGACGAAGGAATTCGGCGGGATTGCGATGAAAGAGTGCCAACATAGCCTCAGGGTCTACTACACGATTGCGCTTATTCTCCTCTGAGAGCAAACGCGGCACCCATCTTGCCGACATTTTTTTCACAGACTATTTTTCATGCAAAATTGAAGCGACTGTACCTTGTGATATGCCCGTGGCCTCAACTAGTTCGCGCACTTTAATTCGCCGATCGTTCAAAATCAGATCGTGAATTTTGTCGATGATTTCAGGAGTAGACACCTCAACTGGGCGTCCTGAACGATGTTCATCTTTTGTGGATGAACGGCCACGTTTAAATTCATTCACCCAATTGTAAATTTTCTAAGGACTTATTGAACGACCCTCGTAGTTAATATAGAAGATCTCTTCTACCAACTTACTAACAAGTAGTTTGTTGGTTGTTAGTTATCAGTTTTGACCCTAAATGGATAAAGTTGCCCAGGACATATTTAGTCGTCGTCGGCTAAATATGTCCTAGGGACCTTTATTCATTTTGAAATAAAATTTCAATGGAATTGATGTTCTATAGATTAGAGAGAAGCTGTGATGGTATGTTTGTGATGTGTAAAGAAGTGTAGTATAATCAGTATTTGTCGCCACTATTATTGGTAGGAGTATTATATGTAAACATATTGTATACGAAGGTCATTCAACAAGTACTTAGCCTACAAAAGAAAAACGAAAATTTTGGAAAGGTGGCAATTTATTTTTCCACATAATATCCTTCAAGCTCGATACACTTGGCCCAGCGATGCTCTAACTTTTTTAACCCGTCCAAAAAATACATTTTCTCGAGGGAAGCAAAATTGGCCTCCGTGGCGACGATGACCTCCTCATTCGACCCAAATCTATTCCCGGCGAGTGATTTTTTCAGGTTTGGAAACAAAAAGTAGTCACAGGGGGCCAAATCTGGAGAGTACTTTGGATGGGGTAGCAATTCGTAGCGCAATTCCACCAATTTGGCCATGGCTACGGCGGAGGTGCGAGCCGGCACACGAATTGCTTTTCTTCGCAAAGCGGGGCCGCTTTTTCTTCAATTCGACGTCAAATCGGCCCAATAAGTCAGCATAGTAGCGCCCCGTGATTGTTTTACCCTTCTCGAGGTAATCGACGTCAGAAAACGGGATTTCCGGCCGATCGAACAGTCTTCGCCTTCTTCGGAGCACCTTCGCCGGGTAAAGTCCACTGTTTCGACTGCTCCTTGGTCTCTGGTGTGTACCAGTGAATCCATGTTTCGTCAACGGTTAAGAAACGACGCAAGAACTCCGCTGGATTGCGCTGAAACAGCGCCAAACACGTCGCCGATGTGGTCTCACGGTTGCGCTTGTTTTCCGGTGTGAGCAAACGCGGCACCCATTGCGCCGACAGCTTTCTCATGCCCAGTTCTTCGTGTAGAATATGATGCACCGTTCCTACTGCGATGCCCACAGTCTCAGCTATCTCGTGAACCTTCAATCGACGGTCTGCCAACACGAGATCGTGGACTTTTTGAACGTTTTCCTTCGTAGCAGCCGTTTTCGGGGCACCTGGGCGTGGCTCATCAAAAACCGACGTGCGGGCACGAACAAACTCGTTGAACCAATTCTTGACGGTCGCCATCGAAGGAGAAGAGTCACCATACACAGCATCCAAGCGATCTTTGATTTCGCTGCGCGTTTTTCCTTCCAAAAACAAGAATCTAATCACCGAACGATATTGTTCTTTTTCCATTTTTGTGCAACCGACCGACACGCTCGCTTTCAAAGGCTCTCAAAACAAAACTAATAAAGGGAATCGACTGAAACTTTGACAGTAGGCTACTAAAAGAATGTACTGCATGATGGTAAATTTCTTTTGTGACAGCAGTTCCATCGGGCGGTGAGACTAAGTACTTGTTGAATGACCCTCGTAATATCAGATCAAGAATGCTGTCCTATTCAAATAGCATTCACAATTTTCAACTTTTTTAATTTGATAGACAGAAAATATATTGGTTAGAATTGATCTTTGAGGAAGACAGATCAAGACGAATTGCCATATGCAATCAAACCCAAGTAATATATCTAAAAATACTTATACCTAGACAGTACATTTTCAGCTCAAGAGAAGTTGAAATAGAGTCACATCAAGTTCTGGTGTAAAGACATTACCACAAAAATCATATTCTACATTGGATCGTTTCTAATCAATTAAATTATGACCCAAATTTTTCAAAATATCATTCAATTCTTTTTCTATAATAAAAATTAAGTATTTTTAAGCAATTTTCTATGATTTTGACATCATAATTTCTTTTTTAGATAATTCAACCAAAAAAATTCTGGGCAGTTACATTTTAAAAACACTCCACTTCTTTTGACTCCGACTTGATAATATAAGGTGTAGTAAAAAGAAATCCATTATTTTTGCATTAAATTGCTAGATTTAGGTCAAATATGCACCGTTTTGTTCGATAACTTATTGCCTCATAGAAACCTTCGTCTCTATTGGCAAAAAACTGGGACAGTCGACTTTCACAATCTTCTCTTGAGGCGAATTTTTCACCTGCAAAATCATTCGTCATAGGCAGGAAGAGGTGGTAATCACTTGGTGCCAGGTCCGGACTATAAGGTGGATGCATAGGAATATCCCAACCAAGGTCCCGGAACTTCTGGCGAGTCACTATCGATGTATGCGGCCTGGCGTTGTCCTGATGGAACACAATTCCTCTCCTATTGGCCAAAGCTGGCCGCTTCTGGGCGATTGCTTCTTTCAGACGGTCCAATTGTTGACAGTATAGGTCCGAATTAAGAGTTCGGCCGTAGGGGAGCAGCTCATAGTAGATGATTCCCTGCCAGTCCCACCAAACACACAGCAAAACCTTCCTGGCTGTCAATACTGGCTTGACCACCGTTTGCGCCGGGTGACCGCGATTTGACCACGACCGTTGTCGCTTGACGTTGTCGTAAGTGACTCACTTTTCATCACTAGTAACCATCCGCTTCAGAAATGGATCGATATTGTCGCGATTCAGCAGCGATTCGCAGATGGAAATTCGGTCCATGAGGTTTTTTTGCGATAACTCGTGTGGCACCCATACATCGAGCTTCTTTTTGTATCCAGCCTTATTTAAGTGGTTTCAAACGGTTTTTTGGGCAATGATTAGCTCCTGGGCAATCGAAACAGTGCTTACGTGACGGTCGGACTCGACGATTTCCATTATTTTATCGACATTTTCGACAATTTTTTTCTTCAAAGTTGATTAATTAATTAACATATAATTTAGAATAGAAAGCGCGAAATAATTAAGGAAGCCTGCGGATGATGTACAAAACATGAGGTATAATTTTTCATGTAGAAAAACTTCGATTGAATTCAAAACTAAAATCATCATAAATTATTATGAGATGTCCATAAAATTGAGCACATTGAATACAATCGTTTTTTCATATATGCCAATTTTTACCAATTATGTTAAGATACAATTTTTATTAGTAAAATATAAAGATTATATTTTTCCATGGATTAGTCATCGTTCATACTCTTACAATTATAATTTTACGTGACCAAACAGACCAAAAATAAATGCAAAAAAAAAGCAAATTAAATTCTTATTGAATTTGAGTTGGTAATTAGCAAAAATGAAAAGCGAGTAATTATAAAAAAAAAAATATTTGGAATACTTTTCCTATTACCTAACCAAATGATTATGAATACGACTATAAACAGCGCATAATAGTCGAAATGCTAGGATTTACTCGTCTTTTTTGTTCAAAAGTAAGTGAGGTGACTGTTGCATAAATGATTCATCAAAATATCGGCACATTACGTATCATTGCCCTCTGATTCTTTAGAAAGTTGTACTTATACCTGAACAGCTACACTTACCTACCTTTACTTATACTTTAGCCTATGCAAAAATGAAAATATACAAAAATTTTGCTTGAAACTCTTCAAATTTCGAACATTTAAGAAAATTACATTATAGTTAAAAGCAGTTAGACTCACGTTCGTCATCATCAAGACTATAATATTCAATTTATTATTAATCATAATAAAAATTTAAAAAAATTTCCTAACAAAAAAAAAAAACCAAAATGTATTTAAAATTTAAGCAAAGAAATAATAGAAAACTATACTGAAAATGATACTCGAATCTCAACTTACTTTTGCTGGTAAAAATTAGCACCTTAATAAAAATAATATTTTTATGTCGTTCGAAATGAGGTCAGCGATTAAGTTTTAGTTAAATTCGTTATTCGGTTATATGTATAAATAGTATTAGTCATCTTTTGTGAAATCTACTGTTTGGTCGATTATAAGCAATCCCATTTCCTATAGGAAAGTTTCAAACTGTTTTCCGGGGTTTTTTTTTTTTTTTTTTGGTTTTTCAACAAGTAGGAATTTTTGATTTTGAAATTTATTGGCCTAATCATTAAAAGAATCTTTGCAAAAACCATTATTTCTCGCCGCAACCCCTTAAAAAAAAGCAAACAATTTAAATGTAAATTAAAATTACTAAGTATTAATAACACCCTTAATCGATTAGAAATGAGCCACTAGTGCAAGTGAAGGCTTTTTTATTTTCTTATTCCTCTTTCCACTAACGGTGTGTATCCATATAAATTTATTAGAAAAAATTTCATACTAAAATACATATTTTCTTGGAATAGGAAAAAAAGTTACAACCTAACTCATGGGATAGTCAAATGAGTTGACAAAGTTATAATGAGAAAAACCAAAGAAAAAAGCGAACATTATTTTAATTACCCTCCTCCCATTGATCCATCTAACATTAACATACATTCTTTATTATAAAAATAATACACCCTCCACCGCCCTTTGCAATACTAAAAAAAACACAGTTTACAATAATAGTAAGCAACACCGAAAATAATTGTTATTGTATGATAATTTCAAAACACCTGTTCATTTTTGTTCTCATCAGTTAATATCATACATAACTAGAAAATAAAAAGTTTAGGAAAACCAAACTAATTGGGGAACTGCTTCTCCAATCACTTAGATGACTCATAATTATGTTAACCAATGTGTACGAGTATTTATTACGAGTCGCATAACGTTTGAACAAAAAAAAAGTGTTCATGTTACCGAGTCTGATTAGTGTGTAATAAGGGCAACTTTCCTGCCATCACGTGCCTTTTGTTCGATTGCTCTCATTTCGTTCTCCTTCAACCCAGATTTTTTTTTTTTTGTCAGTAGTGCACTATTTTGGATAGTATTTCATTGGTATGTGAGTACGTGTACTACCTGACCTAGCCAATGGCCTATTTTTAATATTGTTTGGCTGATTCATGGATAATACAATATTTTTTGCGTCATTCAAGAAGCTTCCAAAATTATTACGAAGAAGACGTTATTAATTTGTAGAAGAAGAAAAAATCAGATGGTTGTGGCATAAACAAAACCAATACAAATAATTTAATAATTTGAAGATATTTGATTTTGATTATGTTGGAATTCAATTTACAGAAATTTAAGTACGAAAACCATTGAAATTACTGGTTACGAACACAATTAAGAACTTTCCTAAAGTGATTCTATCGAAATTGAAGAGCGAATCAAATTATTCGTAAACTTTTGAAGAGTCAAAGGTTACTACTATACGTAAAATTAACTACTATCCATAAACATTTTTTTTTTGTTAATTGTTAAATAAAATGGTCAGTCATTATTTGTTAAAAATTATCCAAAACTATTTTTGCTTAATTCATTTCTACGAATTTCATGTATAATTAAGAAAAAAAGTTTTCTATATAAAATTCGTAATTACCAGAATATTATTTATGATTCGTGAAACAATAACATTTGTATAAAAATACAATAATATTAACAAGACTACACCTATTCTAATTCCACATTTTTATTTGTATGATGTTATAGTGAATTTTTTTTTTAATTTTTTTTTATTTTTACAGATATTTACAACTACAACATATAGTAATAAGCAAATTTGATCAATAGTATTCATCAGCTTGAAAGGTTGTGGGGAGTAAACATCCAATGAAGTTCCTCGTGTTAGCGTGTGTTTCTTTAAGTCTCAGTATTTTAGTAAGTCACGTGACCAGTGACGCTTAAGTCTTCGATGGGTATTTCAAGGGAAGGACATGGAGGATAGTTCTTGAACAAGAGGATTATTATGATTGAGGACACGAAAACGGAACTTTTTATAACGAGATACAACCACATCAAAAACAAATGGGATTTTAAGATCACGTCTTTTTGATTGAGTATTTTTGATTGAAGGGATTGAATAGGACGGGAATTAGAAGGCTTAGTAGATCCCCAGAGTTCTAGTCCGTATGTCCATATAGGTTTCAGTAAGGTATTGTATAACAGTACTTTGCTGTCTATAGTAAGTTTGGAACGTTTGTCTAGAAGCCGAAGTAGTTTTAGGTATCGTCTTTTTAGTTCTTGTCTTTTAAGTCTTGTATGTGGGTTCCATGTCAAGCGTTTGTCTAAGGTCAGTCCTAGGTACCGAGCTTCGTTTTGTTGTGGTATGGCACTGCCATTAAGGTATATGGGAGGGCATGACTCTCGACGGAGAGTGAAAGTTACCTGGATAGATTTACGTTCATTGACTTTTATTCTCCACTTAGTAAACCAGTTCTGGAGGGTTTGGATTTGGATTTGGAGAGTTTCGGAAGCATGTTGGGGATTTTCGCTGGATGCAAGGCAGGAAAGAAGGTATTAGGGCAGATTGGGATATCGGATGTGTAAATGTTGTAGAGGATGGGTCCAAGTATGCTTGGAACCCCAGCCAATATCGGAGTGATATTGGAGAGTTTGTTGGATTCATTTACTTGGAAGTGTCGGTCGGAAAGGAATGATCTTAGGACTAGGAAATAGGTAGAAGGAAGGAACCTCTTGAGTTTCCAGAGTAGACCCGGGTGCCAAACTCTATCAAAAGCTTGACTTATATCAAGAAACACACCGGGACAGTACTCTTTTCTTTCTAAAGAGGATGCAATGAAATCGACAACTCGATGACACTGCTGGGTAGTGGAGTGTTCGGTGCGGAAACCAAATTGGTGATTAGGAATTAAATTTGAAGATTCGAGTAGAGGATGTAAGCGGCGAAGGAGGATTTTTTCGAAGATTTTTGAGAGTAGTGGAAGAAGACTTATTGGCCTGTAGGAGCTGGGGCAGTTTATTGGTTTATTGGGCTTAGGGATCATTTTAATAATGGCAAATTTCCAGAGGATTGGGAAATGTGTTGTTCTAAGGATGGAGTTATATATTGTGGCAAGGAAAACTACTGCTCTTTTAGGGAGTTGTTGGAGTATATTGGAGGTAATCAGATCATAGCCAGGAGCTTTATTTTTGGGAAGGAGCTTGATTAAATTGGCAACTTTGGAAGGAGTGATTGCCTTAGGGGGAAGACTCATGGGTAAAGGAATGGATAGTTCCGTCTCGATTGTAGTGCAATGAGTCCTGTCTAATATGTCCTCATGTGGAGTAAATGTTTGTTCAAGGTGTTCAGCAAAAGCGTCTGCTTTATGTTTGTCCGTTTTGGCCCAGGTTCCGTCAGTTTTTCTTAAAGGGTGCTTTGTTTTTCTATAAGATAGAATTTGTCTCGTAGCAGTCCACAAAGTTCTGTTTTTCGTTACGGTTGAAGTGTAGTTTCTAAAACGTTCTGTATTGTATTTAGTGATTTCGTCATGTAGTTCTTTTTGCATAGTGAATTTGAATATGAAATTATTATTACTAATAGTTTTCTCTGGAATTAATTTTAAATAATGCATAAATTATCTTTTGCGTGATTTTTTGGGCCCTCTTTCACTACTCTATTATTCCAAAAAGACTCTGAGAGCAGAATTCGTAGTTATTTTCATAAAAGTTTGCTTAAAAAAAAAAAAATTCCAGTTAGAGTTTCGGAGAACTGTGATGCAGTTTCTTAGATCTTTAATTTTTTTCAAAATACAAAAGGAAAAATTTTAAAATAAAAAACTATTTTGCTCTATGCTCAGCAGTTTTCAGTCAAATTAACAAAAAGTCACAAAAAAAATATTGATCAAGAACTTGATCTCTAGTATTAAATAATACTTTAAGGCATCATGAAAATTGTAGTTGGTTTAATAGCGATTAATTTTTTTCTCGAAATTATCGTTATTAAATAGACGAAGAATATTGCTGCATGTTAAGCAAATTTTTCCTGAAGAAATTGCAAGTATTATTTTTGCTTTTAGTTCTTGAAACTTTATAATAACTTTAGAAAAAATTATAATAATTATTTAATCTTTCTAGGGTTTTTTTTTGCTTTATACTGAGCGAAAATTCTAGAGACAATGTTACGCATTTTCTACTCCACTTTTAAATCCCATCTTTTCTAGAAAAAAAAGTGTAGCATTTTCCGCGTAACAGCGTTTTATATGTGAAAATAATAAAAGTAAATAGTTGCCTTTTGCATAGAATTTGATTATGAAAGCTTAGCTAGTTCATATTATAAATAAAATATGAAATAATGGAAGAGGTGACTGTAGTTTTGATGACATCCGATTGAAAGGGGTATAGACAGGATTGCTTGTGTTATACAGTTAAGCATTATTACAACAAGGTAATATGAACAAAGTTGGTCGCGTTTTGTAACCAATTCTTTCCACACATACTCATCCTTTTGTTTTGGCGCCGATTATGGGTGGTATCCATGGAAAAAGGATAATACGAATGGAAAAATCAATGAAGAGAAATGATATATTATGTCACGGGCAACCGGTTCTCGTAATGTGCTATTGAGAGGGGAAGGAGGCCCTAATATGCTCCATTTCAATGGAAAGGTTCAACTCAACACTATCGGGTGTGGTAAATATAGAAAAAACATATGTGAGGGTGATTAAGGTAAACGGTGACGCCAATGGCGTAAGGTAATGTTCGACTGACTCCGAAGACCTGTTTATAATAAAGGTACTGTAAAAAAATGCTCCAATTTTTTTGGATGTATAATTCATATTCCATGAACATGGAAAAAGTATGCACAAAACGAATAAATAATATGGACTATTATGGAAAAAAACGTAGAACTAGGAAAAGGAAAAGGACACGCTGTTGAGCTATGAATAATGATGATAGTGGCGCTATGATGATAACGCAACATAAAATTAATTTCCATATGTAATAAATGGTCTCACAACTTTTAATATCATGTCAGAAGTTAATGTTTGTATTCCTTTACGGAACCTTCATAGAAAGCACCCAAAAAAAATAATCAAGGGGGAAACGACCAGTTAAGCCATTAGCAGTTCACGTAAACAGTAAAAAGATATTGTGCAATCATTTCAATAGTTTAGAATAAATACCACCTCAGAAAATTGTAGGCAATATTATTTATTTACATAATATTAATTTTTATTGCAATAACCAATTTAGTTGTAGTCAGGTTATAGGTAATACTATTAAATATAAAAATCATAATAAAATGTAAAACTTTTTAGAGAACGACTTTTTCATATTTTGCTTATGGAAAATACTTTGCTAATTATAAAAAAAAGTCAGTAGTCTTATTTTTACATATTTGAAGCCCTCCTACGTTTTTATATCTAGTATATTTTGAGTGCACTGAAGATATACAGGATCTTATATTGTATATACTCGTATTTTAGGAAGGGAAAATTTCTATTACGAGGGTCGTTCAATAAGTCCTTAGAAAAAGATGGAAAAAAACTGTTTTATACACTTTTCCAACCGTTTTTCCAAAATTTTTATCCCGTCCAAAAAATACGATTTCGGAAGTTCTGCAAAAAACTCATCCGTTTGAGCAATGACGTCCTCGTTGGAAGTGAACCGTCGTCCGCCAAGCCATTTCATCAGATTGGGGAAAAGAAAATGGTCACTCGGGGCCAAATCTGGTGAATAAGCGGGATGCTGCAACAATTCCATTCTCAATTCCACAATTTTGGCCATGGAAACAGCGCAGGTGTGCACACGCGCATTGTCCTAATGCAAGAGGATTTTTTTCTTCTTCAGATGGGGGCGTTTCTCTTTGATTTCCTCGCTCAACCGTTGCAATAACGACGCGTAATACGCTCCTGTTATTGTTTTCCCTTTTTCCAAGTAGTCGATAAAAATGATGCCCTGCGAATCCCAAAAGACCGTGTCCATCACCTTGCCGGCCGATGGCACAGTTTTTGCCTTCTTCGGAGCCCGTTCACCCTTGAAAATCCACTGTGATGACTGTCTCTTTGTTTCTGGAGTGTAGTAGTATATCCTGGTTTCGCCCACAGTGACACATCGAAGAAGTAATTCGGCAGGATTGGGATGAAAGAGTGCCAACATAGCCTCAGAGTCCACTACACGATTGCGCTTATTCTCCTCTGAGACAATTTTTTCACAGACAATTTTTCATGCAAAATTGTGATGTGGTCACACATACCTTGTGATATGCCCGTGGCCTCAACTAATTCGCGCACTTTAATTCGCCGATCGTGCAAAATCAGATCGTGGATTTTGTCGATTATTTCAGGAGTAGACACCTCAACTGGGCGTCCTGAACGATGTTCATCTTTTGTGGATGAACGGCCACGTTTAAATTCATTCACCCAATTGTAAACCGTCGCAAACACAGGTGCAGATGTGCCATGAACTGCATCCAACTCGGCTTTGATTTCTTTCGGCCTTTCAAATGGAGATGTTTGATGACAGCCCTAAACTCGCTTTTTTCCATTGTTATGCACAAATAAATGTCGATAGCTTTAATCGACGATAGAAATTGACCTACGCTATGGATCGAGCTGAAATTCCTGTCGATAATGCTACTTACAACAAAAAAATCTTTACCGACACTACGAGCGCAATTTCTCGGATTTTCTAAGGACTTATTGAACGACCCTCGTATTTTGTACTCGTTTTGATATATTTCAAAACTTGGCGAAAAATAAGAATTTAACTTTTATTATTATATTTATATAAACTGATTACAAAATGCAATGAATTATTAGGTTTCTTTAAAAAATTCTTTTTACCTTCTTTTGTGGCCAATATTTTACGGTTTTTCTAATACCTTCAAATTTCCTTAGTTCAATTTATTTGATTTTTAGTATTACGAAAATATTTATCATCCCGTACAAAAGTGAAAATTTCATTAAATTAAAAAATAAATTTGGATTTTAAGCTTTTTACAATTAATCAATTTGCATTTCTAAGTAGAAAATATTGGTACCTTTTTGAACAAACAATATCAAGGAGAGGACCGTTCTCTCTCTCTTTCTCTCTACCAAAATTCCGATACAAAATTTTCACAATCTCGAGCTAAGTGTCTATGTTTTAACAAATAAAAATAAATAAAAAAGCAACTGAATTAGTTATTAAATAAACAATACTAAATTCTAAGAAAGACCTCTACCCATACCATGATTTTGGACTTTTTCCAATTAATTTCCCATTTGAGCAAAACCACTCAGGCACGAAAACCTATCCATCAGATAGTGTATTATTCATTAAATGAAAATAATATGGAAATGTTCACGCGTACAGTCAGGCATAAGTTTAGTTTGCAGAGAATAAAATCGAAAAAAAAATTAAGAAGGTATATCGACTAGGGCGAAAATTGAATAGACGTTACGTTGGATAAACTCTGACAGGTTATCTCTCTCCCCAAATGGTAATTTTAAACAACCTGGCATTATTTATAACATCGAAGAAATAGCGTACGATTATTAATCAATGATACTTGGAAAATGACTTAGTCTTCAATTTGTTTTCTCATAGTTTTTTCAATAATACAAGTATGTCATATAAATAATAGTTAAATTGATTAAGTAACACAAAATATTGTAAAAATCTAAAATTTTTCCTGCTCCAACATTTCGTGGGATAGAGTAAAAGACTTTTCTGGTTTATTAATAGAGTGTCAAAAAACTCTCCAATTTATATCAATTTTTTTAAAACTTCTTCGTTCAATATATTCGCACATTGCTGCCGAGCACGATACTGATTCAGATGCGCCGAGCACTAAACTCCTTCATCGAGCATTATCCTTCTTACCTCCTACGACCATAACTCTTTCAGCAACCTCTAGCTCGCTTATCTCAGGACCAAACATTTTTTAATGGAAATTTCCATTGAGTATTATATCCGTTCACCTCGTCCGAGCATATCTTACCACACACGTCCTCGGAGCATTATATCCGCCCAAATCCGCCGAACACTTTATAAACTCACTTCCACCGAGCACTATTCTCGAGACCTCCATGGATTTAATACACACTAGTCTGTCCAAACTTCCACCGAGCAATTTATCCGCTCACCTTCTACGAACACCATTATCATTCACTTCCTCCGATAATAGTGTTCACTTCCTCCGAGTTTACTTTCCCGCAACCTATCTTTTTGCTTCTCTACAAAACTGAAGCCAGTCTTTTATGTGCTCTTTTATTCAAGTTCTTTATTTAAAAGTTATATTTTTTATGGTTCTATTCTTAGAAGATTCATATTTTGATTATTCCTTTTTTCACTTAATATTTTTAAAAGCATATTTTCTTAGGATACTTTTCTTTAAGGTCAAAGAAGTTTAAGTTTTTTTAGGTTTGATATTTTCTATATTTTACGATACCAATTTTTGTATAGGGTGCCATTTTTTTGGTATATTATTTCAGTACTTTGTGGGTTCCACTATTTAAGAATCTACGATTTTAGGTTCAATATATTTTAATTATCTAGGTTGAAATTTTTTAAGACTAATTTAATTTTATATGTTCTTTAATAGAAGACACATTATTTTAAGGTTTAATTGCAAGGAATTATTTTTATTTTGTTTTAAGTACCACTTTTGTAAGTTGCTATTATTTTATTGTTAATATTTTTTAGGGTTCTTTTAAGGTTTTTTTCAGCTTTTCATTTTTTTAGTAAGATTTCATTATTCTAAATTTTAAGATAAGATTTATTACGGTTTTTTTGTTTAGGTTTGTTTACGGCACTATTCCTTGAAGGTATACGAGGTCTGTTCAAAAAGTATCGCGAATTTTGAATTTTCGTGGGTTTACGTATATTCGATTTTAGATTTTTTTTGGCATTGTGTTGGTACTCATGTCTCTCACTTATGCCAAAAAGTTCGGCCATTTTGAATGTTCAGTTAATTTTTGACAGCCGCTTTGCTTGCACGTGTTTTAGCTCGTCTTCGATTTTTGCCCATTCAAAAAAATGGATCAAAGAATCTGTTTCGGGAACAAGCAAAAATCGCAGGGGGTCAGATCTGGGGAATACGGTGGCTGCGGTGTTATTAGTGTGTTATTTTTGGCCAAAAATTCGCGCACAAGCAACGATGCGTGAGCAGGGGCGTTATCATGGTGCAAAAGCTAATTTTTGTTCTTTCACAAATCCGGGCGTTTCTGGCGGATTGCTTCATGCAACTTGCGCATTACTTTCAGGTAATATACCTTATTGACCGGTCTATCCTGTGGCAAGAACTCATGATGTACCACGTCCCTGCAAACGATGAAAACTGTAAGCAAAACCTTCACATTCGACCGAAATTGGCGCGCTGTTTTCGGTTTTGGCTCGTGCGGCAGCTACTATTGGGATGATTGAGCTTTGGTTTACACATCATAATTATAAACCCATGATTCGTCACCGGTTATGACCCTCTAGAGCAAATTTTGGTCATCGTGGACAAAGTCCAACAGCTCCTTAACAATGTTAATGCGATACTGTGTTTGGTCGAAAATGGGCAAAAATCGAAGACGAGCCAAAACACGTGCAAGCAAAACAGCTGTCAAAAATGAACTGAACATTCAAAATGGTCGAACTTGTCGGCAGAAGTGAGATACATGAGTACCAACATAACGCCACAAAAAATCGAAAATCGAATATACATAACCCGCGGAAATTCAAAATTCGCGATACTTTTTGAGCAGACCTCGTATTTTTGTTTTAGGTACTAACAGTTTCAGATTAATTTTTTTGGATAGGGTTTTTTCGAATTTTTTGGTCTGGTTTTGTTTTTTTAATATTGTGAAATGAACGGGAAAGTTTTTTAGCAGAGGCGGGAAATGGGATTTTTAAACTTTTTATTTGCTGCTAAAGGACAAACACCTAATTTTTAGGGTAAAACCTTTGCACTTTCACCTTTTTACTACTCTTTTATAACCCAATTCCTGTGAAAGAGTACGATAATTTATAATTTTCTTCTATAATTACTATATATACTACAGTAATTTATTGCATATATACCAAAAAAATGATAATTTTAATAGTCATTTAGAGGTAGGAGCAGGTGTTTTCAACTTTCTGTACTCTCATTTATTTGCCGACAATCTTAGAATATTTTTGCGTTTTTTCCACTTAATACTAGAAAACTTATCAGCTATAAGATAAGACACAAAAAAAAGCTTATCCATACATTTATGAGGATATATATACACGTACGTAAAAGTAGCTCCTATGAAAACTATAAATGATAATAGTTTTCAATTTAATTTTCCTAAGTTAAGAAACTCATTTATTGTGAAATTATCTACTGTAGCGTATTCTCACTTTCTACATATTTTTTTATAAGGGAACAGAAAAAACGGAAAGAGGATAAACGTATCAGTTGCACAGGGCAGCAAATGGGCAAATGTTTATGACTTTCAACAGAAACTATAATAGAATGTCTGCAAAGTTCTTTATTTTATATCTTGTTAAGATACTAAAGTAAAATTGTAGATTATACTAAAAATTGACTATACTTCTTCTAGGAGATGTTCAGTAGTCTGACCATTCTAAGTGAAACAGTAGTACTTGTAGTCAAAATAATAAAAATAATAGAAATAAAGCTGGAAGGGTAAGAAAATGATAATCATGAGACTAAAACTAAAAGAATTTCAAAGATTACTAAGGGAAACTACTATACTATAACTACTGCATTATTTATATCTAGTTCTAGACTACTTTTACTATACAAAAAAAAATTCATAACGAGTAGTCATTGAAGGAAATTATATTTAAAAATATAAAATAAAAAGATTTAAGATAAGGTAAAGGATGGGAATGTATTTTACAATAGTAACAAAAAAATAATTAAAAGAAATATTTTTAATAATTTGAAAAAATTATATCGAAAAAAATAGTGAATAGAAATGAAAACTCATAAAAATCAGACTCTCTTAAGTAAGCTTCTGATAGTTTGCGTACAACTAAAAGGACTGGAAGTAAAATTTAGACTACGGGAAAAACGAAATAGATATTTTCATACTAAAGAGCGGAGGCTCCCCATGAGAGGGTAGATTTACTATACTAAAAAGAAAAAAGCGTACTGCTCTGACACCAAAGGTAAGAATCCATGGAGTTTAGATACTAAAGAGGACATTACTTTGAGTTATACCAAAACAGATAAGATAACCTACTATCCTTAGGTTCGAACTGAACCTAAGGATAGTAAGCAGTAGCGTTCAGACTGAGATGACGAAAAAATAGTACGAGGGTCGTTCACAAAGTCTTTAAAAATCCGAGAAATTGCGCTCGTAGTGTCGGTAAAGATTTTTTTTAATAATCGACAGGAAAGTTGTCAAAATTTCAGCTCGATCCATAGCGTAGGTCAATTTCCATCTTCGATTAAAGTTAACGACATTTATTTGTGCATAACAATGGAAAAAAGCGAGTTTAGGGCTGTCATCAAATATCTCCATTTGAAAGGCTTTAGCCCGAAAGAAATCAAAGCCGAGTTGGATGCAGTTCATGGCACATCTGCACCTGTGTTTGCGACGGTTTACAATTAGGTGAATGAATTTAAACGTGGCCGTTCATCCACAAAAGATGAACATCCTTCAGGACGCCCAGTTGAGGTGTCTACTCCTGAAATCATCGACAAAATCCACGATCTGATTTTGAACGATCGGCGAATTAAAGTGCGCGAATTAGTTGAGAATGGAATTGTTGCAGCATCCCGCTTATTCACCAGATTTGGCCCCGAGTGACTATTTTCTTTTCCACAATCTGAAGAAATGGCTTGGCGAACGACGGTTCACTTCCAACGAGGACGTCATTGTTCAAACGGATGAGTATTTTGCAGAACTTCCGAAATCCTATTTTTTGGACGGGATAAAAATTTTGGAAAAACGGTTGGAAAAGTGTATAGATGATGTTGACAAATAAAAAATTTGTTTTTTTAAAAACAGTTTTTTTCCATCTTTTTCTAAGGACTTATTGAATGACCCTCGTATCTCTCGAACTTAAACTAATAGTATTCAAATAATACACCTATTATGGAATCATTTTGTGTTTGTATCGTTTTGAAATACTCTATATTTTGTCACATTGTGCAAATTAACTTTAGTTTTATCAGATATTATAGTTGTTTTAACCTTTTACTACTTTTCATGCTTGGATGGGATGTTTTCTTTGAATATTTAAAGTGCAAATTTTACTATAGAGAAAATAGTATAGACCGCTCGTAAAATAAATAAATTTGAGAATTTATAAATTTTTATATTACTTTTTCTGTTCATTCGTATTTCAAATGATTTTTACAACAAAACCAATAATTATTGTGTCAATATAAGGACACATCAAATACGTTACAATAACAGTTCGGCTGAAAAGTTTAGAACGTAACACAGTAGAAATATTTTTTTTTGCAAAATTCAACATAGTTGCCTTTGAGGGCGATACAGCGATTATAGCAATCTTTGGTTTTGCCTCAAAATAGTCCTCAGTTTCATCATCGGTCTTAAATTTCTTGCCAGCGAGCCATTCTCTTGAGGTCTTCAAACAGGAAAAAGTCGCTGGGGGCCAGATCTGGAGAATACGGTGGATGGGGCAGCAATTCGTAGCCCAATTCATTGAGTTTGACCATCGTTTTCATCGACTTGTGACACGGTGCATTGTCTTGGTGAAACAACACTTTTTTCTTCTTCAAATGAGGCCGTTTCTTAGCGATTTCTTTCTTCAAACGATCCAATAACGCTATATAATAGTCGTTGTTCATCGTCTGTCCCTTCTGGAGATAGTCAATGAATATATTATACCATGCGCATCCCAAATACAGACGCCATCACCTTGCCAGCCGACTGTTGCGTCTTTCCACGCTTTGGATTCGGTTCGTCGCTCGCTCTCCACTCTGCCGACTGCCGATTGGACTCTGGAATGAAACCCATGTTTCATTCATTGTCACATATCGACGCAAAAATTCGGGTTTATTGCGCTTGAACAGCTCCAAACACTGCTCAGAATCATCAACACGTTGTTGTTTTTGATCCACAGTGAGCTCACGCGGCACCCACTTTGCACACAGCTTTCGCATGCCCAAATATTCATGCACGATATGTCCAACACGCTCTTTCGATATCTTCAGAGTCTCAGCTATTTCGCTCAACTTACCTTTACGGTCATTTAAAATTATTTTGTGGATTTTTTTGATGTTTTCTGCAGTAACCACCTCTTTTGGGCGTCCACTGCGTTCTGCATCAACTGTGCTCGTACGACCAGTTCGAAATTGACGAAACCAATATTCCACAGTTGAAATAGCTGGAGCAGAGTCCGGATAACGTTTGTCAAACCATGCTTTGGTTTCCACTGTATTTTTTTTCATCAAAAAGCAATGCTTTATCAATACACGAAATTCGTCTTTATCCATTTTTTTTCAATAACAAAAGTTGCTCCACTCAAAATGCTATATCTCACGAACCAATCGACCGATTGCTGTCAAATTTGAAGGAACCAATCGACCGATTACAGGAATCATTTGAAGGATGGTGCTTTGTGATAATTAAGTAGATTTTTGCAAGAGGCGCCATCTAGACGTCAACCTTATAATCTTTTCAGCCGAACTCGAGAATATAGTTCTATCGAGAATATCGAGAATATACTCAATTATTACTCAGTAGGTATAAGAATATATTTTTTGGCTGACTAGTCATTTGAAAGAAGCGCAATATTCCGCTTAACAGTAAGCACATTTGACTCTTCTTAAAATTCACAGTGTACACTGTAAAGCAATGGTAAAAGGCGTATTTTTTGACCCAATCGTGAGCAGAAATGCGCGTATTCTTATAACAAACAGTGAGCAAAAAAAGTGTATATATTATTAACAAACGTTACGAAGAATACCGCGTTTTTTTTCTGCAAACTGATGAGCAGAAGGCTATATTCATCTATTAACAAGTGAGCGAAAAATCTTTCTACTTGGCAGTGAGCGAAAGATATTATCTTTTTTGTTGAGTAGAAAACTACATTTTTCAGCTAGCTAATTAGCAGAAGATTATATTTTGTATTTTAGCGAGCAGCCAAGCGCATTATGTATTCTGTAGAGCAAATAACCATTTTATTTTTTCAAATGAGCAAAATATTATTTTGCTCGCTATTTTATGAAATCCTGAAATTTTTTTGTAGTCATTAACCAAAAAACTATATTTTTCTACTAGGTAATGCTAGAAAAAAATGTTTGTACTTTTTTTCAATAAGAAAAGTTGCTTCACTTTTTTTTTCAATAACAAAAGTTGCTCCACTCAAAATGCTATATCTCACGAACCAATCGACCGATTGCTGTCGAATTTTGACAGGAATCATTTGAAGCATGGTGTTTTGTGATAATTAAGTAGATTTTTGCAAGAGGCGCCATCTAGACGGCAATGTTCTAAACTTTTCAGCCGAACTGAAAAAATAACCTTTTTAGGCTATAGAATGATAAAATATTAGTTTTTATTTTATATGCTTAATATAATATGCAGCAAAAAAATCCTGGTATACATAAAAAACTATAGATCATCTTATGCTTACGTTAAGGAAATCAACTATCAGTAGACCCATAAAGTTCTCCTCTGCTTCTTGTTCCAAAACTGAAAACTGGACAAAATAAAAAATCTAGACTAGCTAACAATGACAAATTTCCATAAATGCTTTTTGATGATGTCCTGGATAAACTATGAAAGGCAAAATTTTTCTTCATCGTTGATTCGTTTCACTAAATCGTACTAAATATCAAGGCCACTGAATGCATTTTCGACCAATCCAGGTGATAACCAATTCAAAAGGTTTTGGTCCGATTTTTCGATCTTTGATAGCTTCGAAAAATATCTGTCCTTCTGGGTCTTTGGTTACTTCTATGAATTTCTGATTCTCTGGATTTTTTATGTCTTTTAATTCAGGCTTATGACCGGTATTCTTATAGGCTATGTTTTTTAAATTGGCAGGGCCACTATGTAATAGAAATAATCTTCCAAACTCTTTTGGTACGGCATTTGGAGTGTTAGAATAGAATCGCTTTTACAGTGTCTAATTTTATATTCATTTCGCCTTAAAATTTATCCAGTTTAGGTTGAGCGGTAAATTTTAAACAAATCCTTCTATTATACCAGATATTTCAATTCAGTTTCAAAACTATTTATGAAAAAAAACCTCTTATTCCATTATTTAACAATTTGAACTTAGAAAATTCCTTAAAAAATCAACTTAAAGCAAATATAATCTTCACTATATGTGATTTAAATTATTTTAAATTCACAACAAACATAATAAAATATTATCTCGCCCACAAAATTGATACAACAAATAAGAGTAGATTTTTAACATTAAAAACTGGTAATATATTAAAAATTTCTTCGGAATTTAAATTATTATAAGTGATTTTTTAACCAAATCATAAATTTGATTTTTTTTTTTTCAAATAAGAAACGATAAAAAGTTAATTTTTACGTTATTTGAAATTTTGTTAAAATGCCAATAAGCCGCCATACTTTGTAGAGTAAAAAATATTTTTGTTTTACATATTTTTCTTTTTTTAAGACTCTAAAAAAAGAAAAATATGTATAACAAAAATACAATAATAGTTAAATAAGTTTAACTGCCACATTTATTTTTAAAAAAAGATTAGAACCAATCATTACATTCTGGGAAAATACATTTAGTTGAAAAATCCATAATTTATTATTCAAAAGTTTATTATTATATGTCGGACAATGACAAAGTGGATATTTTATTTTATTATTATCCTTTTTGGTATGTAAAGGCTACATACCAGGATGATTAAGACACTTATCCAAATAGCTTTATTTGTTGCTACTTTATTTTCTTGATAACTAACACAATAAAGTTTAGGAGTTTTTCTCAATTCAGAAAATTTTGTTGTAGTTTGAATTTTCAATAAATTTGAGCATCTAGAAAATGTTCAAAATAAATAATTTAATCGGTCATAAAATTATTAAGTTTATTATTTAATTCCAATAATCAATAACATTATGTAAATCAAGTTTTTTGATACTTGAAACAAAAAAAAAGTTACAAAAATCGGATAAAAAAAGCGTTTCAAATTTAACAAGAAATCCAATTTAAAAAAAAACATGTTTTATTAAAATAAACTTCAATAAATAAAAAAAAATATTTAAGAATAAAATTATTTTGTAACATCCATAATTGGAATAAATTTACTGCGAAAAAACCACCCACTACTACTGGTCTAATCAAATTTTTATAAATTTTTTTAATTATAAAATATTCAATTTTTTGTTTCTATAATTGCTTTTTTTTTAAATTAAATATTTTAAATCATTTAGAAAGAACTGCCCATCGTTTTCTAAAATTGAATGTTCCTTAAATTTAGAAGAAATGGGCACAAGCTACGAACAAAAAACTTCATTAGAAGAGCGACTAGGAAATACCAAAGTAGATGAAGCTACAGCATAGTCGGAAGTGAAGGGGGTTTGAAAATAGTCTAAACATCACCTATTTAACTAAATAATCTCATAGATATTTAAAATAAAACCATTAAGCTACGTTGACAATCATCTTGTTGCTTTCTTCCCCAAAGCCCAACAAAAATGACCTAAACCGACTCAATGACACACAAAAAATTTGTTTTTTTATTCTTCCATCAAAAATCAACTAAAACTAAAATCGTCTTATTTTAAAAGCTGAAAATTCGTCTCATTACTTTTGAGTCTATGTGGTAACAGTCAATTAATAACTTTTGTATTTATTATCGTATCAAATAAAGTTTGGCTAATCGTTTTTGTTTTTAGCTACAATGACACAAAGACGGTGATTTTAGAGTGTTTGTGTCTTCGTTCATAAATTAAGTTAATTTTTCGCCTTTCTTGTAATTCGAAAAGCATTTAATTACAAAAAAATTATTTCATATTTAAAGTAGAGATTATGAGAAAGTAAAAATTGAGATTTTTTCATTTCAATAAGAAGATTGTCCCAAAAGCATGAACTAGCATAACAATTTGGTCTAACATAATTGGTTTATTTTATGCTTCCATTCAAGCTTTAAAAATTCATCATTATAGACAGGCCATCCGCTTAACTTACTGTATGCAACGGATATAAACAAAAAGTCTAAACTTCCAAAAAGTAATTTAGAAAAGTATGTGGACCTCTTAAAAAAAAGTCTACAAAAATAACTTTGAAATTAGTTAGCTCAGATTGTGGTTCGGCATACTAAAGTCATTTTGATGGTGTAACTAGTTTTAAAAAGATTTTACGATGATTTTTAGAAGAAATAAATTATTTAAATGTATTAAACGACACTAAAATTTTTTTTATGATCAGATATGATAAAATTTTAGAATAAATAATGGACATTTTTGTTATATATACGATGGTCATTCAACAAGTACTTAGCCTACAAAAGAAAAACGAAAATTTTGGAAAGGTGGCAATTTATTTTTCCACACAATCTCCTTCCAGCTCGATACACTTGGCCTAGCGATGCTCTCACTTTTTTAACCCGTCCAAAAAATACATTTTCTCGAGGGAAGCAAAATAGGCCTCCGTGGCGACGATGACCTCCTCATTCGACCCAAATCTATTCCCGGCGAGTGATTTTTTCAGGTTTGGAAACAAAAAGTAGTCACAGGGGACCAAATCTGGAGAGTACGGTAGATGGGGCAGCAATTCGTAGCGCAATTCGACCAATTTGGCCATGGCGACGGCGGAGGTGTGAGCCGGCGCGTTGTCGTGGTGGAACAGAATTTTTTTCTCCGCAAAGCGGGGCCGCTTTTTCTTCAATTCGACGTTAAATCGGCCCAATAAGTCAGCATAGTAGCGCCCTGTGATTGTTTTATCCTTCTTGAGGTAATCGATGTGGATCACACCTTGTGAATCCCAGAAAACGGTGGCCATCACGTTCGCCGGGTGAAGTCCACTGTTTCGACTGTTCCTTGGTCTCTGGTGTGTACCAGTGAATCCATGTTTCGTCGACGGTCACGAAACGACGCAAGAACTCCGCTGGATTGCGCTGATACAGCGTCAAACACGTCGCCGATGTGGTCTCACGGTTGCGCTTGTTTTCCGGTGTGAGCAAACGCGGCACCCATCGCGCCGACAGCTTTCTCATGCCCAGTTCTTCGTGTAGAATATGATGCACCGTTCCTACTGCGATGCCCACAGTCTCAGCTATCTCGTGAACCTTCAATCGACGGTCTGCCAACACGAGATCGTGGACTTATTTAATGTTTTCCTCCGTAGCAGCCGTTTTCGGGGCACCTGGGCGTGGCTCATCAAAAACCGACGTGCGGCCACGAACAAACTCGTTGAACCAATTCTTGACGGTCGCCATCGAAGGAGAAGAGTCACCATACACAGCATCCAAGCGATCTTTGATTTCGCTGCGCGTTTTCCCTTCCAAAAAGAAGAATCTAATCACCGAACGATATTGTTCTTTTTCCATTTTTGTGCAACCGACCGACACGCTCGCTTGCAAAGGCTCTCAAAACAAAACTAATGAAGGGAATCGACTGAAACTTTGACAGTAGGCTATTAAAAGAATGTACTGCACGATGGTAAATTTCTTTTGTGACAGCAGTTCCATCGGGCGGTGAGGCTAACCTCTTGTTGAATGACCCTCGTAGGCCTCTTAGACATGTGGCAGAGGTTACTTTTAGCGCCACGATCATGAGACCATTTTGTATTCGTAAGAAGCTATCTAAACGAGATTAGTCTGTGCTTAGTAGGGTAGAGTAGATAACTACGATATGTTATAATAGACTGAATAGGGGCATTCATGGAATATCTGATGATTGATGATGAACTGACTGCAACATTATTGGTAAGATGAGCGGTTGGTATTGTCCAAATTAAAATCCTGGGTGTAAGGAGTATATCTAATACGCATTTTGAGGGGCTTATGTGATCAGAATTTCAGTATGGATGTTGAAAATAGTTTTTTGGTAGTTTCACAACGAGCCGATAAAAAGTGTCACTATTAATTCAGTTTATGTACAAGGGTCGTTCAATAAGTCCTTAGAAAATCCAAGAAATTGCGCTCGTAGTGTCGGTAAAGATACTCGTAGTGTCGGTAAAGATTTTTTTTGTAAGTACTATTGTCAACAGGAAAGCTGTCAAAATTTCAGCTCGATCCATAGCGTAGGTCAATTTCTATCGTCGATTAACGTTAACGACATTTATTTGTGCATAACAATGGAAAAAAGCGAGTTTAGGGTTGTCATAAAACATCTTCATTTGAAAGGCTTAAGCCCGAAAGAAATCAAAGCCGAGTTGGATGCAGTTCATGGCACATCTGCACCTGTGTTTGCGACGGTTTACAATTGGGCGAATGAATTTAAACGTGGCCGTTCATCCACAAAAGATGAACATCGTTCAGGACGGCCAGTTGAGGTGTCTACTCCTGAAATCATCGACAAAATCCACGATCTGATTTTGAACGATTGGCGAATTAAAGTGCGCGAATTAGTTGAGGCCACGGGCATATCACAAGGTACAGTCGCTTCAATTTTGCATGAAAAATTGTCTGTGAAAAAAATTTCGGCAAGATGGGTGCCGCGTTTGCTCTCAGAGGACAATAAGCGCAATCGTGCAGTGGACTCTGAGGCTATGTTGGCACTCTTTCATCGCAATCCTGCCGAATTCCTTCATCGATATGTCACTGTGGACGAAATCTGGATACACTACTACACTCCAGAAACGAAGAGACAGTCATCACAGTGGATTTTCAAGGGTGAACGGGCTCCGACGAAGGCAAAAACTGTGCCATCGGCCGGCAAGGTGATGGCCACGGTCTTTTGGGATTCGCAAGGCATCATTTTTATCGACTACTTGGAAAAAGGAAAAATAATAACAGGAGCGTATTACGCGTCGTTATTGCAACGGTTGAGCGAGGAAATCAAAGAGAAATGCCCCCATCTGAAGAAGAAAAAATCCTCTTGCGTCAGGACAATGCGCGTGTGCACACCTGCGCTGTTTCCGTGGCCAAAATTGTGGAATTGAGAATGGAATTGTTGCAGCATCCCGTTTATTCACCAGATTTGGCCCCGAGTGACTATTTTATTTTCCCCAATCTGAAGAAATGTCTTTGCGGACGACGGTTTACTTCCAACGAGTACGTCATTGCTCAAACGGATGAGTATTTTGCAGAACTTCCGAAATCCTATTTTTTGGACGGGATAAAAATTTTGGAAAAACGGTTGGAAAAGTGTACAGAGCTAAAAAGAGATTATGTTGAAAAATAAAAATTTTTTTTTGTAAAAAACAGTTTTTTTCCATCTTTTTCTAAGGACTTATTGTACGACCCTCGTATCTTCCTATGGTTTATGATGTAAGTTGCCATTGTGTTAGTAGGAAAGAACAATTCACTTTATATTACTCAACCCAACATTCCTATTACTATATTCCTGTAATAATAAAATAGTCTACATTATAAACAATAATTTTTGACAATTTTAAAATAAGTTTGAAAATTTATAAATTTTACAGCAGAAAGACGAACAGAAAAGTAAACTAACTTTGAATATTTTCACAAATCCCTTATTGACTCTTAAAGTGATTTAGACCAATAACAAATTGAAATTATTCGATTTTACTTAAGAAGAGTACTAGTGGTTTGTTTTTGAGTATGTAGGTTAATAATGTAAATAAACAAATTTCATTTTCGATTATACGATCAGATTTCATAATTTCTAATATGAAGACACTGGACTGAATGAATCATTTTCATATGGAGATTGTGGCGCTATTACGAGTAAATACGATTGTCACTATGTAAGTAAGCATTCACTGTAAATCGAGAGGCTCTTCAAGTGTCTTAAGATAATGCGTTTCCGCATTACAATCTAAACCAAGTTGATTATACGATTCTATATAATTATGGTAGCTTTGGATATGATGGTGCCGCTATAGATACGAAGGAGACATAAGAATCTAAGAAGCAGAAAAATATGTAACAATTATTTATTTCCAACTAAAATTATTGACTTTTCTAAGATGACGATATGTAGAAAGAAAAATTTGACATACTTCCGAAGCCAGTTAGTCCTTATAAGATATCTCAGCGTATTTGCAATTAAATTTCATTTTCATTTTCAAATTAAACTCTTCGTCGAATAGACAGACAAGTAAGTATTTATGAATGCATAATAATATTAGCATGAGTTGTTTTTCTTATTGACAGAATTGGCTCTTGCTCATATATTATCTTTCTTGGTTCCATAAAAAGCAAACGCTCGCGTTTTTTCCCAAATACAATAAATAATCGTAACTATCCATAACTTTTTCCAAGCAGTCAGGTACTACGTTTATTAAACCTTACTAACTATTAAAAAAAAAGACGAAATTGCAATAATAAAAAAGGTTTCCACCAGACCGAACCCAATTATTCACAACTCATTATCTGTTTGGAAAAAAATACTATTACTTAATAATATACATTTCTATAATATGATATTACAATGACATACGGTGTCTTAGTGGTATAATCGAACAATTAAATTAAAAGCGCAAAATTCTGTCTCAAGTATATGTTAATAATTTTCAAATGAATCAGATCTCATATTAAGTGTGCATATTATCAGCTATGACATTGAGTAATTTTCCTTGCTTAGATAATAGTAGGAAAAAATTTGAAAAACAAAAGAAAAATTCAAAGAATTACGCTCTTATTAATCATTTTAAATCACTTAGTTTTTATGAGACACTTTTTATATTTTATAGTAAGGCACAATAATATTTTTTTTACACACACAAACAGTTTTTTTTTTATGGGGAATGAAGTTTGGAATATTTTCGGGGACGTTTTTGCTAAAAAATTTCCAAGTGGATTCTGAAGAATTTTTCACAAAAGTAAATCTGATTTTATCTTATTTTATCATTCTTTTTTGAAAATAATTTGAGCAAGGCAGGCACTTTTAATTTTTTTTCATTTGGAACTCCTATTTTGTAGAAAAAGAAAATTTCTAAAGATATAATTCTTAGATGAACCCATTTAAAAAAAAAATTTAGAACTAATTTTTTTTTAGACCAAACATTAGCGATTTTGTTTACTGAAATTTTTAAATTTTCTAAACATATTTAAAAACTTAATTTTTTATTATTTCTTTGTCATAAAACTAAATTTCGGGTTTAAATCATTTTTAGACCTAAAATGCTTTTAAAATTTCATATAAGGTTTACCAGGTGTATAAGCTTAAATCGTCTGTTTTTTAGTAAGAAAAACACATGTTTTTTAATAGAAAGCAAAAACAAAAAGTACTTGCCCTCACTAGCTACAAATTTTTCCCATCTCTCGGGCAATTTGTGGATACCACGCCAAAAAAATTTCTTCTCTTTCGAGACAAACCACTCATCAAGCCATTTTCGGACGTCTTCGTAAGAATCGAAGTGCTGCTCAGCGAGCGCGATGCCCATCGACGAAAACAGGTGGTAGTCGGTAGGGGTCAGATCTGGTGAATAAGCAGGGTGGGGTAGCACCTCCCAGTTGTGTGCTTCCAAGTAGTTTCGGACCATTTTTGACGTGTGCGATGGTGCGTTGTTGTGGAGGAAAATCAGCTTGTCATGTCTTTGTTAAAAATCTGTCCTTTTTTCACACAGAGCACGGTGCAATTTGCTCAGTTATTGGTGGTAGCCGTGTGCATTGACAGTTTCACCAGGTTTTAACATCTTATAGTATACAATACCCTGCCGATCCCACCAAACGCACAGCATCGTCTTCCGTCCGAAGTGATTTGGTCTTGGAGAAGATGTTGATGGTTGGCCGGGACCAAGCCACGATTTCTTGCGTTTAGAATTCTCGAAATATGTCCACTTTTCATTGCCTGTTACAATCCGATTCAGGAACGACTTTCTTTTGTCTGGCGAGCAAGTTTTCGCATGTGTTTTGGCGTCGCTCCATCTGCCTATCGTTCAATTCATGCGGCACTCATTTTACGATCTTCTCAATCTTCCCCATGGCACGCAGACGCATGGAAATGGCTGGTTGAGTAACACGAAATTATTCCGCGAGCATTTTTTGCGATTGTGTATCGTCTTCGTCCAGAAGAGCCTACAATTGATGGTCCTCAACCTTCCTAGGCCGATTTTCACGCTTCTTGTCCCACAAGTCAAAATTACCGTCTTTGAACCGACGAAACCAATCTTGGTACGTTGTTTCCGATAAAGCACTGTCACCATAGGCCTCCATAAGCATTCGATGTGATTCGGCAACCGATTTCTTCAAATTGAAGCAGAAAAGCAGAGCTTCCCGCATATGCTCTTATTCTTGCACAAAACTAGACATGATTACCAAAGGAAAAATGTATATTGTTGTACGAAATTGCTGACAATGTTCACTGATTAATGTTGACAGATGTCAAACTCATGAAAAATAAGTATGGCGTGCCCATGGTAGCTTAATACGCTCACTCACGCCATCTATGACCAAACAGCGGATTTAAGCATATACACCTGGTACTGCTGACGCCATCTATTGGAAAAGTTCTGTTTGTATAATTTTCAGAAGTAATATTTTTGAAAAAAAATCAGACATCATTAAAAATTTTACCTTGCAATTTTTTACGGTTTTTTTTATTTATTTTCGTACCAAATGGTTTTCTTTAGCAAAATTCGAAATCAATTTTTTTTTAAATTTTCATTTTCAAGAAAACAAAAGTTGAAAAATCAATATTTTTAACAAAATTCAAAATGAACATTTTTTATACAGATTTTGAAAGTTAAAGTATGTGCAGTAATTTTTTTTTTTTAAAAAAAAGAGGGGATTTTTTAAAGCTTCAGAAAAGAAAAAAATTGATCATATTCAATTCAGAAAATTATTTGTAAAAATCTTAAAATGTTAAAATATATTCTTAAAAAAAAAAACGTTTTAATTTAAAAAGATAAATTTTTTATATTGTACTTATTTGCATAAGTAATCGAAAGAAAGTATAAATTAAATAGTTTAAAGTTTATTTAGAAATTTATATTTTATAGTATTTTCAATAATGTTTTTATGTAGAATGTGAGAAGTCCTTTATTATTTGCTGATGCATTTTTTGTTCTGAATCCTCTATTTCCCTAAAATCATTCTCGTATGCATGAAATAATAATCCTCTATTTTCCTTAAATGTTATATGCATGAAATAATAATCATTCTTTACAGTAAAAGCAAACGAGGCTCCTTCTTAACATTGTTCTTATCAAAAAATTATTGTATATAAAACATATAATTTTTTTTTTTTAAATGTAAAAATACTTTTAAAAAAATTGAAAAAAATTAATTAAAGAATTTTACCTTAAGTAAAATTTTGTAAATGAAAAAAAATGTTTAATAAATTTAATTAAAATGAACATTTCTAGTATATAAATCAAATGTAAATAGAGTTTGCAGTCAAAAGTATGTGATATGAAAAAAATTGTATTCATATTAGTATTTTTGGTAGAAATGAGATAATAATGATAAGAAAAGATGCAAAGAATAAAAATTATTAAATTATATAAAAGAAAATATATATGGGCATAATAATAAAATTTATAATCAATCTACGAAGTGTAAAATAATATATATTTAAAATTAATTAAAAAAATTGGAAGCTGATGTAGAAGTTTTTCGACTTTTAGACTAGAAAAAAACCATATACGAAAATACTGATCTTTTATTCTAGGTGTTCTTAGAGATTTTTAATATTAATAAAATTTTCTTCAAAATATATCTGGTTGCCTTTATAGGAGCATTACAAAAATAAAAAGGAAATGAATTTTACCTTGTACAATATTTTTATCAAAAAAATTTAGCACAAGTTGTAATTTTATTCCTGCGAACATCGGAGTGACTACAAATGAAAACGTTTTCATTACAAAAAGCTAAACAATGATAAGATCAATTATAAATGCTGTAAGAGCAGAATAATAAAAAAAGCTTACGAACGAAAGCTGACATAATTTTAAATAACAAAATAACTGAAAGTTTTGTCTAAACTCTTCTCCTTCGCTTAACTAGTTTTCAAAAATAAATAAAATTCTTTTATTTATTTTTTAATACGCATAGAAAAACTTTATTGAGAAAATGATAGATGGTATATTACATATTATTGTAGATGCTAAAATTGTATTGAATGTTGTAGATGCTATAAATGTTGATTGTACAATATATTGACTTGTTGATAATAATAATAAGAAGGATATCGTTTTGATAGATGATAAGTAAAAGGTTTCCTTAGACACTCGTATATATGTATATTACATACGTAAGCACATTGTTTATATTAAAAAGAAAAATAAGCTTTTATAGCATAGAAGAAAATATATTGTATATTCTGAGAAAATTCAATAGTATAATAGTAAAGTAATTATGTTACTTCATTGAAGAAAACAAATTTAATAGAAAAAAAATCAATTATTTACTCTTTAAAAATTATTTATGAATTTCTTACATTTAGCACCAAATACTAGTTTGTGAACGTGAATGGTTTCTTAATAAAAAAAAAAACCTCAAATATACATATTAAAATATCTTTTATCCAACAAGCACATTAAATAAATAAAAAAAGGACATTAATTGAAAACATCTGAAAAATCATCAAAAATTGGGCAACAACTAGTACACTTTCGTAAGGACAAAAAGGAATTATTATCAAAAAATAAACTGACTTAAAATTGTAAAAAATTACAGAAAAATCTGAAAAACTTTTCTTAAAAAGTCAAAAAAAATCTAAAAAGTGTAATAATGACGGAATGAAAAAAATTATAAAAATAACTACTTAAAATAAAAAAAACGTATTTAAAAAAAATATCGTTTTAGCATAGAAAAATGGATTTAAGACAATTTTTTTATATAAAATTATAAGATAAAAAAATCCATTATGGAGTTTTAAAGCAGAGAATTTTTGGAACTGAATTTTTTAAATTTATTAGAATAAAATGCTAAAAAAAAATTTAATTAAGACAAATTTAAAAAAAAAATTAAATTAAAAAGGATTTTTTTTTGGAAATTAAAAAAAAAAAGAATTTAAATATTAATAATTACATATTCTTAAACGAAATATTTCAACAAAAAAAAATTTGCAAATGGTGCTCTTAAAATAGAAATGTTTGGCTAGGTTAGTTTTTGTAAGATGAATTATTATGAAAATAAGGAAATTGTGAGCTTTTAAATAATTAAAAATTTAGTGAATATACGAGTATAAGAAATAAAATCCAATAAAATAATTGTAACTCACTCAATGGATGTGATTTAGGATCAATGTACAAGAACGAAAAATTCAGATTAACACTAAATTTGTATGAAAAAAAAACAACCAAAACTCATAAAAAATAAAACTTAAATTTAAAAAAATTCTATTAAAGAGACTTAGAACGTAAATATAATAATAATTAAAAAAAGACTACACGACAACGCACAAATTTATAACTAAACGTATTTCTAACAATATTTTCATCAATTATTAGGGGAAAAAAAATTAAAAATCAAAAAAATAAATTAACATGTACATTTCTAATGCACTTAACATACACTTACACATTAGTAAACTCTACTAAATTTGCATCTTATTTTAAAAATTATTTAATAAACTATTTAATTTATAAATAATTAAGTAGAAAAAATATTAAAAATAAGCTCCTGTTATTCACATTTAAATAACAGAATAAAATTAAACTAATAAAATAATTGAAATATAAATTTCTAATTCAAATTTGCTCTTTACAGAGCTTTTCTCTTATCTATTAAGTATAAATATAAATGATTAGTAGCAGTGTAAGTTAAGGAATGGGATAATTGTAACTTTAAGGAGATTTTTGAATATATCTTGCCGCTATAACTACATAGCGGCGAGATATATTCTTTTAGAAGACAGACTGCACAGAATCCATACACAAAACGTAAAGGACAGAATTCAACAGGGGATACAAGAAATTGCAGTATTTCTTAGACAAAAAAATCCTAATATACAATATAATAGCCTATTAATCGGCAGTAAATTCCTAATTTGCCTAACAGTACTGAAGCCACTTTAGACATACGGGCTTGCAGTTGGGGCTCGACGAAGCGTTCCAACTCTATCTGAGTCCAATCACTTTAATGCACTTATTATGCATGTAATAGTGTTATCTGACATCACCTTAATGTTTTTTTTGGATGTAAACTTTACATAATCCATAATTAATACTATAATTTTATGTTATTAGATAATACTACGAGGGTCGTTCAATAAGTCCTTAGAAAAAGATGGAAAAAAACTAATTAAAAAAAAATAAAATTTTTATTTTTCAACATAATCTCCTTTTAGTTCAATACACTTTTCCAACCGTTTTTCCAAAAATTTTATCCCGTCCAAAAAATAGGATTTCGGAAGTTCTGCAAAATACTCATCCGTTTGAGCAATGACGTCCTCGTTGGAAGTGAACCGTCGTCCGCCAAGCCATTTCTTCAGATTGGGGAAAAGAAAATAGTCACTCGGGGCCAAATCTGGTGAATAAGCGGGATGCTGCAACAATTCCATTCTCAATTCCACAATTTTGGCCATGGAAACAGCGCAGGTGTGCACACGCGCATTGTCCTGATGCAAGAGGATTTTTTTCTTCCTCAGATGGGGGCGTTTCTTTTTGATTTCCTCGCTCAACCGTTGCAATAACGACGCGTAATACGCTCCTGTTATTGTTTTTCCTTTTTCTAAGTAGTCGATAAAAATGATGCCCTGCGAATCCCAAAAGACCGTGGCCATCACCTTGCCGGCCGATGGCACAGTTTTTGCTTTCTTCGGAGCCCGTTAACACTTGAAAATCAACTGTAATGACTGTCTCTTCGTTTCTGGAGTGTAGTAGTGTATCCAGGTTTCGTCCACAGTGACATATCGACGAAGGAATTCGGCAGGATTGCGATGAAAGAGTGCCAACATAGCCTCAGAGTCCACTACACGATTGCGCTTATTCTCCTCTGAGAGCAAACGCGGCACCCATCTTGCCGAAATTTTTTTCACAGACAATTTTTCATGCAAAATTGAAGCGACTGTACCTTGTGATATGCCCGTGGCCTCAACTAATTCGCGCACTTTAATTCGCCGATCGTTCAAAATCAGATCGTGGATTTTGTCGATGATTTCAGGAGTAGACACCTCAACTGGGCGTCCTGAACGATGTTCATCTTTTGTGGATTAGGTCGTATTACGACCTAAGTCACCATTCTAACACGCTTGTTAAGGAACTACCTTTAACTACCCTCGCAATATATACCCAACGATGTCGCCAAAGGCAATGGCAATCATGACAGGCAGAGAAACATGAACGGATTGTTATTTTCAAAATATTTTCCGGCAAGGAAAATTGCCAAAGCATAATTTTCTAACATATTAAATTGATAATTACTCAAATTCATCCAGCTAACTTTTTCGTTTTGGTTACATTTTTGATAATTTTTTTATGCTCATAAAATTACTTGGCGGAAAATATTAGGAAATAAATATTTTTTCGGAACAAATATCTAAAAACACCTAAATAAAATATTTTTAACAAAATTCGAGTTTAGAGAATTTTTTAATTTGTAAAATTTGAAAAAAAAAAATTTGCCTCCAATAACAATCAGAGTACGAGTATATAAAAATCGTTGGAGAAAATCAAATTCTGAATTTTGCATATTAGATTATTGAAAATGACCTTTACTTTTGAATATAACAAATTTCCCGAGTAGAGGGTGGCTACTAAAAGATTGAATGATATAAATAAAAATGGCGTCCTACAGGCACTGCTGATCCAACCAAACCAGTCGATTACTTTCATGATCAGCTCGAATAAATATTGAAAAATAAATAAATACAGCTCGAATAATTTGAAAAAAAAAAATTATTTAATTAGAAATAAATTATTTTATGATCAAGTTAACAATTATTTAACAATAGAGAAAATATAAATTTTAGTAAATAGTCATGAGGGAATGAGTTATGGACACAATTAATAAGAAATCCTGAAGGGCTCCAAAGTTTTGTTTTTTGGAAGGACTAACTAACTTTAGTTATCAACAACAAAAAAAATTTTGTTCATTTTAATGGCAAGTTTAGTTTGAAATTATTATAGAATTACACATATTTGTATATGCAATTAAGGCTCGACAAATAATGAGCTTAGAATAATCTACTCTCGTTTGGAGTAGTAGATTTTTTTTTTAAGGGGAAGATTGGTCACTTTTTCATTTCTAATTAAATGAAAGAAAATAAACACGAACAAAAACAATATGTTCCTGACATAACTGGGAGAATACTAGCTAATTGGACTCATAATAAATTGTAGAAAAATTAATATTTTTACAGCCCTCAGTTAAGGTTAAGTTGTATAATGTGCATGTTTTATACTCATTTTTGTACAAGAAATTTAGATAAATTATCATTGATAAGGTATTATTTGAAGTGTGGTGGAGAGGTGAGCGAGAACGAAGATTGGGTATAAGATCAGTGTAGAAATGATGCATTATAAAAAAGAAGTCTAGCTTTCGTAAATATATTTCTAAGCGGCACCTTTAAAGATTTTTTCCAATTTTATCTCTTGTAAGAGTATAAAAATTTTATTTATTTTAGCTGATATTAAAAAAAAGTTTCTCTTTGGGCGTATAACTTAAAATTCGGGATTTTTGGTAAAATTTGAGTGTTTATTTTGAAAAATTGTTACAATATATTTTTGGATTCCGCGCCAAAAAAACTGCTCCGGTTTTGAGGCCAAGAATGAATCGAGCAAATTTTTGATGCCCTGTTCTGATGTCAAGCGTATTCCGGTGAGGGCGTTTTGCATGGATCTAAACAAATGGTAGTCGGACGGGGCAAGGTCTGGGCTATAAGGCGGGTGAGACAAAACTTCCCAGCCACTGTTTTCTAAATAATTTTTAACCGGTCTTGCAACATGAGGCCGAGCGTTGTCATGATGGAAAATTAGGGCTTCGTGTCTGGTCGCATATTCCGGGTGTTTTTCGGCCAATGCTCGCTTCAAACGAATTAATTGTGTTCGGTAGAGGTCGCCTGTGATCGTCTGACCCGATTTCAATAGCTCATAATAGATCACACCCTTCTGATCCCACCAAATACAGGCATTACCTTGGCGCCATGGATATTTGGCTTTGGCGTTGATTTGGCTGGTTGGCCGGGCTTCACATACGATTTTTTGCGCTTTGGGTTGTCGTAATGAATCCATTTTTCGTCGTCAGTAATGATTCGATTCAAAAACGACTTCTTTTTCTGCCGTTCAAGCAGCATTTCGGATATGCAAAATCGCCTTTCAATGTCTCTCGGCTTTAATTCATATGGGACCCAATTTCCTTGCTTTTCGATGAATCCTGCTGCTTTCCAACGTTTTGAAATGGCTGCTTGAGTAACTCCCAATGATTTTGCAATTTCTTCTTAAGATCGACAACAGTTTACGTCGAGTAATGCCTCCAAATCTTCATCTTCAAACTTTTTTGGCTGACCTGGTCGTTCTTTGTCTTCCGTGTCAAAATCACGACTTCTGAACCGCACAAACCATCTTTCGCACGTTCAAATCGATGGAACATATTCAGGATAAACTTCGGTGAGCAATCGATGTGCTTCAGCTGCACTTTTTTTCTAATTGAAGAAGTAAATCAACACTTCCCGCAAATGTGACGTTTTTGGTACGAAATTCGGCATTTTTGAAGCAAAAAAAAACTTTCTTGCTTACACTATTTCGTTCAATGACCAATCGAGAATGAATGACAGATGTTTAACCTCCAAAATGCCATATGAGTTATTATTAACGCAAACCATGTGTAAAAGTGATGCCATCTGTTGTCAATCCCGCATTTTTAAGTTATACACCCAATAAAATCCAAAGTTTTGTTAAATTTTTAGTGAATATCTGAAAAAAAAATTCTTACTCCTTTAAAATTTGATCGCAAAAAATCCCAAATTTATAATCCTTTTGGCTAAAATAAACAAGGTTTAAATTTTGCCGAAGCTTTCTAAAACAATAATATACAATATTTCAGCACATTAAAATAATAACCTTAAAGAATTACCCTCAAAAAGTATTAAAACATAAAAAAATGAAAGCAAAAATTCTGATAAATGTTTTTTTACATAATTTTACTTTAAATCATGTTTGAAAGATGAATTGTAGAAATTTTCATTTAAACAAAATGCATTTATACATTTTTGAATACTAGGCTATGCTAGATAGTGGATGAAGAGGGGAGATTTATAATGCTTCTGACATATTGAAAAGTAAATATTCAATCTTCATAATAATATTTTGATAATTCATGTGCAGGAGAAGAAACAGGTAGTGGAACCAAGGAGTAAGGTGGCAAAATATTCTTATTTGCATGCGAAAGTGAATTTATGCCATAGATGATTGGAAGTAGCTGCTGCAGTGCACCTTATTTCGTATGCTGACAGCGTGCATAATTATTCAAGGTTACCATCGAATAGACTGTAAAAGCCTACGGATATGAATGAGTTTTTGTGCAATTCTCCTCCTCATACTGACCGCCACCTAGCTAGTTTGCATCTTAGAACTATAACAGAAAAATTTACATGACGAACAGTCAAATAATAATATTATTGATTCATTATTGAAAAATTTACATCTTTAGTGGCATCATCTAAAAAGTTCTTCACTAATATTTTTAACAGTAACATAATCCGTACTTCTCAAAGTAGAGAAAATCTCAAAAGTAGTTTATTTTCTGAGAATTTCATTTTTATTTATAGTTAAGATTTTTTCGAAAATATTTACTAAATAAAGAAAATTCCCAACTTTGAATATGGTCTTAACTAACTTTATCCAGAGAACTCTTCAATATTCCAATAGACTTTTTTTAAAGACAGGCTCAATATTTTTTAGTTAATTTTTCATTATTGTTGTTTTTATTTCATTGAGCCTGAATATATTTCAAAATCGAATTAATACTTTTATTAATTAAATGTCCAATAGCTGCAGTGTAATATAGCTCAAACTGAGCTAAAGCTGATTTTTTATGATCCTTCAGAGAAAATTATATTTAAATAAATGTGAATAGTTTGAATAAATTCCCATAAGATCAATATTTTGGAATATTACACATATTTTTATGTTCGAATTATTTTGCAAAAAATTAAAAATCATCTAAGAAATAATTAAAATCTTCTTCTTAATTTGAATTTAAAGAAAATAGAAAAACCTCCTCCGATTTCTGAAAAAAATACGAAAAATCCTTTTTGTTTCCGAATCCTATAATAAATTTTAAGTTCCGAAAATATAAAAATTTCCATCAACTAAAAGTTCTCTGATTAAAATTTTTCCTGCGACTTTTTGTTGAAGAACAATGAAATATCGAAAACCCTCAGTTTAACACCCAAAATTCTTAAAATTATTTAAAAAAAAAAAACGAATTTACGAAAATTTATATTTGGCATTTTGGAGAAAATAAAAAATTTTTATAATAATAATATAAAAACATAAAATCCTTTATAGTATTATACGTATGCTTTATTGCCACAAATAGAAAAATTTTCTTAATTTACCAGGAGTATAAGCTTAAATCCGCTGTTTTTTAGTAAAAAAAAACACGTTTTTTTAATAGAAAGCAAAAACAAATTTATTCAAAGTACTTGCCCTCGGTAGCTACACATTATTCCCATCAATTTGTGGATACCACGCCAAAAAAATTCCTTCTCTTTCGAGACAAACCACTCATTTAGCCATTTTCGGACGTCTTCGTAAGAATCGAAGTGCTGCTCAGCGAGCGCGTGGCCCATCGACGAAAACAGGTGGTAGTCGGAAGGGGTCAGATCTGATGAATAAGTGGGGTGGGGTAGCACCTCCCAGTTGTGTGTTTCCAAATAGTTTCGGACCATTTTTGACGTGTTTGATGGTGCGTTGTTGTGGAGGAAAATCAGCTTGTCATGTATTTGTTAATAATCTGTCCTTTTTTCACACAGAGCACTGTGCAATTTGATCAGTTATTGGTGGTAGCCGTGTGCATTGACAGTTTCACCAGGTTTCAACATCTTATAGTAGACGATACCCTGCCGATCCCACCAAACGCACAGCATCGTCTTCAGTCCGAAGTGATTTGGTCTTGGAGAAGATGTTGATGGTTGGCCGGGATCAACCACCCACGATTTCTTGCGCTTAGCATTCTCGAAATATATCCATTTTTCATCGCCTGGCACAATCCGATACAAGAACAACTTTCATTTTTGTCTGGCGAGCAAGTTTTCGCATGTGTTTTGGCGTCGCTCCATCTGCCTATCGTTCAATTCATGCGTTACTCATTTTCCGATCTTCTCAATCTTCCCCATGGCACGCAGACGCATGGAAATGGCTGGTTGAGTAACACCGAATTGCTCCGCGAGCATTTTTTGCAATTGGGTATCGTCTTCGTCCAAAAGAGCCTGCAATTGTTGGTCCTCAACCGTCCTAGGCCGATTTTCACGCTTCTTTTCCCACAAGTCAAAATTGCCGTCTTTGAACCGACGAAACCAATCTCGGTACGTTGTTTCCGATAAAGCACTGTCACCATAGGCCTCCATAAGCATTCGATGCGATTCGGCAACCGATTTCTTCAATTTGAAGCAGAAAAGCAGAGCTTCGCGCATATGCAATTTTTCTGGCATAAAACTAGACATGATTACCAAAGGAAGAATGTGCATTGTTGTACGAAATTGCTGACATTGTGCACTAATTAATGTTGACAGATGTCAAACTCATAAAAGAAAAGTATGGCTTAATACGCTCACTCACGCCATCTATGACCAAACAGCGGTTGTATAAGCTTATACACCTGGTATATTAAAAAAAAATATTAAAATTCATTTCTAATTATATATTTTCCACCATATTTGGAATTTACAGTTTTAGAAGGATTTCTATACTAAATAACCATTACTAAAAAAAATAAAATGATTAGTAGAATGTGTTCATATTGATAAAAATGAGGAAGGAAAAAGTAAAAACAAGTAAGGCTAATAATTTTGTAAAGAAAATAACCAGAAGAAAAACTGAAAATTACTTTGGCACATCAATTTATCTACATCGATCCAATATTATTTGGATTATTTATTAAGCACAGTTAAAAAAAAAAAAGAATCCAAAATTATGTAAAATAATTTGGAAATACCACTGGTGGTGAACGTATTTTTATTTAAGTTGTGTGGAAATTCCGATGACAACATTTATCATCAATTTTCAATAAATTAACACTGTTAGGTGTAAGTACGAATACCAGAGGAAGTGTACAGGAATGCCTAGATTCAATTGAAGTAGGAACCTACTATAGACCGAATATCAATCGTTCGATCCAGCCCAGATGGTATTTCTCAAAATCATCGACCTCAATAGTCATGTTGTCAATTCTAAATCAAAGAAAAAAGACTACGTCCGTCCTTTAGAACATTACTTATCGAACATAGATGCATTCTAAAGAATCTTTGAAGATACTTTCAATATTTGCCCCATGAACGACTATATAAGAACAGCTAGTATCCTCATGTACAGTATACCATAACACCATACACCACTCCTTATTCCACACACACTGTATGCGAAGTGTATTTTTGTTTTCATTTAGAAAAACCCATCTAACAATTCTCTGTATGGTTTTTTTGTACTCGTATTTACCATTGTGAGTTAAAAAGCAGAAGAGCAAGTGTTTATGTAGAAAATCAATTTTCGATAATATACGACCTCATCGAGAACTATTCAAATAGACTAGTTGACTGACTTACTGTGAGTAGTGCTTCGTTGTACAATCAAGAGCGCTACCAGGCCCCCACTAACACCCACTACCACCACCATACTAAGTTAGGTTAAGTTTTTTTTTCGAGTTTTTTTTTTTTATTTACAAATCGTACTTTCGGTCCAGAGTTTTTAATATTTTTCCTAAGTTTACTCCCACTAACGTTCGACACGAGTCTAGTGTATACTCGATGGTGCATTTCTCACAATGCTCTTTTTGGGATACTTTTACAGAAATAAATATGAAAATGTAAATTATGTGGTTACTATTACTGTTATGATCGTAGAAGTGGATGGATTGAACATGTGTTTTTTCCCAATTTTTTTTTTCTCTTATATTTTTTCAAAGATTTTACTATGAACGAGTATCTATTTTCGATTGTAGCAGTAATTTTTATGGAATAATGTATTTAGATGATTAGTATTGGAATCAATTGAATACCGAATTAGATTCAGTCTAAGCCAGCGAAGTATTTGGATATTGAGAGAACAAGGTGTATAAAAGAAATTTAGTTTTTTCGGCTAATATTTCCTCTTCCAAAGTGTTCAGTATTTATTAATACAATTTAATTTATAAACGAAATATTTTATAATAAATTGAATACGAACTTTATTAGTTCTAGTCAAATTAAACAATACGTGTAGAAATGAAGGAGTTGAAGAGAAATTATCAGTCGTTAATTTTTGCATGTCTACTTCAGTGCATTATCGTAAATATTATTTTTATAAAATTAATTTTTTACACACAAAATTAATATTAGAATAATTAACTAACATTTTCTTTTGCATTTTTGTTAAGTATAATTTTTATTATTGCATTATTTGAGAAAAAAAAATTTAATTTAAAAAAAAGTCTGATTTGTTCAGAATAAATTTAGTAAAAATGCGGGATTTTTGGCAAACTTTGAGTGTTTATTTTGAAAAATTGTTACAATATTGTCCATCGGAAGCCACTACTTTTTCCCATCTTTCTGGCAACATATGGATTCCGCGCCAAAAAAACTGCTCCGGTTTTGAGGCCAACAATGAATCGAGCCAATTTTTGATGCCCTGTTCTGAAGTGAAGCGTATTCCGGTGAGGGCATTTTGCATGGATCTAAACAAATGGTAGTCGGACGGGGCAAGGTCAGGGCTATAAGGCGGGTGAGGCAAAACTTCCCAGCCACTGTTTTCTAAATAATTTTTAACCGGTCTGGCAACATGAGGCCGAGCGTTGTCATGATGGAAAATTATGGCTTCGTGTCTGGTCGCATATTCCGGGCGTTTTTCGGCCAATGCTCGCTTCAAACGGATTAATTGTGTTCGGTAGAGGTCGCCTGTGATTGTCTGGCCCAATTTCAATAGCTCATAATAGATCACACCCTTCTGATCCCGACAAATACAGAGCATTTCCTTGGCGCCATGGATATTTGGCTTTGGCGTTGATTTGGCTGGTTGGCCGGGCTTCACATACGATTTTTTGCGCTTTGGGTTGTCGTAATGAATCCATTTTTCGTCGCCAGTAATGATTCGATTCAAAAACGACTTCTTTTTCTGCCGTTCAAGCAGCATTTCGGACATGCAAAATCGCCTTTCAACGTCTCTCGGCTTCAATTCATATGGGACCCAATTTCCTTGCTTTTGGATGAATCCTGCTGCTTTCAAACGTTTTGAAATGGCTGCTTGAGTGACTCCCAATGATTTTGCAATTTCTTCTTGAGTTCGACAACAGTCTTCGTCGAGTAATGCCTCCAAATCTTCATCTTCAAACTTTTTTGGCTGACCTGGTCGTTCTTTGTCAGCCAAAACATATTCAGGATAAGCTTCGGTGAGCAATCGATGTGCTTTAGCTGCACTTTTTTTCAAATTGAAGAAGTAAATCAACACTTCCCGCAAATGGGACGTTTTTGGTACAAAATTCGACATTTTTGAAGCAAAAAAGAACTTTGTTGTTTACACTATTTCGTTCAATGACTAATCGAGAATGAATGACAGATATTTAACCTCAAAAATGCCATATGAGTTATTATTAACACAAACCATGTGTAAAATTGATGCCATCTGTTGTCAATCCCGCATTTTTAAGTTATACACCCAATAGTACGAGGGTCGTTCAATAAGTCCTTGAAAAAAGATGGAAAAAACTGTTTTTAAAAAAAAAAAAAATTTTTATTTTTCAACATAATCTTCTTTTAGCTCTATACGCTTTTCTAACCGTTTTCCAAAATTTTCATCCCGTCAAAAAAATAGGATTTCGGAAGTTCTGCAAATACTCATCCGTTTGAGCAATGACGTCCTCGTTGGAACTGAACCGTCGACCGCCAAGCCATTTCTTCAGATTGGGGAAAAGAAAATAGTCACTCGGGGCCAAATCTGGTGAATAAGCGGAATGCTGCAACAATTCCATTCTCAATTCCACAATTTTGGCCATGGAAACAGCGCAGGTGTGCACACGCGCATTGTCCTGATGCAAGAGGATTTTTTTTTCTTCAGATGGGGGCGTTTCTCTTTGATTTCCTCGCTCAACCGTTGCAATAACGACGCGTAATACGCTCCTGTTATTGTTTTTCGTTTTTCCAAGTAGTCGATAAAAATGATGCCCTGCGAATTCCAAAAGACCGTGGCCATCACCTTGCCGGCCGATGGCACAGTTTTTGCCTTCTTCGGATCCCGTTCACCCTTGAAAATCCACTGTGATGACTGCATCTTCGTTTGTGGAGTGTATTAGTGTATCCAGGTTTCGTCCACAGTGACATATCGACAAAGGAATTCGGCAGGATTGCGATGAAAGAGTGCCAACATAGCCTCAGAGTCCACTACACGATTGCGCTTATTCTCCTCTGAGAGCAAACGCGGCACCCATCTGCGAAATTTTTTTCACAGACAATTTTTCATGCAAACTTGAAGCGACTGTACCTTGTAATATGCCCGTGGCCTCAACTAATTCGCGCACTTTAATTCGCCGATCGTTCAAAATCAGATCGTGGATTTTGTCGATGATTTCAGGAGTAGACACCTCAACTGGGCGTCCTGAACAATGTTCATCTGGATGAACGGCCACGTTTAAATTCATTCACCCAATTGTAAACCGTCGCAAACACAGGTGCAGATGTGCCATGAACTGCATCCAACTCGGCTTTGATTTCTTTCGGGCTTAAGCCTTTCAAATGGAGATGTTTGATGACAGCCCTAAACTCGCTTTTTTCCATTGTTAGGCACCGACACTACAAGCACAATTCTTGGATTTTCTAAGGACTTATTGAACGACCCTCGTATCTACGGTATAACGCTGTGGTTCTTGATAAAAATAAAAGACACTCATCAATAATCAAAGATCGAGTGAATATTAAGAATCTATTAAAGCTAACTGTTAATAGTTATTTTCTTAATTCTTAATGTTTCCCGATTTGGAGTAAGTCTTTTATAAGCAATATAAAAGAGGATATTAACTTTTTAGATTAATAAATATTTTTCCCTTAACTATAAAATAAAAAGTAGACAAAAGCATTTATATTCCAATAAAATAATAATTAATAATATTCTATGAAAATTTGTCGAATCAAACCAGACTCCAATAGAATCGGTGGCAGCCAGAGAGGCTAAAAATAAAACACATAAACTTAATATTAACTAAATTTAAGTATTTATAGATTATATAATGATTATTTACTTCAGTAATTTTTCTTAACTTTCCGTAGTGCACTTTTAATATTAAATGTTCCGATACTAAGGCTTAAAGAGCAGTGGCGGATATTACCAATTTTCTTTGGTCTAATCCTAATAAGATTGTCATTGATATAATTTTTTATTATCGCTTTCTAATAGAATGAGTTATGACCATTACCCTCAGATATACGTGGTATCGTGAATTGATTCTGATTTGATTGGATTTGCTTTTGAAACATTCGTTGCACCAATGCTTTCCTCTAAGAAATAAAATAGAAAAGTATATTTCATCAGACACCAGGTAACCGACTTTGAATGCCCCTGCGCCTGGCTTCTCAAGTAAGTAGTAATCAGTCAATGAGAAGAACAGATTTGCAATGTTCGCGATTTCTGTAGAATGCACATCACGCCAAAGCATTTGAAAAGAAAATGCATGGAATATTTAAGGCTGTAAATCAAATTTAATCGACATTTGAAGAAAATTTCTTTCAACACTGAATAAATGAAGCGGAAATGAGGCTTTCCTTTACCATGACGAACTGATCTTTCCATCCACTCATTATGCTGGGCTCCATGATTAATAGCAACAATATTTTCAGTCTTTTCTCGGACATTATTAATATTCATAATAATACACAATAATTTTATCACATCATCCACACAATATTGAATATTTTATTCAGGCTAAAAATTACCTGTTTTCTATTACTTTTAATTCTACACTTTAAACCAAATAACAATTACTCCCTCAAAATCATGCATTAGTACTTCCGTTCACAAAGCGTTGATTTTGCATGAAAATTCATACTTCCAGCATTTTATAAATTGAATAAATCGAACATGTATCGAAAAAGAAAATCCACAAAAAATTACGAACTCTCCGCAGTCGTTTAAAAAAAATCGTTAAAAATAAGCAAATTATAATCCGGGAGTCTTTGCGGGATCACGTACAAATCATTTTTGCTAATTTGTATTCAAAATTTGTCATATTCAATAATTTTTCGATTTATTTTTCTTCTTTTAAAGAACTAAAAATTGATTTATTGAAAACGTTGGTCGATATAAAAATTTAGAAAAAAAGTTCTATCCAAAAACAAGTTTTAAAAAAATTATTGTAAGATACAAAAAATTCTTAAGAAAATTAGGTTGAATCCAATCACTAAACAAAAAAGGCGACGGTGTTAAATCCCAACATCTTGACGGCCAATTTATGTTACATCAGCGTTTTATGAGATTATTCAAATTTAGTGTGCAAGATTCACATTCAATTCATTCAGTTTTTGGCAACAAAAAGTTCGTTGCAATTTCGCAATATCGTTCAGAATTTACTGTAGTGGCCTTCAAACAGTTTTTTTTTTCGAAGAACTGCCCAATGATTTTACCACCCATTAAAAGCACCAAACAGTAAAATTTTTAGGATATCCGTTTTTTGTAAATGAGATGAGGATTTTCCGCGCCCCAGATTCGACAATTTCGTTTGTTGACGTTAAAGATAATTGTCGATGAAAAATTTCAGGTCAGTCAATCATCCAATTGACGAATGATCTGCGCTGTACATGGTTTAATAGCTTCAACTACGGAGTAATTTGGATCTTGTACGGATGCACATGAACATCGATCGGTAATATTCGGCGACAGGTTTTATGCGAGATGTTTAATTACTCTGAAAGATGCCATAAATGTGCTTGGATCTTCGCGCATTCTTCACTTACAGCGGCTATATTAACACGTCTACGATCTGGACGAGCATGTTGATATAGTGTATATCAACATGCTCGTCCAGATCGTACACATGTTAATATAGCCCCTGTAACCTGCCACGAAACTACGAGGGTTCCATAAGTCCTTAGAAAAAGATGGAAAAAAACTGTTTTTTTAAAAAAAAATTTTTTTTTTATTTTTCAACATAATCTCCTTTTAGCTCTATACACTTTTCCAACCGTTTTTCCAAAATTTTTATCCCGTCCAAAAAATAGGATTTCAGAAGTTCTGCAAAATACTCATCCGTTTGAGCAATGACGTCCTCGTTGGAAGTGAACCGTCGTCCGCCAAGCCATTTCTTCAGATTGGGGAAAAGAAAATAGTCACTCGGGGTCAAATCTGGTGAATAAGCGGGATGCTGCAACAATTCCATTCTCAATCCCACAATTTTGGCCATGGAAACAGCGCAAGTGTGCACACGCGCATTTGCCGTGATGCAAGAGGATTTTTTTCTTCTTTAGATGGGGGCGTTTCTCTTTAATTTCCTCGCTCAACCGTTGCAATAACGACGCTTAATACGCTCCTGTTATTGTTTTTCCTTTTTCCAAGTAGTCGATAAGAATGATGCCCTGCAAATCCCAAAAGACCGTGGCCATCACCTTGCCGGCCGATGGCACAGTGTTTGCCTTCTTCGGAGCCCGTTCACCCTTGAAAATCCACTGTGATGACTGCCTCTTCGTTTCTGGAGTGTAGTAGTGTATCCAGGTTTCGTCCACAGTGACATATCGACGAAGGAATTCGGCAGGATTGCGATGAAAGAGTGCCAACATAGCCTCAGAGTCCACTGCACGATTGCGCTTATTCTCCTCTGAGAGCAAACGCGGCACCCATCTTGCCGAAATTTTTTTCACAGACAATTTTTCATGCAAAATTGAAGCGACTGTACCTTGTGATATGCGCGTGGCCTCAACTAATTCGCGCACTTTAATTCGCCGATCGTTCAAAATCAGATCGTGGATTTTGTCGATGATTTCAGGAGTAGACACTTCAACTGGGCGTCCTGAACGATGTTCATCTTTTGTGGATGAACGGCCACGTTTAAATTTATTCACCCAATTGTAAACCGTCGCAAACACAGGTGCAGATGTGCCATGAACTGCATCCAACTCGGCTTTGATTTCTTTCGGGCTTAAGCCTTTCAAATGGAGGCCTAAACTCGCTTTTTTCCATTGTTATGCACAAATAAATGTCGTTAACTTTAATCGACGATAGAAATTGACCTACGCTATGGATCGAGCTGAAATTTTGACAGCTTTCCTTACGATAATGCAAAAAAAATCTTTACCGACACTACGAGCGCAATTTCTCGGATTTTCTAAGAACTTATTAAACGACCCTCGTAGTTCCTTCAAAACGTTTCACAATCTTGCAAACTCCGAGCACTGTAGATCGATTAAATACACCGAAAAAATTACGAATTTTACAACTGTCATTTTTTCAAAATGTCCGTTTTTGTAGTAAATTTGAATAATTAAAATGTGTTCATGACTAAAATTGCACTACTTTATACATGACAGCTGGGGCATAATCTTTGATGTGTTTTAACAGATAAAAAATGGTGGTTTTGATATTTTGAACGTCGAAAAAAAAATCGACATGGCACACCCTTTACATGTATACTATGCCTAACCAAAACCTATACGTACTTATAGACTAGAAGTCTGAAGCAAATTCTCTCCTCAAAAATGCTTCGTAAAATTGTCTATGTCACCTTTTGATCGCCAGTTATTTATAGTGAACTTAAAGTCCTTTATATTTATGATATGATCTTGTTTTGTTATAAGAAGTTTCAATATCGACTTACAATTATATTTATCCTTGTTCGAGATATCGTCTACTTTCTTCTCTAGAAACACTCTTTGACCACTTTAGCGTCACTGGTCTTGAGATTTGCAACAATGTTTCTAATTTTTGTGCACATTAATTAATATTAAATGTGTACAAAAAAATGCCAATTTTTTGGTAACAGAAGAAACATGCCAATAATCTTCATCTTAAATAATATCGCTATTTAAATTTTGTTACTATGTTATAGTTGTACATATCTATAAATTATTTTTTTATATTTAATTCCTGGTTCCTCCTATACTAGATATGCTTGATTTTAGGTATTTCGCAATATCGGTGTTTTCTTCTTTTGCTAAGTGATCCAAGATTGTGATTTTCATCTCCAACGAAATTGTTTATCTTCAGTTTTTTTTTCTTCTCTCTATTTGGCTCAATGAAATCTGAAAAAAAGATAATAGGAAAAGTTAGACTTACTCTAATAAAAAAAAACTAGTTCTAATCAAAAATTTAATTTAACGTTACAATTTAAAATTCAGAATGTGCTCTCTTTATTATTTCGATTTAAAAATTTTATTTCAGGACAATAACTAAGTTGCGACTTTAATTGAGAGAGTCCGAATGATTTAATACCGACTTGTTGTTCATAAGCAAAAGTAGAAAAGGGAATCTTTCTCTCTCTTTTAGAATAAATGTACTTTGATTAGTAAAAATAAACTCCATTTATTCTTAGATTTAGAGACGATACCTTTTCGAGCTTCAAATATTCGAAAATATGCGGGTCATTCAACAAGTACTTAGTCTCACCGCCCGATGGAACTGCTGTCACAAAAGAAATTTACCATCGTGCAGTACATTCTTTTAGTAGCCTACTGTCAAAGTTTCAGTCGATTCCCTTCATTAGTTTTGTTTTGAGAGCCTTTGAAAGCGAGCTTGTCGGTTGGTTGCACAAAAATGAAAAAAGAACAATATCGTTCGGTGATTAGATTCTTGTTTTTGGAAGGGAAAACGCGCAGCGAAATCAAAGATCGCTTGGATGCTGTGTATGGTGACTCTTCTCCTTCGATGGCGACCGTCAAGAATTGGTTCAACGAGTTTATTCGTGGCCGCACGTCGGTTTTTGATGAGCCACGCCCAGGTGCCCCGAAAACGGCTGCTACGAAGGAAAACGTTAAAAAAATCCACGATCTCGTGTTGGCAGACCGTCGATTGAAGATTCACGAGATAGCTGAGACTGTGGGCATCGCAGTAGGAACGGTGCATCATATTCTACGCGAAGAACTGGGCATGAGAAAGCTGTAGGCGCGATGGGTGCCGCGTTTGCTCACACCGGAAAACAAGCGCAACCGTGAGACCACATCGGCGACGTGTTTGGCGCTGTATCAGCGCAATCCAGCGGAGTTCTTGCGTTGTTTCGTGACCGTCGACGAAACATGGATTCACTGGTACACACCAGAGACCAAGGAACTGTCGAAACAGTGCACTTCACCCGGCAAACGTGCTCCGAAGAAGGCGAAGACTGTTCGATCGGCCGGAAAGGTGATGGCCACCGTTTTCTGGGATTCACAAGGTATGATCCACATCGATTACATCAAGAAGGATAAAACAATCACGGGGCGCTACTATGCTGACTTATTGGGCCGATTTGACGTGGAATTGAAGAAAAAGCGGCCCCGCTTTGCGAAGAAAAAAGTGCTGTTCTACCACGACAACGCGCCGGCTCACACCTCCGCCGTCGCCATGGCCAAATTGGTCGAATTGCGCTACGAATTGCTGCCCCATCCACCGTACTCTCCAGATTTGGCCCCCTGTGACTACTTTTTGTTTACAAACCTGAAAAAATCACTCGCCGGGAATAGATTTGGGTCGAATGAAGAGGTCATCGTCGCCACGGAGGCCTATTTTGCTTCCCCCAAAAAAAAGGTATTTTTTGGACGGGTTGAAAAAGTTAGAGCATCGCTGGGCCAAGTGTATCGAGCTTGAAGGAGATTATGTGGAAAAATAAATTGCCACCTTTCCAAAATTTTCGTTTTTCTTTTGTAGGCTAAGTACTTGTTGAATGACCCTCTTATATTGAAGACTTAAAATTTTTGAAACTCTAGTCTATGTGTATACGCGGGCTTGTACATATTTATTTTTAAAGAGAAACTCGAAATTGGGATTACTGATTAAATTTTGCATAAAAATAATGCTAATAAAATTTGACCTCACAATAATTTGAAATAAATATTTAAGATTTAGTAATTTTTTGAATATAAGAAATTAAAATTTCTACGAAAATAATAGGAAATCACTTAAAATTCTGAAAAAAAAAAATCAAAATGGTAAATACGAGACATTGAAATTATACACTTTTATTTAAACACAAAATTAGACCAACGGCAATAGAAAACCTAATAAAGAACCTATAAAATAAGGACGATAGGAGGATACTCTACTTATTACACCAACAAATGACATTTCGAAACACTAGAATTAAGATGTTAATAAGAGCATGAAAAAAGGAGGAAAAAAAGTATTTCCATTAAAATTTTAATAATTAATAATTTATACGATTTAATCGTATAAATTATTAATTATTAAAATTAGAAAAATAATCATCATCAATCGTACGTAGTATTAGCATAGAAAGTTTAAATTTAAGTATTGTAGTTTGAATATCTCTTGAAAAGGTCAGTTAGTTATATATAAAAAAAAAAAAAAAAATAAATATTGTAAATTGATTTAAATTAAAATTAAGTGAGTCACTAAGAAATTACGAACGTTTCCTTAAATAATCTTGTTGAAGAAAAACGAATTTAATATTGTAAATAATCGTAATAGTAGTATTATCCACTAATAAGAGAAGTAGACATAGGTACTCGTAGTAGTTATTAGAATATGTCAACTAATTATTTAAAAAAATCAGAAATAATGAACACAGTTATAAGTTTTTAATATAAAATATTTTCATAACTATTCAGAATTCATTTTGTCGTAACTTAAGATAATTATCAGTTAGCTACTTTGTCCTAAATCTTTCTATTTTAAATCGACTTTTTTGCATTGTAATATTTAACGATTATCTAAAAATGAATATTTCCTCTTTTAAGAACTTGTGTTGGTGTAAAGAGTGTTAAATGCTTTCAATGATTGAAATATCTTTTTCTATTATAAAAATTGTAATTGTATGTAATAAGATTTAAAAAAATGGAAAAGTGTTCAGTTCTAACAAAAAAACAATGAACACTAAAAATTAAATTATTTTGTAGCAAATATCTATAAAATTAAGAAATTTGTTAAGAAAACCTCATTCAAATCTCTTATATATGTCCAATATAAAAAAAAATTCAAACAAAACTGCTTAAATATGAACAAATTTTACCAAAAAAAAAATAATAGTATTTGGAAAAGTTTTCTTTTCTAAACGGGAACATCATACAACAACCATAGTAATAATAATAATAATAATAATAGTGAACAATATGTAAAATCTAATAATATTCAGGTAACAAACCAGGCTGTGAAACATAAAAAAATTAAAAATAAAAGAGGAAATTTATGAAATCGAAAACAAAATAATAGTAATAATTACTACAAAACCGAACTAATTAATTAAATATATAGAAAAATAGAAATCAAAACAATATGAAAGGAAAGAACACAAACGCAAAACAAATAATCACATCGAAGACAAAACCGTACAAAAACCACTCCAGAACCTTTCAGTTTCGATTTTATTTTTATAATATTGGCACACTTTTTAAAAATTTAAATTTTAACAACATAATTATTTAAAATTGCAGAAGAAGTGAATTAAATAAATAATCATATAAAAATATTTCAAAGTTTTTTTTTCGAGAAAAGGTACCATATTTTTTCTAATCAATTTCGTAATATTTTTTTTCTTAAAAAAAATATTTATTTTTTTAAAGAAAACTTAAAAATCCAAATTTTCCATAAATTTATGTAGGATAAAAAATTAAATTTCACAAATTATTAAAGGATTTACTTTTCGATATCTTTAAAGAATCTTGAATAAAAGTCATCCTTTAGGAATTTTGAAAACCAAAACGTATGTACCAGGTGTATAAGCTTAAATCCGCTGTTTTTTTAGTAAAAAAAAACTCTTTTTTTTTTATAGAAAGCAAAAACAATTTTGTTCAACGTATTTGCCCCCGATAGTTACACGTTTTTCCCATCTCTCGGGCAATTTGTGGATACCATGTCAAAAATACTCCTTCTCTTTCGAGGCAAACCACTAATTTAACTATTTTCGGACGTCTTCGTTAGAATCGAAGTGCTGCTCAGCAATCGCGTGGTCCTTCAACGAAAACAGGTGGTATTCGGAAGGGGCCAGATCTGGTGAATAAGCGGGGTAAGGTAGCACCTCCCAATTGAGTGTCTCCAAGTAGTTTCGGACCATTTTTGACGTGTGGGATGGTGCGTTGTCATGGAGGAAAGTCAACTTGTCATGTCTTTGCTGATAATGCGTCCTTTTTTTACATAGAGCGGTGGGTATTGACAGTTTCACCAGGTTTCAACATCTCATAGTAGATGATACCATGCCGATCCCACCAAACGCACAGCATCGTATTCCCTCCAAAGCAATTTGGTCTTGGAGAAGATGTTGATAGTTGGCCGGGATCAACCACCCACGATTTCTTGCGTTTAGTATTCTCGAAATATATCCACTTTTCATCGTCTGTCACAATCCGATGCAGGAACGACTTTCTATTTTGTCTGGCGAGCAAGATTTCGCACGTGTTTTAGCGTCGCTCCATCTGCGGCACCCATTTTTCGATCTTTCCAATCTTCCCCATGTCATGCAGACACGTCGAAATGGCTGGTTGAGTAACACCGAATTGCTCCGCGAGCATTTTTTGCGATTGGGTATCGTCTTCGTCCAAAATAGCCTACAATTGTTGGTCCTCAACCGTCCTAGGCCGATTTTCACACTTCTTTTCCCACAAGTCAAAATTGCCGTCTTTGAACCGACGAAACCAATCTCGGCACGTTGTTTTCGATAAAGCACTGTCACCATAACCTTCGTAAGTATTCGATGCCATTCGGCAACCGATTTCTTCAATTTGAAGCAGAAAAGCTGAGCTTCTCGCATATGCTCTTTTTCTGGCACAAAACTAGACATGATTACCAAAAGGAAAATGTATGTTGTTGTACGAAATTGCTGACAATGTGCAATGATTAATGTTGACAGATGTCAAACTCATAAAAAATAAATATGGCGTGCCCATGGTAGCTTAATACGCTCACTCACGCCATCTATGACCAAACAGCGGATTTAAGCTTATGCCCCTGGTATATCGTCGTAATTACCTCCTACTTAATGGAAAATTATCGAAAATTGGATGATCTTTAGTTAATATGAAATTATTGAAAGACATTTACTTTGTTTTGTTTTTTTTTTCTTAGAAAAAAGTACATTCCTGGAAATCATGTTTTTATAATAGAAAAATGATCATGTTTGAGCAGAGAAAACTTGAAAATGTTAGGCTACTATATGTTGTGATATAGATCCACGGAAGGAGTCAAAAAAATGCATAAGTAGCTTCATAAATTATCAGAGAAATTTAAATTAAAAATCAAATTTTTAAAAAAAAAAAGGAAAAGCGATTTTTAAAAATCCATATAAAAAATCAAAGAGTTTTAGCTGATAGAAAAAGGAAATAGAAAAGTAAAATTCAGTTTAAAGCAAAAATAAGGTTTACAATAAAACGGGTGAAAATTAAAGGCCTTCATAATATTTCGGATACAAAACTTTCTTTTCCTATAAAAATTTATATGTTATTTCATAAAAAAAAAAAACTTCTACTGAAAGAGGACAGTTTTTAATAATAAAAAAAGTGCAATTTTTTTAAAGAAAAAAAACTTTCCGAAATGACAAAATTTTTAAAGAAGAAAGTTTGTAAAACAAAAAATATGAAACTGAAAAAAACAACCTATAACAAAAAATTGTTATTTTTTTTTTATTAAAACTTTTTGTACAATATATAATTTTTTTTTATTTCCTTTTTATTTATTATTTTAATAAAAATGTAACAATAAAAATAAATATATATTCTCTTTATAATATGTATTTTTACAAATAAAACTATTCATTTTTTAAAATAATATTAATACTGATAGTATTTAAATATGTGTATGTATTAGAGATTCGTTGGTGTTATTTTTAAATAAATCTTTTGTAAAACATAAAATTTTTAATAAAAAAAAAATAAAAAAAAAACTTTATTAAAAATAATAGAAGAATAAACAAATTATATAAGAAAATAGTTAAACATTTTTTATATTTAATAGAAATAGTTAAAAAAGTATACTTTTTTTTTAATTGTATGCAAGCAAACAATCACAAAAACAAAAATAACCGCTTTAAATGTGTAGATGAAAAAAATATTTACAATAAAATATATTATATTATATAAATATCATGTATTATTTACATATACATATATATTGTAGAAATAAAAATTCAACAAACACGTGTACCCACACACATACACAAAATTTTTAAATAAATTATTTTTATTATAGAATTTTTTTTCGAAAAATTTCAACAGAAAATAAACCTAATTTAAGGGATTCAAAAATAAACATAGAACCTTATTTGTTTAGGCTCTTCGACTTATTAAGTTTTGTTTTAAAAATAACAAAATAATATTCTCTATTTATAGAAAAGATGAAAAGAAAATTCTTTATTAAAGTTAAAAGATAGTCCACTTTTTTTAATGTTAAGAAAAATTTTCATTTAAGATGAAAATCGAATTAAACGATTTTTTAACAATAAGATAAAATGTAGTTTTAAGATAAATATCACGAATGTATAAATATAAATAAATATAATATATAAATTGAATTTATATAAAAAAAATTAAAACATTTTTTTGAAGGATAAAATAATAAAATAGGAAAGAAAATTTCTAATAAGTGTACATAAAATTTATGTTAAGAAAATGTAATTTTATTAAAGGTTCAACTTACATACGAAATAAATGTTTTTTTTTTTGTAGAAATAAAAATAAATAGGGAAAAAATTGTTTTTAAAAAAGGAAGGTAGATCAGAATATACACGTACAAGAAAAATCGTTCATGCAAAGGATAATTGGGGATGAAATAATTAGAAATATATATACTCATACTAATTATAATTATCTTTATTAGGATTAAAAATATATTTCAAAATAAACAGAAAAAATGTGAGAATTTAAAAAAAAAAAAAACATAAAAATTTATATGTAAATTTTTTTTAAGAAAAACTTTTAAATTACTCTATAAAAAAAATGTATGAAAAATTATTTTCAAAAAAAAATTAAAAACACAAATGTTAAGAGAAAAAAAAATATTTTTAAAAATTTAAATAAATTTTCTTCAATTTCTAAGTGTCTAATAATAGTATTTTGTACAATTTTTATATTAACAATAATTGTAAGTAAATATATTGTATAAGTAAGTCCCAGTGGAAAATTTTGTAAATACTTCCCTCTCGTTTGTATTTCGAACATTTTATTCTGTATGCACAGGACTATAAAATGCTTCTTTGTTATTAGAAAAGGCTAGAATCTGTGCGAGTTTGCATTAATTTGTTTTGAAGACGGTCAGTATATTTGAGAACAGGCAAACTGAGGAATTGGAAATTCACTTGTTAGATTAAGAAGCTTCCAAATAGGATGGACTCTATTGGCTAGGTATATCTGAGATAGTTAATTGCAAGGACATAGGATGTGCGGCTAGACCGAGCATGGTTTCCAACAAAAAAAATGTTCAATTTAGATTTTGAAGATATTTGGTGACCTGAATTTTGGTAAGGACGTTGAGTAGACTGGATTCTTTTTGTGGATAATAATATCACATATTCCGGAGATACACAATCTAATTGACTAAAATCCGTAAAAAAAAGATACGTTAAAAAAATCTAATATATCAAAAATTATAAATTATCTATATATATAAAAATGAATGTCCTTTTTTGTGTGAGGCTTATAGACTCGAAAACTATGCATAAAATCATACTGTACCATTATACCAATTTGTTCATTGAGTCTTGAGAATAGTTTCTATATAGTTCCGACACCCCTCCTGTAGGTGGTGGTAGCTGTATATGCCAATTTTCAAACACATTAGCCGTATTTGATTGGGGAAAGTTTCCTACTGTGCAGTAGTTGTAGCTGTCATCATCTACTGTACCTCGAACAAACGAGTATATTGTCGCAGTAGTTGCGCATACTATTTAGGGTGGGGAAATTTTAGTTCCCGAACTGGAAATAGATGGCTTAGCGGGTTCGTTGGTTATGTTGAAGCCTCAAATTTTTGTTTTTATTGTTTATGTTTGCATAAAATCAGTTTTTTATTGTTTATGTGTGAATAAACTCAGTATTGTTGTTGACTATTTTGAGGTTATATTTTGACTGCTGTCAGTAAATTGTCCATTTTATTGAGAATCTACTGCGAACTACTGCACACTGTTTAGGAAAACCAAAGTAATTTTTAGGTTAGTTATCATTTCAAGAACGGCAATCGGTTAGCAAAAAAACTCAAGAGAGGTAAACTTGTTCAATTATTTTATATCTACTAATGGCATAAACCAAAAAAACATGTTTTAATTTTAATTGAATAAGGCCGAGCAACGCGGGGCAACGGGTAGCTAGTAATTAATAAAAATAAATATTTAAAAGTAATTAGTTTTCAAAATGCTGCTTCAAAATCATTGAAATTTTTTTTATTCGATTATCTTTAATAAGATATCCTTATTTTTTTTTATAAGATATCCTTTTAATTGTAGCAATATGAGCAAAAAAGCTCAGGGGGCGGCGTTTCAGTGTGATGATTTCAGTACAAATGTTGATAAAAATGCTCGTCGAAAGTAAATAATATTGTAGTAGGCCTTGAGAAGCATATCGATTTTTAAATCTTAGAATTTATTCTAGAATCTATTTCAGAGATGTCGTAAATTTCCTACTGGGATACGGAGGAGAAAAATAAAAATATTTACACATAAGAAAAATAATATTACATAATGAGAAAATGAATAAAAATAATTAAGAAATAAAATCAACGATGATATCGTCCTTTTTAAGTGTATTTGATCTTTTTAACTTTTCTCAATGTGTATGTATTCAAATAATTAATTAACTAATAAAAATAGATAAGAAAATAAGTTGAAAATGGTCTCATAAGATATATGCAAAAAAAAAAAATACTATTGACTGCATTAAATTCACAGTCAATGAAAATTATTATTTCATAAAAGTTGACCTGACCGGATTCCAGTCTTACACCCACCACTGTATTAGTATCATAGTTAAACAGCTTTAAAAAATAAAGAAAATATAATAACACCTCCATTAAAACATAAGGAAACATTTTAAAAGATGCCAATTAACTCTTATCAAAATTAATATTAAATTTTTAACAGATCCGTTAAAAAGTAATTTTTATTAAAATTTTAAATTATAGAAAAGAAAAATTTTACTTAAATTTTCAATATTATTTTAAAATTTCGAATTTTTCCCGAGCATTTTTCTTATTTTAGAAAATAATATAATAATTATTATATTATTTTTAAAAAATGTTAACTTAACATCTTCATCCCTAAAACAAATATTTAAAAAAATTCACTAGCCAAATAAACAAAAATTGAAAATAATAACAAATAAAAGTTATATATTAAGTATAATCAGATTTGGAAAAATTTTATTATATTATAAGGTGGTAAAATTACTTTTAATTAAATTAAATTAATAAGCAAAAATTATATTTAACAAAAATTGAGAAAAGAAAAGTGGAACGATTTTTCTATAATATGAAAACAAAAATGAATTAATATAATAAATTCGACTTATTTAACTAAAGTAGAAATTCTCAAAGTAATACTATATATATAAAAAAAAAACTTTTAGAACCTTTCTTATCCTTAAAAAAAAACACGTATTTCGAAAATAAATTAAATACTTATAAAAAGAAGGTGGAGAAAAGTGGATATAAACAAAAATTTGGAGGGTTTGACTTAAAAAATAATGCATTTTTAAGAAATTGATAAAAATATAATGAGACTTACAAAATAAATGCATTTTTAAGAAATTGATAAAAATATAAAGTAAAAAAATCAAAACCAAATCTCTCTTCAACTTTTTTTAATCTTAGAAAATATTATTAAAAAATATTTGTATTCGTAGATATATTTAAAATTATATTTATATTTAAAAATAAATAACTAATAAAAAGATTAAAAATGTAAAAAAAAAATTGCAATTCTTAAAAATATTGAGAGAAAAAAAGAGAAAACAAATATAAAAAAAAATAATTGTCATTTTTTCTTATCGAAAGTATTTAAAAAAAAAATTTGCACTTATTTAAAAACTAAAGTAGAAATTTATAGAATGAAATTTAAAAAAAAAACAATTAAGAGAAATGGACTACAATTTACTTTTTAAAAAAAAATTAATGTAATTAAAAATGATATGAACACGAACGTATGTGAAAAAATTGCTAGTATGGTTGTGATCGTAAATGTTTTAAGATAAAAAGAAATTTTGACAATTTTTATATTTTTCTTTAAAGAATTCTTAATTTAAAGATTTTTTGTTGTTGAAATAATGTGAATCAGTTTTACAGGAACTTTTCATACAACCAAACGTTACTCACTAAAGTTAAAAATTTAAAGCTTTAACAAATATTCTTAGAATTGCATAGTTTTTTGTTTTACTTAAAAAATAGTTACAAAAAATAATACAAAAAAAAATACTTTTTTAAATTAACCACTTAAAAAAAAAAAATTAACTAAAAATTGAATTCAAAAATTTGATTTAAAGTATTTTTTTTTTTAATTAATCTAATATAATTCAATAATTTTTAAGGATTTCTTTTTTTAAGAAATTTTTGTAAAAAGAAAATAGTTTAAAAACCTTAGGACGGCGTGTGTATTTGTAAAATGTTGAAAATATGATATTTGCTTGTAAATAAATGTTTTTTTATTGAAGGATAAAATATTTAAATAAAAAATCAAAGTGTGTTTTGAATTTAATTATTTTACTTTTATTGTTTTTTATAGGGAATGGAATATGACAATAATGGTTACTTCGTGCATATTTTGGTTTGAAAAATTTCTTTAAAAATTGGAATTTCCTTTATTGTATATAAAAATGAGGGGGGGGGGGGGAGAGATTCATTAAATAAAATTGGGGATTAAATGAAAAAAAAATATGGTAGAGAAATCGGAAAGTTTAAAAAGTTTACCAGGCGTATAAGGTTAAATTCGCTGTTTTTTAGTCTAAAAAAACACATGTTTTTTTCATAGAACGCAAAAACTAATTTATTCAAAGTACTTGTCCTTGCTAGCTACATATTTTTCCCATCTCTCAGGCAATTTGTTGATACCACGGCAAAAATATTCCTTCTCTTTGGAGGCCATTTTCGGACGTCTTCGTAAGAATCGAAGTGCTGCTCAGCGAGCACGTGGCCCATCGACGAAAACAGGTGGTATTCGGAAGAGGTCAGATCTGGTGAATAAGCAGGGTGGGATAGCATATCCCAGTTGAGTGTCTCCAAGTAGTTTCGGACCATTTTTGACGTATGCTATGGTGCGTTGTCGTGGAGGAAAATCAGCTTGTCATGTCTTTGTTGATAATCCGTCCTTTTTTTACGCAGACCACAGTGCAATTTGATAAGTTGTTGGTGGTACCGGTGGGCATTGACAGTTTCACCAGGTTTCATAGTAGACGATACCCTGCTGATCCCACCAAACGCACAGCATCGTCTTCCGTCCAAAGCGATTTGGTCTTGGGGAAAATGTTAATGGTTGGCCGAGATCAACCCACGATTTCTTGCGTTTAGGATTATCGAAATATATCCACTTTTCATCGTCTGTCACAGTCCGATGCAGAAACGACTTTCTTTTTTGTCTGGTGAGCAAAATTTTGCATGTGTTTTGGCGTCGCGCCATCTGTCTATCGTTCAATTCATGCGGCACCCATTTTCCAATTTTTTCAATTTTCCCCATGGCACGCAGACACATGGAAGTGGCTGGTTGAGCCTCAACCTTCCTAGGCCGAATTTCAGTCTTCTTGTCCCACAAGTCAAAAATTGCCATCTTTGAACCGACGAAACCAATCTCGGCACGTCGTTTCCGATAAAGCACTGTCACCATAAGCCTCCATAAGCATTCGATGTGATTCGGCAGCCGATTTCTTCAAATTGAAGCAGAAAAGCAGAGCTTCCCGCACATGCTCTTTTTCTGGCAAAAAACTAGACATGATTACCAACGGAAAAATGTATGTTGTTATACGAAATTGCTGACATTGTGCACTGATTAATGTTGACAGGTGTCAAACTCATAAAAAAAGTATGGCGTGCCCATGGTACCTTAATACGCTCACTCACGCCATCTACACTTATGAACAGTGGAGAGATAAAGTGTAAAAATCTGTCCCTAATGTTGAGATTATTAAAGACAATGAAAAGGAATTTCTCTACGCGTTGAAACTTGTTTGTTATAACAAAATTATAAAGAGAATAGTTAGAATAGCAATGATTATTAAATTATTCGGAATTTGTAAAGGTACAGAGAAATTTCAATTCTTAAATAAAAACAACCTTTCTATTATTATATAAAAATAAAAATAAACTCACTTGAGAAAGGAACACATTATTGGTAAAAATAAGTTAAACAATTGCAATTCTTAAATAAAAACTAACCGAAAAGCTTAAAAATATTGGGAAAGTAATTTCGTTTTTTCCCAACAGAGCATTTAATAGTATTTTTTCACAACCAACTTCATACTTAAGCCGTATAATCATATGTATTTTGACAGCTAACATAGCAAGGCTTGCTTGTGAAAAAATTCAATTGATTCTGCACAGTAGTTTTTGGTTGATACCCTTTTAAATATGGAAAGAGAAAAACAGTATTTTCGGGATATTTTACTTTTTTACTATAGAAAAGATAAAAATGCTGTTCAAGCAAGAAAAAAATTATCCGATGTGTATGGAGAAGATGTGTTAAATGAGCGCCAGTGCCAAAACTAGGTTGTGAAATTTCGATCCGGCAATTTTGGTCTCGAACATGCACCACGTTCTGGAATGCCAGTTGAAGCTGATGAAGGCACAATAAAGACATTAATTGATGCAAACCGGCGAATAACAACTCGTGAGATCTCTGAAAGATTAAATTTATCGAATTCGATCGTTCATGATCATTTGAAACGGCTAGTTTTAATCTCAAAGCTCGACATTAGGGTTCCTCATCTTCTTACGGAAAAAAATTTATACCGTCGCATTAACGTTTGTGATTTGCTTCTCAAACGCCAAGAAAATGATCCATTTTTGAAGCGTATCATAACTGGGGACGAGAAATAGGTTGTTTACAACAATGTTACTGGCAAAAGATCCTGAAGTCGAAAACATGAACCGGCTTAATCCACTTCGAAAGCCAATATTCATCAAAAAAGGTTATGCTATCTGTTTGGTGGGATTTCAAAGGAATCGTTTATTTTGAGCTTCTACCGAGTAACACAACGATCAATTCTGAAGTGTACTCTCATCAGTTGGACAAATTGAATGATTCACATAAAGAATTGGTCAATAGGAATTGGTATAGTGTTGCAACAGCATAATGGGAAACCACATATAAGTTTGACCACTCGGCAAAAGCTTTTAGAGCTTGGATGGGATATACTGCCACACCCACCATAATCTCCAGACCTAACACCTTCCGATTATCATTTGTTCCGGTCTCTACAAAATTTGTTAGATGGTAAAACGTTTAATTCAAATGAGGAGATCGAAAATCACTTGGATCAGTTTTTTGCCAGCAAAGAACAAAAGTTTTATGAACGTGGAATCAAGCTAATACCAAAAAAAAATGGCAAAGGATATTGGATCAGACTGGAGAATATTTAATTGAATAAAATATTAATTCACTATAAGAAAACCTAATATTACTTTCCGAACAATCCAATATTTATGGATGCGGTTGTCAACGACGATTGAGCAGCTTCTATGAGGCCACATAAAGTACGAGGGTCATTCAATAAGTCCTTAGAAAATCCGAGACATTGCGCTCGTAGTGTCGGTAAAGTAGCATTATCGACAAGAAAGCTGTCAAAATTTCAGCTCGATCCATAGCGTAGGTCAATTTCTATCGTCGATTAAAGTTAACGACATTTATTTGTGCATAATAATGGAAAAAAACGAGTTTAGGGCTGTCATCAAACATCTCCATTTGAAAGGCTTAAGCCCGAAAGAAATCAAAGCCGAGTTGGATGCAGTTCATGGCACATCTGCACCTATGTTTGCGACGGTTTACAATTGGGTGAATGAATTTAAACGTGGACGTTCATCCACAAAAGATGAACATCGTTCAGGACGCCCAGTTGAGGTGTCTACTCCTGAAATCATCGACAAAATCCACGATCTGATTTTGAACGATCGGCGAATTAAAGTGCGCGAATTAGTTGAGGCCACGGGCATATCACAAGGTACAGTCGCTTCAATTTTGCATGAAAAATTGTCTGTGAAAAAAATTTCGCAGATGGGTGCCGCGTTTGCTCTCAGAGGAGAATAAGCGCAATCGTGTAGTGGACTCTGAGGCTATGTTGGCACTCTTTCATCGCAATCCTGCCGAATTCCTTCGTCGACATGTCACTGTGGACGAAACCTGGATACACTACTACACTCCAGAAATGAAGATACAGTCATCACAGTGGATTTTCAAGGGTGAACGGGCTCCGAAGAAGGCAAAAACTGTGCCATCGGCCGGCAAGGTGATGGCCACGGTCTTTTGGGATTCGCAGGGCATAATTTTTATCGACTACTTGGAAAAAGGAAAAACAATAACAGGAGCGTATTACGCGTCGTTATTGCAACGGTTGAGCGAGGAAATCAAAGAGAAACGCCCCCATCTGAAGAAGAAAAAAATCCTCTTGCATCAGGACAATGCGCGTGTGCACACCTGCGCTGTTTCCATGGCCAAAATTGTGGAATTGAGAATGGAATTGTTGCAGCATCCCGCTTATTCACCAGATTTGGCCCCGATTGACTATTTTCTTTTCCCCAATCTGAAGAAATGGCTTGGCGGACGACGGTTCACTTCCAACGAGGACACCATTTTTCCTCTTAGGGCAGTGTTCTTTTATGTCGAGCTTTGCGCAATCAGACTTGCCATTGATATAGCAGTCACTTTTAATGCCCATTAGTTAAAAATGTACAAAAAAGTTTTTGTTTATACCGATACGCTGTCTGCAATCAATGCCATTGTAGGTATAAAGGGCAGCCCCATACAGGCCCAAATTTGCTACCATTTGTTTAAAAAGAAATAATAGAACTTTTGTTCCAGATGATGTTGGTATTTAAGGAAATGAGAAGGCAGACTTATTGGCAGGCAAAATCTGATAACTCAGAAATGGGGGGAAGCAGCCAGAATGAAACCTGGCATTCCAGCAACATCTATCTCTCAAAACTTAATCCGAAGTTCTGGCCAAAAAAACTGTTCAAAATTAGAATAAGTCATACTGTGCTGACACACCACTTTATATATAATAATCTTCAATCTCCCACATCTGCCAAAAATGCGGTGTTCCACTTACAATTCTACATATCCTCAGGGACTGTGGCTTTTCCTTTGATTCTTTCTCCGGTTGGATTTCTCCTGCTTTATTCCCTAGCCCTAAAAATACAAACTAAACTCTTATTTCTATCTAATTACCTGTTACATCGTATAAACTTGTTCTAATTAAATTTTGCTAATCCGTCCACGTATCACCATATACTCTCCAAGATCACGGTGCTAAGGCAGGGATATCTGGCCAAGATTTAAAAAAAAATATAACTGACAAAAATTTATTATTTTATTTTGAAGTATAATTGCTGAAATTATATTCTGAAAATAGCATTATTTAAATGGCCGCCTCTGCTTCGTTTACGTAACTGAATACAATGGCTCCAGTTTTCCACCATCTGAATTTAATGGTTTCGGGTTGCAAATTTGTTGATATAGACCAATGACTTAAAATAAAATCACAAGTAAAAGCCTAAAGGTGTTATATGCAATCAATCTCAATTATGATTGAGTCCACCACCGGCGGAAGTCCAATATGTTCCATTGACAAGTATGATCCAATGGTTAACCGCTGTCTCGATACGCCTTAAACCCACTATTGGCATTCTGACGCATATAGTGCGGAAATAAAGAACTATTCTATTTTTACCTTTTGGTAATATTACTACTGATTTGGCTAAGAGTAACTTAAAGGTTTATACCTGTGAAAAGTGATTGGGATAAGGAATTAATGCATGTGTTAAAAAGTATAGTGGTAACGGGAGGACGAAAAAACCATTTACCCGGTAAAAATGAAAATTTTGCCTGAACAGAACAATACAAAGTCTGAATTTGTATCAATTTAGAACCATAGCCAAAATATCCCTGCCCACCTGTAGGTATGTTGATGTGGGTTGAGCTTCTTAACAAGAAAACGATCTTGTCCAAAATCTTGGAAATACTTGTCAAAAGAGAAATTGATCTAAAGTTGTTAGCTGAAGGCTGAGCAAGTTGTTGCTTCCGTATTGGTATTGCTACATGCGGTAATGACTCATATCAGGATATCCCCCATTATTTAAGTAGTCATGAATACCGTACCCCAATTGAAAAGTTAATCTTTTGATATTATTATGATTATTTTGTATGAATATCTCCCATTTTATTCCTGTGCTGGATTCATAAGGATATGAAAGGCTAAAGATATCATAAAAAAATCTCCTTTTCCATTTCCTATTTTGCTACATACTGTCTGTATCATAGCCAAGTCCCCAATAACAGCGGCTTATTATTATTTCCTACTCTTATCCGTCTACAGCCAAATACACTAAGTGTAACGATTATAACATTTTATCAAAACGATTTACACTCTTAACCCCAACCCCATTTTATGATTGTGATGATAGTCGACACACTTGTGTGGATTTTTATTGTTCATCTAAACGCTCAAAGGAAGGCATAAATAAATTGGGGGAGCGGCCCAACCAGAATTGCCGCACACACGCGTGTAGCTGACAGCTAATTCCCATAAATTCCATTTGATTAAGGACCAATCAAAGGATATATGCCGATTCGAATGCCTGCGGGAAGAAATAATCAGCACATGTGCAACGGAACTGGTTTTAGTGTTTTCGATGTGCGTACGTTTATTCAGATTGATAACATTACCACCGACATTTACCATCCTAAACACTTTACCTCCAACTCCCGGCCATTTACGAAGGGTAAGTGAGTAACAGAATATTTATGATAAGCACATTGATGTTGAAATCTTGAGCCGCCAATCGAACAGCAAAGAGACAATAATAAATGAAAATCGGACTCTTATACTCGTGGGTATATCTCCATAGATATAAAAGGCAAGCGTAGGGGGGTGGTTACGGAATTAGGGGATAAGAAAGGAGTTTTTATGGCAATTGTTATTAGCCTTCTCTGGTACAGAGTCTCGAATAAACCTCATGTCTTTGGCTGAAAATTTCACTTAACCAAGGGATAAGATTCGTAGGTGAATTGGTGAGGCCTTATTTCTAATTTGTTCGGTGATGATTTGAAAATCAATTTTACGACGAAATTTTCATTGAGGATACACGCTCTCAAAGTGACATGACACATGACTGTAAGAGTTGAGTACAATATATCGGGTTAATTGAAGAAATATCGTCATAAAATAAAAGGGGCTATTTAATATAAAAATGGTATTGATAAATTTTAATGAATATCTTTTTCTTAAAAATAATCCGATTTACCTTAAGTGATCCAAATGGTCAAGTCTTATAGGCCTTGATGTGGTGCTCGGTGATTCTGTTGTGTATAGTAGCACTGAAAAAAAATAATTAATATTATTGCAGAGAGCAGTATAATTATTTTAAAAAAATCCTAAAATTTTATAGGTTTTCGTCTCGGGCAAATAAGCTTAGAGTTCAGAGCTCTTATAAAGAAAAAACTATTTGCAAAAAATAAAAAAATCGAAAGTGGAAAATGTTCTAATATTTTTAAGAATTTACGACTTGATTGAATGAATAAATGGTGTAGAAAACTATTTTAGTGGGATGGTTTTTTAAATGAAATGCCACTTAATCCCTGAAGTTTGATGATCGTTTTTGTTTCTTAAAGAACCGAAATGCTTTGAAGGATCAGAAAAAAAAATGTTTCGGTAGGGTTTAACGAGAATAAAAATAAAGAAACAGTTTTTTTTTATTTTTTTATTTGACATATTTTTTATTTCTACGTTACACATAGCCATGAGAACACAGTCGCTCCTATGGAGCATATAGCGGCACTAGAGACTCTGTGAATTCTCTCCATCTGCTTCTGTCTTGAGCTAGCCTTTTTATTTCCGACCATGATTTGCCAGTTTGTTAGTGTTCGCGCTCGACTGATCTTCTCCAAGTGGTCCTTGGACGTCCTCTGCTGCGATTGCCCGGTGGGTTCCAATCTTGTACCATCCTTGCTATGTCCGTAGGTGGTTTTCGCAAGGTGTGGCCAATCCAACTCCATTTCCTGCGTTTGATGTTATCTAGCAGGGGTATTTGCTTCGTGAGACGAAGCCGCTCATCGTTCGTTATCCAGTTCGGCCAGAAGATCTTGCTTATACGCCTCAAGCATCTGTTCACAAATGTTTGAAGCTTACGAGTCGTGCTGTCTGTTACTTTCCATGTTTCGCAGCCGTACAGCAGGACTGGCTTGACGTTTGAGTTGAATATTCGAAGTTTGAGTGCTATGGAGAGGTGATTGGAACGCCACACGTTCCCAAGTGAGGTGTACGCTTGTCGCGCCTTGTTGATGCGCGTTTGGATGTCTATTTCAGTTCCACCATCCTTGCTGAGCATGCTGCCAAGGTAACAGAACTTTTCGACATCTTCAACTTGGTTACCGTGTAGCATCAAGGGCCTCTCGCAGGTGGCGCCGATACGCATCACTTTGGTCTTCTTGATGTTGATTCTCATCCCAACTTCTTCGGCGTTGGAGGCCAGAGCATTCAGTTTCTCCTGAATGCCGTTGAAGGTGTGGGACATGAGGCATATGTCGTCGGCGTAGTCCAGGTCGTGGAGCTTCTCACACAGTGTCCACTGGATACCGTTGCTGGCTGTGTTGTTAGTGCGTTGAAGGACTAGGTCTAGGGCGATTATGAAGAGGATGGGCGAGATTACGCAACCCTGCCTGACTCCTCTTGAGATGTTGAATGTATCGCTGTTTTGTCTTTTGAAACGCACAAGTTCATCATCGGATGAGATCGATGATGGCCTGTGGGATGCCTAGTTCAGCCAGAGCACTCCAGATGGCGTCGCGAGAAATCATGTCGTAGGCTCTTTCGAAGTCAACGAAGAGAAGATAGAGCGGGCTGTTCCATTCGTTCGACTATTCAATGATCATTCTTAGGCTGTTGATGTGATCAAAACAGGAGCGGTTTGGTCTAAAGCCAGACTGCTCGTTGCGGAGGGCACTTTCCACTGTTGGAGTGATGCGAGTCAGGATGATTGATGCGATTAGTTTCTGGATGGTGTTCAGCAGAGTGATTCCCCTCCAGTTTTTGCAATCGCCAAGGTCACCTTTCTTCGGGATGGTGATAATTACTCCTTCTTTCCAGCTGTCCGGGAAGTGGCATTGTGTCCAGGCTTTTGCGATTATAGGATGCAACAGCGAGGCCAAGAGTAGTGGATAAAATTTCAGAACTTCTGGGGCCAGGTTGTCAGGTCCGGGTGCTTTGCTGTACTTAAGCTTGTTGATTGCTGTTGTGATCTCCGTAATCGTGGGCGGTGTTGTTGGGATGGATCTTCGTGGGTTTCTGCGCATCATTGCAGTAGGAGGATGGAATTCTGGAGCTATTGGAAGGGATTCTGAGAAGAATTCCTTCCAGCGGTCGAGTTGTTCTTCATCCGTGGAGAGAGTTTGACCGTCTTTGTCCTTAAGTGGTGGCAGTGAGGGTGTTCTTTTTCCGGATAGTTTGCGAATTGATGCATAGAACTGCGGATATCGCTACGGTGTGCAGCGGCTTCTGCTTCGCTCGCTATTTCGTTGAAGTAGTTCCTCTTGTCATCCCTTGCCATGCGTTTGACCATCTTTTGAGCAAGGTTGTACCTCGTCTGTAGATGGTGCCTTTCCTCGCGAGTTTGAGCAGTTTGGAGTAGACCTTTCAGCTTTCTTCGTTTTCCTATTTGAGTCCAGGTTGACTCGCGGATCCACTCTTTCCTCTTGTAGTTCCGAAAGCCCGTTGCTTCCTCTGCAGCGAACTTTAGTTTGCGCAGTAGAAAAGGCCATGTCAGTCTTTCGGCATTGTGGCTAACTTCTTCCAGCTTGTTCGCAAATATCTCGGCTGTCTCTGGATTCTGCTGGCGTTGGATGTCGTGCCTGCGTTCTGCGCGACCTTGTTGTTTTTTAGTTGCCGCAGGCCATAGTCTGACCACCCCAAGTAACAACTGATGGTCGCTGTATATGTCAGCTCCTTGGATTGTCTTGACGTCCAGGAGCGATCCGAGGAATTTTTTGCTTATCAGGATGTGGTCTATCTGGTTGCGGGTCACACGATCCGGAGACTGCCAGGTGTATTTGTGGATGTTCTTGTGAGGAAACTTGGTGCCACCGATGAAGAGTTGAGCAGAGGTCAGTGAGACGGTTCCCGTTGTCGTTTTCCTCTGCATTAAAGCTGTGTGTTCCAATGATCGAGCGAAGATCAGTGTTGTCCCGGCCTATTTTAGCGTTAAAGTCGCCCATTACAATTTTGATGTCGCTCTTCGGGGCAGATTGAATGCACGTCTCTAATTAGTGGTAGAAGGCTTCTTTATTGGCGTCATTATCTACTTCAGTTGGGGCACAGCACGATGGTGATGTTTCGGAACTTCGAGTGGAACCTGGCTGTCAGAAGGCGGTCGGAGACCGGTTTGTAGCCCATGAGAGATCTCTTTGCGTTGGCTGATAGGATTAATCCGACTCCACAGTGGTGGCCGCTGTCGTTGCCGCTGTAGATGAAGTGTTCACCCGTCTGCGTTGTGAGGTTTCCTTGATGTTTCCACCTTATCTCAGAGATTCCCAGGATGTCGAGATTGTAGCGTCGCATTTCGGAAGCAGCTTGCGCCAGACGAGAAGTTTGGGAGAGAGTCCGCACGTTCCAGGTACCTATTCGGGTTGTTCGGTGAAAGCCAAACGTGTTTTTGCCTGAGGTATTGTCCGGATGTTTACTCTTGTGCTGTTTCATGATAAGATGTTTTTTTTATGGCTTGCGGCTTATCAGGCCAGCGAAGCAACTCCCAGTGACGTTGGGGCCGCTACGGACTACATATGTAAGGCTTGCAGTCGGCCTCTCACCCCGGCACCAATGCCGAGATGGCGGCAGCGGGAGTCGAACCCGCTACCTACCTGCGACACGCGGTTTTCCCAAGCGGTCACCCATCTGAGTACTAACCACGCCCAGAAAAAGTTTAACGATGCATTAATGGCTATGAAAAGGGGACAACAAAAACACAAGGGGGTTATAGCTGTCAATGTAAGGAGCATTGCGGTAGCTTAAAAAAGGATGTTCTGTTACAAATATACTTAAAATGCCTTAAAATTATTATTTTTTTGAAACAAATACTGTAGGGTTTTTTAATAATTTTTTATACTGTAAGTTTTATAAAGAAAAATATTCAACAAATTTATAAATGAATCTTACGAATTATAAATATATATGCGGGAAATTCCCTCTCTCACAAACAAAAGAAAAAAAATACAATCGAACATGGTATTTTCTGGTTTCCATTTGTAAATCCATCCAATTTCGTTACAAATAAAAAGAGAAATACAACACAGGTTAAAAGAAAATCTTGAATAAATAATAAATTATCCCACATATATTCTTAATATTAGAGTGAAATCTCAACAAAAAAAAAAGAAAAAAACAAATATCGAAAGGAACCTCATAATTTTTAATCAAATTTAATCAAGAAATCTTAAAAATTCACTACTGTTTTGTCGTGTTGCTGACATATTTTCCATTTGTTTTTCCACTGTACGTCGAGTAAACGATACTATTTTGATTTCTTGAGAGCTCAAAAATGTCCAAAAGAATATTAGTTATTCCCATAAAAAATAATTTATTCACTTTTAATCTACTTAGTAGGGAGAAAAGAGCTTGGCAATCGACAAGACATCTTACGAATATAAACGCGTCACCATCAATGTGTTGGGAGCATTTTGGGATCGTACGTACGTAGAGGCACCGGAACGGTTCCATGTGGAGAAATGTTTCATCAAACGGATGGATGGGTGGACGGATGGATGAATCCATCCATATTAAATTAAGTGCCCAATAGTACCGAATCATTGACATAAGAATGGATCCCCACATTCAGCCACCATTGGTCCAGTCACCGACGAAATGTTGGCTAGAAAGCCATTAAAAGTCAAAATAAATTAATAGCATCAATAAATAAGTATGACCAGCACAGCGTGGAATAATATACCATATTCCTTTGAATTAAAATAATTTCCTTTTGGCATAAAGTCAAATTTCTTTTATTTTCGCTTTTTTTTTGTGATAATACAAAAAAGTGTAAAAAAAGATGGTAAAATGTAAAAGTAAGAAAAAAGGTAAGTAAAATGTAGTGCTCAAAATTAAGTAAAATGTGGTACTGCTGAACATAGAAATTTAATTTATTTTTCACTCTTAAATCAAACGAAATTTTGAACAATTTACGAAAAATTCGAACGTTTCTAATTTTTCGTACAATTCTTACAATTGAACATATTTTTTTGTTGCTTAGTCATATTTTGTTTATAAGAAGGGGGTGGAAAAGGTGTCGTCTACGATTACTTATTTTTATTGATAGGATATTTAATCTTTTTTTGGCTTTTCAGAATCTTTATTGAATTTTGCTGATTTTATGAAAAGAGAAAACGAAAGTTGTCGTAGAAGGGAATGTGTATTTTTTTTTGAAGAGTTCAAAAAAAGCTTAAAAGCAATTATAAATATTTTTTTTTATAAAAAGAAAAAACAAAATAAAATTTATTATATTTAAATAAAATGTTTCTTCAATAAATTGAATTTGTACTAGCTGATATTTTCTTAAAATTAAGAGAAATTGCCGTCAAAGATAATATTTGAAAATGAATTTTTGCAGTTCGTATATCGTATGAAGTTTAAAATTTTCTATTGTATATATGCGAAAGATGGTAAAGTAGTGCGTTAAAAACATAGAAATACATATCCGTTAATTCGTTGCTCTCATGTTATGTGCATCATATTCTCAGTTAAATACGAGTAGTACTCACACATTCCGTTTGAATATGCTTACGATCACGCAAGTGCAAATATGGGAGCGTACGAATATGGACGTGTCGGTTAATGAACGCATCCCCACGGAATAGAATATATTTAATTTACAACGTACGTGAAACATTAATTTACCACGTACGTGAAACATATTACCACACCACGTACGTGAAACAGATTAGCTTACAACAGACGTGAAAAAGTAGCGTTGGTAAGTATTACGGGAGCTACTCATGCAGGCAGTATTAGGTATTAGTCCACCAACACGGACGATCTCTGCGTACGAAAAAAATTAATCAATAAAAATTATTATGCCTTCTTAGGGGGCGCACTGAACTGATTAAGCTGCGTAAGTTCTACTATGGATTAGTGTGAGTGTGCAGTTCATTTTGGATGTTTAACCATAAAACGGTCGCATACAAGTAAAAGTCAACTGCATAAGTATGTGATTTTTTTTTGACGATGTTCATAGGAACGCGAGCAAACCTTACATCTTTCGGTAACGGCGGAATTTCTATGTAGTTTGTGTAAAAGGAAAATTGAAGTCAAAACTTTAAAAATTTCAATTTCTAAGAAAATTTTTCAATTTTTTTTAAATTCTGGAAAAACAAGGAATTTATGGCTTTTTTTTAATTTTTATTTCTTCCTAAGTATAAGAATTTACGAGGGTCATTCAATAAGTACTTAGCCTCACCGCCCAATGAAACTGCTTTCACAAAAGAAATTTACCATCGTGCAGTACATTCTTCTAGTAGCCTACTGTTTCAGTCGATTGCCTTTACTAGTTTTGTTTTGAGAGCCTTTGAAAGCGAGCATGCCGGTCGGTTGCACAAAAATGGAAAGAGAACAATATCGTTCGGAGATAAGATTCTTGTTTTTGGAAGGGAAAACGCGCAGCGAAATCAAAGATCGCTTGGATGCTGTGTATGGTGACTCTTCTCCTTCGATGGCGACCGTCAAGAATTGGTTCAACGAGTTTGTTCTTGCCGCACGTCGGTTGTTGATGAGCCACGCCCAGGTGCCCAAAAAACGGCTGCTATGGAGGAAAACGTTAAAAAAGTCCACGATCTCGTGTTGGCAGACCGTCGATTGAAGGTTCACGAGATAGCTGAGACTGTGGGCATCGCAGTAGGAACGGTGCATCATATTCTACACGAAGAACTGGGCATGAGAAAGCTGTCGGCGCGATAGGTGCCGCGTTTGCTCATACCGGAAAACAAGCGCAACTGTGAGACCACATCGGCGACGTGTTTGGTGCTGTTTCAGCGAAATCCAGCGGAGTTATTGCGTCGTTTCGTGACCGTCGACGAAACATGGATTCACTGGTACACACCAGAGACCAAGGAACAGTCGAAACAGTGGACTTCACCCGGCGAACGTGCTCCGAAGAAGGCGAATACTGTTCGATCGGCCGGAAAGATGATGGCCACCGTTTTCTGGGATTCACAAGGTGTGATCCACATCGTTTACCTCAAGAAGGGTAAAACAATCACGGGGCGCTACTATGCTAACTTATTGGGCCGATTTGACATCGAATTGAAGAAAAAGCGGCCCCACTTTGCGAAGTAAAAAGTGCTGTTCCACCACGACAATGCGCCTGCTCACACCTCCGCCGTCGCCATGACCAAATTGGTCGAATTGCGCTACGAATTGCTGCCCCATTCACCGTACTCTCCAGATTTGGCCCCCTGTGATGACTTTTTGTTTCCAAACCTGAAAAAATAACTCGCCGGGAATAGATTTGGGTCGAATGAGGAGGTCATCGTCGCCACGGAGGCCTATTTTGCTTCCCTCGAGAAAATGTATTTTTTGGACGGGTTACAAAAGCATCGCTGGGCCAAGTGTATCGAGCTTGAAGGAGATTATGTGGAAAAATAAATTGCCACCTTTCCAAAATTTTCGTACAATTTTCAAAAATGAACAGAATATTTTTGACGCAGGGCAAACATTTTTATTGCGCAAAGTTAGATCAATTAGACCACGTGTGGCCAATGCGGGGCCCGCGGGCTACGCGTGGCCCACTGGGCGTCTATTTGTGGCCCACTGAGCTCTTAATACTGATGTCATTTTAAGGCCTTTTCCTTTGGATCAATTTTGCTACCGAGGTAGAGTTGCAGCTGTCATCATCTACTCTACCTCGAACAAATGAGTACATTGAAGTGGGAGTTACGCATCTACCTTACGGTAGGGGGATTTTAGTTTCCTACCTGGAAATAGATGGCTTAGCGGGTTCGTTGGTTATGTTGAAGCTGCATATTTTTGTTTTTATTGTTTATGTGTGCTATCGCGGTTGGTCCAAAGGAAAAGGCCTTTTATTTATTTTATTTGTAAGTGAAAAACGAAGACCCACAATGGCGTCAAGAAGTAAAGAATTTGGATCAACGACGAGAAGTTTTCAAGACAAATGGACTATAAACTATTTTTTCGTCGAATTTAAAAGAAAGCCGATATGCTTGATATGCAATAATTCTGTTTCTGTCTTAAAAGAGTATAACATTAGGCGGCATTACGAGGCTAAACATGCAAGTAAGTTTGATAATTACAAAGGGCAATTTCGACAAGACCAAGTAAATGAATTAAAAAAAATCTTTCTGCTCAACGTCAGATATTTACTAGAGTGTCTCAAGAGTCACTATGCTATGTAAAAGCTAGTTATGCAGTAGCCATGATACTAGCAAAAAAATCGAAGCCATATTCAGACGGTGAAATGATTAAGGAGTGTTTGGAGAGTGTCTGTAAAATTCTGTGCCCAGAAAATAAAAAGGATTTCTCAAAATTTGAATAATCGAGCATCCAAGTTTATATTTTATTCTCTAGCATTGGATGAAAGCACAGATCTAACAGATACCGCCCAAGTGGCGAATTTTATCAGGGGCGTTGATGTTAACTTTAACAAAACAGAAGAATTAGTGGCACTGTATCCACTTAAGGACACTACATGCAAATAATTTAAGTTGCAAAAAATTTCTAAAAGTTATTTACTAAAAATATTAGTATGTGTACAATAAAATTGCCTAATTCAACTCTTTATAGCCATTGCCTCCAGAATTTTTTTTAAATACACTTAGAAACACTTAGAAAAGGCAAACACTTAGAAAACATCTTTAAACCTCACGAAGATGTCCAAGACATTCTGCATGACGAACAAATATTCCGACAAATATCAACTCAGTTTCCCATAAGTCCACCTCCTAAATTTTTCACTCCTTCCGAAGTCAAATTCACAATAGAAAACCTTTCCAATAAAAAAAGCCCCAGGATATGACCTAATAACTTCAGAAATCCTGAAACAAATATCCAAAAAAACCCTCGTCCTTATAACCTATATTTATAATAGTATCCTCCGCACATCATTTTTTCCTTCCCTGTGGAAGTTTTCCATAATTAAAATGATCCCAAAACCCAATAAGCCCAAAAACCTACCTGCCTCATATAGACCTATAAGCCTCCTTCCCATGTTATCAAAAATCCTAGAAAAATTAATCCTAAAACGCCTTTATCCCTTTTTTGAAACCGAGGGTGTCATCCCTTAGCATCAGTTTGGATTTCGAGCGGAGCATTCCACTATCCAGCAGTGTCATCGCGTAGTCGACTACATAGCGTGTTCGCTAGAGCGAAAGGAATACTGCCCAGGCGTGTTTCTTGCCTGGGCAGTATTCTACCCTCGGGTTAGTTCCACATCCTTAAATCTTATCTCTCAGACCGATATTTTCAGGTAGCTGACAATATTGAGTACTCTGACATTTATCCAATTTCCGCCGGTGTCCCTCAAGGAAGTATCCTAGGTCCTATCCTATATAACATTTATACCCATGACATTCCTTGCCACAACAACATCCTGACCGCAACATATGCTGACGATACAGCCATCCTGACACATCACAAAGATCCTTCCACAGCCATTAGTATCCTACAGAACCATATCCACTCCTTAGAAACTTGGTTCAAAAGGTGGAGAGTGAAGGTAAATGAGCAAAAATCTGCTCATGTAACTTTCACACTCTGCCGAGAACAAATTCCCGACATAACCCTAAACGGTAGTATTATTCCACAAAAAAATAGCGTACGTTACCTTGCACTTATATTCAACAAACGGTTAACCTGGAACCTTCATACGAAAACTAAAAGACGTGAACTTAACGGACGATACAAACAATTATTACGTCTCCTAGACAGTAAATCAAAACTTACAATAACAAGCAAACTATTACTATACAATACGGTTCTGAAACCAGTATGGACATATGGTCTAGAACTTTGGGGTTCGACTAAGCATTCCAACTCCCTTCCAATCCAATCCCTACAATCCCAAAACCTTCGTAAAATTGTCAATGCCCCCTTTTATGTGCCAAACACTGTTATCCACCGTGACCTAAATGTTCCATTTGTTCGTGAACTATGCATTTCCCGATATAAAAATTTCCATTCGCATCTATCCTTCCACCCTAATCCTTTAGGAAGGGAACTTTTCACTCCCACCCTTCCAGTTTACACACATCGATGTTTAAAACGGCGATGGCCGAGAGATTCTCTAAAATTATAAAATAAAATTACCCTGCTCTAGAGGTAACATCGATGGGTGTTTTCCTCCACATGTCTTCATGTCCTTGTAAATTCCCGTAAAAAATCTGCTTGTTACTAGCATAAGTAGTTGTAGATAACATTAAAAAAAAAAACCTATTTTAAATATTATATTTTTGTATTGAAAAGAGGTAACTCGACATATTTTTTCTTACATTATTTGTTTTAAATATAAAAATTTTCTTACTGGAAAATTATGTGCAAAATAATTTTAAAAAAAAGTTCAAATAGAACAAATAATAATTATAATAATAAAAAAATTATATCGCTAAATAAGATTCTTTTTAAATTAATTTTAAAATGATTTGTGATAAAAATCTTTTTATAAGATGCAAAGTACTCAAGAATGTCTTATAAATTATATAAAATATCTTTTTTTAGTTATTTTATTACAATATAAAAGAATGTCTTATGAAAATATAAATTTATAATCATTTTTGTTGTTATTGATAATAATTTATTTTCTATAATTTTTCTTACTTTATTTATTAAAATGTTGAATATGAAAAATTGGAGAATAACATAAAATTAAAAAGAAAACGGAAAATGAGAATAATTATCGTAGATTTTAAATTGATGTTTTCTAAATATAATTTTTAAATAAATAAATATTTTTTTAAAGAAAAATATTAATAAATATACAATTATTATTTGGAGCTGTCAAAAAACAATCTTAAAAACTAAAAGAAAAAAAACAGGGTAGCGTTGAAATGGTTAATAAAGTTATTCGGCAATTATGAATCACAGCTAAATATTCGCACTGCATTACCAACCTGGAAGTTGTGAATTATTTTTCAGGCATTTTTAGCGATATTGCATAGACCATGATTTTCTACCAGTGGAAAAAAATATTTTCTCCAAAGAAAAAAGCTCTTTCCCTCGGGATTTGTTTTTCTTTGTAATAATTATACTCCTTAAGTATTTTGTTCTTAAGCAGATTATATTTTTTTTAGTATTTTTTATTTGTAGTTGGAAGACTTTTTTAAAGATGAAATCTTTAATGGAATAGACATATTATGATTCCGAAAGGTAAGATTGGAAGAAAAAAATAACTATGTTTTATAGCAATTGTAAATAATATTCTCCTCTTACGTGTATTTGTAAGCAGTTTATATAGAATATGATGGTCATGTATATCGTGTAAGTCAATTTAGAAGGGAATGAAAACTGAGTTTTTTATGCAATTGCAGATGAGCATTTTTTTTCTGCTCAAAATAAGAAAAACGCTGGCGCACACTATAATTTATAATATATTTAGTATTGTCTGGATTAAAATTAAATTAAAAGAAAAGAAAAAATCCATGTTCCATAAAAGAATTTCAAAAAGGGAAACGCTCAGACGACGATTCAATAAAACATTTTTCTAAGAGGTAAATTTACTTTATTGATGTTTTTTTCTTTCTAGCATCTATGTTTTGTAATAAAAATTATCTTGAAAATTGAATTTATTCTGATAATTTTTTGTAAAAAATATTATTTGATGTGGACTGTTTTACTTGAATTAATTACAAATTTTTAGTTTCGGAATAATTATTGTATATAGCTTTAAATTTTCTTCATTCAAATAAGCCTTGCATTAGCTTTATAGCTTTAAATTAGAAAAATCTCTCTTTTATATAAAAATAATCCAACAAAAATTTTTCTTACAAAAGTGTTGATTAGAAGATATTGTAACATAATTGAAGAAGTTGTTTTATGAGGAAAAGTATCTAAAATAACTTTTGGATAATATCTGATATCATTTAAGGTTTTTTTTTTAAAATTTTATAATTTATATTTTGTTGATTTGATATATGGTCCTTAACATTATGTATAGAATATGATGTCAGTCAAATGACGCCTATGGCCGCTGCGCAAAGGCGAGCTCTTTTAAGAAAATTTTTCATAACATTTTCGAAAACTTCTGGTGTTATTTTAGCAATTTCGTTTCGAATGGTTGTGGTTGGTTTGTTAGTATACACCTTTTCCTAATAAACCAATAAGAAGAAATCAAGAAGGTTCAAATCAGGGGATCGTTGGGGCTAGTCGATATCACCACTATTTTACATTATTCGTCAGGGAAAAATTTCTCTTAATGTTTACATCGTAGCACGAGCTGTGTATGACGGGCACAGTCTTGTTGGAACCACATGTTCTGTAGGTCTAATTGATCCAATTACAGCATTGCCCCCAGCACCCTAAATATGTCCCAATGATACCTGCGGCTCAAATGCCACACCATACAGACACTCTATGAGGGTGTAGTGGTCTTTGGTATATTAGTGGAGGGTTTTCAGTGCCCCAATAGCGGCTTTTCTGTTTATTAACAAAGGCAGTCAAGTCGAAGTGTGCTCCGGCGCTAATAATGATTTTTTGCCGTAAATGGTAATCGCCTATACCGCCGTTCATGGTCATTTGCCTGCAGTTGTTGTGTCAGTTGAATTTTATACGAATAAAAAAGCAAATCTTTTTTGAGAGTTTTTAACAAACATGGTGAAGATATTCCCAATTCTTGTGTACGGTGTCGAAGGGAGGTAGACGGACATTCAGCAGCACTCTCCCTCACTGCGTCAATTTTTTCAGGTGTTCGTAGGCTTAATTGTCGCCCAATCTTCATTTTATCCCCCAGTGTTTGTATATTTTTAAAATTATAATTAACACCAAAAAAGTTGCGTTATTTTCTCCGTGTATTCACAATTTAACAATTATTTAAATGAAATATTTTAATAATTTCAACATATTAGCTGTATTCCATTGGACCAATTTTGCTACTACACTAGTTGTGTATCTGTCATCATCTACTTTACCTCGAGCAGAGCAGTAATTTTCATTTGGAGTTACGCATACAATGAACGGTAGGTGGATTGTAGTTGCTACAGTAAAAATAGATATAACAGTTCGGCTGAAAAGTTTATAAGATAACACAGCAAAAATATTTTTTTTTGCAAAATTCATTTTAATTATTCAACATAGTTGCCTTCGAGGGCGATACAGCGATTATAGCGATCTTCCAACTTTTCGATACCATTTTTATAGTACTCTTTCGGTTTTGCCTCAAAATAGGCCTCAGTTTCGGCAATCGGTCTGAAATTTCTTGCCAGCGAGCATTCTCTTGAGGTCTTCAAACAGGAAAAAGTCGCTGGGGGCCAGATCTGGAGAATACGGTGGATGGGGCAGCAATTCGTAGCCCAATTCATTGAGTTTAACCATCGTTTTCATCGACTTGTGACACGGTGCATTGTCTTGGTGAAACAACACTTTTTTCTTCTTCAAATGAGGCCGTTTCTTAGCGATTTCTTTCTTCAAACGATCCAATAACGCTATATAATAGTCGCTGTTGATCGTCTGTCCCTTCTGGAGATAGTCAATGAATATTATACCATGCGCATCCCAAAATACAGACGCCATCACCTTGCCAGCCGACTGTTGCGTCTTTCCACGCTTTGGATTCGGTTCGTCGCTCGCTCTCCACTCTGCCGACTGCCGATTGGACTCTGGAATGAAACCCATGTTTCATTCATTGTCACATATCGACGCAAAAATTCGGGTTTATTGCGCTTGAACAGCTCCAAACACTGCTCAGAATCATCAACACGTTGTTGTTTTTGATCCACAGTGAGCTCACGCGGCACCCACTTTGCACACAGCTTTCGCATGCCCAAATATTCATGCACGATATGTCCAACACGCTCTTTCGATATCTTCAGAGTCTCAGCTATCTCGCTCAACTTCACTTTACTGTCATTTAAAATTATTTTGTGGATTTTTTTGATGTTTTCTGCCGTAACCACCTCTTTTGGGCGTCCACTGCGTTCTGCATCAACTGTGCTCGTACGACCAGTTCGAAATTGACGAAACCAATATTCCACAGTTGAAATAGCTGGAGCAGAGTCCGGATAACGTTTGTCAAACCATGCTTTGGTTTCCACTGTATTTTTTTTCATCAAAAAGCAATGCTTTATCAATACACGAAATTCGTCTTTATCCATTTTTTTTTCAATAACAAAAGTTGCTCCACTCAAAATGCTATATCTCACGAACCAATCGACCGATTGCTGTCAAATTTTGACAGGAATCATTTGAAGCATGGTGCTTTGTGATAATTAAGTAGATTTTTGCAAGAGGCGCCATCTAGACGTCAACCTTATATAACTTTTCAGTTATTTGCGGGTTCGCTGGTTATGTTGAAATGTCATATTTTTGTTTTTATTGTTTATGTGTGAATAAACTCGGTATTGTCGGTGACTATTGTGAGATTGTATTTTACTGCTGTAAGTGATATGTTCATTTTATTGAGAGTCTACAGCGCTGAAGCAAAATTGGTCCAATGGAATACAGCTATTGTTGCAGCGTTAGATGCTTCATAATAAATTCCTACCGACCATTCTCTACAACTGTCAAATACCAACAGACAAATACTTAGGTTAAAGAATACCTGGATAGGCCCTTACCGTATATGTATACGCAATTGTGTGTACATATTTTTATTAGGGGGATAGGACTGTCAAAATTTTTTTATGTAGATATGACACCCACTGCCATCTATGTGTCGTAATGGAAATTTATTTAATTGCAAAAGCATAATTTATATTTATTTTAATTCACTTATTGGAAACAAAAATACAATTTAATTACAACGATAGGTCATTTTTATTTTTTGTACAATCTTTTGATACGAAATGGAATTCTATTTTAGGTTTATTATACATTTCGTAAATATCAATCAAATATAAACCGCCTCAATTTTGTAGACTTTCGGAAAGTTTGAAACTTTAATTCTCCATGAAAGTGGAGACTTGGGGGTTAGCGTTGTCATTTGTGAATCCGATGTTGACAGTTCAATGTTTACCATAAAATAGTACAGTGCCGGTGTATATAAAGTATGTGTAAGAAAGTTTAAGGGACCGAATTTTTCTGTCTATTTTCCATTGCTGTTTTCATTGTGTTATAATAAATAAAGTTTATTCTTCGGTAAGCTTATTATTTAAATAAATTTGTTTTGATTGCTCTATTAGACCATATTATAATGCATTTACTACATAATATTATTTTCTTTTTTCTTATAATATTAGCTGTTAATTTTTTAAGTACATTAAATTTTTCATATTGTAATTTAGTTTTAAAGCATTTCCTTTAATGTTGTATACGATTAACATCTTATTGTGCACATAATTGCTTTCATATAATCAAATAACTTACAATTCATATTTTTATATACTATTCCAAACTTTAAAAATTCTGTTTTAATAAATAATATACAGTGAAATAAATAAAATGAAAATGCATAATAAATAAATAAATATTTAAAAATAGAATACTGTGTTTTATTGCATATTTACAAAACTAATTCCATCAAAGACCCGCAATATTAAAAAATCTACTTCTTTACGCATACGTGTATGTGTAAATGATACCACACATTAAAATGGTTTTAAGCGAACCGCTTCAATCGCATACTGAACTTTTAAATTGGCCCCCAATGATTTACGCCGTTTCTGTTGTATTGCATGTGTGTGCGTTCTATGAATGTATTGCCAACAAAATTTGGACAGAATATTTATGTAGAGGCCTATCCAGTACTTCTTTAATCTAAGGACAAATATCATCCAAACCAAAATGGCTGCCAAACAAACTCCACCTGGAATATAGAAAGCACCCCGTATAATCAAAATTAAATGGATATTTATTTGTGAAAAGAAATTTGGAAGCTTACGATGATTTTTATTGAATCTTTTTACTGAAATATATTTTGAAGAGCTTTTACTGAAATATATTTTTAAAATTTCCATTGGATGTTTTCAAAAGCGTGCCAATTTTTCTTAAGACTATTCCAAAAATAAAAACTTCAATATAAATTTAATCCGGAAAAACTGTTTGTTTAAAAAGAAGTCTTCTGCAAAGTTGCGTACAGAGGAATGTATGTTTTTTTTAATATTTACTGGATCATCCAATTAATGGTTCTATTAATGGCAAAAGTATTAAATATTAAACTTTACAATTAAAACCAAACCGAGATGCCCTTATAAGACTTTTAAGTTTAGGGCCTATTTTAATAATAATTTCTTTAGTATTCTACTGTTATTAAACTTGGTGTGTTTGTTGTTGGACGTAATATCAAGGAGCTCCTACGACCATAGGATATTAGCATACGCCCAATCAGCGCGACAGTTCTGCTAATTTTTGGTTTCGTCAATTCATCCAAGGAAACCCAGACCTTCAGAAAGCACCTTCATTTTCGTACAATGATTTATCAAATTAAACTTTCTTTTCTCATCCAGTCTTGAGTACCTTTCTTCCTTTAACAATGGCCTTAATCACGTCATCCTTCAAACATCCCTCAAGTTAATTCCAACCAGCCAACTCTAACACAACCATTTTTATCTTTTTGACCTTAAGTAAATTCCATCTATATGATTAGCTGCGTATGCTACTCCATTTCCTTATTCTATATCGTCAAATTTTTACCAACTCCACCATTCACCCTCTTGATATTAACCAGTTGCAAACTAGTTACTTTAACTGTTAATGTTGAAGCCTACCTAAACCTTTACTATTGCATACAGGATAATTACCGGTATTCCTCACTAGCAATCACCAAATTTCTGCTAAAGACATCTCACCTTGTTCGAATTCGGATGACCAAATACCGCGAGGACCCGACCCTTACCGAACCACTTTTCGTTTTAAAAGTACTTTGGTATGCACTCCTCTTAATGAGCTTTAGTAAAAAGCCTTATAATTTCCAGGCAGCGCTAAACCAGCTCAGGTGCGTGGCTTCACTAAACACAAAGCACTTTTGATATTGATCATAGTCTTACATTTCACTTAGAAGTACCTCTTCGGGAAATAGTTTCTGTAATAAAGCGATTCCTGCCAAAATTTCTGCATTCTTATCAACTAAGAAGGTATAATTATTTTTATATACGTACGAGGGTCATTCAACAAGTACTTAGCCTACAAAAGAAAAACGAAAATTTTGGAAAGGTGGCAATTTATTTTTCCACATAATAATCTCTTTCAAGCTCGATATACTTGGCCCAGTGATGCTCCAACTTTTTTAACCCGTCCAAAAAATACATTTTCTCGACGGAAGCAAAATAGGCCTCCGTGGCGACGATGACCTCCTCATTCGACCCAAGTCTATTCCCGGCGAGTGATTTTTTCAGGTTTTGAAACAAAAAGTAGTCACAGTGGGCCAAATCTGGAGAGTACGGTGGATGGAGCAGCAATTCGTAGCGCAATTCGACCAATTTGGCCATGGCGACGGCGGAGGTGTGAGCCGGCGCGTTGTCGTGGTGGAACAGCACTTTTTTCTTCGCAAAGCGGGCCGCTTTTTCTTCAATTCGACGTCAAATCGGCCCAATAAGTCAGCATAGTAGCGCCCCGTGATTGTTTTACCCCTCGCGAGGTAATCGATGTGGATCACACCTTGTGAATCCCAGAAAACGGTGGCCATCATCTTTCCGGCCGATCGAACAGTCTTCGCCTTCTTCGGAGCACGTTCGCCGGGTGAAGTCCACTGTTTCGACTGTTCCTTGGTCTCCATGTTTCGTCGACGGTCACGAAACGACGCAATAACTTCGCTGGATTGCGCTGAAACAGCGCCAAACACGTCGCCGATGTGGTCTCACGGTTGCGCTTGTTTTCCGGTGTGAGCAAACGCGGCACCCATCGCGCCGACAGCTTTCTCACGCCCAGTTCTTCGTGTAGAATATGATGCACCGTTCCTACTGCGATGCCCACAGTCTCAGCTATCTCGTGAACCTTCAATCGACGGTCTGCCAACACGAGATCGTGGACTTTTTTAACGTTTTCCTCCGTAGCAGCCGTTTTTGGGGCACCTGGGCGTGGCTCATCAAAAACCGACGTGCGGCCACGAACAAACTCGTTGAACCAA